>CM040435.1:12125882-13569824 GCA_022702705.1 Papilionanthe hookeriana x Papilionanthe teres | reverse complement strand
GTTATTCTTAACAAGCAAAAGAGATTTTATTTTATTTTCTAAATTTTTTGTAAAGTAGTGTAGCCCACAGGCTAGTTATTATAATCGGGAAAGAATCGTTCCAAAGAAGAAGACGACTGGGAGAGTTTTGGCTGGGCTATAGTGGAATAAGGAGACGGGGCTTGTTTTGTATCCCGCGAATTCTAGATTTTTCGTTATGCAACGTTTGGCGGGGAAGATAAATGCATTCCATTCCA
Organism: Papilionanthe hookeriana x Papilionanthe teres; assembly: GCA_022702705.1. Lineage (NCBI taxonomy): Eukaryota > Viridiplantae > Streptophyta > Magnoliopsida > Asparagales > Orchidaceae > Papilionanthe > Papilionanthe hookeriana x Papilionanthe teres. Next base: position 13,569,588 of record CM040435.1, on the reverse strand, counting down.
ATTAGCCAACTTAATTGGCAAATAATTATACTTGATTAAATATAATTAAAGGGAGATCAAATTATGTCATTTTGCAATCTGGTGTAATTGACTCGTGTCCAGCTCGAATCAAACCCTTAATTAAATTTAATGCTCATCGATTTTCATGCTAATTGCCCATGTGCAGAACCATAGCAATATATGTTTCATTTCTAGATAAAGTTGACGTTCTGGACGCGCCGACGCGATTTGTTTCGTTATTCGAGGTCGTCCGGACGAGTTCGTCAACTGTTGGGCCAATAATGTGTCAACTTTGGTTTTCTTCGAATTTTGGGTTTGTCACAGATTATTTTGAAAATTGATTTTGGTTTAAATGTCGGTGCAACGTGTGTGAGTGTCAGTGACGTGAATTGTTAGGTTTACGCATGTTGAATGCATGAATTGTGGTGTTTGCGTTGCCGAGTCACAGAGGGTTTACTTAATGCCGTCTGATCCTATAAGAACTCATTTTTTTGAGCCCTCCACATGTTAGTCCTTAGCTTTTGCAACTAAGAGTTGAGTGCTTGGGACTACTCATGCGAGATCTCACAAAAATGAGTTAAGAAGTGATTCGAAGTTTTATGAGAGGTGGGCTTCATTACTAGGCCGCTAGGATGGTCAATAAGGAACTCCTAAAACTAGATTTTGGGTTATAGGAGTAGGAGACTAAAACCTTGCTGAAAATGAGGTCAACAATACCATGTTGAAATTCAGAGTAATGCGAAATAAAGCTAAAATTTTATTGATACGAAAGGGTTTATAAATAACCTGTACATGAATTCTAGAATATGAAATACAATAAATTGTAAATAATATGAAAGGAATGATATAACTCTTAATATATTCAATTAATCAATTCATATTAATTATTTTGGAGATAAAAAAATTAACATAAAATAGGAAAATCTGAAATAGGAAATAGAATAAATTCAATCAAAGGAAGTAAATATAAAATAGGAAAGAAAATAATTCATGATCTAAGAAAATAATTTATTCCACATAACTTCTCACAGGAATAAATTATTTCCTAATATAAATTCTAACAGAAACATTTAAAAAATAAAAAAAAAATTAAATATTATAAATAAACAATAACATATTTTTCAAGAACTAATGGATACTATGCTCGTATTTTTGTTAGTTATGATTGTTCAAAAGGTCTGATATTTATACATTCGCTCCTCGATTTAACATTTTGTTGTATGCCAACCATTTTCTAGTATAGCTGAATAATTATATACACAAATTAAGGGTTGATGAAGGATATAACTTCTCAAGATGATGTTGTGGGTCAAAGACAATTGATATAAATTCGTACTTTTTCAGTTGCTTTATTCATGTCAGGAGTTGACCATTTAAGTTTGATTGTAATTTTTCATTGTTTCACCTCTCTATTCTCACATTTCGTTGGCCTTTACTTGATTTGTACAATATCATGAATTCCTAAAATGCTATTGTGAAACATATAATAATACTAAAATATTTATGGGCCGCTGATGCATAAATATAATATATCGAAATAATATTATTTATATATGACATCAATATTATCTTTTTTAGGTTAGAATTTGTTTTATATTATTTAGTTAATAATACATTACTCTTGAATTTTAATATTTCATACTGTTTCTAAAATAACATGCTATGCACTAGGATTTGGCTAGATATTTGTGCCATTTTACACTATTTTTTAATGTTAAGTATGAACCATCAAGTCGTGGAAAATTTCAATTGTAAGTATGTGGCTTTCTATTTCGCGTTTTTTGCCAAATCAAATTTGAGATAGTGTTAACTTTTTGAAAAGCAAAGCAGTTGCTACAGGGGTCCTACTATTTGCACTGCTAGTTCATGGAAATGTTTGAATGGACTGATTGAGACTTGGTGGATGATGAAGTTATTGGAAATTGAGTCAGATGGATGGAGGCAAAGGGAATGCTTCAGTGGAAGTTTTGGATTTGTTGCTGGATGAATATTAAAATATTAAAAAGGGGGAGGATGGTCGAGTGATGGAATATTTAATGGATGGCAAATTGTTACCCATACTTGAGATAAGTCAGACTAGTAAAATTACTGTTTGAACCTGACCTAACACCACGTAACAAAACTGAAATGTCATCAGTTTTAAGAGCAACTTGATATTGCTCATTTATGTCAGATTTAAATTGGTGATATTGAAAAAAAGTAGAACTCCATTATTATTGTTAAGGCAAATATAAATTGCCATATAGGAAGAAAACATCTTGTGCCTTATTCAGCTTATTTCTTTTTTTATTTTTTTGATATATAAGCTAAACTGACTAAAATTATTGAGTATCATCAAAAATGGCCGCAAGATGTTAAACTGACTATAGGAAGCCGACACTCTTATTAAAACTATAACCTGATTATATGTTCCCGGCTTTTATGTGAATGCTTTTGATACACTGAAACTTGGTACATGAATGATAGGATTTTAGATATTCTAAGATGTTAAGTTTTCTTTTGTGTTTGTTTTCTTCTGTCAATCATTTATCTAATGATCTTTGTTGTACTTTCTTTTGATCTCCAGGTCATTGATTCTCAGCCGGAGATGCCTATTTTTGGTGCCATAACTTTATATGTCTCACTCCTTACATTTACTCTTCGTGTACATCCGGATCGTCTTGATTATGTGGATCAAGTACTGGTAAGTCCAGTTCCCTTAATATATATTTAAATAGGTTGTAGTTACATTGATTTTAATGCCTTTAAATTTTAGAAAAGGGAGTATTTGTTAAATTTCAATTAGAGGGTTATGCTCTATGTATGCATAGGTTATTAATTTTTAAAAAATATTAGGAAAATTATTCCCATTTTTTTAGTGCAAGTCGGCCAATTTACTGCTCTGTGCATTTAAGTCTATGCAGCTTAGTTTGATCACATTTCACTTCTCGTAATCTTTGTTTATTTTTCTTTTCTTGTAATTTCATTTTTTTTTTTAAAACTTGAGGCTCTATATTGATATAATTCCCTTTTATTATCTGTCATTAGGGAGCGTGTGTTAAGAAACTCTCGGGCAAACCAAAAATTGAGGATAACAAGGCAACTAAACAAATCGTTGCCCTTTTAAGTGCTCCAGTGGAAAAATACAACGATATAGATACTGCATTAAAGCTCACTAACTATCCCAGAATCATGGACCACCTTGATAATGCCACAAAGAAAGTCATGGCAGTGGTTATTATTCAAAGCATCATGAAGAACAATACCTACATATCTACTGCAGAGAAGGTAGTTTTAACCACATAATATGTATTTCAATAATTAATTCTAACTGAAAGTAGTTATCTTTCGTAGGTCGAGGCATTATTTGAGTTAATAAAAGGGCTTATCAAGGATATGGATGGAACTCAAGACGAGGAGGTTAAACTTTGATGTCTCAATCTTGTTAATTAATAAGTTTCCTCCAGAAATCCTTATGAATTGCAATCTTTACCTTGGCTTCATCTCTTCACAGCTTTAGGTAATATTTGGTGTTCAATTTGTCTTGAATGGTCACTGATTTTTCATCTTCTTCTGCATGCAGCTTGATGAAGAAGATTTCAAGGAGGAGCAAAATTCTGTTGCTCGCCTCATTCACATGCTGTACAATGATGATCCAGATGAGATGCTGGAGGTACATTAACTTCAAATTCTTCCATTAATTTGGCTTATTAGTTTCTTGCATATACAAATTTCATATTGATTCAGACAAAAATTAGAATGATAAATCATTACATGACTTCCTAGAGGGGCTCTTTAGTGTGAGCCCAACTTCTAGTTTTCTCCATAAAATGGTTTTTGATTGAATTTTAATTCTCCTTTTTCTCTAAAACTTCTCATCCTTTTCTGTGAGACCTATGAACGAAGATAAATTATTGTTTTGTGATTACATGATGCCAGAAATCTGGAAGCTACAAAATAATTCCAATAAGAGGAGAAAGGGATAGTATATCACACCACTGTCGCCATAAAGTATTAAAATCTATCATCGCTTCGAACCTTAAAAAAAGCTGTGCAAAATACCCGCCAACTCCTTTTGTGTATCATATTCAGTAACTACATTAAACCTCATTTCAGGGAACAATAGATTGGCTAGACAGTAAGAGTCACTAACTACTTAATAACCTGACCAAAGAACTGCCCACTTGTCTCTCTCTCCAAACCATGATCATCATCACCGCCCCTCTCCATTTTAATTTTCTTGTCAGAAATCTAGGTAATCAGAGTTGGTTATAACATTTAGGTCATGTTCAATGATTTTGGTTTTTAATAAGGTCAAATGTATCTTTCCACTAGTCATCTACTCTTTTCATTATCTAGTACATGCTTGATGTGTTTTGTCATGAGCCCATTCATATATCACTTTCGATTATATGAATTGATTGGATTGAACATGATGTGAGTATACAAAATACTCAAAGCATGATTCTAAGAACATTATAATTTATTACTCTACATAAATTTGGTTGATGGCATTTATACTACTAAGAAACATAGAGATAAAATTTACATCATAACGTCTAAAACATCTAATGAAGACATAATGGTAAAGTCTATATCCAAAATTAGGGAGCTTTTGATAAGCAGTTATATCATATGCTTTACTTGTAAAGCGTTATGATAATAAAAAGAATTAGTATAATCAGTCAATGGTCAAACTTACAAAAGCAAGGAAGGTGGCCCAAAATTCAGCACCCAATCATTATGCATTTACTTATCTCACACCCAAACTTTGATTATAACGAGCCAATTTCAAGTCGAAACGAACGAAAATATTTAAATCGAGTTTAAAAAGTTTAATGAACTAATATTCTACCTCAGTGGAGTGGTTTCAGATACAGACTATAGAGAGCGTAATAGCTTACCTCAAAATAATAAATGCTTAGGCTTTTGCTGATCCTCAACCCCATTCGAACAATAAAGTAGCTGACTTGCTATAACAAATTATAATAGGTGGAAAGTTAAGAGGAGGTAGACGTAACTTTTGTGTTTAGAAAGGGAGGAGGGTGCCCTTTATTTAGAGAGTGAAAATATATTATAATATTGGGATAGGAGTGTAGGAGATTTTAAATATTATGATGAGCATACCAAGGCAAAGATGAGATATAATTAGCATTGATCCATGCAATAAATTTAATATGATTTTATTTAATTTTAGTATTTTTTTAATAAATAGTATGTATTTACATATCTAAGACCTAATCTTTCATATTTACATCTATAAAGTTCAAATCTTTAACATTACATAAAAAAATATCACTACCACTTTTTAAAAGTGAAATACACATTTTCATGCATAGATTTATCATACTGAAATGTTATAAATTTAAATAAGGAAGTTTAGGTGTCATATATTTAAATACATAAGAATTGTGTGGTATGTATGTAAATTATTTAGTTTTTTTAGGTTTGTTTATTGATTTAGTTTTAATATGTTATATTTAATACTAGCATAAGATAACTTGAATTACGTGGATGATTAAAGTTCCCATATTTTTTAAAAAAAATGGGTACAATATCTAATTAAATTATTTTGATTTGATGCAACTCTTGAAAGAAGTCTGATTTTATAAATATTCCATTATTACTAATTATTAAAATCAAGTTTTATTATAGTAATATGTTTATTTAATAAATTCTTTTGTGTGAGATACCACATTGAAATCGACGTGGTTCCTTTGATATTTAATTTCATGTTAAATATAGAAATGATTGTCATGATATTGTGTATGATGCCTGTAGAAGGGAAAATTATTCCTTACGGACAACGTACGCAGCGCTTTGTACGGAATCCATAAATAACCATCGAATAACCAACGAAAAACCTCTGAGATCGTGTATTTCAAGATTATCGAGAGGTTATTAGGAGATTATTGCGGTATTATTCCGAATAACCAGCGAATAACCTCCTAATAACGCCCCAATAACTTCCGCAATTTCATTTTTATATTTTTTTATCTGTTATTCGGGGTATTGTGAGGTTATTGGGAGGTTATTGCTTAAATAACGCTGCAATAACTTCCTAATAACCTGCCAACCCCCGCAGTTCCATTTTAATATTATTCACAGAGTTATTATGGGTTATTCGATGGTTATTCGGTGGTTATTTGCGGATACCGTACGCAGCGCTGCGTACGTTGTCCGTATGAAATAATTTTCCCTGTAGAAGGCTGTAAGCGTAAGAACCAATTGGCTTCATTAGGTAATGCGGCAGTTTAATTAGAAATTTTGTGCAAAAGTTATATTAAGTAATGTTACGGTAGAAGGCAACTGAAAGAATGCTGATAACATGTTTGGTGAAATCAGTGTTCATCGTGCAAATCTTCATCTTCATCCTCAAGCATGATGAAAGTTTGTGCCAATAATTCATTATCGAATGACCAAAGGGTATAATTTTTGAAATTTCTTGGAATTGTTATTCTTTAGGCACGCAAATGTTTAACGAGCAGCATCATAATTTTTACCGTTTGAAAAGTATTCAACGATAAAATAATCCATTCCAAATTGAAGTGCTTCGCACCATAGTTTATACACTAGAATGTTTTGCACGGGTAAAAGTATATTTAACCACGATAATAGATGAATATAGTTTATCTATAAGTAGTAGACAAGTGGAATTATAAATAATTAAGGAATTAAATTATTGAACTAGATAAAAATACTATACAGGGTTATTATGAAAAAAAAGTTATTTAATTATGTAAATTTAATGGAAAAACATCAGCTAAGTTAACCGCAGTGAAGTACTTAAGAGTCAGCAATTGAGGAAATGCAGTGGAGCAAAAGTGAAGGCATTTCTGTCTTTTGATTTGTATATTTCACTATGTTTCCTGATGGATTCCTTAAGAGCTTCAAAACCAATACTGGTTTCCAGCATTGTGTGTGCACAACTGATGCGGATGCTAGCAAGGGACCGGCTGAACCAGCCCAGGCAAAGGCCGGCTGGACAGGCCTATCACATTAAAGGTGAGAGGTGCCTATCCAGATCCTGCCCTAGCTATTCTCTACTGCCGAAACCCCCCCTTTCCTTTTCTGTTTGCCGCCCAAGGGGAGGGCCTTTCTCTTCCTATTTTATCTACTAGTAATCATATATGTGTTGTTTTCTTCTTGTTTAGGGTTATGTGTTTTTGTGTTTCTGTTTCAGATTCCTATGTGTAGTTCTTTCCTTTTCTAGGGCTGTATCCGAAGAGGTGGTGGTATTCCAGCTCTATCCTATTTCGAGGTGGTGTTGTATCTTCCATTTTACTCTTACCTAACTCTTGTCCTCCCCTCTCCTCCGCTTCCGGCCTCCCCATACTTCATCGCAACACCCAGCCGCCCTTCCTGAACAAACCAACCTTGCTGTCCAACTTCCCAGATTTCCTCCATGCACTAAGCCTACTGTCTAGGCCCCATCCCAGCCTGCTGAATCCCTTCCCTGCATTTCTACTTGCTGTCCACTCCCCTAGACCACCCTCCCCACTTCAGGCCGCCCCCATTGCGGCCTTCAGTTGGGCTATCTCAGCCCTCCAGATTACCTACCAGCTCCCGTCAACCCTTTTACTGCAACTACTCTCGCTGTCCAGCCTACCTACCGGACCCCAAATCCCCTCCTAACTGACCTCGCAGCCACCAACCCTATTGTGTTGTCGATGCCACCCCGCTCTCAGATCTACTCTTCTAGCCCTAGCTGGAGATTGTTTTGTCCTTGTTTTTCCCTAACCCTATTTCTATATTAATAAAAGTTTACTTTTGTGTTCCATTAAATCCTAACTAGTTACGGGGTATCAACAACTATACTGTAATTGGGAGCTCTGTCCATAACAACCAAGTTTAAAGTTGATGTTAGCCATAGCAACCTGTACTTTCTGATTGCTGTTTTTGTGGCACAAACAATTTCAGCTAAGGAACATCTGTTGCAGCCACTGATCCCCCACTTCTCATAAATTGAATTTATCGCCTTCCCGTATGAAGCAAACTAGACTCATGCTTATAAAAAGACATCTTGAGAACGAAAAAGTTAACTGAAGTGATTATTAGGCCTTTCTTGTATGTTCATGTAAAGTTTGGAATGTTGGATTCTAGAATATACTTACATGAAACAGTTTTTCGCATTTTGATTGAAGCATCATTTGTTAGAGCACATTTAGAAATCAAAAGCATACCTTTCATTGTTTTTAAAAAAGTAAGTTATCCATATAAGTTTTTTTTTTAACTTGATGAAATTTCAAACTAGTGCCTCTATTTTATTTTACAATCTTTAAGCACCATAAATAGTTATTGTACAATTATATCTGCAAAGCTATTCAAAGTGGTTGGTTGGGTTTAATCACGTGTAGTTTCATTAGTATTTTTTTTCTTTACTGCGTTCTTCTTCAATTGTCTATAATGCAAGTTTGTGTTGCGTAATAAATAAATTTCATGCTGAAGGATTAAATGTCCATAACATCCTGAGCATCTTTTCTTTGCTCTGTATTTCTATTGCTTTTAAATGCTAGTTTGTAATGCATCATGTGAATAATATGCCAAAGAACTTCAATTGTGAGTCACTGGCGTTGTGTCTTGTGTGTCTTTGGCTTCAATATAGCCATATTGTCCTGAAAAGCTATTAGTCCTAGAATTGGAACTTTGGTCTCATTTATTGAGAGCTCGTAATTTTAGTAATAATTCCATTTTCCAATCTAATTAGTTAAAGATTTTAATGCACCATTTCACTGATTAACCAAGTTTGCAATCTGTATTATTTAAATTACACAGTAAATAATTTCATTTGCAGATCATTCAAACAGTTCGGAAGCATATTCTTCTTGGAGGACCTAAACGCCTCTCTTTCACCATACCACCACTGATATTTTCTGCTCTTAAGGTTTGTTTCTCTGGGATACCTGTATCTGAAATTGTTTTGACTGGATTAACCCATGCAATTACCTGTCATTTCAATGGGAAACTGTTGCCTTGAACTTAATTTTTTTCTTTAATTTTTATTTTTTTGTCTTGACCTTAATATGTTTTGCTCTTTAATTTCTGTTTTGAATTGTAGGTGGAATGATCATGACTAGAAATTCCTGAACGTAATTGCATTTTGGTGGTATATATTCAATATAGAAAAATTTAAAAATTAAGTATTGGATTTGCCTCATTATGGACATTTTTGTATGCTTGTGCAAATATATATATAAAACTTATTATGCTAATTCATGTTCATTAGGTCTATTGAACAAATGGAGATGGATTTTGGACACTTCATTCTCCTTTTCTTTTTTATTATATGCTGCATGAACTATCAATTCTATTTTGTTTGTGTTTTCACAGAATTACTTTCATATGAACTTTGGAATCATTTTTAATTTTCTAAAAATTCCATATTAATTATTCTGCTCACTTTCTTAGTGCATTTCTATTCTCCTTTGTACGTGCCCAAATAGTAATTATTTTTTTCCATATTATATCCTCCATAGAGGCTACCACGTCTTATTTTTTTTTCAGTCTTTTTTAATCTTACATAAATTCCATTTTAATTTTTTCATTTACGCCACAAGCTATTTACATTTATTTCATATATAGATGTTGTAGCTCTTTTATACCAGAGTTAACCCAGACAAGAAAAAAAGCATATTATTATTACTGGAAAGCCAATAGGTGGTTAAAGCCCACACACGGAAATGGAAAATAACAACAAACATGACACATAATTCAACTAGACTTGGATCCCGTGGTGGCAATGGTGGCCGGTGAGGGTTTGGAAGCTGGCAAGGTGATGGACGAGGGGCGGTTGGCAAGCAGGAACTGCAAGGCGGCTGTTTCTCATGTTCCAGACGACAAGCAAGCAACTGGTAGCTGTGCGGGAGGGCTGTTTGGAGCAGTAGCAGCAAAGAGGGTGGGGAGGAGCGGCTGGGAAGGTAGGAACAGCAGTGGGCGTCTGTCCCAGGGCTTGGGGATGAAGTTTCACAGCTGTTGGAGCGATTTTCTGGTGATGGCTGTAGTGAGTAGGGGATGGCTGGACAGCGAGAAAGCAGCAGGATTGCTGTTTTTCAGATGGTGGCAGCGAGGAGCAGTGATTGGGAGTGATGCAAGATGGTTGTGGAAGGGAGCAACAAGAATGGGAAGGGAGGGAGGCGAATGGTAATATGGTAACTGCAAGGAAAAACAGCAATAACTGCGTTTTGGGGGTGGCTGCAGTAAGGAAGGACTATGGGAAGTGGCAAAGAGCGATGGAGGAAGGATAAATCACTATCTCGGGAGGGAGATACAACCGAAGTACCATGCAAACCTTGGATACAACCATCAAAGGGAGAAATGGAGATGCTGGTGGCTTTCTCAAACAAAACTCATGAAAAACTGAAAACCAAAGACACAGAAGGCAAGTATATTTGTCCTAGATAATTAGGATTGGGCCCACTGTTGAAAGGAGGCACCAAACCTAAGAGGATTAGCCGATCGGCTCTCCTCCAGTGCGTTTATTACGTCTATGCGTAGTCTAAGGGCAAGTTTACCTTCTGTATGCCTAAGAGCAATTTAGTCTTTTATTATTATTATTGTTGAGTATAAATAGGTTATTATCTTTAGGGTTAGTGGGTATGCATGAGATTGAGTTGTGAGTGTTAGTTCTAGGGTTTGTGAGAGATTTCCTACCCCTCGAATTGTAGGAATTGGGAGAGATCGCGTACCTCTAGAATTATAGGTGCTTATCTTTTATATTTGTGTGAGTTGTTTGGATTATTGAAATAAGAAATCTGTTTTGCTCTAATTTCTACGAAATTTGTGTCGATTTCTACTCCGGATCGTATTAGCGTCCTGCATCAGGAGGAGAGAGGCTCCCGTGTAACTCTCCTTAATCATTTCTCACTGTATACTTATTACTCTTATCACACTTCAATCCTAACATTTTCATTTCTTCTACATTCAACTTAATAATGGTTGACCTTTTGATTTTAATCATTCTTAACTCTAGAAGTTTAGCCAAGTATCCTAATCTATTTTCTAATTTTCTGCAAGTGTTGGGACTGGATGAATAAAATGTATTGTGTGTGAAAGAATAAGTGAAATATATCTGATATGTTAATTTTAGTGACTTCCTATCATCATCTGAGCTCGTGGCTTAGGTGTAATATTTGCTATTGAGTTTAGAGAGTCAGTTCATAATAGCTCGTGGCATCTTTGTTTTTTTTTTTTTTTGGATGAAATGTTTTGAAGACCTTAACAAAAATTTAGGCGATTCATTTACCTAAAAAAGAAAAGCATCAGTTATGATGTCCAAATTAATATAAAACCTTAATATTATCTAACTTTGTGTAGCTTCTTATTAAACAGGCTGAAATGTGATAAGTTTTGAATCTGATTGGTTGTGCTATTATTAGGGTGAAACTTGGTTGTGATTTTATTAATTTTTCTTGTGCAATGTATTTTTTTCCTTGGCATTTTCCATCTCTTTTGGCCTGGGATAGAATGTTGGTTAATTAAATTAATTATTTTAATATAGCCATATTTTATTCTTATTTCTCATTAGATCATTCCAGTGGACTTGTAAAATTGTGTGTTCTAAATGATTTTTATTTATAACCTACTAATATTGTGTTCTTTTATGGTGTTTTTTTGGGCATGAGTATTGTAATCTGGCTAATTTTTAATACCTAGATATATGAAATTATTTAATTTTCCATTTTCTTGGGTTTAAGCATTGACTTGTGGAATACATGAATGTAGCTTGATGGAGAATAAAAAAATTGCTACTATTCTAATAATTCTAGAGATTAAGTGTTGTTCAGTAATTTTAAAAATAATAATATTTTTTATTCGTTGCATGAAGCTATCTTCTTTTTTTATACAAATGGTATTAATGCATAATTTAATTTACAAAGATAGAATTGATAAATTGTTATGACTTTAACAATATGCTAACGGTGAATTTGGACGTTTAATGTTGAATATGACAATTAGCTTGTTTGAGCCTCAATTAAATATTAGAATAGTAAATAACCAGTTTAAAATTATAATTTTTGAAAATAAATTGTTGGGCAAAATCATTTCTTATTTTGATGTCAAAATAGATTATTTAATATTAGACTCAAGATTTGTTCAAACATCTTAATAACAAGGAGAGAGGAAATTATTAATTTAGTTTTTTATATAATTAAGAAGATTAATAAATTTATTAGATTAGATAGTTGCGACTTCCCTTACTTTCTTGACTTGACCTTTAAATTTGAGAGAATTCTTCTGAATTTAGTTATCTCCTTACAAGGCTTTATTACTCTAAAGTCTGTAGACATTCTCTTTCTTTATAGAATATGTATTCAAAAACAAATTTTAATTTAGTTTGATCTTCTTGATAAATTTCAGTTAAGGAAAAGATTGCATTAATAGGAGTACATGTTATAAATTAAATAAAATATTACGCAAAATCATTGTCAATTGCTGCTTTTCTAACATATTTTCTTAAGGAACATAATAAACATTGAAGAAACAACAACAAGCCTTTATCCCACTAAGTGAGGTTGGCTGCATGAATCCTTTTTCTCCGTCGTGCCCCTATTGAAAGAATAGTTTATTTTGAAATGAAGCTATCTTTTTTCAGGCTTTCAATAGTAAACATTATATATATATATATATAACATGAATCCTTTTTCTCGATTATTTCCTATTGAAAGAATTTTTTTTTTTGAAATGAAGCTTTATTTTGTCAGGCTTTCAGTAGTAAACTTTATACATACATACATACATACATAAATACATACACACATACATATATATATATATATATATATATATATATATATATACATATAGATATACATAAATACATACACACATACATATCTATATATATATATATATATATATACATATAGATATATATATATATATATATATATATATATATATATATATATATATATATATATATATCTGTGTGTGTGTGTGTGTGTGTGTGTGTAGTTTATAGATTAGTTCTTAATTAAATGTAGAATAACTTTATAATTGTTTTCATCTGTGTGTTAATGCTGTAAGCTTTTGATTTAAAGCTAGTGAGACGTTTGCAAGTCCATGAAGGAGATGAGGTCAGTGAAGATGTTCCTGCAACCCCTAAGAAGATATTTCAGATATTGAATCAGGTTATTATTCATAGTTTTTCTTCTCACATATCAATTAAAGCTTGATTGCCTTTTTTCGTTGTTGCTACAACCTTTCAAAGAACAAAAGATAGGTTAAGTGTGGAGAAAATTGAACATTCGTTAGCTTTTTTTCTCTTAAAAAGGAAGCAGGAACAATTCCCCTTCCAGCATTTTTCTACATTTTTATGTTAATAAAATTATTTTATTTATTTTTTTTTCTTTCAACAAATTCTAATTATCAATTGGTGGTGAATGAGGTTTTGCATATTATGTCATGACTATTGAAAAGCAACATAAATAAAAATTTTGAGAAATAAAAGGAAAACGATGAAACGTGCAATTGCTAAGTTATTTTCAAGGAGAAACATTGATAAATGAAGACCCTCTCAGCTTGTATATACGCTATTACTTGGTTATGTTGATAGAATCAGCTAGCTTATTTTCCTGGGGTTTCAAATTTTATGTTTTTTATCAATTAATGCAGTGTATTGTCATGAAATTTGAAAGTGGAAAAAGGGAGGAACTATTTTCCAACATTATGGAAATTATATAGTTGTTTTCATCGTACTATGATAAATGAAGTACCCATTTTAAATTGTGACATGTTCTGGTATGAAGTCCCCTTTAGTTGATAACTGTAGCTGGACGGTAGTTTTGATTTTTAAATTGCAGATATACCTGGATATGTGATTATGTTCTATATGGGTTGAAGGCATGAATTGATTAGGTTTCATTTGATTTGGATGTTTTTAGACCCTTAATTTTTATCATCTCAACATTTTGTGTAATTTTACCTTATGATGCACAACTTACAACAACAACAACAACAACAACAAAGCCTTAATCCCACTAAGTGGGGTCGGCTACATGAATCCTTTTTCTCCATTGCGTCCTATTTAGTGTCAAATTTTTGTTTAATTCTAATAAATTAAGATCATTTTTTATGCAATAAGCCCAAGTTTTCCTAGGTCTGCCTCTGCCTTTCTTAACATAAGTTGTATTTAAAACATCTACTCTCCTAATCGGATCATCAGGTGGTCGACGTTTAATATGACCAAACCATCTAAGGCGGCTCTCTCTAATTTTATCCGTCACTGGTGCAACTCCAACCCTTTTACGGATATATTCATTTCGCATTTTGTCTCTAAGTGTAAAGCCACTCATCCACCTAATCATTCTCATCTCGGCAACACTTAATTTAACATTATGCTTCTCTTTTAAAGGCCAACATTAAGCACCATAGAGCATTGAAGGTCTCACCACCATCTTATAAAATTTTCCTTTCAGTCTAAGCGGTACTTTTCTATCACACAATAGGCCAGACGCATTCCTCCACTTCAACCAACCAACCTGAATTCTACTATTAACATCCCCATCTATATCACCATCGCTTTGAACAATGGACCCGAGATATCTAAATCGTTCACACCTTTTAATAATTTGATCACCCAGAGTTACACTGCTGTCACTAGACCTACTATTACTAAAATTACATTCCATGTATTCAGTTTTAGTTCTACTCAAACGAAGACCTTTAGACTCCAATGTAGACCTCCATAATTCAAGTTTTTCCTGGACTTTTTCTCTTGTCTTATCCACAAGGAGGATTTCATCAGCAAAAAGCATACACCAAGGTACATCCTCTTATGATGCACAACTTAATGTCAACAAAATCATTTCTCTAGACTAATATTTTCATAGACGAAAATGTTGAAGGTAACTAAGATTTATGAGGATAAGCGGTGCTATTTTTTTGGCTGCAGTTTATATCATGCAACTGAATTGCATTGTATCTTTTTGCCTACTGTGTATATTTTATTTTCCAAAACAACACTTTCTGCTTGAACACATATGATATCACCATCATCGTTAGCCTTTTGGGCCAGCCTTAAGAATCATTGAATACTTTCTATTTTATTAATCTATTCTTACTTGACCCTGTTCTATTCACTCTTATTGTTTTATCTCAATACATATCAGATTATTGAGGCGTTATCATCTGTTCCTTCTTCAGAACTGTCCTTAAGGTTGTACTTACAATGTGCAGAGGTATGTAAATTTTCTATTAATTTTATTCTTTAACAGCCTGCAACAGAAGTTAATAATTTAATACTTTTTCGTAGGCTGCCAACGATTGTGATCTTGAACCTGTTGCATATGAATTTCTTACTCAAGCGTTTATATTATATGAAGAAGAAGTTGCAGTAAGTAACTAGAATATAAATATCAAATTTTTCTTTTTTATCATCAATTATATGTTTGGTAAAATATTTAATTGTATCTGCTACTATTGTTCTTCTCTGTTTTCTTATTGGTTTATGCAGGATTCAAAAGCCCAAGTGACCGCAATACATCTAATTATTGGAACCCTTCAGAGGATGACTGTATTTGGAGTTGAGAATAGAGATACACTAACTCATAAGGCTACAGGGGTGCGTCTTAAACACTTTTTCATATTTTTTTATTCATTGTTGTCATGAACTTTTAGATTTCATTTTCATATGTATTTTGATCTTTCTTTACAGTATTCCGCAAAACTTCTAAAAAAGCCTGATCAATGTAGAGCAGTTTATGCCTGTTCGCATCTTTTCTGGGTTGAAAGTCAAGATGGAATCAAGGATGGAGAAAGGTGAGAATTGGCAAGCACTTTATTGTATGACGTGCTTGGATTTATGCATCTAAGCTACGGTTGTAACTGAGACAAGCCATCTCACGAGCTGGCTCAAGTTCGACTCATTAATGATCTCGCAAGTTGAACTTATTGAGCCAGGAGCTCGAGCTCAAGCTCAAATTTGAGCTCATTTATTAAACAAGCTCGAGTTGAAACTTGTCTAGGGTTGGCTCTTCAGCTCGACTTGTCTATTGATAGTCATGTCGATGCCTTCTTTGGCGAGCTGCCATGACAGTCCTCCAGCCATCGATGCCTTATCCAGTGCGCTACCATGATAATTTAATTTTTGGCTTGAGCTCATGAGCAGGCTTGCGAGTATGTTGTCAGCACTGCGAGCTAAGCGCAAGCTCTTCATTCGAGCCCAACTCGAGCTCAGGCTTGACAAACAAGCTGAGCTCAAGTTATGTGTGACTTGAGCTCGGCTCTAGCTCCTCTACACCGCTATTCTAACCACTTGTCACCTGGACGCTGCTTGGGCAAGCTTTCCACCAAGCCGACAGATTGATCTTGATTTCCTGATTATCTTACACCTAGTAACTGCATTTTGCCCGTTTTTCTCTCATTGACACCCTAGTATTCAATTTAAATTTGTCTCGAAAATCATGTTTTCTTTTTCAATCATGGGGTTATATATATGAATTAACAAATAATTTTTTAAAAAGAAATTCACACCTAAACCTCCACATTTACATACATAGCACTTTGGCGCTTTAAGCCCATGCATGAAAATATATATTTGATTTTTAAAAATGATAATAGTGCTACTTTTGATGTTATATTAAATTTGAATGCTATATATGTAAATATGAATATTTAAGCGTGAGATATGTAAACATGTTAGAATTGGGTGCTATGTATGTAAATGCCCTATAAATTATGCACCTGTGGTGTTTGTTCCGTGTAACTTTACTCTTCTTACAACTCTTCTTATGCTTGCAGAGTTCTCCTATGCTTAAAGCGTGCACTGAGAATCGCAAATGCTGCCCAGCAAATGGCCAATGTTACAAGGGGTAGCAGTGGCCCCGTCACCTTATTTGTTGAAATACTCAGCAAGTACAACCATTTGTTCTTTCAATTGAGTAACTTTCTCCCCTGTGGGTAGTAAATATTAAATATTAAAGGCTTCTTTTTTGGCAGGTATCTGTACTTCTTCGAGAAAGGAAATCCTCAGATCACAAGCTCTGCAATCCAGGGTCTGATCGAATTGATCATGACGGAGATGCAAAGCGATAACTCGCCGTCAGATCCTTCAACGGATGCTTTCTTTTCCAGCACGATTCGTTACATTCAGTTTCAGAAGCAGAAAGGTGGTGCCATGGGCGAAAAGTACGAGCCAATCAAGATTTAGTAGAAAGTGCGATGGGCGGAATTCTCATATTGTGGTCAAATTTGAGTGATAAAATAATGTAAATTGTGTTATATTTTGTGTTTTCTTCATTAATTTTGATGTATTTCTTTCCTAAGTTTCTGCTGTCGATGCTGAAGTTGATGTATTTTAGGATCGTGAATGTCATAATTTGAAGGACATTTTTAATTGTTACTTCTGATGCATAGTTAGGCTTTCACTTGCCGTTTTGGAAGAATAAAATCTCTGCTCTTTTTCTAAAATCATGTGGAATTTATGCTGACAACGCCTTCCATTGTTATTCAATGTTACTAAAGTGAAATTGAATGCATGAGATCAATATGATACACATTAAAAGAAATTTTTTTTTTCTTTTTTGGCCTCGTCAGTATTTTGGGTTGAATAATATTATTCTATTCAAACTTTAGACATCCGAACCAATTGGAACTCTATAAAGTTCATTCAATTATGGTTTTGAATTTAAACCATAATTGAATAATGAAAAGTAATTAGAGTTCTCATTGATTGAATATGCTTTAAATTTAGATTTTATCAAGTCATCAGGTAGACTCAAAACAGATTTCCTCATTTTAGAATTTCAAATTTGCAACTAATAACTTAGAATATAATAAGTCAAGTCAATGGGAAATTGATTTATATATTGAGTTGACTCGAGAGCACAATTTTAAGTTGAATTCTGGATATAACAGGAACCAAAAATTCAACTTCAAATTAATTGATTAACAACCATTTAAATGGCGGGAGCTGATGTGATGGCCTGATTCCATGCGTCTCCGCCCTCACCATCACCGAGCTCTACCATGTCGCAGCCGAGTTCCTCTTCCCGCACTGTTAATCTCAACACTCCTTTCAACTTCTTCTCCAAGCCCTCCTCCCATTTATCACCCGCTCCTCCCCATCCAGGCCGCGCTTCGCTCCGGCGGCGGCCTCAACCCCCTCGCCGCCACTCTGGCCCTCAAGGCCTCCATCGAAGCCATCACCGGCGCACAAATGCACTCCTTCTCCATCTCCTCCGGCCTCAACTCCTTCGTGGCTGTCTCCAACTCCCTTATCAATTTCTACTCCAAATCCGGATGCTTTGACAGTGCCCTCAAGGTATTCGATGAGATGCCTGACAGAGATGTCATTTCCTGGAACACCATTCTCTGCGGCTTCGTTTGCGGCTACGATGCTTTAAGATTCGCACAGAGAATGATGAGGGCCGGAGTTCTTCTCGACCCTGTGGCAGTCACCATTGCTCTGTCAATCTCTGGATTTCTCCAAGATATCCACGTTGTCCACCAGCTCCATTCCCTTGGTTTCAAATCCGGGTTTGGCTACGATGTATTTGTGGGCAATGCTCTGATTACGGCTTATTCTAGGCTGGCCTCTTTTCTCGATGCCAGGTTAGTTTTTGATGAGATGCCCGTGAAAGATTTGGTCTCATGGAATGCCCTATTGTCTGGGCTCAGTCAAGAAGGCAATTTTGGTGCTGAGGCGATTGAGATTTTTGTTAGAATGGTTGGCGTCGAAGCGATGATTCCTGACCATATATCTCTCTCAAGCGCTATTTCAGCTTGCATGCAGGATTCAAGCATGCAGCTTGCATGCCAAATACATGGCTCTGCGGCTAAGGTAGGCCTTGTCACCCATGTTTCAGTTTCAAATGTTCTCATGTCAATGTACTACAAGTTCAACAGCGTCGACTCTGCAACTAAAATTTTTCTGGATATGAGAGAAAGGAATGTCATTTCATGGACTACTATGATTTGCATAGATTCAAGCAGTGCTGTTCCTCTATTTAACAGCATGAGAATGGACGGCGTGCAGCCTAATGATGTAACTTTAGTTGTTTTAGCCAATTCTGTAACCCCAAAACATCTGCTTCAGGAGGGTGAAATGATTCATGGTGTCTGCTTCAAAACCAGATTTTTTACCGAGTTACATGTTTCAAACACCCTGATAACAATGTACGCAAAGTTATCCTCCATGGGAGCGGCAAGAAAGATCTTCGAAGAAATGGAGAACAAGGAAACGGTGAGCTGGAATTCTTTGATATCCGGCTATGCCCAGAACGGGCTTTGTGAAGAAGCTCTCCGAGTGTTCTCCTCAGCTATCCTGTATTCTGTGCCAAACCATTACACATTTGCCAGTGTTATCAGTGCAGTTACTTCTGCTCAAACAATTTACTTAATTTACGGTCAGAGATGCCATTGCCGGATCCTTAAGCTGGGCCTCAACACTAATGAGCATGTGGCTGGCACCCTCATTGACATGTATGCGAAGCGAGGCAGCATCAGCGAATCCTTAATGGCTTTTGGTGAAACAGTAAACAGGAGCTTGATCAGCTGGACTGCAATAATTTCAGCAAATGCGAAGCATGGAAGTTTTGAGATTGTCATGAAACTGTTCGAGGAGATGCTGAGCTCCAATCTTCAGCCTGATCATATAACCTTTCTGGCAGTTCTTACAGCTTGTTGCTGCAGGGGTATGGTTAGTGTGGGACAGAAGATTTTTGATATGATGGTGAATCAATTCAAGCTTGATCCATGGCCGGAGCATTATGCTTGTATGGTTGATATGCTGGGAAAAGCTGGGAAGTTAATGGAGGCTGAAGAATTTCTATGGGAGATACCCAATGGGCCTGGTGTTTCAGCATTACAGAGCTTGCTAGGGGCTTGTAGGCTTCATGGAGAAATGGAGATGGGGAAGAGAGTGGCAGATGCTTTAATGGAGATGGAGCCATTAGAGTCGGGGCCATACGTGCTCATGTCGAATATATATGCTGATGCTGGCGAGTGGGAAAGTGCTGCGAGTGTGCGAAGATGGATGAGAAACAGAGGGGTGAAGAAGGAGGTGGGCTTCAGTTGGGTGGATGTCAGAATTGGGGATTCTCTACACATGCATAAGTTCTCTTCAGATGATAATACTCATCCACTAACAGAGGAGATTTATGGGGTTACAGAGAGCTTAGGGATGGAGATGAGATTACTGGAACAAGAGGTATTATCTCTCACAGGAACAATTATGTTAAAAAATCAATTGTTAGAGTATTTAGTTTGAGTGACAATTAAGTTAGAAATTAGTGATTAGAGTGTATTGAATTCGAGCCTCGTACTTTGAGAGAAGATTCTTTACCAACTTCTTTATAGGCCTTGCGGCTTGTGGGCTTTACCATGATGCATATAAGTTTATCAACATTGACAAAAGAAATAATTTTTTGACAACCAATGTGATTGTGAAAATTTATGGAAGATAAAATTGTCTGTCATCAACATGATAATGAAAATTGTTTTTTTTTTTCAAATTAAAAAAAAAAATTTTTTTTTTGATTTTTTTTAGGAGCAAATAGATGCTTACAATCATCAAATAAAATATCAGATTAAAATTCCCAAAACTGTACTAAAGAGAAAGAAAGGCAATAACAAAATCATGTTATTATGGAAATTATTATTGTATTCTAGGGTGCTCTTCTTATTGACATCTTTATGTCGCTATGTTGAGAATAGTTCAATGTTTTTGATGTAAAAGCACTTGTGTCTACGATAAAAATATGTATTGCTTGTTCATGATAGTATTTAGGGTTGTACACGAGCTCAGTTGGGGTGAGCTCAAGTTTGGCTCGTTTGAAATTATTTTTTTTCAAAATTGCTTATGAAGAGCGTGTATGTACTGTGTTTAGCTTGAAATTAAATCGTTTAACTTAATTAGAAAACATATATGTAATGTGTTGAATTCGAACCTGCATTGAATCTAGGCAATAAAATACATAGAACCACATGACCACATGAACTGAAATGATTTAAACTTTGATATAATATATAAAATATATTAGTATATATAATATAACATTAAATAAATAATATATAAAATTTTCTTATTTCAAGCTAAAATGAGCCGAACACTATCAAACAAAATATAGCTTGTGTTTGACTAATTTATAATTCGAGCTTATAAAATGTTTCGTGTTTGACTCACTTATTTTAACGAATGATTTAAACACGAGCTGTTGAGCATCAATGTAGTGGAACGTTTAAGCTTGGAAAAAGAGAATTATGTCACCTATATAAGTTTTTAATATTTTTGATAGAAAACAATGGAGCTTATAAAGTATCATAACCACAGTAAATCTCATTAAAATTCAGACTATTTGAAGTGAGAATACTTCACATATGCATGTAGTTCAATATTCCTTGGAGAGACTACATTATAAGCATGCAAAGGAAGAATACTTATTAGATCAGTTACCATGACATAAGTATTTGATGAAGAGAGTTACAAAATTTAAATTTGAGTATCACTTATCTCTATAATGAGGAGTTATGAATATTAGATAATTGAAGTTAAACATTTTTAAGATGGGAGTTGCAATTAATTTTAATTATAAGGAATTATAGATATTAAAAGAATAGAGTTACAAAATTTAATGATCGGAGTTCTAATCAAGTTTCATTGCGAACATTTATAATAATGTGGTCTAATATATTATTGAAAATAATTATTAGATCGGTTACCATGACATGATCCAATAAAAAAGGGTTATTTTGATGTGACATGTGATCTAAGTATGCATAACTCATTACTTTCTTAATGACATTATTTTTAGACTAAAAAGGTATAAGGTTCAAAATGAAACATCGCTAAAAAAATTCATCGATCAAACACAAGTCTCATTATAGTTTATGAGCTAGAAACATTTTAAAGTAAATGCAATGAAGTTATGGTCAAATTGAATATCTCAAGGGATTAAACCCAATTACACTAAAAGTGATTCAATTCAAATAAAAATGAGAATAATCAATTAATTGAAGTGTAGTTAAGAACATTAAGACATTAATTGAAATGTCAACAATCTCTAAATCTAGTAATTTAATAATTAAATTGAGCATTTCTTCAAGCGGAATCGAACTAGCACTTGATCATTCAATTTTGTTATCATGTACTTAATTGGTGAATGAATAATCTATGGTTAATGAAAATACCATGGGTTGTTCGATGAGTGTTTTAGTTTTTTTATCAATATATTTAAAAGGTAAACCAAAAAATTATATATAGAAATGTGTTTTTCATATAAGATAAGTATATTTGAACTTGAAGAAAGCTGCAAGATTTGAAGAATTTTGGAGCTCAGTCTAACTGCTAACACCAACAACCACTACCAGTAACAATATATTGTTGGTTGACTAACTATCATCGACCATTCATTTATTCTTCAAAGCATATATCTGGTTTCCATCTTTTGATTATCATTGCACGACCATCATCTCCTAAGATATCTCGACCCAACTATCATTATTCAACCGTTATCATCACCCTCCACAGTTTCTACCAGCCACAAGAGATAAAACAAGTCTCGTCTTTTCTACATGCCAGGAAGTACGAACTTGGGCAATCTTACAAATGCATATGATTATTTCAAATAGATTATATCACATGATTTTTATTTTATTTTTTCATAGTTTTCACTCAAAATGTGGTGTCATTCGAGCTTCTTTTTATCTTTATTTTGTGCGTGGAATCTTCATGTAAAAAAATTGTAAAGTTTTTGGAATAACAAAATCATCTAAAAAGTTTAATACATATAACTCGAGTAAAGTGCCAAAATTGTCCCTGACTATTTACAAGAAGTCGTTTTAATCTCAAAGTTTATAGAAGTATCAAATTAGTTACAGACTAAAATTGAGCTATAATAATCCTCAATGACTGACTATTTCAGCCTCAATTCAAAGTTTGTGAGATTAATTTGACACTTTCATAAAGTCCAGGACTAAAACAACTCAGTGCAAATAGTCAGGGACTATTTTGACACTTTGCTCTCTATACAAATATTCTAACTCAATAAGAAAATTCTTATCGACTAAAATCTAAGATTATTGTTGTGAATAAGCCATATTCCAAGCTAGGGCTTGTGAGGCCTTCTTGAATTCCACACAACTTTAGTTTATTAAATTAATGGGAACCAACCTAAAGTAAAATGAATTTTCTTTTTTTAATATTAATGTAATGTACAATTCTATAGTTTAATGCATATTTGCTATAGTAATAGAATATGAAGAAAGAGTTGAGAATACAAAGGCAGTATGTTAATTCCATTTTGTTCCCATCAAAGGACAGACTAATAATATTTTTGCACTCTGTCAAAAGTAATATTATTTATTTATAATTGAAATCATAAGAACATTTTAATGTTGTCATCTTCCCCTGACTTATTTTGGAAGAAGGCCAAATGAATCCAAATGAGACATCAGCTTTTAATTTTAAATATGAAATTAAATTAATAATGTTACAGCCTAACCCAAATGCAATTCTTTCCTAAGTTTAATAAGATGAAGTTAAAAGGAATATAAGAAAATCATATTTCACTTGCTATCATTAGGTTCTATAAATTTTGTAAAATAAAGTTTAAATTTTTAATTATTTTTAATTTTAGAGATTTTAGGTATTTATATGCATACCATAGTATTCTTATTTTTGTGAAATTTTAATTTTTATATTTATAACAATTTGTATACCGAAAAAATACATGCACGAATCTTCAGGAGATCTAACGACACAAACAAGACATGAGCTGTCACAAGTGGGCCCAACTCGGGGGTGCGTGCGTCTGATCGGAAGCATCTAGAGCAAAAATCAAGGCAAATGTGCGGCCCGAACATGAGCAGTTGGACTAAATGCAAAATGCAAGGAAATCTAGAGCATCGTCGCAATGGAACCAATTCAAGGGGAAAAGTGATGCCGACAGGTGGCCTTTTGATGAGATAAAATACTACAATTTTCTATTGATGTTTGATTGTAAGTATAAAGGTGTGATGTGGAGGTTTTGACAAAATTTTAAAAGATTTAGGAGGGAATGATTGCTAAAATACAAAACTATTATGGATTAGGCTAATTTGAGCTGATTTGAAATATCTCTTTGGAAAAGTGACTTAATAATGGGTAAGTGGTTTAGAAATTATTTTTGGCTAGCTTAGAATGACTACTTATGATCTGGAGTTCATGGGCGGTTTAGATGGGTTTCCAATGGTGTTTAGGGTTAAGGAAAAAGTAATATGCTCTTGCTTGGTCAAGAGCTATGAAGAGAAGTTGCAAATGGTTGTGAGGCTTTGGTTGTTGTCTAGTTGATATTATAAGATGCTCAGGATGTTGATGAAGAGTGTTGAAGAGTTTAAAGGCATATTTTATGGAGGATTAATTAATAACAAAAAAGAAAAGTAAAGATAAATACCTAATCTCACCAAAGAAAAGACAATACTTGAAGCCACCAAGCTCCAAACAACAAGAGATAAAGTTTTCACTCAAATATTTCATGCAATAATTGATGCAAAGCATTACATATCATCCCTATCTATAGGGATTACAATGATAAAAAATCAATAAAAGGAGGAGGAACTTTGAAGGGTAATAGGTGGCTTTTAATGAAGGAAGATGGCAAACACATTCCTCTTATTTATTTTTTTTTTTTTACTTTTATTATTATTATTTTATGAACATTCATAAAAGCCTCCAAATTTTAAATTCAAACATTGTATAAACTGAATTTGAAATATAAATAATAAAATAAAAAAATTCAAAATTTTCTCCTTGATAGGGCTCCTATGATGGGCCTAGGATGAATTCTTAATTGGGCACTTTTTTGGGCCCTTATTTGGGCTCTTTTAAGTGAATATTTGCTTTCATTTGCTCGAGAGTTTAAATGTATTTTAGTCTTCACTTGACTCTTATAAGTTCTTCTTTATTTTGTACCACATCTCATTGCACTACTTAATTCTACTCCATACAAAATATGATCTTCATTTATACAAAAAACCTTATATTGTTATGAATCAAAAAGCTACCCCTCGGGTCTTACAATTCTCTTTGTGGTATTCAACAATCTCCCTGAATTTCATCAAGAGTCAGTCAAATGAATATTAGCCATCCCCCAATATCTCTTCGTCTAAGGGTGGCTACATATCGAATTACGGCGATTCATCCTTTGCCTGATAGCTTAGCTCCGCTCAGTCGACGGGAGTTCCTTGTCAGGGATTAAGGGTTTGTTGGCCATACTTGATCAGCCAATAGAAACAAATTAGCCGACCGAATCAACTTTACCGACCCTTTTCTAGTAAGAGCTTAACCAACTGGTGACAACAAGCTTATTTGGCCAATAGTCTTAACAGACCGGGCCGACTGGCAGGCTTATCTAGCTTAGCCGTCATGCAGCCAAGCTTTAAGCAACCAGGCCCTGGACCCACGTATGTAAAATACTTGTAATAATTTGTACAACCCTCATTTAAATTTGGGGTACAAAAGTAATTCAACATACCATACAATAATCCTCTATATATAGGAGGTCATTATATGAATAAAGAGTTATACACTCTTTTCACATTACTGTTCATTACTATACATTTCTCTCTCTCTCTCTCTCTCTCTCTCTCTCTCTCTCTCTCTCTCTCCCTCCCTCCCTCCCTCCCTCTCTCCCTCCCTCCTATCTCAAGCGCTATTCATTGGGTGCGATTCACGGACAAATCCGAATCCAACACAATCATATTTCATATCACATAAATATATTATTAGCACTTTAACTTTTTTTGAATTTAGAATATACCTATTCAAGTTTAGATAGAATATTATAAAGATAAAACAATTAAAATTTAGATATTAGATATGTAAATAAATTGGAATTTTGTGGTAGCATGTAGGGGTGTATGTGAGCCAAGTCAACTCGTAAATGCAAAAATTATTAAAACTTCAATTTCAAGAACATTACAGTCAAATTTAATATCTCAAAAAATTAAGCCTAATTACACTAAAAATCATTCGATTAAAGTAAAATAAGCTTAAATCAAGTAATTAAAGTATAGTTAAGAATATTAAGACATCAATTGAAAGGTGAACAACCTCCAAATCTTGAATGTTTATGATTAAATTGAGCATTTCTACAAGTGAAATCAAACTAGCAGTTGATCATTCAATTATGTTGTAATGAAGGTATTTTATTGCTAAATGAATAATCTATGGTTAATGAGAATGCCATGAGTTGTAAGATGAGTGTTTTAAATTATTGATCAAAATAATTAAAAGGGCAACCTAAAAAATTATAAATAGATATGTGTTATTCACATAAGAGAATTATATTTCAAATTGGAGTAAGCTTCAAGATTTGAAGAATTTTGGAGCTTTGTGTGAAAGCTTACACGAACAACCACTACTAGTAATTATTGTTGGTTGACTATATATCACCACTCTTTCATCTATGCCTGAATCCATCTATCTAATCACCATCTCTTGATTATCGTTGCACGGCCATCTTCTCCTAAATATCCCAACTCCGCTATCATAATTCAACCATTATCATCACCCTCCATAGTTTATACCTGTCACACGAGATAAAACAAGTGGCTCCAACTCTATAATATCATCTTCTCTACATGTGAGGAAGTGTGAACATTGGAAATCTTACATATGCATATTATTATTTCAAATATATTATATAAAGTGGCCTAATTTGACACTTTTATTTATATGTTGGCGCGTTGTTTATTCATGTAAAAGAACAATTTTGAAAATTTTGGAATTTGAAAAAGAAAACCCCCACTAACAAAATTAATACATATAATTCGAGTAAAGTACAACAACAGTCCCCAACTATTTATATGAGGTCATTTTAGTCCCAAAGTTTATAGAAGTGTCAAATTAGTCTCTGACTAATTCAAAATTGATCTCTAATAGTCATCATTCCAACAGGAATTCAAAATCCGCAGCCTAATTTGACACTTTCATAAACTCTGAGAGTAAAACAACCTCATGTAAATTGCTAGAAACTATTTTGACACTTTGCACCGTAAAACGCTCTCGATCATAAAAAATACTTTAATGTGCAATAATTCATGTAGGCACATTCTAAGATTCTTGTTTTCAACAACCCATATTCTTAGCTAGGGATTGTGAGGCCGTCTTGAATCCCTAACAACCTTTAGCTTATTAAATTGATTGGAAGCTATAGTCAAATGAATATATTTTATTTTATCTTAAAGTAATGTACAATTCTCAAGTTTAGTATGCCTAATTGCTATAGAATACAGAATTCAACGAAAGAGTTAAGAATACAAAAGCTGTATATTGATTTCATTTTGTTAATATTATTGGAAATATTTGAAATCATAAGAAAATATTGATGCTATCTTCTTCTCCGGACTTCAGGTGAAGAAGGCCAAATGAACCCATTTTCGGGGATGAGAAATCATCCTTTAATTCTAATATGAAATTAAATCTATGAAGCAATATTGATAGCAATAATTGTAATAGATTAATAATGTTAAAGCCTAACTCAAATGCAATTGTTTACAAGTGAACTTGTATTTCACTTGCTATCATTTGGTTCTATAAATTTTGTAAAAATAAAGTGTTGTTTTTTAATATTTTATTTTTTTTGGTTTTTTAGGCATATGCATGCATGCAATAGTATTCTTATTATTGTAAAATTTAATTTTTGTATTTATAACAGTCTAATCTTTCTATCACATAATATGTTGTTTGTGAATCCTGGTTCGTTTGTGAATCACACTCGAGATTTAAAACGTAAGACACAAGAAAGAGACAGAAATAGAGAGAGAATGCACAATCATGAACAATAAATTGGGATATTGATCTGTTTTTTTATGAGGAAATGATCCCTTATTTATAGAGGAGAGGGTGTAATATAATAAAATTACATATTTGCTCTTGATTTAATGAGGGTTTTACATTATATTTTAGAAATTTTACATATATAAGCCTTTGGTTTGGCCCAATATTTACTTGGACGTAAGTCGGCTGTACAACGCAAGTGCACGTGTCAAGTAGTAATGCTGTTAAAGAGTACCGTATATCGATCCCACAAGAAAATGACTAAGAACTATTTTGATGGACGAATCTCTAGTTTACTAAACTTCTATACCTAGTTTAGTGTGATCATAAAAGAAGATTGTTTCCTAAAATCCTACTTAAAAGTAACAACAAAAGATAACGTGTTTGGAGAGTACAAAAAATAATGATAAATAAATCTTTTATGACTATAAGGTATGTGAGGCTCGCGCTCCTATGATTTAGGTAATGTGTTGACGTGATTTTCCTACACTTTCCCCAACATGATTATTGTCAACATGGATAGAAAGTCCTTCTTATGTCTATGTCTAGGTCAAAAGAATGCTAGAGTCTATGAAATTGAGGCTTTCTCAATCCCCATGACACCCTACTGATTTGTTCTGATCCCCTTTCTAGGTTGCGAAACCGAGATAGACATGTCTATTGTTAGCCGAATTTGTGGTTAATCATTTTGTTTTTCTATGCAATAGGTAGGAACCACAGATCACGAAATATATTAACATCCTAATTGATCAGAATTGAAGTAAATGATATGGTTAACACAACAATGAAAAAAGTCTTGATGTTTTAAGAAAACTATGCAGGGAAAGAAATCATCCGAAAAAAACATAAAATCACATCCCATAAATCATAGATGCGCGAAAGAAAGTTTAGTTACACATGATAAATAGAATAACGGAAAAACATCCCAACACTTAACAAAATCATTTGTTCCCTCTTCCATAGCAGCCAACTCTTCTCCCATAAAATAACCTCTCAAAACATATAAGAACAGCACAAAGAAAAAGGTAGAAGAAACCTTAGGTCTTCAGCCCCAGGAGAGGAAGAGGAAACCTAAGGAAAACTCTCAAAAAATTCTTCTAAAGACTTCTCCAACTCTCCTCTCCACCCAAGAATGTTTTAATTCGTGCCCTAGCTTCCATTTTAAAGATTAAAAAAAAAATCGGCATGAAAAAACCTTCCAAAATGAGATATGGTGGTCATTCGACGTAGTCACGCCAGACCCTGGCATAGTCACGCCCAGATAAGGCGTGGTCACGTTGGACAACACTATTTTGTGTGTTCTGACTTCATTTTGTGTGGTTGATACTTACAACCTGCAAAATAACATAAAAAACATTCCACATGCATAAAATATGATAAATGAGGTAATATAGTATGCAAAATGCATGATAAAAGGCAGGTGAATTCACCTAAAATAGACGTATGTCAGTCGGTAGGAGTTGATCGGTCTTGGTTCGGCAAGACATGCCCATCCGCCTTTGTTGAATCGGAGTGGTCGGTCGACCCTTGATGATATTTGATTCGACAAGACTTGAATCCGTTGGCTTGGTCCTGTTAATCAACTATATTAGTCTGTTTAGCGACTATTAATTTCTGGATAAGGATCTATTGACAAAGCAGGGCTAAGCCATCGGACAGAGGGTGAATCGCTGTAATCCGACAAGTAGCTTACTTCTCGACAAGTCAATCATTTGGGGAGGATCAGTGTGGTTATATGGTGGCTAGCTCTCAACTTTAAATGAGCGGTATTAGGAGAATTTGTGAGATAGCTGACGATGTTAAATTCTTCTCTTAAGTCAAGTTATGGCGAGCGCCGGGCCGATGCCTCTGCTTGGCTTGATAGACTATTGTATTTGATTCAGATAGCATTCACTCGGTCAACCTTCAACCCTGGTTTAAGGGGGTTAGAACTTGTCAGACATATCTTTCATTATTCCACTAGCGAACGCTTAGCCTTCTGATGCCAACCTTGAGTCTTTCATTGATGGGCCTTTGGCTTTCCAGCCATCGGCCCTTAGTCTTCTTTCTGATGGCCCTCTTTAGTTGCACTCCTTTACACTTTTTGTCTGTTAGACTTCCTTGAGATTCGTGCAGATATCTAATACATATTTTAGTTCCCTTCTTTTAAAATTTTAAATATACCTATTCAAGTTTACATAAAGTATTATAAAGATAAATAATTAAATTTTCGAAAATTTACATACACAATACCCAATTCTTATGTATTTACCTATCTCGCACCCAAACTCTTATTTTTACAAAATCAACACCCAAATCTGGATTTCGCTGTTAGAGAGTAGTGAAAAAAGTTAAGTGCATGGATTTTGAAAATGTGAGTTTTAGTGTGAGATAAATAAATGTGTAAGCATTATGAGCAGTGTATGTAAATTTTCCTTAAATTTTATATATTAGATGTAAATAAGCAGGAATTTTGTGGTATTCATGTAAGGTTGTAAACGAGCCAGGTCAGCTTATAAGCCAACTCTTGGCTCTGTTTGAGCCAAATCATGTTAGCCCCAACTAGACTTGTTATCTGCACACTTTAAAAAAAAAATAATTAAAATAAATTAAAATAAATATATAATAAATTTCTAGAAATTATTTTAATTTATTAAAAATATTTAAAAAATAATATTTTATATTTGTATATGTTATTTTATATTATTTATCTTATACTTTGTCATTTTATAACATTTTATTAATACACCGAATTTTTTATTCTTATTGAAAAAAAAAAACAAATGAGGATATCTGCAAGGATAGCCCTGCGACACTTGGATAAAGGCTTGCCCTTTCAAATTCAATCATTTTATATATATTATTTTAATAAAGAATGGACGGAGGCTATAATACGAGCTCTATACATCCTCATGTGTCTAATCAATTAATTTTGCACTTCAAGAAAGATGCACTTACGTAGGATCAAACCCGTAACCTCTGGAAACTTATGCTAGGCTGCACTACTAAAAAGTCAGGGTAAGCACACAAACACAGTTACATTATATATATTAATCAATTACACACACACACACACACGTATCTAATAGTTAAATTTAATTCATAATAATTATTAATTTCGTATATTTACATATATTAAACATTTTCATATAAATACATACTAATTTTTAAACAGTTTTACCAAATAAACGTAGTTTGGTCATTTCGTCTGAAACATCTGCTCCATGATTGTCTTTACACTACTCGTACAAACAGACATTAACTTCCATGTAATGTTCTACGGACATTGTAGTAATGTAAAAGTGATAAGTTACGATCCACGCTAAAGACACCATAAGAAGATGATCTTGCATCTCTCAAAATTTAAAATTTCTACTGTCTTTCTATTGACTGCTTCAAATATTTAAATAAATTTAATACAAATATCTAGTTTTAAGTATGAAATCAATTAATATTAGTTATTTTTTAAATAACGTTTGATATTTATATAATAGTGTCTGTATTTTAATAATTTGATGAAGATAGGATATTATTTTTAAATTTTCATAAACAAGAACAGTAAATTAAGCTATAATATAGACAAGGATATCTAATTTTAATAGTGTTTAATAATTATTGTAATTATTTGGATATTATAATAAATTTGTCAATTAATAAAATAAATCTGCTTATTTTTTATTAAATTCAATGTTAGAAGTATTATAACTAATTTATTTATTTCAGAGCATCGGGAAGTTTAATGCGACTTATAAAATCTAAATGAAAATAAAATCATTAAAAATTAAGTTAAAGATAGGTTTGTCAAAAAAGCTCATTGTTCGCGAACTGTTCATGTTTGGTTCGCCAAGAAGTTTGTGTTCGATTCGTTCGATAAGCAAACGAGACGAACACAAACAATTTTATTTCGTTCGATTTGTTAAACGAATCAAACTCGAACAGTGATGTGTTCGTTCGTGTTAAGTTCATTATTGTTCGAAATATAAAATAATTTAAAATAATCATATATAAAAAAATTATGATATTTTAAAAATAATTATATATTATAAAAATTTATCATATTTCAAAATAATTAAACTTCTATAAATTATAATATATGATAAATTATTAATAACAATAATAATAACATAGTATTCATTATATTAACATAAATATTATAATGTTATAATTAATATACAATACTATATATTAAAATAAAATCCTAAACAAAACTCTAAACGCCTTATTCGGTTTGTTTCATTTTGAGGAAGTATGGATTACCTGATGTGTACGGAATACCTGATTAATTTGCTTCAGTTTTAGAATGTATGCTATCAAAGCTAGGGCTGTCAAAAAAGCTTCTTGTTCGCAAACAATTCATGTTCGGTTCGTCAGGAAGTTCGTATTCGATTTATTCGATAAGCAAACGAGACAAACACGAATATTTTTTTTTCGTTCGGTTTGTTAAACGATCCAAACACGAACAGTGATGTGTTCGAACATTTCGAACACGAACACTAGCTTTATTCGTTCGTGTTCGGCTCGTATAATAGCCTCTCACCATTATTTAAAATACACACACAAACACACACACATACGCACAAAAGATGATAAGTAAAATCGAATGTACAGATTCGAGCTGAACGGATCCCAATAACTCAATTCGGGCTAGTTTGTTTCGATTTCGAGCTGAGTCTAAAACGATTCAATTTCGCACCGGCTAAGCTCGAAATCAAATACAATGAGCCACAAATTAATTTTGAGTCGCATTAAATCTATTCGAGTCAAACTCAATTCAGCATGAAATCAGACCGTTGACCACCCAATCTACAATTGTCATTTCAGAAGGTACGTATAAGAACTTTTATTTCAACAAATCTGTAAATTAAAGGATAGATAAGCTTCAGTTCTTAAATTATATTTCCTAAATTATAAAGCCATATAATCGACTCGGTGAGGCTGAAGATAAGATGCCAGTTGGCTTAGCTTGTCTTGACGTAAACGGATTGGAGTCTCGTCACCCTCGTGTGTCACGTCCCTCTGCTGCTTAATTTATTAGCCGCATTTACATGCATAACCCCCTGTTCCTACGTATTTTACATATTTTAATTTTTAAGTTTATTACATTTATACCACTTAAATCTTTCATATCGAACAAAATTTTAAGATCCCCACTTTGGGTGTTAGATATGTAAATACATAAGAATTGTGTGCTATGCATTTAGATTTTTTATTTTATGTCTATGTAAAAATTTGAAGTTTTGGTGTTAGATATGTAAATAGGAAAGAATTGAGTGGTATGTATGTAAATCTTCCTATTTATTATTAATTTATTCATGAGATTTAGATTTAGGTTCATGCATGGCTGGCTATGGAGAGCATTTTATTTAAAAAACAGGAATTTCGGAAGGATTAGATACCATTTGCCGCCGTATTAGATTCATCAACTTGTAATTAACCTTTAATCCAAATCCTAATTGCATAGAATGTAGTGCCAAGAATTTGATTATGTTGAAAGATTATTTTAAATATTTGAATAAGTCTTGATTTGAAGTCGAAATCATTGAATTTAATAATAAATATTCGATTCACATTGGATTTGAACAGATCATCCGTTAATTTCTTATTCATCACATTAAAAATATTGCTCTTATCTTTTAAAATGTGAAATACATATCTTTACTTATAGGTTTTGTTGCGTGCCGGAAGATCTGCGGCTGTAGAGTGATAATTTAACATCTTAGCGTTGTATGAGATCCGACACGTACACAGATAATGTGAAAATAGCATGAGGAGATACCAAATTTTTTACGTGAAAAACCTCAGAAAGGAAAAATATCATATTGTCGAGCCCAGACAAAGTGTTCTATTATAAGTGTGTGATTATAAATAATGCATCTTTTTTGCACAACCGAGAGAGCATGATTAAAAATTCACACCAAATACAACGTTTTTCGTATATAACATACAAAAACTTGAAGAGTACGGAGAAAGTCAATATATTATGAATACGATAGTCGTAATCAGTTGTCACTGGGAGTTATCATCGAATCTTTAATTCAAAGTTATTTGTTACATTATATTTGGGATGCATTGTCACACGATATTCACGATATATCTTTACATTGTTTTTAGGATACGACGTTACAGTGTATTCAGGATATGTAGTTACATTATAAAACTAATCGACGACGGTGAGTAGGGGCGACCGACGGTGGTTGATGGCAGTCGGTTGGGCAATAGTCGACGATGATCAGCAGCTACGGAAGGTAGAAATTATCTTCGTGTCTTCAGCCCAAAACAATACTGAAATCAACTCATCCTCCTCTCCTCAAGTGAAGAGAGGGGGTTATTTATAGTCCCAATGGAAGAGACATTTTGGTCCTTTGGTGAATAATTCTCATAACGACCTGATTGATCGTCCAACATTGATTCGCCTTGATTATAGGGGATTTAATGATTTGAGGGCCTTAATGATTTCAAATTGAGTAATCTTAGGCTTGTTCGTTTCCTCTCATCGAGACATTTGCTTTTACTATATGTATGTCAAATTTAGGATTCATTAGCTCAATCTGTTAAAGACCTAAGGCCCCAAATGTGGTTTCATGACTTGATTAATGCTTGATTGGACTAAAATTGAACCAAATTTAGCTTCATCGGGTTCATCATATCGAGACATTTTTTTTTAAGAACCTTGAAGGGAATTTTATTCATAAAAAATAAAGATTACAGACTACGATAAGACTAAACCTAAAATACAACCAAGTCAAAAGAAAACTTAGGGGATCCTCCCTCAGAGGTACAACACATATGCAAATGAAGCTCCAAATAGAGAAACCCAAAAGGAGGCAATCCAAGAAGCCAAAAGCACGAGAGAAATAATCTCAAGAACTGTAAAGTAGTGAATACAAGATAAAGCAAATCAAAGCTGGAACATGCATGACTAATGATCCGTTTGAGACAGGTTGTATGATTCATGATAAGCAACTTATCCTGAAACGCGGCCCGCGGGATTCGACCCACAACATGCATGTAATGTAAAAAACCCAACCGAAGTAGGCGGCATTTTCAAAAGCACGTGAACCAAACGATAAGACGGCATTTTAAAAATCATCGTCACACTTATAAGCGGCCCTAACGGGTCCCAAGACAAAGCAACCGACAAGCAGGAAAAAAAAAACAGTAAAGGAAGGAAACTGCAGAGCAAGATAAACCAAATAAAAGATTAGTTTGACTGAAACCAGGTCCCCGAATAATATTGAATTTAAATCTGACATATTTATTATTCAAAAATACATCAAGATTCGTGTTGAATTATAAGTATTTGGCAATAAGGCATCAGATTTATTATACAGAAGTGTTATGAATGTAAATATCAAATGTTAAGTGTTATGTATGTTAATATATAAGAATAATGTGATGTGTATGTAAATTTCCTTGATTTTTTGAGTTGAATTTGTGTATTATAAAATATAGGCGAGTATATGAATATTAAAACAATTGATTAAATTTGGATCACTTATTTTAATCAAAATTGGATCAATTTTTAATAGATCGAAACAGTGAGTTGGATATTGCATGTGTAGGCGGTGAGTCAATATAATATAGCATTGTGTAGTGAAGATATATGTAGTGGTGGGTGATAACAATGGTCTAACGATAGTAGTCCGAGTGATGGTAATCGAGTTAGAACGATGTTGTAATTATTGAGAGATGAGTGTGAAAATCCAAAAGGAAGAGAAAAATGGATAGGTGTTGTAGCCTCGATGGCAGTGTTGCGGCCCTGTACACGATACGGCTCATTTCTAAAACCAATCGCCCGTCGTAGGGGCTGCGGCTCCCATTCAACACATTCAAAGTGGGTGCTAACGCCTCGGCGCTTCGAGCTACGACGTGCCTCGACCCCAATGGAAGTGTCGCGGTGCCTTAAAATTATTTAAGGGCTCCCATCCAAAGGAATTAATATTCATGTATGGAGCTGCGATGCCATGCAAGGCGCCGCGCCCGGTGCCCGATCATCCATAAATAGGGGGAATGGTTAACGGTTTTCGTACGCTGAATATTTCGTAGCGAAGCTCTTCCACGTATCTTCCTTTATTTATTGTTATCATTGTAATTCGAAAATTCCATTATTATAACAACATGCTCGTGCAGCAGGTTGTGCCCCCAACCATGTTTCTGACTGCGACCTGCATGACGAAACTTCCAATTCTGATGCTCTGTCCATATCGAGAATCGCCGCACCACAGAGAAGCTTCAGCACGAATGCCTAGCTTCGTCATACCACAATATTTCACAGTATTTTCTTGTCCCAGCATGTTCGTAAGTTTGCAGGAAGATGTCAGGTTCTTGGACTAGAAAGTAGACGCTCTCCTAAAGTGAATGGACTCTATCATGGTTTGACTTCATCGTATCGAGTGACAACAAGATATGCTGGCTCAATGACATGTGGAAGCCTATAAAAGGTGTGAGAAGGTGCTCCAGCACTCTCCTCATGACCTTAGCCAAAAGAGAGGGAAGAGCGAGCATCACGTACTGTGGCTCACGGTGTTTATCATCTCCCCATTTAGGAGCCTTTGATGCCCTTCAGAGTGCCTTGATACCAAGGTGGTCACTATTGTGAGTGTTGCAAGATATATGAATTGAATGATCATGGGCTCTTTAGATTTGTTTTATCGAGGCACTCAAATTGACTATAAGCTTGTCAATTTGGAATATGTTTTACCTTTTAATTAACCACTCGAAGTTTCCAAAATTAATTTAACAACTCGATATGAGATTGATCTGACTCAAATTTGATCAATTTTGTGTGATTAAATGTCACGTTAACATTCATTGCTAAAAAATTACCTTAGACGTCCCTTGAAATCCAACCACGTATTAATTATCATTTTTAAAAATTGAAATACACCATTTCTATCATATTTTTTTAGTAAAGGATTGTGTGTGTAAATATGTAGAAGTGGGATATATAAATATAAGAGATTTGCGTGCTGCATATATAAATTTCCCTTTCATATAATGAGCTAAAAAGCATTAATAAACTCATTATTAAAATTTAGAATATCGGGAATTAAGATTTGAACTGACATCAGGCAGTACGTGACACTCCCGAAATCTTCCTAACATCGCATCTAATTGAAAGTTAATTTTTTCTTTGCCAAAACAGTGGCTATGGGTTTATAATGGATGTGAAACACACAGTAAATTTTTTTTAAAAGGAGCCCCATAATATTTTAAATTGGACACAGGCGGCTGTTTGTATAGTGTTAACTGTTAAGGGAAAGGAGCAAAAACGTTTTAATAAGAAAATGTTATTTATATTAAATGTGGGGTTAACCAATATTCTATTTCAAAGTATTGTAATAGAATTACATTAAAATAAATAATATAAAATTTTATTAAAAGAATAAAAATTTTTATTATAATAAAATGAACGATTTTTTTTTAGATCAAGCGTTTATTAATTGATACTCAATGAACAAATTCTAATTATCTGCTATGGATCCCGAAATAATCTTTTGAACAAGAAATATTCAAATATTGATAAGAAGTCATCTAGAACTCTGATTTTAGCAAACTTATAGTCAAATTGACCGGCCTGATGAGACGGACAAAAAATTAGTTCAATCTGAGTCAAATCAAGCCCATATCAAGTTATTAAACTACACTTTGAAGTTTTTCAGATATATTTAGAAGGTCAAATAAATATTGAATCTATGAGCCTATAGTCGAATAAAACATCTCGATAAGATGAATCCAACGAGTTCAAGATTGTTCAATTCTGACATCGTTAAGATACTCAAAAGTTCATCAAATATCGTTTGATCGAAGGAAGCTCCCCGAAATGTCCGATCAAAGTGGTTTATAATTTTGCATTAATTGCACCTATAACATTATAATGATAGACCTACCCCTTTGATGAGGAGGGGGGGTAGCTTAAAACTTTTAGATGAAGCTGAAATCCAACAAACACCGCGATTGCAGTCGACCACAACCTGTCGGCCTCCACTGATCGCTATCGGTTATCGTCTACTTTTTACAACAAGTTCATTCATGTATCGAAATTATAACTCAGAAAAGTCTTAATGTGAGACTGGGAACTGTACAAGTACTATTCTGCTTATAATGAATTTTTTCAACTGGGCTAGACTTTGTGGTTTTTTTCATTTTGCATTTTTCACGTAAAATCTTCTCCTGTTATTACTAGTTGTTTTCTCTCTTCTAAGTGTATGTTGAATCTTCGTACTATGCTAAGACGATAATTCTATATCGCCGAGAATTTTCTAGCATGCATCATTGATTAAATTAAATAATAATTAGGATAAAAGAATTAGTATAATATTAATAGTAATCATATATATATTAAAAAAATTAATTGAATAACTTATTTTAATAATTTTACTATAATTTTCTAATTTAAAAATTAAAATTATAATATATATATATATATATATATATATATATATATATATATATATATATATAAACACAAATTATTATAAAGTCATACTTAATGATATTTTTAAATAAATATTTTATTTATTAATTTAAAATAAATAAATTTTTAAGTTAAAATTTATATTAATAAAATTATGTAAGTTAATGAAATATTAGTATTAAATAATGCATATATCAATTAAATAAAATTAAATAATGAATTATATGTAAAATAAATTTTTTTAAATAAGTGATTTTTTATTTGGGTTGTTTTTTAAAAATAATTTTTCTTTAGTTTAAAAAATAAGTTTTTAAAATTAATTTGTTTATACAAAAATAAAGATTAAATTTTTTAGATGATTAATGAAACTCTTGTCTGTTTGGACAACATATTTGATGTTTAAGTCCATTTTGTTGAAGGTGTGTTTTGAGTTGATGTGGTTTTATTCTCCCCTATCACCAGTTATGAGAATTTTAATTTTCTTATTGAATTGATTAGTGATGAATTTAGTGTAAGTTAATGAAGTGATGAGGTGTTTTGATTCGATGTGCATTGGAAATATCCAACAACACCGAGAATGAGTATCAATAATTGATATGTAATATTTGTAACCATTGATATAGTGGGCTTAAAATGGTCCCCATACATCTGAATGTAAAGGTTCTAGCAAATTTTCATTCGAATTGTTTCATGGAAATTCTAATATGACTTTTGTTTTGTACACAAGCGGAACATAATGACTTGCAGTTTGTAAGATAGTTGTTTGCTTTTCTGCAGGATAGTTTTTGGAGAACTCGATAGTGGGGGTCTCCAATTAGCTAGTGCTAGTTTGGTTGAGAAGTGAAATTGGTGAGAGCATGTATTGTGAATAGGCCCTGTTTGATTGGATCGGAAAGAAGGGTTGTTGGGTTATTGAGTCGAACATGAGTTATTCGCGAATAATGAGCTATTCTGACGACTCTAATCATATAGTCGTAATTGTTAAGGGC
This sequence comes from Papilionanthe hookeriana x Papilionanthe teres, assembly GCA_022702705.1. Classification (NCBI taxonomy): domain Eukaryota; kingdom Viridiplantae; phylum Streptophyta; class Magnoliopsida; order Asparagales; family Orchidaceae; genus Papilionanthe; species Papilionanthe hookeriana x Papilionanthe teres. Next base: position 13,530,467 of record CM040435.1, on the reverse strand, counting down.
AGAACAAGACTTAAATCTAATTATTTATATTAAAATACTTATTTAAAAAAATTAATATATTTTTTATTAGTAATTTTAAGTGATTATAAATCTTTGTAGAGATGTAGTGAATTAAATTATTTTAAGTAAAACAGTCTCTTTGAAGGTCGTACGTCCACATCAAGTTACGGGTTTGAATCGTATAATAGCGATTCGCCATTCGTTAGTAATGATACATACGAATAAATAGCATATACGATACATACATACATATATATATAGTATCCGATATATATATATATATATAAATATACATATATACACATATATATACATAGATACATAAATTCCTTTATAAAGTAAAAGGAATTTATAGAACCGAATATTAACCCCTAAATTATTTACTTTAAAAAGAGCATTATTGCGCCAATAATTGTATGACATCAATTTATGCAGACAGAATAAGGATCGCGCGTACGAAATCAACGCTCACGTGACTTTATGGTTCTTCATCAAAGCCATCGACGGCGTGTGACTCTAGATCCGCTGTGCGGTGCATCACTTCAAACAGCCATTTATCATCCGGTGCATGGAACTTCCAAGGAAATTCAGGGAAACGCGTTTCACCGTTTCACCGTTTCACCGTTTCACCGTTTCCCCGAGGGGCCTGCGCTAGGGTTAATGCCGAGGCCTATAAATAGAACCGACGTCTGGCTTACGTTCACCGGTGATTGAGAGGCTTCCAACATTTGTGGCTGTGGTTACGTTTCCTCTGCTATTTATAGCTGCCTGACTTGCACGGTGACTCGAACGTTGGCTTCCGTTTCGTCGCTGGTCTTTTATTGGATTTCCAGTGAAGGTTTCGTGAATAATTTTGGGTTCTAGGGCTTCCGGTTTCTTCAACAAGGAAGTAACATTTTTGTGGGGAATTTTTGTAAGTTTTTCTTCAATTCTCCTGTTTGGGATCTCTTTCTCTGAACAAAATTTTGGGGATTCTTTGAGTTTTTCTTCTTTATTTTTATTTTTTGTCCTCTATGTTAGGGTTTTATTTCGTTTGTCTGATAATGGTTTATTGCTGCGGGTTTGTTTTTTGAATGGTGCGTGTGGTTGTCGTTTTGATTGAGTCATCGATCTGTGTCGTTGCTGAGAGGTGATCTATTCTTGCTTGATTTATGTTAATTTTCTAGGAAGATTATAAACTGATGCTCTCATTCTCTGTTATAATTTTTGCGGATTTGTTCAAGGTTCGATTTTTTTTTTTTTATTTCTAGGTGAACTCTTCTGTCTGAATTTATCCTGTTCATGTTGTGCGATTGAAGGCTTTATCTTTTTTTTTTTAATGTGGTTATTAGGCGAATTTTTTGCCTTCGGTTTATCTTGTTCATTTTTTCGGAAGAATGACGGGTTGACACTCTTTCTCTGAATCTTCGTTTTTAGATGATATGCGTTGGCTACTTTAATCTCCCCGAATATCTTCCTTTGCGGTTCTTAATCTATGAATTGTTGATTTATTTAAACTACCCTTTGGAAAAAGGAGAAATATTTCAGGCATTGTTTTAATTGCTTTGAAAAAAGAGAAATATTCTAGGCATTCCGTTGAGGTTTTGCTATTCTTATTTTCTTGTCTGCACCAGTAAGAGGGTTGATACGTCAATATTGACTAAGAGGATATGGTCGAGAATAAACATCGGCTGATTTTCTTAAAAAAAACTTGGTATAGATTTATCGGAGAACAATGATTCTAAAAAACTAACCCTAGATCGGAAAAATGCTAATGTTAATGATTATTGTTTTAGGGATAGGATATTTTTGTTTCTTCAATTAGAATCTTTTCAATCCCCTTCAATTATTGTTTTAGGGTTATTGATTATTGTATGATTGCGCTATTTTCTTAATTCCTATTTTGACGTGATCATTAACACGTAAACAAGAATAGTTTCTATAAAGATGCCCGTTTTTTTTTTTTGCTTTTTTCAGTCAGATTCTGTTCTTTTGTTTTTTTGCAATTTTTTTTAGCTTGTTTAACTTGAAGTTTGCAACTTATCGAGGAAATGAAGATTTTCAATTACCATTTATTCTAAACTTTGTCGAACCGGGAGTATGGCACTGAGGATATTGATATGATTATTATTTTAGGTGATTTTAAAGTCTCTAGGAAACTAGCTGAATAATTTGATTATGCATTTCGATGTTGCAGGACGTTTGAATGATTTAATGGAGTCAAAGGGTGGTAAGAAGAAGTCCAGTAGTAATTCCTTACAATACGAAGCTCCCCTCGGCTACAGCATTGAAGACGTTCGTCCTCACGGCGGAGTGAAGAAGTTTCAATCTGCTGCTTACTCCAACGTAAGAAACTCAGAAATTTCTAATTTTCAGTTTGCTTTCAATTTTTGTTTCTGTTTTTATTCTAAGCTTTCTCCTTTTTTTTTTTTTTTTGGCTTTTCTTTCAGTGCGCTCGGAAGCCATCCTGATAGCATTTGGTTGTTCCTTTGAGTAGTGTAGGATTTCCCTTGCTTTGCTTTTGATTCTTCTGGTTTGCAGCTCACCAATAACCTGAACCATACTCTTTCAACCTCTCCTCTGATCTCCTGCTCTCTCCTCTTTCATCCTCTGCTTCTCCACCAAGACAGGCATGATGGCCTGCTCTCCGATTGGGTTTGAGGGCTATGAGAAACGTCTTGAGATAACCTTCTTGGAAGCCCCTCTGTTTGTTGATCCTCACGGGCTTGGCCTTCGCGCCCTCACTCGCCCTCAGATTGACTCCATCTTGGAGCCTGCAAAATGCACCATTGTTTCACAGCTTTCCAACAAGGACTTTGACTCCTATGTTCTGTCTGAATCTAGCCTATTTGTGTACCCATGCAAGATAATTCTAAAAACCTGCGGGACTACAAGGCTCCTTCTTTCAATTCCTGTGATTCTTGAGCTTGCTGCTGAGCTTTCGCTCTCTGTTGCAGCAGTAAAGTACTCAAGAGGAAGCTTCATATTTCCTGGTGCCCAGCCTGCTCCTCACCGCAGCTTCTCTGAGGAGGTTGCTGTTCTTAACAAGTTCTTTGGCTGCCTTGCTTCTGGCGGGAATGCATATGTCATTGGCAACCCTCAAGTGCCTAACCACAACTGGCATGTCTATTATGCCACTGAGAAGCCTGAGCAGCCAATGGTCACCCTTGAAGCTTGCATGACTGGATTAAACAGTGAGAGGGCTGCCATTTTCTTCAAGAATTCTGCTCTTGGACATGTCTCCTCTGCCAAGGAGATGACCGAAACCTCTGGGATTTGTGATATCATGCCTGAAATGAAAATTTGTGATTTTGAATTTGACCCCTGTGGTTACTCGATGAATGGCATAAACAGCAAAGCCTTGTCTACCATCCATGTTACACCTGAGGATGGGTTTAGTTATGCAAGCTATGAAGCCATGGGGTTTGAACCAAGCACAATCAGCTATAAAAATCTCATTAATAGGGTGCTTAGGTGCTTTGAACCTGTGAATTTCTCTGTGGCGGTCACCATCTTTGGTGGACGTCCCTTTGCCCGTTCTTACGGTCAAAAGGTTTATGTTGATGGGTACAACTGCAAGGATTTTGTGCAACAGAAGCTCCCAAGTGGAGGACTTCTCTTGTATCAGAGTTTCGAGCTTTCGACTGATGGTGCAGTTTCTCCGAGATCCATCCTCTACTGCTGGGAGGCCGAGGGTGAGGAGGAGAAGAGTCTGAAGAACAAGGAGATGTTGTTCTGAGTTTATGGTGGTGTTGGTGCTACACTATATTGGTGTTTCTGTTTTGTTTTTAGTAATTGGAAACTGTCTTCCAAAGTGTCTTCTACTGTTGTGTTGTGTTGTGCTTTTGCACTGTTTTTTTATTAATGTTTGCATTTGAATAATTGGCTCAGTGCGGCAATGGGTTTGTCCTATTTGCCTCAGTTGAGCAGAATTGCTCTTTGCTTATTAATGATATCTTTGTTACATGTGCGTTCTTTATTTAATGAATTTTTTCAACTCAGTGGTAGATTGCTTGTTAGTTGTTCTTGGAAACATATGTTCGCACAGGTGTTTTTGGATTTGATGAGAAATTATAAGGTGGATCCTCTTTTTTTTTTTTTTTTTTTGGCTGGGCAAGCATTTGAACCTGAGATTCTGAGACACTTTACTTTGTTTTCAGCTAATGCCCTCTGTGTTGGAGCATTAATAGCAAATCCTCACCACAAATATTGAACTTGCAGCAATACTCTTAATTACTCCGATGACAAATCAAAGAGGTACCAAAAAATTAAAGGTTGCTTTAGAAAATAAAAATTTGCTTTGTTGAATTGTATTGGTGAGCTACTTTTGTTATTTGATTTTGTTTGCGTTCTGCAATTTAACCTTTTGCAATAACAAGCTAGTACTAAAACTCATCTTTGTGCAGCCTTTCATTTCTTTCACAAGTTTATAAGCCAATGTAAAGGTAAAGATGTTAAATTTTTAATGATGGGGATCCTCCACATACGGCAAAACAAAGCTTTTATCCCACTAACTTTGGTCGGCTACTTGATTTCTTCATTGCATGTTTTGATTTAATTCTAATAGATTAAAATCAATTTTTTTACAATATGTCCAAGTCTTTTTAGGTTTACCTCTGTCTTTCTTAACATGGGTGGAATCTAAAACATATACTCTTTTAACTAAATCATCAGATGGTCGACATTTAGTGTGACCAAACCATCTAAGATGACTTTTTTCTAATCTTGTCCCCACTAGAGGTACACCAACCCTATCACGGATAAATTCATTTCACATTTTATCTCCAAATGTCAAACCACTCATCCACCGAAGCATTGTAATCTCAACAACATTTAATTTTGTTTTATGCTCCTATTTTATCACAAATACATTTATTTCACGTTTATCTCTAAGTGTCAACCCACTTATCCACCTAAGCACTCTCATTTCAGCAACACTCTGACTTTGTTTCATGCTTCTCTTCTAAAGCCCAACATTTTGTGCCATAGAGCATTGTAGGTCTCACCACGATCTTATAAAATTTTACTTAAAAGCATAAACCAAGGTACATCCTCCTGTAAATGTTCAGTAAGAGCATCCATAACTAAAGCAAAATGATATGGGCTTAAAGCCGATCCTTGATGTTATCCAACTGAAATAGTTAAATACTTGGTCAATCCTCATTCTATTCGAACACAAGGAGCAGTTCTTAGTCAATTGAAATAGGGATCCTCCCCATCCACAGCAATATATTCCGGTTGAAGACTAAAACGTAGCAGTAAATGATCTCCAAAGACTAAACATTTCCTAACCAATTCGTGAGAAATTATATAAAGATAATGAAAATGAACTTGATTTTAGGCACAAAATAAATTAAGGTTATGAGTACTTTAAGCAATGGATTAGGAATTAAAGGAGAGAAATAGATGCGTTAAAGTAGTTGAAAGAAAGAGGTGGAGTCTTTTTATTAGGCTAATGATTATTGGAGTGGACTTCTGCTTTAGAATTGGTGAAACTACAAAAAAAAAAAAAATTGTTTAACTTGTTCAGGATTTCTAAACAGATTTTTGGTTGAAAGTTTATCACACTGGAAGAGGGAGAGAGAGAGGGAGAGATTTGAGAATACCATAATCAGTGAAAACATAAATTAATTAAAAAGGTAACATAAATTAATTAAAAAGGTGAACTTGACTTAAATATTAAAAATATAATGATAAAGTTGTTTTTCTAAATGAGATGTCTATATGCTGGAGTAACTTGTTCAATTTTTTTTTTCTTAATTGAATTTTATGATCACTGGATTATCAAACGATTTGAATTGTATGTTGTCAATGCACTTGTTTAAAATAAAGAAAATATTTAAATTTCTTGTGATTGTAAGTGAAGTCAACATAATGTTTTTCCAATCCAAGTTAGTTTAGATAATAAATTAACTACACATAGAAGAATCATAAAGATTCATGTACCGAGGCAACCATTGGAAAATATTTTGAGAGTAATGAAAGTTATATGTTTTTTTTTTAATGGAGAAGGCATATGGTCGATGTTAAGTTTTATCCGAGCATTCATATGCTATAAAGTAAAAAAAAAATAAAACAATGAAGAAAACTTAGTGAAGACAATATCCTATCGATAATGGATCAAGTATAATATGTAATTTTAATTGAAGAAAATTTGATTATTATTAATCAATATTTTAGATGATCAAATAGCTCGACTTTTGGAGAGATAACGGATGATAATCATTGAAGCCAAGGATTGATGCTACAATGAAAAGTGTTTTGAGGAAAAAATTACAGCATTGAAAGATATATTTTACCAAATTATGATTATGGTGTGTAGGGGAATTTGAAAATGTGTTGGGTAATAAAAATCTCTTCAATAGTGAACTTTGAGCGGGATATTAATTTTGGAATGAATTTGTTATAAAATTTTTTGGGATAAATTGTAGATTGTGTTAGATTTTGATTGTAGCACCGTTAAAAAAGATTTATTGTAAAATATACTTAAGCAGTTTTGACAAGAACAATTATAGAGTATACATAAATATGACAGAGATAATTATGTGGAGGAATTTAGTATGTATTGATAATCAAATTAATAGAAATTGTATAAATAGAATTATGAAAATAAGTACGACACATTACGCTCGATCATACAAGAATGAAAGTAGAACAAAGATTGCTAAAATTCACTTTGACAATTTTCATATGAATAAAAGTGTGGACAAAAATAAAACTTGGAGCTGACCTTAGAAGTTTTTTCATGACCTCAAATATTTGGGCGAAGGATAACGATGATGATAGTCAAATCTAATTTTGTCTGTAAAAAGAGTTGCTGAAGACAGAAGTAAAGCTTAGAGTTGGATGTCAGAACATGCATCTTTTTGACCACAAATATTTACGCCAAAAACAATGATGTTGATTGTTTAATCTAATTTTGTTTTTAGAAAACAAATAAACCTTATTGATAAGAAAGGCTAGTTAATGAAAGAATAAGGAGAGGGACAAAAGGATAATTTGGTGAGAAGTTTTATGATTTTCAAAAATGTGCATAACTTAACAACTTTGTGTTATGGGCTTCCTTGACTCTTATTTATAGTTGGGGGTAGAAGTATGAATTTGTGTGGGGAATGTTACATTTAAGGAACATGTATGAATTGCATAAAATGGTCACACATTATGGCTTCATCTGCTTTAGTTGAGTTCTGACAAGCTGCTATGTTGGAAGCTTTGGATGAAATTGCCTAGTCAGACTCTTGGGCCATGTACGTGGCTGTTTTGGTTTGTTGATTATGTTCTGCTTCTTATAATCAACTCTTCAAACATAGGATGACCTCGTACCTTGTCTTGTCAGTAGGTTCATTGTATCAATGAATACTCTTTTGGTCATCCTCAAGGCTAATGATACTAATCATTGATGAGTTCAGTCTGATAGACTCATGTCGATTCTTCTTAGTTAGCCAGGTTGCTTTGAGATTTTAGGTGTATTATGATGATGATGATGATGATGATGAAACAAGGAATGATATTTTTGCAATAGGACTCTAAAACCTTTTGCTTTAGAATAACCATTGCTCTATAGAGCTTTTAATATGTGGGCTTGAACTATATACATTTTACTTTAAGTGTACTCTTATTTTGCTACTTCCGCTTTTCACAGTCCTTGGTGCTGTATAAATGATGCAAATTTGATAAAAAAAATTCCAACATAAAGAAGTTAAGAAAAATGTGATGGACATCATTGTAGCCTTATATTGTACAATGTCCTTCGAAATTTATACCTTAAATGTTTTACAAAATGCATTACAAATATATATTAATACAAAAATTAAATTTGTTTTATTTTCGACTGATTATCTAAAAATCTTAACACTAACCAAACAAACTAAGTAATCCAAAGATGTGCTTATTTACATTGCATTCAAAATACTCACAACCAGACAACTCCTTAGTCAACTTCTTTGCAATATAAATATACATCCTCTTATATTTATTTTTTCTTTCATCTTGTATTAACCACTGTCTCATGCACTCAAAACACCACCTATGTATTCATGCCCTTAGAAATGAAAGCCTCTAGTTAAATTTTTGTGGTGATGTGATAAGAGTGAAGGCACTGCCTTTGTACCATGCTTGGTCAATTTATTCTAATATTTTTCTTCATTCATTTTCTATATAGAGATCTTACGAGTAGAATCAAGCATTAATTAAATTCTCATCTTAGCCATACATTTTAGGATAACTAGAGCATGGTCTGTATTTCTCATTGAAAATTAAAGTTTATAACTACAATGGATTAAATATTCCCTTTTATATAGATGATTTATGATGTTTTCTAGTAAAAGGGGCCAATTAAACTATGCATTGAACACATCTGATTGACATGTCAATCGGGTTTATTGCATCTGATAATTTTGATTTTTTAGGTATAGATTAGGCTAAAATGCTTATTTGGTTTCATGAAAACTCATGTACCTGCATTTAATGATAATGCAAGAGAGGACAAGAGGATAAACTGTCTAAATGGCTATTAGGAAGGCTTAGATCAAGTAGATATGACACCTCACTTAGGTTGTTGTAGAATAGAAAGAACGTGATAAAAATACTATGATGATGGCAGCACTTGTAAAATACCTCAAAAACCTAGTACTAATGTTATTTACTAGGTTTTTGAATATTTTACTAGTGATGCCATCATCATAGTAGAAGTTGATCATAAAAAATGTAAATATAAAAAGTTTTAAGGTTATTTTCTTTATCAAATGAAAACAATCATTAGCAATCTATATATATGTATATTTTTAAATTTGAAAATTATATTATGTTATCATTATTTTCATCGTCACCATGGAAGGAGTTGATTGTCATAATTATTATTACATAAATTGGGAAGAATTCAACTTTAATTTTATTATTCAAATCAAATATGAAAAGAAATATTATATTAATTTTTAGAAAGCTTTTATCATTGATACCTTAAATTAACAGTGGCCTAATCAAGAATGATATTGTTCATCATAAAAATAATTATTGGGATTTATTCTCTTTTTAATGAGGTTTCATCATAAAAATAATTATTAGGATTATTATCTTTTTAATGAGGTATGACCGAAATTCTATGAAAAGAAGCAAGTATGGGATATCTTCTCTCTATATTTTTCATCAAGGTTTTAATGCAAATAAAAAATTATAAGATTCATTATAATCAATGACTTTTTTTAGTTAAATAAAATGGTCATCAATTATCTATCAAATAATGAAGATTTATAAAGTTTTCTCTTCATTAAATTATGTATTGAACTATGTAAATAATTTGTATTGAATTAAGTAAAGCAAGGTGTTGCTTGTATGTAACAAAGTGCGAAGCTTAGTAGTTTTCTCTTATAAGAGCTCTTTGGTGAGTTAAAATAATGTATGATATTATTTGTATGCAATAAATTGTGACGTTTGGTGACTTCCTCTTATGAGGATTATTTGGTGAATTCCCTAGAAGTATTATTTATATATTCTTAATGTTATTATTCTTCTTTGAATAATATTATTTCTTTTTATTTATATTATTCTATATTGTTATGATAGCCCAATATGCATCTCCGTAATTACATTTGGCGGGACAATCAAATCACCATGAAGAACTTTAAGTTTCATTCTACCCTTCTTCTAGCCAAAGCTATTAAGGTTAAAAAAAAGATAAAATTATAAATTGTAAGAAATAGTTGAAGACTCAAAAGCCTCTTCCAACATTACTACTGGAGCAGATTTCAAATACAGATCAGGTAAGAGCCTATTAAGATAGTATGACTACTAGAAGACTTGCTTTTCTAGGAGGGTTGTGTATGCACTTAAGTTACGTGCATAATCATGATATCAACCTAGGAGTCTTAAAAATTTAGATAAGAGCTTGGGGGAAATGGAGGGAAAATCAAACGATTCAAAACTTTGAATAATGTTGAAATGGGAAGGCATGAACAAGTGATAATCGAGAGAAAAAAAAACACACTAATCCTTCATTTTTAGATCCATTGGAATATTAATTCTCTTGCATTAAATCTATAAAATATCTTTCTTTAATGAAATGTTTATTTATATGAAACTATCCTTCTCTCTCCCCTCAAATACACTGCCTATTCATACTATATGAAACTATCCTTCTCTCTCCTCTCAATTGCACTACCTATTCATACGGAGCTAGTCAAATTATTGGGGAAAACATTAAACATGGAAGAAGAAATAACAAAGTTTGAGCATGATAATATCTGTATTAATATTCTTCAAAGTTTCACGAAGTTCAATTTTATTTAACCTTTTCAATTCACTTTCTTCATGGATTCATATGCTTATTCATTAAGGTTTCCTTATTCTTAATTGTTCATCCAAAAAATTCCCTACCTTGGACCATGTCTTGTTTATTGAATATTTTTAAACACCCTTTTCATATTCAATTTTATTGCACATTTATTTATATTTTCCAGTAGAGCCTTAAAACCTTTGATCCATAATTAAAAGAGGATCGCCTCACAATTATTTTCGCAATGTGGTTGTTCAAATTTCAAACATAAGAACCAACCGAATTAAGGATTTAGATATTATAGCTCAAATCTAATAGATTAAGAGTGATACGGAGAGAGAAATCATAACAGATAAGACACCAAGATTTATATGGTTTAATTTCAGCAAGCCTACATCTATGAGAGGAGAGATTTGATCCACAATCAAATAAGCCCCAAGAAACTTTCATAAAAAATTAACACTCATCACACTTCTCAAATTTGAATTACACTCTTTTAGATAAGAAATTGCAAATTAAACTGTTCTTTTTTCCGGTTTGCACTAAGAAAATCTCCAACTTTCTATAGAAATTGAAGTTTTGAGAGGATAAGCTTATAAAAAGTATGTGTGATCTCCAGTTGCTTCCGCCAAAACCTGGCAAAGCACTTCCATATATAAAAAATTGAATGCATGTTAAGAAGTTAGTTGCATAAATCTTGTATTAACTGTGAATTTTTGTGTGTATGCTGATTTTTTTTTTAAACAATATGCTGGATTTTTTTTAACTATCTTTCATTTATAAATAATTAATTGATGTGAAGCTTCTATATTCATGAGACAATGTGAATTAAAGAATTTTTCTATTTGGATGATTGATGTTCCCTAATCATATGTATGAATAGCTTGGCAACTACAGTATGATATGTTGAATTGTTATACAAAATGACTGACGTAATCTCATATGATTGTGCTTTTTAAAAATTTTTTTGGTGTTTGTTTTCAAATGTTCTTTGCTTGTATTCTAAATTGAGTGTAAAATTTTATTTATATTTTCTTTTATTTAGATTGATTGCAACTGCTGCTTGTTGTACTACTATATGCCACGTATTTTGCACGTTCAAACGTTCATAAAATTCACTAGCTCTATTCTTTGTTGTTCTATCATTTGACATTTTATAAGGTTTTTTCTCTATAAAATTACCCTGAATTGTCTCCTTGTATTTTTTCATGTTTTCTTATGCGATTATATTTGGTGTTAGCAAGGTCCTTCAATTTTATGCATTTTCTAACTATATGAACCCATGTAATGGTAGTTATTAATCAACATTATAAGTGATTTTCCCTTTGGGGGATATGCACGATATTAAACATGCAGTACATTTATGTCTGTTGTATGTATATTTGTACATGAATTATGATGTTTTTCTTTTATTTCTATCATACACGATATTAAACATGCAGTACATTTATGTCTGTTGTATGTATATTTATACATGAATTATGATGTTTTTCTTTTATTTCTATCATACACAATATGCAATACATGTATTATGTTATACCCATTAAGATTTCAACGTATTGGTGTTTGAATATGTTCTATGATGATGTTCCAATGTTTTATTCATGTCACGTATTTATGTAGGCGATCCTACATAGTTTTCCTCCTGCAGCAATTTGTTTTGCTTCTATATTTTGTAATTGGATATCTCGTAACATAATCGTTGGAAGAATTTTGTGGAGTAATAATGCTTCAATCTTCGAATACTCAGTTGATTTGTTATTAGTATTTGGAGTTATAATGATTCTCTTGGATGATAAATTGGATTTATTTTGCGAACTAAACATTGAATTATAATTCAGGTATCATTCATGGTTAACTTGTCAATTTGCAGTTGAAGTGATTATGTGGATAAGTGGTTAACAGAATCAGGTACAAGGAGTACAACTGAAAAATTAGTTCTTTTGATTGGAGATATCTATACTTGTTCAAACACATTGAGGATTTAAGGTGCTATTGGTGGAAATAGAAGTTGATATCATTGAGTTCATTTGAGATTCTATATGAATTTTGTGGATTGTCATTGACAATGCTAATTGGAATATTTTATATGTACGATGTTAATATGTATCCCCACTTAAATCAGAATTTATGTTTAGGTAATTTGAGACTGCCAATTCTATAATTTATTAAATAAAATGGAGTCAAGTTAAAATAAAATTAATGGGATGATCTGAATTTATTAATGTGGAAGTCGGAAAATTCTGAATATTTTTTTAATTTTGATTTGCAGGTAGATAAGTTGGTAAGTTTGAATTGATTTTTTATCATAGGCTTCTGTATGATGTAAAGAATTTTCTTTTCAATTTCCCTGTTGAGTTGACAAAAGTATTCAAAACTTTAATAAATTTCAGTTCTTCTTAATCAAGCAAGGAATCACAAATTAAAGAAACCACTTGTTCAAGTTATTTTATTTAATAATTAAAGCACCCCAACTGTACATGGAAATATTCTCTTTTACACCATAGATTCTTGATAATCTTATCATAAACCTTTTTTGTGGCTCATACTAACCGAGAAAGAGGTAGGATAAAATCAGAATTTTCTTTTCTTTTCTTCTTTTTTGTTTTTTGTTTTTTTGTTTTTTTTTTTTGTTTTTGCATTATCAACTGATGAAGTCCAAATTGAGATCCATAAGTCGTCCAGATAGAATGGAATCAGAATATGTTTTTCCTTTTAACTTCATCAACAATTCGGAGTATAATAGAATCTTTGGGGAACAACTTAATTTATAACATTATCATGATGAGGCCGATGTTATTCTCATTCTCGAGTCTCTTTTGTTATGTTATTTATTTTCTCTGATTTTTCTTTGTTACTTTAGTTTTGGAAATTTACTTGCATACCAATTCTTATGTATTTACATGTCAAACACCTAAACTTTTATATTTACATTTATGACATATTGATGTCAAAAACTCATGCATGAAAAGTTGTATTTCACTATTGGAGGGCAAGTAATACTGGCATTCTTATTGGGATGTTAAAGATTTAAATGCTATGCATGTAAACATGAAAGTTTAGGTCTTACATATCATATCTAAATACATGAGAATTGTGATATGTAAGTACCCCTTTAGTTTTTTATTATGGTTATGATAATGGTCTAATCTTGAGTTGATTCATACTAGGTCGAAATTGGAGCAAACATATTTATGATGGGTAATTTCTGAATTATAGGTAATTAAGATGAAGAAATGTTTGAAGAATAATATTCAATCGGAGTACAACATTGGAGATTTTGAGTAATTGATAGCAAAGTTGTGGCGTCCATTCAAGACATAGGATAGTTGAATATCAACTTAAATCAGAGTACACCATGGAGATGAACTATATTCTTGATGTTTCAGTATACATAGAAATAGAAAGATCTATTATTATCCATGTGAGCATTAAACTAGCTTTCCACTTTAGTTTTAACTTGCCAGGTCTTTAATAAAATCTATTGTTTGGCTGTTAGGTGGAGCTTTAAACCATAAATGTTTCTCACTCTTATGATCTTTTAAGAGGTTAGAAACTCTCTTGAGCAATTTTTTTCTTTTTTTTTTCTTCTAAAGCATCTAATTTTAAGGTGATATTTTGTTTAGCAAAGTGGGAGCAAGATGTTGAGTTTATTTACTTATGGGCATCTCATTATTTAATTTGATGATAATAGACCTCATATGTTGTCACTTAATGATTTCTAAATGATGATGTTTAGTAAAGAGAAGCTATGTGACTAAGTTGGGTAAGTAGGTTGGCCATTTGGAGGCTATTTGGTTAGCTGAAAAAGGGAGATCTCCCTTTTACTTCAAACAAAATAATCCCTTAGGGAGGTGTTGAAGTGACGTCTAAAACTCTACAGGGTCTAATGGTATGGTTTAATGTTGGGATCTAGTTTTCAATTATATTGGTTGGGGCAAAAGCTTAAAAATGTTATTTCTTCCCTACTATGCATGCAACTGATATGCACACTTGTCTAAACTATAGATGTTTATTAATTTTTTCAACATGGAAGATGGAAAATTTTTTCCTGTTTCAGTATTTGTTTTAAAAATTGTTACCTATTAATATGTTGTGAAGATGTGCTTTGAACTTAGTTGTTAAAATTTTACCTAGTTAACTTAAGATTTGCAAGAAGACAAACGCACAATTATAATGGAAAGTGTGATGGATTGAATGCTTCTTTTTTTAAAATTTAAATTATAGTTAAAATAGATATAATAAAAGTTCATATTATATTTTTGTTGATGATGAAATTATGAGTAAGAAGTCCTAAACAATTGGGGAGAGAGAAGTATATGAAAAGCATTCTTTGGCATACACATTGTGAGGGCAGGAGCATGTGAACATGTGGATGAGCATGTAATATTACCAAATGCAGGATGAAAGTGTAGCAAGCAACCGAATGTGCCAACTTGAACATGCGATCATGTGGACGAGACTACCAAATGTTGGGTAATGTGGAGACCCGGTCCACCACATGTTAATTAGCTTCCTAATTAAGAGGGTTTACTTACCGTCCACCTACTTTCCCACCTACCGCTCACCTACTACATCCCACCTACCGCTCACCTACCACATCCCACCTACCACTCGCCTACCTCTCACCTACCATTCTCCTTAATTCTATAAATAGCTTTTTTTGGCTATTGGATGAATGCAAGCCAAGCAAAGCAAGGGCCAAGCCAAGTCCTCTAAGAGAGAGAGAGAGGAAGAGTGGAAGAGAGAAAGAGAGGAAGGAAGAGAAAAAAAATAGAGATTTTTCTTGTATACGTCGAGGCGTTCGACAGTGTAATTCCTCGAAGTAATAAATTCCCCTGCAGCTCTGTGGACGTAGGTAAATTTGCCGAACCACGTAAATCTGTGTGTCGCTCTAGTGTTTTTATGCGTACAATTTTCTCGTTCCATGTGGACGAGACTACCAAATGCATGATCAATGATGGAAGCATATATGATGACTGCTTGCTTGTTAGTGAATGAGTGCGCATGATACCGAGGGAAGGAGCACTGTAAGTGATGAGATTAGGAGGTTTGGGAATTAGAAGCTTATCATCTTCAAAAGCTTATCATGTAGATTAACAAGTTACTATTAAGGTAACAATATAATACTTAATTTTACATATTTTTTTCATAAAAATAAAGTATTAAAAATGATAATGAATCAGTTGGTATCACTTCAGTTTTGTATTTTTATTTATTTTATTTTATTTTATTTTAGTTATATTCCAACGTGAAATATAGAATATTAAAATTTAAAATTTCATTCTTATAGAATTATATATATATTTAAAAACATTCAAAATCACATTTTTACTTTTAAAAACACAACATGAGTTACAATTAGAATTAAAACTAAAAAGCATTAACAATTAAATAAATTAAATAAAAATATCCCAAAGAGTTCTTCTATAATTCTAGGAGGGGCAATTGATCTCTATCGCCCATGCACAAGCCCTCCCTAGCTAGTAGGGTTGTTAAAAAATTTGGTTAACATAAAATTTTTAAGCTCAAATTATAAACGAGCCAAACACGAAAAATTCTTTGTTCGCTTGTGTTCAGTTTGTTTTTATCCGAAATAAAGAAAAAATATATATTGTTTATATAATAATATATTACATATATTTATATCCAAGTTTCATTCATTGCAGCACATGCGATCATGTGATTTTACACCTATTGCACATATTTGGTGCACCACATATTAGGTGTACATTTATTTTTCCCAATTAACTTTAATGAGCCAATTTCGAGCCGAACCGAACACAATATTCACGAGCCAGTTTCAAACACAAACAATTTCGAATTAGCCGAACACTAACCTCGCTCAAACTTGACTCATTTACAGCTCTACTAACTCATGCTCAGGATCACAATAAGCACCGATATCAGACATCGAAACATAATTCCTTCAGTTTAGCTTTAGTTGAAACAACATCAGTTCCAGACTCCTGAATCGAGACCATTCAATAACAGGCACTCACCATATGCTTAAAACTTTTAAGCTCAAAATATATAATACCCGATTATTTGCTCAAGTTCAACTCGTTCTAGCCCAAAATAATATATATATAAATTTAAATAAATATATCTAAATTTTTAGATCATAGTAGCACATGTCATCATGTGAATCTAGGCTTTCTGTTGCACAGATGCAGGTTTGATATCGTACCTATTTTTTCTATTTAATTTTAACTAAGCCAATTTCGAGCCGAGAAACACAATTCACGAGCCAATTTAGAACACGAACAATTTAATGTGAGTTGAACACTAGTCAAGCTTAAGCTAGCTCAAACTGCTCATGCTCTAGATCACAATAAGCGCCGCTGCATAGCCATCGAAACAGAATTCCTCCAAAATTTAACTTTAGTTCGAAGAATATCAGTTCCAGACTCCTGAACCCCACTTTTCTGCAAATTAAATTTAATATATTTTCACTGATACACAACTCACCAACTTTTCACTTTCAGACCTGCCCATCCAAACCCCTTAAAATACATAGCCATTTCCATTGGAAAAATCTTAACAATATAAGCTTTATATATATATATATATATATATATATATATATATATATATATATATATATATATATATATATATATATATATTCTAATTCCCAATTGCTATATTAAATATTAGATGTGATCTCTTAAAAATTTATTACAAAATATTATCGTCATAATTTCATCACAAATTCTATTATTTACAAAAAAAAAAAAAAAAATGCAAACTTATCCTCCAAATCTTTCAACATGATTTCATCTCCAAGATAGTACAGTTTACACATTTAAGGAGAAGAAGAAAGATCGAAACTTTTGAAGAGAAAGCAAATGGAGAAGAACGAATAGAGAATGAGAACCAAATGCCAAACAAAAGAAGCCAACATACAAAGAGACAAAAGAGAAAGCAAGCGTTAAGCAACAAGAAGATAATGCTTATAATAAAACAAGCAGACCTTCAATCCTTCATCTTTCTCGCTTTCTTTCCATTTGTATTCAAAAAAACTTTATTTCTCATTATCATCATATCAATATCATCACATGCAATCAATATTTTAACCAACCAAAAAAGAAAAAAAAAAAAAAATTTAATCCTCCATTTTACTCCATGACAATAGCTGCAGGACAAAACAGTAAATCCAACAAAATATAATATACATTACACATCTGCCCAGAAATCATTCAAACAATGCAAAAGAAAAAAAAGAAGAGATTATGAAGGAAGAAAAAAAAAAGGGAGATAGAGAAGTGATTGAGCCAATAAAGCCAATATCACAGTAACTACACCTCATTGAAGTGAAAGCTTGTCTTCATCCTCCTCCTCCTCCTCGTCGCCGGAGAGCCGCCACCTCTCCGCCGCCGCCGGCAGCGTCTTGAATCTCCCCATGGCCTCTCTCCTCTACTTCTTGATGCTTCCTCCCACTCCTGTAACTAGCTCTTCTAGTCTTCCTTCTCCATCACAGTTCTCCTTCGCCCT
Source organism: Papilionanthe hookeriana x Papilionanthe teres (assembly GCA_022702705.1). Taxonomy (NCBI): domain Eukaryota; kingdom Viridiplantae; phylum Streptophyta; class Magnoliopsida; order Asparagales; family Orchidaceae; genus Papilionanthe; species Papilionanthe hookeriana x Papilionanthe teres. Next base: position 13,512,721 of record CM040435.1, on the reverse strand, counting down.
CCTGAAGAAAAAAGAAGCGTTAGAAGGAATTAAAAAAGTTCGCACAACTACAGATGCAATCTCTCTCTCCTCCTATCCATTTCTGCGTGCTTATTTCACTGTTTTGGTAAATTCTATTAAAAAATATATATGTATATATATATATATATATATATTTATATATATATATATAATTTTAAAGCATATTTTGATAAGCAAAACAAACCAAAAAATGGTCAACAAATATTGGAATTTGGGCTATATCCTAAATAATACTGTTGGTCTCATTTGATAATATTTTAAATCTCTCATGTCCCCTTTGGTTAGCGCACTTTAGAAATTATGGGTTCCAATGCATACCTGAACATCGCCCTCATATAGATTTCATTTTATTAATAATTTTTTAATTAATACTATAATGATAATTAGAAAATAACAAATGATTTTATTTTTCCCGATAAAGCTGAAATAGATTAGGGGGCATAGGACTACCATAGTCTCAGCTCCCCGAATTCCAATGCACCTCTTCCTGTGGGTCTTCTTTGTGTAAAACCCCTCATCTTTTCAATAATTATGAACATCTTCAAATAGATTTCAACAAACAAATACTGGTTGTGATTCGTAAATATTGAAAAGAGGAGGGGGCGGAAGGCAGATTGGGCGCAGTAAAATCCCTGCACTGTTCCGACTCCGCTCCCATGTGCCAGTCCACTGGCGGGCAGAACCCAACAGGGCAAGACAGATGTGGTGGGGTCCACTCCGAAAGATTTCTTCCCGGAACACCCCCGAAAAATTTTCAAAATCCAGACGAGGGCATTCGTGGCATTACAAAAATACCCCCCCGATAAAAATTTTTCCCCTCCTGGGAACGAGCTTCGAGGAGGCCATGAGAAGACCAGACGTGGAATGTTTGAGGTTAACAGCGTGATTAAAGATGGTTTAACGTGGGGGGAGAAAGAGGATGGTACCTTTCGTCTCCGGCGATCTCTTCTCCGGCCGGCGGCAGGTGGCTGGCAGATGGCGGCGGAAGGAAGCAAGGAAGGAAGGAAGCTGGGGGTGAAGAGGGGGGAGAGGAGGGGGCTGGGAGTCGAGCTTGAGAGGAACGAAAGGTGGGGTTTTTATTTTTACACAGTGGTGCTGATCTACTTACTGATCGTGATGGCTCCTCGAGGTTTCTTTTTCTGAGTTTGTATTCTGTTTATTTTAAGTTTTTTTTAGTTTGCTTAGGCGGTTTGGGTAATATTGTTTGGTTATTTTAACTCTTTTTATTATGAGAGGTAATATTGCATTCGTGGAATATTATGCGGTCACTTTTTCTTTTAAGGCGATTATTTTATGATTTTTTGCATTTAATTTATGTTAATTGATATTTCACCAATAAATTTTTGTGAATCTTCAGATGTAACTTGAATCTCGAAACAGTCTTTTAAATAAAAAACTTTCAAACTTCCATTACGAGTTATTTAGAGTTTTGATTCCATCAAATTTATAGTCAAATTGGTCAGTTCCATAAAACGGACCTAATTACATAAAAACTAGTCTGATACGAGTCAAATCAAGCTCGAATCAAATTATTAAATCGTATTTGAAAGATTTCATGATATATTTGAAAGGTCAAAAATGCAAAATCTGGTGTTTTCATAGTCGAATCGAGCATCTCGACAAGAAGAATGCAAAAAGTTCAAGATTACTCAATTGTGTCATCATTAAGGCATCGAAATGTCCATTAAACACCATCTGATTGAAGGAAGCTCTCCGGACTGTCCAATCAAAACAATTAATATTTTTGCATTAATTGCACTCATAACACTATAAATAGAGTCACGTCTCTCACATGAGGGGAGAGCTTAAGCCTTGAAAGAGAACTTGAGATATTGACAATGAACTGAAGTCCAACACTATCCCTGCCGTTGACGACCACCGCCAGTCGCCATAGACCACCGTCGATCGTCATCAACACCAATCGTCGTTGGTCATTACCGACCACCGTCGACCATCGTCGCCCACCGCTAACTACCGTCGATTACCACCAATCATTGCAGATCACAATCAACCAGACGCCATCAGTCGATGTTGTAATCTGGAAAATATAGTTTCCATTTTCCTTTTGTGGGATATGAAATATTTGTAATTATCCACTAATAGTTGACTTATAACTGGGCCAGACCCTGTGACCTTTTCCTTTTACAGGGTTTTTACATAAAACCTTATGATGTCATGCTGATTGTTTTCTTTTTTACCTGAGTGTGTGCTGAATCTCGTGCAACACTAAAACGATATTATTACTCTACCGCCATGAATTTTCTAGCCCGCATCATTAAAATTTAAAGATATTCTTGATGAGTAATATTTCATAAATTATGTAATTGGAATACATCATCTTAATATACAATCATCTCTATTCCATCAGCTTGTTGGTGGTGGTAGCAACGACGACAATGAACCGGCGGTGTTGACAGCTATTCAGCAGTGGTATGGCTCAAGAATACTCAAGAGCTTGGAACTATTTCGATTTTCTCCTCAAGGTCCCAGGACACCCCTTATAAAATTAAGAGAATGAGAGTCAATTTATTGATTTTAGAGTGATATCCTCTATAAATATTGCATGAATACAAAACACTTCACCGGACGACTTAGAGTGATCGCTTTCATCAAACTTTTTTCTATGAGCATTTAAGTTTCTTAATGATGTCAGAATTAAGTGATATTTGTCTCATTGGGTTCGGCTCGACAAAATGCTCAACTTCAATATAAACTTATCAAATTTGGAGAGCATTTGGCCCCTAATATATATTTCAAAACTTCCTATTATGCTTTAAGTTCATGATTTAAGTCTATTAGGACTCGGGTCAGATTATTTTTGAAGTTATCTGGTGTAGACCTTTTCAAACTCGATCTCTTAGATTTTCGATCAAAATATGAATCAAGATTAATGCAGACTATAATAATTTCTTATAGATGTATAATATATGAGTACTGAATTTTTATATAAACATTCATAACATTTGGGTATCATAAATGTATGAAATTGGACATTTCTGATCATATTTATTCTTTAATCTATTTCTTCTATTTTTATTTCTCCCAATTGTTTTATTATTATTATTTTTTTTGTATGTAATTTTATAAAATAACTTGAAAAAAGAGTAATTTATATTATGAATTTCTGACATATGTGCTATTTATCCGCCCATTTCAGATATCGACAAGTTAACGTTCAAACAAATCCATAACTCTTTGTTAACAGAAAAAAATGCAATTTGTATTTACAAGAAATAATATTTTTATTGCGAAAATCGGATTGCAATGGACTTTTTTTATTTTATTTATTTATTTATTTATTTTTGCGAAGCGACTGCTAGGTGTTAGATATGAACACAAATGTTTAACGGTGCCGAAAAACAACAAATAAGGCCATTAATTTTTTGTTTTTTATATAATTTAATCAGTCATTTTCCTGTTTTCGGTGCCAAAAGTTTACCTAATTTTGTTCTTATTTTTGTTTTGTATTGAGAAAATATTTTTTTGTTGAAACTTTATTCCGTAAAATAAATGGTTTAAGAAAAGGCAAAATTATTATCTTAATGTCAGGGATATTTAGTCCCACATCGGCTGGGTGTAGGGTCGAGAAGCAATATATAAGTCCTGTGCTGCCAACATCTCTTAAGAGTTTTTTTGGGAGCGTGTCATATAGTACAGAGTCAGGTTACTGCCTGTCGGGTGTGGGGACTCTCCACGGCTCTAGATTTTTCGATAGAGCTAAATTAATGTCAGGGATATTTAGTCCCACATCAGCTAGGTGTAGGGCCAGAAAACTGTATATAAATCCTAGGCTGCCCATCACTCTTAAGAGTTTTTTTTAGAACATGACATTAAGCACCAATGTGTTATAAGTTGTAATATCAAACCTTTGATGTTAAATTTGAAAATACATAAAAATTATGTGATATTTATGTCAATTTCCTGAAAGCTAATGATAAAAAACTACCATTTTATTTGGAGGTTTTAGTAATCAAAATTAGAGTGAGAGGCAGAACATTTTTCTTTAAGATGGTAACTTATTATGTAATTAAGATAATGTTAGATAAAAATAAATACAATTTTCATATAATTTAATCTTGACATTTCAATCTCAATGCCTCAATTTTTTTTCTCAAACATTAGAGAAATCAACAAAAATACATATTTATGAACAATAGCAATAGAACTAAAAGCAGTACGAGTCCAAGAGAAAATACTCTGAATGTACTCATCTCTAATTGCTTGTTCGCACATGATGATAAACATACGTAATAATTTTTTCCAAAAAAATAGATGAGAAAGTGAACTAACATTTTGGTCAAAGAATCGATTGCGTAATTCCATGATGGAGAAAGGAAGGAGCAATTAGGGGTTCTGGGCCAAAAAAATTAAGTCGGTTGAGTGCCTCAGTATTATCAATTTTATGCATGCATATGTGCAAGCTCTATCTGATCAGCTTACAGTGTTGACACTTATTATGATCAAATAAATCAACAATCATGAGCCCAAATTAAATAACCAAAAGCCTATCTGATCAACTCGTAACTTAATATCAAGCTTATTGATCATGATCATCGAATTATTTTATTCAAAGTATATAATTTCATATTTTATTCAGTTCTAGTTAAAACGCTTGAAGGATGATTTACTTTTCAACTGTTAGATTTCTTACAACAATTACTAGGAAAAATGATGATTAAGGGAAGGATTTGAATGGAAAAACTTGAAAAGAGCACACACTTTTCTTATTTACTGAACTTTATGTTTTAGTTTCTCTAATTTTGTACAAATACTATAATACAACATTATATATTGTAGACAAAAATACACTTTATCTTATAAAATAATTATCAGCAAAGCAAACAATTCACCATTCAAAACATTATGGTACAAAAAGACAGTACTTAAAAATATATTACTCATAAAACATTATATTGATGTAACATAGTTTTATTTGTCTATATTCTTATAAATCAAATAAAGTTAAATGAGTGTGACCCACTTGATCAACATACTGTTCAAAATCAGTCAAAATTGAATCAACTCAATTAATTTTTGTAACTGATATGATGTGCTAATTAAGCCCTTAAAGAGATATTATCTTTAACTATTTTTTTTTTCATCTAGAGAAGGCTTCAAAAATAATTTTGGCATGACTTGGAGACAAACTACCAAGAACAAGTTTGGCTTATGTGGTTCAAAGCTCACTCTGAATTGTTGCTATCATAGAACCAGGACCTGTGGATTTGGTGTTGACATCTCACTATCTTATGTGGAATTGTGGTCCTAGTAATTAATCAAAAGAAGCATGATCTTTGAATGTTAGACTTGGCCAAATTTGGTGCATGATGGAGGATTATAATACAAATAAACAAGCAAATTATATGCTATGTGGCACCGGCAGTTCTAAAAATGTGTCGTAAGCGTGTTGGACACGTATGAGACATGGACACTTATCCGACTCTGCAAAATATGTAAATTAATTTTTTTTTATTGCCATGAAGGCATTTGGGATATGTCTCGACACAGCATCAGACATGAGCTCAACATAATTTAGGTAAATATGGGACATAAGAAGTAGAAAACTATCAATATACGGATAGTCCTAATTATACATTGAAGTCGAAGCATCCTCCTCGCTCATCATGTCAACTTTCTTTAAAATATGTTGAAATCAAGCATTAAAGGTGAAACCAATATTCGTCGATGCCAAGCATCATTAGTTCTATCTTTGTTTCTTGAAGTCGAGCATCAGATGCCCATCTTATATTCATCGTAGCCAAACGTTGGACTTGCACCCGAGCATAAGTCAAATTTATTCATTGAAACCAATCCAAATATCCCACGAACCTTACAACACATACACAAAAAATTTTATTTGTTAAAGTCAAAGCCGCTCAAATTTTACAAGCGATAATTTTACCCTTTTTTATATCTACCTCATAAAAGGATTTAACACAAACATTCGAGAAATTATTTTGCTTATTCCAACAATCAGAATTTTGACGTTGCTTTGTTGATTTCATGATATCAAAAGCTTTAAATAACATATTCCATTCGCCAATAATAAACATCATTAATGGCAGCTAGGTGCAAACCACCACTAGGCTTGGTTATTAGCTTAGTCTTGTTCCAACCTTTGGGGGTTCATTAAGCTAGTCAAAATGCAACATCACCTAGTCATTTTTCTGATGATGGGAGGCCATGATTCATACCAACAAATATTAACATATATTAAAAGGATACTTAGGCAAAATGAACAAAACATGGCCCCTCATTTTTTTAAAGTAAACATGATTCTACACATTCTAAACATCTGAAATAAATATGAAAAATCAAATAATAGAGAATTATAAAAGCTTTATCTAAAACATAGAAGATCAACTAATCATTTTTAGTGTTCTAAAATTCATTATATTTAATATTTTCAATGTGCCCAATTTAACCTTCTTCGAAGAGATTGTTTGCTTTTTCTATCTCTAATCACATGTCAACTCCAGGTCTCCCAAATTCTCCTATTCTTTTAAGATTTTGACTATCCTAACAACCTTTATCACGTATCAACTCACAATCATTCAATTCTCCTTCTATTTAATAAAGAAAATGTCCTAATCGTCTTTAATTATCAACCACTCCAATGTGTTCCATTCTTTGACTTTTATCCATCAAATTGAACATCAAGACTACCTTCAATCATCCATTAATCACACAAGTCATATGGTTCACTTGTTTATTAAATTGAGAAGGATCTTTACTCTAGTCTTATAGAGAACAAATTTCTTTGCAGCCATCCTTTTTTTCTTAACAAATTCATAAAGCAATATTTAATGTTATCATTGACAAAGTAATACAAAACTTATTGCTATCACTAGTTCGAACAAGTTTCAAATCATTAATATCAATGCAAAATAGTTTTACGTTCCTTTCAATTTGTTGGAATGATGGTATATTAATATTCACTAGGTCAACATTTTCATTTGGTATTAACATGAAATTGGGTAACTGATACAATTTAATTAGTCTATCTAACATATTATAACTAGAAAAATTAAAGACTTTAACATAAAAATGTTAATTTTCATTAAGTGTTTTTTCTTTGCTATAGGAGTTAGATTTTTCGTTGGTCCTATGTTTTATATGTTCCACTTTTAGTTACAAGCAAGTCCATTTTATTGACCATTATGATCTTGAAGTTTTGATCATATGCTCCATCATTTTGCTTCTACCATATTAAAGATTGCAACTATTTGAAAGGACCCCTTTAGAATCATTTTCTTTAGGTGAAACACATAGAAAATTAATTGTTAGGAGCTCATGCACCTAACTCATCACAGCCTTGGAGTCTACTACCACAAAGTTCAATTCTTGTAGTCGTATGTGTATATATATGTATATATATATGTATGTATGTATATATGTATGTATGTATGTATGTAGAACTTATCAAACAAATTATTTTAAAATGTACTTCCACGTAAGAAGCTAAATTATCCCCATACTAATTCCAAATTATTGAAAAAAAATATGCTTAAATTTTGTATAATAGTAATTGAAATAAAATAATTAAAAAGAAATTTAATCGCCATGATACAACGGGGACATGCATGATAAGCACATGTAATTATTTTAACATATTGTTTTTTTTTTGTTTTAATGAAAATTTTTAAATCATTTTCTCTCAGTAAAAATTAAATTTAATGATCATATCATCTATATATTATTTTGCTTTTTTTTAAAGAAGTTATTCAAAGGCTTTACTAAATTTTTTTAATATTAATTAAAATCTTAATTATAATTTAGAAGTTATTACACTATGAGATTTGATGATACTATTCTTAATATTTTTATAAGTAATTATGATGACACTAATGAGAACTGTTTTGATATTAATCATCATTGGGAGATTCAAAATATAATGATATTAAGTGAGAGATTAATAAGAAATTACATTTCTTAAGAATTTTTTTGGGTGAGAATTAATAATTACTATCAACATTTTGTTTATCATTTGCAATCAAGCAACATTCTCAGCATGCCAATACATCATATAATTAATGCATCATTAATACAATTAATTAAAGCATCATTAATACATTTTTGAAAGCTTGATTACTTTTCAAGAACTTCTTGCACATCTCCACCCAAAACTTCCTGTCTGGCTCCATCCCCTCCATTTTCTTCCTTACCGCTTCGGCAAAATCCATCTCAATAATTAAAAATTTTATAATTAATTTCACCTAAATATATATTTTAAAACATTCACAAAACTTGAAAAAAAAGCTTACATTAATGGAATTATTATTAACCAGACGATCAATGAGATTGTCTAAGATGTCTTTTGTGTATTCTGGATGCCCTTGAATTCCTAGAATATGTTCATCAATGTAGAATGCTTCCACTGCGGTCTTCTCTGAAAATGCAATCACCTTTGCATCAATTGGAGCCTCCCATACCTATTTTATAACCAATAATATTAATCAAATTAATAATGATATTCTTAATGTGATGTTAAAGATTTGAGTGTTATACAATATCCAACAATAAACATTTAGATGCTAAATTGTAAACACTAAAAATGATGTGGTATGTATCTTACCTCATCTTGATGACACTCTATGATAGAAGCATGAGGAGGAGAATCATGGAAGTCTTCCATGAAAGAGCAATGTTTTAATAAATCATCAACGAAGGTGATTTGTTTGATACCAACTTCCCATCCTCCAAGAGCCTTGCCAACATGACCTCCCAAAGCTCGACAGAGAACCTATTGCAAAAGAAAGATTGTTTTAACAATTTTGATTTGGGATTATTTATACTTGATAGAATATAAAAAGTTTCTCTTTAACCTAAGATGTGAACTATAAAGACATAAATTAAGGAAAGTTATATGTATTAATATTGTCTTATGTTGTATTGCACTATTTTGTAAGGTGCATGCTATATTATTTGTTATGATATTTTATTTTATTTTAGAATGTTGAGTATTGAACATAAATTTAATGAAATTGGAGTCAATTTAAGGGTTTTTATAAAAACTTTTATGAACTTTACCTATAGTGCTAGTTATATGACCTCGATTTTGATATAACGTTGCTATAGTACATTTAAGCTATAATATCTAAATTTTAAATGCGTAAAAATTGAACTTTAGTCACTATTATATTATATATTGACATAGTGACTAAAAAGAGTATCTTCATCTGTTTGTGTGAGATAATATTATTATATACTAATACTTCTAGATAAGGCTACTAGTCATCCTTCCTACAAACTGCTTTACCACCTTACTAATAACCACATTTTTCCCTATACATATATATATATGTGTGTGTGTGTATGCGTGCGCGCGTGCTCGTGTTCACAAAATGACAGACGTAAAAGATATTTATGCATATTTTTTAAGATGCAGCTGATAATCATTTATTTCTTTCAATATTAGTAATCTATTCTATTCACCTTAACCATTTGCTAATTTATTAGCATTCATCAATATTTGGACAATAAATAACAACATTACCTGATGACCAAAACATACTCCCAGAACTTTCTTTTTCATAAAATCTAATGTTTGCAATAGGAGACAAAGCCTCAGAATCCATATGTCATCGCCATATGCATCATAAGGGCTACCGCTCACGACGAAACCATCATATCTATTCAGTTCTTCGTCCTCAGGAAACTCTCCATCCACAACCCTAAAAAGATCCCAAATCTCGTCTTCGCTCCCAAAGGCTTCAATGAAGACATTGAAGTAGCCACCATACTTCGCTCGCACGTAATCAGAGTCCCTCGCAGCAAGTAGAAGAGCATACCTTTTTCGACCAACGACTTCTTGCTTCATGGCTAGATTTTGTTTTTGCTTCCTCTTATGTTGATTATGTGTGTACATGTTGGTAATAAGGAGAAATGAGGAGAGGCCAATTTAAATAAGAGGTGGGTAAGAGGGGGAAGTAAAGAATGAAGGAGTATAGAAAGTCGCAAGCAAGTTGTTAGTGGAAATTGAGAAGCCAAAATAGGGGAATAACGCGTCTGGTTTCATTAAGAAAGTGTGATGTTAAAGCCAATTTCATTATTTTTCCTTAATAATATGGTATTACTTCTTGAATAAAGCTTAAGAAACGCTTATTACTTCTGATTTCAGAATTGCTTGTGAGATCAATTATTAAAACTGCCTTCATCTAATTATAGATTGCGTCTGCGATTGTATAATTAAGGATTAACAAAGTTGCTAACGGTTGCCAAATGGACGATTAGGGCCTTATTTTGATGATGCTTTGAAGTTGCTTCAAGCCTTTAACTTCTGAGATTTATTACAGCTAGGGTTGTCAAAAAAGCTCGTTGTTCGCGAACAGTTCGTGTTCGGTTCGCCAAATAGTTCGTGTTCGATTCGTTCGATAAGCAAACGAGACGAACACAAACAATTTTTTTCGTTCGGTTTGTTAAACGAACCAAACACGAATAGTGATGTGTTCGTTCGTGTTCGGTTCGTTATTGTTTGAAATATAAAATAATTTAAAATAATTATATATAAAAAATTTATGATATTTTAAAAATAATTATATATTATAAAATTTATCATATTTTAAATAATTAAACTTCTATAAATTTTAATATATGATAAATTATTAATAACAATAATAATATTATAGTATTAATTATATTAATATAAATATTATAATATTATAATTAATATACTATACTATATATTAAAATAAAATCCTAATCAAAACCCTAAACACCTTATTCTGTTTGCTTCATTTTGAGGAAGTATGGGTTACCTGATGTGTACGGAATACCTGATCAATTTGCTTCATTTTGAGGAAGTATCCTATCAAAGCTAGGGCTGTCAAAAAAACTTGTTGTTCGCGAACAGTTCGTGTTCGGTTCGTCAGGAAGTTCGTGTTCGTTCGATAAGCAAACGAACCAAACACGAACAGTGAGGTGTTCGAACATTTCGAACACGAACATTAGCTCTGTTCGTTCGTGTTCGGTTCGTTTACACCCCTAATTACAACATAATTTTATATATTTTATATATTTTATAAATTTTATAAATTTTATTATTTTATAAATTCATGTCTCATTCTATATATTTTATACAATAAAATAGTTGATAATGATGGTGATTTTTTATTATTTATTTATTTATTTATTTTTGCCAAATATGAAGGAATAGAAAGTGATTTAATTTAGTCTTTTTTTTAAATTTTAAATAACGGCAAATATTTGTGTGAATAAAATTTTTTGTGACTAATATAATTTTATAGGCATGCTTTCATAGGAAAAAAAATTTGGCAGAAAATTTTATCTCTCTATGTAGCATATTATGGTCTAATTATGCAATAAGAATGATTAGAAGATCGATAATTTCGTGAATATCTTACTTTTAAGATATGTTTGTGCCAGCTGCAGGTTAATAATAAGCTGTTGTGAACCTGTTGAAAAATAATTAGATGTTAAAAAAGCTACGGTGGCTATTACAAATATATAAATATATTTTTAAAGTCAGATCGCAAGTTAGAAAATTGTCATTGCACTTAGAAGGACTGATAGGAAAACGCAGGTTTCAACAGTTTTTTCAAAATACAGTTTACCCAAACAATCAAACTGCGGTGTGGTGCCGCACTGCCGCCCAAATGGAGCCTTAATTACTTTTTAAGTAAATATTAATAAGAAAATATAGCTAAGAACTGTCTTAAGAAAACAACAGCAAAATTTTACCATAAAGCTACAAATTTGCACAAATCATGTGTGCTTATCATATATAATTCAAAATTTTACCAAAAGGTGCTAAACCCATAAGGATTGATTATTCCTAATCACCTTATGTTTGGTATATGGCTCATATACTAGATAAGAGATAAATGTTGGAGCGGAACAAAACGAGCCAGCGGAAATATCTGTCCAATCGCGGAGTTATGTTATGTGGGTTGGGGGTGCGGGGGCAACTGCCCCGTGGTACGGTTACGGTACATAGGTAATTTTGTAATTACACATTGTATTCTACCGTTATATATATATAGTTGTAATCCTAGGAATATCTTATATTCTTTTTCTGAAAGTGAAAAGAAAGTCGCCGCTCTGCTCCAGAGAACATAGGCATCTTTGCCGAACCTCGTTAAATCTGTGTTCTTCTTCTGAATTTGTGTTTCTTTACCCAAAATTTCTCAACACCTTAATTGTTTTATTCTCTTGAGAATATTTGATGCAATAGTTGCTTAACATAGCTATGCATTCAATGGAATTTGGATGGAATTAGAGCATTAGAATTGACTCATTATAGGGATGCACTAACAAAACATAATGGAATATATGTATAAAATAAATGAATAACATAAGAATCATATTCCCTTAGAAAATGCAACCAAGTTGCTAAGTATCAATATTTGCCACTACTCATGTTGTCTCTGGAGAAATACTTCATCGGACCTACCGACAAAATGGTCTATTTTTTTTGGGTCATCAGAACGCTTGTCTGCACCTACATCCGGAGGATGTAAAATCAGCTTGTTGTCACTTGTCTCCATGGCTCAAGTAACATCACAACAATTTTAAGTTAGTTTTAATATTATTGTTTATCCGATAAATGCTATTAAATATAGAATTTTGGTCATTATATTTCAAATTTATGCTTAAAAATATTGTTTTTAATCCATTTTAATGTCACACACTTATTGAAAAGTCTGTTGTCCATATTTAATCATAAAAATTTTGAAAGTGTCATCAGCAATTAAACTTAAAAATACCTTAATTACTAATTTAATACTTTAATAAATGATATATATTAGCAGTTAATAGTATGATCTTTAATGTTGTTACAAAAAAACTAATAACTAAAGTAATCATCCACCAGAATGATTCCAACAAAGTGGGGAGGTTGTGTTCTAAAAATGTTGAGCAAAAGAAAAAAATGGTGCACCTCCCAATGTTTGCATGCATGCATAAATGAGACTTGTTTCATGATATCCATCATTGTGGAAGTTAAGAAGAGGATTAGATAACTTCTTTGTTACTTTCTAAAAAGCCCAATCTTCTATTTTTTAAGGATTCTTAAGAGCATAAGTTGTAGTTTTGTGTGAAGCAGAGTATCATCTCAGTGCTCTCTTTTCACTAGATAATGGCAAAACTTTGAGCTTAAGAGAGATTCTTATATATGAACTTCTTTTGCGTTTTGATTTTGCCAATGTTTTGGGGAGCCAATGTTCGGATGGGAGGGGGATACATGAAATGTGAATAAGGCATATTTTTTCACTTAATAAAATATGTGCTATAGAATTAAGGATTTGAAAATGACTATTAAAGAAGGTGAATATATAAATAATTTAGGATTCATGATGATTCATGTTCATGATTCAAAATAAAAATTTCTAAAAAAATTGAATAATATTTTTAGTCACTCAATTCTCACTAAAAGAATTTAGGTTTTTTCCGACGGCTACAATCTGTCGGTTATGATAAGAAAAATTATGACTTTTAATATTATTGACACTTTTAAGCTCATATGTAAAACACTTATCGGTAATTCCAAAACCGACTAATATTCTAACATTATAAATTTACTGACGATTATCCGACAATTTAATGTCGTAGTTTTTTTCAAGAAAATTCAAATTGTTGGTAATCGTGAGTTCGTACAGCCTACGATTCTTTCGTCAATAATAACAACGATATATACGTCGGAAAAATGTTAAACCCGTCGGTTTTTTGAAGCGGGTAAAACCATCGGTTATATGTCGTTTTTTATAACCAAAGGGTTAACTGCCCAAAGAGTGTCGCGCTCGTTATTTTTGTGTATCGCACCTTGAGTCGTCAGTTATGTATCAATTAGACATTGGTAAAAATGTCTATCGGCTAGCCGTCGGTTTTGCATATGGAGAAGTATGGAACCGTCGAAAAATCGACGGTAAGCCGTGAGAAACATGTAGCATAAGGAATAAAAAGAAATTCTTTCTTTTATATTTACATTACCACGCCTGCTAGCACAACATTTAATATACAATTTCAAGCATTTAACGATAAAATATAAGTTATCAAACAGTAAATTATCTAATCAAATAATAAAATAAATAAAATTCATTTACTTTAAAATATCTACATCACTGTTCATAGAAAATATGTCTACCCAAATTGTAAATAAATATAAAAAAACTCTCCTAGTTATCATACTCTATCATGTCAATCTCATCCTTATCGTCTTTTGTCGCTTCCTCCTCCTCCTCCTCCAATGCTATCACTGCCTTGGCCCACTCCCTCATCCATTGCTCGAATGAATCCACTTAGCCTTTCACTTGAACTCCATATCTGACCTCATCTGAGAGAAGCAAGCCTCCGTCTTGGCATAGAATGCCACAACATGCTTGGAGATCTCTGCATCATATGCGCTAGAGATAGATGTTGTAGATGCACTGGTGGAGGGGCGAGCGTGCAAACCTCTATGACCCGAGCCCGTAGGCTCGAACCTTTGTATTCCCTTCAACTGCCTCCCTCCACAGGCCATACTCGAAAGGATCATGCTCGCATATCGTAATATCTCTTGATGTATGAGAATGACTCTAACTCTGCTGTTGGAATCTTTCATACAAATAAAGATAGTTACATTCAGTTAGAGCTAACATGTATTAACATCAAACTAGTTTAACTCGTCAATTACCTAGGCCACACAAGATCTCTGCTCGCTGCCAGCCACGGCGGCACGTGCCGGTCGTTGTTGGGATCATTTTCATGGAGTTGCCAGCTTTTCTACCGTCATGTAGCCCTTTCCCTTCTAAAAATTCTCTCCCTGGTTATGTGGATGATCCGAAGAGAGAATTGATCGAAGGGTTAATGCTTATGATGACGGGGACAAACAAAAGAAACATATGGGGAAAGCTTTCGTGAGGTCAAATTTGCATGGACAGTTCTAAAGTGTATGTCTGAAGTAATATCGCCCCAAAACTCTCTAGAGACACAACCACAAAGAAAACCTTACGAAAACATACCCTACAACCATATATTCAGGTTGTTGTACCTATTTTCTAGGGTTCGCTTCTTCCTACAAGAGCGAACCTCAATAATTAATTACATCTTAAGCAACTGAGAATTACTTAAGAAAAGTCTCGATTACGGTTGTTACTCATCCTCAACAATTTGAATGTCTTTGTTTTGAAGGAAGGAGTTTCAAAGTTTTATCTTTAGGATAGCGGATGCTTGATAACTCAAAAGAATCTTGCGAAGATCCCGAACCATCCAATGGTTTTGTGTTGTTGTTAGTTGAGTTTTATGCTTAGCTTCATGTTTTAAGTGGTTTGAGTGATCGTCCCTACAAAATAGAACTAGCATATCCTAATAACATGCAAAGTAAATCTATGTTATCATTCGCCTTTTGTCTTCAACAATCCTAAAAACATGAGTTAGCATAAAATATTTTTAGTTTATTTGATTTGTTATTATTTTTATTTAAGACAACCAGGTCAAGATGCCCATGGCTTTTCATTGTCCCGTGGTTGTAAAGTTCCTTGAGCTACTTAGTCTGAGAGGTGGTCAAACCTACTTCGATTAGAAGATTTGTGTCAGCATTGTAGACCCGGGTAGCAAGATTAAAGTTACATTCACTGATCGTTGTTCATTAGGGATTCATTTAAGTCTTAATGTCTTTTTTGGATTTTAGTGGTTAAAAATTTTAGTTTGCTCAAGAACTATTAGCCGATTAGATTTTTTGTCATTTTTTATTTTTTTTTTATTTGGATGACCCGGTGAAGATCTCATGAATCAGTCGTCCCTGTGTCATCGATTACTCACGAATGATTGGAATACACTTTGTTAGCAACCATGTGTTTCCTCCTCCAAAATACATTCTTAAACCAGGTTGCAATTTGTGGGTAAAGTATACATTTTGGTGGATTTTAAGGTGAATTTTATGTCGTTTCTTTTAGGTTGGTGTGTACATTGACCCGAAATTGCTCCTGACCGAGGTTAAGTGTGTTTTTATTCTCTTATGAGAATTCAAACAGACCTTGGCCTCAAGTCATCCAATTCGAGTTAAGTTGGGTTTGGATTAGCCCAAGCTAGGTTAGACTAATATGGAGTGAGTCTCTAACCTGTCCCAGCTAGCTTGTGTTTGAATCAATTCTGAATTGGTTTAAGTAAACTAGAGTTTAACTGAATTGTCCAGGTTGACTTAGTTTGATTAGGGTCAAGCTAAGCCCGATTTGATTTGGACTAAACTTTGGGCGAGACTGAGTTGATCTAAATCAGGCTGATCTAAGTTTGAGTTGTCCCATGTTAAGTTTCGTTGACTCAAGTTAAGATTTATGAGATAAGTCAAATCTAACTTAAGTTAGACTCAGATGGAGTCGAAGGTAATTTGAATTTGATTTATCCTTAATTGAATTTAGTTCAAGTTAAGTTAGACTTGAGTGGATCATTAATTAAACTTGATTTAAGTTAGACATAAATTAAGTTCGACATCGAGCTATGATTGGGTTGACCCAAGTAAAGTCAATTTGACTTGAGTTGACCCGGTGATTTAAGTTAATTTGGGTTAAATCAAGTTAGGATGAGTTGACTCGGTGATTTAAGTTAATTTGGGTTAACTTAAGTTAGGTTGGGTTGACATGTGATTTAAGTTGGTTTGGGCTAATCCGAGTTAGGTGGGGTTAATCAGGTGATTTTAGTTGATTTGGGTTGACCCAAGTTAGGTCGAGTTGACTCGATGATTTAGATTAGATTGGGTTAACCCAAGTTAGGTCAGGTTGACCGGTGATTTAAGTTGATTTAGGCTAACTCGAGTTAGGTTAGTCCCAATAGAGTTTGAGTTATAGTAGGTCTAATTTGAGTTATAACTAAAGAAGGTTCCTGTTGAACTAGGTCTAAATTGGGTTAGACCTAAGGTAGTTTATTTTGAACTAGATCTAAGTTAGGTTAGATCTAGTAGGATTTAGATTGAACCAGGTCTAAGTTTTGTTAGACCGAGCAGAATTTAGATTAAATTAGGTCTAAGTTAGGTTAAACTTATTAGGGTTTAAATTGAACTTGGTCTAAGTTAGTTTAGACCTAGTAGGGTTTAGTTTGAACTAGATCTAAGTTAGGTTAGATCTAGTATGATTTAAGTTGAACCAGGTCTAAATTAAGTTAGACCTAGTAGGGTTTACATTAAACTAGGTCTAAGTTAGGTTAGACCTAGTATAGTTTAAATTGAACTAGGTTTAAGTTAGGTTAAACTAAAGTGAGTTTGGTTTGAACTAGATCCAAGTTTGGTTAGATCTAGAAGGATTTAAGTTAAACCAGGTCTAAGTTAGGTTAGAACTAGTAGGGTTTAGATTAAACTAGGTATAAGTTAAGTTAAACCTAGTAGGGTTTAAGTTGAACTAAATCTAAGCTAGGTTAGACCTAGTAGGGTTTGGATTGAACTAGGTCTAAGTTGAGTTAGACCTAGTAGTGTTTAAGTTGTGGTTAGGTCTAATTTGGGTTTAGCATAAATGGGTTTATGTGGGACTAGGTCTACTTTAGGTTAGACCTGGAGTGGTTTAAATTGTGTTCTAAGTTGGGTTAGACTTATAGGATTTAGGTTGTGCTGGGTCTAAGTTGGGTTAGATCTAGCAGATTTTGACCCTATTTTTACTTCACTTAGACTAGGCCTTGTTGGGCTCAAGTCTAACCTCAATTGGATTAGATCCAACTGTGGGTCTACTTGCATTAAGTCTAAGTTATGCTAGACCTAGACTAAGTTCAAGCTCAATATGGGTTAACCCTGGGTCATTAAAATTGTTTCATGGTTAAAAGGATAACGATGATGCTAATCCCTTAAGACTCACTCATCACGCTAGGCCCCTAAGGAGGGCAATTTTGCCATTTATATTTTTACCCCTAGCTTCCTAATTTCATTTTAGAGTTTTTTTTAGGGTGGAAATTATCATTTTAGGGTTTAATCTCACTGCCCTAAATTATCCTATTAATTTTATTTTCATTTCAATTTTGTGGTTGTTTCTAATTATTTTTCAAAAATAATTACAAATTTGGTAGAAAATTAATCATGATGTTAGGAAACCCCCTTGACTTTGAAAAATCAGGAAATGTTCCAATGTGGAGGGAAGATTCCCTAAAAATTTCATATTTTTGGCCTTATATTTAATTTTTAATAATTAGAATACTATTCATAGTATTTAATTGATTAAAAAATAAATATAATTTAATTATCTTCAATTTTATTTTCATAATTTTTTCTTCTGTTCACTGAGTCCAGGGGTATTTTATTTCATTAAGTTATGTATTATTAAAGTTTTATTTAATTTTTTGGATTTTTTTAATTCAGATAATCTGAATTTTTTTACTTAACCACGAGGAGCTGACTGGATCCTCGGATGATCCGAAGCTCCACCGGCGTCGTATGATTTATTAAACTTTCCACATAAGCATCGCGTTGTCTCGCGGTCTGTTTGTCCCCTCCTCCGTTGTTTCATGGTTCAGTTTAATCCACGCCGTTTATTTCTAATACACGGAATGGATGGCATAGTTCATCATCCCCATGGGACAAAGAATCGAGAACCGACCATGATCAAAGCCAAAGATCTCACTTTTTTCTCAACCAAATTGCTCTTGGTTTATTCCTATAGCTTCATTTAGGTGAGAAGATCCTATTTATATAGATTAGTGATCATGCATGGTTGTTTTTCTTCATAATAGACCAAATCGAGAGAAAATTTTACGGTTTTTAATCCATAACTTGTCCCAAGAGGTGAGGCCTCGACTTGGCTTGGCAGAAGCTTTGCCTTGATGTCACAAACCTTCTTCTTGGTTTGATTTGCATGTGGATGGGTCTAATTATAAACTAGACCAAATGGTGCCACAGCTTGGTGTTGGAATGGGTTAGAGTCCGAGGGAAGACTCAATTTCAACTGGGGAGGTTATCTTAAGATCTGGTGAAGCTTTTGAGAAGGTTAATTTCAAGGTTTGACTAGGTTGATGTCGAGGCAGAAAATGACCCATTTTATGTAGTGAAAAGGGTTTTATGATGGAGGGAGTGGCTTGGGGATGGAGGGGATCAATTTTCTTGGTTAGTTCGAAGGTTTTCTCTGTTGAGAGATAAAGGATTTGGAAGACTTCCTAGGGATCTTGGTTATGTGTGGAGGCTTCGGGTATAGGCTATTTATAGCCATGGGAGCTTGGTGTTGAGCTTGGCTCTAAATGGGAAGCTCAGGTGGCTCGTCAGAGCATTTTCAGAGGAATATCATGGCCTTTTGACAATGGGGAGAAGCTTTTTTTATTTTTCCATGTCTTGGCCATGGTGGTGCCAGTGAAGGTGGCATGGGGAAATGCTTAGGCCGATAGGTGAGACCTTTTGGCTAGTGGCTAAGACCAGATTTGGTTTGGTCTTGGCTCCTCAATGTTTGAATTTGACTTGTGTGCTATGTGTCCATTTCCATGGTAAGTGGTGCATGCCTTGCCTTTTAGTGCATGGATTTGGTTTAGTTTGGCTTTTGTGTCATCCACATATCCTGGAGTGTCATGGATGAGTCATGGATAACCCATGAAGGATGAGCCATGGGCTTTGGATTTTATGTATTGGGCGAGCCTAATGTGCTTGGGCTTAACCCAAAGGTTTAAGCCCTAATGACATTTCATAATTCACCTATTTCAAGTTTTGAGTAGGTTGATGTCGAGGCAACTCATTTTATGTAGTGAAAAGGGTTTTATGATGGAGGGAGTGGCTTGGGGATGGTGGGGATCAATTGTCTTGGTTAGTGCGAAGGTTTTCTCTGTTGAGAGATAAAGGATTTAGAAGATTTCCTGGGGATCTTGGTTGTGTGTGGAGGCTTCGAGTATGGTCTGTTTATAGCCATGGTAGCTTGGTGTTGAGCTTGGCTCTGAATGGGAAGCTCAGGTGGCTCGTCAGAGCATTTTCAGAGGAATATCGTGGGTTTTTGATAATGGGGAGAAGCTTTTTTTATTTTTCCATGTCTTGGCCATGGTGGTGCAATATAAGTGAAGGTGGCAAGGGGAAATGCCTAGGCCGATTGGTGAGACCTTTTGGCGGGTGGCTAAGACCATATTTGGTTTGGTCTTGGCAACCCAATGTTTGAATTTGACTTTGTGCCATGTGTCCATTTCCATGGTAAGTGGTGCATGCCTTGTCTTTTAGTGCTTGGATTTGGTTTAGTTTGGCTTTTGTGTCATCCACATGTCCTGGTGTGTCATGGATGAGTCATGGATAACCCATGAAGGATGGGCCATGGGCTTTGGATTTTATGTATTGTGCTAGCCTAATGTGCTTGGGCTTAACTGAAAGGTTTCCTACATGTGAAATCATATCTGGGCAGAGCTCTGCTGGAAATGTAGGGCCTATTTGGTTCGGCTTTTTCGGTGCGACGCTGCACCGTGCCGTGAATTCGCGAACAATTTTTTCATTTGTTTTGATGTCCCGCTCGCTGCCGGCCTCGAATTTGGCGAAAAGCCGGCAGCGGGATCGACCCCGCGGCCTGCGTTAAGGGCAATGTTTCCTCTTCTGCCCCGCTTCTCGAAGCCGATCTCTGCCCTTCTGCCCTGCCTCACGAAGCCGATCTTTTCTTTAGATCCTCGTCTAGCTTCCCCGCCTGTCCCCTTCTCCCGATTTCTTGCGAAGCACAGTGTCGCGCCTCGCGACTCCTTCCACTTTCGACCGAAGAGCCAAAGCCAACTACTCCTTCTTCCACCTCTGCTTCATCACTGCCGAAGGCCATGATTCTGAGCACAATTAGGATGAAGGAGGGATTGCGATTTTAATTTTATTAATTTTGTTAAGTTATTAATAAGTAATGATTAAAATTCATATATTTTTAATTTAATTATAATTAGATGGATTTATATATTAATATTTAATGATTAATTAATTTATTTATAACTATTTTTTTATGTTTTTAAATTATGTGATAAAGATATAAATAATTACTATTTAATTATTAATTAATGTAAATTCATTATTTAAATTTGTTTACTAATGATATTGTTTTATATTATGTTTTACACAGTTTTATTGAATTTGGCAAAATTGTCATTTTTACAGAAAAAGCTGCCCATGCATTGTTTTAGCGCAATTCGAACCAAACAGACAGCTAGCTTCCCCACAGTTGCTTCCTGAAGTTCACGCAATTACAGTCGCAAAGCTGAGAAGCTGCAGCTGCGCCAAACAGACCCTTAGTCTCTCCATGTTGCATGAATTCATTAAAGGTATTTACGCTTCAACATGGTAGGAAGAATTTATAGATTAAACAATCAACATCATTGACTTTGGCGTAAATATTTATGGTAAAAAAGATGCATGTTCTGACATCAACTCTAAGCTTTAGTTCCTATCTTCAGCAACTTTTTTTACAGACAAAATTAGATTCGACAATCATCATCGTTATCCTTCGCCCAAATATTTGAGGTCATGAAAAAACTTTTAAGGTCAGCTCCAAGTTTTATTTTTGTCAACACTTTTATTCAAAAACTTATAGGGTCTGGGCTTGTCCTGATGAGGCCTAAGGGAACATCTTCTGGGAGTTATGTTGAGGTAGGTAGGAGAACCCTCGCAAAAGTGAGGTCAATAATCTCCAACTCCCGCCTTTTGCATGTCTCATTCAAATCAAATATGACATTCATGTTATACTTCATTTTTCGTTAACATCCATCACAGTGTTGAAGATATTATCAAAGAAAATTTTTTCTATGTGCATGACATCCAGATTGTGTTTGATCATCTTATCCTTCCAATAAGGCGGATCCAAAAAATTGACTTATTTTTCCAATTATGAGTGACACCAACTTTGGATGGATGATGTGAAGAAGGGTCAGAGCATACAGTAATATTTGGAATATAACTAACAATCTGCAGTATATCTTCCCTAGATATTCTTGGAGGTGGTGAGGATTTCTCAATTTTGTTTCTTCTAAATGCATTCATGTTCCTCCTTAAGGGATATTCAACATCTGATAGTCAAACCATAAATTCTTCCTACCATGTTGAAGCGTAAATACCTTTAACAAATTCATGCAATATAGGCAGACTAACTTTCCTGCAGAGCTCTGCCCATATAAGATTTCATATGTAGGAAAATCACTTATTGACCATATTAATGATATTCTCATAGGAAATTGTGTTTCCTAGAGACGTCGTACATCATGACACCTATTTCTCGAAGAATTTCAGCTCAACTATCAACGACTGCAAATATGCATCAATTCTCCCATTAGGGCTGCTAGTATCTGGTATAATTAGTGTCAGGAAGAAGAAATGGGCTGTCATACACATATAAGTATGGCGTAGCAAGCACCGGCGAAAAAAAGAAGGGCGATGCGGTCTGAACATACAGTGTGAAGCCGTCAGAACATATACCTAGCCTGACGTTACATGCCTATCAAAAGATATCTACGCCTTCTCATCTGCTGGATGACTCATTAAGTTGTATTCTCCTAATCTGTTATGATGTCACGTCATATGTGCAGCTGTAAACAACAAATTGTATAGCCTCTGTAGACGTGCGATAAGTGACAGATAAAAGAGCCGCTTGAACGAAACTTCCTTCTACCTATTACTATTTCTGCCATGAGATTTGAATCTAGGAGAATTACAAAATCTGCATTGAGTCTCCATCGTGTTACTCTTGTAATATAGCATACATTCATTTACACAACAATCAATCTTCTCTTCTTGAAGCCCTA
Source organism: Papilionanthe hookeriana x Papilionanthe teres (assembly GCA_022702705.1). NCBI lineage: Eukaryota > Viridiplantae > Streptophyta > Magnoliopsida > Asparagales > Orchidaceae > Papilionanthe > Papilionanthe hookeriana x Papilionanthe teres. Next base: position 13,490,068 of record CM040435.1, on the reverse strand, counting down.
AATTGGAGACCAACTTTTTCGTCATGTATAAATCTTCAGGGATTAAATTTTCAGGTGGATTAGTCTCTTTCATTCTGCCCGCAAACTGATTGAAGCACTCTCGGCGAATGTTGTACTCTGTTTTGATTTTCATCATTCCAAGAGCTACAAATAACTCAAAATGAGACGTCCAACCATCCCATAGCGGCCTTTGAGCAACATTCAATAAATCACGAATCGTCTCAGTCTTGATATTTGGTGTCTCTTCCTGCTGCACTTGGCTCGCATAGCGATATCCTGTTCCATCAAATATCATTTCTTCAAATCTGCTTGAGTTAAATCCAGGTGGAGGATCATTACTCGTCGAATGAACCGAGTTGAACGTTGTAGGATCAACCTCCCCATCTGAAGTCCAAACCCCGTAATCCGGCTAAAATTCTCGACGGTATAATCATATTTCACTTTCTCATTTGTTAGGCGTGCTCGATTCCATGTTTAATGGATATTCATACATCGAGATCGTGAATATACAACAAACATTATCTAGATAGAAAAGAGATTACTCTGTAGTTCTTAAACATCTGCGTAACACAACAAGAGAACTAAAACATGCCACATTTCTGAATGAAATAGCGAGTGTAAATAATAAAGTTGAACATGAGCATTTTTACAAATGTTACTCGAACTAGATTAATTATGCATCAATTTTGTCCAATCTATCTAGGTCACCATGATCAAAGCTTCTCTGACCAAAATAGGGGCTAGGAGATGAAGACAAATCTTTGCCTTGAAATTGAATTGCAAAAACTGTCATAAAGCATAAATGAAATTTATACTATTATGAAATGTGATTTGGTATAAATAAAATTTATACTATGATGAGGCATTTTAATTTAATTTAATTACCTTATTGCAAACACACTGTTCCCAAGCCAATTTTGAACGAGTTGAACATGAGACATGCTTGCTAAACTCGTTTACAATCCTAACGACTGACGCTGCTATTATTGGCGACATACTCGTTAATTTAAAATATACTATTTTCGTTATTTATTTTACACTGAATCAAACAAATCTAGCATTAGCTTTTCTACAAACCAAACATCCAATACAAATAGTATATTTAAAATTTGCCAAAATCTAATAAATATCAACTACAATGAAAATAAATAATGAATACATTATAATTTTACACTGCTTTTAAAATTGATCCAGTCAACTCCAAATCAAGCAATTGAGAGAAGTCAACAAAATTTAATATTTACATTTATAACATATCTATGTGTCATAAATTTTATGCATATCTATTAAAAAATTGAGTGATGTGCAAATAAATAAAATTGTTTAGGTGTCAAATGTAAATACATAAAAATTCTATGGTATGTATGTAAATGGGAAGCATACGGAGAGATAATTTACAAATACATAAAAATGATATCCAACCCGAAAGTTTTCCGACATACAGATCCGGTGTCAAACCGGTTCTCGCTTACTTTCGGCGTATGCTCTTCTTGTTCAGTCTTCTTCGCTAGGGTTTCTCTTCCCTATCTCCTATCCCCCAATTTTTGGCAGAGATGAAGCTCACGGTGAAAACGCTGAGGGGAAGTCACTTTGAGATCCAGGTTCATCCTAATGATACGGTACTCATATCTCTATCTCTTTCTATGTTATTCGCGAACCATTTCTGATCGCAAAAAAATGCTTCTTTTAATGGTTTTGTTTTGATATGTTATGGAAAAGTTGGAGATAGACCTTTTATTGTTTTTTGGGAATTAATTTATCTTTTGTCGATTAGTTTTTGGAGTTATTGTTGTTCTTGTGTTCATTTGGACACGTCCAGCTCTGTATTCTGTCTTCTATGTATTCAGTACTGCAGGAGATTGACATTTTTTAGGTTGAGAAGTAAAAAAGTTTGAATTTTGGCATAAGCTATATGAATTCAATTTGCAGGAGGCCTTTGTGAGATGACGAGTTGCGTTGATGAAGTTTTCAGTGCTGCAAGTGATGCTTGGCAATGAGTTTTGTTTTTATTTTTTATTTGTTTTGTTTGATGGAGATTGAATTTATGACAACAGAAATTATATTTCTAGCGCAATTTGCTTTCAGGGATGATTTTAATTGGCTTAATTTCAAGTGTTGAACAGTTGTGCTATCAAATTGTCTGTCAGCGGTTGTTAATGGCGCGTGAGGATTGGAAATCCTCGATTTTGGAAGGTTTTTCAACAAATTTGTTTGGTGTTTTGGAATTTGATGTCGGAAGCAAGGATCTCTTATTATGATACTTAATTTCTTAGGATGTTTTTTTTATTTTTATTCTGTTTGTGATACAATTTAAATATTTTGTTGAAACATTGTAAAATTGGAAGTTACATTAGCTCATGTTGGTATCTCATTAAATATTGTAAAATTGGTATCTCATTAAATATTTTTTTATTTCTGCATTTGTAGTACTGATTTAAATAAAACAATGATATTTGTAACGAATATGCATTCACACGGCATTCAATTATAGTGTTGGTTTCTACATGAATAAATTGAATGCACACTCCATATTCTCAAATGCATAACAACCAATTTATTTAAGGTCCACCTTTCTAGTAAATAAGTTTTTGAAAACTAATGCTATTGTAGCTCTTGTTATTTCTTGAATAATGCATTGCTTTTAACAAGCCTTCCATTACCAAAATATTGGTTTTTGTGAGAATGTACTATTTATCTCCCTTAGGATGCATGCTCGCCATCACTTTTTTTCGGAGAATGCACATATAGAACAATTCATCCATTTTGATGAGTATAGTGGGATTTTATATTGTAAGGCTCTCCATGGCCTTACTAAGTTCATGATTATTTGATTAGAATGAAATGCTAACTGACACGTTCTTCAAGTAAAATTTACATACCTAGCACACTATTCTATGTATTTACATATCTCACATCTAAAATTTCATATTTACATGCATAAAACTTTGGTTTTTTAAATCTATATATGAAAGTGTATTTCACTTTTAAGAAGTGGTAATAGTGCTATTTTTTATGTGATAGTAAACAATTGAGTGTTATGTGTGTAAATATGAAAGTTTAGGTGTGAGATATATAAATATATAAGAATTATATGCTATGTGTGTAACTGACCCTAACTTTAATCAACTTATGGTAATCCAAAAGCTTCAATGATATAGGTCGAATGTGGACGTTGCTTTTGGGCATATTGCAATGTTATAACTTTAGCATTGGTTGGAATCACTTTATGAACATTTCTTTCTTTGATTTTTGCTGTGTTGAAGGTCCCCTACAATGGACTTCTTTTGTATTGATACTCTTCTAATACTTATTATTTCAATTTTTTAATAGGTTATGGCCGTCAAAAAGAATATTGAAGAAGTTCAAGGAAAGGATAACTATCCATGGGGACAACAACTATTGATTCACAATGGAAAAGTATTGAAAGATGAAACCACTTTGGAAGAGAACAAAGTTAGTGAAGATGGCTTTCTTGTTGTCATGCTTAGCAAGGTAATCTTTCATATTTATATATCATCTTAGCAGTCATCATATTTAAGTTTAATTATGTTTTTTTCTTTTTGCTTTAATTAAATTTTTAGAATTATATATTTATCATGTTTTTTTTCCTATAAGCTAAACTTGTTCTTGTATTTTTGGAATAATAGGGTCCTTGTATTGATTTTAGCAAAATATTTTATAACTCTCAGTCTGTCAAACATTCAGTTTGCGCTTTTCTATTCCAACAAAGAAATGGTATTATTGTTAGCTAGTTACCATTTCAGACATTATATTTATTTTCATATGTTAAACAACTGCATTCCCGTTTTCTTCTTTTTTTTGTGCAAATGTCAATCTTATCTGTTGCTTTCAAAATTTTCATGATGGCATAGAGTGAATTTTTTTAGATAGCATTTAATATATTCTACTTTAATGCCTAACCAAGTTGCTTTTGTTCTTGTTAGTTTCTATATGTTGCATCCCAAGTAAACGTTGCAGTTATCCAGCCATATTTATCGTTGAATTTTTTAATCACTGAAATAATGTGTTTATCATATTTTTTTTTTCTTTCCTTTTTTTTTTTGGGAAGAATGATATTATATCAACTTCCGGTAACTTTGGTCATGGTAAACCAATTATTTAGTTACTTGATTGCATCTTCTCCACAAACCATTGTGTCGAGCTGGGCTTTTCATCATGTTTTTTTTTCCTTCTAAATTATTGTATGTTGTATTACACATCAATGTGAAAACATGCATATTCATCCCTCTAAACTGATTTTCTTAAAAATACTTATTGTATGTGTGATGTACACTTTCCTTACAATTTTATTTATTTTTATTTTATTTTATTATATTTTCTTTTCTGCATCGTGCCTTGTTTTTCAGAGCAAGACTGGTAGCACAACAGGAGGATCATCTACTGTCCAGGTAGCGCAATTTACTAATTTTTAGGTCATCGGCTGTCACAGCTGAACAATACTTCTAATGTGATTAGGCTGCTAACATTTATACATGAATTAGCCTTCAACAACTGCTCCTCCGTCTCAACAGCCTCAAGTCTCTGCTCCTCCGTCTCAACAGCCTCAAATTTCTGCTCCCACTGCTCAACAGCTTTTAGCAGCCACACAAAGTTCTGCCCCTGTTCCCCCACCTCCTGAGACAACTCGCTCTCTGGTTATGTGAGTTGTTATACATTCTTTTATTTTTGGGGCATTTACATACATACGTTCCTATGTATTTACATATCTAACAGCAAAATTTTGCTTATACCTCCCAAATATTTCAATTCGCATGAAAATGACCACTATTTTTACTTTTAAAAAGTGAAATACACCTTTTTATTCATAGGTAAGGTAGTATGCATGTAAAAATTGAAGTTTAGGTGTTAGATATGTAAATACTTGGGAATTATGTTTTTGTATGTAAGTCGTCCTTTATTTTTTCAGTTCTTTAAGCTCCTTTACTCCCTAACGAGCTCTCCAATTATTCATTCATGTTCAATTATATTGACATTTTCTATTGAATATTTGGCTGTTATAAGCTTGTATTCTTAATTTCAGGCCAACAGCTGATGCTTATGATCAAGCAGCTTCAAATTTGGTTGCAGGGAGTGATATTGAATCTACTGTCCAGCAGTTGTTAGAAATGGGTGGAGGAAACTGGGACAGGGATACAGTTTTACGTGCACTTCGTGCAGCTTACAACAACCCAGAGCGTGCTGTTGATTATTTATATTCTGTATGTAATTTTAATTTTACATTCAGTGTTAAGGTGTGGCTGTGTTGCTTTATGAATTTACATGTTTGTTATCTTTCCTTTTTTTTTTCAGGGCATTCCTCCTTCAGCAGAAGTTGCCGTACCAGTAGCTCAATTCCCTTCGAGTCAAGCTGCTGGCCAGGATACGAATTTGGGAGAACCAGCTTCGACAGGGACAGTGCTGCCATCCGGGTCACCAAATTCTGCTCCTTTAGACATGTTTCCACAGGTAAATTTTAGTATTTTTTTTAACAAGTTTCTTATATTGCAAATCTCATAATTGTAACAATAATAGTTTTTGGTTTCAACAGGGCAATCCAGGATTAGGCGAAGGTGCTGGGTCTCTCGACTTCTTGAGGAACAACCAACAGGTATTCTAATCTGTAATTATGTTTTTATTTTGTTTCTTTCAATTATTTCCTTGTTTCTAGTCTGGCTATATGTATTTTTAAATGTCATCCATCCTATCATACTTTCCTATTAATCTTTATGTGGCACCTATTATTTTCTTTGAAAGAAATTGTTTCTGGGCATCATGACTCCTTTATATATTAGGATAGATAGTAATTTTTCCTTTTCAACCAACCTTCGAAATTAACTATGTATTATCCATCTTTTATTGCTTAGCGTTTGAAGATTTATGTAAAGACGCACAATACACCTTATACATTAGATTGATGAGATGATGAGATTGATCAGAATGATGCGGGTCTTATATATTTATTTATTAATGACCTTGATTTTGTGTTTTCTGGTTATACTGGCTTTTTCACGATGAAACTCATGGACTAGACGTAAGGAAATAATTGACATTATATTGCAATCTTTTCTATTTGGGCGTATTCTAGTTAAAAAATTATCATTTAGTTAATGGATTGTTGCTGGGTTTTATCTCTTTCTCAACTTTATTTCTTTTGATGTATGTCTCTTTGCTCTATGTTTATTTATTTTTAGCTGGCATTAGATTTCATCTCTTATGTGTCTGCCAAATGTTGTGAACTTTGATTTTCGAATGCGAACTCTTTCTATTATAATCTAGTTTGCTAGCATATGAAAATGACTCTCTCTTTATATGTTTTTGTTTTTATGTAGATAAATTTATGTTTGTAACACACGATTCTTATATATTTACATATCTCACACAACTTTCATATTTGCATGCATAGCACTTTGGTGCTTTAAAACTCCGCATGAAATGGTGTATTTCACTATTAAAATGGTAATAGACTATCTTTGATGTGCTATTAAAAATTTGAGTGTTATGTGTGTAAATATGAAAGTTTAGATGTGAGATATGTAAATACATAAGGATTGTGTGCTATTTATGTAAATGCCACATTATTTTATTTAGTTGGGATTTCTAAATGTTATGTATTCATTGCAGTTCCAGGCATTGCGGGCAATGGTTCAAGCAAATCCACAAATTTTACAGGTTTGATAAGACTGCATCTCTGAAACAATAACCCACCCTGCAATTGCATCCCCTTATTTGCGCGCTGACCCTTTACTCCTCTTTTTCTTCACCACTTGACTCTCTTTGAAGACTTTTTTTGAAGTTTTTCTCAGCTCCTAAATCCCTTCTAATTTGTAGCCAATGCTTCAAGAACTAAGTAAGCAGAACCCGCAACTCCTAAGACTTATCCAGGAGCATCATGCTGAGTTTCTGCAGTTAATTAATGAACCCGTGGATCTTGAAGGGTATGGGCAGCGTTTAACGCCAGTTTGTTCTTTGTTTGTTTAATGAATTATTTTGAAAGGTGAATTTAGCTTTAGTATATGATAGGAATCTTGATCTCATCATTAAATTTATGATGCTAAAACTTCATTGTCTAATATAATCAATAGACATTTCTACAAATTCATTTATTTGATTAATTCTAATGATGTGGACAAGCGATTTTTTTTTTGAATTTTGGCCACGGTTGTTTAAACTTTTAAACTGTTTTTTTTGTTTAAAAAAAAGAATGTCATTCATTTATTTTAGGGGCTTGGGATCACTCATATTTTTATTTTCTTTTTTATATTATGTTGTTTATGTATTTATTGAATAAAAACATGTTTGGTGTATTTAATTAAGATCTTATTGTTTTTAAAAATATCCGTAGCATCTAAAAATTATTTCGAGTGTTTTCAAAAATATGTTAATTTCTTTTAGAAACAAAAAAAAAGGGTAAAAAACATGTTAAAAGAACATGTTTTGAGAAAAAAATAAATAAATAAATTGATCCCAAACAAACTTATTTGTTTATTATGCTTTTTTAAAAGCACCTTGTAAAAAACTTCATTTTCATACTAATTTGGAATGTTATTTTTGTGTAACTATAAAAAGATGCTTTTCTTAAAAGAGTGTTTTGATGGGCTTTTATAAAGAAAAACTTAACCAAACTAAAACTTATTTTACTTGTTTGGACTTTTAATTCTCCCATGACTCCAAAGCGGACGCGTGGGTTTGAATTCCTTGGAGTTTAACTATTGGAGTTAGTTTTAACTGTTTAATATTAAAATGCAAAAGATTAAGGAATTTCTCAACAACTCTGAAATCGAGGAAAGTAACAAAATAGTCCTTTGACTCTGCAAGAGTTCATCTTAGTCTCAAAGTTTATAAAGTGTCAATTTGGCGTCCAAAGTCTTTTAATATGGGCTGAAATAGTGTTCATGGATGACTATTTCTTTCCATTCATTTCCGATTTAAAGAGTGTGAGGATTATGTGACACTTTTATAGACTAAACTTTCCACATGTAAACAGTTAGAGAACTACTTTGACACCTTGCTCCCCTGCAATTATAGAAATTTATACATTTTTCACTTAGCTGTTGCTCTTGAAACTCTTATTTGTGGGGAATTGCTTTTTCGATACTTCTTTACGAGTTAGGTTTGTTTTTTTTTCACATTTTTTTGTGCGCGTGCTCCAGAGATCTCTTTGGTCAAGAAGAGGAGGAGATGCCACATGCTATTAGCGTGACAGCTGAAGAGCAGAATGCTATTGCTCGGGTGCATATCTTATACCCTCATGTATAATTAGGCTTGTTCAAGCACCTATTATGTTAATTTTGTGACATGCTGAATCTGTTCATAGCTGGAGGCGATGGGTTTTGATCGGGCACGGGTCATAGAAGCATTTTTAGCTTGTGACAGGAATGAGGAGCTGGCTGCTAATTATCTATTAGAGCATGCAGGTGATGAAGATTGAAGGTATTCCTTTCATTCATCCTGGACCTTTATGTCAATGAAATTGCATTTTTATTTTGTAAATTGGTTTGTAAGTGCAAGCCCCTAGAGTTTTTGCTGATCTGAATGCCCAGAAACTGAGAAACATCACCGATGTGTCTCGTATGAAACTGTTGCTCAAGTATTTTGAGAACTTCAGCAATATTCGATGGATAATATCTAGTTATGAGGATATCTTCAACTTATATGTAAACAAAAATGTGAATATTCATTGCTTGTAGAGCTCGAGATAGTGGTCGGCCGAGCTTTAGCAAAACCAAGATGATGGAGACGAGTAGAGAGAGTAGCATACAACTTTCGGGGAGCTTGTTTGAGACTATAAATTTTTTTTTGAAGGAGATGCACATAATTAGGAATTGGGATCTACAAAACCATTTGGTTGGGACATGTAAACCTTTTCAATGAGTTTTTGACAAAGAAAGACATTAGAGACACCAGGTTGTATAATTGGCCTGGTACGAAGTAATCTGCGAATTGTTGGCATCTTAACAAAAGTGTCTGAAAATGTTCTTTAGTCAATGTCATATTCTTGCTTATGGCCTTGAGCCATAAGACATGCTTTGTGTCGAGCAACAGTGCCATTGGAGTTGTATTTAGTTTTGTAAAGGTATATGCTCCAAGTAGGTTTTATTAGGAGCTAGAGGAACAAGAATCCAAGGTCCATGAGTTTGAAGAGCTTGAAATTTTTCTGACATTGCCTTGTGCCACTATTCTTCTTCAGTTGTTTGTGAATTATAGGAAGGATCCATCATCTGATTAATAGTGTGCTTTAAATCAAAGAATTGCTTTGGTTTCGAGTTTCTTGTTTGAAGTTGAGTCTTGGAATGAGTTGAATTATATGTGGGTGGTTGAAAAGGTGAAATGGGTAAACAGCCATACCTGCTCAACAGAGCCACCAAACTGACTCTCCATTAAGTTTTTTTGTCATTTTATCAGAGCCACCTGCTCAATAGCAACCCTCTCATGGATTCTTCCTCCTCAAACTCTCCTTATATCATTCAACAATCTATTGATTCTCTCCACAAGTTAAAGGAAACCAACATTCCTGCACCTCTCAAATTCTTGATGACATACAACAAGAATGTAACAAATACCCCACTTATGAAAATTACCCATATGGACCTACAAATTCTCAAACTCTTCTCTATAAATGAATTTGAGTCATAGGCTCATTTCATGCACACTATAGACTTTAAAACCTATGCTAGATTCTCACCATTACCGTCAACTCATAGGCTCACTTCAATACTTCACTGTCACTAGACCCAACATCATCTTTACTGTTAACTTATGAGTCAATATATGCACAATCTCACCATTATTCATTATCAGATCCTCGAACGACTTCTAAGGTATCTCAAAGGGACTCCCTCATATGGTCTTCCCATAACATCTGGATCTATATAATTTCAAGCCTCTGGAGATGCAGATTGGGCCAGCGACAACACTGACCGAAAGTCTACCACCAGCTTCTGCATTTTTCTTGGCCCGAATTTAATTTCCTGGTCAGTTAAGAAGGCACCAACTATATCCAAATCATCGACAAAGGCGGAATATCGTGCATTGCTACCACCGCTTCAAAAATTGTCTGGCTAATAAGGTTACTTCCGAATCTTACCAGAAAAAATCACTCATACGCTTTAGCTTACAATCCGGTGTTTTATGCTCGCACAAAGCATATATAAATTGATTATCACTTCATAAGAGATCACCTTAAACTCAGCAACATCACTCTCCAACCCATCATTTCAACAAATCAAACTGACGATATTTTCACCAAAGACTCGCTTGCCATCACTTCTTAATCACCAAACTGATGCTCCATTCCTCCGCTGCTCAGTTTGAAAGGGGGTAAACAGCCATTCCTGCGGCTCTGTTGTTCCTCCATTCTCCGAAGCTCTCTGCATCTACAACTCCTCAGCGCTGCTGGATGGAGGTCTCTCGAGCTATGGCTTGACCTGTCTTGTCCCCAGCATTAATGTTTAGAGTAGCGTGTATTATATTTACCTTTATGCCCTGTATGCTATATTACAAGTATGCCATCTCAAGGGTCTATTTAAATGTACAGATAATGTAATGAAAATCTTATTTGAGTTTATTAAAGATATAAATGCTCTGTGCCCATCATGTATTTCTCCTCCTCTTTCCTTAAGTTTTTTCAGTAACCGGACTTGTTGTGGAGGGTGATAACTTGGAGAATTTGGAGCAGGACGAGAGGACACGGTTGGAAGATTATTGGGAAAGGATGGAGGATGAGAAATAGATAGAGTTTTGCAGCTGAGAGGTGCCTGTTGTTAAGAGAACTTGTGTAATTGATGGTTGTAGAAACATTAGGCTATTTGATTTGGAAAAAGATCTTCATTCAAAGACGTGATGAGAGATAAATAGGGGATGATAACATTTAGGGCCATTTACATACATTCCACCCAATTCCTATTTATTTACATATCTAACGCCTAAACGTCAATTTTTACATTTATTTTTTATGCCACCCAAATCTTTCATAGCACATAAAAAATGCCACCATTTTAATTTTTAAAAAGTGAAATACGCATTTTCATGCATAGTTATCGTGGTATGTATGTCAAAATTGAAGATCCAGTTTTAGATATGAAAATACATAGAAATTAAGTGGTTTGTATGTAATTCTTCCTGACATTTATAATCCTTGTTATGAGAGTCATAACCAAGAAAGACACGTTGCGTAGATTTTGGTGATGATTTATTTTTTAAGTGCTAGCAAATAGAAAAAGAGGATACTCTGGATTTTGATTATAGAGATGTTGATAAGGGGAGAGATTGCGTTTGTTGAAGAAGGTATATGATTTATAAGGCAAATAATGGAGAGAAGAGTGTCAACCCAAATGAAATGTGGGAGACTAGCTTTTAAGTAGAAGTTTGAGTAGTTTTAATGACGTGACTATTCTTGCATTCAGCTACTTAGTATTAGAGCAGTTTAATTTATGAGAAATACCCCATTGATTGAGAATGTTTTGGCGAAGTGTGTTTATGTATTCAGCTCCACCATTGAGTCTCAGAGTTTTAATTTCTAAATTGAGCTATCGTTCAATCATGTTTTGATTGAAATAAATTTAGAGGTTAATTCGGAGATTTATTTTCATTGGAAAAACCAGAACAAAAGCGAGAATTCATCAACAGACAATACATAATATTTATAACCTTATTTTGAAATTATGGGTGATGATCCTCATTATCTCAAGTTTATAATAGCTAAAGGAAATGAAGCCTAAGATAGAGATATGGAAAATGATAATTTGTGAGTTTTTGCTGAAGTACATAGAAAATTAGAAATGGTGTGGTAGGAATATGTAAATTAGAATTTTGCTTATAGCACTAGAAAGATGAATATGACCCAGCTCGCTATGCCATTTTGAGATATCAGAAAGCTTGGAGATAGGGGTGTCAAAAATTGACCTAACATTGCAACTCGGCCCTATCCCGACCCAAAAATCTGAGTTCAGGTGAACGCGTATAAATTTTTGAACTGGTTTGTGTTAAAAATCTTAACTTATTTAATGTTTCAAGTTGGGTTGACGTTGACCTACCAACTCGAAAATGACTCGAAGATGACCTGCCATGCTTAATTGACTTGAAATTGATCCGCCAACCTATACTTGTTAGAGATTCACTCGAAATTGATCCAATTTTAACCCGAATAGTTGTTATTCATTGTGTTAAATGGGTGTATTCGTGTTTGATTTTGGGTCTAGTCAAGTTGTTTCGGGTCGGGTCAATTTCAGGTTTGACCCAAAGCTGATCTGACACCCCCTAACTAGAGATGAAGATGCTAATGGTGGAATGGTTGAAGGACAATCCTAAAATAGGTTAGTGCCCATTACAACTCAAACCCAATAGAATGGCTCGACCTATAGTCCAATTTTGAATTTGGTACTCATTTGCATCAGAAAGACAGAATAGTGACTATTATAACATGATTGATTGAAATAAGATTAAGAGAGAGATGCAAAAAAATGATGAATTTTGGAGAGTTTGAGCTTTACCGGATGGACGGGTAAAGTATTGGTTCCAATGTGACCAATTTGAAGGCTCTGTCCATTTGTAACGGCAACTTTATTGTTTCCAGCATAGAAAATGAGATATAAGCTTTAATAAAAAGTTGTGGCGAGATCTTTAGTAACCCTAGACTCACTTTATCCCTATAATATCCCCTAGACTCTCTATTTTCACTTTCATTGCTTTAATCTCTTCACTCAACATCCACTAAAACATTCCAGTCAATGTTACACTTTGATTTTTCTTATCAATATTTTGTTAACTTGTTAACCTCCGTTCATTGATGGAGGAATATTAATAGAAATTAGATTTACTTTTGGATCCTGCATTAATAGTTTTCTATTTATTAGTTTATTTATTTTTCATGAGATTGGTTGTCCATCAAAAGATTTCATATCCATGTGCTTGTTGTAATTATTTGCATGGATTCCTCTTAAAAATATAATCTATTGCAAATTGCACTAATGAACTAACTTTTAATGAGAAGATATTGCCATAAAGTGATTAGTAGCAGTCTCTATTCTGTTTGATGGACTCTTCTTATTTTGAGGTGATGATGAAGATGCCATTAGACTGTAAATTTTTCTTTTTGGAGGGAGGGGCATTTACATACACTCCACCCAATTCTTATGTATTTACATAGAACACCCAAACTTTCACATAACATCCAAAGTATCACTTTTTTTAACTTTTAAACAATTGAAATACAACTTTTTCATGCAAAAGTAAGGTGGTTTATGTGTAGAAATTGAAGTTTAGGTGTTAGATATGTAAATACATGGGAATTAAGTAGTGTGTATGTACATGTTCCTTCTTATTCTTTTTATTTTTTGTAAGATTTGCTAGAAAATATTTCTTGCATTGTTATCTCATACTGTTATGTAATGGTTTAATATATAATTCTTTTTTCAGGGGAAATTAATTTTCAAAACGTTGAATATTCAATCTCTTCTCTTGAACTTCAGAGCTTCAGGATTTACAACTCAAGTCTATTTTTATTTTTTCCGATCGAAGAACTGACATATAGTTGTCACATGTTATTTATTTAATTTTTTTAAGAAATATTTAAAAACTTGGATCGAAGTTTTATTTTTTCTGATGTGACTGATCATTAGCTATATTGGAACTTCCTCGAGAAAATTCAGAATGATTAAAACTTGTAATGTGATAATGGAATTCAGCTGACTTTGATTGCAAGTGTATTTTTTGTTCACTTTTTGAGCTTTTTTTTCATTGGCTTCTGTTCCTCTTCTTCGCTTTGCATATTTGAATCAGTAGATGCTTTGCATTATTTACATCTGTTTGGTTTAGTTTGCTATTTTATTATGAATGATTGTCTATAAATACGATCTCAAACATAAAACCCTAAAGAAGAAATATACCATATTATTATCACATTATTTGTAAAACGAAGAGTGCATTTGGGGCAAAGGTGTGACGGTGCATCACACTTTAAGGTGTATGACAAATTATGTTGTGTTTGTTTTTTCAAAAAAATTATGGTGAGAAGTTGTATTTTGCAATCTGAACTGGTTAAGGCTTCGTTTGACGAGGTTTCATGGTGGAGAGATCATTTATAAGCTTCAACCAAAGAAGTTGCTATTTAAAATTACGGTGGGTACTAAGCACTAATTGGTCGAATACAAAAAATTTTTGTGCGAAGAAAGTAAAAAATATTTGATACCCCAATATGCTACCTGCTGGCATTCAGTCAGCATTTTTTCTCACATAAAGCCATGAAGAAACAGAGTTTGAACTGAAGTTACCAATTGTATGCGTTGTTTGCCAAAAATTGAGAATGCAGATGCAACGAAAGGAGAGGAATAAACTCTCAAACCGATTCATATCGATAGTAAGAGACCACACACTTCCATCGTGTTATACTGAAACATGGTGAATTGGAGATATTTGAGAAGTTCCAAGTTTCGTTAAAGGAAATTAGCAGAAAATAGCATAGCCAGAAGTTGAGAGTTAGGGTTTTAGCTTTAGGCTAAAGCAGAGGTGGAAGAGAGATAAGTTGGTAGCGGAAAGTGTTATGCTGTGGCAGAGTCTGATGAAGAGGCCAAGGCTCGAGAAGATAAATTCCAACCAAGGGTTTGGCTTGAGGTAGATAGTAGGGTAAGGCCGAGGGAGAAAAATCAAGGCAATTGCATCGACATATGAATGAGTGGTGGATAAATTGGACATTTCACCTTACATGACACAAAGCGGAGCGTCGAAAGTCATGACTTCCTCGCATTCTAAAATTGGCCAATGATAATGTTGCAGTGGAAGCACAATTGGGGGAAGGTGGACATCCAAATGATGGATCTCCGATCTGTCCGTTTTCCATTCACCACAATAGAGTTCGAATAGTATTTTTCTATGCAGTAGCTTTATGTTTGGTGGTTGTCAGAAAGCTACCATATGATTTTTCTAAAAAAAAAAATTATAATAGTCATCATAGGTTTTTAAACAGTATTTTCCTATGCAGTAGCTTTATGATTGTTTTCTCAAACAGCTGCAACAGCCTCAAACATACCCCAATATATTATAAGCTAGTTTTTTAGTTATGCCTCAATGTACTACATTAAATCCTTATAAATCTTGAGGATAGTATGCATATATATTCTCGGGCATATTGTAGCACTGATTTTTTGATTATTTCAAAGAAACTATTTATAAATGCATTATAATTATCAATAAACATATTAAGAAATATTGTACTATTCGAGTTCTCCTGTGAATGACCATAATTATATGAGATTGACCCTATTGAATGTTCTTTAAACATAGTTAAGCATCAGGATAAAAGAATATTGCTCTTAAAATCTGCCACTTAATGCCATCCTCCATTAAGCCCTCGACTCGGTCTTCATCCAGTTATTAACTCTATTAAATTTAAGTTCTATAACTTTCTTCTCTGTCCTCTCATCTGAGTATCTGTTACAATATTCATAATTCTATTAAATTTGATGATGATATAAAGCCGTTTTATAAGGCATGGATAAAGGCAAATTAACAGTCAATGAACGAGGAGTTGCAAGATTTTATGCTGAGTTTCTTTTTTTTTTTATTAATCATTTTTTCTTGACAATATCATGACACAAGTATTCTAAAGCTGCTATATCTCAATGTTGAGTGCAATGCTGGTCTGATTGGATATGCAATGATATGATATTATCATATGATTAGCTTTTGTATTAGGTTAATAAGATAAGTTAATTATTAGTGTTAATGAGATTCTTAAACTTCTATAGATAAATTTCATTTGGGAAAAAGAATGTGTTAAGTTTCTTCATTTAACTCTGTTTCTTCTTCTACTCCTCTTCCTAACTTTCAGAGTTGTCAGCATCATCGAATTCTCATTTATCGTTCTCAATTTATATATATATTTTTTCCTATATACCACACCTCTTTAATTTCTAAAATTGTCGGCATCCTCGAAATAATGATTATCAAGATTCAAGAAAAAAGATTGCATCAAGAGTGGCACTGGCAGTATCTCTTACACATTATTATCATGGGTGGTTGGATTGATTTTTTTAGATGAAAGAGCATGAAACAATTTACTCAAAATTTAAGGGGGTGAATGACTGTAATCTATGCCATAATTATATTGGGTTCTCTCAAGATTGGAGTTGGCAAAATTTATAATATGTTCAACGGTGCTCTTAGAAAGCTCGATTGTGAATAGTTTGTGTTCGACTCACTATAGAGCTGCACACACCAAAACTGTCAGCACAAACCACAAGGCAATCGATCGACCCTGATGGTGGTCAGACAATCAAGGCATCCTACTGTACAATAAGTGAATGCATGAACAGAATCGATCGACGCACTATTGCGAGGGAGTCAATCGGCATACCACACTTGCAGTCCCAACCGACCAAGATACATGCAAGAGCCTTTGATCGTAACCTAGTCGACCAACCCACTTTACTGCGGTGGCCGAGATCGCCATTCGAATAGGTGCCTCAGCCGACCGACATTTACTTCTGAAGGCATGGCGCCACTCAGCTGATCGCCACTTAGTCGATAGCCTCAGCCGACCGACCAATGAACACTATATTAGAATTCAAATTGCAATACATATATGCTATAAAATATATACAATTAATTAGAGTATTAGTTGTATTAAGAACAACTTCCATAACTGTTCTTCCCTTTCTATAATTATACAAAATATGCGTCTATAAATAGGAGACAAAAAGACAAATAAAGGGACCTCTCCTCGTTCTCTCTACAGTTAATTCTTGACTTATTCTCTACTCCCTCTTTCCTCCTTCGTCCAGTTCTAACTCTCGAGACGTGCTCACAAAGGATAATTTAAGATTTAACTTCCTAAAAGGCGGTACAATGAACGTGGACATGCCCCAGACGGGAGCAGAGCCAACTAGGAAGGAGAATCCCTGTAGAAAGATTCAACGCCAATGGGTTTCAATAGGGAGACAATATGTCGAGACATATAGGAAGAGGTCTAGGCACTTAAAAGCAAATAATGGACTAGTTTGAGGCTCTTTGAGGCCCGTCGTGATCTTGAACGCCCAATCGACACCCATTGAGGGAGTGTCTCGGGAAACCTGCCCCCAGAGGGCTCCCCTCGACAATCTGCACCCCATGGTTGACTCGGTGATCGGCCAACAGAGGGACCAGAAGATTCTCAACCGGCAGACAATGTCATATTCACGCCTGCGATCCCACATCGGGTGGAATGAGTAGAAATGCTCGCTCGACCTGTCATGGGTAGTGCCTTCTCCTGATAAATTCTAGAAACAATACCCCCAACAAAGCACAAGATTCCTCACTTTGATCCCTTTAAAGGGAAAATCGACCTGACTAACCACCTCTCCTTTTTTGAGTCGACAGTTGGATTCCTACAGGTTGATGACGCTAAATGTCAGTTGTTTCAACTACGCTGAAAGAAGCCACACTCCAATGGTTTAATAGCCTACCAGATGGATTCATCTCATCGTTCTTTGAATTTCAGAAGCTCTTCCTGACACACTTTGCTAATGTACAGAAGTCAAGGAAGGATACAAAGACCTTGCTTCAGATCAAGCAGAAGGAGGGTGAAAGCCTACGAGCTTACATTACTCGCTTCCAAAAGGAAAAGCTAGAGTTGAAGAACTTGGAGCCTCTCATCGCCCGTAACACACTGAAATAGGGATCCGCAACAAGCGATTCATGTATGGCTTTGATACATTTGTGGATGCTGTGATTGGATGCTCCGTGATGAGTTTCCTTGATGATTTCTCCGGCTACCACCAGAAAAGGATGCATCTGACCGATGTGAAGAAGTCTTCTTTCATCACTGCACAGAGAGTTTTTTGTTTTAATTTAATGCACTTCGGGCTAAGAAATGTTGGGGCGACCTATCAACGTCTCATGAATGTAATATTTTCAAATCAAAAAGGAAAAAAAAGTTGAAGACTATATGAATGATGTCCTTATAAAAAGTAAGTCGACAGAACAATACATCGAAGACTAAAGGAAACCTTCAAAACTCTTAAAAAATTTGACATACGACTAAATCCCTCAAAATGCACATTCGGAGCGTCTACCGGTAAGTTCCTCGGCTTTTTTTGACCCCCGAAGGGTTGAGGCCTAATTCAGAGAAGGTGCAGGCGATCCCTGACATGCCGCCCCCTCAAAACACTAAGGAAATGCAAAGGCTAACCGAGTGAAAGAACCAATATTTTAAGTGGACGCTTGAATCCGAGGAAGCGTTCAAATGCCTAAAGGATTCCTTAACCTTACGATCGTTGCACCAAAGTCCAAAACTGGCAGAGGAACTGTTGTTGTATCTCGGGGTCGGGAGAAAAGCTGTGAGCTTGGCCCTGGTCAAAGAAGAGGCAGGGAAACAGTTCCCAGTCTATTACACAGGACGAGTGGTTCATAGCACCGAAATCTGATATTGTATTATGGAAAAACTGACATTTGCTATGATTATTTCTGCATGTAGGTTACAAGCATATTTCTATCTACTCAAATTCGTGCTCACACAACAGGAGCATTCTAATCAACTATTAAAATGGGCGGTGGAGCTTAGTGAGTATGATATGACATATGTTCCCTTGACGACAATCAAAGCTCAAGCGATTGTCGAGTTATTAGAAAATTTTTATTTATCTCGATCGAAAGGTACATAACATACAGACTAAAGTAAATACAAAAGGTATGCTTCATCCAAAATCTTTTGATAGCTAGGCCAATGCCCAACATTAAAACTCGATCAACAAGACCTCGCCGAGAACTCCGACTTTACACATGCGATACCTGAAGGAAGGAAAAAGCGAGCAAAAGTGAGAGTTTCAACTTGTCTCAACTGGAATGCCCTTGACTCTTTGTCCCCATTTCACCTGCGCTTTATCCTCCTTGGGTTTGAAAAGGGAAGTGTAGGCGTAGGGATATGAGCACTGGTGAACCAACCCTCCTCACTCCCGCCGAGTTCCTAAATACTCTTTACGAAGAAGAGTTAAAGCTTGGGGAAGCAGTAAAGGAAAGGATGGCTTTTGAAATTCATCGAGCTAATAATGAAATGAAATCGTTTTTACTGGTAGACTAAATCAGACTAACCAGAACAACATATTGGTCAAAGTACAAAAGGATCAATTGCTTTACGTCAAAACTGATACAACTTAGTAAGGTGGTAAATTTTATTTATCTCAATCAAAAGACACATGACATCCAGATAACTTTGAAAAGTACATTGTGTAAAAACTTTTGATGAAGAACACACTCTCAAAGGAATCAGAGGCTTGACGTTAACACTCACCCTCGATTCCACTTCCTCACTCTCATCGAGAGCACCCAGTCTCCTCACTTCTAATACTTTTCACGAGAAAGAGCTGAAACAGTTAAAGTGGCAGGAGAATGGAGCGTTGTTGCACGACGAGCCTTAACATTCAGGCCGACGGGCAGCAGCATTCGAGTGGATGAGGTGTCCCTTGAAGTGGTAGACGGTAAACTATCACTAGGCACCACAATCAGGTCAAAGAGAGGATTTGCAGCCAGTTCACTACCAAATCACCGCCAGTATTCTCCATGTCTCTCCACACACGTCTGGAGGCAAGGGTTAAAGGAGGAACTGGGTTTACTGAACAGAATGCTTATGAACCCAACCAACCCCTTTGCCGCGAAAGGGAAGGGGTTGAGGCCCCTTGACAACAACAACTAAACTGTCGTATTGCATTTCTTAGGGATGTTAAGGCTGCACAACACTTCCTCAGAGAGGCACCATGACCGTTGTGCTGAGTGCATCTTCGGTAGCACACCCAGTCAGGTGTAACCTTCGACACCAGACTCGAAGGAAACCCCTCCTTTGACACTCAACCCATATAAAAAGAAATGTCAGCACATGATCCACACAGTTCTTCATTCTAGACAAAAGAGGGTCAACCTTGTTTCTGATTCCTTGTCGAGGCATCTTGGCTCCCATTGCCCGGAATAAATAGATTTCCTTTTCAAGATGTATGAGGAAATCAACTGTCCGGAACAATGGTCTCCCGACACAGGGACCAACCTTGGGGTGACGTGTTTTAGTGACAAGACAGGTTGACAGCGACATTCCCAAAAAGAGAACGATCTGCACTGGTCCACTAGAATCACGTGATAGGAGGACGGTGCCAAACCCACCGAGATGGCGGCCGCCAGGTTCTACGGCTCGGGGAACTCAACCCGACCGAAGGCATTGCTAGAGACAATCAACTATAGAATTCACATGACACAGGTACACAAAAAAAACAATAAAACTTAAAATACAAATAAAAACTCTCTCTCTCTCTCTCTCTCTCTCTCTATATATATATATATATATATATATATATATATATATATATATATATATATATATATATATATATATATATATATATATATATATAAAAAGCGAATGACCATATGCATAATCATAAATGAACAGTTACGATGAGCTGAGTGACCGCTTGATCTAACTTCGCACCACAAACCCAAGCCCCGAAGGTCGAAAGGACCTAGTCTACAAAGATGGTTATCCGCTCGCTAGTGACAAAATCTGCAAATGAGTGTAGAGAAAATCATCCCAGAGACAAGCCCTCAAGGGTAATCTTAGCAAGAAATGACAAGATCCAAGCAAAAGGAACAAACTGTGTCAAGGCAACGGGCTTGCCTACCAAGCGGGGTGGTAATATGCGGCGACTTAGGTCTGATGCAAATCAGTCCGCCGACACATCTTAACTGGTCACTATGAGAAGCATTTATTCCCAATAGATAACTTTAATTTAACGAATCCTTAAGAGCTTAAAGGATGACCGACAAGAGCATAACTTCCAAAGTTTGGGGGGGGGGGGGGGTCTAGCTCTGAAAGTGATCGAGACAATTGCCGACGACAAGATCCGTGACAAGTCCAACAGGTCTCCTCAAATGTGAATCTTCTAGAGGCGACAAACCAACCAGACAGAAATAACAAGACATCTCGGTTGGTCGACCCATGCAGCTGATCGACTCACAATATGAGCACACAATCAATCAAAAAACGCAACCAATCCAAAAAGAGAAAGCATGAACTAACCAGTATTTATCATATGCTCAAGAAAAAAGGGGGGAAACAAATAACTTTTTTTTTCTGAAAAATAAAAAAAAAAGAGAATAGTTCATGTTTCATAGCACCCTAGTGGGAGGCTAACCCTTCTTCACTGCCCGATCATCCTTTCCATCAAAACTTTCGACCAGCCTGTCCCAGTCAGAGTGGAGAACTCCTTCCGGTCAGAGAACTTAGGATCGACCATGCCACGATGAACATGTTGTTGAATAGCATAATACAACCCAAGTTTAAGGTACCCCGCTCTGCTATCCTTATACCGTTGCTTGGAGACCGGCGACCTTCTCCTTTAGATCAGTGTTTTCCTTCTCTTAGTCGCTACGGTGCTGAAGGATTCTTTGTTGGCTCAAACAGAATTGTTGAACTTGAGCTCTCACATGTCTTGATAGTCGCGGGCCCTTTTTAGATCCACCTCTAGCGAGGCCTCTTTCTTCTGAGTTCCTTCCAGCAACTGATCCATATTGATCAAGGCTAACCTCAAAAAATGAGCGCTTTGCGCCACTATCAGTCTTCACAACTCAACGTTTTGGAGAATTATGACAAAAGACTCCCATAGCGCAGCTAAGTCCCTTAAGACACAATATGTTCAACAAGGTCGGGGGCAGTTCCCTGTTTTCATCCTTCTGTAGGAACAAGTCTAAGGATAGATCCAACAGACCGAACCGCCCGTCGGTCCCTTGCCATACCATTCAGGCACTCCTACACATGGTTCCCACAAAAAAGTCCCCTTCTTCCTCTTTAATGCAGGGGAGGGGGTGTTGGGTGGGATGTCCACTTCCTCCATCAGCTCCTTACCCCACCTGTGTGCCTCGGTTCCTTTGGGCGAAGGCCGAACCTCACCACCGGAGGATGAAGTCGACTCCCCTGACGAGAAGCTAGACATGGCAGAAGAGGCGGCCTGGCTAGCCTTGTCCCTCTCAGACAGGGAAACGAAGGAAGAACCCTCAACCTAGGAATTTATTGAAGCAACAACCGTTGATGACGCACCAACCTGCATGCCAGCTGTAGAAGAGGAAGGAACTGCAGCTGCAGTCTCTTTCAGAGCTCTCTCAAAAGAAGGCACTCCTCCATCACCTTCCTCTGCATCAACTAGATGAAAGCACATTTTCAAGGGATAAAAGCAACCTTACCGGTCACCGTGTCTTGAATAATAACGGTAGTTTCAGATACAAAGAAGATATGTTTCGAGGCTGCACCATAAGAAAGCGGTTCCCCATCTTCTGCGGGTTTACCTGGTGCCTCAGGACGCTCCTGCTTCCAAAGTTTAACGACGATCTTCTCCTTCACTATCCTTGCTCGGATATGCGTCAGAGAGGCGCCATAGCTCCTGGTCATCTTTCTCGTCAGCACACGGGTAACCATTGCCTCGGCGGTGTATTAAGGGACCCAGAGGCAGTGGCCAGTCAACATCTCCTGACCAACCTCCATGCTCTCCGGAAGGAACTTCGGCTTGTGCACTAGTTTCTATGAAAACTTTGTCTGGATTCCCCAGGGGTCGAAACAAAAGCCGATAAAAAACTTCTTCTTCCAGCCCTTTACATTATTCTCTACTCCCATCAATTGGAGCTTATGGCCCGTTGAGGGTACAAATCTTTTCTATTGACCTTGAATGAAAAGAAATGCGTGAATAGTTTGATCGACGAGGAGATGCACTCCCGACCACAGTAGAGGAAGACAATCATCACGACGGTTATGGAGTTCGATAGTATTTGTGTCGGGATAACCTCGTATGTGTTGAAGACACTCCGGAGCTCGTCTCATAGAGGCAAACGAATACCATATTTGAACTGGTCCCGATAAAAGAACAGATTGTTTTGTTCTCCACCAAGTCTATAGCTGGAGCCATTCCTAACAACTTCCGAAGAGTGACGCTATCATCCAACATGTGTCTCTTATGCAACTCATTCACTTCGCTCTTTGTAAAAAACGAGAGAGGAAATCAAAAGCTCAGAGGTAGAAACCATAATTCGTAAAGTAAGAAGCAACGGTTTATAGGGTAGATGTGTAAAATGAGGCTACACATAATGATGTCACACTAAACATCTTTTCAAATTTATTCAAATGTCGTTTCATTTTTAAATAACATTATTCCATGTCTAGAATAAAATGTTTTATGAGCGGGTTTTCCTAGGCCTCAGTCAGGATATATCCCTTCTGTGTTAGCTTTCGGAGAACCATAGCCCCTCCTATCCTAGTTTGCTCTAGTCATTCAGCCTTATCGAGGCACCTGTATACGTCAGTCGACTCATGAAGTGCTCCGAGCTCGTGCTACTCATCGTCCATCCTGTTCCACAAAGTTGCGACCTCTGCCCGCATAGCCGCTACCTCCGAGCCCTAGATTATCGGAGGAGCTGGTAACTCCTGCACTAGACTTACGGCTAACCCTTCGGCCGCCCCTAATGAGCGGCCGACCACTTCTGAATGAAATCCCATAAACTCAGAATGGAGCTGCCACCAGTTATGTCGAGCCTGGTGAGAAGCCGTAGAACTGGACCAAACGAAGACATAGGTTCAGGCTACGGGCACTCCCCTTCAAAGTTCAAGGTTGAAGGCACAACAACCACCCCAGAGGCTCGACTACAACATTGGGGGCCGACTCGGCCGCATCTTTCGACTGTCCTCCGTCAAGCGTTCTTCCGAACCAGCGGACTTGTTTTCATCAATATGGCAAATAAATAGATAAATAAATAAATAAAATTTTTTATGTGGCCATAAACCTATCCATCGAAGAAAATTTGTGGAAAGGCTTCTCTTCCCCTCGTACCAAGGCAACTCCACATTCTTGTGATAGCGGCTGAGGAAAGATGACAATCTTCGCTTCATTCTGCCTCTTTCCACCCTCTTAGGCATCTTCAGCAAGTAGGGCTTGTTGATTCTCAAAGCTCACACCTTTATCGGGCACAGGGGCTACAGTCTCCTAGCAATGGACTCTCGACGCCCACCCCTCTAGTCCCCATATGAGTTAACCTGGTCAGCAGACACATGTTCGAGCTTCGACTATTTCCTTTTCTTAACTTCATCCTTCTTTACAGAAGCCATGGGTCTGTAGCCTACCTTAGCTAGAATTTTGGGGTCTAAAGTGACCTAGCTTGAACCATTAACCATGGTGCAACTCAATTATCCAAGGCGAAATAACGACAATGAATGAAATGTCTAGCCTATGACTTTATTTATAGAGCACACTGGCCACAGAATCTGTAGGGAGTTAACTATTGAATTAATTTTCTTAATTCTAGTACCATTGAAAGCTAATAATTGCTCTGTACTTATCGTAGCTTACTTTCAATGAGCAGAAAATTTTGAGAAGCTAATATGTATACACCAAAACTGTTAGCACGAATCTCAAAGCAATTGAATGGCTCTGATGACGGGCCGACAATGAAGGTATCTTATTGTCCAACAAGTGACTATGTGATCATAATCGACCGACAAACTATGGTGAGAGAGTCAATCGACGAACCACGCCTGCAATTCCAATTGGCCAAGACACATGCAAGAGCCTTTGATCACAAGCTAATTAGTCGACTTGCTTTTACTAAGGCGAGCGATATCGTCATTCGACCAGGTGTCTCAACCGACCGACATTTACCTCGGAAGGTGCAATCGCTACTCAGCTGGCCGGCTCAGCCGACCAAACTCAAATAGAGTATCAATTGTATTAATAATGTTTTCATGATTGTTCCCTTCCTTCTGTAATTGTACAAAATACGCCTCAATATATAGGAGACAAAAGGATAAATAAATGGACCTCTCCCTCTTCTCTATACAGTGAATTCTTGACTGATTCTCTACTTCCTCTTTCCTCCTTCGTCCGATTCTAACTCTCGAAATATATTTACAAATGATAATTTAGGAGTCAACAATTATCTGTTCAATTCATTCACTAAACAAATTAAACTAAAACTATTTATTTAAGTCTGATTTGTAAACAAGCATATCGTGATCATATTTTTTTAGCTTGATTTATTAAAAGAGAAAATATTTGAACCTGATATGTAAATGAGTCAAACAACTTCTTTTGATCATGCCGACTTATTTTAGGTTTAAAATTAATAATTAATTATTATATATTATCTATTGATTTATTTATTTATTTTAGTATTATGTGTTTTTAATATATAGTGAGTTTTTGGTTTAATTTAATTTGGAAAGGATTAATTATTAGTTGGAAAAATATGAAGCTTGAAAATCTCTATTGCCTTTTGGGAAGTATAGAGTTCTATCATCTATAAACAATAAGAAAACAAAGTTTTATTGTCTAGCTTTGTTCCTTAAATGCTTGAGCTTATAGCCATGGGTCATATCCCATATTAAAAAAAGGAACAATTACAAACATACCACCCAAAACATTGATATTTACAAATTAACCAGCGATTCGATGTTTTTACTCTTGCCATGATCAAACTTTTGAGAATTTGATAAAAAATTGAAAAATAAACGTTCGGATTACACCAAAAATTTTGTTATTTGAGTCAGATTTTAAAAAATGGATGAAAGAGGATGATTGATTTGTAAATAGGAAGTTTTGGGTGGTCTATATGTAATTTCTCTAATTAATAATTTAAATAAAAAACAATATTATAATCCCTCTTTTTAAGAAATTGCATCAATGAAATAAAAAGATTTAAGAAAACAATTTGTTATAAAAGTAAATATGAAAGTTGAGGGGGTTAGATATGTAAATAAATACAAAAGAATTGTGGTATATATGTAAATCTCCCTATAATTTTTTGATAATTGAAGATGAGCTATATGGTCATAAAAAAAAATAATAGAAGAAACAAATAAGTGCGTAAGAAAAAAGCATTAACACTAATTTTGATTATTACACTTTGTTTTTTGTTTAGGGTTATATGTGTTAATTAAAATTGACAATTTCCATGCTGCTTATATTATTAATTTGACGATGAAATAAGAATACAAATGGACTCTGTGAAACATTCGGTTGTAATTTGCAAGTAATTAGTATTCTATTAATTAAGTTTCTTAAAAGCTTATGTCATGTTAATTAAGTTGAATGATGGCAGCCTGGCCCTAAGGATGTTGACTTTTTGTCATAAATTTCAACATATCAATCGATACATTGAGAAAGAGTTGACTTGAGAGGACTAGAAAACGTTGGGTCAAAGTCAGACAATATAATAATATTAATTAATTGATAGAGAACAATTTTACTTAAATATATATACATATAAATATATATAGTGCGAAAGCCTTGGTTCATTGGTTGCGGCCTTTGGTGTAAATCCCTCAGTTCAGGGGTTCGAATCCCACCAATGACGGGAGGATTCGGATAGCACACAGGACTGGAACGGGAGTCCCCTCCTCAGTCAGTTCAATCTATCGGGGGTGAGCTTCGAACATGAGATATTTCCTTGCATAAGGAAATACCTTGCCACTAGGGCATCATCTCATCCGCAATTTATACATTAGAGGTGAAATTCTCGAAATAGATTCCCTCGTAAATTATTAGAAAACACACGAAAGAGTCTATCTATTATACGCCAAAATGGCCTTCCGTTTCCTCTTAAATCATCTTTTTTTTTTGTTCTCTCCTCTAAACTTCCTAATTATCCATTTACAAAATTCTTATGCAAAAAGTTATTTTGGGCTAGTAATGATGACGATATGTCTATCTTCAATCAATGCATGATGAGTATAGAAAAAATATTAAGTGTGAATCATGAGATTATTTGAAAATGAAAAGTTTCACGCAAGTTCCTAATATATGGGGTTTCCTTTAGGAACACCAATCGAGATTCTCGAACAACCAAAGCTAGGGCCCCTAATGAAAGAAAGTAAAAAAATTTAAGGAATCTCATATCTGCAATGGTTAATCGAAGTCTGATGTTCATTCTAGAAGAAGCTCTTCTAGTGATAGGAGATATGACAAAAGTCAGGTTTTGGCGAAGTTTCAAGCTGTGACAAAGTTCCGGTGAAGCTCCGACAATACTTACCTGAGATAGGTTGAAGCTCTCCTTTATTATAGGAATGATGACACCTTGCTCTTTCACTAGCTCATTTCCTCTTCAAGAAGGTCTCCTCACGCATTTAAGTGATGTGATGGAGGAAGAGACAGAAGAATGAGAAGGAGAAATCTTGGTGGAAGAAGTAGGGGCTCTTGAATGCAAACCCCTTCTCTCAGCCTTTCCTAGTGTTGTCCACTCTGAACTCTCCGAGTAATCTTTCGAGTACTAAGGATGAGGATCACTCTACCTTTCACCACCGAGAGAAGAAGAAGAACTCTCCAAGAAGAAGCCCTAGCCATAATGGAGGAGAATGGGAGGGGAGGGAGACTTAGCCGCTTTCCCTCTTCCATAGATTTTTATGCGGTCCCTTCCTCCTAGCCTCCTAAGTGTCCAAAAAGTGGGCACATGGCCACTCTAGCTCCCCCCCTCCCCCCCCCATTGATTTTTCCCTAATTATCTTCTTAAACATGCTCTTCAACTTCTTAAAAGATGGCCTCGGTGGGGTTTGACAGAGACGCTGAAGAGAAATTGAGGCAAAAAATTTGACTTGGTGCCTGGCGCCCAGGCACTTGGGCTGGGGATTGTGCTGGCACTTAGGCGCCACCAGGTTGGTGCCTACTTTTTAGGGGCTCGTGAAAGGCTGCATAGATGGGGTTCTGGGTGCCTAGTCGGGTGGCTCAACATCAGGAGGTTGGCCCCTACTTGTTGAGCTCTCATGTTTTGGGAGCCAAGATGCCCGGGACGCTTACAAGTCTGTCTCACTTGAAAATCCTGTTTTCACCGAAAATGACCGGTATATTTTTTTGATCTGAAAGCTATGAGGAATCAAATATGACTGAAATATGGTCCCATAAATCTAAATATAAATATTTTGATTGGTCATTTATCAAGGTATTCATTTTCAATGGTAGCCTTGAACCACAGCGCGAGTATGGCGTTCTAATCCCTAACCTTCCCGGGAATGCCTATGGGAAACTTCGATGGATTCTTTTAAGCACGGGAGACTTCATGTGGGTATGATATGGTCTCTAAAAAATGGAATGGATGTTGAACATGTCTCATGTCCTGAGTAAAATAATCCAAAGGCGGATTCTCTAGGGTAAGGTCGAATCATTGCAGACCCTGGTTTTATTTCCTGTATACGTACCAGAAGGTCTCAGATGGATGTCTTGAGCTACAAGATGCTATAAGTGAGCAGAGAATCATCTCGAGCAAGCCTAGTGGACATCCGACACACCTGACATCAAAAATCAATGCTAACAGCCTTATATAATTACACATTATAAATAGCAATAATTTGTGTCATATTCTACTCAGTTAAGTAAGATGTTATGAATCAAGGAAGCAATTGAGGATGTTGATTGACTGAATTTCCTATGAGATAACTCTTATATACTCGAGATCACTACATTATGGAAAGTTTGGTTATACCACCTAAGCACTATTGTAGATGTCAATGAACATATGTTCAGGATGTTAACCAAAAAGATGTATTTTCTTATATACTTATTTTAATCAAATATCAATTATTATTGCATTCTTATTATTTTTCATTTAACAATTTATTAATAATATAATAATATTGTACACAAAAAATATTTTAGCATGGATCTCAAGGTAGAATAGACGACTCAAAAGGATGATGCGATCGATCTGCAATGTTGTTAGCGATCGACGGATTAATGCTAGCAAGGGAGAAGTTTGGGTTGATCGGTGGACTATTGAGTTTCGAATCAATTATCAATAATTAAGGACAATTGAATGGCCGGTGAACTTCTCGCCGACCGGCATCTATCTGCTAGTCTTATTTTATTTAAATATCTTTGTAATTACTAAAAGGATCTTCTAAAAGCTAATGTAAAGGGAATTGTCTGTAATTTTGTAAGACTGAGACCTATCTCTATAAATATGGGGCCCACACCATGAATAGATCTTATGCATTCTTGTGATTCTCTACTAAATACTCTCTCTCTCTCTTAACTCTCCTTGTACAACGTATTATATCTTGGGTGTATTTCCCAGACACTTTTGGATTCAACATTCTTTAAGGCTCGGTTAACGTGAAAACTTGTCATCAACAACAAGTCAGCAACAACAACATGGAGAATCCAGTCAGAGAAACACGATAGAAGTAGCATGCACTAGGGAGTTCATGGAGGAATTCATTCAGCAAGTCTTGCAAATTTGAGAACGCAGATCACCAACCAAATATCGGGACAATTTATAAAGGTGCTCAGCAGTGGAGGCCTTGGGAACAAGCCTGATTCTAGGAGGAGAACCGGCCCAGCAAGAAGCACCATACCACCCTTAAGGGGAGCCATCGACAAATAATGGAAGAAGAGTGATCCACCTGCATGAGAAACCCGACAATAGATTGTATCAAGATAACACCAGATCCACCCCTGTGAAGGAGTGGAATCGACAAGCATGGACAGAGATGTTGCGACAATTGGAAAACATCTTCTCTCTACAGAACTCGGGAGCTACACCTTCGGGGAGTTCAAGTTGCCCGTCTTAAAACCGTTCAAAGGACGGTTGGATCCTAACAACCACCTCATATCGTTTGAATCGTTCATATCCCTGTCAAAAATGTCTGATTCTTTCAAGTGCAATCTCTTCTTTACAATGTTGAGATCATTTGCGCCAAGGTGGTTTAATAGATTATCTGCATGGGTAATCACTTGTTTTTTGAAGTTCAAAATACTCTCCATTTTGCAGCTCTCCTGCGCTTTGCGGACCCAGAAGAGCGCCCGCTCTCTATGACAATTGAAGCAGGGAGCCGACATGAGATTGTGATCGTTCATCTTGCCATTCCAGTAGGAAACACTGGATGTGAAAGATCCAAAACTAGACATGGGCCAGGTTGCACTAACTCTGTTTCGTCCTCGACCTTGCAACCGCAGAGCTTGATCGAGTTTTTGGAAATAGCCAATAAGTACATTGCCACCTATGAGAATGCTCCAAAACCCGCCGAACAAAGACACCAAAAGAGTTCATCGCAAGACGGTCGAAGGCCACCCAAACAAACTCTACGATCAATCATACGCCCGTGCTGCGAAGGTTACCCCTGTAACATGCCACCCATCATCACGAGAATCAACGGAGGCCAAACCACGATCTATCATGAATCCCGAGGCAATCCTGAGGTTCTTCAAAAAACCCATTAAGGTTTTTTATGGCAGAAATAGTGGAACACACCCAAGAGAAGGAATTCTTCAGAAAGACAACCTTGATGAGAGTAGACGTCTTTCTTCAAGATAGAAAGAACTACTACAAATATCATAGAGATCAAAAACACAACACGAAGGAATGTAGACACCTGCGGAGCCTGATCGATAGTTGATAAAGGAGGGGAAGCTAAAAGAATTTGTCTCCCTTGTAGCTGCAACTCAGAGGCAGGGCAAAGCTCTCGCGAGAGGAACGGCCAATGAACCTGTCCGCACTAACCTCATTCGCATCGCGGGGTATGTGCTTGCAATCTCTGCAGGGGACAAACCACCCAGGAGAGTAAATCGAAAGAGACAACAAACAGGGCAACTCTGTGTGGCAGTCTTTGCATCGAAACCCAAGGGCCAGCTACCTATTTACTTTACTCTCCGCCTCTTTCTACCATGTCTTACAATTAATGAGCTAGAAAAAAACTAACTACACTATAATTATAAAAACAATGAATCCCTACAATTAAACAATCAATAAAACCATGAAAGTCGAAGCATTTACATAAACAATGAGAAGCACTGAAATTTTAAAGATAAAGTATGGTGAGCATGTCAAAATATAGACAAATGCTCCATATTATTAGAACAGGATGGAAATAAGGTTAAGCAGAGGGGGTCTTGGTGAAAAAATCTTAAGTTCACCTAACAAGAATTAACTGCCATTTGCCATCAGTATAGAACATAAATTTTTTAAAAAAAAGGTGATGTAATTAAATTTTAAGAAATTACATAAATTATAATGCACGTCACATCAAATATAGCAATATGACATTAAAATGATAGAAGATATACATACATACCTCTCAATTCCAATATATTTACATATATAACACCACAATTTTAATTATTACATACATACCACTTCATCTATGCATGAAAAAGTGTAATTCACTTTTTAAAAGTTAAAATGACAGTGTTTTTGATGTGATATAAAAGATTAGAATGGTATAAATGTAAAAAATGTAGAGTTTATGAGTTAGATATGTAAATATGTAAGAATGAGGTGGTATGCATGCAAATTCCCCTAAACTCACTTATAACGCAATTCCTATGCATTTACATATCTCACACCTAAACTTTTATATTTACATAAATAACACTTTATTTTTTTAAACTTATGCCTGAAAGATGTATTTTACTTTTAAAAAGTGATAATATTATTATTTTTTGTTATGATATTAAAGATTTTGATCCGTGTTATATGGTAAATATGAACATTTAGGTGTGGGATATATATGTAAATATACAAATATTATTTTCAAGGTCTTTAAAGTCTCTTGTGTAAATAAGCAAATATTGTTTCGTCTCACATGGCCCTCCAAGTGCACTACAATTATGTTTTGGTTCTTTCTTTTACCTGTATTTGTTTTCAAGGTCTTTAAAGTCTCTTACAACTCAGTTTTGGTTATTGCTTACTCGCTTTTGTTCTTAATTTTCTTTTGTATTTTTGAGATATTTTTTGCTTGAGTTTTAATGAGGGAAGTGGAACCCTTACGGGTGAGTATTACTGTATTTGTTTTTTGGTTTTAGAATGGGATCCACCTCCCTCCCCCCTGTAATACCTTTTATTATTAACACGTAAGGAGCCACCACTGCTCTTTCCCAAAAAAAAAAAAAAAAACAAATATTGTGTGCCATCACTTTGCCCGGTCCAAACAACAAACAACTGTCTAATTTATTCAGCCCTTTACTCATAAACAATAAAATAAATACAAAAATAAAAAACTGCATTAAAATATTTCATATTATATTATCAATTAGTAAGAATTAATTAATCTATAGAACTTATTTAGAAAGAATAAATAAGTAAAATAAATATCATCTTACACTAGTTAAAAAGTTTAATAATCATCATTATATAAAAAATATGTTACACTCTTCAAAAATAAATTTTTAAAAAACATTTATCACAGTCAAATTAAATCTAGTTATATACAAAATCTATTTTTCTTATAATAAATAGCAACACATAAATATCTCAAAGAAGAGAATTAAGAAAAGAATACAATATGCATGTCTGACGAAGGTCCCATGGCCGACACGTGTCGGCTTGTCACGTGTCGGCTTGTCGCCACTTACTTTTTTTTTAATTTGTTAAAAATCAATATAAAAACAATGCAACATTTTAAAAATAACACCAAATGGGTTGTTTGGAATCAATGTAGGTTTTTTTTTTTTTTTTTTGACATATATTTGTTTAGGGGCCATTTGGGATTATTTTTTTTATTTTATTTTATTTTATTTTATTTATTTTTTAATTTGAAATAAAATAGGTTTGACATATTTGATTCGGATATGATGGTTTTTAAAATTTATTTCAAGTGTTTTGAAAAATATGTTAATTTATAGTTACATAATAAAAATTAAAAATAGATATCTATTTTAATATATAAACATATGTTTTTTTTTTAATAAAAGAAACTCAAAAAACTATTTGTTTATTTTTTATATATTTTTACTTCTTGTTTTTGAAAATATAATAACATATTTATAAAGATACTCAAAACATTTAAAATATAAACATATCAAATAATCTTATTTTATTTTAATTTATTAAATATATTTTATTTCAAATCAAAATATAAATAAAATAAAATAAAAGACAAAAAAATAAAAATGATCACAAAGTCAAGCTTTTGGGGCCACTTTTATTTATTATTTATTATCTTTATTTCATTTATATGTTTTAATTTGAATCAAAATATATTTAGTTGTGCCAGTTGTCTTTAAAAGGAATCAAAATATCTAAAAGACTATTTATCCTTTAAAACAACAAATAAAAATATGTACAAAGCATACCTATCATATACATTTAAAAAAAAATAAAATAAAAATAAAATAAAAATTAATACAAAAAAAGGTATTTAGTTGCCAGCTCATTTATTATAAATGTAGCTCTATTTTGATTAAATTTGATCCAGATTTTTTTTAATATTTTAATATTTTTAACAGTCCAAGAGGAAAACATTATTATTTGTCTGGGCTTAGTAAATTCTTGATGTGTGTTGAAAAGTCCGCTACAGAATATTGATTATTTATCGTCATTACATCATACAAAAATCGAACACACACTCGGGTAATTAAAGAGAAGTAATAAGAAAGAGAAGACACTTCTATTTTTTTAAAAAAAAAAAACTAAGGGACCTGACTCATTTGAAACAATCTACTATGATGGTGAGTACATGATGGTGAGTACACATGTTCACTCTTCTCTTGAATTAGGGAAGATGAACTTACAAAGATGATTACTGTAATATACAACAATAGTTTTTGGCGCAGACTACAAGGGCTATAGTTGATTAATGTGGAGACAATAGTCCTTCGTGAATAATGTAGATGTCAGTTGTGGCGCTAGACCGTCATGAAGGTTTTAGTGGAAAGCCAATGCAAAAGTAGGTCAGGTGGGTTGTAGATGGTTGTTTCAAGGGTGTAGGTCGTCCATAGATGTCATAGTAGAGAGTTGAAAGGTTGTGAATCTTATAGTTTGTTATTAGTCTACTATTTCTGCCATAGACACTTTTAGAGGGGTGGCCCGATGGACCACAACGAGGTTGTTCGTGGTATTGGATCACCCGCTGATTTTGGGCTTTCCCCCGTTTTTGATCTTCTCGACGATGGGTTGAGTTGTTGTGGGGATGGTTTTCATAGCGTGGTCAAACTAGTGGTCATGCATTCTCTCTCGGTTTTCACCCGCTGTTCTGTGACGACCTTTTTTGGTGCCTTTATTCAGAGGTTTTGGGGGCATTTTCATATGTGTTGATATAATTATTGGCCATCTTCAGTAGTTCTGCCAAGCTCTAGGGATCTGCAAGGTCAAGTTCGCAGCGGAACCTTCTGACCTCACCTCTTGTGTTAACATGGCTTGGGCCATTTCAGGCTTCAGGTCCTTCACGTCCAGTGCTTCTCTCTAGAAGCGCACAATAAAAGAATGGAAGCTTTCGTTGGTTCCCTAATTTATATGCCATAAAGATCGGGGACTCTGAGGAACTATAACAGAAAGTGCCACTTGAATTCCGCGAAGCAGATGATACCCACACTGACAATCCGTTGAACCAGGCGAGAGCGAGACAATCTCAATGTTTTGAAGAACACCTTACATTTAAAAATGTTAGAGATCTTCAGTAGGCACATGAAAGATTTGAAGGGTGCGGGATGCCCATGGGCTCTGATTGTCCCTTGTATGATTCCAAAAAAGCATGCAGATTAAATTTCTCTAGGGGTTTAGCCCCCAAGGCTTGCAAAGAAAAAGCACACAAGTTGTCGCAATACTTCGATTCACCCAAGCCAATTCTTTCCTCTATGGGGATGGATCATGCGCTATACTGATATAGTGCATCTTTAATCTTCTCCTATAGGTCGTTTGCCCTTATTTAATTATTCACCCGTAGTTCCACCCCCCACCCCCCCCCCCTACTTTCGCGAACTTCCCCAGCATCTGATTGGTGATCTGAGTTCTTAGTTAATGTAGTCCTTGTTGAAAGAATTCTTCTACGAACTCTCTGATACAACCTGCGTCCACCATGTTCCACTGATTGGTTGCCCCTTACTGTTGTTGCTATGATCTTCTTCTTGTTAACGACATGACTCTACGCTCACCACATCTTAAAATATGTTGAATCTAAAAACATCCTGAAGACACACTCAAAGAATATAGCATAGCACAAAGAAAGGAGAAGACAATAAAAGCATTAATATTTTCATTATGAGGTCCCCTTATTTATACATACAGGATTATGGACTTATGAAATTACAGGTCTATCCTCTCATCATTAGATTAAATTACAAAAATATTAAACATAATAAGAATGGGCGTCCCACATAACCGACGATAGGCTTAGCGATCACTCGCCTGAATTCCTTTGTCAGTATCTGATCAATGGCAGAGCGATTGACCGGATGGTTCAGAGTCAATTGTCATCCCGAAAGACATGGACCTTTGGCATGCCTGAAGACGAACATCCTATTTGGAGTCAATTGATAACTTGTTGGCTCTCGTTCGAACCAAGTATCGGTCATCGGGGCCTGCGGTCAATCATTCTTTATATCTTCTACTCTCCTGGCCACTAGTGTATTTCAGAAAGTGAATCGGATCTTTTCATGCAAAGGTAACGAGGCATATTTATAAAAAGTAAAGTTATAAACGCTGGATATGTAAACTGTTGAGTGGTATGTATGTAAACTGTTTCAAAAACAAAAGATATATATTGCGTTAAGTATAAGCCCAATGCGTAAGCTTCAGAGCACAGATCCAAAAAGAGTGGAAATGCTGTTACGTATAAACGTGTTGCTCCACACAAAGAAACTGTTTTCTTCCTAATTTATTACTCTTTAAACATAGTCAAACAAAAAATTTAATCTTAAATAATTCTTAGATTCTGCCTTAAACACAACATTACTTACAAAACACACAACTCTGACAGGTGTTCTAACCAAAAAATAACAAGATCTTCATGTTTAATTAACCCTTAAACTTTAGGGGTACTTACATGCATTCAATACAATTCTTACATATTTCAATTTTAACCCTTAAACAATTGGGGCTATGAGGCGAATTTATTGTGATTTGATATTTCATCCATCGTTGTTTGTGAATCTAGATATGTGTTATCTCGTTTCATTATTGTCTGAGCATCCAGATGTCCGCACGTAATATTATTTTTCCTTGGGAAGAGGTAGTTTTATGAAGTTCTTGTACTTCAAATCATTAGAGTGAAATCTCGTAGTTTATCACTCCAAATCATTCATTTCTCTCTTGCATTTCTCTGCTCCGCGCTCTCAAGTAAAATGTTCATTAACTTTTTGTACTATTGGCATTAATTTCATTCAAATAATAATATGCAAACGATGATTGAGGTGTAACTTTTTAACCGAACTTTTTTCCATGCACAATTGCTCTGATTTCAATCATACCGTGACAACAGTCTCTTCCTTCAAAGCTTCCAATAAAATTTGATTTGACATAAAATATAAACTTAAAAAAGAGTCTTTCGATCTTAACGTTGCTTATCCTCTTTCGTCCACGATGAGGGTATCCTTTCAAACCGGAGTAACGTATCTTATAGATTGATCTGTGATTAGACAACTCGGATCATAACATGCCAAAGTAAAAGAATCATGTGTTGCGATCAAAAACAGAGATGTCGTACTTCATCATTGTCATCATCGAGATCAAAATTTAAAAAAGTTTTTCGATTTTTCTCCCTTATTTAATAGAAAATGAAATTCAGCCCACCAATGTAGAATTATTGCATGGGCGGTATTCTATCTCATGCATTTCAAACTTTACTGTGAAGGTGACATGAAAATATTCTAATTGTACTATAAGATTGGAAAATAATTCCCGCATATATGGAAACTTTGGAGAACAATAATATAAAGTAATATGTAATTTGACTTCGATTTTGTGACTTTATCACAATGATGTGAACTGTATTAAATATTAATTACGGTTGATATTTACGCGGGGGGAGGGGAATTGCAACGGATATTTTTTAAATAGGTAAATTGTGTGATATGTTTGAAAGTGCCCCTTTTTAGGGAAATTTTCATTCATGTCATGCAATTCATGTGTATTTGCATGTCTGATGCCTAAAGTTTGATATTTAATCTTATATTGTGAGAAATGTAACTTGGCTAGAAGAAATCATAAAGAACATAAGAACAAGGACACAAAACGATTTACGTGGTTCGGTCATTTGGACCTATATCCACGGGAGGGAGTTAATCAGTCAATTCACTAAGACAATAAAGAAGAATTACAACACTTTGGTGTCATTAACTTTTGAGTGGAAAGGAGCGTTCGCTTTTATTAAAATAGTTACGATGGTATTTTTAATGTGATGTTAAAGATTTGAGTGATATGTTTGTAAATGTGAACGGTTATGTGTGTTGTGTGCTCGTAAATTAGTGACAGTAAAGTAATAAATAATTACAAACATGTATGAAAAGAAATTGGCAGAAAATGCAACAAAAGTTTTTATGGGGAATCCCAAAAAATTAAAAATAATGGGGCTGAGCCTAATTGAAATAGTTTCACTATGTTGATTTAGATAACAATACTTTACTAGCCATTGACTAGCTAAAAACAATATTACAAAATTGGGAGTTACCAACATAATTTTGCTAGGGATGTGGAGGACCATGTTGAAGAAGTGGCAACAACCTAGCTATTATGACAAAAGATTGATGGTAGGGTTCAAGTGCCAGAAAGTCTATGCCAACATCTTCGGTAGCGAAGGTGGTTCGACGGTGACGATGGTGATAGTCGGGCAGTAGATGTTTGGCGGTGATGATGAAAGTGGTCTGGCGGCTCGACGGCAATGGTCGAGCGGATGTGGTCCAATGGCTGGCTAGATGATGGTAGTTCTACGATGGCAGTGGCCCAATGGCAGTAGTCTTGCAATTGTGGTTCAATAGTGTGTTAGTTATGTGGCTCATATACCGGTAGATGGAGTCTCTTGGTGAAGAGATGTGTCTCTTCATAGTTAGTGGGTTGAGGGGGAGCGAGGGCGAGTTTGTAATTTATCTATAGGTGGTTTTATCTATAAATAGAAGTGCAACCCCATCGGTATGATTTGAACCGAATTTGTAACTCCTCTGAAATAGTGAAATTCGCGGCTCTGCTTTTGAGGACGTAGGCATTTCTATGCCGACCCTCGTTAAATCTTTGTGTTCTTCTGAATTTGCGTTGTGTTCACCCTGAATTTTCATAACATAGTGGCGGTGACAAGACCTTGATAGTGGTGGCTATAAAGCGGTGTTCCAGCGGCAGCAGCCAGATGGCGTGGGTCTGGCAATGATGGTCAGACAATCGTGGTTTGGTGGCGATAGCGAGCAAAAAGTGGTGGTCAGGCATCGGTGGTCCAGTGGTGGTTTAGTGGCTCGACATTAGTGGTCCAGAAAAATTAAAAATTTAATTAGTCAAATTTATAAAATTTTATTAAAAATAAAATAATTATTTTCCTTCTTACAACATTTAATAAGAACAAAGTAAGAATGAGAGTTAGACTGTGATGGCCACGTAGAGCTTGAATATTTAATTATTTGAACAATCAAACACGTAATTAACAAATAGACTAGCTAAAATAATAGAAATAACACTATAAGATGGATTCAATTATTTAAATAAAGGATTTTTTGACATTTCAAGCTCTATTGTGTGATAGAAAAGTTCTGCTTAGACTGAAAGGAAATTTTTATAAGATGTTGGTGAGATCTGTAATGTTGTATGACACGGAATGTTGGCCTTTAAAAGAGAAGCATAAAACTAAGTTAAGAGTTGTTGAGATAAGAATGATTAGGCGGATGAGTGGCTTTACACTTACAGACAAAATGTGAAATGACAGGGTTGGCTTAGTTCCATTGACGGACAAAATTAGAGAGAGTTGTCTTAGATGGTTTGGTCACATTAAACGTAGACCATCTGATGATCCGATTAGGTGAGTAGATGTTTTAGATTTGACTTATATTAAGAAAGACAGAGGTAGACCTATGAAGAATTGAGCTTATTGTATAAAAAATTATCTTAATTTATCAGAGTTAAATGAAAATATGATACTGAATATGACTCAATGGAGAAAAAGGATTCATGTAGTCAACCCCACTTAGTGAGATTAAGGCTTTGTTTTTGTTGTTGTTGTACACTAGGTCAAGTTAATCTTTTAGAATTAAATAAAAATATGACACTAAATAAGACAATGGAGAAAAAGAATTCATTTATCTGGCCTTACTTAAAGGGATAAAGGCTTGTTGTTGTTGTTGTTGTTTTTGATGTGTCTACATTTAACCCACTAAATATTTCCTTTACCTAGCCCGAAGATTAGACATGATCAAGATTAATCTATATTACTAACTTTCTATAAAGACAAATTCCTATAGTTAATTGTAACTTAAAAAAAAGACCTTGAGAAAACGATCGGGTTAGATCTCCAATAATTTCAGAGCATACGTTTCCACGATTGTTCATTTGGATTTTCAAACAGGGATAATCAAAGTGGAACAGCTTTTTTTGAAACCTAGAGGAGAAAAGTAGAAAATGTCGAATATACCGAGAAGCTTAGTGACATTCTAATTATTCGATTATTTGGCTTTATTAATTTGTAAGTTGAAGAGATTTTAAGGTTTCAATTGATATTTTATTATAATGTAAGACTTATACCACATGGTATCCAAACATGAGAAAGCCTGAGAGGCGAGGATTTACGTTGTGACTAGACGAACAGCCTCAGAATTCTAAGACCAAAGATAAGATCCATTAAAAGCAGTGGAATCTTGAAACCTAGTCTACAACAACAACAAAGCCTTCATCCCAATAAGTGGGCTCTGCTACATGAATTCTTTTTCTCCATTGCATCCTATTTATTGTCATATTTTCATTTAATTCTAATAAATTAAGATCATTTTTTATACAACAAGCCCAAGTCTTCTAAGATCTACCCCTACCTTTCTTAACATAAGTCAAATCTAAAACATCTACTCTCCTAATTGGATCATCAGATGTTCGACATTTAATGTGACCAAACCATCTAAGGCGACTTTCTCAAATCTTGAAACCTATTCTAAAGAGAAAAAAAAATGCAACAAATAGAGACTTATAATACAATCCTACAAAAGCTTAAACAAGCCCGACACGATTGGACATACAACCCTTCTGTGATAGGGCTGCCATTTAAACCCATCTAATCATAATAAAATCATGCATGAACAGTCTCATTAAATACAAGATAAGATAGATTGTTATTTATTAAGAAACATGTCTTGCAACTTCATTATAAAATTAAGATGTCTAAAAATGAATTATATGCAATATCTTAAGAATAATAAAAATATCTTTTGCAAATTTCAACTTTATACACTTGTTTATTTCAGCACACTCATATATTTTATTTATTTAATTTTTAGTGCCTGGTGATAGAGAAAGTTGTGTATAAATATGCAGCCTTTGATGATGAATGCACAGATGATCAATTTAGAGACTAAGTCGGTATACAGAGGCACACTCCACTCTATAAGTCAATAATCATCACAACACAAATAAATATTTAGGCATTTTATGAAACTTCGGAAGAAAAATATTACTTATTTTATATTTTCAAAAATTTTGTATATTTTGACTTAAATGTTTTATAATTCTTTTGAAGTTAATTTTGAAAGTTGTTATTGACTTCAAATATATTTTTGTGAAATTTTTATGAAATCTTTATTCTTATTTACTTATTAAATTTATTTAAATAGAAATGTATTTTTATTGAAAATTTATAATAAATTCAAATATATTTCAAAATTCTTAAAATTTTACATAGATGTTTAAAATAAAATTCTAATAAATCCTGAAAATTTAAAGTCATTTCAAGTCCAACTATTTATTTAATGTTTTAATTATATAAAATTAATTAAAATCATTCTTTTTTTTATAGCTATTATTTATCTTTTATTCTAATAGTGAAATTTTGGTTAAGTTTACTGTGTAATGAGTGGGTTATGAAGATTTTAAGTTGAGAGGGTATATTCATTGTTTTAGCAATTTCACATTTATCACTTTATTTTCAAAATGAAATCAAATTAATGAATGTTATTTTTCTACTAAGAAGTGATTTAGATCAATTGAGTAAGTTTTAAATTATAATTTTTCAATTTATTAGGTTTAAAAGTGAAAAAGGTATATATGTAATTTTGAGAAATTATAAATATATACATATCCATAGTTTTATACACAAAATCTTTATTGATATGTCTCTTATCATCTTTGTTGATCATTTTAAACCAACTTTTATAATTTTTTAAAATTTTTTTTATTCAATTTTATGGTTATGAATGTTAGGGTAGATTTATAATTTTGAGATTTTTACACAATTGTTTTTTATTCACATAAAATTATAATTGGTATTTTTTATATTTTCAGAATAGTAAATTCTCTGATTTTATATTGAATTAAATTAATTTTAATATTTTAATTATTAAGAAATAATATATTTATTTTCACAAATTATAAATATACCTTTCTATGTAAATTGACTTTTCAAACTGAGTTTATTTAATTAATTGGTTCCAATTAATCACTTATATAGATTTTTCTGAATTCAAAAAAAATGTATGCTAAATTGCAAATATTAACATGATTTTGAATGCAATGAATAATAATTTGATGATTTCACTGAATTGTATCTTTATTTCTAATTTTGTTGTTTAACTTTCATCTTTAATTTTCTATATTTATTTATTTATTATATTTTTTTATTCTTCCCGTTTTATTTCATTTTAAAATTCAATTTTCTAATGTATTTTTTATTTTCTATTGTCAAGAAAATTACAAAATGTTATTTATGTCAAAGATTATCTTTTGTGCAAATTTCATTTTATATATATATTTATTTTTATTTTTATGACTTTTTAAGTGTCCTTCTATTTTTATTTAATTTTTGAAATTATATTTATCAATTACATCCAATGTTGGTTTCTCATTGTTCTTATTGTTTTATGAATTTGCCATTTTTTTATGATACTAGTTCAATTTTTAATAAATTTGTTATGACCTACTTTAATTTTAGTTATTATTTAAATGAATTCATAAGGAAAAGCTGACTCAGTGAGCTTGCAAGCTCCGCCAATCCACCTCCTTTATCGCATCGTGCTATGATTGATAACTTAACCACTCGTCATTGTTTGGTTTAATGGTTAATTATTGGTTATGATTGGATTTTGGATCTAATACGCGCTAAGGATTTATGCAGCCCCTCTAGCTTCATCTCCACCGTCTGAATCAAATAGAAAGAAATGGAAGGCATATATTCATCGTCCCAAGTTAGACTTCACACAAAATTTGAGTGATCCATGCAATTAAACTCATGCATCTAAGATCCTATTCAGCCAAAAGGATCTTTAAGTCCCAATATGTTCATCCTATGGTCAAAATCCTATGAAACCAAAGTATCTTTCATATGTGACTACTATTGAGAGCCTTCAAGGTAAAATTTAAAGTATACCTCAATAGTAGGGAAGATCCACAAATTTGGTTGCTCTTGAACTCTTGAGTGCACTCCACGAGGACTCCTCTAGCACAAAATGCAATCTCCAAGGGCTCCTTCCACGATCTTGATTGGATGGTGGCTCGATTTGGTCTAACAATGGGTTAGAGAGCTTAATTTGGTGGAGAATTGATGGAGGAATTGGTTTTACAGTACAAAAAAGCTTATAGAATCTTTGCATGGGATAATTGAACTATGGTTTGGTGAGTTAGAAATGTTCTGGTTTGACCAATCAAAATTCAGTGGGGAAACAGTGTTGGGGAAGCTTAGGATTGGCGAGGGAGATGGCTAATACTTGAATAGATGGATTAGGATTAATTTGAGCTCAATTGAATGAAGTTTCAGCAAGCTTCAACAGCAACTTTGAATGGATGAGCCAAGGGGTATTTATAGCTTTCAGTTTGGGCTCCAGAAGGCTCGGCTCAGGATAGAAAAAGGCTAAGCACCAATAAGTGGTGCCAATCTGTGTTGGTGTGGTAAAATATTGCATCCATTGATGGGGGAGCCATGTGGGAAGTAAATAATGGTGTGTGAACGATGGGGATGAGACTAGTGTGCTTGGGAAGCTTCTAATATAAGAAATGGGAAGCATGGTTTGGTTAAGCTTGAGCTGATTATTGAATTGGTTGGGTTGAGGGTAGATTGTGCTAACCAATATGAGGTGGCCAATGGAGAAGAGTCATAAGGAGGAGCTCGGTTTAGGCTTGCTTTGGACATGAAAGAGTTTGGTTGAGTGGCTTATGATGGCTTGGGTTTGGCTTTGGGCTTGTCTTGTTTGTGAGTTGATTTGGAAAAGCCAAAAGTTAGCCAAGTGCTGAGCTTAAGCGAGCTTGATTGAAGGTTAGAGTGAGCTTGGGTGAAGGTTGTTGTGTCGAGGAGTTAGGTGGTTATGGGTTTGGGCTCCAAATGAATAGGAAGTGTAAAGTAGTTGTAAAGGAGGAGAAGGGATGAGATTTGGTTTGGGTTCCTTAAGCCGTGGAAGGCTAGAGCGTTGGGTGGTCTGCTAAGGAGTCAGATTTAGCGTCGAGGTTTATGATAGGTTGGGTTAGGATTGGTTTTGGGGTAAAGTTATGATTTATTTGATTTAATTTATGTTTTTATTTATTTATTTATATTTAGATTTAGTTTGACTTTATTTGAATTTGTTATATTTATGATTTCATTTGTTTGTTTTATATTTGAATTTATATTTATTGGGTCCATTTTTATTTCAAGTGATTTTAATTTCAATTATGTTCAAATTTTTTTCTTTTTATCAGAATAAACTCACTCATGGTTCAAGATGAACACTAAATCAATCGTGCTCATATTAAACCAAAAAAAAAATAAATAAGCAAAAGAGCTTGGAAATGATTCAGAGATGACTAAGTCAAAGACTCAAGTCTCTAAAATCACAGTTTACTTAAAGGCAATTCCATTCCTATGAGAACTCAAGTTCAACTTTAATAACCTAACTTCAATCAACTCAGCAAAAATGTCTAAGATTAAAATTAAGTACATGACACTAAAAAAAGTGAAGATTTGGTTTGGAATCAAGATTAGGGTTTCAACCACCCACTACTTCTCTAAGGAAGCCTTTTAAGAGAAACCTTATGGCTAGCTCATATGTTCTAAGGAGAGAGGAAAAGCGAGATAGACCCCAACACAAATGAAGTTAACAAACTCCAAAAGTTTGGCTAAGTCTAAGAACAAGTTGACATATAAAGAAAAGACTTATTATTCTTCCACCAAATTGCCATTAAAATATTTCAACATGAAATCAACTAAAATATTTGTTTATTAATTCATCAATTTCACCTTGACACTTTCAATTTCAATGTTAATGAGTTCTCATAAACACAAAGCCCTCAACTTCTTCAAATTGACTTATAATTTTGACAAATTTTCGTAAAATTGACACCAACTATATAAATAACCGAAAGACGCATTTACATTCACACTCCCTAATTCCTACGTATTTACATATCTTACACCTGAACTTTTCATTTTTTACATTTTCACACCATCCCAAATAGCTCCATTTTCACTTTTAAAAGGTTAAATTTCATGCATAAGGCACCATGTAATTAAAAATTAAAGTTGAAGGGTTAGATATGTAAATAGGTAAAATTTGAGTGGTATTTACATAAATCTTGAAATCAGATTAAAAGCACACGCGTGGAAGCAGACTAGAAGAGGATGATGAAGAACAACTTCTACCCATTGCGATAAAAGTTGCTTCAAATATCAGAATCTAAATAATGGAATCAAAATTATTCTATTAAATCCCAATATTTAATAATTTTATTGGTGGAAAAAGAAAATTTATTTTTTTATTTTTTCAGTATATTTG
This sequence comes from Papilionanthe hookeriana x Papilionanthe teres, assembly GCA_022702705.1. Lineage (NCBI taxonomy): Eukaryota > Viridiplantae > Streptophyta > Magnoliopsida > Asparagales > Orchidaceae > Papilionanthe > Papilionanthe hookeriana x Papilionanthe teres. The sequence continues at coordinate 13,445,465 of CM040435.1, read as the reverse complement.
ATTGTTTTCTCTATGTCTTTTAGAAAAATTAATTTATCGATAAAATTAATTAATACAACCAAATGGCCAGTAATCACTTATAGCTCCAAATATAATTTTATTAAATATCATTAATTTAAATATGTTTTATTCTGCCCTACGGATCCGACAAAGGTTGCGATAAATATAAATAAATAATAAGAAAAAAATAATAGTATTTGTTGTTTGATTTGCATATAATATCTTTCTTCGGGGAGAACCAATTCTTTTGATCAGGTATTATGCTATGAAGGATAAATTATAAGATCAGGCAAGCAATATTCTGCGATATATATATATATATATATATATATATATATATATATACATATATATATGTGTGTGTGTGTGTGTGTGTGTGTGTGTGTGTGTGTGTGTGTGTGTGTGTGTGTGTGTGTGTGTGTGTGTGTGTGTGTGTGTGTGTCTGTGCATGGCGCAGTGGTTTGAGCGGGGTTCGACTGTAAGTCCCGAAGGTCCCGGGTTCGATCCCTGCAGTGGTGCGGACGGGTCGAATAGGCACATGGGAAATCGGTAGTTGAGAGCCCACCGGACCCAAATGCCGATTTCTTTAAAATATATATATATACATATTTATTTATATTTATATATTATTACATATTAAAAGTTCTGTCAGCTCTAAAAAATGATAAAATATTACATACGGAGTCCAGACGCAGCTCTATGTCCGGACTTCAATAAAATCTTGTCGCGGGTATTTGACTAGCCAACTTAAAAATGACAAAAAGACGTCAATGACTCAATAACATCCCAATAACATTGCAATGTTATTTGTCAGGTCTTTCAGGCGGTGTTATTGGTTGTGGTGTTGTTGTAATGTTATTGAATGTGTTATTGTAAAACAACTCCAATAACACCGCAATAACACTGGTGATCAGCCTAATAACACTGCTCGGATGACCACACAAATAACACAGCGGTAACACTGCAATAACTCCCACAAAACAACTTCAATAACAGCACAAAAACACCGCAATAATATTCGTGAACAATGAGAATAACACCGTCCGGAGAACGACGCAAATAACACCGCAGTTTTATTGGGGTGACATTGGCGTCTTTTCGTCATTTTTTCAGCATGCCCAGTCAGATAAACGTGGCAAGATTTTATTGGAGACCGGACATAAAGCTGCGTCTGGACTTCGTATGCACGTAATAAGGACTAGATAATGGACATTCTTCTAAAAAAATATTGTGTGAACACATAGTATTGTGTGAACACATAGTATTTTGTTGACGGGGGCTAAAGTTAACTAAAAAAAAATTGAACATAATGATGTCATTACTTATAATTAAACATACATATTCATAAATAATATTTAAATTTTACCTAATTTAAATTATCATAAACTCTTAAATTTTAATAGAATTATCTTAATTTAAACCTTATTAATCATCTTAAACTTTTATCACTTTGAGTAACTAATGATTAATTAACTATATCATACTTAAGTATCAATTTATCTTAATTAAATTCTCATTAGTTATAGTTACTTTTTATTATGAGTAATGAGTCTATTACTAAATTATCTTCTACTAAAATATTACAATTAATTTAATAAAAAAATATATATTCTATTAATTTTTTATCATCGATAATCAAAAGATTAACTTATTAACTTATAATTATCAAAACTTAATATGATTACATGCTAGTTTTATACCCATTATTTTCCTAATTTTTCATACTTAAGCAAAGATTTTTGTAATTTTTGCTCAAGTTGGTTCTAAATGCACCATTTTGGGGCTTAAGTGCTTTGTGCCAATCAAATTATAAGTGCTTCCAAGGGTAATTAGACAATAGATACTTTGGGAAAATGTGTGCATAGCTCTATGAGCACATGACATGATTTTGGTGATTGCAAATTACACTTAACAAGTGATGATAATTGTTTTTTTAAGGGGACTGATGATTTTTTGAGCTAAATGACTATAGGTAATAGGTATGCCATCGAGATAATTCATATGAAGGAAGATCTATGGATTAATAAAAAAAAACTAGAAGTGTGTCTTTTATATGTAAAATCCACACACGAAAAAAATATCATAGATCATATGAACAAACAAGTGAAATAGATTAAGATTTAAAAAATAAAACTTTAAAACATTAAAAAACTAAGTCAAACGCATATGTAAGTCAATTACCTTTTGATGTACTATCTATAATTACATAAGTAATTTAGAGCATAAAAATCTTTTGAAAAAATAAATTCATAATTTATAAAATCAAATAATGAACTTAGAATAGGGTTAACAAGCCTCTACATAGGTTTATGGGAGGGTCTTTGTAAGGGCTTGAGTTGTTCTTTAAGAATTTTGACCTTTAAAAATACATATAATATTTTCACAAAATATTGCAAGCTTCCATAATTTTTTGTTGCTCTGCAAAAATCAAATCTGAAGAAATTTTAATGATGCATTTTGCCTGTTTGAATTAGAAGATAGAGATTTCAAAGATTTCAGATGTATTCATAGTAGGAAAAATATATATGGAATAAAGTTAATTAATCTTTGTTATTATTCAACCTCAAAAATTAAAAGCCCAAGCCACCTAGTATATGTAGTATCTTAATGATCATGTTTAAGAGCTCCTATCATTGCATAGTTTAAACTTTTAGCTTCCTCTCCTCTAATTTTAGCAACTAAAAAAATTTCCCACAATAATTTTTCTTAAGTAAAGCTAAGATAAAATCAATTGAATGTTCTCTGATATTTTGAGATCATGTTAAGCTTAGCTTTTTCATGAGCAGTCGTCTATGTGTAACCTATTTGTTTGTTGTATTTTTTGATGCCTATTTTGCATGTTTATTTGATGTTCTAGTGGATAACCTGAAGAAAGTTTCCCTTACCAAGAAGAATGAAGGTAGAGAAGCTTGGTGTGTGGGAGTTTGTCTCGAGGTATAGATGTATTATAAAGACCTCTCCACCATTGAAGTCGTAATAATTTTTTGACTTAGTGTGTGTTGTACAATAAATTTAGATATGGTGGACATCTAAACATAAATGAGCTCCCAATGAACCACATAAAAATATTACATATTTGTGTGGTTTTCAGTTTTGTGTGTTTTTATGATCTGCTCACTTTACATGAGTTTACATTATATGTTTGTTAAAGAATGTCTTAGATTTCCTACACATTTTACACGTGTTGGGCATTCTTGAAAATATATCGCATCAAACTATACACCCAAATGATCCACAAGACGACCACGCCCCAATACCTGCTAGCGGGATCCATGAATGAATTCAAATTAGGTTCAACAATACAGACAGTAGGACAGAGGGGGCCCAATTTTCCTTGAATACTTTAACTTTATACTTAAAGGTGAAATTGTTGCCTGACAACTATCTCACACAAGGCAAACTACAAAGTCAGATTGTCTTCCTATTGGCAACTTTACCTTGGACCCAAAATTTAGTACTCCTACAAGGGACAGCACGGCACAACTACAAGATGTGTTGTGATATTATTTACTTTTATTTAACTTTGATATTTTAATTAAATTATGGTCAAATCTTCTACGAAAGTCAAGAATATCCTGAAAACAATAAATAAGAGGTCAAATGTTGGATAAATAAAACAGAAGAAATCTGATGGTATCCATACATATATTTATGATAGTTCATAGTTATATATATATACACACACGCGCGCCGTTTAATATATTTCATAATCAAACATGTACAAAAATCCATTCATTTGATGCTTCAAATATTTTCTCTATAATCACACTATAGTACTAGTATTGTTAATTAATAGGGCAAAAGATTTAGGTTATGAAAGTGCATTAACCATCTTAAGAATGAAATTTTTTCTTGTTAGATATACTTTATTTACCGCAAAAGTTTTTCATATATGGTAGATAGAGTTTTCCTTAAGCTAGTTATGGCTTTCTTATTCAATATGTTAAAGATAACACTCTTTATCAATGAATCACATATAGTGGCTCATGATTGTCTATTCAAACAAAATTTGTCTTCTCAAAATATAATTATTTATTAAATTCAAAAAGAGGTATTTGCAAAATTCTTTAGTATATATAATACTCAATTTGAAACTTCTAATACATAAAGTTCGTGACATTTACTCCCAATTTTCTTGTAAAACTCCAAAGTGCTTGGCTTCAATAAAAGGTGTTAGAGAAAAACACATATTTAATAGTAATAATGTGCACCAAAATAAGAAGGACATCCCATAAGCCAAAATAAAAAGGACATCCCATAAGAAGAACACTAAAAAAACACAATAGAGTTTACATGGTTTAGTGAGATCCCCTTACATCCACAACCTCACATGATATATATATTCACTAGTCTATAAAGAGAAATATTACATAAATGTTTAGCATATAAAATGTTCTTCTTCTTCTTCTTCTCTCTCTCTCTCTCTCGGACATTCTCTCTCTATCTCTCTCTCTCTCATTCTCTCTTCAAACTTGAGCAAGATTCTACCATCTATAATGCTCACCAAAAATAAAGAAAATCTTATTTCCTTCCATGTCAACCCATCCTCTCAATCACTAGCCCTGTGATCATTATTAATTTTCTATTTAAAATGTCACTTCTAAACATTAAATTTAGTTCTTCTATCACACACTGTACATCACCTAAGAGACAAACTCCTCAACCCGACATCAACAATTGTTAACATCTAACCTCTTATAACTCCAAGAGCCTTTTCTTCAATCTCTTCCTCTACCCATAGCTAAATGAAACATAAGAATGAATGATGTCTCTAATCATTAATTTGTTTCTCCTTCTATAGAGCAACATGCGAGTATTTTTACAAAAAATAAAAATAAAAAAAAAAGTGAAGATAATCTTAAAAATTGGTGGTCGCCAAATCTGTTCCGATCATATCGAAAATTTTCAAAATTTGAAAATGTTTCAAGTCAAACTTGTATGATAGAAGCATGAAAAAATTGAGCTCCACCAAACACCAAAACATTGAGATTGCATGACTAATTAAAATCTGGATGGACCTCTTTAATTAGAGGGATGAGTGAAACTTTTTTCCTTATAAACCTCCCTTAGCACAACTTCTCCTCTCTAAAATGCCAAAGCTTATGGTTTTATCATCATGTTCCCAAATATCCACACCCAAAGTTGTCACGCACTTCTACTCAAAGCCCAACTTATCGTGATCTATTTGCCCAAATTTCATCTCTACAAAATTCTAAAACTTTAATTATTACTTATTTATCCTATTCAATATTCATATTCGAATATCAAAATATAAAAAATTGACCCCTTCAGCTCTTTTAATTAAAAAAAAAAAAATCAATTCAAATACATTTTATTTTTCATTAATTTTACATTTAAACCCAAATTCAACACATTCAAGAAATTTTCAAAAAGTCATAATTAATTAAAACAACAAATTTTATTATTGCATTAAAAAAACAAAAATCAAATGGGGCCTTATAATCTTCCAAAAAATTACATCTCAGAAGGTTTTAGAGAGAGAGGTTTTAGAGAGAGAAAGAGAGGATGGCCGGCTCCCATCTAATTTCCATTTTAACAAAAATGTCCGATCTTTGCCGGCTTTTTAAGACGCTCTCCGCTTCATGACTTTGTCATCTTCTTCCTCCCTTCTCCATATATCTCCCACCTTCTTTCCCCTCTCCACAACTCAGTTCTCAAATGGCGAAGAAGAAACAGAGCACCCCTGCTTCCACTTCTGAAACAAACAACTGTAACAGAGGAGACTTAAACGGCATTGAAAAGGTGAGGAGGACGAGGAAGAGCGTGCCGAGAGAGTCTCCGTCTCGGAGAAGCTCCATTTATCGCGGTGTTACAAGGTTCTTTCTTTTTTTCTTTTCTGTTTTTGCAGATCTATCCTCGTTTTCTTACACTGAAGGTGAAATGGAACTGAAAAAGGTGTATGATTTCTTTTTAAATTAGGTTTCAGCGATTTGTTCGGTTGATGAAAATTTGTGATTCTTTTTTAGTTTTTTGTTGATGAGAGATTTGAGTTCTGTTTCAAAGATAGATGATTAAACTTTTATTATAGTTTTCAGTTCATAAAATCAGGAATTAGAAATGAATAAAAATGCCTTCTTTGATCTCTCTGCTCAAACTCTGCCTTCAAATTTGAGTTTTTTCAGGCATAGGTGGACTGGAAGATATGAAGCTCATCTGTGGGATAAGAATTGCTGGAATCATTCGCAGAACAAGAAAGGAAGACAGGGTATTTATTTCTATATTTATTGATTTATCTTTTTATTATTCTGTTTCTGAGATTATATTGTTCTAATTAATACAGTATTTTGTGTTTTCTTTCCCACTTTTTTCATTGCTGCTGTGGATCAAATTCGAACGCAATGCAGTTTATCTTGGTGAGTTTGATAAATCATTTATTTTATTTTTTTATTTTTTTAATTTTTAGAAAGATTTTTCTTAAAATTTTTGATGAATATAGGAGCATATGATGATGAAGAAGCTGCAGGGCGGGCATATGATCTAGCTGCATTGAAGTATTGGGGGCAGGAAACCATATTGAATTTTCCTGTAATATATATATATATTGTTTTATTATTTGTTCATCTATTTTTTATTTTTGTCTCCTTTTTATTTTTATTTATATGGATTTTATTTGTATAAAAATGGCAGCTTTCAAACTACACAGCAGAGGTGAAGGAAATGGAATCACAGTCCAAGGAAGAGTATATTGGATCCTTAAGACGGTAAATTACGCCCAAAATTATTTAAAAAGTATTATCACAATAAATTAATTGATTAATTATCATTATATTATTTTTATTTTTTATTTTAAATGCAGGAGGAGCAGTGGATTCTCAAGAGGAGTTTCAAAATACAGAGGTGTAGCAAGGTTAGCATATTGTTTGTTATATTAAACATTTCTAAATATTCGTGAGAAAATATTAGGTTCGGACAGTCTGACGTGCAGATGAAGATATGAATTGCATCGTATAGTCATCTGAAAATACAGATATAATATTTTCTCGAGCGAAAAGAGCTACATTTGTCTAATAATTCATCCTTAAATATAAATAGATTGAAAGATAATGAGAATTAATTAATTGAATTATTTAATATATATTCTATTTCAAAAAAAATTAGGCTTTTAAATTTTTGTAAGAAAATAAAGTCGCGTAGATGGGAAGGACATACACGTGTTACGTGTCCATTTATATTTACTGCCTTTAAGAGGAGCCTATATAATTATTACGGATGGATTTGTGACCGTTGGATTAGATTTAAACCGGAGGGATGGGTTACTTATGAAGACGGGAGTTAGTTGCGGTTTTGGTGGAATAGTTAGGATTGGTTCCTTTATTGTAGCCTCTAAGCAAGTTCTTGGTTGGTTACCTTCCAACCATTGAGAAGTTGTGATATAAATAAATTTATTTCTCTTCACCAATTTTTGTAGCTATTTCATCTTAATTTTTCATTTTCTAGACCAATTAAATATTTAATGCATCATCTTTCTTTTTCATAATAAAGTTCAAATTGATCAAATTTATTTTATGATAAATGTAATTTTTAAATTTTTAATTACTCCTTCATCAAAATCATTTTCTTTTAATTCTAACAATTTAATGGAGATATTTTAATCTCAGAGTTTATAGACGTGTCAAAATAATCGTCATACACTTTAAATTAGGGTTGTAATAGTTCATATGGAGAACTGTTACAGCTCAATTTTAAAATGGTTACGAATTATTTTGACACTTCTAAAAACTTCGAGACTAAGAAACCCCTTGCAAATAATCGCAGACAACTTTGACACTATAATAACTATGTATTCCATTTTTTTGGCCAAGTAGCGAGTATGCACATATTTGTGTTTACATACTCTTTCATTATCCAAAAATAATATATAACTACGTTCTTTGATATATGTTGTGATATCTACATAATAATTTTGTTGCGTGCAGTGGCTACTAAAACATTCACTTTCATATGAATACGTGAATAATGCAATAAATTGAAATGTTCTATAGGCATCATCACAACGGAAGATGGGAAGCTCGGATCGGTCGCGTATTTGGCAACAAATACTTGTATTTGGGAACCTATGGTATGTACGCCATTTTTGCAAGTCTATATTCCTATATTTGCAACTCATATACAATTATTTTCTCATAACTTTTCATTTATTATAACTAAGATTGACATCCTAGTTAATATATATTTTTAAAAAAAATGATAAATACTAGCTTGCTACTTCAATATATTTCATGTACAAAAGTTGTTGTATCATAGTACAAACATTTACCAAACTCCCTTGCTGTCAACAATAGAAAGTATGCTCTAATAAGTATATATACATAAATTCCTCTTCATTTTATTATTGTTATTACTATTGTTATTTTTGTTATGTGTGTATTTGTGATGTGATGAAAATTTACTTTAAAATGCATTCTTAATTGGCATGTCCATTCTAAGCTTAAGCTCCTACCTAAAAGTACCCTCAAAGTTGAGAGCAATTATTATAAGTGGAGACCGCACCGCACATACCGCGCGTATGAACGACACGGTTCGGATAGGTCGTTCTATGATGCACAGTTGCGTGACCGCATATGATTCGTCGTCAAGACATACAATCATCTGCACGCAATAATTTTCGCATGGTTTGCTATTTATAACCATCAACCTTCCTGTGGCGCAGTCTCAAAGCAATAAATTTCAACCCAATAGGAAAGCATATTGTCAGTGGGATTGATAGGCTCCAATAAATTCGGAATATACATTTTCATCCATCCAAGTTAATATTCATCATCAACATCATGTTATCGCGATTAAATATTTTTATATATTTCTATTTGACGGTGTGGGATTATTCAGCACGCTTAATTCCCTTCCTTATAAGTACTCTATCCCACACACGCAAATATGCTTTCTATTCATATTTTCTTTGAATAAATATATTTTAAGAAAATATATCATTATGTATATTTAATTGTAAAATGCAGCATTACTGAAAATTTATCGGGGCATTTACATACATACCACCTAAATCTTATGTATTTACATATCTAACACCTATGCTTTAATTACTTTTTACATTTATATATAAAACCACCATTTAAAAAATAAAAATAAGCATTTTTCATGCATAGAGAAAGTGACATGTAAATAAAAATCGGAGTTCTAAGTGTTAGGGTCCGTTTGGGGCATCTTATTTGGTGCAGTAGCGTTTTGAAAACGCACCTGACTTGTTTGGGTAAACTAGATTTTGGCAGCTTATGCGTTTTCAAAATGCTAAAAAAAATATTATCACACCGCACCTACCTAGGTACGATGAGAGCCTTCTTTCTGCTGCCTGACTTTTCCAAAAAAATAAAAATTTGTAATAGCTACCGCACCTAACTTATCAGCAGATTATTCAATAAGAAGCTGCAGTTGCCTCAAACAGACCCTTAGATTTGTAATGTATGTAAATATATTATAATTTAATTTACTCAAACGACCCCACAAAGAGCTTATTATTTACGTTCCTGACCATTGAAAAAATTCTACGTACTTAAATCTAATATACAGATAAACTTTTGCGCAGCAACGCAAGAAGAGGCTGCAATAGCGTACGACATAGCTGCAATCGAATATCGTGGCCTCAATGCAGTCACCAACTTCGATCTCAGCCGTTACATCAAGCCCATTCGCCCGAATCATGAAGACGACAAATCAATCAACACCGCCCATTCCATCAACTCATCACCCACCTCCAACTCAATCCATTTCAATTCTCTTCTTAGTTTCCCACAACAGCAACAAAGTAATGAACCAATAATCACAACTTCATCTCAGACAAAAGGGGCAGCTTCGACTCCGTCATCAGCACTCGAATTACTGTTCCGGTCATCGAAGTTCAAGGAGATGCTCGAGAACACGTCGTCGACGACGGACATGGTGCCGTTGTTGCGAGAGTCCGACGAGAAATCATCTTCGCAATGCAGTTTTCCTGATGACATTCAGACTTATTTTAAGTGTCATGATAATGAAAGCTTTGTTGTAGAAGGAGCTGATACTATCTTTGGTGAGCTTAATGCCTTTGAAGCTCCCATCTTCCATTGTGAGTTTGATGTTTAGATTTTGATTTTGTTTTGTATTTTGTGTAAGTTGAGGTGAAGTGGGCGGAGAGGAGGCTTTAGTCTGAGATTGTTTTGGTTTTTGTAAATGATCATCATCTTTATATTTATCAAATAATCAAATTCAGTATGGTTTTAATCGTTAATGTGTCGTCATGGAAAGCCTTTCATGAACTTAAATGGGCAATTTTTTTCATTTAAATTATGGACTCATTCATTTTTTTCATACATTGTTGCTTTAAGAGCTATTTGATTTTCTGTAATAATGAATGCAATATGGATATAAGTAATATGTTGTATTTGGATATTTTAAATGTGTGTGATATCGGGTAATATAAATTCGTTATTTTGTATTTTTTTTTGTTTAGTTTGAAGAAGAAAGAATTTAATGTAAAAAACGTGTGTTAATAGGAGCAAGCAGCGGCGACAGAGATAGCAGGTAGGGCTTGTGGTAGCGATTGTGAAGAGTGGCGAGTGGCGTCAGAATGCAATGGCCAGTGGCAGCGGTGGAAATGGTGGCGAGCAACATACAGCGACGGTAGGCGTCTGAGATGCCAGGTGATGGCGACTGACTAGAGTGGTGATTGGGGCAACCGCGACAATTGTCATGGAGGATGCGTCGGTGGTTGGCAATGATTGATAGGGGTAAGGTGCCATGGATGACGGTGGTAACAGGTGATGGCAATGTTGTGTTTAGTCATGGTGTCTATGCGGATGTGATGATCAACACTATTTGTAGTGTATTTGGAAATTGCTCAAATGTTGTGAAATTTAAGGCTAACAAAACACAAATCGAGAGGAAGAATACAAAGATTTAACGAGTTTCGACAGCAATGATGCCTACACCTCAGGAGAAGTGTTGAATTTCATTATTTCGGATGAGTTACAAAATTCAGTTTATACCCATAGGGTTACACATCTATTTATAGATAAAAAAACTCAGATAAATTATTAAAACGCCCTCACTCCCCAACCCACTAAATTCCACGAGGCACTTCTTTTCATTGTCACCTCTTTGTTCCAAGAGACTTCAAATTTCTTGCTTATTAGCCATACCTAACATTAAATTCGACGAATCATCAAATTAGGAAAAAGTAAAAGAAGGTATACTCATTAATATATTGTACTGACTGATTTAAAAAATATATAAATTTTTTAAAGATTAATATAATATAAGGGTTGATTAATTATTCATGTATTGTGCTCATTTTAATGAAAAATTTAAGAAAATGAATATTAATTCAATTTATGGCTATGTTATAGCCAGAGAATTTCTGGTTCAACATTTATTCGCCAAATTAATTTGGTTTCCCAACTGTCCTCTAGTGAAAAAATGACCGATAGTTTGATAAGTATCATGTGGAAAAGTCCAACCGCCAAACATTAAATGAATTTAGATGCTAATTTCAGTTAATTACTATGCATAACTGTCACCTTCAACTAATTAAGAATCAGCAAAAAAAAAAAGGAAATTTACATACATACCAATATTTTTCATGCATTTACATATTGAACATCAAAAGTTCGATATTTACACTTTAAACATCTTCATGTTAAAAAAAATATAGATAAAAAACGTGCATTTCACTTTTAAATGTTAATGATCGTGATATTTTTTTTAATGTGATGCGGAAGATTTGGGTGGTATGCATGAACGTGTAGGTGTTATATATTGTTGAATTCTTTTGGGACATGGATCCCATATAATTTGTGAACTCATACAATATTGGAGAGATCTTGTGAAAGAAGCGTGAAGAGCTGAAGGATTCTCTTAGAAAGATAGTCGGAGAGTTTTTGAAGTGTTCGTGATCGGGGGTCCTCCTTCTTTCCTTTTATTATTATTTATATGGTATGCAGCATATGTACTCGCATAGGGGTCAAATGTATGTTGACAAACTTGAAATTCTCTTCCTTAGACCTCAAAAAACATCTCATCAGCCTTGGTGGTGTAGCTAGGTAGTTGTCAACGGGCTTTGTAGGAAGGTTCGACCAGTCCAAGCAAGTTTGAAATAAGAGCTCAAGAAATGTGACCAAGTCTGGATGAGCTCGCTTGAAGACTTAAGATTTGCGATCCCGTTCGGATAAACTCACAGAAATGCTGATGTTCTTTAGATATACTCGTGAGGTTTTTCTGGACGTCAAGAAGCTATGTAGCTTGTTATTTCCAAATATACAACTAACGAGTATGATTTTCCCGGTCAACACCAGACTATTAAAGTATGGTTGGTGGGTTCAATCCATTAAGCCCATGAGAGTCATTTAGCATTTGGGTTTTCCTGTTGCTTAATTAAATTTATTTTTGAATATATATTTAGTTCCCTGATTCTTTTAGCTCTTCGACAATATATTGTGAGAAAAATGAGCAAATAAGAAAATAATAGAATAATCAACAACTATTCACTAGAAAGAGAGATGAGATGATCACTACGATCATTTTGTTCTTCTGGAGTTAATTTGTTCAAAGACACATTTACTCATATTCAATCAAAATGATATTTTCCACCACCAGTAAGTTTTATTCGTTATGCCTTGAAAAGTAGTCGCAAGTGTTCACCATTGAGTTTATACTTTTCTTCTTCTAGAGGCCCGAAAGCTATACCTACAGGGAGTAGTCACACGTATTCTCTTGTAACTATGATCTATTTCTCAATGAGATGCCTTTGCATTCTAGGCGATGGAATGAACTCATTCTATTGCCCCGACCCATAGTGGATTCAAGATAATATTTTACTGTCTATAGTTACCATTGGCATAAACACATAATGTTACGAGAGATATGGCTTATTTCAATTACTAGAATATAATAATCCTAAGAAATGATAGAATATAATGTGAAAACTTTGAAGCTTCCCAATAAGAAGGGTGTGCCGATGCTGATTTTTTGGGATTGTTAGAGAACATGAAGAACTACTACGAGAACACTTACAATGTCCATCAATCCACTATCACATTGTCACGAGAAAGATGATATGTTAGTAATGATATATTTATTTTTGATGTTAAAGATTTGAATGCCAAACATATATTTATATGAATGTTTTGGTAATATACATACATACATACATACATACATACATATACATACATACATACATACATACATACATACATACATACATACATACATACATACATACATACATACATATATATATATATATACATATATACATATATATATATATATATATATATATATATATATATATATATATATATATATATACATAATACAAAATGATTGTGGGTATGCATGTAAATGCAGCAGGAAGTCTATATTCCTCCCACCGACCAATCAAAATCTTATCCCGAAATCCTTCTCGCAGAAAAAGGATAGGAGAAAGTTGAGAGAAGAAGAACACAAATCGCCGAGATGGCCTCCGCCGCCACTGCTGTCACCTGTCTATTGCATCGGCCATTCTACTCACAAGCGGTTAGACGCTTTCATGCCATTCACATCTCCCCGTCTCCAACATCATTCACCATTAAGACCACTCTTAGTTCCTCCAAAACCCTATCTACTTCCCTTCCAATTCATCCCCATTCCATCATCTCTTCTCCGAAGCATTCCACCTTCACGGTCTTCGCGGCTAAGGGATACAAGATGAAGACCCACAAGGTACCGCTTTTATACCTCTTTTCTTTGCTATCGGTGCGATTCTGAGAAGAGCCTGCTTTTTCTGTGCGAGTGATGAAATCTGAAGGCTTCGGCGAAGCGGTTTAGGGTTACGGGTAGGGGAAAGATAGTCCGTAGGCGAGCGGGGAAGCAACATCTTCTTGTGAAGAAGAGTAACAAGAGGAAGTTGAGGCTATCCAAAATGGTACGTGTATTGTTCTTGAATTCTTAATTGAATTACCTCTTCCAGCGGCTGTTCTCCATAGCTTTATTCCGAGGCGTAGCTTTTGTTCTGTGTTGATGTTCTATTTCTTGGCATTGCCTTTTTAATCATGCAAGTACTGATTTTGTTGAACCAAACTAAACTTTATTTAGTTTTTGTTTCAACTTTACCTGTTACTCCAAGCTATGCATTCATAAAACTGCGCTTTCTCAATGTTTTCATGAACAGTTTTACAAGAAAATAGACAGATGAAATTCGTAGTGTCTGTCCTTTTGTTGTATGACTAGCTGATGGTATGTTCTCTGTTATATGTTTTTGGGCATCTCCGGTAAGCTGGCATCCCCATTACACCCATTGGTGAGGGAGATGTTGAACTGATTGGAGGGATTAGGTGAGTTTGCCTCTGGTGGAACATTAATGGGATTTTAAATGGCAGAATAAATTAGAAGGGTGTTGGAAGGTGATGAGAGTAAATGAGTGGTGGATGTAGATAACTGGTGGTTGTAGGAAGGAGAAAGGTGATGAAGATCAGGAAGGTGCAGGGCTTGTTCTTTTGAGAGGATTTGCCCATCAGGAATCACTGAATTATTATTTTTTAAATAGGAAAATACCCTTACATTATTTTGATGGAGCCCATTATTGTCATGTTTAGAATGAGGATATTTTGTTATTATTATATTTTTCTCTTTTGGTTCTCATCAAGCATTATTTCATATCAGAGGAAATTTTGTAAATATGGCTCGTAGGTGTTGTTAGAAATGGCTATCTATAAATACCAGCCCTTGTGTTATAAGTAATCCAGAGATTCATAATCAATAAGAAACCTGCCTTGAGTCCCAAAGAAAAGTGGCTAAACTATATCCAGGCTGAAAACCGTGTACTAAATTTAAAATAAAACCTTTGGTGTTGGGCTGAGAACCATTTCAAAGCAAATAAATCGACAACATCCATTTCTAGCCATAGAAGGCGAAGGCCTCGTAGAGTGAGAATTGGTATTAGTCCTTATTTTGCCTATGTTTGAAGCTGTATATGGGAACAGAATATAGGATAATTAGGAATATTGGTGCCTGTTGTATTATCTGCTGGGTAGAATCAGAGTTAGCTCTATAACCCAACAAAGAGATCTATTATCAAATAGATATTTGAAATAAACAGGGATCGCAAATATGTGCATGGAAGATTCATTGGGAATTGTTTGCAGTTTAGTTTGTATGTTTAGTTGTAGGTTTAGTTCCATGTAAAGCTTCTGACAGTGAACTATTACTCCATTTTAGTTCCCACCTTGTCCCGCCAATGGTTTCAATAATGTTTTCTTTTTTGGAAATTCAACAACATCAAGATGAAAGGTGTTATTCAATTATAAGGGCAAGAAAATCATCTTCATTTTCTTTATATATTGTATTAGTAAAAATTGAATAGTACATAATTAATATGAGAATGTTAGAACTTAATTTAGTAAAATATTTACTTTATATGAAACTATTTGGGGAATTGATAAAAATGAACTTCATAATACTAAATAATTAATACGAGAATGTTAGAAATTTATTTAGTCATATATTTACTTTATTTGAAACTATGTTGAGAATTGATGAAAATGAACTTCATTTTAGTTCAAACAAATTGATAAATTGATTACCCAATTTGCGAACTCATGTGAAAGAAAAATCATCATGGAAAATTGCCCAAATTAAACACACACTTTCCAAACTTATAAGTTTAAAACACACCTTGGGACATATTGACCCTTAGTAAGCTATCCAAAAGCATAAAATTATACATTAAGTCATGAATGAGATGCACTTCATGTTACAAATAAGTGTGATCATGAGCCTAATAGATCATGTCATTATTAACTGAAGTGAACCTTCTTTATGATTAAACCTACATAAATAATCTCTGACTCTTTGCTATGTCTCATCATTTTTATTGCTAGTTGCTCACTACTCCACCCGCTTACACCAAACCACCCATTTCCAATCGCATATCTTTTCGAATTGGCCTTCCCTCATAGTTCTCTTTTATAGTTCTCCTTTGCCTACAGGGATCATGCTATCTTCTTTAGTATAGGATCTTGTTGGTCTAAAGGGTGAAATATTTAGATCTTTGTTTTCCAAATTTTGAGACTATAAAATGGTTTCTACTTAACTTCTTCGATTTTAACTGCTCTATTGATTGCAAAAAATTCTGTGAAGCTAGAATCTACTAAATTAGTGGAGCCCTCTTGGCACTTAAAATATAGTCTGCAGAGCTAGTGCTGCCAAAAAAGGACTTCATCCATTCCCATTTGGATCAGACTACGGGAACTCCTCCTTCAGGTCTAGACCCTCATGATTGCTAGCAAAATTGCTTTTATGGTAAAAAAAAAAAAAAACCTATGAAAAATTCTTTCACTGGTTTACCTTTAGGTTGTGAGAGTGTGTGGGGGTTTCTCTTTCATTATTATTTCCTAGTAGCGACCCTACATGCATAAATACCTGTGTCAGTTGTGATAAAACTCGCCTTGAAGGGAATCCAACTTAATGCTAGACATGTAATTTTTCTTTCGCAACCTAGAGTTTGTTCAACTAAACTTATATATGTTATGAAAAAACGGCTGCAATAAAGCGAAAAATCAGACCGAGAAAAATTGTAAAACCAGAAAACACAAAAACACACAGATTTACTTGATTCGGCAAATTGCCTACGTCCACGGAGTTGCAGAGGATTTTATTAGCTTCAAGTAATTACACCGTCGAGCTCCTCGACATTTACAAGAAACCTCCTTTCTTTCTCTCTCTCCCTTCCTCTCTCTCTTCCTCTCTCTCTCTCCTTTCTCTTTACTCACTTGAGCCAAGTGAGAAGAAGAAGCCAAGCAGAGAACGTTACGTGCAATTCCCTGCTGCCCAAAGCTTCAGTCGAAGGATTAATTGCACTGGAGAGATTAGCCACTGGAGAGATTAACTAGCGGAGAGAGCTAAGTTGGAATTTATAATACTCATAAAATCCAAATAAGGAATCAACAAGGAAAGGTGACGCGGGATGAGTAACGCGGAGACGCGGTTCCGCGTTTAGAGAGGTAATTAAGGATGCAACTTTCCTTAATTCTTCAACAGAAGGCGTGTGATAGAGTTTTGGCGGGGTCTACGAATAACAAGGCAAATATAACATGATTTAATTAAAGGCTAAGAGAGTAGACCGGGCCCCACCTACTTAACAATTCTCCTACTTGGAGACTGGGACACTCGCTGCACTAGCTGCGTCGTCTTCTTTCCTCAAATATGATACCATTCACCTCTGCAACTCAAAGCTCGTCTTGCTAGAGACTAAGTCGATCACAAGCTCTCAGCCACCTCAGCACTCACGTCTCGCTAGAGGCATGACTCGACAATCGATCACGGCTTCAGCATTCATTTGCTTATCATTCTCCTTCTTCTGTAGGATTCTCGCAGCTCCTCTTTATGTGGCTCGTCTTGCCACAATTTCGACGAGTTAGCATGCTGACCAAACTTTGATTTTGATCTTCCTCTGTTTAAGTTTTTGTCTTGTGATTTCCCTCTGAAATCAACAATCAGTGTCGAACTCGAACCTGAGGTCTCGCCAGAATCTTTTATGTACACCTCCTCAGTCAAAATCAAATCACGAACATCATCGTATTTCAGTTTATATTTACCTGTAGAATTGCTAATTGTCATCTCATGACTTCCCAACTAATTGCCAAATGAAGCCAACAAAATCAACGCACGTATCTCAACATCAAAATCAATTTCAACGGATGATAATTGATTTGTGATATTATTGAATTCATTCAGGTATTGAGCAACAAACACACTTTTCACCATCTTCAAATTAAATAACTTCTTCATCAGATGCACCTTGTTATTCGTCGATGGCTTTTCATACATGTCTGATAAAACCTTCATGAGATATGCAGTAGTCATTTCCTTGATGACATTGTGGGCAACGAACCTCGACAGGGTTAATCGAACAACGCCGAGAACCTGTCGATCCAACATATTTCATTCCGCCTCATCCATCTTTTCTGGCTTCTTTCCCAGTAACAGCGGGTGAAGTTTCTTTCCATAGAGGTAGTCATCTATCTGCATCCTCTAGTAACCAAAATCTGCGTCATTGAACTTCTCGATCACCGATGTCATCACTTCGTCTCCGCCCATCATTCTCTTTCAGCCTCGAACCAAAGCTCTGATACCAGTTGTTATGAAAAAACGACGGCAATAAAGCGAAAAACCAGATCGAGAAAAATTGTAAAACTAGAAAACACAGAAACACACAAATTTACGTGGTTCGACAAATTGCCTACGTCCACGGAGCTGTAGAGGATTTTATTAGCTTCAAGGAATTACACCGTCGAGCTCCTCAACGTTTACAAGAAACCTCCTTTCTTTTGCTCTCCCTCTCTCTCTCTCTCTCTCTCTCTCTTTCTCTCTCTCTCTCTTTCTCTCTCTCTCTCTCTCTCTCTCCTCTCTCTTTACTTTCTTGAGCCACATGAGAAGAAGAAGCCAAGCGGAGAACGTTACGTGCAATTCCCTGCTGCCCAAAGCTTCAGCCGAAGGATTAATTGCACTGGAGAGATTAGCCACCGGAGAGATTAACTAGCGAAGAGAGCTAAGTTGGATTTTATAATACTCATAAAATCCAAATAAGGAATCAACAAGGAAATGTGACACGGGATGAGTAACACGGAGACGCTGTTCCACGTTTAGAGAGGTAATTAAGGATGCAACTTTTCTTAATTCTTCAGCAGAAGGCATGTGATAGAGTTTTGGCAGGGTCCACGAATAATAAGGCAAATATAACATGATTTAATTAAAAGCTAAGAGAGTGGACCGAGCTCCACCTACTTAACAGTAGAATTAAATATTGAGAAGCCCAAAATCAGAAAGAGCAAATATGGATGTCAAAACACAGCAATGTCAGTCCTACATGTTCTTCCACTCTTATTGAAAACTTATTATTAAAGAATAATGATAATCTCGTCTTTGGAACATGCAAGCACCTTTGATGCAACATGATGATATGAGATGGTATTGATTAAAAGAAGAATGGGGTAACCCATTAAGTAATGAAGATGGTAGTAAGGAAGGAAGCTCCATGCGCTATCAGCACAACTAAAAAGCTATTTGTTTTGCTCTAATATGAATTATTTAGGGTGTGAAATTTTTTATTAAGGGAGAAACTAATGGATCATGATGGGAAATTGCAGTAGTTAATAAATATTGAGTCTTAAATCATTGTAAATGCAAAGGGTTAGGGGACTTGCCGCTTTATTAAATGATAAATTTCCTTCTTTGTTGGAATTTTAGAGCCATACATGTGCCATAAAAATAAGTTTCAGAAATTTTTACTCTAATTGCAAAATTAAATATCCTGCATTGCTGAGCTCAAAATTGAACCTTGCTTAAGATCTTTGATTGTAAATACAAGAACTTTGAAGACGAGAATTATTCTTAAGACTAAATTGTGCTTATGTCAAATCATGATTAGATGGGTTGCAAAAATTATTAGAATTGATAACTTTCTTAAGTCTGCAGAAGTTATCCATGTTGATCGAGGATGGAAATCATTTTCTCCTTGCATGTTTGGGGCGATTACATACATAGCACCCGAAACGTTGCTATTTACAAATCAAGCACCCTAGTGATTTTTTGAACTACCGAAGCAATGCATTTATACATACCACGATCAAACCACTCTGAATCTGACAAAAATGAGAAACATGAGTTGAGGTTTTATCATGAATTTTGGTATTTGAGTGAGAAATTGAAAAATGGATGAAAGAGGGTATTTGATTTGTAAATGTCGATGTTTTGGGTGCTTTGCATGTAAGTATCCCTACATGATTCTATGTGGCCAATCATGTTATTGAGAGACTGAGCTTGTGACAATCCATTGAAAACTTGGGTGATGGTTTGAATGTTCTTTGAACCATGGTTTGCAATTTCGACTATTGCAGAAACCACAAGAACATGATGTAGAAACAATCTGGTTTGCGAAAATAATTTTCATTAGTTTAACTCCGCCTTGATTGTTGATAAAATTAATTAAAGGTTTGCAAGTACTTTCTTTCTGAAGTCATGAGGCTTTAGCTTGTGAGATCGACCTTTCCGCATGAGTTCCCATTCGTTTTATTTTGTCCATTTTCCAACTTTGGCTGTAAATGCACTCGAAACATGTACTTTTGAGGATGAATCAGAGAAGGTATTTCTGTGCTAAGCTTTGGAAAAAAAGATGAACTTAGTAGTTTGGATCCATTAGGATCATTTCTATTTTTTAATTTTTATTTTTATTTTTATTTGATTTTGTTTTGTTTATATTTTGATTTCGAATAAAACATGTTTGACATTCTAAAAATATGTTCGATTGTTTTAAAAAATACTCTAATCATTTAAAAGTTATTTTGAATATTTTTATTAAAAAAATTTTGATAAATTTTCAAAAACAACAAAATAAAAACATGCAAAACAGCAAAATTGTTACCAAACGAGCCCTTAAATTTTTAATATTTCTTAAGTTAGTCAAACATATTTAACATACCATTGTTTCATTATTGGCCTTTGATGTTTGCATTGCTCATAAAAGTTCAGAATCATATAAACAAATTCTTTTTCATGCCCAACATAGAAATGACATGAACCATGTAAAATTTCAGATTAAGATTGGATTGCAATGCTTGGGTGAATATGATGATGTAAACATGTTTTAGAATGAATGTGTTGAAATGCACACACGCTTCTATATAATCTATTGCTTCTGCACGGCTCATACATGATAATATGTTCGTTTACTCATTTACCATCAATCATCTTTACTTCATTAGTTTATCAACCACAACTACAAGGAGAAGCCTTTATCCCACTAAAAGGGTTCGGCTACATGAATCGTTTTTCTCCATTATGTCCCATCAAGTGTTATATTTTCATTTAATTCTCATAAATTAAAATCACTTTTTATATGATATGCCAAATTCTTTTTAGGTCTAACTCTGCCTTTCTTAATATAAGTTGAATGTAAAACGTCTGCTCCCCTAATCTGATCATCAGATGTTCTACGTTTAATGTGACCAAATCATGTAAGACGACTCTCTCTAATATTATCCGTCGCCGGAGCTACACCAACCCTTTCAATACTTATTAGTTTATCAATGAGAATACAATCAAGATATTTAGTTTCCTATAAATGATTGAATTGTGAATTGTTTACCTGACACTTAAATGTTGATTTACATCACGTGGTTGACTCATTTCAATATTTACTGTATTGAGAATGTGTGTCTGACTTCATCCTGCCTAGAAATCAGAATTAATTTTATTTCTAATGCAAATTTGGGATTTATTGTATGTTGAACATGAAATTTAGAGATACATTTTGACCGCATTTTGTAAAGGAAAAAAAAAAAAAATCATACATCCTATTTATCATAGCAACTCATACGAGAGAATCTCTATTTTATATCCTGTTTTTGGATATATTCCAAGCTACCATTTTTAGACTACGGATTCTGCAAATGCCTTCTGATTCCTATCTCTCTCTTGTTTTGTTTACAGCATGCAGTGGCCAGGAGTGATTATGATAATGTAATTGGTGCGCTGCCATACCTGAAAGTGAATCGTCAAGCAACCTGAGCATTACCCACCTGAAAAAGAATCGGCTCAATAGATCGATTTTGTAATATTTTCTCCAAGTAATTTAATTTAAAGTTGAATGCTAGTAATTGTTCTACATGTAATTGTTGTATCATTATATGTTAAAAAATCTATTTTCATTCAGCTTTTTTTTTTGAACATGTTCATTTTTTGTTGATGACCTGGTTCTCCTCTCTTTGAAAATGCTCAATTTTAAAGTTGGCGAACCGACTGGTCTTCATCTTAGCCTTCAATTGGTACCTTGTCATGGTCCCGTCCCGGGTTTTTAATTCTCCGTCGATCTGGTTCACTGTCAGTTGCAAATCATCCTTCACTTATATTTGGAGGACCCCTATTTTTGAAGCTAAGTGCAACTCTGCAATCACAGCCTCTTGTTCTGTCTGGTTGTTAGTTACTGAAAAAGTTTACCTCGGTCGAGTATAGATATTTTCTCTGGTGGGATTGCATAAGAAACTCCAAGTCCAACGCTGGATTGGTTGGAGGCTCCATTAGTGATCTTGGTCGAAACTACTTCGTCGGTCGCCTGATCTTTGTTCACGCCCCGCAGTTTGGAGAAGTCTACGAGGATATCTGCAACAACTTGTGCTTTTATTGTTGTTTGGATGGTGTAGGAGGTGTCAAACTCGCTGAGTTCCACAAGCTATTTGAGTAATCTACCGTAGTGCTCTGGTTTGGTGAGGATAGACTTTAGTGGGTGGTCAATGATGACTTGTACGTGTTGGACTTGGAATTATGGTCGGAAACTCCGTGCTGAGATGACCAATGCAAATGTATGTTTCTCCATTATGGGGTACCAGAGTTCGCCGCTTTCGAGGATCTGACTGGTATAATACACTGAATGTTGTTTTTCGAGTTCTTATATTACCAAGACCAAGTTGACGGCCTCGGGGTCGACGCCGAGGTAAAGGTAAAGTTTTTTTCCTTTAGTTTAAGGCTCTGGAGGAGAGAAGGAGATGCGATGAACTGCTTGAGGTTACTGAATGCTTTCTCGCACTCGGGTGTCCATTCAAAGCTTTTCGCTTTCCCAAGCACTTTGAAGAACGGGGCGCTGATTTGAAGATGAATCTACTCAAACCTACGATATGGTCGATCATCTTCTAGATTTCTTTGGTATTTTATGGGGGGACATGTTGAGGTGTGACAGATCTTTTCTGGGTTAGCTTTTATGCCTTCGGGGGTTAGCAAGTATCCCATAAATTTGTCTGTCGTGGCCCCAAAGATACATCTAAAAGGGTTCAATTTCATGTTCTAGTTATAAGTGTTAGAATTTTTTTTTTTTTTTAGATCTTCAGTGTGTTGCTCGGTCGACCGACTCTTAACTAACACATCATTGCCATACACTTAAATGATTTTTTCTTTTTGATTAGCAAGTATTACATCCATTAGGCGTTGGTAAGTCGCTCCCACTTTTTTAAGCCCGAAGATTATTATAATGTAATATTAGACCTCTTCATAAGTAATAGAAGAGGATTTTTACGCATCAGCGGGGTGCATTTTAATTTAGTGATACCCGGTGAACGCGTTGAGGAAGCTTAGGATAGAATGATTGACCGACTAATCTACCAATGCATCAATCTTTGGCAGCGGGTATGTGTCCTTTGGGCAGGTTGAGTTCAAGTTGTTGAAGTCCATGCACATCCTCTATTTTCTGTTAGTTTTTTGCACCATCACCACATTGGAGACCCATGTGGGGTACTGAACTTCTTGAATGTATCTGACCTCCTTCAGCTTTTGTAACTTCTCTCGAATGGGTCCTGCCAATGTCATGGTCGAGCTCCTTATCTTCTGTTTTCTGGGTCGAGCCGATGGATTGACATTCAGTCTGTGGCAGGCAACGTCGATCGATACGCCTGGCATTTCAGCGGTCATACATGTGAATACCTCTTGGTTCTCTAAGAGGGTTCGAACCAACAACTCCCTATGTCCTGCATCAAAAGCTTCACTTAACATAAAACATTTACCTAGCTCCCCGTCAGCGGTCTAGACTTCACTGGTGGTCTTGTTGGTTTTGAGACCACCTTTCCTTGCATTATGGATATCAAGAGGATCACGCTCCACGTTGCTTATGGCCCACAAGTAGCAAACTTGATGTTGTTCTAGGTTCTCCATGATTGTGATAATTTCTCCATCTCCATGAAATTTGATGGCGACATGATAAATGGAGACTGTCGCTCTGAAATTGTTCAAAAGTAGCCGACCTAATATAGTGTTGCATATCAAGGGAGAATCCACCGCGAGGAAATTTTCCGTCTGCGTGAACTATTTTTCGTTTTCCCCCACCCCGTTCCCTTGCATTATAGATGTTAAGGGGATCACGCTCCACGTTGCTTATGGCTCGCAAGTAGTAAACTTGAGGTTGTTCTAGGTTCTCCATGATTGTGATAATTTCTCATCTCCGGGAATTTTGATGGCAACATGATAAATGGAGACCACCGCTCTGAAATTGTTCATAAGTGGTCGACCAAATATAGGGTTGTATGTGAAGGGAGAATCCATCGTGAGGAAATTTCATTAGCGTGAAATTTTTTTTGTTACCCCCCCTACCGACAGCCTGATTACTGCCAACGCTTCTTTCCTTTAGCCCAAAAATTCATACAGTGGTCCCGTCGGTGAATTCATCCGATCGATAATGAGACTAAGTTTGTCTAATACATGTTTGAATAACACATTCACAGAGCTCCCGGTATCGATGAGGATGCTCCCGATTTAATAATTATTGATTATCGTCGTTATCACAATAACATCGTTATACGGATTTTCCTTTGGGTATAGATTCTCATCAGCAGAACAAATATGTGGGTGGCTCTTCAATTTCGGTGCGAAGGCTGCGGCACAGAGTTCTCTTGTTTGTTGCCTTTTTCGATCTATCTTCCTAAGTGGTTCACATCCTCTAAAGCTTGTGGGCACGTATCCTGCGATGTGAATAGCGTTGGTGTGGACCGGTCTGTCGATCGTTCCTCCAGGTGCGACAATTCTTTCAGCTTCCCCCTTTTTATCAGTTCTTTGAACAAGCTCCGTAGGTGACTGCATTCCATCGTGTTGTGCCCGTGATCTATGTGATATTTGTAATACTTCCTGCTATTTCGAAGAAAGTCGCCAGCTCTCATCGGGTTCGCCTTTCTGAAGTACTCCTTTTCCTGAATGGCGTCCACCGTCTTTGTCACGGACACCCTTAGTGGTGTTTCTCGAGGAAGGCATTGTGACGATCGGTGGGGTGGGGTCCTCACTTGCCTCATTCGATCTTTGTGACGATGGATGGGGTTGTTACCATGGTGTTTCTCGTAGCGTGGGCGGACACTCAGTTGTGTGCTTTGTCCTGGTTGCTTTTTGTTATCTTGCGGCAATCGATTCTGGTGTCTCAGTTCGGCGGTTTCTCGGACGTTCTCATAGGCGATGATATAGTTGTTGGCCATCTCTAGCAGCTCGGCCAAGCTCTGTGGATCTGCAAGTTCAGGGTCGAAACAGAATCTTTATGATCTCACTCCCTGTTCCAATTCAGCTTGGGCCATGTTTGGTTTCAGTTCCTTGACATCTAGTGTTTCACTATGGAAACTTGTGATAAATAACCACAGACCCTCGCTGGCTCCCTACATTAGTTTCGATGGGGATCAGACACTCTTATTAGGCCTCAAGGCACTCGCAAATTACGATATAAAAAGTCTCATGAACTTTGCAAAATAGGTAATTACCACCACAGATAAATCGCTGAACCACCATAATGCGATTGATCTCAACGTTGTGAAGAATAGCTTACACTTGAAGGCATTAGAAATTTTCAACAAACATATGGACGATTCAAACATTATGAGATGGTCGTTGGGATCCGATCATCCTTTATATGATTCAAAGATGGGCATCTTGAACTTCTTCGAGGGTTCACTCCCGATATTTGTCGAGAGAAAGCATTCTCTGGCTGCCTTTGTACCTAAGTCCGCGTCGGTCGGTTCCTCTCCTCCATAGGGGTGGATCCAGCGTTGTCTTGGTATAACCTGTCAGGATTCTCCTGGTTGTTTGTCAGTTGTACCTCAGTTTTTCTCCCATTGTTTGTCAACGACTTCTCTGTTTCTGAATCATTCTTCTCCCGTTGCTTGCCTTTGGTTGGGTCGGTCCTCCTTCTGGAAATGGGGCCGCAGCTAGGGCAACGATTGCCTTGTGCACTTTTGCGAACTGTCTTTACATCTGGTTGGTGATCCGAGTCTTCAAGTCTTGTAGGTCTTGTTGAACGAATTCTTCTATGAACTCCTGGGTGTATGTTGCTTCAGTCGCGTTCCTCTTGCTGGATTCTCCTGGTTGTTGTTGCTGTACTACTCTTCTTTTTGATGACATGTTCGACGCTTACCACACTTTTAAGGATGTTGAATCCCAAAGTATCCGGAGAACACAACCAAGGTATAAAGTGTTAAGAGAGAGAAAGGTATAGAATAAAGAGCACTGTAAGGAGTAATAAAGAGAGTGCAGCCTTTATTCATATTATAAACTCTCCTATTTATATGCATAGTCAACATTACAAATGTACATGTTAGTCCCATAATCATTGACTTTTCAGACGAATTTCTTAGTTGTTAATACAAAGTTATTTGCATATAATAAGATCGAGAGGCTGAATCGATCGATAAGAGTTCGCCGACTGACCGACCGATAAGCCTCGAATCGATCAATATTTAATCCGAGTGGATGCTTCTTGCCGATCGTCCTGAGGGCTGATCATCACCATGCGGGAAATCTTCTGGCACATTGCGGCAATAGCCCAAACAAGAAGCCCCTCCAACCATCATCCAACCTGAAATGGTCGTTAACAACTACGTTCGATTGGCCATTTCTTCCTTCTGAACCGTTCATCTGTCGTGAGATTCATGCTGATATATTTTTTACGTACAATTTGCTAATATGTCAAATCTTTATCCGGGAATTTTAGTTGTATTTATTATTATTATTATTTTTTTTTTTGCAAACATCTTGCACATGCAAACAATTGTTTATTTTCTTAAATATATTTGTGCCATGCTCTCAAATTTACATGATGGTGATGATCACATTTTCTTAAACTAAATTTATAACATTGAAGTAGAAATTAAACTGAATTATTTGGCATAAATTTTAGCAACTACTTGTTGATTTATGATATTTAGTTTTTATTGATTAATATTTGATTATTGCAATATAATTTATAGTTATTAATATTTAAAATTGTCTACATCTAAAATTTATTAGGGTTGAGTAAGTAAATTGGACTATTTAGGATGTTGATGCATTGATCCCTCTAAAAGTAAACTCATCACAATGATTTAGCAAAAGCAAACTCAGCCCAAGTAAACAAATAGAAGAAGTCGCCAACGATATAATTGCTCTATGGCGTTGAATGTTGGCCTTCAAAAGAGAAGCATAAAATTAAGTTAAGTGTTGCTGATATGAGAATGATTAGGTGGAAGAGTGGCTTCACACTTGAGAGACAAAAATGCTTAATGAATATATCCGTGATAGGGTTGGTGTAGCCCCAATAACGAATAAAATTAGAGAGTTGTCTTAGATGATTTGGTCACATTAAACTTCGATCATCTGATGATCTGATTAAGAAAGTAGATGTTTTAGATTCTACTATGTTAAGAAAGACAGAGGTAGAGCTAAGAAGACTCGGACTTTTTCTATCGAGCCCACGCTATAAAAGGATTGGACAAATCTAAGATAATTTTAAATCATTGTCTCTAATTTTATATTTTATAGCCATATAATAAAATATAAAATTGAAAATATTATTATTATTATTAAATATATTAATTATATTATTTTTTAGAAGTATATAATTATTGTCATACATCATATGATCTTTACCATATAACTTAGACTAATTATTATTATTAAATGTATAGCTATGATTTCAATTATAATATTAATTTTTTAATAGCACTGAATTATGATTGTAGGTAAATTTGATGTTGGATGCATCTCCTCCCTCGCCTTCTTTCCCGCCCAAATTTGCTCCCTTGACCCCTTCAGTTTTTGCTCAGCGCGTTCCCTCTAGTTAATAACAACACTAATATAAAAAATTGAAAATAAGGCTAGTTTCGAAATCTCCCTCTTGCTCCTTCCCATCGCCCTAGGGTTTCTTCCTCTTCTCACATGCCGGATCTCAGCAATCTTCTCCTCCCCACTATACCGAACTTTGAACCTAACTGTTCCACTCCCTCCTCCTCCTCCTTCCTGCCGGATGCCGACGCTGCGATAGACGAGGTCGAGTGCGACTGGAAGCGGGGACTTCGGTTACCGATCTCCGCACGTCGGCGATATGGAGTGTTGAGGAAGGAGCGACGAGGCGGAGGCCGGCGGTCTGCGGCAGGGAATTCGCTGGAGGAACTCGTGCAAGCGTGGGTGAAGAGGAAGTTGGATGGCGGAGTTCATGAGGAGGATTGCGTTTTGCCTTTCCTCAAGAAAGACCTTAAAATGGTGATCTCTCTCTCTCTCTCTCTCTCTCTCTCTCCTTTTTCTTTATTTCTGCTCCATCTATTTATTTCATAAGCTTCCTTTTTTTTAAAAAAAAAAAAAATTATGCCGAGTTGTATTGTGAATGGTTTCGTCGTTAAGCGATGGAATGGGTTTCTTATGGTTGAGTTAAAATGTTTGGTTGGGTTTCTGTTGCGCTGTGGAAATATAGTGGTCTTTTTTTCTGGGTTATAGATTTTTAGTTGTTGTTGGCTAGAGGAGTTATGACCAATGAATATTTTGGATGTAGCAAGGGTTCAGTTTCGTGCTTGAGGTTGACAAATAAAGTTTTTTAAAATGTAGAGGTTTCTATATTTCATTATTTGGTTTGATGTATTAATAATTCATAGGGATTTTTAGCCCTAAGAAAATTCAAAGTCAATCATAAGTCAGAATTTATTTTATAATTAAAAAGAGTGAAAAAAATCATTTTGATGTATTTTCCATTACATTTGCAATCTTTTCATGCTAATTGATCTGATATTGGGACTTCAGCATTATGGTTATGTATCTGATATATGTATCCAGGTGTGTGGGCATGGAATCACATCTGTCTACTCATCAATTAATGAATTATTATAATTATTATATACTTATTAGTCTAGCTATCCACTCATTTCTTTCAAATTCTTATGATGGTATCTAAGTTTTAGGTTTTTCCTCTTCATTGTATTTCTATTATAGTGGCTCTCATCATTGTATTATGACAATCATGCGCCTCCCATTATTGTATTCTCTTACTTTTTTTTTTTAATTATCGGACAAAATAATCTCATTGCCATTTTTTTTCTATTGTAGCCTTCATCATTATGTTAACATAAATTATTTTCATTGTTGCAACCTTCATCACTGTGTTATATTTTTCTTATTATTTTTTGAACTAAATCATAGTTTCCATGGACAATAGTAATAATACTCACATGCCCCTATTTTTGGATTCTTTGGGAATTGAGGGATACAATCTAAATTAGCGTGGTTTTTGCAAACATCTATTCTGTATATTAGTTAAATGAAAAGAATAATCCATATTAATTGTGATTTATTTGTATAATTTAAGGCATGATTAAATAAGCATTTGAGGCGTGTATCTTGAGGTGAGCATAATGAGTGAATCGAGGCTTAAGCCTCATTAGTGCCGGCGAGATTTACACCTTTTAGTAATGAGGCATATGCTCGAGGCACATTGCCTCGAGCGCTTGATACGACATCTCATTTTATCAATCATAATGAATTGTATATTTATTTTATTAATATATTTTATGTACTATTATACCCTTATACAATATTCACCCACTCTTGACACACAACAACCATAAGGTGAGTTAGGATTCATTCTATGCTTTGTTTCTCTATCGAGCATCCTCTTAAGCCCATTCACACATCACAACTATTGCTTTGTCTCTCTATCACATCATCCTTAGCCTATTTTCCCGCTGCTTCTTCATTGAGCGTCATCCTGAGGTTGTTCATATGTCATCTCTCTATCGAACATCGTCTTAAGCCCGTTCACGTGTTGCAATTTCAACTTCACCTTTTTATGTAGAAATAGTCATTCCTTCAAAACTGCCATCTTTCTCCTCCTTCCAGTCTGCTCCTACCAGAAACCATTGACGTGAATCCACTTTTTATGAGTTTTTTCGTGCCTTGTTGTTCGGAGCAAATCACGACTCTCTCGCAAGGTTTCAATTACGAACGCGAGAGTTTCAGGTCGAGAGGGAAGGGGGTCTTGAAGTAGACTCTATCACGATGGAGACAAGGCGAACAATTGTTTTGGTGTTTAAAAATAGACAAAAATATGTTTTTCTTGTTTTTAGCATTTTAAAAATAGAAGTGTTCTAAAAAAAAGAAATAAAACAAAAATACAGATAAGCAAATACTGTTTTTATGTTTATTTCCTATTTTTTGTTTTTAAAAACAAAAGACAATTTGATCCCATACAACCCCAAATTCTTCTGTTTTGAGAATTGTTTCTTGATTCACCCCGAGGCTTACTGCTCACCTTACTAAGACAACAAGTCTAAGTTTCGGATTTAGCTTTTTTAAATTTTGTTTTAATCTGAATTTAAACAATCGGTCATTTGAAAGGCACAAAAGACAAATGTCCTTGTAGAAGCTTCTAAAATTTTTTCCAAGTGTACTTGTCCAATCAAGTATTATCATAAGTCATAAGTCTCAAAGATGCTCATTTTTTGCCATTTCATCATTGGTTTATGAGCTACAGATTATATGAGTAATAATTCTCGTAAATCTATTCCATATATAACTCCTTTCCTAGCCACAAGAAAATAAGTATGGCCAATGAATCTTTGATCATTATGGCCGACCAAAGAGAAGTTTTTTAACAAATTTTTACATTGTGAAATCTTCTTCGCTTGCTGATATTATTTTTCCATATTCAAAAGTTAAGAATTCAACATGCACTATTTTGTTTTGTAATTTATATTGTCTTGTCAGATAGGGCATAATGAGGAAATTATGTTTACTAAATAGAGGAATAGTTTCTACATTCCTGATGAATCTAATGATCAAGCAAATTTCAGACAGCTTTCAATATGATCCCTTTTTTGAAACTGTTAAATTAAATAAAGAAAAAGAATTTGCTTTAACACCTACAACTTAGTTACTCATATTTTATTTGCCCAAATTTTCTTCATTATTTAAAGAAAGTAATATCGAAAAATTTTATTGTGATGTTTTTGAATTAGCAAATGTAAAAGTTTTTCATTGAGTGACAAGCTTTCTTATACATTTTTCATTGGTAATATTTGGAGGCTCTTATATACACCTACTTTTTCTGAGAGTCACTGGTTTGTCATTATTTTTGGCTATTGTTGTGCGTTATTGATCTCTTAGATTTAATCACAAGCGATGCAAGTATTATCTGTCTTATATGTTTAACATAATGAAAAATCAATTTGATGTTGAATTGAGAGAGTTAGCTCCGATAATGTCAAAAGCTATTTTATCCATTCTCTACTTTCAATAAAAGGGAATTAAACATAATCATGTTGCGTATATGCATCCTAACAAGATGGAGTGACTGCATGAAACAATGATCACATATTTGCTATCAAAAGAACAATTCTTTTCAAGAAAAACATCCCAAATTAATATTGGGGAAAATATTGTAACATACTCACATTATAAATCAGTTACTTAAAAAGGCTTTGAATTCAAGATTCCTACATAAGTTTCAACTAAATTATTCTCTCGTTTTAATACTTCAAACAAGCTTTGTTCTCAAATATTGAAATTGTTGCCTTTGTGTGCTCTTATTCTCAAACTGGTGAAAACAATTGAGTTCTTCTTTTGTCATTATTATCCACCATCAGAAGGATATGTGTTTGTTGATGTCATTCTTAATGAAAGAGGTCACTGTTTTCTTATTACTATTGAAAAAATACAATTACAAATTTTTTTTTTTTTTATATTTTCCTTATTTTACTTGCGTCCTAGCAAACAAATCTATTTCAGAACCAAGCATTCATATCTACATTGAGCCTATACTGCAACTACTACTCATTCAGCCATTGCATGTTTACTAAAAAAGAAATGCATCTCAATCTACATAATTCTAATTAACTTAATCAATTAATATCATTAAGTCTGCTAAATGATCAATGAGCCTGCTAATAAAGGTACAAAACTTTTCACGCAAAATATTCCTTATTTTATCACACTAAAAGTTTCTTCATATTCATCAATCTTCTCTTGCTTGCTTGAATATTATTTCCATTTCCAAAATAGTTTTTGAGGTTTTAAATAGTATGAATTGGAAGAATGTTACAAGTGAAAAAATTTGAAGCCCTTCATAAAAATAAAATATAGGAATATGTAAAATTACCATAAGGAATGAACTCAGTGGCATATAGATTGGTTTTAATATAAAACATAATTTGAAGGTTATTAATAATGTTTAGTGGCTAGTAGTCAAAAGTAAAATATACAAGATTGATTATCTGTAAAAGATTGCTACATTTTTTTAAATGAACATTGTTTGAGTTCTATTATCAATAGTTTTTAATAGGGATAGAATGCATTTTTATAGGATGGTCTAGAAGAGAAAGTATATATGAAGGTTCTATCAAAAATTGACTCAAATGTTGAATTAAATGTTGGTAAGCTAAAAATTTATTGCTCATTTTGAAGCTAAAAATGTATTGCTTGGTTTGAAACAATCACCAAGTGTATGATTAAAATGGTTTGCTATGGTAATGCTTAATATGTGATGCAAACCAAGTCAACGAGCTGATATATTATTTGCAGATTACATGGATTTGGAGAAGTCTCCACAACGCTATTTTATGTTGACAATTTTATTGTAATAGGTAGTGATTTGGAAAGAATGAAGAATTTAAAGTTTTTTTTTTCTTAAGAAGTCAAAAAAAATTGGGCAAGTTAAAAAGTATATTTTTGGCATTTGTGTTGCACACATTCAAATGAAATATTATCATCACAATTAACAATAGATAACACAACAGTAAAAGAAATCTCTTATCAGAATGATGACACGACATATTTTCTTATAGCATATTGTACTTACATGCCATATTTTGTTTGTGTGGAGAGTTAATTCACGTGCAATACTAAATAATCTTTAATCATGCACAAATATTAATTATGTAGGTTTTATGTTTAATAGAAGGTTAGATTCAGGATATTATTCATTTTTATCAGGCAATCTCATGACTCGGCTAAGTAAAAGGTAACAAAATCTAACACATGAGGCAAATTTAAATTTATATTACTATGAATACGTGAATTGCTTTGTTTAAAAATTATTTTAGAATATTTAGAAGTTCATCAAAAAAATTCTTATGAGGCTCTATTGTGATAAAAAAATTAACTATCAATATTGCATGTAATTCTGTGTAGCTTCACTGATAAAACATAATTGAGTTGGTAGGTACTCTGTATGGTAGAAGTTTGATTGCTGTCTAGTTTGTATACCATTCATAAGGAGAAGTGAATATTTGCTGACATTTTGTGAGAAGTTTATCCAAGATAATCTTTTGAAAATTATCATACTAGTTTGGAATGGATGACTCATAAATCGTTTGAGAGGGAGTGTGAAATGCTTGCAAAATTTTTGCCACATAGAACTGACACTTGCCAACACTTCTCATTCATTTATCTTTTGCTGCAGTTTCATTTATTAATGGGATTTCTTCTATTCATCAATTATAATTATTGTCAATTGTTTTGCTTTTTCAATTAATTCTCTCTATTTCTTGTCAATATGAGATTTCTATAGTGTTTGACTTGTTTATCTTACAGAGGCTTCGGGGAACGGGAAATGTGGATTACAACTGGATTGCCATAAATTTGTTGAGTAATTTTTTGGATTACAATTTAATGGCGATTTTGAACTCTGGCCGTCTCGAAAGGCTGACCATTGAACTTGTTCCCTTCACCTAGGTTTTTTGGTAGTGAGCATGGCTTAAATAATTTGGGATTTCGTATTACTTGTGCATCCAAGTTCAGGAAATCTTAGGACTGTTAAATTTAAATTTGGTTTGGTTGTTTATATACTTGATTTGTGTTAAATCTTGAAGATTGTTTGAATGCAAGCAGGATGATTTACTAAATTCTTTGAATATTTGTGGTTCAGTCTATATTAATGCCACTGTTGGCTGGATTTATTAAAATCCCAAATTTAGGAAATTTTGATTTTAGCTTAAATTCCCATAATGCACTTTCTTTAAAACATGGCAGGATCTACCATACATCCCATTTTGAATCCCATTACTAAACTGAAAGGATTAGGGCTTGTTTAGGATCTTTTTTTTTGTTTTAATTTTAAAACTTTTTTTGGTATTTTTTTACATGTTTTATTTCTGTAATTTAAAAGTAAATTATTGACACTCTTTACATCGATTTGTTTTTTTTTTTTTTGTGTTTTTAAAAACAACTAAGCATGTTATGTCATACCAAATCTGTTTTGTTTTAAATCAACACAAATAAATAAAAAAAATCACAAACGGTCCCTTCTTTTGTTGTTTTCGGTTCATGAAAAACATTTTCTCGCATCGTAACTCTATTCTTTTGTCTAAGTTCTACACATTGCAAGAAAAAAGTTTTTGATTGATCTCTAGAGTTGTTTTACCTTTTCTGTTGTAACATATTAAAGTAAATGCTGTTTTTAATTGAATGCTTGTGCTAACTTTGGTGAATGTCGATGTTATCATTTACTTGTGTAAAATTCTATTTTAGTCAGATTTTAAAATAATTAAATAAGAAATCATTTTTAATATGTGCTAGCTGTGCCTTCTTTAAGAGATGCCTAAGGTTGTCATGTTTGCAACCAGCTGCCAAGATGGTGTCCCTAGCCACCTTCTTTATGAGTATAAGCTGCCAGTCAGGTTGTCCGCATTACAGATGAAAGGCATATCTATTTTTTTAAGAGGTAGTTATGATCGGATTTTTACTTCTTATATTTTGTTTTATTTTTTTGTTAAAATGGTGTTTACCATTTGATTCTTTTCAAAATTTTCTTGTTTTGCCCATTCCATGTGTATTATAACTTAATCATTAAGCTGATACATCAAACATTACTATTTTTGGCTGGTTTGTTTATTATTCAGTTTAGCGTAGCATCTGATGGGATTAATAAACTGCTTAGTTAAATGGCGTCCTTCAGCGAATGTCTCTGATTCTTCTCTGTCACATTGCATACATTCTGATGTG
This sequence comes from Papilionanthe hookeriana x Papilionanthe teres, assembly GCA_022702705.1. Lineage (NCBI taxonomy): Eukaryota > Viridiplantae > Streptophyta > Magnoliopsida > Asparagales > Orchidaceae > Papilionanthe > Papilionanthe hookeriana x Papilionanthe teres. The sequence continues at coordinate 13,410,728 of CM040435.1, read as the reverse complement.
ATGAATTTCGTAAGTTTTATTTGATTTAGGTACAATGCCGGTTGTGCAAAAAGTTTGTCAGCCAGGGAGATGAAGTTCTTTGTTCACTTGAGGTGTGTCAACATGCCTATCACAGGACTTGCGTTAACTTCAAAGAAGGATCATCAAAGCACTTTAAGTGCCCTCAACACGTGAGATTCTTTTGATTTTGTTGTGTCTGCTTATATTACTTCATTTACTTTGTGCAAGGTCATTTGCTAATCAGTGCATTAAGTTTTTCTTTTTTTTTGTTGGAGTGCATGCTAATTTCTTTCCTCCAACTTCATTCTCTTGTCCATGAAAGAAACAAAGTTTTAAGCAAAGATTTCTTTTTTCTTACTTTATATTCTTAAATTCCAAAAAAATTCACTTTGATGAAAAAATTTAAACTTGGGACCTCTTTTTTTTAATTTGTCTGTCAATGCTAGGCTGCCGTTCAATTATAATAGCTAAGTTGCAAAATTATACAGCATTCTACCTACATTACGCCGTAAAAATGAATGCACAATTTGAGGGATAATATGAATAAAATAAATCTTATCATGGACAGTATGTAAACAGTTAAGAGCCAAATTCTTGCTTTTCTTTGAAATAAATTTCAACACTGCCTAGCCTTAATTTTAGGGTTGCCGCAAAAACTGTTAAAATCATATTTCATATCTGCCATATTTTAAAAGGTAATTATGTTAAAATGGGCAACCTTGTCAAGCGGTGTAGGTACACTTCTTAACCACTTAAGTACAAAATGTTTCTGGTGAGTTAGTTTGGACTCATATTTCCTTGCTCAAACAGGCTTGTTTCCTTTGCAATCGGAAAAACCATTGGCATTGTGTACGATGCTTCATATCATTTCATGTTAAATGCTCTCCTTGGCCTGATGATGTGGTTTATCTTGCTAATCGGCCTGGGAGAGCCATCTGCTGGAGACACCCATCTGATTGGCGTTTGGATAAGCAGGTCACTTCCTTCCTTCATCAAGATGTTTATTTGTTTATTTTTTTCAATTTTTAGTGAACGCAAGGTTCACAATAGTGGATAGATGCCGTATTGTATAAGGCGAGATCTGATTTAACTTTTGCCTTCAATAGCATTTTAATTTATGAGTATATCAAAACAGTGTGATAAAAGTAAAAGCTTGTAGCTCTATACGACCATGAACTATTTGTGTTTTGCTTGCACACTATTATTTTTTATCCTGCTCCACATGTACTTCTGTATTCTATGAGTTTTGACTTTTTGATCAAATTTCTAGAAGATACTTCTGTCTGATTTTTATGCCATAAGTGCATTAGCTTATTTCTGTAAACATAGTTTATCTTTTTTTTTTTGTTATTTCAAGCAATTTTGATTAGATGTGTTATTTGCAAAAAATAGGAGATTTTTTTACTCTTAAATGTCCTATAATACTTTTTTATTTGATTTCATGGTTTTCATTTAACATGGTTTCTTCATTTGTAAACATAATTTATCATTCTCTTTGGTTGTTTTGAACAACTTTAATATGCTTTTATGTGACAATCACAAAATGGGAAATTTTCTTTATTCTAAAGAATTCATGTTATTTGTTGCATTTTTTACTGGAAAATCAAGTGGGCGGCGAATAGAAACGTAGGTTTTAAGTCTTTAAACACTAACCCTGAACTAGTGATTTGTTGTTATGCCTTGCTGTTTTCGGACGAATGAAATTGGTTAACGCTAATTTTATTTTAATGGTTCAATGACCTAATGTGTCGAGTTTGTTCACTTAAGTAATAAAATTTGCTTATCTTAAGCTGGTGGCTTTATATGTTTGGCTCATAAGCTTGTGATTGAGTCAAGCTTGAATCAGCTTGATGGCTCACTTGCACGTTAATACAAATTTATGATAGCATGTGCATAACAATACAAAATATATTTTATATGCTTATGATTTGATTTTAAAAGTAAAGTTCCAGAATTTTCATATGATGTGGGATATATTGACATATAATTATGCTCTATGCTTGAAAATAGAAAAAAGCCTTATAAATTGAACCTCAGCAAAGGCTAAAAGGTGTTCCGGACCCTTGATAATCTTTGTATTGTAGTAATATATGTTTATTGCTGGGCCATTCGATAACTGTTATGTTGGAACAAATCAAAACCCTTTTCAATGGTTATACTAAATCGATGAGCTTGTTGATAATCATATGAATTTAAAGTAGTCCAGACATAGACAATCATTATATGAAATTTCTAAAGCTAAGCCAAATAGATATGACAAACGAAATATGATTGGATATACTTCTCATTCTTACTAAACATTTATCTCTGTTGATGATTGTGTTATTTATCTGTTTAATGGTCAAAGCATGATATAATTTATCATTTTTTGCATTGAGCTAGTTATGTCTTTTGATTATTGATGTTCATATCAGTCCAAAAGATGAACATGATACATTTTTCTCTTTTGTGTTACAGTTATTTATCCCATTGAACTTTGTAGCTGATTACAAGTTATTTTGGCTACTGTTTTGGTTGGTTAAAACTCAAAAAAGTAGGTTGGGGTCATAGTTCTAGAGGGTGAAATCGGGAATCGAGATGTTTTTCTCTAGTGATGCAAGGCATAAGCCTTGAGATGGATCGACGCGTAAGCCTTAAAAAGGAAAGAAAAAACTAATAGAATTAAAATAATTCATAAATATGATATAAGTTGTTAATATGTTGATTTAAATTCATCCTCATAAAGATATAAATCACAAAAATTAATCTTAAATATTGATATCAAATATTTTGAGATTTGATTCAATATAAACATTCATTTAAAATTTAAATATTCTATGAAGTTCAAGATTCATAGTGGACTCATTCTTATTTAAATTATCTTTAAAAGAATCATCATATTTTTATCATCTAATTATGTCTCATTTGCAACTTTAAAATATTGTTCATTAATGACAATTTTTTTATTACTATTAATTAATTTAAAATTCAATATGATTTAATATAAAAAATAAATTTATAACATAATCATGCTTAAATTATCTGGTTACCTTTTTGAGATATTGTATCATTTATATTAAATATAATATAACATATATTGTTTACATAACCTGATCGGGTGTTTCCTCAAACTCCTTGTGCCATAAAGTCTCGAGGTGTGCACCTCAAATGAAAAAGGTGGAATCCTCACATGTGACGCTGAGACTCAAGCCTCAAAGTTTTTCTTATACGTCTCAGTTCAAGGCGAGCCTTGATACATAAGCCTCGAACACCCTTTTGAATTTGGGTTTAAGGTGATCTAATTTATACTTCATCATAATGTTTGAAGTGCAGTTATGAGTATACCAAAAAAGAAGAATGTGTATTGTTTATAGTAAAGATTTATGGCATGTGTTAATTATTTTTGTTATTGGTGAATTCGGTTTTTAATTTTGATGAATTTAATTGTATATATTTATGTATGATTGATTGTGTTGCAAACAAAATGAAGAATTCTAACACCTTGCTCAAAAAAATGATAATGTTGGATTTATTGGATAATCATAAAAAGAGTTTTATGTTTTTGTAATAATTCAGGAAGACAAGTTTTCTGCTTGCTTGATCTTTCTTAGAGTTAAAATATACCGGTGAAAGATTTATCTCGCTGGGTTTCCCACTTTCAACATATCTTGTGTTTGTCCAAGAGCAATTGATATAACTTGACAAGTTATCTGGTGGTTATAAATTATTATCACACTAGAGCTTTCCCTTATGAGTAGTGCTTGTCATTTTTCTCTTTGCTTGAATCTCCTTCTCTGGCCTCTAATTTTATAATTATATAAAAGTTGTTGCTATTGGTTTGTGATGAATCAGAAGTCGAAAACATATAGTCACAAATTCTATGGATGTTTGCTTTCAAAAGGAAATTCACTGATCCATGATTTGAGATTTTAGTGGAATTTTACTCGATAAAATTGTAGTGAATCAAATAGGAGTGTATATGATGTTAATATTCCTATACTCTCTAATTTTATGAATCCAGGTAAAGAATATTCTAGTGATAATTATTGTTCATCGCATCAAGTGAATTTTTTGTTGTACTCTAATTTATCATGCTATTAATTATGTGGGTTATGATGTGTTTCCTTTGTTATTATTTAGATGACAAGAATGTTTTAGTGATCTTTTATACCTTTTTATCCGTGTATTCTTTTTAGGAGATATTAAATCACTAAAACATTTAAATAAGAAAAATAAAGATGATATGGTTGGAGAATTTTTTATGTTTAAATAGCTTGTATATTATTTCATAATCATCTCATAACAATATATAAGCCCCACAGGGATTTCTAGATACAAATTCCTATACTCTCTAATTTTATGAATCCAAGTAAAAAATATTCTGGTGATAATTATTGTTCATTGCATCAAGTGAATTTTTTGGTGTACTCTAATTTATCATGCTATTAATGATGCAGGTTATGATATGTTTCCTTTGTTATCATTTACATTACAAGAATATTTTAGTTATCTTTTATACCTTTTTATCCGTGTATTCTAATTAGGAGAAATTAAATCACTAAAATAATTAAATAAAATAATAAAGTTGATGTGTTGGGAGAATTTTTTATGTTTAAATAGCTTGTATATTATTTCATAATCATCTCATAACAATATATAAGCCCCATAGGGATTTCTAGATACAATGTTACTTTAAACAAAGAGATATGACAAGATTATCTGAGGATCACTATTTAAAATTGGTTGTTTTACTTATAATATATTAATAAAATTAACCTATGGATGTTCATAGTCTAAAATTGATCTATTCAGTTTATGTAGAAGATGTCAAGCTAGGGAAATGACTATAGTCGATCCCAGAATGATCAATTAATTGAGCCTGAACCAATCTACCATGGCTCTAGGGTAGTATGTACTTAGGAAAATGAGAAGCTGACTTCAGTCAAGTAGATCCGATTCTAAGTGAGAAGCAACCTAGGAATATTGAGCGCAAAGTGAGGAATGTTACTTATTTGGGGAGTCAAACCCCACAGGTAACATAGTATACAACAATGCTTGTGTTGTAGTTGTTCTTACCTAGTCTTCAAACATCAAAACAAAAGGTGTCAGGTAAAGTCTACATGCTACCCTATGTAGTTAGGGGAGCATTGGTATGCTAGGATATTGGGTGAGACCATCATACATGAGCCACAAAAGCAATCTACACTATCTTGTATAGGACAAAGTGAGTTTTTGCACCTAATATATACATGGTATTAATATGTTAAACATATAGAGTTGTAGAGCCTTAACTGAATTCTTTTTTGCTGAGTATATCTATGTGGGGTACAAAAGTATTACATTGTGCAATCTTTTCATTTAATTAAACAAAGTAGGACTTTAATAACTTGATCTGAAGTTCTATAAAGCAACATCTTAAATTTATGCTATCTAGCACATCATATGGGCTATGTTTGATACTAAGACTTATAGCAGCTCGATGTGAGAAGTCTTGTTACTCCTTGAGTTGTTGAACTTTAGGAATTCAGTTTCTATAACATCTAGTATTAAAATTATTTATAAGAATTAGGGTTACGGTTTACGCTGTGTTGCTTGTTCCTTTTGATCTGTCCATTTTTTAGGTGTGCTTCCGAAGGTCTCCCGACTAGGAGTTTTTTTGGAGACACCAAAATGTCTCAAGGATCAGTCACAAGGCAATGCAGGGATAATAATTGTTGTGGTGGATTATATTTAGTCATGTACCTATTTTCTGATCAATAATCTATTGCAACCATATAATGATCTATGCAATATGCATAGATCTAATTTTGTAATAGATTGTGGATAGTTGGATGTTTCCTACTATCCTGCAATAGTATAAGGTTTATGCCCCAAAATGTCACAACAAAATCCATTCTAACTTCCCCTATGGTATGACAAGGACCAAAGAAATCCACCTGCCCTCTGATTATTTGCTTGTTTTATTTGACAAATTTCATGCTTAGAAAATTAATCTGCCACTTTGTTATTAATCTTACTAGCCAAACTAGTAAGCTATTGTCTTTATACAGCTTAATGTTGCCTGGATGAATGGTTTAGCTTGATAGTAAGTTTTCTTTATTACCTGTTTCTCAAATCTAAGTTCTGGCACCTATTATCAAATATTTCATCCAATCACTCTTTAGTGGCACTCTATATCTTTTTGCTTTTGTTGGAATCGCCTTTACTAGTTTTAATATAATATTTGAACTAAAGTATTGTGATTGGATTTAACATGACGATCTCTATGGTTGTTTGTTCTCTAATCTTCACCACAATGTATATATCTTCATCATAATGATTTGATTGCAAAAGCTTTTGTTTTGAGATCGCTTGACAGAGGAAGCACAATGATTGTGGAAAAAATCTTTTAGAGATGGAGAAAAAAGATTGGCACATAATCTTGACATTTCATGTGGAAGAATTTAAGTGATAGAGAATTTGAGCACACAACAAGCGTCTTCTCTAAAAGGATAACAACAACAACAACAACAACAAAGCCTTAATCCCACTAAGTGGGGTCGGCTACATGAATCCTTTTTCTCCATTGCGTCCTATTAAGTGTCAAATTTTCGTTTAATTCTAATAAATTAAGATCATTTTTTATGCAATAAGCCCAAGTTTTCCTAGGTCTCGCTCTGCCTTTCTTAACATAAGTTGTATTTAAAATATCTACTCTCCTAATCGGATCATCAGGTGGTCGACGTTTAATGTGACCAAACCATCTAAGGCGACTCTCTATAATTTTATCCGTCACTGGTGCAACTCCAACCCTTTTACGGATAAATTCATTTCGCATTTTGTCTCTAAGTGTAACGCCACTCATCCACCTAATCATTCTCATCTCGGCAACACTTAAACTTAACATTATGCTTCTCTTTTAAAGGCCAACATTCAGCACCATAGAGCATTGAAGGTCTCACCACCATCTTATAAAATTTTCCTTTCGATCTGAGCGGAACTTTTCTATCACACAATAGGCCGGACGCATTCCTCCACTTGACCAACCAACCTCGAATTCTACTATTAACATCCCCATCTATATCACCATCGCTTTGAACAATGGACCGAGATATCTAAATCGTTCACACCTTTTAATAATTTGATCACCCAAAGTTACTGCTATCAGTCATTAGACCTACTATTACTAAAATTACATTCCATGTATTCAGCTTTAGTTCTACTCAAACGAAGACCTTTAGACTCCAATATAGACCTCATAATTCAAGTTTTTCCCGGACTTTTTCTCTTGTCTTATCCACAAGGAGGATATCATCAGCAAAAAGCATACACCAAGGTACATCCTCTTGTAAATGCCCAAGTAAGACCATCCATAAATAAAGCAAAAAGATATGGGCTTAAAGCCGATCCTTGATGTAAACCAATAGAAATAGTAAAATACTTCGTCAATCCTCCTTCGATTCGAACACATGTAATAGCTTCTAGCATACATATCTTTAATGACTTGAATATAAGTCATATCAACACCTTTCTTCTCGAGGACTCTCCAAAGAACATCTCTAGGAACCTTATCGTAAGCTTTTTCTAAATCGATAAAAATCAAATGTAGATCCTCCTTATTATCTCTCGTACTTCTCCATCAAACCTCTCAATAAATGTATAGCTTCCATGGTAGACCTGCCCGGCATAAATCCAAATTGATTATGAGATATCTTCGTAATACGTCTTAACCTATGTTCAATTACCCTCTCCCATAATTTTAAAGTATGACACATCAATTTAATTCCTCTATAATTTGCACACTCTTGTGCATCTCCTTTATTCTTAAAAATGGGGACCAAAATGCTCTTTCTCCCCTCCTCAGACATCCTTTTATTTTTTAAAATAATATTAAAAAGTTTAGTAAGCCAGAAACTCCCAGAATCACCTACAACATTTCCACACTTCAATTGGGATATCATCGAGTCCTACCGACTTTCCCCCTTGTTTTCTTTAAAGCCTCATCAACTTCTTTTTTACTAATGCGACGGTAAAAATGAAAAGTTTTATTATTATTAACGATATTAAGATCACTAAGGTCAATCGTACTTTCAAGCATCATCATTAAAAAGTTTATCAAAATAAGCTCACCCACCTATGTTGGATATCTTTTCTAAGAAAAACACTTTTCGATTTTCATGCTTTATATACACTTTACTTGAGTTAAATCTTTACTTTCTTTTCTCTTTGTTTGGTGGTTATACATATATTTTTCACCATTCCTAGTATCTAACACGTTATAAACATCACTAAAAGTTCGAATTTTTAACATCGCAGATTATTCTTTACACTTCCATGCAGTCGTTTTATATTTTTCTCGAGTCTCTACGCTTTTACATTTAAACCAATTTTTGTAACATAACTTCTTATATTTTTTCTTTCGTACATTATTATTCCACCACCAATTATTTTTATTTATAGAAACTTTTTCTTTTAATTTCTAAGTACATTTTTAGCCAGCTTGTTTAATAAGTATTAGTTAATTTTTCCACATAATATTCGCGTCTTCATGAACATCCCAAATATTTAAATCTTGAATTTTACTCATAAAAATAATTTTATTTGTGTCTTTTAGGTGCCCCCATCTTATTTTACGATGTTGAATCCTAGTATTCTTTATTTTACAACTCTTCATCTTAAAATCTAGAACTAATAATCGATGTTGTGATCTTAATTGCTCACTTGGAATAACTCTTACAATTCTTACAATCTCGACGATCTCTTCTTCTCAGTAAGAAAATAATCAATTTGTGTTTTATTAGATCCAATTCTTATAAGTAATAAGATACGTTCATCTCTTTTCTTGAATAAAGTATTAAGTAATAATCATATCATACGCTAAAAGCAAAATCTAAAATGACTTACCTTCTTCATTAATCGCTCGATAATCAGTAATACCTATGAATATTTCGAAATCTTCAACCACTCTATCGATACGTCCATTTAAATCTCCTCCGATAAAAATTTTTTCTTCAAGAGTATCGAGTGTATTAAGTCTTCTAAATCATTCAGTAATTTATCTTTGAGCTTATATCTAAACTAAACTTGAGGAGCATAAGCACTTATAATATTAAAAATCTTAGTATCAATAATAATCTTAAGTCGCTATAATTCTATCTCCAACTCTATTAATTTTGACAACATTATCTTTCAAACTCTTATCTATAATTACACTCTATACAATTTCTAGTACGACTCTTGCTAGAATACTGTAGTTTAAAAGCACTAAGTTATCGATTTCCTTAGCTTTTTCTCCAACCCATTTAGTTCTTGAATACATAGGATATTTATCTTTCTATGGATCATAATATCAACCAATTCGATTAGTTTACCATTGAGAGAACCTATATTCCGGGATCCTATCCTAATACTAAGTATCGAGGACTAACTTCTTTACCCGCATCCGTCCGTAATGTGGAACCCCTGCTTACTCGACACTACACCCCAGGGCGCCGGTGTAGCGGCCCTTGCACACTTTCCACTGTATTCAGGCCATACAGCGCATCGCTTCCAGGGGACGCCCTAGCACTTACACAATGATCAAAAGGATTCATGTCATGATTTTTTTCGACAAGTTTTACGCTGGCTGTCGACTACCTAACGAAACCCTCCACTTTTCACATCCGGGCTTGGGACCGGCAACGGCAGTGTTATTCTCTAAAAGGATAAATGAACATAATTTTAATGCACAGATTTTGAGGTGATTCACATCCGAAATTGGGATATGACAGGTGTGGTATAGAGCCTAGGTGTCAGAAGCAAAACCTTGTACGAATTGTTTTCTTATTTGTTCAAAATGGCATTGGTTCTGCATGACGCTTGACTTCTATACTTGATGCACGGTTCCCATTGAAATGAAAAAAAATTGTCCTAAAAAGTTGGCAGATTTCAAAACATGTCCAAGTGATGCTCATCACAGTTTTCACTTCAGCAATTGAAATAATTTTGTGTGATAACATAAACTATAACGATGGATTATAACATACAACCATGGCATCCAATCCAAACTTGAAGATCCAATGAATGATTCACAGTATTTGATACTTTCTCTTAATTTGAACTGTACAATAGCTATTTTTACGGTCAATTGCTCTTTGAAGGGCTATACTTGTCGACTTTATTTTTCTTTACCGACTGGCTTTTGTTGCTTTCTTTTGCTTTTTTTTATGCATAAATGACAAACTGAAAAGTGATAATTCTTCTTGTTTTGATTATTTTTGTTTCCATGGTTCTCCATTCTTATTTTTTATTGATTAGGTTGGCTGATTGGAATATTCTTTGTTGGATAACAGCATGCAGATCCCACAAGTGACTTTGAGGTTAGAGTATGATTTATATTTTTGTCCATTTAAAGTTTTTTTTTTGTGACTTGTTTTTATGCTGCTAGTTTTTATTTATGAAAATTGCTATATAATTTGAGCTCGCGTTTTCGAAGTTGGTTTAGTTTTCAACAACCACAGTTCAAGATTCATGTTAATGTATTTCTGAAACATTTTATCTTTTATGAATCTATGCTGTCTTCGTGTTTACCTGAAATTTTTGGTCTGGTGGAACAGTTTCTATTAGCTAGAAGTGTAAGCTATTGAGTTCCGTGAAAATGTAAAACTGATCAATTTTTAAAATCCTTTAATTCACAGGAAGTGTTCCACCGTCTACCTCTTCCATATATTGACGAAGAGTTTGAGATTGATTCAATCTTGAGTGATGTTCTGGAGAACAGTACTGAGCCAGCTCCTTACATACATATCAAGCGCAGTATCCTTGAGATAATGCGCCATGATGTTAATCATTGATTTGCCTTTGTACTAAAATAGTACTGTGCTGTTCCAACAAATTCTTATTTTTTAATGATTGCTATGGCGTTGACATGACTAATTTGATCCTTAATGGTGAAAGATGTATATTTGGTGAAGAGGAAACGTGTTGGTGCCGATGCTAATGTCGGATGCACAAATTGCAATGCAAATTCCGACTGTAGCGAGAACTGTGAATGCAGGTTGAACACTATAAGTCACTTGATAATACTTTGCCAATCTTATTATATTCGTTGGCCAGTATCTTTAGCTTCCTCTGTTCTATAAGCTAATTGGATGGAAATTTTGGTTCTTTAAGACTGCTAAAATTTCTTCTTAAATCTTTACTTTAAATACTCAGTACAATCAACCATTTTAGTCATGATTAGTTGCCCTTAATTTTGGTTTGGATTTTCTTCTAAACTGGATAAGATTAACAAACAATCATTGGTATGTCCTTTTACGTATTGCATTTATGTAATGCATTTCATTAGAAACAACACAATAATAAGAGGGATAGCTTGTTATTAATGAAGTTGATACAATTTTTGGTTCCTTGGTTTGATAAGTTTAAAATGAAGCAACTTTACTGTCATCTTTGTGCTTTATGGTGATTTAATTTCTCTTTCAGCGTGGTGTAATCATGTGCCGCATCCAGTTGGTTGAGACATACCAGCTTGCCACTTCGTTAGAGTTCTTTAGAATAGCAATTTCACATTCAATCTTCTTTTGTTGTTTCGTACTATCTTTTTAGACTATCGTAAGCTGCTCATGCAATGCCTATAGTTTATCTTTGGGTTTAATGCATGCTTTTTATTTTATTTCACCTTTTTGTTCGGGACATGCGACTATGTACTTTTGTGTGAGGATATGTGTTTTTTTTTTCCTCTTAGGTTTACAACTGAAATGTAGCTTGGCAAACAAGAAGTTTTACTTGTCTTTGTTTCAGCGACCATTAGTTCTCTATCAGCAGAAAATTGATATACTTTTTTCTTATTTATTTATTGGTAGCTAACAGTTGCAACTGAGATTAATGTATTTTGCAATGTTCATATCAGATGCAAATGACATTTTATGATTATTAATATATTATGAAGTGATCGTAACTCATCATATAAGAAAGCATTGGCCTTCTCTTTAATTCTCTTGGTGGAATGGATATCTTCATTTTGCTACTTTTAGCTGAAACTATAGCCTGTGTAAGCTTACAAATTTTTCGTTGGTATGTGCGAGAACAACCCTCCCAACAAAAAATGCTCATAGAGCTTTAGGGTTTTATGGCGGTCTAGGTTTGCTATGGAGTGAAAAGATATTTTTGAATAGGAAGCCTCTAAAGATGACAACAAGGTCGTGGAATCAAGAGATTAGGCCTTCGGTGAAAGGATTGAGGAAAAATAAAAGTTCTGGTTTTTCCATGTAAAGCACTAAAAAAAATAAAACAGAAAAAAAATAAAAAGAATAAAAGAAAAATAAAAAAAGGGGAAATTGTAGATCTGACTGCAGGTCTTCGGTATGGAAAGTATGTGCAACCCTAGCGCTTGAAGCCATTTAGAAATCTTAGACTGCTATGCCAACATATGCTATGGAAAATTTTACAAGTTTTTGTGGTGTTTTGGTACTTTCTTGTTTTTATTCAGAGATTAGGTCATGCAGGGACCTAATCTTGCAGCAGGTTTTGGTTTGGGATGTTTGGCTTTGGCTGACAAGCTTAGGGTTTATAAAAAATTGGGAAGATTCCTATTAATGAATGAAAATTGGGTATGATTAACTCTTGGGTTTTTCATCATACTTTAAGAGATATAGGTTCATCAAAAGGCTTACAGCTTAAGATTAGGTTGGATTAATTTGAGCCCAGGTCAACCTCTTTAAAAGGAATTTGTTTAGGTTCTTGTGAGAGAAAGTTATGAAGATGATATGGCTATGTAGAGGAATAATAGAGGAAGGTTCTCACAGTTAGAATGAAGGAACAAAATTAAAACGTGCATGGATGTAATACCTGCAACTAATCAATCAATTAAATCCAAATAGCCATAGGGTAAGCCAAGGGTTTCAAATTCCCTCCTTACAACTATTGGTACTTTCTTGATTTATATAAATTTCTCTTCAAATTCCCTCTTTCCCTCTTTTGGTTTCTTCTTAATAGCATTAGGGCTTAAATACATGCAAATTTATTTGTTATTCTTGGATGAATGAAAGGTTGCTGAATGTTGAAAAGAAATTCTAGTTTCTTCCAAAACATGGAAGCTTAATAGCACAGTCAATTTATTCCCCATGATTATGGATCAATTTTCTCATAATTTGAAAATTTAATTTCTAATGAAATTTAAAATTTCATACTTTCCATATAATTCTACAACAATAAAACCTATACATTGTCATTGCAATATAGTATAAAATTATTACAAAATAATCTTAATTAAATGTCTTTCTATTGCTTTGGCCTCTTGTGATTGGAACGTGTCAGAAGTCATTTTAGGATTTCTTTTATATGTACCCTTAAATTTATCAAATTGTGTATATTTCTTCCAAGCGATTTTAGCATAGTTCTTTTATGGAACTTTCCTGCAAGTTCTTATTAGGACTTAGGTTGGTACTAGCTTTCCACTAAAGGGTTGCAGTTTTAAGCTGTGTCAAAGAAAAGGTCTTGCTGCTAGTACTATTAAAAAGAAAGAAGAAAAAAGCAATATGTGGAATTCCCTTTTCTTACTCTTAGCCATGAATTCTGTCATTTATGTCAAATAATTATTTTTCATTTGTCTTCGATTATGAAACAGAGGTCTCTCACTCAGTTGCACTAAGGCCTGTCATTGCTCAGAGATGTGCAAAAACAAACCATTCCGTAAAGAAAAAAAGATCAAGGTTGTCAAGGTCAGATACATTTCTTTTATCTGCACTTGGTAATTAAATATTTGTCTTCTTCTTCTTGTAACATTAACATGGATTTTTTTATGTCTCTCTTTAACTTTGTTACTTAAGAATATTGTACTATATATGTCCAAGTGTTTTTTATGTCTTAGCGCTTGAATGAAATTATTTAACTATTGAAATAATCATAGAAGGCTATTTGTGAACTACAATTGGATGTTTTTAGTTAATTTTTTGTTGTTGTCTTATGTTAATTATGTGAATCAAATTTCATTTTTTGTTCTATTATTTTTCTATAGGGGTGAATCGTCTCAGATGTAACTTTAATTTTAGGTCATGGTAGTGTGTTGTAAGCCTTGTTGTGACATCAGAAAAGAAATGTTTGGTTGTATTAGTTGTATCAATACTTTTAATTGTGTATACATTTATGAGTGCCCGAGTGTCGGTCGTCAAATCGTTGTTTGAAATTTTTAAAAAGACATTATATAGGTAATGTATAAAATATGGCTTAGATTTAAGAAAATATGTATATATTGATTTGAAAATAATATTTTAAATTTGAAAAATGAGAATGAACGAATCTCATTCATTTAGTAGTTTGAATGAACGCGCACAATATCACAAGCGATGCATCTATTATGAGGAATAGACACATTGCTTGATGATAATGCTCGATCAAATAAACTACAAAATATATGACATCCGTTATGGTCTGCGAATCTTTTGTCTTGACCAACAAGTTTTCCTATTTAATACAAAAGGATTAAATAGCGTTTATATTACCTGGGTCCTTAAAGCTCCTTATAGAGGCAAGCTTCTATAGTCAATTACCCTCAAATGACCACATTCACCTGAGAGAACTCTCGAATTAGATTGTATCTATCTTCATGAATTCAAAGGGTAGCGTTTTCAAAGTAGTGTGGTAATATGAAGTCCAATAGATGAGTAGCTCAAGACTGGAATAGTTTTTATAGGAATCCAAAAGAAAGAATAGGGGATGACATGGATCCGAGTAAATCTCGGTGACATCCCAGACTATCCTATTGTTGAGCTTTAAGTTTTGGAAATGAATTTATTTAAATTTCAATCATGTCAATTAATTATAAGAATTACATTTGCATAATATCTGATTATGCAATCAACCTAGAAGATAAGAGGATTTACGCCGTATCGGACGACGATATCGGAATCCTAAGGCGAGTTAGGGGTTATATTGCACAACATGGTTGTGCAAAGACCTAAAAGAAAATGTGATGATTTATGTCGCACTAGACGGACTACCTCGAAGTCCTATCACTTGTTATTTAAATTAATGAATGATTTTGCTGATGTAGGCAAGTTTTGCTTTTGAAGATGGCCGTGCTGCCTTCGAAGTTTTGCTCCGTATTCCACGTTGTAGCAGTGTTGAAGTTTTAGGTTTTGAGGTTTAAAGAAAGTTTAAAGTGGACATACAATTGTTATATTAGTGTTTTATTTTATTTTTTTAGATGTGTGTTTTACAATAAACATGAGTATATATACTACAATAAACGAGATAACATGCTATAGTAAACATGAGCAGTAATGGTAAATTGCAGTGTAAAAAAGATAACAGCAGTATAGTACAGTAAAAGGAAAGCAATAACAGACAAATAAGAATATGCTATAGTAAGAGTAAAACAGTGAGTATGATACAGTAAAAGTAAAGCAGTAGTAGCAGTAAGCATAGCGAGGAGTATGCTACAGTAAAAGTAAAGCAGTAGTAGCAACAATGAAGTTACAAAAAAACACTGTAACTTTAATTACCTGAACGCTATGTTATTTCTTATTATTTTTCCTGCAAAAAAAAGGTTCAGTAGCATAAAAGACTTATTATTTTTCCTGCAAAAAAAGGTTCAGTAGCATAAAAGAAGTAGAGGCATGTAAAAGGAAGGGGGTCTAGTATCCCGAGTTACTTGTGGAAGGTAAAACCCAAAACTACATGCGACAAGCCATAAAACGAGAAAATTTGGAGAAAAATCTGTGAAAAACTCGAAAGGAATCAAAATAAGCAGTAGGAAATGTTGACCTCACTTTTTGTGAGAATCATTCACCAAACACCTTGAGAAAGGAAGTCTACCTACATTGACCTCCTAAAAATAATAAACCCTAAGAACTAGGGTAAAACCTTGACAAAATCTTCTTGACCATAAAATTGACCTTAAAATAAATGTTGACATGATCAAATTGACATTGATCAAAATCAACAAAATTTTAATTTAAAATTCACCACATTCACCTTTGAATTAGTCTAAATCCAAAATTGGGTCAACATGACCTATTTAGACCCCAAAATGATAAAATCACAAATATTGTGATTAAATCGACCATGACAAGGTTGAAAAAGTCACATTAGACATCTTGAAACTTAAATCGACCAATTTAGTTTAACTTGGGTTAACTTAAGTCAACATTGATCAACCATGGTCAACTCTTATCAATTTTGGTCAAAACACACAATTTTGAACAAAGAATGATAAAAAAATAATAAAAAATGACAAAAATTATAAAAATGAAATAAAAATGACAAAATTAATTAAATAATTAATTTCAAAATTATTTTGATTGATTAAATTGACTAATAATTTAATTTTTAATATTTTAATTAATGAAATAATTAATTAAAATGAAAAATTAAATTAAAAGCCATGAAAATGATAAAATGCACAATTTTGATTAAAAATAATGAAATTAATCAAATAATTAATTCCAAAATTATTTTTTATTAGTTAATTGACTAATAATTTAATTTTTATATTTTAATTAATGTCATAATTAATTAAAATAAAAATTAGATTAAGAAGTCATAAAATAAGACAAAATTTCATTTTCTAATCAAAATGACATGAAATTAATTAAATAATTAATTCTGAAAATTTTGTGAATTAATAATTTAATTAATAAAATTTCAAACTTTTTTAATTAATTAATTAATTTTAATTAATTAAAATGAAATTAAATTAAAGAGGGGGGTGGTTAAAATGACATTTAACCCTTTAAAATCAATTATACCGTAATAATTGATTTTTCAAAAATTTTAAACCCTCTTATGACATCATGATCACCCCATATAGGTTTCACATAACCTATAAGACTCATTAAGGATGAATTAACTCATAAAAAGACTCATGATGATTATTCACATGAATGGATAATTTTTACTTTAACCATGGTTAAAGTAAAAAAAATGACATTTTCATCATTAAGAGGAGATGGGGAGTCACTCTCTCATGCAACCTCAAGAGAGCTTATGGTGACTCATTCATCACCTTACCTTTTAATCAATAGGAAAGCATCAATTTGCATCATCCTCACATCATAAGGTTACATCATAAATTAAATTTTGAAAATTTAAGGAAAATAAGGGGCATGTGTCATCCCTTCATGAAAATTTAAATGAGGTGGAGAAATATGAAGGCCTTAGCTTTCTTGACTCATCACTAACCTCCCATCTAGCCAATAGGGAGGAGACAAAACAATCACATGGAATTTGAGGCTCATTATAACCATTGGAAGGCAATCATTACCATGGCATCTGAATGAGAGAAATCAAGCTTATGTGGCCTTCTCCTTGGTTCATTGGAAGGTGATGAAAGATTTGCATGGGGGAGGCTGATCCAAGGTAAAATGAACGAACTCCAATCACCTCTCAAGCCCCCAATGGATGAAGCCTTGGGAAAATCCAAGCCAACCACCATCTCCTTCACCATGGTTAAGTAGGCTAGTTAAGCATGAAATTGCTCAATCTATCATTTTCATAGCTGAAACTCTACTCATAGGCATCAATAGGAGAGTTGACAACTCCCCGAAATCATCCTAAAGCTCAGCCAAGCCTTCCTATAGCCATTGATAGAGGCTATAAATAGAACAAAACTTGAGAGGAAGAAAAGAGGAAAAAAGTGACTCATAGCTCTCAAAATATTGCTCAAATCCTCTAGCTTTCAACATAAGAAACCTCGCTAAGGATCTTAGTAATTTATCCCAACAAAAATCCAGCCCTCAGCTAGCCCCTACGCTCCACCACATCAAGCCAAACAAGGCTACCCGAGAGCCCTAAACCAAGAGAGGGAGAGGAATTTGTAAAATTCTATAGAGTGCTCCAATCCAAAAACTTCCTACATGAAATTTGTTGCTTAGGACCAGAGCAATCAAACCCAACCAAAGTTGAGCCATAAAACTGACCCCATCGAGCCAATTTGGCCCAAACCGAGCCTACATAAAAATTGAGTCATCTTGTCAAAATCTCCCACCAAGACTTGATATAAGTCCAAATTGGAGTGACAAAAAATTTCTTTGGGACTATAAGAGGCTGACCAACAACTTCCATCAAACTCAAACTCATTGTGGCCAATGTATGAATTTTTTATTTTAAAATAATTCATAAAATTGAAAAAATCGTAGGCTAAATTAGTCCAGAACTTCGTGATCACCGTATAAATGTGATCTATATCCATAGAATAAAAAATCACTAAATTTCATGGAGAAATGAGTGAGATATTTACCCTAGAAGTTGGATGACTCAAAAATATTCCAAATTATTGGGATTAAATCCCAGCCATCTGTTCCCGTGTTTCGGAACAGACGGCGCTGATCGCGCTCGCCCGTGTTCGCTGTCCGGATCCGCGCAGCGGATCGGCCCGCTCGTTTGACGGTACGAGGACACGCGACAACAGCTGGATTTTCTGGAGCCATTTAATTCCAAACAACCTTAAAATAATAAAAAATTCATAACATTTTGTGCAGAGATCCTAAATTTAAAATAAAAATACATCTGGAAAGCCCTTTAAGAGGAGAAAATTATGAAATTAAAATCATAATTTTATTCTTTGTATTTAATTTTTAGATAATTAAATACTTTTCGGAGTATTTTAATTATTAAAAATTATTTACAAATCAAAAAAATCTGAAATTTTGGGGAATTTATCTTTATGTGTTTAGGGATCTTCTCTGATTTTTCCTAGGTTAGAAAACCCCTTTCAAGACATTTTGTAATTATTTCAAATAATAATTATAAAAAAAATGAAAATTAAAGAAAATAAAGTTGAAAATGGTTAGAGAATTTAGGGTGACTGACATTAACCCTAAAATGACATTTCCTAAGCCATTAAATAATTTTAAATGATATTTTTAAATTAAAGGTTAAAATTCATTAAAAATTAATAATTTAAACCCTTAAAAATCTCCTCTTCACCCAACTAGGTCCATTCCCTCAATGGACTAGAACTGAAATTGAATCTAACTTAGAATTTACAACTCGGCGTGCTTTCCATCAAACCCGTTCAAGCCACTACCAAGGTTGCTGAACATTGAATCAAGAGCTCATCTTGCTCTTGCTCATGCTACACATTCTCTGAGGCATGGTGCAATTGACATTGCTATTCTTCCTAGTTTGTATCTGTTGCCTTACTCTCCCATACTTGAATGTTTGTATTCTGGCATCCGTTTTTTCCACTTTCGAGCCTCTTGCTTACATATTTCTTTTGATTTGAGATTAATTAAAGAGGTGATGTGGTGAGGTGAATTGGACAGATTGGTTTGGACCATATATGGGTTATTGCATATTCTATATGTAGATAATTTGGTCATTGTATATGTGACTAGTCGGGCCTTTTGGGTTGGATTTGTATTATTCATGAATCTGGACATGGGTTAGTGTTTTATCCCAACTTACACATTTCAAAATCCCTTGGTTAGTGGGCTTTCTTTGAACTCAGTTTTATGTAGTTTGGCTTATGTTGATTAAGTTTAAGCCTAATGTGGATCAAATTCGAGTAAAGTTGTTTTGTTTTGGGATTTGGATTCCTTAAGTAGGGAAATGGCCCACGATCAAGCTTCTCTCAATATTCTCACTCTTTGGGGCATTGAGATGGACCACATCTCAGAACAAGTTGGATTGGGCCCACAATCATCACAGCCATTTCTAGCTTGCGGATCACAGCCTAGAATTGTTTTGCCGCCCAAATAGAGCCCACATATAAAATTTTAGCTGGTTAAATATTGATAATTTGATTTTACACAAGACTCCATAATTTAACTTTCATAGAAAATTTATCACAAGTTTGAAGTTTATAAGAAATTATGGTTTGCTCAAAACCAGTGTAATTACTCATCAAATGCTGATTTGTCTAGAAAGACTCAAAATGTACGAATCGCTCCATGTTACCTATGGTTGGGTTTGATCATTCTTCATAGGATGTCTTATAAATGATTTTGTGGACTAGTTTTGTTACAAATGCATTGATGAAAATAAATGTGCTTTATCTTGCAGCCTGCATAAAACTCATTTGATGAACCAGTTAATCTCGTGAGTATAAAGATAAACTATGATAAGCTACTTATTTTGAGATACTTCCACTTACATGGCGAAGGAACTTGTTCCTACATGCAAAAACTAATAGCAGAACTCATTAATAATCATATTGTTTTTATATTTGAGTGATCTCTACAATTTCTAATGCAGTTAAATTTTCTATATTTGTTCTTGATTTGCATACCCCAAAAGCTTCCCTTTTTGCTCGCATGTATTTGCATATACTGCATGCGCCTGCTAAATATTTAAAAACCTTTAAATTTTCATTCCTTTAAAATCTATGACAAAAAAAACACTTTTTAAACTTTTAAAATATAGCACATGTATTTGACATAGTGTCGGCGTTGTTTTGTGCGTGAAGTGCCCGTAAGAAGCTGTCGGTCGCCGGAATCGAAATCCCGTAGCCCGCTTCGGAAGGATCCTTCAAGAAAAGGAAGAGAATCAAACTGACCCCATATTTTTCATAGTTTAAATGAAAGAGCGCTACACCTCAAGTCATGCATTTATTCCGTAAGACAAACACAAGACTTGAGGGTGATGCTCGATCAAATAAACTAAGAAATATATGACGTCCGTTTGGTCTGCGAAACCATTTTATTTGCCGACAAATTTCCCTATTTAATATAAAAAATTAAATAGGGTTTATTTTAAATCGGTTCGGAAATGCTCTCCTATAAGCGGCAAGCTCTCATAGTTAATTACATCTTAAATGATCGAAATTACTTAAGAAAACTCTTGATAAAAATCAGGAAATATTATCTTCAAGGAGGTCAAAAGGATAGGACTTTTCAACGAAGTAAGATATGGAGTTGTGCAAAAGGAATTGACTCAAGTTTGGAATGTTATATCATAGAATCCAAAGGGAAAGAGACTAGGGGATATCAGAGATCCGAAAGCGGACCTCGCTGACTTGCCGGGCTATCCTATAGTCTTGCTGATGAAGATGCACTCTGCTGTCGAAGGTGATCGTGTTGCCCACCATGCAAGCTCCAAACTCCTTGCCGTGAAGAGGTTGAGTTTTTTAGAATGATAAGTTAAAATGTTCAATCAGGTGGCCCTATGGTCGATGTCTTCTAAACATCCTATGCAAAGTATGTTTAAGTCGTTGTATGCTTTACGACAGTGATATATAAAGACGAGAAAAACAATAAAAAAAAACATGCAACAGGATATAGTGTATGCTAAACAGTAGAGCGTACAATAGCAGGTATAAAAAGTAATATGCTTCAAATGTAAACAAACCTGTATTCCTGGGGGACCCGTAGTCTTCTTATGTGTAGCCAGCAGGAGTGTATCACATAAAAGTCAAACAAGAGAAGGAAAAATTGGTCGAAAAGCTCGAGAAAGCAAGGAGACTGACTCATAACAGAAAAACCCGAGAAAACAAACGAAAGTCAAAAATAAAATCATCAAAACCTCGGGAAATCTCAGAAAAAGGACCACGAGCGCTTCATCAAATATCAAACGAAAGCCCGAAGAAAACCGCAAGCACTCGGCCGGGGCTAGGCTCGTAACCGTGTAGTACCGCTCGAAGGGTCGTCGAAGCGTCGCTCGCTCACACGAGTGTATAAAGCCCGCCACTCGACCAGAAGGCGCGTCCAACTAAACCTAACTCGGAGAGTGTTCTCAACCCAAAACTGATAATCAACAAGTAGACAACCAGATTTTATAATATAGTTTTTGAAATTTATATTTTTAGCATGCACATGAGTTTCAGGCATACAAAAGAGAGTTTTATCAATGCCCTGGAGCGAGTCCTGATGTCGTAGGATGGGATATCATTCTACTCTATCACTGGCGTATCTTTTGCATCATCGCTGTCATTGCCCCAAAACAAAACAAAACAAAACCGACTCCGAGTGAAGCGAGGAACACATGTAAATCAATAAGGAGGGGAAGAAGAGGAGATTACCACACCTCCGTACCCGAAGAGACTAAAACGGGAGGAAGGTTAATCCACTCGCCCCTAAAACACGTAACAACGTAACGTCGAAAGCATGACCCGAGGTCCTCGAATCGACCATGGGACATCATTTTCTCACTTGGACACAATCGGATCGGCCCCGAAATGGGTATCCCCGCATTCAGATAAAACTAAACCAAAAGCAAGGACCTTCGAGAACCGTTTAAAAACTTCGTAAATCGAACGAGAAAAGAAAAGAAAAATGACTCTGGGAAAACCGACTACCGTACTCCAAACCCGCAAGAAAATCCGGATACGTCAAATCTCAAAACGTACATCAGCCCCTAAGGCACGTACTCTCTCAATAGGTCTACCTACCGGCTTCGGGACCGGAATCACGACATGAGAATCAGAAAACTTCCAATCCATAAGAAAGTGAGTATACCAGCCCAAAAGCCTCAAAACTAGCACCAATCCCACCAAATAAAACCTTTAAGAAAGTGCCTTAAGTATCGATGCCCAATTCACTCCCATGAGCAGATAAGAAACAATTCTGAATTACATTTCCCATCAATTCCAAATTCAAACATAGCAATAAGCAAAGCCATCACCACATTAATCACCACTATAAGGCTCTCCGCCAAAGCCACAACAAAGGGGCAGCAATGAGTAAAGCACCCACCCATCCTCAAAATCACAAATCAACATCAAGAGGCTCACGACAAAGCCCCAAACTGAACCCAAATCCTCCACAAACACATTAGAGAGCCCTTACTAAATAGACTTAGAGCTCAGCCTCAACACATCTCACCAAACTCCAACAACAAAGCCCTACACGAGCCACCGTAATCCAACTCCAAGACCCAGCTAAACACCCCCCCCCACCCATAGGAGCAGCTACCAGCTCACAGAAAAGCCAAACCCGAGCCACCATATAGCTAAATAAAATCATCCCAACCGCAAGTTGTAAATGACCCAAACATAAAGCCAAAATCATAAGCATCAAAAGAGCTAAAACCGAGCCACAACAAAAGTGAGGACAAGCCCAGCTCCAAGTCATAACAATATCAATTATAATGCCAAAATCAGGAGCATTAAAAGAGCTAAAACCGAAGCGTCAAAAGAGCCAAAAAACCGAGTCACGACAAGGCTAAGACAAGCCCAGCTTTAAATCACAACAGCCCCCATATGAAACTAAAGCCCGAGAAAGCCAAATAAGTCAGCCCAAACCATAGCTAAGCTGGGAGCAAATCCAGCTTTAAATTAAAACACGGGAAACAACAAGATTAAAAGAAGACCGAGCCACATAAAGCTCAAAAAAAAAAAAAATCCAGCTAGAATTAAGTTTAAAACAAAGAGTGTAGCAAGATCTCAACAAATTCCAATATAAGAATAAATCCAGAACACCAAAGTAGGCTCTCAAATAGGAAATAGATCAAGCCAACCAAGCTCCCAAACAAAGCCAGAATGAATCTCTCAAAACATTGAAATAAGAGCAGCAAATATACATTGAAATAGCCTCTCGGGTAAAGGCTAGACTAAGCCAATCGAGCTCCCAAATGAGCTATGATGAGGTTAAAGCCACAACTAGCATGAGACTAAAACAAACATCTCAACGTGCTCAACATACTAAAATATAGAGCCTATATATTTTTATCATGAGAGTAAACATGGGGCTCTTTCAAATTGAATTAAAACTTCACCTTAACATGCAACTTTTGTAAAGGAAAGCTACAAGGAGCAATGAATGAGCTCCACATGTATGTAGAATTAAATAAATACTTCCATGTCTCATGTTAAGCTAAAGTGAGCAAGGAACAACTCAATACTCATTTCATCATGCTTGCAAATAAGATTAACCTTATCTTAAACACATGCCTTTAATACATCGAAATTAAAAGACTAACACTTGCCTTAGACAAGGATGAACCTAGAACTCTTTCTCCATCACTTCTAGCATACATACACACATGTATATTCTTGAAACAAATGAAGCTAAAAAATTTTAAAACCAAATTTTTCACACACTTGCAAAGGGAGACTAAGCCTGCCTTAAAATCGTATTTCCATGCTTTTAGATGGCTCTAAATGATAAGAGATATAGAAGAGAGCCCATCTCACAACATATAGGCATATAACAATTTTGAAACAAGTGCTCAAATCTATCCCTAAAACATGCTCAAATCTTTCTTTTCATGCTTCAAACAATAAAACACTTTAATTATTTATATAAGGTCATAATAGCATGCCATTAGAAAATGAAAGCTAAGAATCACCATTTCAAGCAACTAAGTAAATCATTCCATAGCATACAAACAGCCAACCGAAATTTGCAAACAGGGAAGCCAAGTCAAGAGCAAGGAATGCGGCTTCCCTGGGCCAAACCGAGAAGGAGAAGGGGAGGGTGAGAAATACTAGAGAGTGTAGAACACATAAGAAGAACAGAAAATCAAACTCCAAGCCGGCAGCACCTCCTCCTCACAATAACTTTTGGGCCAACCCTAGACCATCCCAAAATGGGGTTTAAATAGGGGAAATGGGAAGAGGAGTGCCGGCACCTACCCATGGAGTCGAGAGAAAACCCAGGGAGCTACGGGGGATGGGGGAGATTGACGCCAGGAGCAGCAGGGACGGGCCATTCGCGCGTGCAGAGCACGCTCGGATCACGCCGCAGAAGAGATAAGGAATGGAGAAGACCACGCGCGGCTCGAGGAACCAACGGCTACGAAATGGAGAAGGTATCGAGTGCGGGAGAGGAGTCGCAGAGAACTCCCATAGGGCTCGAGCACGAGAGACGAGCGAACCGGGCGGGTCGAGTGAGGGAGAAAGGGATTTTAGGGTTTATATTTTAATTAAATAGATTTAAAATTAATTTATTTGAAAATATGCCCCAAATCATAACTCTCGCACCCGACGGGCTATCGTCGCAAACTTAACGTTGATTTTAAGTGAAATCGACGTTCCAGACACATCGGCGCAGTCCGTTTCGCCGTCCGAGGTCGTCTGGGCAACCTCGTCGACAATCGCGTCAAAATTGCGTCAAAATTTGGTATCATCGCGAAATTTTAACACGAGCATGATCGAAAGCGAGGTCAACACATAGCATACTCTTTTATCATGTATACATACTATATATTTTATTTTGATTTTTCAAAAATAAAATTTGATTTAAATAAATTAATATTTTAATTTTCAGTTAAAAAAATCCCTTAAACTAAGTGTGGTTTAGGCCATCAAAATGCTTCGTGTATTTTTCTAGGGCAGTGGAATTCATATTGAAATAAAGTACTGAAGATATATTTTGGCCAGGTGGTTTCGTATGGTTCTTAAAATAAGCCATAAATGGAATTGACATTTCGATGTTAAATTGAATTGCTGTATTTCTGTTGTAAATTAAAATAACGTTTTCATTATTATGTTTGGCACCGTGACTTCAACAATAGCATGTTTAATATTATGTTCTCTTGCAGACAAATTTGTGTGGCTGGGGTGCAGTTGCCCTGGAGTCCATTGAAAAGGGTCGTTTTGTGGTAGAATACGTCGGAGAAGGTATGATTTTACTTCGGAAACTTCTTTTAAATTATATTTTAGCAGCCAGTTGTCATATTCAGACTATTGAGGGTTATTTCAAACAGTTCCGCACTGTTCAGTTTGTTTAGAGCTACATTTCTTATTTCTCTGATTTATTGAATCATTTTGAACTTTTTCCCATAATTGTTTTGTCCTTGGTCTCTTTGTATGACTTTTAGTGCACTCAATTGAGCTTACAAACTAAAAATCATTTATTAATCAATTAATCAAATATAGATTACCAGTCTTTATGATTTTTAGAAATAGGTTTACAAGGATAATACTAAATTTTAATTTCAGATCTTGTTGGTTCTAATCTCAAAAAAATATTTATGTTCAAATTTATCGTTATCAAAGATGATAATTAAGCCTAATATTAAAATTAATTAAGGAACATTAAAATTCGGACAAAAATATAAATATGGGCGTAAAATGCTTAAAAACAAAACATGTTCAGCTTTATGTTGAGGCTTGACTTTACTCCTTGTGATTGGCCTATGGACAACTGGATTTTTATATGTTAATTTGGATTGATTATTAGGTTGTATTGCATCATGCCTTTCGGAAAGAAGTCTATTTTGTGGAACTAGGGACCATTACTCATACAAAAAGTTAGGCGCTAGCTTTTCCACTTCATCCCTCGTGGTTCATCTATATTATACATGCCTTCCAAACTGACTAGAAGTCCATGTTCAAAAAAAAATTTTCTTTTTCTCAAGTATCATTTTGTATAAATAATACTCAACATCCAATGCAGGCATGTTGAAATGAAATGATCTATTTTAGACATTTATCCATATCATTGTATCTGGCTGAATGTTATAAGCCAGAGGGGATGGTTATGCAAGAGGATAAAGTAGCAACATGCACTAATGAGGGACGTTGTCAGTTGAATGCTTTGATGAGAATGGTGGTTGTAGGAAGGTGGGCTTTTGAAAACTTATTTTTTATTAATTTATTATTATGATTTTTTTTTTTTTAAGAAAGAAGGGGTCAAGGGGAATGGGTTATGGACCATACGGGAGTCAATTGTTTTAGATGGGCTTTATGAGAATTTAGATGGATTGTGTTCGAATGTGTAGTGATGATTGCACTAGATGGGAGTCAATTGTTTTAGATGGGCTTTATGAGAATTGAGATGGATTGTCTTCGAATATGTAGTGATGATTGGAGCAAGGGCTTGATGAATAAAAATCAAAGAAAGGATCGAAATATTAATTGAACCATCTTTTGAAGCCAACATACATAATTATTAGCTATAAATTGACACTATGAATTCGGATATCACAATCAATTGACCTCCCTAAATAAATTTTACTAATGAATTAATTAAGCAGTTAATTCTTAGGTATTTACATAGGTATCACCTAATTCATAGGTATTTACATATCTGACACCTAAAGTTTACGTTTCACGTATACATCACATAATTTTTATATCACATCAAAAATAGCACTATTTTAACTTTTGAGAAGTAAATCCTATTTTTTCATGCATATGTAAGGTGGGATAAAAGTAAAAATTGAAGTCTAGGTGCTAGACATGTAATTGCGTAGTGGTATGTATGTAAATCTTCAACATTTTTTTTAAGTCTAATTCAATTCTGACTGCCTTATAGTGAGCTGATATCCCGCACATGTGGTGGTTTGACTCATTGCTGAATCTTTTTATTCGTACTACTGTCAACTTAATTTTTTTATGTCATTGCACATCATTGAAACCACTTGTCATTTGTTGGTTTTGTTGGAGTTTTGTAAATTATTTATTTCTACCGCATTTATGATATTTCATCACAAGAGTATTACGTGAATTCCTCTGCCCATAATCCAACTTTTCAGTGCTCATTTGTATTTCCACTTTTTCTGAAAATAAATCCAGGTTGCAGGAATTTAAACCTACTACACTTGGAGGCAATTTCTTAGCTCTCCACTACTGCATGCTATATCGTTATTTTTAATTTTATATTTTTAGCCCATAGTTTTCCTTTAAAGGAGCCTATGTTTGTCGAGAGAAACACCCACCCTTTTAATGCAATTTTCGAGCAATGTTAATTTGAAATTGGAGTTTAAACACTTTGGAGGGTGTAGATGCTATCAATTTGACTTGGGAACAACTTCAACAAGAATGATTATGTAAATTTTTAGATGAAAAAACTCTTATGTAAAGGATAAGGCATCTGATTTTAAAACACAATAATTTTTCATCAAGATTTAGTCTCTTTGGGAAGGGTCTTAAGGACTAAGTGCCTGTTTGGGGCAGCTTATTTGGTGCGGCACGTTTTCAGAACACCGAAAGCCCCCTTGGTTGGTGCGGCGCAGTGGATTATCATAATAATTTGATCGAAATTCCTATTAAACACGGCCGTAGGCTTAACCTTGCGGCTTGCGTTCCTTTGCACATCTATTACCTCGCTACTCCCGTGCTTGTCTCGCGTTTCATTTGCTCTAGGTGTCGATCGCTCTCGCAAGTCGGGCTTCTCTCCCACTCCCGCACCTCTCTTGCGCTTAGCATTGCCTTTCTACTCTTCCTCTTCTTTTCGATCTCTAGTTACCGCGCTCTGTGAGTTATTCCTGTAGTAATTGTCAATGGACTATCTTTCTTTATGCGATTCTTTGCTTTCTGATTTGTAGTTTGTTGTGAGATGTTTGTGATATTCGCCAAAAGTGATTTCTGATTGGTTATATGCGGCTTTGTTGATTTTCGATTTGGATTTTGCAATAAAAAAAAGAAAAATGTTGAGTGTTGTTTTGGAGAATGGATGAAAGAGTTTGCTTGATTTGTTGAGTATGAATATGAAAAATGGATGAAAGTGGGTGCTTTATTTGTAGATTGCAACGTCTCAAGTGCTCTGTTTGAAAAATGGATGAAATAGAGTGCTTGATTTATACATTGCATTGTTTCAGGTACCCTATTTGAAAAATGGATAGAATAGCTATTTCTTTGGTTGCTTAATTATTCTCTACCTGCTTAGCTATGTAACAAAAATAGCTAGGTGATGATGGTGCCTTTCACCGCTGTTCTATTTGTGGCCACTCTTCGTCATGTCCTACATTCTAGATTCCTATGTGATGATGGAGCCTTTTACTGCTATCAAATAAGTTGTATATATCAAATGCATCTATATATGTCAAATTCCTTGTGCTTTTTATTATTTGAAAGATTTACGTATATACTGTTCAATTCCCTGTATATTTACATATTAACACATGAACTCCCAATTCTTCTACATTCTTGCCACCTTTCTTTGAAAGTTGTATTTCATTTTTTATTAAAGGGAAATATTTTTTATGTGATGAGGAAGATTCGGGTGGCACGAATGAGAAAGTAAAATTTGGGTTTAGATATATAAATGCATGAGAAATGTGTAGCTCTTTGCCACATTCCTATAAGCTATAAGAACATGGGAAAATTTACATACATTTCAATACTCATGTGGTTAAATATCTAAAAAACCATGATATGTATATATATAAAAGAACTCTAGGGTCTATTTCATTAAAATAAAAAGGGTACAAAATAGGTAGTATGAGAGGACCCAAAAAATTGAGCTCGACTCATATAAGAAACATAAATCAAATAAAGCTTAAACAGAGCGATACAAAAGATAGAACAAAAAAGAAAAAAAACAACTAAAAAGGACGAGGGTGCCAAGACTTCCCTCTGCCCTTGATTTTTGTAGCGCATCCAAAAATCAAATTATGAAGTGTTTCTCCATTGTCGGGGGAGACAAAAAAATCATCCATTAAATTTCCAAGGCGGATAGAACCCCCAGTCTTTTTTCGCTGGGAGGCATACACTTGTCATTCTTTTCGAAGACTTGTCGGTCTGAACCATAAGAGACAGTTGCAGCGATGTGTTCTATTGTTTGTGTTGTAGCAGTAACAAGACTACTGTTTGACAGTGATTCGCCCTCGGTAGTAGTATGCACATTTTCCGTCCTCTGAATATGAATGTTCTTTTCTGCCCTATGTTCAATCACGTCAGGGAGGGAATCCTGAGCGCCCTCAGCAGTAGTTCCTATTCCAGAAGAAGAAAGCTGAGAAGAAGGGGCCACAACCTGCCTTCTAGGTACAACCACCTGACACTCGAACAATTGATCTTTATGAACCTGCTCAGAATCAATATCATTAGACTTTTGCACCATCTCCAGCGTGGGCTTTGCAGTAGGTATCACCGATAGTTAGGAAGAGGGTATATCTGTCGCAGGAATGTGTGACCTAGTAATATTTGTACGTGATGATTTGAAATTCGGATGCAGGTGGTAATACTGCTGGTGAGAGTGTCCAAACATATGACAGTGGGTACAAGAAAGAGCGCATTTGTCTCAAGCTTCCGTTGTCGCTAAAAATCCTCGATGTCGTGCACCAATCCATATCTCTTTCGGGAAGGGTGACTTAATATCTCATTCTATCAATATTCTAGCCTCAGAAGGCCTGGTTAGATTTTATGTAGGCAGATTAGTCTGGAGTGGTGTGCCTTATATATTTGCAAAAGTAAATAAAAGCTCTGAATCGTAAAGGTGAACCTGCAAATCTGGGAAGCGTAGCCAAACATGAATGATCAGAGGTTCGGTCCGACGATCAAAATCCACCGTCCATTTCAACACCATCACCCGATTGTCTTTGCGAAGTGTTCTTCTAGCAAACACTTGGGTGTAATTTCCATCATCCATCAATTGGACGAGAACATGTCGACCATCCAGTCTTCCAATCTTCCAACTTCCATTCAGCTTCATTTGCTCAAATTTCTTACGATCACTTCAAGTTTAGGGTTACCGTAGATGAATTTACCTATTCGAAACAATTGGCAGGGTGCAGCTAATATGAAGATCTCTTCCTCAGTAAGAAAGATTGTATGTTTGCTGTCTTTCTGAGATGTTTTTTTTAGGAACCGGTTTCAACTTCTTGTGCGAATGTGAAATCTCTGCTGGGAAACGTGAAAGGGCATGGGCGAGATTATTGCCGGGGAGGGTGTCTGCGTGAGAACGACCCAAGGCCATCACAAAGCCCTGCAGCTGTCGAGAGCGGAAGACAGCGTAGAAGCAGAACCGCTGGCGCAGCTCGGCTCTGCTGCCAATCGAAATCTGCACAAAGACGAAAACAGCAGACGAACTGGACGAGCGTCTAGTAGGTTCGAATAAGGACACTGGCGGCTTGTCGTCGAGCAGGCAAGAGACGACGACAGAGCGCAGCTGACGCAAGCTCTTCCGCAGACGACGCAGCAGACGAGCGGCTCGAAGCAGATGACGCGAGCTACGACGCTCCCCTTCCCTTCTCTTCGAGTACGACGAGGCGCCGACGCGACGAACATGCGTCGATGTGGTTTCGACGTGTAGAAAACGAGGGGCTAATTGAATCTCCATGGAATTGCTATCCGAGCAAACCCTAGCAGGGCAAAATCCATTATATATATATATATATATATATATATATATATATATATATATAATGTTAATTCAAAAAAGTTTGTACAAAAAAGAGGGGGAGGATCCCATGTAACACAAAAACAAATATATATATATATATATATATATATATATATATATATATATATATATATATATATATTAGTTTATTCGAACATATGATGGTTAAATTAGATTGAACATGTGATAGCTAAATTGGAGAATGTGGAGTGCTGTTTTGGAGAACGGATGAAAGAGCGTGCTTCATTTGTTGAGTATGATTATGAAAATTGGATGAAAGAGGATGCTTCTTTTGTAGATAACAACGTTTTGTGTGCCCTGTATGTAATTGCCTCAAATGAAAGATATGAGATGTGGTTTTTTCACTTCCCTTAATGTTTGAGTGATAATTTGAAAAATGGATGAGATAGGGTGTTTGATTTGTTCATAGCATTGTTTCGGCTGCTCTGTTTGTAATTACCTCAATTCGAAATTACATAATCTTTTTTTAAATGTTTGAGCTATGAATCTAAAATTTGGATGAAATTGGGTGTTTTTATTTGTAGATGACAATGTTTCGGGTGCTCCGTATGTAATTGTCTCAAATGAAAAATATGGGATGGTTAGATGGTTGTATGTAGGTTGTGGAAAGTTTGTGGATGTGTGGTCAAGTGTGCTTGGTGTGTCATTTGGTGGTTGTGGGATGTGTGGTGGTGTGGTTGGGTGGTTGTGGTCTGGGTGGATGTGGGTCTTGTTGTAGTGTGGATTGGATGGTGTGGCAACGAGCACTCATGCATTGATCCCAGGTGAGCATGTGTTTGTAAGCATACTAGAGACTTAGAGGCTGAGCAGGTAACTGGCTCCGGTGGGTCCAAGCCCAAACAAAAATGAACTAGGGTCCACATGCAGGTCAAAACGTCCTATGTTGGAGAAAAAGAAAAAAAAGAGATGCTTTCATTGGAAGCCAAATAACAAAACTGATGGTTGCATGCACGACTGAGCCTGAACCTTCACATGATTCATCTGTAGACGACTTTCCCCGTGTTCTGGAGGCAGCTCTCGAAGTTTATAGGGACATGGAGTTATATGTAAATTCCTTGAAGTTGTTTAAGGACCCGATCCATATACATGTCTTCATGAAGATGCCCCTTGATCGTAGGGTCAATTATTTACTTTTTTTTCGCAGAAGGACACTTGATTTTGTGGAGTTTTTGTTATGCTATTTGGATTTATTTTCTTGTTGTTTTATCGGATTTCTGATTTGATTGTTTTTTTTCTTTCTCGTACGAATAATCCATATATTATTCTATTTATGCTTTGTTAGTAAATTTCTGATGTTTTTTTAACTTTGTGTGATTCACTTATATTACATGAACATAGCACTTGTTTAGAATGGATTCACAAAGAGAGAGGTGCAGAAGCAAAATTGTGGCAGCAGTATATATGTTGTATGAATATTACAACTCATACATTAACTGAACTCTCTGCATGTCATCTACTTATATTGGTGATAAATGGGTTGAGGAGCTACTACAAGGACATCTTACAGGATTCAACATATTTCGTATGACAACCTATGTTTATGGATATGTTTGATGAACTATATAGGAATCATGAATTTTATGACTTCTCAAGAATGACAACCAGAGATCTGTTAGCAATAACCCTCTACATTTTATCATAATGAATCAATCAGAGGAGTGATGGAGCGATTTCAACATTTATCAAAGACAATCAACATATATTTCTAAGTAGGGTTGAAGGCTCTCGTTAATTTATCGACACAAATCATTAAGTCAGAGGATCAAACATTCGAGAGGACTCCAATAAAGATTGTAAATTTCTCATGGTATAGGCCACTTTTTAAGGTAAATTTTTTTTACTCATCCTATTCAGAAGTCAAAATGAGTTGAGTGGTTATCATAATTTTATTTAATTTTTCAGTATTGTATTGGAGCGATCGATGGAAACCATGTGGATGCACGTGTATCCGATAATAAAAATATCGCATATATTGGACGATGTAGATCACCCACACAAAATGTGATGACGATATATGATTTCAACATGCGTTTTATTTTTGTGATAGTTGGTTAGGAATACAATGCACATGAAGACCGTATTTTCTCTTTTGCGACAAGAAATCGAAATCACAACTTCCCTCATTCACATTTCTTATTTTTATAATGTTCTGAAGTGAATTTTTGTTTCTCAAGCTTTAAATATATTGCTATGACAGTTACATTGCAAACATCATTACTACACATGTGCAGAATCATCATTTGGCCAGAAACGGCTGCAAAATAATTGTTTCCCAACAACACAAACCAAATAGCTAGCCAATTTATTCTCAGCAGCTGCTAGGTAGCAGCTTTCTGGGGCACTGCTTATCAACAACTTATTAGTAAGCTGCAGCTCCCCCAAACAGGCCCGAAGGATGCTATAAATTAAAACGGAGTGGGGATTTGTTGAGTGAATGGATTCTTCTTTTGTTGTAGGCAGTTTACATTGGTAGTTTTGTATGGTGCAAGGAACTTGCCCTTCTTTTCTTTGGTGACTGTCAAAACGTTATTATTAGTTTCTGTAAATCCTTATCTTATCAATTTTTCTTTGTTCCTCCTGCTACATTGCATATTATCACAATCTTCTGTGCCTTTCTAATCAGAAATTGTTGTAAAGCAACTCTTATTATTCATACTGTCAGCTTCATTAAACTTTTTTTTTGTTCTATTCCACGTCATAGAATTTCACTATGATGGTTGACTTTTTCTTTGACTGAGAATTTCTTAGTTTTATTTTCTGGATGTGTATGGATTTGCATTAGAATTCTATTGCTGTTTGCAATATTAGAATTCTTTTGCTGTATAATAGTTTCATGGATGTCTGCTTTCTTTTTATTTCAGTCATTGATGATGCCTTGTGCGAACAAAGGCTTTGGGACATGAAACATCGGGGTGACCAAAACTTCTACATGTGTGAAATTCAAAAAGATTTTACAATAGATGCTACTTTCAAAGGAAATTTTTCTAGATTTCTAAACCACAGTTGTGATCCTAATTGTAAGCTCGAGAAGTGGTATGCCTTCCAAAATTCTTCTTACAAAAGTACATTGACCTGCTTGTCATTCAATTTTCCTTTGAAACAATAAAGCGTTCCATGCCATTTCTGATAGGCAAGTAGATGGAGAAACACGCGTAGGTGTTTTTGCATTGCGATCAATTCAAACTGGAGAACCTTTAACATATGATTACAGGTATCAGATCTTGTCACTTTTGTTTCTAATATTATCTGGATTACTTGATTTGGTAACATCCTTCATATTCATCTGTTTGTGGAATGTTTATCTTTCAAATCTTATCCCATTTTTCCTCATAACCTTTAACGTATGATTACATCGCTAGAGGCTTGATTTTCTTGTTTTATAATAATAGCATGTTCCAGTATCAGATACCAGATTTGTTTGAGCAGTTTTCCTTAAATGGGCTTTTTTGGCAAATTTGTCAGCGCTGTTGTGCGATAGATTGAGAGCATGTTAACCTGAGCTTTTTATTATGATACAACGTGGTAACCAAACTGGATCTACATGGAGCACATGATCATGATTTTTTTGGGAGCTGAATCTCTTCAACGGGTTTTGCCACGAAGAGAGCTTGTGATGAAGCATGACCAAGAAATCAAGGGCTTTTGATTCCTTATATGATGGCTTTTGATTGTAGAAGGAAGAAGCAGACTACGAGAGACAGAGCTATGATTGAGAGAGGTGGTAAATAAGAAGGATTATTAGTGGAAAAGCAAAAGAAAGAATGGAATGAGGGACATGAATATGAATTGGAGAGAGTGTGTGTTTAAGAAAGACAGAGGTTGATAATCTAATCCATAAAAATAAAGGGGATTTTTGTTAATCAAAATGACCTCACTATGAACCTATGACTACATTTACTACTGAATGTCATTTTACCTACATTCATATCTCCGGTCTACAATTGGTAATAATCTAATCTTATGTCCACGTTAGAGAAAAGTGTAGCTCCCTCTAGTTAGCTGAATAGATCATCAATCATTAACAATTGATACATATTTTTAATTCAGTGCTTGTTCAATTTCTTATAATCAATTCAAAGCCTCTTCTCTAATTCTTTACGAGGATTATTGGAGCCTTCAATAGTGAAATGTTATGTTTGATCAATTCTTTGTCTAACAAATTCTTTGTAAATTTTGGGAATTGAGCAGTATAATCTTACTGATCTGAAAGGGGAGGTATGAGTACATATTACATGACTTCTAACATAGGAAAACATAATATATGAAAGACATACGAATATGAAATATAGAAAACAAGAAGAAAATATATAAAACATGAAATATAAGAAAAGGAAATAAATTGATGTTAATAACTTCTAGCACTTCTTCTTAAGTTAATGCATAGATGTCAATCATGTTCAACTTGAATTTAAACTACTCAAACAACGGCTGAGGAAGATTCTTTGTGAGAATTTCTACTAGTTAGCAAGTGGAAGAGATGAATGGAACACAAATTTCTCCAGAATTAACCTTTTTCTTGATAAAACGACGGTCAATCAACACAGGCTTGGTATGATCATGTTGGACTGAATTATGGGCAATGTTGATGGTGGCTTTATTTTCAGAATTCAATTGAAGAGGAATGGAGACTAGCATACGTAACTCGTGGAGTATGATGTGCAGTCAAAGGACGTCACATACTTCTAAGGACATAGCAACTCGAAACTCGACGCGCATTTCATGTGACATTTTACCCACAAGCATAACTCGAGATAGATTGGCGAGAGGTATATGACATAGTAAAACAACAGCAGATGTATACGAGAACACCAAGTAGTGCCTTTCAAGTAGCAGAGGATATGATGTACAACAGTGAGGTGGTGTTTGTACGGATCATGCATGAATTAAATGACAATACCAACGACATGACAAATGTCTGGACACGTATGGGCTAGGTAGTTGAGTTTTCCCACTAGATGTTGGTAGACTGCCTTGTTCAACAGAACCACATTGGGAACATCTTCCAACTTATCATTTGGTTTCATTGGAACATCTGTCAGTGTGCAAAGAAGTAGCTTTGTCTCAGTCAATAAATCTGTAACATATTTGTGCTGAGAAAGGCTAATGCTCCGGGAGGACTGAGCTACTTTCATACTTAGGAAATAGTGTTGAGAACGTAAGTCCACCTCAAAAGATGCGGCTAAGATGCTTTTGAGAGATTCCAAGGTAGGTCGATCATCACCTATAAGTGCGATGTCATCGACATAACAATGAGGATGGTAATCCGGTCTTCGGATGAGTGGCGAAAGAGCATGTTGTGATAAGATTGTTTATGAGATAAACCAATGCCCACTTGTTTAAAGTTGTCAAACCAGGCCCGTAGGGATTGTTTCAATCCATAAATGGACTTCCGCAGTTGACATCGTTGTCTACGGGAAGAGGTTTAGTCAAAGCATGGTGGGGGAGTCATATACACATTCTTTGCGAGATCTCCGTTAAAGAAAGCACTCTTGACATCCACTTAGGGTAAGGGCTAATCCATATTCACAACAAGTGACAACAAAACCCGAATGGTGTTCAGTTTATCTACCAGAGCAAACGTTTCCTCATAGTCCACTTCATTCGTTTGTGAATATCTTTTGGCAACCAATCGTGCATTGTTGTGCTCAAAGAATCTTTCAGAGTTAAATTTTGTGTTGAAAATCCACTGAAAACCCATTCATTTCTTTTCTTGAGGAAGATCAACAACATCCCGCATATGGTTTCGCCGAAGGGCATTCTTCTCAACCATTATTGTCGCCTTCCAGGAAGGGTCCGCCAATGCTGCCTCAATAGTGGATGGAAGACAACAATTCGTTAAGTGGCAAATGCTTTGTAGGTCGGTGAAAAGATGTGCAATGAGACATATTTTGCCATGGGATAAATAGAGCATGCCTGATTGCGTATATCAATGGTAGAATTCACCTCCTCATTCAGAGCAGGAGGAATCCCATCAAGTTGAGAGAGTTTCGTTTTGGTGATATCAGTCGGAGAGAATTCCAAGACCTGCAGCGAGGCAATGGACTCAAGTGGCTCTAGAGTAGGGGCATTGTGATAAATCTCAATGGAGGGTTTAATACTCGGAGTGTAGACACATGGAGTGGATGGAGGAGATGTTGATCTAGTTGGTGGCAAATACAGTTGAACAGAGGGTTCCTAAAAAACAATGGATGTAGAGTAGGTGCAATATCTAACGTAGTCGTAGAAGGAGCAATGTCTAGAAAATGTAGGCTCCCACTCACTTGAGATAGTGTTAGGGAACCAAGGGGAACTTTAAAAAAAAAATAGACATCGACACTCAGGTAGAGTTTATTGGTGGTTTGATCAAGACATTGATAGCCTTTTTGAGTGGTCGAATATTCAAGAAAGGCGCATTTGATTGACCATATCTCAACTTTATTATGTTTTGGGGCTGTGTTTCTAATAAAGGCCGTGAACGCAAATATTTTGGTGGAGAAGAGCTGAATGTAGGAAAACACAACATCAAGATTGCTAATGGAGTATGGTAATTGTGGATTCTTGTGGAGACTCTATTGGTGAGATATGTGATGGTAAGGATGATGTCATTCCAAAAATGTTTCGAGACATTAGATTAAAACATAATAGAACGAACAACTTCAAGGTGTTGGTTTTTCTTCACAGCTACCCCATTTGGTTGAGTATTCATAAAGAAGCTTTGATGGAGGATGTTCTTACCGAGAATTTTTCCAATAGATAGTCAAAAAATTCATGTTTGTTATCATTCTGAAGAACTTTAATAGAGTTTTTGAATTGGGTTAAATTGAAAGAGAGAAAAATTTTGAAGGTGATCGCCACTTTAGATCTGTCTTTTAATATATGGACTCATGTCATCCGAGTGTGCTCATTAACCAAAGTAAGAAATCACTATTTATAGGTGTAGCTCGAAATTTGAGAAGGTCCCCATAAATCATTATGAATAAGTTAAAAATGAGTGGAAGGAGTGCAAGGATTGGTTGGATATGGTATAAGTTGATCTTTAGCTAAATGACAAATCTCACATTTGAAACTAGATAGATTTTTATTAATAAACATCAAATGATACAATTGTTTTCAAGTGAAAATTGGGATGAGCTAAACGACAATGTAGAATGATAATAGAATATTCAGTGAACCGGGAAAAACTACAACTACGAGATGGATTTTTCACGTCCTCAATGCCTTATTCTTAGAAGTAGAGCTCGGCTACCCGCTTAGTAATTTCAATCATACTCCCCGAATGACAATCTTAAGAAAACACAAACATTAGGATAAAAATGAACAATACAATCAAGTTCATATGTCAACTTACTGACTGAGAAGATGTTACACTTCAACAAAGGTACATGTAACTCGAATCTTAGAGTCAGCCTGATTGTTAGAACAACAAACCCTTTACCCGTAATGGAACTACAAGAGCCACCGACAATTTTAAAAAATCTCTCTTGGAGCTTAAAGTATATGTCGAGAAGGCTTGGATCATGTGGTTTGTGGCGCCTAAATCAATAATTTACTGACTAGAAAAAGTAAAAGTTGTGAGTAACATAGAAATTTTACCTTAAAGATATGGGAAATCGACAAGCAGAAGAAAAATGCCTAGATCCAAGCATCTTAATTAAATAATCCATCTGACTCTTGATGGATTCTGGTGATTCCAGGACGGTCTAAGTGTGGGTCGGCTGCACCGTCATGGATGTTGGGGTCATAGCAAGACTCTTAGCAGTGGATGATTTGGTCAAAGACTTATTTGTCGGTTTTTCGTGGAGCTTCCAACAGTTGTCCAGGGTATGGCTAGGGTTTGCAATAGAAATCACATGTGGAGTGATTGACTCGTGAAAATGTGAGTTACGTGACAAAGTGTTGAACATTATTGGAGACCAAGGCAGAAGATTCGGTTGAAGGAGGCTATGCATGACACGGCTCTGAATTTCTTCGCGATGAATCTTAGTGAATGTTGCTCGAGTTGAAAGAAGTGGATCACTGCAAAGTATACAACCCCAGGCTTCATCGAGATCTTTATTCAGGCTAGGGCTGTCAAAAAAACTCGTCCTCGAGGTGCTCTTGTTCAAATTGCTAAGTAGCTCACATTCGATTCATTTGTTAGGCAAACGAGCCAAACAAAATTTTTCTAAGCTCGATTTATAAATGAGCCGAATATGAATTGAGACTTGTTTGTTCATACTTGGCTCGATTTGACTCGAATTAATTAAATAATAAATAAATAATATTAGTATAATATTTATATAGTTATTTGTAATTTTATACTTAAAAGATATTAAATTTTATTAGATTTACATAAAAATTTAGTTGGGAATTAAAATGAGAAGTAAAATTTATACATTGAATTATACAAATACATAAGAATCAGTTACTAGAATGTAAGAAAATTTCATAAAAAATTCTAAGCCCTCCCTCCCCCACCCAAGACTCTACGTACTTTGTTTAATATGTAAATATCCATATGAAGCGTGATATGTAATTATTGATATGAAAATGCCAAAAATTACCAGCCCCCTCTCTACTCCCGATCGATCCCACTCTTGTTTGGTTCCACTCCCGGCTCCGTGGTCCTCGATCTTCCATTTGAATGAGGTACTTGAGCCTCTGTGTGTAAGCAGTGTGCTTTGACTCCGAATATAGCTAAAAAAATGCTAAAATGTTTAATAAAAATATTCAGATTTCTCATATTTTAAGAAATATTTAAAAATAACAAATTTATTATTTTAGATTCATATTTTGAGAAATATTTAATAATAAAAAATATTTGGAGTGTAACTTTGATTAGCTTAAATTCTAGTCGAATACGAGCTAATTCAAACAAATTTGAATTCAAATCAAATCGAACACAAACAAGATTATTAATGAGTTGTTTTGAACAAGCCGAACACAAACAAACTTCGAGCTCACTCATCTTTTGCTCATTTACACCCTTAATTCAGGCCAGTCAGGAATTGGAATACATGATCTTTTTTCACAACTTTTTGGAAGAGGGAAAGTTGAGTCAAAGAGTCTCAAATATTGTTGTAGTAGAGATCGCATTTCATTCATAAGATAACCAATAATTGTAGTATTGGTTCACCGTTCTTGATCTATGTTTTGCTTAAAGGATCTTCTTAAAAATCTCGTTGAGTTTGCCAAAATTACCTCTACCCAAGTAGGTATCGCGAATAACATGCTAGAGGGCACTTGCAGACGGAAGGAATAAGTATGGACGACTAATCAAGATTTTCATGGAATTAATCAATAATGACCCGACCATAGAATTATCCACCTCCTACGCTGCACATTTCGGATCAGTCTTCGGAGATTCACACATCATACCTGTGAGATGGCCGAATTTTCTTTGTTCTTTGACTAATGACACAGCTTTAGGCCATTGGAGGAAATTAGAGTCGTTGAGTTTATGAGTGGGGATCAAGAAGTCATGTGGTTTTCAGGTATGAGGTCGGTGTCGATCTTCTGGTTGACTCAAGTACATCTACAAAAGTAGGCTCGGTGGTGGAGTTCACCATGATTTCGACCAAGCCAAAGGTGAGGTTGGAATGCCGAGACATAGAAGGATTCTGGTTGTAGAGGGGAGGTCTGACATCTTGAAAATGCTGCAGGAAGGATCAACGGCTAAACCTTCATGAAAAATATTTGGAAAAAATCTACAGAAATGATCTACTGGTAACACCAACGGCTGGACCTTCAAGAAGAACCCACAGGAAGGATCAGCGGCTAGAATAAAATTGTAGGAGGTTTGACATGTGGAAAAATCTGAAGGAAGGATTGGCTGATACCATTGAAGGTTGGAAAAAAATTGTAGGAAGAAAACTGTGGCTAGGTGGATGTCTTGTAGGAAGTGTTGGCAGCTCGATGGATGTCCCGACGATAGTTAGGGTTAGATCCTTGGCTTTAATACCATGTAAATTTTCCGAGTGAGCAGGATAATTTTAATGATATGAAAGGGGAGGAACAAGTACATATTAGATGACTCCTAATATAGGAAAGATATAAAATATGAGAGACATAAAAATAGGAAATAGGAAATACATAAAATATGATAGAAATATATAAAACATGAAATATAGGAAAATGAAATAAATCAATTCTAATTACTTCTAACATTCTTGTAATTGCCTATTCAATTGAAACTGCCTATTATCTATTCATTAAGATGCCTTCAACATAGGTGTTAAACTTGGCATCAACTTGACCATGAAACTTCTCTTTGATCAAAGACGCCAACTCAAGCAACTCATTTAAAAGACATTTGGATATTCTTTGACAGTTAGAACTCATTCAATTCTGTTTAGCTCCTTGGTTAAATTTCTAGGTTGAGTTTGTCTATTCTTTAACAGTTTGAAAATCTTCAAGGAGCTCAACACTGGCAATACTTTATCCTCTTCATTAAATATGAACTCTGCTTTCTTGGGGAAATTTAGTCTAATCACCCTTGTACAACAAGCTACAATATGGTAAATAGACTGCCAATTCATATCTATGATTATGTAAAACTCAAATAAAGGGCATACCACCAATTTTGCTTTAAATTTCTCACCAATTACGAGATTAACCTGAAATATAACTAACACTGGCATTAGATCCACTAGGCATAATAACTAACCAAGTTGGATGCATTTGTGATGCACTTAAACAATGTCTTAATTTGATCTTCTTGTATCAAAAAATATTCTAGCTGGCCTATCATAAATGAGAATTATAACTATGACAGATCAGTAGATTGATTTGCCTCTTGCTGGGTTACAACAAAAAACTTAATACTCAACAATCTTTTGCTTTTCACTTTTTCCAGTGGATCATTCTTGAAAATTTCTGACCTTCGATCCTGATGTATGCTCTTAGCTAAGTGTAGCAAATAGCCTTGCATGTGCCTTGGCTTCTGACTCTAAAAATATGTACTAAACCATAAAGGCTCTCCTCTTTATGAGACCTCTGCACTTATCACAATTCTTAAACTTTTCTTTTTCTCTCCACTAGTAGTTCGATCAATATATCCTTCAATCAATATAAACATCAATGACATTTACTTCTTAGGGATCATTTGAGGCAGAAACAAATTTCGAAACATCTCCATGATCCGTTCCCACATCTTTTTAGAGTTTGGTTGTCCTCCGAACTAATTGTTTTGTTGATCTCACCTCTATTTCTCAGCTTCACCATAAAGCATAAACGTAGCCAATGATACCTTTCTTAGAGTAGACCATGTCATCAATGATCATTTTTATGTGCAGCAGCTACTCAACCTCAATGGGTCCTTCAACTGATGTAAAAGATTATGATTGCCTATCCTAAATTAATTTTAGACATTTGTCGAATTTTTAATCTTACTATTGTTGGGTTTAAACTATGAATCTCATATTAGTTGAGCTATCATTGCGATCATCTGAGTAAGTGTGTTAACAACGCCAGACTTCTAGTTTGCTTTAGTACTTGAGCCCACATTCCCTTAGATTATTCTGTCATGGCTTCAATTTCATTCACTCGCAGCTTCTTGATGGGAATCCATCGGCTTGGGTTGCAACAAAGGCCATTATCAATAAAATATGTCATATGTGTAGGTGCTTAAATTATAAGAGTTAGGATGCCTTGACATAGTGCTTGTTTGTCTCTTAGATGACTTGTTATGAAATTGTTGTGATTAGAACCTTCTTAATGAACCTTTTCATCATAGATCAGAATCTCATAAGTTGACCATAACTCTAATACCACTCTTATTACAACCTGCCATTGGAGCTCAGAATATCAAGGCTGGTACAAGGCAAGCACAACGTGAGGTAGCAGACTGCCCACACATGCTTGATAATAACGATCACATGTGGATAGTTCGTAGAATTCCCCCAATGATTTTGGGCTTTTGCAGACAAATAATCTCTCTAAATGAAAATAATAAAGGGTTTTTTATAATTTTAATGACGTTTTGATCTTTCTAAATCTTAAATATTTCTCGTAGTTGTCAATAATGAAGGACGGAGGATCACCCTACCATGATAAAAATGTAGTCAGTCAATGTCTTCCTTAGGATGCCTAATTAGAGCTAATCCATGAAGGTAACATTGGCGATCCAACAAAGACTGCCTCTGAGATGTCTCTAATCGAGTGTTGAATCTTGTGTATTTTAATTCTCAATATCACAAGCTTAT
Source organism: Papilionanthe hookeriana x Papilionanthe teres (assembly GCA_022702705.1). Lineage (NCBI taxonomy): Eukaryota > Viridiplantae > Streptophyta > Magnoliopsida > Asparagales > Orchidaceae > Papilionanthe > Papilionanthe hookeriana x Papilionanthe teres. The sequence continues at coordinate 13,367,665 of CM040435.1, read as the reverse complement.
CAATGGCTATAAATATATGATCCACATGGATTGATGAAAAATGGTACTTATATTCATCCTGTGAATGTTGATCTTCTATAACAATGGTCGTCATTTTTGTATGGATATGCTTGACTTTTCTAGAGTCATCATTTGTTGCAAACTGCTTGTGAAATCGATGTCTAGGGAGGCCATAATAATGAGTGTGCTAGTGTGATCAATCGTCATCGCAAGTCACTTTTAGTGAGTGGATCAGTCACTTTTAGTGAGTGTCTAAAATTGGTTTGGACTGTTTAAACCCTAAGAAGCATCAAAATTAGGTGAAATTGGTGATGATGAAATTGTTGTTCTGAACCAGTCTTGAGCTTTTTATGTTGAATTTTTTAGTTAAGTTGTACGAGTAAATTTAGAATTATTTTAGTTCTTTTAAGCTGTTTCGGGATTTTTTTGTATTTTTATAAATTCTGCTTTGATCAGGTTAAGATTTTTTATGATCTCAACAACTATATCGGGATTAAGGATTGATCAGCCTATTGATTTAGAGGTAGGAATCTAATTCATAAAATTAATCCCAAGTGCAACCTTACCTGTTAGTGCTTTAGAGATGACTCTGAGATATACTAGTGTAAATTTCAGTTTGCAGATTGGATTATATCAGCCTGTGATTGTTTAATAAGTATTTATGTTTACTAGATTCACTTATTTTTACTTTATTTTGCTCAAATCTTAATTATGTTGCGATGGATGCCTTGGTAGGAGGCTTGTTAGATTCAAATAACTGTTGAAGTGGGATTTGTATCTTCTGAATAAATATGGCTTCAATATGCTTTTTTACAGTGGTAAATATGGCGATTCCATATATGCGAAGTATATGATCTACTTCTGCGCTCAATATATTTCACTGCTTGATCTTCTCTTTTCTCTGATGGTCCTTGAAACTGTCTTTGTGACATATACATCTCCATGTTTAGGTCTTCCTAATCCTTTTAAAATCTGATCAACAAATTTGTATTCAATCCCTTCCACTCAGGTTTGTGCAATTTGGTCCCGTGGTTCATTGTTACTGTGGAGCTTCAAATTGTCAAGGTTTTCTTGGCAGCAGAAAAAAGACGAACCAGACAAAATTTTCAAGCTCTGTCTGGGGTTGCAAAAGGCCCAGAACTCATAAAAACATTAGAAAGAATATATGATCTTTATATCTGATTGATTCAATTTGTTCTTTTTCAAGCCTGCAGTTTCTGCAACTACATAAAATTGTCTGAGCTCTGATCCTTTATCATAAAACTGATAAATCTGCCAATTTGTATTGTTGAAAAGCAGCTTTGCCTTCTGATCCTTTTCTGCTGCAGCTAAATTTCCTTTACACGGCTTCAGGTAATGTTTCCTCAGAGAGTGCTCCACTGAACTCCCTTTTTTAGAAATTTGTTGTCATTGAGATCATTGAGTGTATAGCTTAATTCTACTGATTCTTCTTTCCCAACATAAGACAATTTCATCTGTTCTTCCATTGTAAGATGATATGATTCTTCATTCTAGAAAACTTTTGTTCAGAATTTTGTAATTTAGGGAGGCTTTTGTGATTCACTTTCATTGGACAAATAAAACATGGATAAAAATGACTAATCATATTAATGCATGTATGATGTATCTAATTTTTCATGTCTTCAGATGAAATTTAATGCTTGTTTCTATTTTGAATTCAATATTTATAATGTTAGTAAGATGCTAGCTAAACCTTCTTTTTCTCTTTTACATGTCACCCAATTCCTGCACATTTACATATCTAAACACTTATTTTAAAATTTTTTACATTAGTGCCACTCAAATCTTTCATATCACATCAAACATATTATTATATTAACTTTTAAAAGGTGAAGTAGACATTTTCATGCCTAGGTAAGGTGGCAAATATGTAAAAAATAAAAGTTTTGGTGTTTAATATGTAATTACATAGAAATGGAGTGGTATGTATGTAGAACTTATTAAATTTATCTCAATCTTTTACACTTTTTCTTCGAAGAGCATCAGCAATATACATGTACATGTAAACGGTGATTATTTCAACATGAAGATACGACTTTAAACTATTCTGCAAAAATCTATTTAGATAATTTTTATGCAAAATCATTAAAGCCAGTTTAGAAGAGTCTTGCTTAGGAATGAATTTTTGTTGCCTGCATACAAACATAATACATTCATGTAAGGACTTACACAGACACGCAAATCATATATTCTTCAGTGATTAAAAGAACATATGATTATTTGTACTTGATCAATGTGCAGCAATAGTAACATTTGTTGACTTGTCCTTCTGATCGTCATGCACATGCTACTCAATTTCTATGTAAATAAACTTGATTTAGTTGCATCTCCTATTTGTGATTTTATACGTAAGAAGACCAATCAAGATCGCATCTACCAATTATAATTAGATCATTCATTGAATTAAAATGTCATCTCTATTTTTTTTCTTCAAATACTCATAACTGCAGTCTGTTTGAGGCGACTATCACATCACACCCTTATAGCTATCAAGTTTTTCAATCTCTTTCTTCATTGCTATCATCCTCTATGGTAAACACTAATAATATTTATGAAGTAAAACACGTAGATTTTATAGAAAGTGCTTATCCAAGCTAATGTAATGGACATCCAAAACTATTGTGATGTGATTGATCATCACAAAATGACATTAACTGATTATAAATTTGAGAGCACCCTTCCTCAAAACTTGAAAAAGTGTTAATACACAATATAATAGATATGAACTATAGAAATCATCTCATCTGGTGTTGGAAAAATTATATGCCAAGTAATTCTGAAGTCTGCTTTAGTCCTAAATGATTGACAAATATTGAATGTTGTTTGTTATTAGGTGAATGGTTAAGATAGATGGGAAATGTGAGTTTTGATGATGGTGATTTTCATGATGGAAGGGGAAAGTAAACAGTTGAAAACATGATTGTCGCATGTTGCTAGTTGATGAACATCATGCTTTAGTTATTAGCATGCATTAGATGATAATTGATGAGAAATGTTAGAAGGTAGGAGATGATGAGTTGGCTTAACTTAAATCATTCTTCTAATTAAATTTGAGATCTAGTGGTCAATAAGTGAGGGTGGGGTCAAACATCGATGATTGAAGAATGTCTAATAGTGTGTTGGTAAGCATGCGTGACACTCAACAAATAACATCATAAATTCAGGGATTGACTCGATCATCTATCTAATAGAATGGGTGGCTCAAAGTATGGAAAAATGGGCATCAAACTTTTGTGGTTAGTGAATGTCAAAATTTAGTTATTGAATGGTATTAGATGATTATCAGTGGGAATACCGGAAGGTTTTTATTATTTGTTGATAAATGTCAAATTACAAAAACAAGGACTATCAAAATTTGAGTGATAATGAATGATCAACTTCATTGTTCTCTTAATATGATAAAATATTAGGTTGCTTGTCATATGAGTGTTGGATGTCATTGGGGGGAATATTCATATTTAGACTGTTAGCAAGCATCGAGGACAATAACATTTTCTACATTGATGGTTCCCAAATATTGGGGTATCATTTTTATGTATATAACATTCAACTCACATAGGTAAATGAAAATCATCCCTCTAATAATCAATGCGTAATCCTAATACGAACTCTTCCATTGCCAACACATCATTTTTCTTGGAATATGTGGTTGCCCTAGTTTGCACACACCTATATTTTTTGTGTTAGGTTGAGTTAATTGACAATATCATTGCCTAAAATTGATCCAATTTGTGACCCAATCAAGTTGGCTCAACTTGTAGCTTTAAACCATATATATTGTTATGTTGTAGGATTTGGTGACTAGACTATGCCAACTTGAGCTGTATTTTGGTCTAAATCAAAACAAATAATGAACACTTTGGAGTGTTACATATGCAAGTATTATTTATTTCCTTGCTTCTAAATTCTTGTATAAGCCTCAATTTGTTTTCCTGCAAATGAAAAGTAAGATTTACGTACATACCACTCAAAGTCTTATGTATTCATCCTTTACTTAAAGGAGTAAACAAAGTCCAGGATACAATTTTAACAGAATGGAAAATTCACAAAATCATGTGTAGTCTAAAAAAAATTAGTAAAATATTCAGAGATTTGAGCAAAAAATAGCTATTAAAGAGAAGACAACACAGTAGCAAAAAAACTTCTTCCATAACACTCCAAACAATACCATAAAAAACACCAAACAACAATAGCTCCAAACAGTCATAATAGCTAAAACTAAAACAAAAAAATTATCCAGAATCAAAGAAAGAAAGAAATGAAAGCCAAAAAATAAAAGAAGGAAATTATAAATTATAAATTCCAACAAAATTAGGAATATCATACCTAAACTTTTATCTTTTGTTCTCAACTTTATTTTCCAAAGAATTCTATTAGAAATATTTTCCATTGTGGTTATAGAATTATTAAAAACTCTATTATTTCTCTTAGCCTAAAATTCATAACAAATAGTTTGAATGCCTAAAAGATAGAATCGTTTTTGAATTGTGCAATAAATAGTCTCAACATGATAAAAGACTTGGAAACAATTACCAGCAACTATGCAAAATCTCCTAAAATGAATACAGTTCTTCAATAAAAAGTTTAAACATTAAAAAAAAAAAATGTTTATTTGTTTCTATACTACTATGGCATAAAAAACGATTGAGATTGACTTGAATGCCTCTTGAATTAAGAGCATCACTAGTTTTAAGACCATAATTAAAACTTCTACAGAAGAGCAAAATCAATTTAATAGAATAGCCTTTGTACTAGTTTTAAGACCATAATTAATATGTTCCAATCTTTTACAAGAAAGTTTTCATGAATGAAATAATAAACATATTTATTACTATAATAATCATTTTCATTCCAAAGACGGCTAAATCAATCTTAAAAAATATGAATGCTATAGATACAAAGCAAACAAACAGTTGGAACGTTCTAATTTTGAGAAAAAAACTAAGAACCATTAACCAAAACATCTTTTATTTGAATGAATTTTGATAATTGAAACCATTCAAAAGCTAAATTACCATAAATTTCAATTAAAGAGGAACCATAAACTAATCTTTAAAGCAACTTTAATAAGATCCTTCTTAAATGTAGAAGTTTTAGATATATTATTAATCCAAAGGATACCTTAATATTCCTCACTCCAATTAGCTAGTAAAGAGTTAGGGTTGAAATGTATCCAAATAATCTTAGATTTACGCATCACATTAATATTATCTAAAGAAGAAATGCCAAGCCCTCCAAAGATGTTAGGTAGAGAAGAAGTGTGCTAAGATATAGTAGTCAAGTATTTTTCATTACTATTATGAAAGAGAAATTTACTCGTCAAGGAAATAATTTTCGTTGTAATACATTTAGGCAATGTAGTGAAACGAATCCATTAATAAAGATTACTCCTTATGTTGTAATTTATTAATCGATAACGCCCTATCATAAATAAAACTTTTTGTTTCCAAGTCGCCAACCAAGTCAAACAATAGAATTCAAAAAATTCTTTCTAATAGTGCACTATTACCAGCATATATAAAAAGTCACAAAAATATTTAACACTAGAAGAAAACATAGCAAAACCATGAATATATTGAGAATTGAATAGATTATGAATGTGTGGACAATGTGCAGTGTTTATTATCCTTCCCCTGTTGTAAGATCAGACAAATACCATCAGACTGGCAAGTGTTGACAAAATAAATATATGTATTAATTGCCCATTAATAAAATTTTGAGAGCACTATTGTTTTTATCAAATCGTATGCCCGACAATAAAAAACATACCCAAAAAGCAAATCCATGTTTTATTTATAAAAAACATTAACAATAATCATACATAGTTAAAATTGAGATTAATTTTTTAAAGAGTAAAGTGTCAAGAGTTGTCTTGGACTATTTATATAGAGTTATTTAAGTCCTGGAGTTTATAGGAATTTGAAAATAGTCATTACTCTTTAAATTGGTGTTGAAATAGTCGTTATGGAGATTATTAGCAAGGATTTAAAGAGCAGATCGGACCGGCCGGTTCAACCGATTTGACTGGGAATTAGTCACCGGTCCCGCCAACTCCTCTTAAAAGACCGGTTCGACCTATTCTAATACGCAAATAAAGCGGTAATGTGCTCCTGTCCTGAGACACGATTGAATGAACCGAAGCTCCTGTTGGACTCTTGGCCTTCTCGTGTTCGAGGGAAAGGGAGAGGGAGAGAGAGACATGCAGCTCGCCGCCGTTCGACTTTGGAGCCATTCTCCCTTTGTCTGTCACCGCCGGTCGGTCGCCGATAGTGGTTTAGTGATGAAAGGAAGTAGTAGGTTGAATCAATCCATGGATATGTATGTAAAAGCCCCAAATGTATTTTTTTTTTCTTTTTCGTGTTTTTAGAGATAACTGCAAAAAGAAAAGATGAATCTTTTCCAAGAGGGAGAAATGCATACCACCGGTGGTTCCATTGTGAGCCAGCCGATGGTCTAGCTTGGGCTGGCTTAAAGTCGTTCCCCCATCAACCGGATTGAACTGGTCTGGAACTCCGGTTTGGCTCCTAAACCCGAAATTATATGTATATTTTTTCGCATTTGCACCTTCAATTTTATGTAATTTACATATCTAACACCTAAACTCTATTGTTTTTTTACATTTATACCGCCCCGATCACTCATATCACATCGAAACATTATCATTACAAAGAATATCTGTTTACATACATGCCACTCAATTTTATTTATCAACATATCTAACACCTAAACACTATTTTTCTTACATTTATACCATTTAAATCATTCATATCATATAAAATATCAGTATTTTAAAAAAAATGAAATATGAACTTTCATGAATAGATAAAATAACATATTAAAATTAAAATTTAGGTGTTAGATATTTAAATACATAGGAAACACAACCTTAATCTATATATATTTATATATTATTTTAAAATAATATTCTATTAGTTTAATTATTAGATAACATAAATTGAACCTATCTTGTTATCCTCTTCCATCCACCCATTTTGATAATGGAGGAGTCAAACCTTATTGTAATTTGATTTATATTTCTGTGTCCAACGTTTTCAATTATCAAATAAAAGGGAAAAAAAAATGCAAGGGAACATAATATATATATATGGGTGTAAGCGAGCCGAACACGAGCGAGTCGAGGCTCAACTCGTGTTCGACTTCTTAAGAAATATCACTGTTCGTGTTCGGCTCGTTTGTATTTCAAATAAAAATAGTGTGTTCGTGTTCAATTGGTTTGCTTAACAAGCCAAACACGAGCTGTTCGCGAATGAAGAGTAGTTTTGACAATTCCAATCATGCAGCTGTAGAATGTTAAGAGTTGTGGTAATATTTAGATCTTATTATTTATGCTAAAACATAATTTAAATATAATTTAATATATTTTTATTCAATTGTATAATTAATAATTTTAATTAATTATAAATCTTTATAGCCTTATAGTCAATTCATTTTGTTAAAGATATCTACTCATTAATATATATACATATATAGCCGGTAGTGAGGGCGGTTATACGATGCCTAGCACACCATAACGTGTCTAACTATTCGAGAACTGCCCTCACTACCGGTCATATATATATATATATATATATATATATATATATATATATATATATATATATATATATATATATATATATATATACATATATATATATATATATATTTGATAAGTAGTATTTCGAGCCAAAATGAGCTGAACACGAACAAACAAATTTATGTTCGTGTTCGACTGTTTATATATCGAGCACAAAAAAATTGTTAGTGTTTGGCTAATTAACTTAGCGAACGAATCGAACACAAATTTCTTAATGAGCCGTACATGAGCTCTTCGCGAACATCGAGTTATTTTGACATATTTACGTATGCAACACCTAAGTTTACAAATTTATATTTACCTATTAAATATTTTGACATCACATAAAAATTTTAATTATTCATCTTTTAAAAAAGAAAATTGCATTGTCATGCATAAGTTTATGATACTAAAGTAAATTTACAAAATCTGATAAAGCCACAAATTTTTTTTGTCCTATTTAAATAATTTTTTATCCATAAATAAACTCAATGTAGAATTTTTTTTTTTTAGCATTCTGACTTATACTTTACCTTTTAACTCAGAATATCACTACAATTCGATATTGCAGGACTTTGATCTAGGAAGAAATATTGTATCAGGATTCTGCACATAGAGCTACGTGCAGAGTCCTCATCTCAGTCACACATCAACAAATTAAATATATATATATATATATATATATATATATATATATATATATATATATATATATATATATATATATATATAGAAGGTCCCACTCCTATTCACTGGTTCAGTTAATGTGTGGCTGGGATGTGACTCCACACGTAGCTTTATGTGCAGAGCTTCGATGTAATATTTCTTCTTGCTCTAACATGCCACACGACTTTTAGTATCGATCCATCAGTTTCTGAGTCAATTAATCATCCAAATTAGTCTGCCTCTAAACTTGACTGGCTTTTATATACTTAGTACATATTTTTAATATTTAGCTGTTTGCCAAAGTAATATAGTTATCCTATTTGTCAACTTTAAAGTTTGACGCATAAGTGGATAATTGGTCTAATAATATATCGCAGCTGAATACAGCCATTTTTATTTTTTTTTTTTGTCGGTATATATAAATCCCATTTGCAATTTAAGGCTTCGCAGTCAACGCCGCAATTGTCTCCCACGTCATCGCCGACGTCAAAACTTGATCCACGTGGCATGCAGATAACGTCTTCATAACACATCAGAAGTGGCCCACACATATGATGTGCATACGAAAGCAGGAGGCACGTGGGAAAAATATTTGCCGCACATGCATTTCATTGACAGCTGGATTATTCTGCAGAATATATATATATATATATATATATTTCTTTTGAGAAACGTGAGTCACGCTCAATTGTAGCAGGAAAAAAATAATAAGAAAAGGAGTGATTTGAAGTAGATAACCTATGACATAACAAAAGAGTAAAGAAAGATATAATGTAAGAATAAAAGAAATTAATGAGTTCAAATATTTGAAGGCACAAGAGAATATTTAAGAAAATTATTTACAACAATATTATTCCTGAAAAGCTTACATTATGTGAGGCCCCCAAACATCTTTATAGATACAAGGAGAGTACAACGATGAGATGAGAAAATAAAGAGATAATATTCTTGATGTGTGTTGAAAAATTTGTGTAGGTAGAGTAATGATTTATCGTCTTAGTGTTGCATGAGAATTCAGCATGCTCTCAGGTGAAAGAAAAGATTTAGTAATTATGCTAAAAGTTTTTATGTGTAAAAATCCGAAAAGGGAAAAAATCACGGGGTCTGACCCAGTTGTAAAAATCTGGTATAGGTTGATGATTACAGAAACTCCTTGTTCCACAGAGGGGAACTGTTAAATAGATTTTCTAAATTACAAAGTTGATTGACAGTGTCTGGTTGGTGGCGATCAACGACAAATTGGTTGTGATCGACATTCGTTGGCAGTGGGCGATGATGGTATGTGGTGGCTAACAACGGAAGAAGTGCTTGACAATGGTTGTAGTTTGCGGGAACGCTCGATAATGACCGACGGTGATTGACGAGTGTCAATGACAATCGACGGTGGTCGATGACGGTCGGCGGTGGTTTACGACGGTCGGCAGCGGTCGGTGGCCATCGATGGCGGTTGGCAATGGTCGAAGACTCTCGACAGAGGTCGATGGTGGGTGAAGGTGGTCGGCAGCGGTCAATGACGTTCGACGTTAGTTGACGGATGCCAGCAGCGATCGGCAACTGCCGGCAGCGATCGACGACGGTAGGGATAGTGTTGTATTTTAGCTTCTTCTAAAAACCACAAGTTCTTTCTCAAGCCTCAAGCTCCTCATTCATGTGAGGGGTGAGACTCTATTTATAGTGTTCTGGGTGCAATTAATGTAGGAATATGAATCATTTTGATCGGATGGTCCGGAGAGCTTCCTTCGATCAGACGGCGTTTAATGAACATTTGAGTGTCCTAACGATATTAAAACAGAGCAATCTTGGGCTCGTTGGATTTGTCTTATCGATACGCTCGATTCGACTATGAATTCGTTAGATTAGACATCTGTTTGACCTTCCAAATGTGTTTGAAAATCTATCAAGAGTTGTTTAATGACCTGATATGGACTTGTTTTGACTTGGATTATATTAGTTTTTATACCATTAGGTTCGTGTCATCGAGCCGGTCAGTTTGACCATGAAATATGAAATTTGGAAGACTCCTAATTGGAGGTTGAATGTTTCTTGTTCAAAAAATTATATCGAGATTTGTGTAATACCTTGAGATTTGTGCTACATGATGAAATTATTTGATGGCGTATCAATTGTAATGATTCTTAATCAGTTTGCCTGTGAACATCTTACGCTTAAATCCTTTAAAGTTCTTGCTACTGTCTCTTTTTATTTATTATATTTTTATAAAAGCTTTTCATTCTTTTAATTTATTCATACTTTTTTTTAGCTATAGAATTTGATGTGTTAAAGTTGCCCCTTTACATCTATCAAATTTCTAGACTATTTTATTATTCACTTATCAATTAAGCTTCAAGTATCAATTCTTCAAAAGAAAAAACTCAATCTTAAGTAAACATTAATTTCACTTCATTTTGTATGCTTGACTGAGACAAGAAAATTAAAATCAACTATAATTTATTTTAAATATTGATACGTCATGAGGAAACTGTATAATTTGACATGAATCTCAAGATATCTTTTAAGTAATGACTATTCATTATTCATATTCAAAATCATTCAGAACTCAAGTTTCAGTAAATTTACAATCAAACTAACTGTATCGACAAGACGAACTCAATGATACCAATATTAGTTAGATTCGAGTCCAATCAAGTATAGATCAAGCCCTTAAAGCACATTTGGAGGCTTCATATCGTTAGTTGAATAGACAAATAAACTCAAAATTTGATATACTTATAGCCAAATTGAGAGTCTCAATAAAAGGAATACAACAAGTCTAAGCTCGCTTAATTTTGATATTATTAAGACCCTCAAATTATTAAAAAAATACCCTATGATCAAGGGGATCAATATAGGCGGTCTAATAAGGAGGTTATAAGAATTATTTGTCAAGAGACTAAAATATCACTTCCCCAAGGCCTATAAATAGACTCCCCCTCCCCAATCTTTACTTGAGGAGGGAGGATGAGTCGAATTTCAATGATATTCTAGAATGAAGATCCGACAATAACTTCCGACCTTTACATTCGTTGGCCATCACCAGCCACCATCTGTCACCCGCTATCGATCGACGCTGGCTACACTTGCTCCCCACCAACGTATCTCGAATACGGTACAACGACATATTCCAAATGTGGTGTAACAAATAACACCATATTGAAGTTTAGAGGATAAGTCCCGACCTCTGTAGCAGCCAACCATCATAAAACACCGCATGTCGCCCATCATAAACCACTATTGGCGCCCCTCCTCGCTGTCAATGGTGAACCCTACTAACTAACAAAATGTCTTGAATGTTGTATAATGGTGTTTCCTAAATACGACATAACAATGTATCATGAGTGCATCGTAACAACGTATCCTAAATACCGTGTAAACAAATAACATTGTATTGAATATCTCTCTATAACTCTCGACGACAACTAATGTCAATCATCATACTTAGAATGCGACAACTTTATCTAGACTCCTAAAGTTTTCTCTACGTTGTATAAAGATAAGGGGTGCAATACCGATTATGATCTTTGTGGCCAACTAACGTTATTGCAATCACCAATTACGATATCTGTGGCTGAATGATGCCATTTCAATTTCTAACTACGACCTATGTGACTATCTGATGCTATTACAGTCACCAATATCGCCTTTCTGACCGATTTATACTTTTATAGTTTCTAAGACGACCACTGTGATAAATTATTGATATTGCAGTCACCAACTACAGCCTCTGTGGCTAGCTGATGCTGCTACAACTCCCAACTAAGTGTTTTATGGCCCAATTGATGTTATTGTAGTAAACGACTTGGTCAACAACTTCTAACTACAACCTATGTAGTCAACATATGATATTATATTCATCGAATACGACTTTTGTGGTCGACTGTGACAATTATAACTTTCAACTATGATCTCTATGGCCAAATGATGTTATTGCAGTCACTAATTACAACATTTATGACCAACCGACGCTACTACAACTTTTAACTACGACATTTATGACCAACTGACATTATTACAGTCATAAACTACGACCCCTGTGACCAACCAATGCTATTACAACCCAACTAGGAATTTTATGGCCAACTCTTACTATTACAACCACCACCAACGACATATATGACCAACTTCCACTATACAATCATCGATACGGTCAACATTATTTGTTCTAGCTTAATTATGACTATTATATCTAAATAATTTTACATATGTGATTATCAACTTTGTAATTTCATCTTTTCTTATTTAGGAGAAGTGCTAACCTTTGTACATACATTTACATAGTGTATTATTTTGACTAGACAATTCTCGTGGACTCGTGATTTTTTCCTTTTCGAGGATTTTTCCACATAAAAATTCTCGAAGTCACCTCTTTCTACTTTTCAATTATTTATGTATAAACTAGATCTTCGGGCAATGTTTAGTACGTATAATTATTCATAAATATTTTAATAGAAACTATCATACATTATTTTCTTAAACAAATTTGCTTGAATTATTTCAGTTTATCATTACCAAGAATTGATTAAGAAAATGAAATAGCTAGTTAGGAATTAAGGAAATAAAATTTAACTTTATTAAATTTTAAATCGTTAATTTATATATAATGAAAAAAATTAATTAGCAATTTGAACTTTGAAATATCATCATAATTTTTTTTAATTATTAAATTCAAAATATTGAAAAAAAATTTTAATATAAAAATAGGATTGTACTACCAGATCTTCCCCTTTTTATAGACCTCGACAAATCGGGAAGCTTTTGACTGAAACCGAAGGGAAAGGGTCGCGGTGGAGAGAGTTCATCTCCCTTTTATTCCTCATTTCTCAATTTGTTCTAGAGGATTAGGGTTTGGGTATCGTTACTTCTTGGGAATCGACGAATTCTTCCGTTTGCGTTTGGATTAAGATGGTTCAGCTGACGAATTTCGACAGACTCCGGCCTGAATCGAAGCAGCTATTCACGACGATGGCTGCTGTGACGGTTGCGCTGAAGGAGGAGTTCGAGGGCAAATTGGATGAAATGCAGGGTCCTCTCAACAAGAGATCGAAGCTAGCTGAGCCCGCTGAGCAGGTAGAATCCCTTGTTTTTTTATCCGAGTTTTTGATCTTATCAAGGCTTGAGCCGACCGTGGTTATTGTGTTTGATTCAATCGGCGGGTTTTTGGATGTGGATTCTGGCTTCTTTGTTTTTTTTTTTTTTTTAAAAACCTATTATTTGGGTCATATGATCACTTGGCGCCATTTAGTTTTTTTTTTTTTTTTTTTTTTTTTTTTTTTTTTTTTGGTGATGGTTTGGAATGCGTTGTAGTGCAAGGGATTTCCTCAAATTGGCAATTTTATGAAATGCTTTTCTATGATGTTTTGGTACTGCAACTTATCCTTGCGATGGAATTTGTTTATTATTTTGATTTTAGCTTGTTGGGGAAGACTTCTCTTTTGTCTCATCTCATGCTTTGGATAACTGGCTATTTTCATGTTTTCGTTTTGCATTTTGCATGATTGCCAAATCTAGCTCGATAAATATATCTGTTCAAAGAGTAGGTTATACAAATCTATATCCTTTGGTTTATCAGATGAATTAATTTTGTTTCCTGTTTTGATCTATGGCAGCTGCAAAGCAAGCTGATCATGCCATCGCCAGCTTGCGATCCCCTGGACGAGCCAAGTCCACTTGGTCTTCGGCTGAAAAAGAGTCCATCTTTCTTGGATTTGATTCAAACGAGGCTTTCTCAGGGAAAGCCTGTTCCAACGTCATCTTACGGGAGCAGTGACCTAGAAACTGGGATGAAGATGGAACTCAATTCTACGGCTCTTTCAACTTCTGTGGACAAAATGAAAGCCTCAAACTTTCCTGCTTCAATTTTGAGGATTGGCAATTGGGAGGTAAAAAAGGCTGTATTTTGCCTTATTTTGTTCTGGCATTCAATTTTTTGCAGAATTGCATGGTGTAGTTACTTTACAAGGGTTTGCGTGTCGGAGCTGTTCACAAATTTATGTGTGTGAGTACTTCTCTTGCTGTTTCCTGATTCATTTTTGAAGATCATTTTATTCCTTCTAAGATTCCCACCATCAGAAGCGGCCCCATGTAGGGTCCAGATGGGGGCAATCGCTCGCTGTCAAATTCAGATTTTTAGGTATTGATATGCCACCAACAATCTTTCATCGTTCGGCACGAATCTCGAGGTATAACACGGATCTCGAGATGATATTTTGAATAAGAAACATTCAAATATTAATAAAAATTCATCCGTAGCTTCGATTTCAACAAACTTATAGTAAACCGACTCGCTACGATGAGACAGACCTAACGATATAAAAATTTGTCCAATCTGAGTCAAATCAAGTTCAGATCAAGTCATTAAACCACATTGGGAAAATTTCTGGATGTATTTAGAAAGTCAAACAGATGTCGACACTAGCAAGCATATACTTGAATCGAGCGTCTCGACAAGACGAATCCAACGAGCCTAAGATCACTCAATTCTGACATCGTTATGGCTATCAAATACCTCTTAAACACCATCTGATCAGGGGGAGCCCTCTGGACCGTCCGATCAAACTGGCTGCATTAATTGCACCCAAAACACTATAAATAGACCCCCAACCCTCACATGAAAGGAGGGGAAACCTAGATAAAGAGTCTGAAGCCTTGAGGAGAAGCTGCTGCTTAGCACCACCGCCGACCGCCATCGACTACCACCAACCTCCGTCGATCACCGCCGACCTTCGTCGACCTCCGTCATTGTCGACCGCCGACCTCCGTCGATCTCCGTCACCGTCGATACCGTGGAACTCCTCCAATCATCACCACCAACCAAACACCGTCAGTTAATGCTGTAATCTGAAAAATATAGCTATCCTTACCCATCTGTGGGACAAGAGATTTTTGTAATTATTAATCAATAGTAGATTCTCGCAACTGGGTTAGACCCCGTGGTTTTTTCTTTTACGGGTTTTCCAGGTAAAAACGTCTGGAGTCGTCACCGCTTATTTTTCATATGTGTGTGTGCTAAATTTTCGTATAACGCTAATACAATAATCCGCTACTCTACCGTCGCGAATTTTCCAAAGACACATCAGTTTGGCGCCGTCTGTGGGAAAGCTCTCAATCCCACCACTGAAGTACTTGCTCAATTTCCTATATGGCAAACAGACGGAATATTCAGGACAACGGAGCACCTCACTCCAACACCTATCGTTACAGGGAGCAGTCACAAAGTCAAGGGCGACATGTTTCTTCATCTTCTCGTCCTGGAGCACGCTATCCTGCCAACGAGGGGGTTTCAGGTCCTTTTATGAAAGAACGCATGCGAAGAATGAAGGAGTCTCAACTGCAGATCATACGACTTATACGTGAAACCCAACAGCCACCGGTGAACGAAACTCGTTCACCATTAAATCCACCACATACTAGAAACATGCCCGTAGGAACTCGTACCGGCCCCCCTCCCCAAGAAGGAACACTTCCCGTGCCAGGTCATGATGCTGAACTCTTGGACACTGCAAGTTCCACTCATCCATCTCAAACAGCTCACCTGGTACCGCCACATCTTGCTATCATTCTAAATGATGTCATCCGTAAAGAATTACGTCGCCTTGTCCGGGAAGAATTTCCTCTAGAGAAAATGGACCGCTTCCACACTCACCATAACATCAATGAATCCTCTCCCTTGGCGAATGCGGTCCTCCAACACCCCATCCCAACTGGCTTCAAGCTGCCAAAAAAAATGCATATGAAGGAATAACTGACCCCTATGAACATATAGATCATTATCGAACAATCATGCACATTCAACGTGCCTCTGATGCGCTTCTGTGTCAGGTGTTCCCTACCACTCTTAAGGGACAAGCTCAAACCTGGTTCTACTCTCTTCCGGGAGCACTGTAAACACCTTTAATGAGCTAGCCAGACTATTTGTGGAGCAGTTCATAGCAAATCGACGAATCATCAATGATTCATCCCATATGTCATGAATTCATAGCAATTCGCTCAAGGACTACTTCCGCAGGTTTTCTGCTGAAGCTCATCAAATTCCAGGAGTGGATCCAGAGTTATTAAGGGGGGTCTTCCTTGGGGGGCTCCGTTCAGGACCCTTTTACTCATCACTGATGCGGGAAATAGTTCGTTCTTATGCTGATCTTGTCTACCGTATTGAGACCCAAATAACTGCAGATGAAGCCATCAGCGCACATAAAGAGCAATTTGAGAAATTTGGGGAAAACGCAAGGGTAACTCTAGAAACAATAATCAATCTTCGCAACGAAGAAAGTTCGAACAACCGAAAAATCGTGACCTCCTTCTTTAACCTGCGGGCCAACGAACTGAATATCAACCCAAGAAAGAATATACACCTCTCAACACGTCGCGTGCTGACATATTGATAGCCATTAAAGATGAGCAGAATATTAAGTGGCCTCACCCCCTAAAACCTAACTCGGGGAATCAAGAGCAATACTGTCATTTTCATAAAAGCCATGGCCACACCACTGAAGCATGTAAGCATCTCAGGGAAGAGATCGAACGGCTGATTCAACAAAGATATCTTGGTCGATTTATACAAAACAAGCTAGCCGGTATTGATAATGCTCCTACTGGGGGGGCAACAGACACAAAGACAACAACATGGGGGTCACCCAATTGTGAGCGAAATTCAGACAATTGCGGGAGGCACATTGCTAACTAATCAAGTTCTTATTATTACACCTAGTGAACCAACACAAAAGAAATTGTGCCTTGAACCTATCACTTTTGATGATTCTGATTTTGAAGGAGTTCGAGTACCTCACCGAGACCCTCTTGTCATTAGCGCAGGAATTGGTGAACCCTGCTACAACGTAAAAAGTTTTCTGATCGACAATCGGAGCTCTGTTGATATTTTGCTCTACTCCACTTTTCTTAGTATGGGACTGACAAGAAAAAAACTTCAACCTGCATCTGGGCTATGGTTTTGATAATCGACTAGTAAGAGTCGAAGGAATAATAAATATTCCTGTTGTCTTGGAAGATTTTCCTTGACAGGTAACCCGCTCAGTCCAATTCATCGTTGTCAAATCAGAATCAGCATACAATGCCATCTTTGGGAGATCCCTGCAATTCATCTTTGGAATCGTGACTTCTGTTCTACACTTAAAGCTCAAGTTTCCAACCCCAACAGGGATCAGCATCGTCCGAGGAGATCAACAGATAGCACAATCATGCTACCTCAGGCAAGCTCAGCCACGTCCGTCAGTGACACTTAGCATCGAAAACTTTGATCTCCGAGATGAAGATGTATCTCAACGAGCTTCTCCCGTGGAAGATTTGGTTCACGTTCCGCTCTCAAATGAATACCCATCGAGAACAGTGCAGATTGGTTCCTTACTCTCTAAGGAGCAAAGGTCATAATATGTAGAACTCCTCCAGAGAAACCTTTGATACGCCACCAACAACCTTTCATCGTTCGGCACGAATCTCGAGGTATAACACGGATCCCGAGATGATATTTTGAGCA
This sequence comes from Papilionanthe hookeriana x Papilionanthe teres, assembly GCA_022702705.1. Classification (NCBI taxonomy): domain Eukaryota; kingdom Viridiplantae; phylum Streptophyta; class Magnoliopsida; order Asparagales; family Orchidaceae; genus Papilionanthe; species Papilionanthe hookeriana x Papilionanthe teres. The sequence continues at coordinate 13,349,918 of CM040435.1, read as the reverse complement.
AGAAACATTCAAATATTAATAAAAATTCATCCAGAGCTCTGATTTCAACAAACTTATAGTCAAACTGACCGGCTCAATGAGACAAACCTAATGATATAAAAATTTGTCCAATCTGAGTCAAATCAAGTTCAGATCAAATCATTAAACTACATTGGAAAAATTTCTGAACGTATTTGGAAGGTCAAACAGATGTCGACTCTAGCAAGCATATACTTGAATCGAGCGTCTCGACAAGACGAATCCAACGAGCCTAAGATCACTCAATTCTGACATCGTTATGACCATCAAATACCTCTTAAACACCATCTGATTAGGGGGAGCCCTCTGGACCGTCCAATCAAACTGGCTGCATTAATTGCACCCAAAACACTATAAATAGACCTCTAACCCTCATATGAAAGGGGGGAAGCCTAGATAAAGAGTCTGAAGCCTTGAGGAGAAGCTGTTGCTTAGCACCACCGCCAACCGCCGTCGACTACCACCAACCTCCGTCAATCACCGCCGACCTTCGTCGACCTCCGTCACCGTGAAACTCCTCCAATCATCACTACCAACCAAACACCGTCAGTTAACGCTGTAATATGAAAAATATAGCCATCCTTTCCCGTCCGTGGGACAAAGGGATTTTTGTAATCATTAATCAATAGTAGATTCTCGCAACTGGGTCAGACCCCGTGGTTTTTCCCTTTACGGGTTTTCCGCGTAAAAACTTCTGAAGTCGTCACCGTTTATTTTTCATCTGTGTGTGTGCTGAATTTTCGTATAACGCTAAGACAATAATCCGCTACTCTACCGTCGCAAATTTTTCAGCACGCATCAGGTATAGGGGAGGACAAAGGAGGACAATTTAATCTTTTGTAAATATCATTTTGCCCCTCCTGAAATATCATTTTACCTTTTATTACCCTAACCTCTCCCACGTTGGGTTTAGGGGTAGTTTGGCCCGCTTTATAAAGAGTCTGGTTCCGACCCTATGAACCACCATTGTACTTAAATTTAGCTTTTCCTTTAATTGCATTGTGAAGAGTAATTTATGCGTTTTAATGTAATACGACTCAAAGAATTGCACAATATCTATGTTCAGTGAAGATACTTTGTTGAATTATGTTTTATATTTTCTTTTGCGCTGTATGATTCTTATTCTTAATGGATACTTTTGTTGACATGGGCATAATGTATAATGCAACAGATACATTATGCATCTTTTTAAGTTCAATCGATCAGTCAATGTGTTATTATTATCCATAGTCATTGGCTTTACCGAGTTTTAAATATTTTGATTCCTTCTTTTTATTTCTTCCGAGAATCAAAGAAAACTTTTATTGCAACTACTATGAAATATAATAATTCAATTATAATAATTGATGCTTATTTATGCGTGCTAAAACACTAACATAAGATGTTAAAAGGTTAATATTTTATTTCAAATTTCTCACATCCATCTACGTGCCTACGGCTGTGGAGCCCCTATGTTTCTTTTGTGCTGAGTTCATCATTCATCTTGATCATGATCATAATCATCTATTATTAGAAGTGCCCCTCAAGATTAAAATTCACTTCTCAGTCTTTTTTAGGGTTTGTGTTAAAAATGAGAACCAGGTTCCATCTCAATTCAACCAAATGAACACTTGAAGTTTTGTAATAACTTCTGAACAGTCAAAATGAAAACAAACTAGCTTTATGTGCAATAACTTCTGCTAAACCGATGTTTCTCTATAATTCTCTAATTTTAATTATTGTGAAAGTATTAGGCTTCTGCACATAGTCGTACCAGCGATTTGCTTGGTTGATCGTATGATCTAGCCCTGGCTGGCCGGTTAAAATTGTTTGGACTACTGTGGCTGCTCTTGAGCATCATTTTTGCTTATTGATCATCCATGTTAAGTGCTAGCTTTGCAGATTAATATCAGTTTAAGCTCAAAGTTTTGGTAGTTTTGTAAGTAATATTCATGTGCATGAAGAGATGAAACTGATGGAGAAAGAATTCCATAGTTGGATTTTATTATGTAGAATTTAATACAGTTATATTATTCTGGTTCCAATGTTAATATTAATAGTACTTCTAAAATTCTGATTTAAATCTCTTTTATACAGTACAATAACAAATACCGAATGGTTAATTTGTCTATTCAATTAATAAGAATCTACTTTTTAATTAAGCTTTAAGTTTGAGTGTGTGTGCCTGTATACCCAAACACACACACTCTCTCTCTCTACATATATATAATATCAACAGAAAATAACGTCTCCAGGGTCACTATTATGTACCTAACCATAATTGCTATGCGGGCCAAGGATTGTTCAAGAAATTGTTCTTCAAATCTGGGGAACAGAACCCCTTCACTTGTAGGAATTGAAATTGAGATTTAAAGATGGGGTTGAAGCTGTACGAGGAAATTCAAGAAGATGAACTTTTCTCTTATTTTTTCATATCCTTTCCAGTGTTAATTGGCAGAAAATTTAGAGGACTCTGTTCTTGGAGGGTGGATAGCTTCTTTCTTGGAGAAGAAATAAGAAGCTTTAAGGTAGCCCTTTTCAGATTTGTTCTTCACTTTTCCTGTTTATCTAATGATCAGTTTTTAAAGAGCACATCCCCTCATTTAGGAAAGGGGGTCTATATTGTCCATCTTCACCAGGTATAGTGTCAGCGTTTGATGTTACATTTTTACTGAAAAATAGTGAGGGCTCATCAATTTCTATGCTCTTAGCTTTTTTTTATTATTATTTTGCCTTTTAAAATGAGATCTTGTTTCGTCGTATGTCATGTCTAATAAACCCGTTAACTTAACAGTATGTTTCGAGGTATGAAGGTGATTTAGTTGCCAAGTGTTATTATGCAAAACATAAGCTTGTATGGGAAGTTCTTGATGGTGGTCTCAAGAACAAGATTGAAATCCAATGGTCAGATATCACTGCACTGAAAGCAACTTACTCAGAAAATGGATCTGAAACACTGGATGTAGTGGTAAGGCCGTGATATATAAATATGTTGTATTAAGTTTCTGCAATTATCATCTTTATGTTATTCTTTTTGGTTTTGTTCAGCTTGCGAGGCGGCCACTTTTCTTCAGAGAGACCAATCCTCAACCCAGAAAACACACACTATGGCAGACAACTTCAGATTTTACTGGAGGCGAAGCAAGCATTCATCGGCAAGTGCTATGTATTTTTTTTCATGGGTGTTTAAATTTATTATAATTAAATTTCATTCTTAACATGCCAAAACAATACTAATTAAAAGTATTTTTCATAAACAAGGGTGTGTAATGCATATGTGCATTAAGCTTTTGAAAATTAAAATTTGCTTATTCTTCTGAATTTTATAGATGATATGAAAAATGATTTTTGAATAATTTAATACATGATTTTGCGAAACTAATACCATGTCTGCATCCAGGAGGCATTTTTTGCAGTGTCATCAAGGCTTGTTAAATAAGCATTTTGAGAAACTTATCCAATGTGATCCACGTTTAAAATCTCTAAGTCTGCAACCAGATATCATCTTGGAATCTTCCTGCTTTGAACCTTCATGCTCGGAGGACAAAGATGAATCTAAATGCCTCGGATTTCATAACCTGAAGCAGAATCATGAATCTTCAGGTGAATTTCATGATCCCAACCTACTCTGTTCTAACATTGCAGCAACGAATACTGTTGATGCAGGTCTTGATCTTTTCATAGATCAGCTGATTATCACTTTCAGATAGTTTTCTTGCAAATTAAGCTCATATTTTGATCTCTGATTTTTGGCTAGGCATTTCCACCATGGGGTTTGAAGCACCAGAACTAAGATCATCCATGTCTAAAGAAGATCTGGTGAGCCATTTAGAACAATGCATTTCAGAGCAGAAGGCTTCAGGCAACCCATTCCTCTCATCTGATTCCATCCCAAACAAAGAATTGTTGGAGGAATGGGCTGATTATTTCCTCGCAGATTCCCAAACTTCTTTTCCTGATGAAAAATCTCTCTTATCGAAAGTAAACTCGTTGAACTGTCTTCTTCAAAAGGCTCCATCGAACGAGAACTTACAGTCAGCCATCAATGCGGGCACTGATGTTCAGCATCATTTCATTGATGATGATTCCAAGCAGCTGCATAGGAGAAAGTCCTTTGAAGACCCGCAGCAGGCTTGTGGGATTTCGAGGAAGGATTCCATTGGGGAATTTCTGATGAATTTTCCCCGAATTGCTTCTATTCCACAGTATCTGCATCTCTTTAGTATAGATGAGGATAATCATGACGAAGGTATCTTTTAAATGCCAACAATGGGGTCAGTTTTTGTAAATAATGTCTGTCTAGTGCTGATGAGTTTTTGTGTTACAGTTTCTATATTTCGGGATCTTAACTTCGTACTCACTAAATATAAATTCCATGAAGCTTTTATTGCCTTGTTGATAAGTCCGTTTATCTTTCAGTTTTGGAAGATTTGCATACATACCACTCACTTCTTATGTATTTACATATCTAACTCCACCACTTCAACTTTTATTTATGCGTGCATGCATGCAACAACCTTATCTATTTCACCTTTTAGAAGTTAAAGTTGTGATATCTTTTATGTAATATGAGTTGTACGAATGTAAAAAATGAAGTTTAGGTGGTGTTAGATATGTGAATGCATAAAAATTGGGTGGCATGTATGTAAATGCCCCCCTTTAATTTTTGCCTTGAGTTACAATATTGTGATGTAAACACGCTCGCAGAATTTGCACAGAGGTCAGAAATATCAAAGATGTCTATATATATATATATATATATATATATATATATATATATATTCACCACTTTTATACATCGAAACCAAAACATACAGTAAATTATTCTTATACTTGCAATGAACATCAACACCCCACAATTATATCTGTGTGTGTGTGTAAATGTGTGTTTTTATTCTATGAATCCCTTCTGGGATTCCAAGAACAAATAAAACTTTGGTGTAAATCAATACAGACTTTATTCACAATACCTGAACGTCTCACTGCTGCCATATAAGCTGAACAAATCCATGAAGTGAGAGGAAAAGAAGGCATTTAAGGAGCATCCCCTTCAACTGCTTCATCCCCTTCTTCAAACATGCTCATGAGCATGGATATCTGATTCTTTAACATGCCGTTCTCCCTCTCAGCATCGGCTCTCTTGCTGCGCTCATCAAGCAGCTGTAGCTGAAGGCGTTCAAGGCATTTACCATCTTCCTCAAGCTGCTCATTCAGACCATCAATCTCTCTGTCCTGTTCAGTTTTTCTTCTTAGAATTGAGAATCTTAGTCAACTGTATTTATTTGAAAGATTTACATGCATATCACTCTATTATATATATATATGCCACCTTTTTTGTGCATGAAAAAGTGTATTTGGCTTTTTTCAAAGTTAAAATAGTGCTATTTTTGATTTGATATGAAAGAATTTGACTGGTATAAATATAAAAAAAATGAAGTTTTGGTCTTAAATATGTAAAAACATAAGAATTGGGTTATATGGATGTAAATACCCATATTTATTTTTTCAACTTTTTTCTTCCTCAGCTTACGCAGCAGACTGCAATAAAAGAGAGATTCTATGTTTTTGACCGACAAGCTCCTACAACCTCAATCTTGTATCCTCATTCTTCTTTGTCATCATATATATATATATATATATATATATATATATATATATATATATATATATATATATATATATAATTCATTGTATTTCACAAATGCAAGCTCCTAATTATGTAATCCATACAAGTATAATAATCCTATAATTAGAAATTCTATTGCTTTTCTAAGGAAAACAACTTTTGGTTCTATTATATCCAAATAACAGTAAAGGCTGAACATTCCTTTCTAGCAATATTCAATATAATAAAATTGAGCTTTACAATCTTTATCTTCCATTACATATTTATGCTTCAAGCAACACTGTCTTATTTAAATTTATAATACATTACTAATACTTAAACTGGTTCTGATTTCAATCACATTTTAAGCTGTTCTAGAGAAAAAAAGGTGGAATCAACTGGTCCTGATTTCAATCCCCCCCACCCCCCGCGCCCAATTAATAATGTTCCCCGATACTAGAAAATTAGTCATTTAGTAATTTTGCCCACCCTAATTAATAATGTTGGTTAAGCCCCTACAAGGGAGGATAGCACAAGCCATTTTTATGCCGTTCTTCATCTTCAACCTATATCTATATGATCACACATAAATGTTTGTTAAGCGATATGTTTAATATAAAAACAAAATAGCTGTTAAGTTTTCTTAGGTCCCTTATATAAACATTTGAAAAATTTACGTAGATACCACTTCATTCCTATGTATTTACATATCCAACACCTGAACTTCATCTTTCACGAATATGCCAAGTACCTAAGCATAAAAAGGTGTTTCTTTTTGAAAGTTAGAATAGCGTTTTTTATTTTGATATATGAAATATTTGGATGGTGTAAATGTAAATGTAAAAGGTAAAGTTGAAATGTTAGATATGTAAAGACATAGGAATTAGGTGGTATGTAACAAACCAAAGAGGTCAGAAAAGACCTTTCTGTTCATCTCCTGGATGGCAATCCTCCTCATGCTTTCAACTACATCCACATTTACGAGCTTCCGCTTCTTTCCTACTATCCATCCTTTGGGGTAAGAGGTGGAGTCAAAGTCCGGCGGAGGGAGGAGTTCTTCAGCCGGAGTTCGGTTCTTGCCGTCTCCACGGTGATTGATTGGCTGCAACGGTTCGAAGAGAGCTCGGCGTCTATCGGAGATATCTGGCTTAGGATCATCTTGCTTCTTATTGTCGTTCGATTGGGTTGATTCAGTTTTGTTTTCCTTTGTAATATCATTAAGAGCTAGGTTGTTGCCCTCTTCCTTCAATGAATTCTCTAAGCTACGGGTGCTAGCTGAACAGAATGAGATCAATATATGTTTAATTTACATAGCAAGCTTTCTTTTATTTATTTATTTATTTTCCACATTCATGATTTATATATGAAAAGCATATATAAATCTTCTTGATATATATATATATATATATATATATATATTCAAAAGAATATATTTAAACTTGAATGAAGGTTACTTGTTTGGCCAATCAAGACGCATTACAAACAAAGCTTAACCTAGTATCTGAGTAAGATTGGATCAAGAATAAAATTATTTGTTTTGACATATAATTCATAGGGTTGTAAATGAAGCAATGCATTTGATGAACAACTTGAAGTTGGCTCGATTAATACTCAATCATGCTTGTTCAAATTAGTAAAATAAACAAGTTTAAATAATTTCTTTTAAACTTAAAAGGTTTAATGAACTTAATTTGAATATAGCCCAACTGTTTTATTAATGTTCACGAACAAGCCTGTTAATTGTTCAACAAATACCATGAGAAATGATCTATACTTATATGATATATTATTTAAATAAAATTTGATAAACTAGAAGTCATCAAGTACAATGGGAAATGATCTATACTTATATGATATATTATTTAAATAAAATTTGATGAACTAGAAGTCATCAAGTACAATGGAAAATGATCTATACTTATATGATATATTATGTAAATAAAATTTGCTAAACTAGAAGTTATAAGATTATATATTTAACAGTAGCATGCTATAGTTTAATACCAATATGAACTTAATTACATAAATTTGATGCAATTTCTTCTTATTTTTTTACTTTAACGAACTAGTTTATTAGTAATTATTTACATAATTCAAGAAAACTTACTTGATATAAACAAATAAGATGCTAATTTAAAATGTACTCAGCTACTTATTTATTTGGATTTATAAAATTATTTGTTAATAACTTTATAGAAATAATCAAGTATTTATTCAAAATTTTAACTTAATTACTCAATTTTACATGAAAAATCAAGTACAAAGTAAATTTTAAATTTTATATGAAAAATCAAATCTTCAAAATTTTGACTCGTTCAATTAAACTAAACAAGCCAACTACAAATCAAGTATGATCATCAAGAAATTTAGGCAAGCGAAGTATAGACATATGTGGGAGCTCGGCACACGCTCAAACTAGAACTAAAGATGAACAACTTATGATTTAATCAAACCAAGAGCAATGCATGACATACTTCACTTGACTCTGACTCAAGTACAAATAATTCATTTCCAGTTTAATCTGAAGTTTAGAAGCAGCATCTAAGCTACAATATTCATCTGAGGCATGGCAAAGTCATGAAAATGAAAAAACCTCTGTTTACACAAGGCTATACATTTGGAGGTCCAGACTGAAATTTCTTATAAATGCAAAATTTCTTATCTGTACACCACAATTAATAGGCATTCTATTCAACAACCAACTAAAAAGTTAAAAAAAATAATAATAATAAGCTAATTCTACAAATATTCAAGGTGCAAGGAGCCAAATAAGTTGATAGCCAGCAAAGTTAAATAATTATTTATTTTTTTGGTTTGAACTTGTAATACGACAGAGCATAAACTAAGAAACAAATAGGTAAACCAGCAGCCAGCTGAGTAAAATAATAACTAACAATAAATACAAGATTTTCAAAGCATATGCTTCGAAGAAACCAAAGACAGAGGGGGAGACAAAGTCGTGCCGCTAAAGCTAAGCAATCTCAATCATCTCCCCTCTCCCTTTCTCTAATTCTCCTCCAATAGCTAATCAATCTAAAACTGTGATAATGGAATTGAAAATCGAACAAATCTCTCGATTCGTAACATCTAAAAACAAAGAAATATGGAATTTCATGTTGAATTCATCCATTCAGAAAGCTGGAAGAATACCTGATCTCTTGCGCGAATTCCAGAAGATTCGCGGCGGCGAAATCGGAGAGAATCCGTCCATCATTTTACCACGCAATCGCCACAAAAGATCTAGGGTTTTTGCTATCTTTTAACAGGTCCTCTTCCTCCTGCATCCGCCCAAACACACAGAAATTCGTGACTTGAGAAAAAAGGAAAAAGGGTAAAGAATGGATTAAAACTAGCCTTCACCCGCGAAATCACTTCACCTGGTGGGAGAGAGTCTCCCCTCTCCCTCTCTCCCTCTCTCCGTCTTAGCTGTTGCTTCTCCCTGGTTTATCTCGGGCTGGGATTATCCAAATTTGTTGGATGCGCGGAAGTTTTGGGCATCCTTTTCTCGGAGGGGGTCTAATAATGCACGGTTGGTCTGTGGGAAATGTTCAAACTGCAGCGTAGAAGGCAACCGCTGGATCAAGATAAAGATGTTTATCTGATTATCTTTGCGGGTTTGAAATTATTTGCACAATTTTTTTATTAAATCCAACGGTCGGGAAACACTGGTATTTTATTTCGTGTGTCATTGGTTTTCTTTCTGTCGCCTGCAGATGTCGGTTTTAGCAGAGACACAGAGAGAGATAGAGAGATTGCCTTGCGTGTGTTTTTGCGCCATATAGCGGATATGTCTCATTTTATTTATCTCCAATTAAAAAGAAGTAAAATTTATATATATATATATATATATATATATATATATATATATATATATATATATATGTTATGTATTTACGTGTTCATACTTAGTTTGATATTTACACTTATGACTGATACGTGCCAGAAAATTTGTGGCAGTAGAGTAATAGATTATCGTCTTAGTGTAGTGTGAAGATTCAACACGCCAAGAAAAGAGAAATTAACTAATAATGACACCCTAAGTTCTTAAGTAAAAAATCTAAAAAGGAAAAAATCACAAATCTGACACAGCTTGAGAGTTTTACTATTAAAAAATGATTACAGTTACAACAACTTGTCATACATGAGGGAAAGAATTATTAGGTTTCTTAAGTTACAACGTCGACATGCTGATGAATTGTTGCTAGAACCGGGCAGCGACGGATAGGGATTTGGCATCGTTCGGTCGATGGTGTTTGATAGGGTTAGCGTTGATTGACGTTGATCGGCGAAAGCCGACGACGATCGGCAGTGGTCGACAGAGGTCAGTGTTGATCGACGATGATCTACGGTGGTGGTGCTGGACTTCGGCTTCTTCTCAAAGCTTCTAGCTCTTCCTTAGATGTCAAACTCTCCTCCACTCATGAGACGGGTGGAGCTCTATTTATAGTATTCTGAGTGCAATGAATACAGAAATATAAACCATTTTAATCGGATGGTCCGGAGAGCTTTCTTCGATCAGACGACGTTTGATAGACATTTGAGTGTCTTAACGATGTCAGAATTGAGCAATATTAGGCTCGCTGGATTCGTTCTATCGAGACGTTTGATTCGACTATAGGCTTGCTAAATTTGGCATACGTTTGATTCGACTATAGGCTTGCTAAATTTGGCATTAGTTACCTTCTAAATATGTCCAGAAAACATTGAATAGCTGTTTAATGACTTTATATGAGCTTGATTTGACTCAAATTGGATTAATTTTGATATCATTGAGTTTGTCTCATTGAGCTGATCAGTTTGACTATAAGTTTGCTGAAATCAGAGCTTTAGATGACTTTTTATCAAGATTTGAATATTTTTTGCTTAAAAAATTACCTCGAGATTCATACTATATCTCAAGATTCGTGCTGATTGTACGAACGTTGTTGATATTGTATCAATAACATTTTGATGTTATAAGCTTTTGTATGAAAAAAATAAGTTTCACTTTTATACGGTGAGCAATAATGATATTTTTAATATGTTATTGATTTCAGTGGCATGCAATATAATAAGTGTTTAGTGTTTTAACATGTAAATATATAAAAATTATGTGTTAATTATGTAAAATAACCCTAGGTAGCTGGTAGTGTATGGAAAATATATTTCATCTTAAAAATATATTTCAAATAATTTAAAAAATATTGACAAATTTTTTTTATTAATGATCATTTCTTCAGCTTCAAGCTATCAGTCATAATATCATGTGATTATTCATTTTTCAATTAAATTTAATATATTTAAAAATATTGATTTGTTATCACCAAAAAAAAAAAAAAGAAATTTTAATAATATCATGCACGAACCTTAAAGCATATCTAAGTTGGTCGTTTGATAATAAATTTATAGTTAAATCGAATGCTAACTAATATTTGAAATATAAAGAAAATTATGAAGTCTTGAGAATATTGATTTTAATAAGCTTTACTTTCGAAATTCCCTACAATATGCGCGCGCGCGCACACACACACAACACACATTTTAAAGCACTTGCTTAATTTCAAACATTGCCGGCCTTGAATGTAAAATAGCTGAATAAGCAATATATTTGATTTGAAAGAGATTTTATATATGATGATTTAAACTCCAATAACTTGAGTATCAAGATTAGATTTATCTTGATTTTCATCAACACTATAATATAATACTTTGAATCAGGTGGTCTGTATGCAATTGCCCCAACAATAATATAATTGATAGTAAACTAAAATAATGTAAGTTTGGGATGGACAAACATTTAACATATTAAAAAGTACTACAGAATTTACTCCAAAATTTGGGGTCACAAGTTTCTCATTTCAACCAACCTTCTTATTCCGCCACTGCTTATATCTGCATCCCTATAATTTTAACAGTTCATATATGCATGTATGATTATAGGTTTTCAAAGTAATTTTTTTATACTTGAAGAAAATATATATTTTTTTTAAATTTGTATCAATATAAGGGTCTGTTTGAGGCAGCTGCAACTTATCAAACTTATTCAGATATGCTATTTATCATGATAAGCCGCTCCAAATAAACTGACTGGATGTTTGGGAAAGTTATTTGAATGCTATATTATAACCTGAAAAGTTGGAATGTAGTTTCAGTTCCTTCTTCCAAATAGGCTGCATAAATAAAATAAAAATAAAAAAATTTGCATACGAAATACATGATTCTTATGTACAGCTAAATTTTCTTATTTACGTACATGATACTCAAATTTTATATATCCAACACCCAAAATTACACACACACACATATACACACACAGCTGGTGTTAAAAATGTAAGCATTGAATTGTGTGATATTGAAGATTTGAGTTATTAGTTTGTAAATATAAAAGTTCAGATGTTTAGATATATAAATATATAAAAATTACATGATGGGTACGTAAATGTCCCTAAAGAAAAAAAATGTATAATAATAGCCCATACTCCATCTCTATTCTCCAGCTGAACATGCAGCCATCTCAAGTAATGGTTTGCTAGCCATTCATGATTCAACCAAACCAAATCTTCTTCCAAAAGCTCTCATCGCAAGCCATTATCTCAAGCTAACAAATTCTTGAAAATTGCTATTTTAACAAGTCTTCATTATTGAGGATATTCCTCTAATTGTATTTCATTAGACTATATGTAAACCCTTTTAATGGCTTGCACCAAAACTATGATCCGAGTAACAATGAATTTCAAATGATATCAATTGCAATAGAATCCAATGTCTTGTTGTTAGATTTTAATAAATGTGCCTAACATTGGATCCCATATGAGGTTTGTTGATTTGGTTCAAGAAGTAAACGCTTCTCATACATTTCACATAATTATGACTCATCACCTTTTCACAAAGAGACAGAGAAAATTACAAAATCAACAAGATTTATTGCATCAAACAATGCATGAGGTTTATAATGTCAAAAAATATTGTCATCCTAAAGATGCTGCAACTCAAAAGTTTAAAATAAGTACTGCTAAAATTTTCAAAAGATTTTCTTGAATTCAGAAGTTGGCATTTTCGCACACTATAATTATTCAAGAGAAAGATAAGAACCCTTTTTTTATTATTTTTTTCATGTAATTTCTCCAAAAGAAATTCTGCACAATTTCCATAATTTCTATACCAAAAGTAACTAATACTGGAAAAACTAACCTGGTATCATGAAAGCACTAATGAGAGATCAACGGTCCAAACAGGTGACGCATGGAGGCTCTACTGTACCAAAGACAGCTTCTAGGCACAACTTATGAAAGCAGTGGCCGCAAGGCAAGACTGCAGCAGTAGGAAGCTCGTGGGCGGTTCCTGAAAAATTCTTAGGGATGAATGCTAGATCCAGCTTGCATAGTTGGCACCTTGTTCCAACTGGTCTTATACCACTATCATGATAATTACCTGAAAATATTAAATAAATTTGATTACATTCCACAACTTTTCAATTTGATTTTGTTCATAGTCAATGCAGTATAAATTGAATTCTTATTGGGCAATAAGAAGAGCTTTAATAATTGTTATTGAATCTTTCTTAATGAGCAGCAATAAAAATAGCCAGACTAAAGAAGCAATAGATAAGAAAAACCTGGTAGGATCGTCAAAAAAATTTGAGTTTGTAATATTAAATACCTTGTAATCAATTAAGATTTTTCCAAGGCAATTTCTTGGTTGCACAAAAAAACTTTTTGACTGTCCCATGGAAATAGATTTAGCTAAAGAAAAAGTATGATACAAATAAGTCACTATTTCCTTCAATCGATGCAGTTACTTCTTAATTGAAGGGGGTGAACGGACAACAAGGGGAGGCGGGCATTTGTTTGTAATCGTCAGTACGTCGATGTTCGCTCAGGTGACAGGTTGTATACCAGGTTGGATGATCAGTGTTAGTTGATATAAGCAACGCAGGCACACTGACTACGTGTGTGGACCGGGAAAAACTAGCCGCTAAAGGAAGGCTTAAAAGTAATGACGAAGAAGTAATGGAGGATCTGATACGGTGGACGGACACTGCCCAATTGAAAAGTTTCTTTCGTCAAATTCACCCCTCCCACGCCCAATTAGTGGACGGACACCGCCCAATCCTAGAACAAGAATGAATATTCTAATCCCAGATTCCCTCTAGCGGCCATCTGGTTCACCGGTACTACCAAAAAGTCTCATGACTTGCATAACTGAAGAGCCCGGTCATGCTCTGCCATAAGAACTTGGAGTCCGTATCATGGTGAAGGTAAGGTCACGCTGTGATTCTTGCTCAAAAAACTGACCGAACGCGTTCGAGTTATTGGCTCGTCCGACCCGGCTGCATTCATGAGTCGCTCGTTCAACTGTCCCTCGGAGACACGGTCGAGAAGTGCCATGCATGGTCGCCCCCCGTCCTTTCTTTCTCTCGGTCCCAGAAAGAAATGGATCAAAAAATGAGACTTCTGCTACGGGCTATGCCACCCATTACTGATGAGGGAAGTAGCATCCGTCCCATCGCAAGCACCTACAATGTCATGATCACATTTATTGGGATTCTAGTTATCAGATATCTAATGAAATCGTGGCTGGAATTGAAATCTCATTCAAAGAAAAAAATAACAAATATCCGGAGTTTCTTTTTTATCCTAACGGATGATCGGATCCGCCATTTGATTCTGCTCAGCGCGATCTCAACCAATGGAGTTACTTGCTTGGTTTGACCTTACAATTCATTTGAAATTGATTGAAATTGTTTAATTATAGCAAGAAGTAATGAATTGGAAATGTTTACAGGTTTGAGGTTTCCAAGAAAGAAATATTACCCAAATCAATGAATGCAAAGAAGGGTCCTATTTCCATTTAATAGGACCCTTGTTTAAAAAGACATCCCGTTTTTATTATTAATAGGACCCTTCTTTAAAAGGACATCCCATTTTAATAGGGCCCTTGTTTAATAAAATATTTAAAAAAAAATTACATTCTTTTACTAAATGAGCCAATCATATAAAAAAGGCATCCAATTTTTATTAGATTTGATTTCCAATTTATGAATTGGATGATATACATACATACCGCTCAATTGCTATGTATCTACATATCCAACACCTAAACTTCAATTTTTACATATATAACAAAAAATATTTTATAACAAAATTGAATTTGCTAGAAAAGGAGAACAGAAAAATTTCAAGACTCCACTAACCGGTTTCCTAAAATTTCAAGGCTCCATTGTGAATTTCCTAAAAATATTTTATAACACAATTGAATTCTAAAGTTCAATTAATTAGATGTTGTAAGATTCGCCTGACTTTCAGGTCTCTAAATCCACTGGAGTTGATTATGGGTCTCAACTCAATCTGAGGAATTCAACTAATCAGAAGTATTTGGGCCTAAATAAAGTCAATTTTTACAATCATATCTAGTTAATTGTTTGATCTTATGTTGATGAAGTTCAAATTAGTTGAATCTAGTTTAAAACTTGGCCGAAGGATTAGGTCATGATTATGGTTGGGTGACCTTGATAGAGCTCGAGATCCTTCATTAGATAAATTAAATACAAATCAATTCTAATTGAAGTCCACTATGCTAATTAAGATCCAATGCAGATTGAGCAATTTTTCGACATTGTTATGTATGACAACTCAAACCAAATTAGGTCATGTTAAGTCACAATGGACCATCTAGATTAGACCACAGGGCTAATGAGAGGGTAATGTTCCTCCAGAATTTTTTGAATGTCAATACCAACATAACAGAATACTTTAATATTCAAATGCCCTGATTTAATACAAACAACACTTTTCCTGGAGACCTTTTATGCGTCTAAAGATCAGTGGAAAAGCTTCTCAATCCTTTTGCACTGGATTTTGCATGTGTTGACTTATAACTATAAAATCAAATAAAACGTTTTGTCCGGAAACAGCTAAAAAATATTGTGATGATCACTTCCATGATAAGATGCAGTCGATGTAAACAACTAGCATGTCGAATTCCACATGAGCATAGTTGACAAAAATATAATGATCTATAATATTAATTTAAAAATCAATCTAAGACCAAATGAGGCATGGGGCATTTGTTTATGGTTATATATAACCTTTTCAAGGAGGCATATATGAACTTATATTTGACTTGCTAAATAACATGTATTTGATTTGTTCTTCAAGCAAAAAAGTCAAACATAAGTAGTTTTTTGGAGCGTGATTTACAAATGAGTCTAACATGAACATACCTTTATTCAATCGTGTTCGGCTCATTTTGGCTCAAGTAATTTAATAATTGAATAAATTATAACCTTTTACACTCAATAGAACACAATGGAGAAAATAGATTCATGTAACAGACCTCACTTAGTAGGATAAAGACTTGTTATTGTTGTTGTATATTATTTTTTACATTGCATTTATAAAAAATATTAAAATTTGTTATTTTTAAATCATTCAAGATAAATTCAAGTCAAACACAAGCTGAAAAATGACAAACGAATTTGAATCGAGCCAAACATAAATATCTTATTCTTGAGCCATTTTGAATATGAGCATATTTCAAAAAAAAAAAAAAAAAATCGAATGAGCCAAACACGAACAAACACTAGGCTCACTCAAGCCATACTCATTTACACCCTCAGATGACTCAGAAAAAACATCCATTTCGATGTCCTAGATTGTTTCAAAAAGAATACTACAATGCACCTAAATATATATTGGGAATAGCTACAGATGGTAAAGATGAGAAAAATGTATGAAATGAACTGGATAATCAAGCATCAGACAAAATGTGAGCAAAATGCTGGAATTAATTAAAGAAGCAGACAAAATTTTCTTGATTTATGGCACGTTGAGAGAAAAATGAGATTAATGTATATCTTAATAACAACATGTGAAAGGACAAAAAAATAGAAATAACACCCAATATGAAGATACTTTTTACTATAATCACCTTCTAATGTTAAATACTAATAAATATGCCAGTAGGCGTGATTAATCAGTTTCTTAGTTTTGAAGTGAAATGCATACCTGCATCAGCTCTGAAATTGCCAATATCAGCCTTCTCCAAACAGGCTTGTAGAGACTTTTCACTACTTAATTTAGAGGCAACATAATTTGACATCTTATTTTTGTTGTCAAAGACATTAGGCGCAGCCAAACACGAGGTAGAAGAAGAATCAATTTTTCCTGCAATAAATGTACAATAGCACTTATTACTTTATAATAGTAATCAATGTTGATGCATTGTAATGAATGATTGTTATAATAAAAAAATATATAGATTATTAATTTTAATTCAAATGCAACAATCTTGGGTTTAATTTATTGTCAAATGACGAAATAAATTTACATTTAAATAAAAAAAATTAGCATTAAATTTAAAGCTAGTATGATATAGCATAACTAATTAGACTTCTCTAGAAAATAGTGGAATATTAAGTAGTTATATCTAAATTTGAATTAAAAATTGGAAACAAAGCATACATGATATAATATTAAAGTGTCAAATAAATAATTTTCAATTTCAATCCAGATTTGGAAGTAAAATCACACATTATATAGTAGCTAAATATTAACTACGAAACAAATATTTTTGTTCAATCAAAATTTAAAGAGTTCATAGACCAAATTAGACATTTTATATATAGTATTAAAATGTTCCCTCACAAATAGTTGGGGGACCATTGTGATAAATTAAGATTTAGCATTTAACTTATTCAAATTTTATATGCTGCAATCAAAATCTAACAGCTCCTTTCAAAACCTGAACATATTCCCACACACACACACACACACACACACACACACGAGAGAGATGACATTTTTTAGTTAAATCAGTTTTATCTTTTGACATTTTAATATTATTTATCTGCATAATATATGCCTCAAAACTTCTTTTTTTGTTTTCTAAATTTTACAGTAAATTTCTCATACAAAATGTGCAAGGATAATTTAATTAGCTAATTAAAATAAGCTGGAGGCAGAAGTACCAGAAACACTTGGGTCAGGCAATGGAAACACTGCACTTTTGCCCTTGCCTTTGCTATTTCTGGCAGATGGTGAACTTTGAGCGGTGGCTTTACTCGAACCAACATGATTTGACCGAGCAACCCAGATCCTGTTTTTGTATTGAGAAGAAGAGCTACTTCCTGTAAATACCAAAAAATAGTAACTCGGGTACTTTAAGCAGGGGGGAAAGCATAAAAAAGTTGATGAGATTAGTCAATATCCTACATTTAAGGAAACTAATTCAGTTGATGCAGGGAGCCAATTTAATTAAGGGGAATTAATTTTGAAAACCGTTGAGTTGTGTTTGCATAAAATTGTTCAAATTCAGCACAGCTTCAATGAAAAATAGAACCATTATTCGGTAAGTAAACCTCAACCAACTGTTAAAAAAACTTGCTTTGTCGTCTTAACAAGCCTTAACCGCAATTCAATATTGCCAACAAAATTAAAATGTTAATTCATGCCATAGAAGGGAATTCGAACACATTAACAGACTGCTAATGAAAAGGAAAATAAAAATGATATTAAATGCAAATATTTCTAGATGCAATTTTATAGTGATTACTCCAAGTTCCCAACAAACCATTGGTAAGAGCTAAAAAATCTTATGGAAATAAGTTGGTCAGGAGTTCAAAATCTTTCAATTTGCTTTTAAAACAGTGCAATAGAATAATCGTTCAATTAGTTATATATAACTCTCATATTAAATTATGATCAGGATATCCATAACCAATTTTATCCCATCTTTAGGTTCGACTACATGGGTACTTATATGAATGGCAACATCATCAAAGCCCTCAAAACCACTTCTAAATCGTCACTTCATCATTCCTAAACAATGATACCAGTTTCCACATAAAAGTCCTAAAAATTAAACTATTGTAGGCACAAAAATTGTGTTCTGCCTTTCGAAGGGCTGGTCAACCCTGAACCGGCCGGAAGCAGAATAACCGGCCCACAGTCGGGCTGGTCTTGGGGACCGGAAGAAATGGAGCTGACAGATGGAGCTATAGAAGAAGGAAAGGATAGGGTGGGGCACCACTAGGGCCAAAATCACCTATGCAAGGAGATGAAATTAAAGTAGATTGGAAGGAAAGTTAGCAAGGAAAGTATTTGAAATGTTGTGAGGGGATTCTATTAAGGAGAGAACTTAGGGTTCATTTTTTTTTTAATGCATGTTTTGTTGTGACTGTTGTTTTCTTTCTTCTTGTAGTGTTCCTAGCGACGTCTAGGGTGTGGGAGAGACGATCTACCTCTCGAATAGTATAACAACTTTGCATTTTGCTTGTTTACGATCTTTTGTAAGGGCAGCCCTCATTTGAGTTTTTTCCACTTATCTGTTGTCGTTTCGTCATAGTTTTTTCGCTGATTTTGTTCCGAGCGTGTCAAATTAGTATCAGAGCATAAATCTTAGTGGGATGGCAGCAAATAAAGTGGATGTGCTAGAAAGCGAGGTAGGGCATATCAAATTAGGAATGGAAGAGAGGTTCGCCAACATGGAGGACAGGTTTTCTTTCATTGAAAGTCGAATGGAGGATGGATATGAAAGCATAACAAAAATACGGGAGAGGATGAAAAAACTCGTGGAGATGCAAGCCAAGGTCATTCCAATCGCTCCAGTTGCCAACTCTAATCAAGGATTAATCAGGGAATTCTTGGCCAGGTCAAAAAGGAAGGAGATCGAGCGAGAAGACATTGAAGAAGACCTCATCTACCTAAAAAAGCATCCCCATAGGACTGCGAGAGGAGGGAAAGTAGAGACTTCCGATGGACGGGGATGGGCCAAAAACTAGAGGAGGGATAGTGTAAGGGGAACGAAAGAGCGCGATGGAGGAAGGAGGGATTCGGAAGTGGGATATGCCTATGACTGAAGGAGGGAGTTCCACCCTAGACACAATACCGGAGGAAAAGGAGGTTGGGGTGGACATGCAAGGGTCAGGAAACTGAAAATCCCAATCTTCGAGGGGGGAAAGCACATGGATAAGTGTATCGGGTGGAGTGATACTTTGTGATCAACGGTTTGACTCAGGAAGAGAAGCTCATGGCAGCGGGAGTAAGGAAAGGTTTTAGTGTGGTTTCAGTAGATGGAGACAAGGTATCGGATACACTAATGGGAGGAGTTTAAGGATTGCTTGTTGGAAAGTTTATGAGCCATTCGGGAAGGAGACTTAAATGAGGAATTTTAAGCTCTGGCTCAGGTGAGGATGATGGTGGAGAACTGAGAGAAGTTTGAGCTCTTGTCAGGGAGGTTGAGAGGGATTTTTGCAGCAAGCTTGTAAGGAAACTTATTGAAAGGCCTGAAGCCCGACATACGAGCGGCCATCCGCCCCTTGAGACCGTGAGGATAGAGAGGAATGATGGAGCTCGCCCAGATAATGGAAAGAAAGAAACACGTGACGAAGACCACTAAAGGTGACAGCACCAAAAGATTCTACAAGAGCACCTTGATTACCACTACATCAAGGACCCAAACAGTGTAGTTTCAGAAAAAGATGCCGAAGGAGAAGAATAGAGGACACCGCCTCGGGGTAGTTTCAAGCTTCTCACAGATATAGAAGTGTAGAATAAAAGAGCAAAATGATTATATTACCGTTGTGATGAGAAATACGCCCCAATACACCGTTGCAAGGAGCCCGCCCTTCATATTTTGTTAGTTCAAGAGGAGGATGCAAAGAATGAGGGATTAGAAGAGAATGCAATGGAGGAGGGAGCATCTGCATTTGGATGTGGCGGAGGTGTCCCTCAATTTAGTAGTGAGATTTACCCCGAATCACACCATGAATGTGAGGGGATGGAACAAGGAACAACCGATTGTGGTGTTTGTGGATAGTGGAGCTACACATAACTTTATCTCAAATCAGATTGTGGAGAAGCTGGGGTTGAAGCTGCTGACTATAGAGAGGTTTGGTGTCATGATGGGGACAAGAAAGGCAGGGAAAAGTCGGGGAATTTGCAAAAGGCTGTCTCTAACATTACATGGCCTATAGGTGGTGGAAGGCTTCATTCCTTTAGATTTGGGCAGTACAAATGTGATCTCGAGGATGAAGTGGCTATGAACATTAAGAGAGATGAATTGTGGATTGGAAGTTCCTGATGATGGAGTTCCAAGTAGAGGGTAGGAAGGTGGTGTTGAGAGGAGATGCTAGTTTATGCAGAACCATGGTGTCGCTCAAAACCATGGTGTTGCTCAAAACCATGGTTAAGTCAATTCAGGGAGCAGGATTGGGTTACTTGGTAGAGTTGCAAAGCATTGAGGAGATTCGGGATTCAGAGTTGGCAAAGTTTCTGAAAGGGATCCAGCAGCTCTTACAACAGTTTGCGGATGTCTTCCAGCAACCAAGCGGGTTACCTCTTCCAAGGGAGCACGAGCATGTTATTACATTGAAGAAAGGTGTTTCTCTCATCAACGTTAGAACACACAGATACCCCCTATTCACAAGGATGAGATAGAGAAGCTGATCACAAAGATGCTCAAGGCAGGGATTATCAGGCCTAGTGTGAGACATTTTTCCAGTCTCATCCTGCTGGTGAAGAAAAAAAATATAGTTGGAGATTTTGTGTGGACTATCGGGCTTTGAATAGAAAATCGGTGTTGGACGAGTTTCCTATTCCTGTGATTAATGAGTTATTTGATGAGTTCTATGGGACAGTTATTTTCTCAAAAATTTATCTTACGTCAGGGTACCACCATACCAGAATGAATCCTACAGATGTGCACAATACAATATTTAGGACACATGAAGCACATTATGAGTTCTTAGTTATGTCGTTTAGCTTTTCTAATGCCCCAACAACATTTCAATCCCTCATGAATAGAGTTTTTCAATCTTATTTTTGGAAATTTGTTCTGATTTTTTTATGATATTTTGATCCTACAATCATACAGAGACAGAGAATGTTGCGTACCTGAGGACAGTCCTGGAGAAGTCGAGGGAGCACCAGTTGTATGCTAACTAGAAGAAATGTTATTTTGCGCAGTTACAAGTGGAGTACCTAGGGCATGTGGTGATTAGAACGGGGGTAGCAAAGAATCAATCCAAGATCGACGCTATGCTTGATTGACCTTACCAAGAAATTTGAAGGAGTTGAGAGGATTATTGGGACTCACATGCTACAACCGAAATTTTGTGAGAGTATATGGCATGATAGTATTATTGTTAACGCAACAGTTGAAGAAAGACAATTTCAAATGAGGGGAAGCAACAACACCGACATTTGAACATCTGAAGAAGGCCATGACTAGCGTACAAGTATTAGCACTTCCAGATTTCAGTAAACTATTTCTGATGGAGACGGATGCATCAGGGTATGAATTGGGAGTTGTGCTCATGCAGGATCAATGGCCGATTGCCTGCTTCAGCCAGGTTCTTACGACCAGAGCAAGGCTAAAGTCAGTATGTGAACAGGAATTAATAACAATTGTCTTGTTCATTCATAAATGGCGGCTCTAACTGTTAGAACAACATTTTTTTGTCAGAATATATCAGAGGAGCTTAAAGTATCTTCTAGAGCAATGAATGGTAGCTGAGGACCGGCTGGAAGCAGTATAACCAGCCCACATGAGGGCCAATCTTGGAGACGAGAAAAAGTAGAGCCGACAGAGGGAGCCGCAGAAGAAGGAAAGAAAAGAGTGGGGCCACTAGGGCCATAATCACCTATGACCATAGTCGAGAAATTAAAGGAGTTTGGAGGGAAAGTTAGAAAGGAAAGTTTTTGAAATGATGTGAGGGGATTCTATTAAGGGGAGAACCTAGATTTCGCTTCTCTCTATGCATGTTTTGTTGTGGTTGTTTTCTTCTTTCTTCTTGTGGTGTTCCAAGCGAAGCCTAGGGTGTGGGACAGACGATCTAACTTTGTATTTTGCTTATTTCCTTTGATCTTTTGTAACAACTCTCATTTGTGTTTTTTGCCACCAATCTATTATCATTTCGTCGTAGTTTGTTTACTTGTTTTGATTCTGAGGCGTATGAAATTGATCCACACAAATTAGCCTATAAACAACACTACAAACTCTGATTCTAAATCAACACTACCAAAATGGTAGCAAGCCAACAAACCAAAACGGTTTTTACGCATAGGTATTAGGCTGGATGGGCCCTTGGCCAATGGGGCCAAAAAAGATGAATCAAACATAAGAGTATGAAAATTTAGTCCCTGGTTCCAAATAGATAACAATCTATTTTTTAAGGATTCAATATACAAATTGTCTGAATCTGATTTTATTTCCTTCTCTAATATCATGCAAACATAGCCTGAAGCATCTTTATGGAGCCCGTCAAGTGAATCATTATAATATTAAAAGTCAAGGTGTACCATTCTTGGTAATGCTGGATGTAGTGATGTTGATGATTATAGTAACCTCAGACGGTATGTTGCCGCCCCAATGCGTGTAACAATCTCACAGGGTCCAAAATATCATGGGGAAAGCTTCTCGCATCTCCTTCTGGCTAGAGTTTCCTAACAATAAGGTCTCGACTTCAAATAAACCATGTCTCTAGGCTCCAATTGTTCCTACATCCTATGCCCATCAGTCTTCTTCATGATTTAGTAGGCCCTCAGCAGAAGTCCCTTAAGCTTTGCCAAAATCCTGTCCCTCTCCTCCAAATACTGTTCCATACTTGATATTGGTGTAGTGTTATGCCCGCATTATATCAGGTAAAGTGGATCCCACCCAACAAAATTCTGAAAGGAGTGGTATGTATTGCAGTATGGTACGAAGTGTTGTACCAATACACAGCCCAAGCAATCCACCATGCCCAAAGGTTCGACCTATATGATAAAAAACAATGCGGGTACGTCTCGACACTCTCGTTGACCACCTCTATCTGGTCATTTGTCTGGGGTGATATGTTCTACTCCTTTTTAGGACTATCCTTTGTAATTTGAACATTTTCTTCTAGAAATTGTTGAGAAACACCTTATCCCTATCTGATGAAATGAATGTTGAAACACCATGCAAACGAACCACTTCCCGTATGAACAGAGTAACAATTGAGACAACAGTGTAATGGTGTCCCAATGTAATAAAGTGTGTATACTTGCTCAAGGTGATCCGCTATCACTAATATCATAGTAAATCTCTCTGATCGTGGCAACCCCTCTATAAAATACATCGTCACCTCCTCCCAAACCATCTTTGGTAAAGTTTGGGGCTACAGTAACCCTTCTGATACTATAGTTAAATACTTGTGTCGTTGGCACACATCGCATCTCGTCATCAAGTCCTATACATCTCTAAGCATCCCAACCCAAATGTAGCTTTACTGATTGTAGATTGTATGTCTAGTGTGCCAATATGTGCCCCCCAATAGCGTTGTTGTAAAAATCCTGCAACAATTTGAGAATGTTCTCTGATGCCCTCAATAATATGAATCGTTCATAGTAGAGTAGAAGTTTCCCCTCAATGCATATCATGGATGATTGTTCGGATCTATCGCAACTCTGCCCTGATCTTTCTCAACCCCTCATCCTGTTCACTTGCCTGTCTCAAAGCTTCCCAATCTAGGACCATGAGTACTGATAAAACTTTCAGTTTAGGGTCCTCCCTTTCCTTGATAGTGCATCTGCAGCCTTATTCTTCAGTCTTGGGTAATACTAGAGCTCAAAATTATATCCAAGTAACTTGGATAGTCACCTCTAAAGCTCCTCAGTCATCATCCTCTAGTCTAACAAAAATTTCAAGCTCCTCTTATCGGTTAACTATAAAGTGTAGCCCCAATAGATAGAGATATCACTTTTGAATGACCAAGACGATAACTATCAATTCCCGCTCATATACAAACTTAAGCTTTGCTTTGACAACGAGCACCTGACTTAAATAAGCAATAGGCAGTTGGTCCTACATGATTATTACCCCCAATACATATCCCAATGTATCCGTCTTCATCAAAGATGGTCTACTGAAGTCTAAAAGTGTTAATACTGGCATGCTGGTCATGACCCTCTCCAACTGTTCAAAGGCATATGTCGATGTTTCCCTCAACTTGAAACTGTCTTTCTTCAGTTAATCCGCCAGCAGCCATGCAATAGTGTCATAACCTCTCACGAATTTTTGATAGTACCATGTGATACCTAAAAACCCTCTCAACCCCTTCAAACTCCTAGGAAAAAGCTAGTCCAACAAAGTCTCAATCTTGAACCAATCCACTGTTACCCCTGTTTTGGTGACCACATGCCCTCGACACTTCTGTGACTATGCAAAAGAGCATTTCCTCGGGTTGGCGTGCAACTTATGCTCTCTTGAAATCTCAAAGACTGTCCTCATGTGTCCCCTATGCTCTACCTTCGTACGACTGTAGATTAACATATCATCATAGGTATAGAAACCCTATTCATGAGAGAAAGATGTGGCCAGAGTCTTGGTAAAGCTGAATGGCATCACCAAAAAACTCATAATGTCCTTCATGAGTCCTGAAAGTTGTCTCATGCACATTAGCCGGCTTCATCTTGATATGATGTTAGCCTGACTTCAGATCAATCTTCGAGAAAATGAATGCTCCAAAAACTCATCTAACAGCTCATCAATCACCAGAATAAGAAACTTGTCCATTACAATTTCCTTGTATAGAGCCTTGCAATCCGCACGAAATCTGTAGCTACCATCCTTCTTCGCCAATAAGATTGGACTGAAAAGAAGGGCTCACTGTGAGCCTGATAATCCTTGCATTGAGTATCTCCCTAATCAATCTCCTTATCTCATTCATGGTTTGAAACTAATATGAGGAACCCCTTCCTTCAAACTAATAGCATGCCCATGTTGTGTTGGTGGTCGTAACCAGCTGAACCGCTGAAAGATGTCAAAAATTTATTGCAATAGCTGTTGAATAAACTCGGGAAACTCTACTAACTCTAGATCATGGATCTCCTCTAGACCCTGCAATTCCACCAAAAAGCCCAATTCTGCTCCCTGTATTGCCTTGACCATGGTTTTGAGTGAAACCATAGTTCTGCACAAGCTAGCATCCCCGCTCAGCACCACCTTCCTCCCCTCCACCATAATCTCCATAGTCAGGGATTTCCAATCCACCCTCATCTCTCTAATTGTCTGTAGCAACTTCATCCCCAAAATGACATCAGTACTTTTCAAGTCCAAAGGAGTCGTCCACCTATATGCTCTATACTGTCAAGACCAATCCCTTGTAAATTCCACGTCTTTTGTCCACCTTCGAAATCCCAATCATGACTTCAAACTTTCTGTATCTATCAACTTCAACACCAACTGGTCCACGACCTGATTTGAGATGAAGTTGTGAGTGGCCCCACTATCCACCAACACCACTACAAGCTTCTCCTCGATTTATCTCCTTACCTTCATGGTGTGATTTAGAATAAATCTCACCACTGAGTTGAGGGAAACCTCTGTTACATCAAAAGTGTAAGTGAACATCTCTCTCCATCACTTCTTCTACAACTCCTGACTATCTGCCTCCTTCCCATCACAAACTGTAATAACCTAGAGACTGCGATCCTTGCATAGATGGTTTGGTCCATACTTCTCATTACATTGAAAACATAATCCATTTGCTCTCTTCTCTTGCACCCTGCATCCTTGAAATTCTTGAAGTTGTCACCTAGACGGGCCCCCATATTCCTCCTTTGACGCCTCCCTCTAAAATAGCACTGTTTTGATCCTCGGTGTTGGGGTCGTCAAGGTACTCTTTTGGAATTCTCTCATGGTGTTACTTTTGCTAGCCTTCTCCATCTGGTTCTTGTCTTCTACCATCTGAACAATCTCCATCATCTCCCCCAATCGCCGTTGTCTCAATAATCAGAGGGTTGCACATATGACGGGCTTTAGGCCCTTCATAAAATTTCCCTCCAATAATACATCAAAAATCCCCCTCAACAATTCCGACAATAACTCAAATCTCTCACTATACTCCAAAACAGTCCCTTCTTGAGTCAAGACAAAGAATTGCTTATGTAGGTCTCCTTCTCGAATGGATCAAAAACAATCCAACAAGCAATCCTTAAATTCCTCCAACGAGCGGATTGTGTATCTAACCTCCCCCACTAAAACCATGCAAGGGCTTTCCCCTCCAAACAAAACCCTGCGAGCATGAGTTTCCTCATATATCCCACTCACCGCGAAACACCAGTACACCCAACCATGTCTGTCATCCCCCTCAAAGATTGGCATCTTCAACTTCCTAATCCACATCTTCATCTCAACTTTCTCTCCCTCCAACTGTTCCACCCATAAAACTAGGGTGAAAATCCCTCCTTCAATCATAATCATACCCCATCCCAACTTCTCTTTTTTTTCTCTTAGTCCTCTATACACCATGCATAACCCATTCCCATGTTTCGATCCAATCCCTCAATCGAAAATCCCTAATCCACCCCCATTAGAACCCTAGGAGAGGAGGTTTTTAATGGCGGATGCTTATCTCCTCATGTTCCTCTCCTTCGATCTCTTTTTCTTTTGATTTGCCGAAGAATTCTCTGGTCCAAACATGGTTAGGGTTTGCAATTTGAGCTCCAAACATGGTTAGGGTTTGCAATTTGAGCTGTCGGCGATAAATCTTCTCATCATCTCCATGGCGGAAAATCATTCTATGGTTCAAAACATTTCCTCCATCCGGATTTAATTTGACATACTTCTCCTTCCAATCTCTCTTCCAAAATATCTACTTTCTTTGCGGCCATCTCTCAAAGATCTTACTCTGATACCAATTTAATACGAATCGGAACCAAAAATCAATTAACACATTGTAAGAAATGTGTGAGAAAATTCAAATTAGGGCTAATTTGATTAATATCCAAGAAAACAAAAAAGATATATTGGGTGATCTACAATTCGAGAGATGTATCGACCATTCACAATCCCTAGACATTATTAGGAATAAGAAGACAAAAAAAAATTGCAGGAAGCCAAACATGAAAGCAAACCCTAGATGGTTAGCCCTAATAAAACATCCCAAAATGCATTCAAGCTTTTCTCCCAAAAACCCCCTAATTCCTCTCATCACATACATGATTAGGGGCTGGGCCGGGTCGGTCCAGACCAGTCCAGAAGAGACTGGCGTAGCAATCGGATGGTTAACAAGTGTCATATTGTTGAGTTTGTTAGGCTCAAATAGTGGTGCATCAATTTCTTCAAATTTTATGCAGTTAATTCAAAAACTATATGCTCTTTTTTAATACTTTTTTTTCAACTTTGCGTAAAAAAATATGAAATCAAATCATATCTAATGATTAAATTTACTCTTGGAGTGTTGAGGATTTTGCATTGAATTTGATAGTGAAATATAATTATAATCAAACCACTTTTAATTCCTATGTAATCCCTATGATATTTTACTTCATTATGTAAATTTTTATACCATATTTTCTTTAGTTGTTTTGATTACACATTTATCTTAATGTTTATAAAAGAAAATTTTATGCCTATAGTGTGTTGTTTCCAAGTTTCATTTTTGTTATTTCGTAGTTTCAATGTTTATGTTCTATCACATTTTGTCTCTAAATGTAAAGTCACTCATCCACCTAAGCATTCTGATCTCAGAAACTTAACTTAGTTTTATACTTCTTTTTTATAGGCCAACATTTTATGTCATAAAGCATTGCAGGTCTCACTACCATCTTATAAAATTCTTCTTTAAGTCTAAGCGGTACTTCTCTATCACACCATAGGCCCGATGCATTCATCAACTTCAATCATCCAACTTGAATTCTACTAGTAATATCCCCATCTATATCAAATCACTTTGAACAATACACTCGAGATAACTAAAACGTTCACTCCTTATGATTTGATCACCCATTGTTACAACTATGCCAAAAAAATCTATTACTACTAAAATTACATTCCATGCAAGAGGATGTACCTTGGTGTATGCTTTTTGCTGATGATATCCTCCTTGTGGATAAGACAAGAGAAAAAGTCCAGGAAAAACTTGAATTATGGAGGTCTACATTGGAGTCTAAAGGTCTTCGTTTGAGTAGAACTAAAACCGAATACATGGAATGTAATTTTAGTAATAGTAGTCTAGTGACGAGCGAGTGTAACTTTGGGTGATCAAATTATTAAAAGGTGTGAACGATTTAGATATCTCGGGTCCATTGTTCAAAGCGATGGTGATATAGATGGGGATGTTAATAGTAGAATTCAGGTTGGTTGGTTGAAGTGGAGGAATGCGTCCGGCCTATTGTGTGATAGAAAAGTACCGCTTAGACTGAAAGGAAAATTTTATAAGATGGTGGTGAGACCTTCAATGCTCTATGGTGCTGAATGTTGGCCTTTAAAAGAGAAGCATAATGTTAAGTTAAGTGTTGCCGAGATGAGAATGATTAGGTGGATGAGTGGCTTTACACTTAGAGACAAAATGCGAAATGAATATATCCGTTAAA
This sequence comes from Papilionanthe hookeriana x Papilionanthe teres, assembly GCA_022702705.1. NCBI lineage: Eukaryota > Viridiplantae > Streptophyta > Magnoliopsida > Asparagales > Orchidaceae > Papilionanthe > Papilionanthe hookeriana x Papilionanthe teres. The sequence continues at coordinate 13,320,998 of CM040435.1, read as the reverse complement.
GGGTTGGAGTTGCACCGGTGACGGATAAAATTAGAGAGAGTCGCCTTAGATGGTTTGGTCACATTAGACGTCGACCACTTCGATGATCCGATTAGGAGAGTAGATGTTTTAAATACAACTTATGTTAAGAAAGGCGAGAGGCGACCTAGGAAAACTTGGGCTTATTGCATAAAAAATGATCTTAATTTATTAGAATTAAACGAAAATTTGACACTAAATAGGACGCAATGGAGAAAAAGGATTCATGTAGCCGACCCCACTTAGTGGGATTAAGGCTTTGTTATTGTTGTTGTTGTTGTTGTACTAAAATTACATTCCATGAATGTAATTTTAGATTGACTCAAATGAAGGCCTTTAGACTCTAAAGTAGACCTCCATAATTCAAGTTTTCCTGAACTATTTCTCTATTCTTATCCACAGGAAGGATATCATCAACAAAAAGCATACATCAAGGTGCATCCTCTGTGAATGTCCAATAAGAGCATCCATAATTAAAGCAAAAGGATATGGGCTTAAAGTCGATCCCTGATTTAATCTAACTGAAATAAGAAAATACTTAGTCAATTCTCCTTCTATTCAAACACAAATAACAACATTAGTATACATATATTTAATAACTTGAATATAAGTCATATCAACGCCATTCTTTTCTAGAACTCTCGAAAGAACATTGCTTGGAACCTTATTGTCGGCCGGCTTTTTTTTTCGATTTTTTTGAAAGAATATAAAATTTAGCGATTTAGTTTAATATAAAAAGATATATGATTTTGAAAGTAGTTTTGAAAGTAGTGTATTTTTAATTTTGAAAAATGAGACCGCCTGGATCTCATTTGTCCAGTAATTTGCATAATCGTGTCTGGTGTCACAAATGATACACCTTCTCGAAAGAGTAATGTATCTTGCGACGGTAGACCCAATCATATGAACTAAAGGACTCGTGACATCCGTTTGGTCTGCGAACCTTTATGTGTGGCCGACAAGTTCCCCTACCTAATAGAAATACTAGATAGGGTTTATTTTACCTGGGTTCCAAGTTCCCTATAGAGGCAAGCCCCTATAGTTAATTACATCCCAAATGACTGGTGTCACTTGAGAAAACTCTCGATAATGATCGGTGGTTATGTCTTCAAGAATTCAAGGGTTTAGGTTTTCACGGTAGGACGTGGAAAAGCAAGTGGGAGTGGCTCAAATGGGAACAGTTATTTTCAAGAGTCCAAAGGAAGGAGAAAGTAGGAGACGTCACAGATCTGAAGCAAGCCCCAGTGACTTCCCAACTATCCTATGATGCGGCTGCATTTTGGAGACGATGTTATTTAAATGTTTAATCGTGCCAATTTTATTATTTGGGACTTACACTTGCATAACACTCAATTATGCAAATAGCCCGCAGAGATAGGAGGGTTTACGTCGTACCGTACGACAACCTCGGAACCTAATGCGAGTTAGGGCTTACGCTGCGCAACACGGTTGCACAGAAGCCTAAACAGGGAAGTGAGGGTTCAGCCGCGCGGGGCGAGCTACCTCGAAGTCCTATATGTTGTTATTTAAACTAGGAAAGTTTTGTCAAATGTGTTTCAATGTCTCAGGTTGTGTTGTTATTTTCAGTTTTGCATGCAGAGTTGAATAAATTGTTGGTAAATAAAATTGTTGGGAAGTAAAATGCAGTAGAGTAAACAAATGAAATTGCAGTACTTAAAATATAAATGCGTACCTGGGCATCTGCTACCGTGGTATGATTTGTATTGCAAGCATGTATGATTTGCAGCGGATTTAAATGAACTTGCAGAAAAGTAAACGGAGCGAGGAAACACGACACAAAAGTCGGAAAATAAAGAAACGAGTCGTATAAATCACAAATAAAACTCGTAATCACATATGGAAGACCGGAACTGGGTATAAGACATCAGTAAAGGTGGGGGCTCGTAAGCTGGACTGTGTGTTATTCGACCTTGGATAAGAGTTATCAACCCGACGATCTAAGGAGAGTAGTCCTTAACCCAATCCAAGTGACTAACCATGAACCTTTACATATTTTATAAGAAAAATTCTCTGATTTTCATGCAAAAGTTGTTGTTTAAGTTTTTATGCAGAGTTTTTTTTTTAACAAGCAAAAGAGATTTTTGTTTTATTTATTTTTTTTGTAAAATAATAGTCCACAGGCTAGTCACTCTAATCGTGCTAGGACTACTAACGACCTAAGATCGTCGGGGGAAACGATCTCACCAAGAGTCGGCGAATAGTATCATCGGTCATTTCCTCTCCCTTATTGAAGGTCCTTGAGGTAAGAGATACTATTCTAATCATCCCTCGAATCCCTCGTATCCCTCGTATAGCACACATAAGCATTATCATCATCGCCCTCGCCACCTAGACCTCAGACTTATACCAGTCCGATGATCCATATGTGGCAAAACAAATGTCCCCAATTGCCAGGAGGATTCGAGTGTAATGTTCAAGCTCAAATCCCGGTGCATTGGGTTTCATTATTGGTTAAGTCATTTTGGAGAATTCCACAATTGATTTAATTAGGGAAGTGTGAACCACGTCTCGGTGCGTCCCCGCGTCTAGTGTCTTAATCAGCTTGTGAATTAGGGTCAGGTACTTAGTTTCACTATGTATTTGAAGGTTAGGTGGATGAGCTCTCACCTAAGGGTGTGCTCCTAACTTCTAGGAAGCCTATGCTGAGGATTAGGTGGATGGGCTCTCACCTAAGGGTGTGCTCCTAACTCTAGGAAGCCTATGCTGAGGATTAGGTGGGTGACTCTCACCTAGGGTGTGCTCCTAGGGTCTAGGAAGCCTATGCTGAGGATTAGGTGGGTGAGTTCTTCACCTAGGGCGTGCACTTAAGGTCTAGGAAGCCTATGCTGAGGATTAGGTGGGTGAGTTCTTCACCTAGGGCGTGCACTTAAGGTCTAGGAAACCTATGCTGTGACTTGTGCTTGGAGTGATTAAGAGTGATTTACCCTTCCTCAAGTTAAATCAGAAATTCCCCTTCTTGTGACTTAACCGTTTAAAAATAAATAAAACAAAAGAAAGAGGAGGCTGACCCACTCCCAAAAACTAGTAAAGCCGAAAGGGGGAAAACAGTAAGTGAATCGGTCTAAAAAAAACGTTGAAATGGTAATCAGATGAAACCCATAACAGTAAATAAGGCTCTCCAAATCCGGCCCCAAAACAATAAATATAATCATCAAATTCAACCCCAAAACAGTAGGCAACACTTTCAAAATCAGCCCCGAAACAGTGCCAAAATTGTGCCCAAACGGTATTAAAAACCATGTCAAAATTGGCCCACACAATGTCCCAAACAACACAACTATGTTCCAAATAATACCAAATAGCTCTCACAATATCCCAAAAGCTCTCCCAACACTTACAGCAGTTTAATTATCACCAATTAGCAGTTTTAAACACTAAACAACAATTTTTTATCACCGAGCAGCATTTATACTCTTCCGAACAACATTTATACTATTCCAAATAGTAATTCCAAGCTTCCTCCAACTCTCCCACAGCTTCCAAATGATCCAAACAGCAACCACAAGCCACTAGATAGCATTTAATTACACCAAACAGCACTTACAACAATTGGACAGCACTTTCTAAGCTCCTAACAACAGATTTCTGCACCTAACAGCCATCCCAAACACTAGACAGCACTTAACAGCACTTCCAGCAGCTTCTCACAGCAGTTTTCCAGCTCAAACAGCAGCTTTTAAAATCCCCAAACAGCACTTATCAGCTTCTCACACAGCAAGCAGCCGCTTTCTACAGCACCTACAGCACTTAAAGCTATAGCCAGCAGCCTCAAACAGCTAAACAGCTCTCCTACGGCTTACTACTGCAATAAACAGCATTTAATTAGCGCAAAAGACTAGCATTTAAAGGCTCCTATCAAATGCATTTAAATCAGCCGCCAAACACTTCAAAGATCGCAGCAAAATAAGCCCCCGAACGGTTTCAAACTATACATTTGAATAAGCCCAAAACAACGTACAAAGACTCCGAAGCCATAAACAATTTGACCCAAACATTTTATAGAAACCTCCTTCAAGCATCATTTAATACCTCTAACAATCAATACAACCAAAACAAAAAGGCAAAGAAGAGCATCGACAATGTTTTAATTGAAGGAAGATTCACATTCATACCACAACTTCTATGCATTTACATTTCTGACATTTAAGTTTTGCTTTTCTTTCATTTATATCAATCAAGACTTCATATAGAATCGAAGTTACCACCATTTTAACTTTAAAAAGTGAAATACAACATTTCATGCATAGGCAAGATTGTACATATGTAAAAATTAAAATATAAGTGTTAGACATGTAAATATAGAAGAATTGAGTGGTATCTATGTAAATTTTCTCAAGTAAAAAAACAACAATCATATGCTCAAACCCAATAGAAAATGTGAAACCTTGTTATCATTGGCAAGAGGTACCAGAAGTGAAGCAAATGTAAGAGGTGATAGAAGAGTGTTTTCATTTGCAGAGCTCCTATCTGATGCATAAACGGAACAGATATAAATAAAAGAGAATAAACTTTTGGCTTAAGCCTCAACAGAAAATCCTTCTTTCACAAAATACTTAACAGGGACTGAAATTGAGCTTTAGCGGAATTAATCACATGAGGGTCACTTGAATTTGTTTTCAAACCATCCACACAATACTAATCTTGAAACTATAGAGAAATAGTAAATCTCAATCATAATAGGCAGATAAAAATCACAGAAAACAAGTGATAAGCTTGTGATTAAACGAAAACAAAGGCGGCAATTTTTCTTACGCTCGAGTGAACGAAGAACAGGAGAGGGAGAGCGAATTGATCGAACGTGACTGTTGGCGAGACAGAGGAGAAGGCCGGCTGGAGTTTCAATCTGCGGAGGCGAGTATTTCTGTTGAGGGGCGGAGGCGAGCAGGTGGGAGCAGGAGAAGCGGGATCGAGGGTCGAGCGACTTCGGGCACAGGAAAGGCGAGCGAAGCAGGGAAGAGACGAGCGTCGAGTCTGGACGCGGAAAAGGCGAGCGGCTTCGGTGCAGAGGAGGTGAGCGGAGGAGGAGGTTGCGCGAGGGAGGCGAGTGGAAGAAAACGAGCCTGGCGAGGGTTTCGGTTTCGAGCGCAGGGAAGGCAGGCGAGGTCGAGCGGTGGAGATTTCTGGTTCGCAGAGGGGAGCGGGAGGAGGAGCGAGCGGAAAGCAGCTCTGTCGAGGAGGCGAGCGGGATTCAGAGCAGCAGGGAGACGGGCGAGGGTTTTTTTTTTCGCGCGAGGGAGAGAGGAGGCGAACGTCGAGCGTAAGGGGCGGGGAGGATCGCAGCAGGTGGCGGGAGAAAGCAAGCGAGGCGAGCGGCTCAGTGCAGGGGAGAAGGCGAGCAGATTTCTTGTCGCGGGGAACAGGGAGGCGAGCGGCTCGAGCAGGCGGGATAGAGAGCAGGCGGAGGTGAGCGACTTAGTGCAGGGGAGAAGATGCGAGCCCAAAGATCGTCCCCCTCTCTCCCGGAGCTAACTATAGTCGCGCCTTCAAAAATGTCCGTTACAGAAATTAGGCGGGCTATTGAATGCTTTCCATGTGTGGTGGGGTTTATTAGGTAAATAATAAACTCAAATTTAATTCAATTAATGTCAATTTAAGTGATTTGTTTCATATTTGAAATTTAAAATTTGAAATCAGGAGAGCTGATGTGATTAGCCCAAATTCAGCCCGGCTCGAACCAAATTGAACATGGGTTAAGTCTGAACTGAAGCCTCGCTAAATAAATAAAAACGTGCATCGATTTTCGTGCTGATCGCTCCGGTGCTGAACCATAGCAATATGGGTATCCTTCCTAGCTAAAGTCAACGTCCCGGACGCATCCGTGTGCTTCGTTTCGTCATCCGGGGTCATCCGGACAAGTTCGCCGAAGATCGGGCCAAAAAAGTGTCAAATTGTGGTGTGTCGAGTGCTCGAGTCATGAAAGGTTCACCTAATAAGGTCTTCTGCCCCTATGGGAACTCATTTTCGGGCCCTCTACATGTTAGTCCTTAGCCCTTGCAACCAGGAGTTGAGTGCTTGGGACTACTCATGTGAGGTCTCACAAAAATGGGTCAAGAAGTGGTTCGAAGCTCTACGGGAGGTAGGATCCATTACTAGGCCGCTAGGATGGTCAGTAAGGAACTCCTAAAGCTAGATCCTAGGGTCTACTGTGAAAGAAGCCAAGACCTCACTAAAATGAGGTCAACACTTATCGTAAGCTTTTCCTAAATCAATAAAAAACATATGTAGATCCTCCTTACTATACTTGTAGTTCTCCATCAAATCTCTCAATAAATGTATAACTTCCATTGTAGATTTACCCAGTATAAATCCAACTTCATTATGAGAAATCTTAGTATCACGTCTTAACCTATGTTCAATTACTCTCTCCCATAGTTTAATGTATGACACATTAACTTATTTCCTCTATAATATGCACACTCTTAGTCATCCCCTTTATTCTTAAAAATAGAGACAAAATACTCTTCCTCGACCCCTCAAGCAGCTTTAAAGTTTTTATAATAATATTAAAAATTTAGTAAGCTGAAAAATTCTCAATCTACTGAATATTTTCACACTTCTATTGGGATACCATCACGTACTACTACTTTTCCACACTTGATTTTCTTTAAAGCCTCTTCAACTTCCTTTTTACTACCGTGACAGTTAAACTAACAAACATTATTGTTATTAATGATATTAAGATCACTAAAATTAGTTGTTTTTTCAAAACATCATTAAAAAGTTTAACAAAATCTCACCCAACTATGTTGAATATCTTCATCTAAGAAAAATAGTTATTGATTTTCATCTTTAATACATTTCAGTTGAATGAAGTCTTTAATTTTCTTTCCTATTTATTTGGCTAGTTTATACATATATATTTTTTACCATCTTTAGTATCTAATTTATTATAAATATCATTAAAAACAGAATTCTTAACATCAAAAATAGTTCTCTCGGACCCCCTACAAATCACCTTATATTTTATTCAATTATCTGAGCTTTTACATTTAAATCAATTTTTATAACAAAAGTTTCTATATTTTATCTTTACTTGCACATTATTATTCCGCCACCAACTATTTTTATTTATAAAAAACTTTTCTTTTTGATTCTTCAAGTATATCTTTTACTACTTGTTTAATTGTGTTATTACTTTATCCCATATATAATTAGTTTCTTCATAAAACTCCAAATATTAAAATCTTAAAGTTTGCTCATTAAAATACTTTTATTTATCTTTTATGTGTCCCTATTTAATTATATGACAATGTTTCATTATATTTTATCGTTCAACTCTTTATCTAAAATCCAGAACTAATAATTAATGTTAAGTACTTAAATTTTCACTTGAAATTACAATAATCAATATGTTTTATTAGATTCATTCTCATAAGTAATAATATGCTTATCTCTTTTCTTAAATATAATATTAGCAATAATAAAATATTAAGCTAAAGTAAAATCCAAAATAATTCTATCTTCTTCATTTATCACTTGAAAACCATATTTCTAAAATATTCTACCACTCTACCATTATGTCCATTTAAATCTCCTCCAATAAAATTTTTTGTCTTTAAGAAATATCATTTGTAATGATTCTTCTAAGTCACTCCAAAATTTTTCTTTAGAACATATATCTAAAGCTACTATAGGAGCATAGACACTTGTAACATTAAGTATCTTAATATCAACAATAATCTTTAAAGCTATAATTCTATCTCCAATTTTATTAGTTTTTACAACATTATCTTTCATACTCATCTATAATTACACATACACCATTTCTAGTGCGACTCCCACCTAAATAACAAAGTTTAAAATCTAAGCTATCAATTTCCTTAGTCTTTTCTCCAACCCATTTAGTTTCTTGAATGCATAAGATATTTATCTTTCTATAAACTATAACATCTACTGATTCCATTAATTTACCTCAGAGAGTACCTATATTCCAAGATCCCATCATAATATTAATTTCATGGAATAAGTTTTTGACTCGCATACATCCATAACATGGGAACCCTTGCTTATTTAACACAACACCTGAGTGTCGGTGTAGCAACCCTTGCATATTCAAGTCTAACAACTCGTGGATGAAATTTTTTAGTCACACTCAAGTCAAGTAGAATACCAACCTAGTGAGCAAGGTCATAGGCAAACAAATTTAAGCCAAGAACTAAACTTAAAATTGATCGGAGTTGAGTCAAGTAGAGTAAAATTTTTGGATAGTTCCAAGTGCCTTGAGTTTTGAATATTTTAATGATTGTATGAATAAAGTACCCCTTAGTATCATATCCTACTCATAAAGAAAACAGCGGACGTCACAATAAAGTTACTAAGTGTTTCAAGTGTTTATTAGAGTACAAAACTTTCAAAAATATTATAAATGAAAAAGAAGTACTTGCATACAACAAAGGCATGATAAAAAATATGAAGCAAAATTAAAGCAAGGCCCAAAAATAAAAGGGGATAACAACTCAAAAAGCATAAGGTAGGAGTCTAGAGCAACTTTCTTCGTACCAGCTAAGCTCGCAATCAATGTTGATCAACCCATGGTACTAAGCAGACCAACCTTACAACCACTCATCCTTTCTTTGAGGGGATCAAACATGGCTCGAGGTTAACTCAAAATCTCTCAGTCTAACATCAAACTATGCCACGTTTGGTCATATATGGGCTCAATCATATATTGAATTGATGGAAGAATGTCTCTTTAAGTTATATTAGTGCTCAATTCATGCCAAAAAAGTGCCAAGTTTGATCGATTTTTATCTCCATTTTGGCGGGTTAATCGTGACTTTGATTGCCCCTTTAATAATCTGATTAATAGATAACGAGCCCCCATTTGAGAGATTTTCATAGGATCATAACCTCAGGTGGGAAAAGATTGACTTTTTAACCTCCTAGCTATACCACGTTATTAGGTTTGGTAATAAATTTAAAAAAAAATTCACTTGATTTTTTAAAGATCTTTTGAGATTCTCTTGGTTCATGCAGCTTCAGTAGTATTTTATCTTTAAGAGCCTTCTATAAATGCCCCAATTCATACATTGAGCATACCATTTGTTTGACTTATTTTTATAATAATGTCTCCTGATTCAAGATTTCCAAATTGACGAGGCACTAACTTCAAGTCATGCACTTGCTTGAATTGATAATTGGGTGGCTCACTAATCTACTTGTGTAATGGATTATTCTCTACTGATGACAATCTTGCTCCATTAATCTTTTCGAAGACAAATTTTTTATTTTGGATGACTTTGCAGAGCTGAAGATGCATCATTGTGCAACAATCAACTTATAGATTAACTGCACATTGGTGGCGTGACCTTGTGACCAAGGTTTGCATTTATTGCTCCTCAGTCAATTTTTGCATCGACATGCCACTCTTTGCCCAAGATAGAAAGACAGTGGCTTCTTCTTCTCTAACAGGGAAGCCCAGCATTTACAAGAATTTCTAACCTGCATTGATAAACTTAATTTTCCTATAATTACAACATTCTTCTCATTTTATAGCAAAAAGGGTCTTTCCATCTTTGTGAGCTAACACTAATTAGTTTGTCAATATAGTATCTCATATCTACTATAAAGATATGAGCAGTCAAAGATAACTTGGTAAATGTTAAGTAGAACCGGCTTGCATACCAACTTGTTGATATTGGTTATTGCAAACTTCAAGTGGCAATAGTGATCAATCTTAATCTTTGGGCCCTTATAAGGATCTATTTGGGGCATCTGCAGCTACTTGAAAAAGCTGTGAAGTTGTTGTTGAAGAAGCTGCTATTCAAGAATTTGAAAAAGTCAGACCGCAACTTTCTAGCAGCTACCTTATTTGGCCAGGTCAGGTTGTAAAACAGTTTTCCCACCACAGTTTCTTGAGAAAGCAGGCAAAACATAATTTTGTCAAATACATAAAAAGTGTGGTATAAACCACATCGCACCTCTAGTACTGCCCAAACAAGCCCTACATCCACCACAAAAGATAGAGATTAGTACGGGTGTAGTTTTGAAGCTTATTTTCTGCACTAAACTGTAGAAATGGTAAGCTTCTAGCTATCGACATTGATGATGGTGACGATCACGCTTGCTTGGCATGTATCCTCAAGATGAACAACTCTTCAAATATATCCATGTTAGAGGAGAATCTTGTTGCAATATCCTTTGGCATTGTCATCAAAAGGTAAAGAATAGTCTTTCTTATTGAGTGGACTCATCACAACTTTGTCCATTATATAAGCAATTGTTCTGGCTTACTATCTTTTTTATCCTTTAGGAAAGAGTTTATAGGGTAGCTTTCAACATATTTTCTTTTGTATAGACAAAATATTTGATAGTGATCACACAACTTACTAGAGAGATATATTATATAATAGAAAAGGACATTAGCATTCCTCTTTTTCTTTCTCTTCAAGAAAAAGAATACCACTGTTCAAATGATATTTTGGTCTTCTCCTTGCTACCATAATTCTTATGCTCGCAGTTAACACAAGAAGACTAGTCTAATTAAGATCACTGATTTGGATCAAAGTTCATTTGTAATTTAAAACTAAATAATTAAGGTGTGTGTCATCAGTGTTTATATTCCTCAATATTTATTTCCAAAGTGCTCGTTTGATGTTGGCACACAAGTCTACTCTTCACAAATTGTTCTTCACATTGCATCAATCGTACCACTTCTATTAATCTTCAAAATATCACATCAGGTAAAACTCTCAATGTATCAGTTGCTTGAACCCTTTAGGACACCTGTTGAGGCCGTTCATTTTTAAATAACTATCTACCACACTAGAGCTTGATGGCTTAAATTCAGTTAGACGAAAACAACCTTAAACATCAATTGTCCCATCATATGTAATTATTTTCACTCCGACTTTGACTTTAAAATGGTCACAACCCTCCACACAAGTATTATTATATCCTCGTATTCATCATCATTTATTATGTTTGAATTTAGCATGAAAGTAAGGCGAACACAGCTCAACCCATTGGTCATAATAATTATTTGCATCCTCGCCCACTCCAACAGGTCGTCATTTGCATCATAAGAAATTTGCATCTGGTAATTAGATATTTGAAATTTCAATAGAGAAAATATCTTTAATATTTTCACAATCTAATGCCCAAATTGTGTGGAAGCTATTCTTATAAACTTCTTCAAATATTATATTCTCCTTAGTATCCCTTTAATGATTCGATCCTCAAATCAAAAGGCCTACAAACCTTGTTGTTTCATAAATTTACAAAGGGACCCTAACTAAGAATAAAGTTGATGACGGGAAGAGGTAGGATTTTTAACTCTCCAACTAGAACTAGCATGGTCATTTTCTTCCAAACAATCACCGAGAAGCCTAACTCTAAAGAGTTGATCGAGAAGAATTTAGCAAAATCAACCTCGATTCTCTTACTCGTTCCTTTGGAGATGGTGAAAGTATTTTCTCAAAAGAAGATCGAGTATATAGATGGTATTAATGAAAAAAAGGTAGTCAAACATGGTTAAGAAATTGAACTTCCAACCCAAAAATTGGACGTAGAACTCATCTGAAAACTATTGATTAAGGGGAAAATGGTTATAGAACAAAGTGAGAGTTCAAGGTAAGTGAATAAAAAGTGAAAACCTAAAAGTTTCAAAGTTGGAGAAGGATTTGAGATAGATGCAAAGAAGGCGACCATGCTCAATTAATGGTTTGCGACAAATTAGGATGCAATGGAAAAAGTAAGTGATACAAGCATGAGACTAAGAGAAAATAGAAAGGCCTCTCCTAATACCCTAGAAGTCATCTAAAAAAGGAGGTGTGGAATCCCAATGGTGAGATGCCTATAAAGGTGAAGAGCCCAAGTCTCACCTACCTAAGATTCAAGTTTATGAATCAAGAAGTAAAATACAAAAAAGTTTTTGACACTTCAAAAGTTAACAAAAAATTTGGATAGCCTTGATATCATTTAGGAATGTCAAAAATAAATGAATTATGTACCAATTATGAATCATTGCTTTTGCATCAACTGAAGGTTACTATGTAGAATTAAAATAATTTCCGCGATTGTGTTGTAGTGGGCTAATTCTTTGCAGAAATGCATGCTTGGAATAACTAATTTCATAACCAAATAAATGAACTATCTAGCAATTATGAATCATTCCTTTTGCATTGACCGAAGGCCTCTATGTAGAAATTAGAAATATTTCCTCGAAGGTGTCGCAGTAGGCTCATTATTTGGAGAAATGCATGCTTGGAATAGCCAATTTCATAACCAAATAAATAAATTATCTAGCAATTATGAATCGTTCCTTTTGCATTGACCGAAGGCCACTACGTAGAAATTAAAATGATTTCCTCAAATGTGTGCATGCTTGGAGTAACCAATTTCATAACCATAATTCAAGAAAAAATACATACACTTCATATATTATAAAAATTATCGAAGCCAGCTACAAAAGACTCCTCCATTTCAAGCCCCTAAGAAATTATGTTCGAAATGCCCTTTTTAAACAGTTATTAGAGTTACTTACAATCTCCAAATTGTAAAATACTTCTTTTTCTGAATTTCAAGCAAAAAAGCCAACAAATTAAGGCACATAACCTTAAGATAGCCATCAATTTTTAGAGACACAAAAGTAAGGGCTCACTTAGTTACATGTAGATAAAACTACATGATTTAGAAATTACAGGTTTTTTTCATACATTTTTGTGTGAAATGAAATCATTACAGTTTATAGGTTTATGTGGAGGGTTGTGGAGTTTAAAATTAATGGAGCTTCCTAACAACATTTAACCAAAAAAAAATATATATGACTTGTTTGAGATCAATTTTATTTTATATTTATATTTATTTTTTTTAAATGTGTTTATTTAATATATTTTTTAAATTCTTTTACTTTCTTCTAAAATAAACCTACATGTTTTTTAGTATACTCAAAATAAATTTTAGGTGTTTTAGAAAGAGTCATGTCTTACTTGAAGTTCTGAACATGTCAAATATATTTTGTTTAAAATAAAAACATAAAAAACAAAACAAAAAAAAAAAAAAAACTGAATTCAAACCGTCCCTTAGAAAAATATACCATCTTATAAATCATGTTTGCATAAAAAGCCCACCCCGACCACAAATAATTAGTACTAGGCTAATGACGATGATTTACAAAAGCAACCATTTTTCAGAAAAAAAACAACCATTTTGACCCAAAACTATTGAAATTAACCCATTTCACTGCAATAGAACTATCTTCCACTAAAAACTAAACTCAATGCATATGAACTCAAATAACTCCCAAAAACAGCATAAGGATTCTTACATCTACATGGATAGTTCATTCAATTAACCCATCCACTATCATAGAATGTACTATTAACCTCCCCATACTATCTTGTGTGAACAAACAATATAAACAGACAGGGCCAACAACCCCCAATTCTCTCGGGCTCAAAGTCGCTCCCATCAAAGCCCGACAAAATATTTTGGAATGTAACATCATACAGAAATTCCCAGCAATAATGAACAAATAGAAAATAGAATATCGACAATAAAAACATAGGAATGAATGAAAAACCTAACGTGAATCTCCTCCGACAAAAATGGAAAAAAAGATATGCATCCTCTCGACAAAGATACCAGATTTCTGGTTAGAGCAACAATCAAAGATTCTTACCGGCCTCATTTTGAGTTTTTGGCGTTTTAGGACTCTTCATTGCTCAAAATCGATTTCCTAGGTCGGCTAGAGAGAGAGAGAGGAATCCGAACCTAAAGCGGAAAGAAATCGAGTACTCTGTGGAATATATATATATACGAACCGGTGGGTCCTGGAAAATCTCAGGAGGGAACGTTATTTTTGAGACATTTACATACTTGACATTCAATTTAACTGTATTTACACTTCCAACACATATATTATATTTTTGATATTTATATCATTCATATCATATTAAATATACTATTATTTTTAACTTTTAAAAAGAAAAAAATATATCTTTTCATGCATTTAGATGAGATGGCATGCATATAGAAATAAAATTTAAAGCGTTAGATATATAAAAATGAATACATCCTTAAAAAACTCTCTTAATCATTCATAAGTTTTGATACACATTGGGATTGAGCATTTCAAATATTTAATCACCTATATTACAATTCAATGAAGTGTAATGATAAGAAGTGTCGTGATACGTCATTAATAAATTTCTCTCATCTGACATAAATCTCGAGACATGACACGGATCTCGAGGCAATCTTTTTAAGTAAGAAATGTTCAAACCTTGACAAAAGTCATCTAGAGCTCGATTTCAACAAATTTGCAGTCAAACTGACTAGATCAATGAGACGACCCGATGATACTAAAGTTGGTACAATTCAAGTCAAATCAAGCTCAGATCAAGTCATTAAATCACACTTGCAAGTTTTTCGAGATATTTTGAAGGTAAAACAAATGTCAAATATTGTACAATTATAGTAAAATCGAGTCTAAGATCATTCAATTTTACAATTAGTAGCTGCAACCTGAGCTGTGTACCGGATATTTACGTCTCCCGACTATCCTATTTTGTTGCTATTTTATTTGTGGCTTGTAGTGGACATATTTGCTTTTTAAGTTTTTTGAAGACAATGATATGTGCAAAATGTTGGTTTTTTGAATATTTGCACCATAATTTGTCTTTTATTCTATTTGTTTTTTCAATATGGGGAAGTTATTCTCATTATTTCCTTTTTCAAGTTATTGTCTTATCGATTTACAAGTTATTCTCATTAAATCATTTGTTTTTTCAATGTTCTAAGCTGTAAATTTATATGAACACATTTCATCCAGGATGGATCGACAACTAGCACGCCGCAAAAGAATCGCTGCGGCAATTATTATACCGCTATTAAAGTATTACCGCTCCAGCAGAATTCGAACACCCCGTATGATCTCGTCATTCATTGGGGATAAATAGGTGGGCAAGATGCTTGTTGGATATCCCATAAGGTTCCACAATATATTTCGCATGACTGTGCTTATATTTTTGGATCTTCTGCACAAACTACATAGCAATCACGGACTCAAAGGCTCCGCCAGAACGACTACAAGAGAGGTATTGACAATTACATTGTACATTTTATCTCAGAACGAATCGATCAGAAGAGCTATGTAGTGATTCCAACATTCTTCCGAAGCAATAAATCAGTACTTCTCAAAAGGTTTGAAAGAATTAATTAGCTTAGCTTCCCACATAGTTAAGCCAGAAGATCCCTCATTCAGTATAACTCCAGAAAAGATAGCTAATGACCCGCGTTATATGTCATTTTTCAAGGTTTAGTTTCTTTTGTGCGTTATTTTTACTTAAAAATGTAATTACTGTGTTCACATTCGGATTATTAACACTTCAAAACAGAACTGTATTGGGGTAATTGACGGTACGCACATAGGTGCACGACTCCCTAGCCGGACAAAGGTGACATACATTGGTCGGTGTGGTTCACCTACCCAAAATGTGATGGTTGTATGTGACTTCAATATGTGATTCACATTTGTGATGGCTGGATGGGAAGGGAGTGCCCATGACAGCAGTTTTTTTCCTATGTAACAAAGAACAACAACCAAAACTTCCCTCACCCACCTCTAGGTTTCCTTACTTTTATTAATCTATTACTACTTGATTTCAATGGTCAATAGTGGTGTCTTCCGTGATAGGTAAATATTACTTGGTGGATGCCGGATATCCCATGCAAATAGGGTATTTAAAGTCATTTCCTGATACAAAATACAACATCCCTGATTTTGAGAGATCTAGTGGCGTCGTCCGGGGCAGAAAAGAAATGTTCAACAAACGTCATTCTTCTTTATGCGATGTCATCGAATGAACATTTGGTGTTTGGAAAAAGAAATGGGTCATCCTGCGCGATATGTCGATGTACCCATTTCCTAAGCAGGAACGTATTGTGGTTGCCACGATGGCGCTCCACAATTTCATTAGACGACATCCCTCTCGGCACGATACAGACTTTAATATGGCTGACGCTGACGAGATTCATATCCCTCCTGAGGCATACGAACTTCAGGTTCGGCAATGTATTCCAGAGGAAGTCATGCAGTCTGCAGAGTTTCATACGCAGGACGGGGAAGGTGTAGCGGAAATGGCTGTTTTGAGGGAGCGTATCACTGATACAATATGTGAATGTTGAATAATACCCTGTTTTCTTTATTTGAATATTTTATGTACCATTCTTATATGAGACATGAACATCGCTTCAATACATTTCTTTCAAGTCAAACTTCATAGCCTTTGGATTTGGTGCAGCTGATGTTGTTGAATGGTTTATGCTTTTCAAGTATTGTAAAGGTGTGAGATATGTAAAGGTATAAGAACGGTGTGCTTGGTGAGGGATGAGATGCTCTTCTTTTACCGTTTTTCTTCTTTTAGAATATCTGTTTTTCAATTACTTGTTAGGTTTGCAATATTTTTGTCGACTATTAACTGTTAAAGGGTTTGTACAGCTCTATAAGAGACTGCTTTGCAATATTCTTGTCGACTATTAAGCATAACTTTGCCATGATTCTTTAAAACTCAATAAAGAAGAATTTAAGCTACCAAATGATATGATTAATTTATTAATCATTACTTTATGATAATTTTAATGATACATTTTATATGGAGTACCATCTAAAACTGAAGCTGAAAGAGAAAACTATATACATTTACTCGAGAACATTATTTAAGAACTTAAACAGAGCCTAAAACTTGTTTTAAAAGCCTTCTCATCAGCACCACAGAAATTCCATGTTGATCAAGCATACACCATCCAACTCATTTGCGCTAGTTATTTATGTAGATAGCATTTACTAGAAATGATACAAAGGCATTTTGAAGTAAAGCATTAAGTTAATAAGAAACTTTTGTTTTTTGGAGTTGAATTTACTTGTAGATAAAATGGAAGAGGAAATATGATATTAATTTTCATGAAGAAACTGATCTTTTAGCTTGTCAACCTATTTGTACCCCTATGAATACTTAATACTATTTATAACAATGAGAAGCTGACGCGGGAGTATGGGGGCTGAATAAGTTCGGCTTGGTTTACAATAAGATTTTATATTTTAAAATATTCATTTTTTAATTTAAAATAAGATTTTATATCTTAATAAAATTGTATTAATTTTTTAGTAGCATAAATTGCTATTTTTCTGCAAACAGCTGACCATAAGCTGTTTTCAAACCGCAAAAACCAAACAGTTTAATGGCTTATTCATTTCAGAGGCGTAATAGTCATTTATACACAAACAGCTGCAAATCAACTGTTTTTCAAACGCTCAAACCAAAGAGACAGACAGCTTATCCGGATCAGCTGCTTATCAACAGCTTATCAAAATAAGCTGTTTATCTGGATAAGCTAGATAAGCTGGATAAGCTGCAACTACCCCAAACAAACCCTAAATTTCTTTCGCTTTGTTTTTTTTATTTATAATCATCTACGTTAAAGTAACTTTAACGCCTATTCAAATTTTCAACAAAAATACATCTGGGAATGATTGAAATTATCTCACCCGATTAAGAAGTGATTCCTCAAAATTATAAAGGTATCATCATTCTTAATCGAGCGATTCCACTAATCCCTATATAAGATAAAAAGAAGAAAAAGATTTACATACATACCACTTAATTTTTATCTACTTACATATCTAACATCTAACCTTCAATTTATACATTAATGCCACCTTACACATGCATGAATTGTATGTTATAATTAGCTTTTTATGTGATATGCAAGATCTGGGTGGTATAAATGTAAACAATGGAGCTAAGGTGTCAGCCATGTAGATATATAAGAATTGGGCTGCATGCATTTACTCCGCTTCAAAAAACAAAGAATGATGAGCAACGTGCTAGTGGGAGTAAGCTAGCCGAGCTTAAGCAAACCCATTATCTCACCTTGTTCAGCTTGTTTGAATTTTATTTATTTATTTTATTTGAAATAGGCCAAACATCCGCCCGAGAATGATATATTAATGTTCGACTCGATTCCAATTCATGTGTACATTTCAACTCGTGTTACACTTGAAATTAACTTTAATGATCGAAAGAATAATGAAATTTACGTTCTTTAATATAACATAAAAATTAATATAAAACTTTTACAATAATATTAATTAGTTAAATATTTAATTATTTAATTAAGTCAAGCAAAAATAAGTCAAACACGATCAAACAAAATTTTATTCATGTTCAACTAATTCATAAATCAAGCTAAAATCATTGTTTGTGCTTAGTTTTTTGGCTTAACGAATGAATTAAACACGAGCTACTTTGCAAGGCAAACACGAGTTGTTCTGAAATTAGGAGTTTTTTTGACAGCCATAAGTGCGAGCAGAAGCAAAAAAAATATAGCATAAACACAAAACCATGACATAATAAACCATGCAAGAACCAGAGCTTCACAGAGTGATTTCGCATTTAAAAACAGTTCTCCCTAAAATAAAAACTAGAAGAAATTCCACCTTTTCATTCTTAAATATTTTACTAGAATAAAAAACCTGAACTATAGCTTATACACAATTTGTTTCGGATACACCAATATCATCAAACATCCAATGACAGAACATAACAAATTATTCATAAAACATTTTAAGAGAAGAAGCTCGTTAAGACAAATAACTAAGCTAAACAGTAAGATGGAATGCAGATCCTTAATCCCAAGTTCTGTTCATTATATCTTTATCTCAAAGCAAGTTTTTTGAGGTGTTGAAACATCCGCTGTTTAATCCACTGTCGATCAAAAGGAAGAAAAGCATGAATAGAGTGATCATAGCTGCAATTTAGACCAAAAAAATATGCATCAGATTATCAAAACTAGGAAGGTAAAATGCGAAAATAGTTTCCTGACTATTTAAATGGGGTGATCTTTAGTTCCAGAGTCAATAAAACTATCAAATTAATCCACTGACTCTTTTGATATCAATTTAAATGGGAGCATTATTTAAGTGTTCATGATCTTAGGCATGAATATCACCCTATATATTGAGCACAAAAAAATTATTCGTGTTCAGCTCGTTTTCAAAAGCTACTTAACAAGCCGAACACGAGCTATTCGTGAATAATGAGCCGTGTTGACCCTTACACCAATGTGCTTAGGTCTGTGAAGCCATCGATGAAGTTATACAGATCGGTGATATCATAGGTGATGTTTAAGATGGTTGGATCGATCTCCTTCAGTTTTCTCTCATAGAGTCCACAGATTCCTGCAAATCAAAGAAAAAGATTTTGCTTCACAGGGCAAGAAGTAAAAAGGGAAATGTATTAAATTATCGATCTTGCAGACTTTCAGATTCACCGCATTTTGAGAAATTAAGTTTTCAAGCAAAACTTTCTTGCAAAAAAGGTTATTGTTTATATTATAGAATCGGCAGTTGGTTGTGCCAATGTTGTCGATGGTTGCAAAACGGCATCAGAAAGCTTCCAAAGTGTATAAATTTTGCAGGACAATATTGGAATGTTTATCTCTTGCAGCTAGGGGTGTAACCGAGCAAAACCAATTTGTGAGCCGGCTTGAGCTCAGTTCGATGAGCTAACAAACCAAGTAAGACAACCCACACTTGACACATTAGCTTGTGAGTTGGCTCATTGAAAAGAATATTAATATAAAATAAACTCATAATATATTAAAATCAAAGATGTTATTTTTAAATTATTAAAAATATTTAAATAATGATATTTTACATTCTATATCAAATAATTCTTAATTTATCTCCTAATTGCTACATCCAATTTGTCATTTTATTAAAACACTAGCTTAAGTTAATATTATTTTCTCTATTTCATAATAAGCAAATTAGCTCCTGAGTCGGCTCGAATTCATAGACCCAAATTTGATTAATACATTAAACTCAAGCTCAAGATGACGGTGGCTCAAACTTTTACTTGACTCGTTTACACCCCTACTGCAACAACCAAATATTGCCGGCAAAGTTGCAAATAATTACTGGGCTTTTCTTTTTTTGGAACTCGCACACCCATATGTGTTGAGTCTTCAACTCAAGATCTTGTGGTTGGAGACAGCATCCGACCACTACGATAAGTTATCAGCACACAGACAATTAACAAACACTATTAAATGGCAATGAAAATTTGAAAATGGATGTGCATTGGAAGACTACAAAAGGAGCGCAGGGAAGACAATTATGAATCACTGTATTGTATTTACTACTTTTTTTCATTTTACTTGTTGGATATTACATGCCTATGATGATATTTTTTATGAGAATGAGCTTTGTTCACTAATGTTTTGATTATCTTATAAGATTTGATTTACTGCTGCAACCTGTTTTGATTCAGCTCATGGCTCTCTGATTCAGATTCACCGTTTCAGTGTGCATCCAATTATTTGTTTTGTCCATCCACTGATTCGAAAATTCATTGTTATTGCCACTGATTTAACTATAGTTTTTGCCACTAGGTTGTGTTGAACTTCTTTCTTAACATTGTTCGTTTGCTCTTTGCGGATTTTTTAAGTTGAAAATTCACTTAGTTACTAATACTAAGGCTGAAAATCTTTTGTTGCTGTAAAAATTCAAAATTTGAATAGAAAATTGCAAAATTAGGCCAAATCTTGAAGAGCTTTGATAAATTACTAATTTTAGGTCTCTTCAGGTTATATACAGATCATGTGAGGCATGAAAAATACATTAAATGTTTGAACAAAATTTATTATTCTTCTCAAGTTTTTTGTTTGCTACTGGATGTTGATTCTTTGAGCTCTTGCATGTCGTAACAACAATCTTCGGGAATGATCTTCTTGTATTGGTGGTGGAACGCTTAGATTTTTCAATCTGTGATTGCTTGCTTTAATCTTTCTTTTAAACTATTTAGTAATTGATCTATATGCATGATTGAGATTGTCCAGTTTAATATATATTGGTTTATTTTCTGTGGTGTGAATATTAATAGCTACAAAATTATAAATTTGTTCTAAGATTTCTAGTGAACTTTTAGATTTGGTAACTTAAAATAATGCTTGAAAATAATAAAAATGCTCTCCCTAAATTTGCCTAAAAAAAGACTAGTTTATCCCAAAACTAGAGTTGGAAAGCTATAAATTATGATTTTATGAGTGTTCATTGTGCATCTCATCTTAAATTTGCACTGGAGGACCCTAAAATTTAAAATGCTCTACATCTTATTGATGTCACTGTCTAGTTCATATGAACGTGACTAGAAACAAGACAAAATACCAAGGTCAATTAAGAAATAATCATAGGGATGAAATTTTGAAAAATTTACAAAGCAAATTGAAAAAATTTCCGCAAAGTAAGACCAAGTTGTTATTGCAAAAAATCAAGTTAAACGCTATGGAAGCTAATAAACTTTGCCTGCAAGAACCAGATATTACACCATGCTTTAATGAAGAATCCATTCACAATATTACAACAACAACAATAACGAAAGCCTTAATCTCACTAAGTGGGGTCGGCTGCATGAATCCATTTTCTCCATTGCATCCTATTTAGTGTCAAATTTTCATTTAATTCTAATAAATTAAGATCATTTTTTATGCAATAAGCCCAAGTCTTCCAAGGTCTACTTCTGTCTTTCTTAACATAAGTTGAATCTAAAACATCTACTCTCCTAATCGAATTATCAGGTGGTCGACGTTTAATGTGACCAAACCATCTAAGGCGACTCTCTAATTTTGTCTGTTACTAGTGCAACACCAACCCTATTTCGGATATATTCATTTCGCATTTTGTTTCTAAGTGTAAAGTCACTCATCCACCTAATCATTCTCATCGCGGCAACACTTAGCATTACGCTTCTCTTTTAAAGGCCAACATTCAGTACCATAGAGCATTTCAAGTCTCACCACAATCTTATAAATTTTTCCTTTCAGTCCAAGCGGTACTTCTCTATCACACAATAGGTCGGACGCATTCCTCCACTTAAACCAACCAACCTGAATTCTACTATTAACATCCCCATCTATATCACCATCACTTTGAACAATAGACCCGAGATATCTAAATCATTCACACCTTTTAATAATTTGATCACCCAAAGTTACACTTCTGTCACTAGAGCTACTATTACTAAAATTACATTCCATGTATTCAGTTTTAGTTCTACTCAAACAAAGACCTTTAGACTCCAATGTAGACCTCCATAATTCAAGTTTTTCCTGGGTTTTTTCTCTCGTCTTATCCACGAGGAGGATATCATCAACAAAAAGCATAGATCAAGGTACATCCTCTTGTAAATGTCCAGTGAGACCATCCATAAATAAAGCAAAAAAATATGGGCTTAAAGTCGATCTCTGATGTAAACCAACATAAATAGTAAAATATTTGATCAATCCTCCTTCAGTTTGAACACATGTAACAGCTCTAGTATACATATCTTTAATGACTTGGATATAAGTGGAAGTAAAAATTACCATAGAAGAAATAAGCTAGATAAGTATCATAAGGATCATTCCAATAAAAATTATGACACCTATTGGCAAGAATTATATGATGATAATGATGAAATAACTAAAATATATTGCAGGGTTATTCAGAGAAAGAAAAAGACAGGGATTAGAACATACCAATACTTAATTGAGATAAAATTGATATTAATAGAAAATACCAACCTCTATCTTACCAAGATCAACTCCAATGATGAATTGAAGTCACTAAAATAAGAAACGAATATTATAATTGAATGCATAATAAGTTCGAAGAGTTATGTTGAAAAAAATAATAATAAACTAAAAACAATGTTTTTTAGGCTAGTTTGAAAGAGAAACGACTTCACATAATATTGACTCACTCAGAAGGCTTTCAACTAGCCTTGGATCCTAAACAACTAAAACATAACTACTCACATCTAAAAATTTTCTTCAGATACAAAAAACATCAATTTTAATCATCATAATCAACCTCAAATTGTTTCTTCTAAAGGGAGTAACAATATTATTAGCAAAAATTATAGAGAAAAATTTATAATAATGACTAAATCTAAAATTTCTGATTTTAAATGTCATCAAATAAGTCTGCAAGTGAAAGACCTAATCAAATTCTGCATATTAATATTGAAGTGAAAGAAATGAAGATGCTGAAGGAGATCATGTGCTTGAACTCAATGAAGAGAATAATGATTCAAGGAAAATTTGGATTGAGAATTCTTTAAATAATTTGTTATTCATCACTGACACACCTAAGGTTGAACATGATTAAAAAATAAACCCTATCTTTCAAACATATTTTAAGTGTGGTGAGGAAAGCTAACAACTCATTATTT
This sequence comes from Papilionanthe hookeriana x Papilionanthe teres, assembly GCA_022702705.1. Lineage (NCBI taxonomy): Eukaryota > Viridiplantae > Streptophyta > Magnoliopsida > Asparagales > Orchidaceae > Papilionanthe > Papilionanthe hookeriana x Papilionanthe teres. Next base: position 13,297,746 of record CM040435.1, on the reverse strand, counting down.
GATCATAGAATTTGCAAACATGTTATTATTTAGTTTGCAATTGGAAGCATGAATTTGAAGGTTGAGCTACGCCCAAAACCTTACCAATTAACTTAAGTACATAAATTACAATTTCTGAAGACATAAAGATGCTTGATGTTGTCGGCCGCTTTAAAGTTGCGTCTTTTTTATTTAGATTTATTTGATGGATATATGTGTATTAGTTTTGAAAATAAGATTTTTAAATTTTAAAATATTAGAATGAGAATGGACGGATCTCATTCGTTAAGTAGTTTGGATGAACGAGCGTAATATCGCGAGTAATGCATCTGTTCCGAAGAATAGACACCCTACTTGACAATATTGCTCGATCAAATAAACCACAAAATTCATGACATCCGTTCTGCTCGCGAACCTTTATGTGATCGACAAATTCCCTATTTAATACAAAAGAATTAAATAGGGTTTATATTATCCGAGTGTCTTTAAAACTCCCTATGAGTGAGCTCTCATAGTTAATTACCCTCAAAAGACCGAAGTCACTGGCAGAACTCTCGATTTAGATCTCGGGTTTCTATCTTCATGAATTCAAAAGGTAGGGTTTTCAACGAAATTTAGTAGTGGGAAATCCAATAGGTGAAAAGCGCAAGGAGGAACAGTTATTTCCGGAGTCAAAGGAAGAAGGGTAGGGGATGTCACAGATCTCGAGGAAAACCTTGAGGACGTCCCAGACTATCCTATGGTTGGGCTTTAAGTTTTGGAAAGGGATTTATTTTAATTTCAATACTGCAAATTAATTATAGGAATTATGTTTGCATAATGTCATGATTATGCAAACTACCTGAAAGATAGGAGAGCTTATGTCGTATCAGACGACAACCTCGAAAACCTAAGCGAATTAGGGCTTATATCGCACAACAAGGCGGTGCAAAAGCCTAAAAGAACAGATGAGGGTTTATGTCGCACTAGGCGGACTACCTCGAAATCTTAGGGCTTGTTATTTAAACTAAAGAAAGGTTTTGCTGATGTTGACACGGATTTTCATTGAAGAAGATGGTCGTCTTGCCACCGTGCTCCAAGCTTCCACGTCAGTAAGAGGAATCGCAGCTTAGATTTAAAGTCTTAAGTTAAAATGAGCATGCAAGTCGTTTATTATTTTTATTATCGAAGTGAGTGTGCTGAATGAATGATGAGAGTAAGCAACGAAAGCGATGAACAGGAGCATGCTATAACAAACTAAACAGTAAACATGCTAAACAAGTATAAACATGCTGAGCAGGAGAAAGTACAGGAAATGTAAGACATGCCAAGTAAGATATGTGTCTGAAAGTGAACAACCTGGACTAGAAGAAGTATAAGCTGAAAAGTAAAACATGTCAGCTAGTGATTAAGGAAAGTAAAGATCGTCACAGGATGCATCAGTATGCTTCGCTTATCCTCGTACATGTTATCCGTTTATTTGTTATTTTCTTTTTTTTATTTCTGCAGACAGATTTGTCGATACTTAAAAGAGCAGGAGTAGAAGTAGTAAGTGAAAACAACCTAATTAAACAGAAGTCTTATGGTGCAGTACAAAGAAAGTAAAGTCGAAAACTCAACGATGAAAACGAAAGAAACGCCAGAAAGCGAGGAAAATCGCAGAAGAAAACCAAGAAAGTCGGAAAGAAGAGAAGAAACGTCCGTGAAAACTCCGAGAAGCTCACAAACGAAAACAAAACAAAACCGTAGAACCGCAAAGACTGCGAGAAAACCCACGAACGACCCGCTAAACTCATGGCGAACCATAAGAAAGCCATAGGCTTCGAAAGAAAAAAAAAGACGCATAAGCACGGTGGTGTTTCGACTCGTAGCCATGCTTAATGTCCGGACTTGAGTGCCGACTACTGGACCGACTTTCTGCGAAGGCGATCCTAATCCGACTCGAATAGCCAACCGTGGACCTTTATAAATTTTCATGCATTTCATTTTTTTTTGTTTTCATGCATGCAAGACTGTATGTAAGTAGGCTGTGTAGTAGTGGAGGTAATTTTATATTTTTCAAACATATGTATTTTTTTGTTTTAAAACATTTCGATCACAGTGTTGATCTACCCTAATAGGATTGTGCCTACGAACATTAGATCGTTCGGTAGTAGAAACCCCGAGGACGGCCGAACGGTTCCGTGATTCCCGCTCTACTCTCTACGAGTCTCCGAGTCGCGGCCGCATTCTCATGATTCTCGTAATTTTTCTCATTTTGCGGTATCATCAATGTCCCCACCGCACTTACACACTGCTGATGTGGCCCCATATATAACCCAAGGAGGTTATATATGCACACCTACACGTCCCCCGTAGGTGTGTGCTTTGAGCCAAGAACAAGTGGAAAACTAGTGACGAGAGGTCAAGGAAAGGAGGACGGAAAGCGGCTCACTTAACACGATTTCGAAAAGAAGTGAGTCGATTTCCAATAATCGGAAAACACGTAAGTCACCCCGGACTCCCGACCGACCTCATGTCCCGTAAAAAGGACTAAAGCGCACCTCGACGCTCTCGGAGAAGGTGAAGACTAGACTCCTAAGAACACACTCCCTTTTCCCAAATAACTTGTAAAATCATGAAAAACATAAAAAAAAGAAAGCCACTGCTCGGGTTCTAGACTCCAGGCCACATTGATTTTCAATTCCTGGAACACAAACCTCCCCGGTACGTTCTCCTACGGGTTCGGGACTCAAGCTATAGTAATAGGAGAATCAATAAACTTTTAATACATAAGAAAGAGAATGGACAAGCCCCGCCAAACTAGCATCAATTTCACCAAATAAATCCTCCAAAAAGTGTCTCAAGTATCGTGCTCAATTTATTTCCCACAAGTAAGCTAGGAAGCTCTTCCAAATTTCATTAAATCAATTCCATATACAAGTGAAGCAAAGAGCAAAGCCACCATCACAACAATCACCCCAATAAGGCTCTCGGCCAGGGCTAAAAACAGGAACAAAGGCTCACGGCCCAAGCTACAATAAAGGGGCAAGCAGAAGTAAAGCCCCGACAATCCAAATCATCACGATGAGGCTCACGCGCCAAGCTCCAACAAACCACCCATACTAATTCAAGTTCACCACAAATGCATAGGGATGAATCCATAGGACAACCAAGCAATTCAACCCACCTACAGCCTTAAAAGAAGCACAAACCCGAGCCCAAGGGAGACCCAAACCCGAGCCATTCAAAGGCTGCACCGGGGGAGGTTGCAGGAACAGCAGGGACCAAAACCGAGCCCCAACATCAAGTGCAAAGGGAGCAGCTGCAAGAGCAGCAAAACAGAAAACCGAGCCCCAAACCAAGTGCAAAGGGGCTAGCTGCAAGAGCAAAGAACAGAAAACGAGCCCCCAAACCAAGAGCGAAGGAGCGACTGCAAGAGCAAAGAACGAAAAACCGAGCCCCAAACCAAGTGCAAAGGGGCTAGCTGCAAAAGCAGCAAAACAGAAAACGAGCCCCCAAACCAAGAGCAAAGGGAGCAGCTGCAAGAGCAGCAAACAGAAAACCGAGCAGCAGCAGCAGCAGGGCTTGAAACAGCCTCAAAACCGAGAGAAAAACAAGGCTCAAAATACCCCAGAGTCGAGAGAACAACATGGGTCAAAACCGGGAAAACAAAGCCAACAAACACAGCTCCCAAAGCTCTTTTAACATGAAATAAAATTTCTTTCAATCAGGCTCACCATGAGCCAAAGTGGGACTTAGAATATAGCTAAACATGAAGCTTAAACAAGCATTTCCATTCATCCAACATATCAAAGTGTAGAGCATAGGTGTACTTCGAAAAAGTAAGCATAAAGCTCTATTAGATCAACTCAAACTTTCCTTAGCATGCTCCTAACAAAGAAGAATCAAAAGGAGCAAAAGACAAGCTCCACATGCATATGAAAGAAACAAAATGGCTCTTCTATGTTTCAAACGATATAAAAGAGAAAGAGGAGCCAATGCAATGTCCCATTTCCACCTTTTCAAACAAATAACCAAACCTATATTTCAGAATAGGCTCACATTTTTACTCTTAGCATGCTTCAAGCAATAAAACACCCCCAAACCTCAATTTAAGAACATACTAGCATGCAACTAGCGAGGGGCCGAACCAATCAGCAAGAATCACGGCCTCCCTGGGCTAGACCGAGAGGAAGAGAGGAGAAGAAGAGTGTTACCAGTTAATGTAGAACACCCCAAGGAATAGGAAAACCCTAAGCTTTCGAACCGGCAAGACTCCTCCCCACCTCCACAGGAAATAATCGGCCAGCCTCAGGAACGACCCAAACGGGGCCTTAAATAGGCAAGGAGAGGGAGAGGAGTGCCTCATCCTACTGCGCAGAGCCGGCGCAAGTAGGGAAGAGTCGGGAAGAAGGCGACAAACGTCGCAGCCCAAGAGCCGAAGCTCGGCGGCAAGGGCCGCAGTCGAGCGGGAGACAGGGCCGCGCGCGGGAGGTCACGCGAGGTGACCCTCGCACGGAGATAACACTCGAGCGGTGTATGGGGAGAACCACGCGGGGCTCGAGAGAGCAACCGAGCTACGAGGAAGAGGCGCGCTCGAGCGCGGGAGAGGGAAGGAACGGGCGCCCTCATCGGACGAGCGAGAGAGAGAGCCAGTCGATCGAATGGGAGGGATTAGGGCTTAGGATAAGAAAAAGGTTTTAAAATATATATATATATATAATTAATTTTATTAAAATAAGCCCAAAAATCGCAATTTCCGCTCCGGCAGGCGATCGTCGCAAATCAAATATCAATTTTAGGTGGAAACGATGTTCCGGACGCAACGGCGCAGTCCGTTTCGTCATCCGAGGTCGTTCGGGAAACCTCGTCGACGATCGCTTCGAAAGCGCGTCAAATCTGGCATTTTCTGAAATTCTGACTCGACGTCGTCCGTCCTGGCATTCCGGCTTCAATCTTGACCTGTTGCGGAGAATTTGAAGACGTCGAGGCCGTGGCTCGAGAAATTTGTGCTCGGTAGTGCGAGAAAATGTGCACGAGAGCTATCTTGAGGTCCAGGTGGTCCTATAGGACTCAATTTGAGTCCTAACGCTAATTCCAACCTACTCGCCGTGAGCTGGAGGTCAGGAATTCCGTCCGGGACTCCAAAAGAGTGTCGAAGTGGTTTCAAACATTCTAAAGCGAGGTGGGTCCAGTGCTAGGAATCTAAGATCGTCGGGGAAGCTCCTAAAACTAGGACCCTAAATCCTAGGAGAAAAACTAAACCTCGACAAAAACGAGGTCAACAGATGTCCATTCAACTTACTATGTATAGTGATAAGATTTGGTGTCATGTTTTAGTTATAGATTTTAAACAAGCTACCGTAGTCGTATGATTTGGATTAAAATTGCTTACAAGGCCAAAGGTGATTTATATGAATGATTATTAATGCCTTTTGAACTAATTAATACACCAAGTATTTTCATTACAATCATGAACTATGCTTTTTGGTCTTTTATAAGAAAATTTCTCATTGTGTTCTTTGAAGATATTCCAATTCATAACAAAACGAGATTGGAGGATTTGGTACATCTTATAAAGGGTCTTTGAAAGGTGTCTGTTTAAAAAGTCATATCACAATCTAAATAACTGTTTTGTCAGTCTCTTATATTCTTAGAATTCCTTATGAATGCTAATAGATTATTTGTTGATCATGATAAAATTAAAACTATTAAAGATAGGGGAATACCTACTAACTTTCATGATATTTGAAATTTTCTTACTTCGACCATTTTTATAGGCAATTTCTTAACGGATTTAGAATTTTCATGGAACTAATTACAATTTGTCTTAGGAATGGAAAACTTAAATGAATAAAATTGATTGAGATTGCTTTCACTTGCATTAAATGGCGTACAAAAGTTGGAAATATTTTGCGATGCACTGGATGTAAAAATTAGAGGCATTTCGAGTGAAGAGGGAGATCTGAATGCTTATTTTAGTGAGCAGTTATAAGAAATAGAATAAAAACTACTCAAATTATGATAGAAGATTTTATGTTGTGGGGGCAATTGCCGAAGTTGGAGATAGATATTACTTGTTGCGTGATAAATTTGTCCTATACTCTTGATACTCAGGCCTAAAATATCGACTCAAAAACAAATTTACTAACATCAGCACATTAATTGAACTGACTTTCTACGAGTATACACATTTGTGCTAAAATATTATGCTTGAGCAATAAAAAAAAAATACTGGAGCTTTAAACAAGCTTTCTATTATTTCACATGCCATGCGGGTTAAGATGACCAATTGTGATCACAATAAAAAAAGTATGCCGTTTTCAGGGATTTCAAAGAGATTTATCTTACTTTAAATAGTGACTTGCTTATGCATAGAACGAGGTTCATAAATATGATCTTTTCATCATTCCTCAACTCTGCATATCTTACTCAATTTGAAAGATTTTCTTTGACTAGAGTTTCAAGTTGAATGCAGTGCAATACATGTTGGTTGTGATAAAATCATAGTTTATGACTGATGATACATATTACTAGCCAAACTTACAAGTTATGTCGCATGTATTGTTTCACAGTAAAGAACACACCAAAAAGCTAGAGGAAAAAAACACAATATTGAGATTTACATCAATTGGTTATTCCACATATACCTTGGAACAATGTTAATATAAACTTTGTTTTAGACTTCCAATAACTCTAAAGATAGACAATCCTCATTTTTTGGCGGTAGATTGCCTTTTAAAGCTATTCATTTATTACATATTTTGGATCTATTTACGCATCTCGCATAGTATATTTTATTTTAACAACATGAAAAAATTGAATGGATTACCAAAAATCGTTATATTAGAAAAATATATAAAAATCATGCATTTTTTTTGGAAAACGCTTTAGAAGAAACTGAAAACCAAATTAAAATTTTCAACCTTTTATAACATAAAGCCAATGGACAAACTGAGAAGATTTGTTACGTTATTTGATTAAGGAGAAACATATTTGATTAAGATTCGATACTACTTATTACAGAGTTTGCATACAAATCTTTAATTAAAAAATCCAAGGGCATTAGTCCATTAAAATTGTTATACCGTATCAACCAAGGGCACAAGTCAATTAGTTGGCTTGCTTCAAAAGGGGGTTTTTTTTTTCTACGAGAAAAAGGAAAATAAAAGAAATAAAAAACACAATAATAGAGGAAAAAGTAAACCAAATTAAGTGGCTAAACTGTGATGGCCTATGTCTAATAGAAAACGTGAAAACTATCACTCAACAAGAAAAAAAAAAGAACGTCGTCACTCTCATTCTCTTCCTTATCACAAAGTTTAGCATCTTAACTATTGCTCGCAAATTCAGTGGTTTAAAATCGAAAGACCCTTTAGTTGTTGAGAGGAGTATAAATATGCTTCGATTAAGCATGTGGATATAGAGGGGGACGGGTCAGTTGACAATCTAGAAGACCAAAGTTATTGGAGGCAAGACGAGTGGTGCACATGATGGTACTAGAGAATATAGATTTGTGAATAACGCCACAAATAGACTTTGCCTAAACCAAATATGAAATATAAATAGTTGTGATGGACATATTATATCACATAAACCCAATAGAATGAATTACCTAACGGAAGCAAAAGAATGAGAACAACATTCAATGTTAAGGGGAAATTACATTAGTAAATGAGGCGAGCCTTCCATTAAGGGTTATTTGGTTGCAAGCATTTAAAATAATTGTATATCTTAAATACATTGTAAATTAATACAATATTTAATGTTAAGGGTTGTTTCGTTTGCTGTAAAATCAATTCATGAAACCACTTTTTTAGTGTTTGATTGAAAGTAAAATAAACCTACAAGTAGATATTTAGACAATGAGTACGTGAGGCATCAATGTCGTGGGACAACGAGGGAGCATGGTCTCATGAACAACATCGAGACTGTGATTTTGCAAGTATAGGGACACTACAAGCAAGGGGATGCCAAGACAATGAATTTGTGAGCTGAGCAAAGATATGAAGTCACAAGACATGATTAATTTAGAATTCGCTCAAATCAAGCCAATTCAAAATTCATCAAAAGCGAATTATTGAAGGTATTCAAAGCCCATTTGAAAATACTTTGAATTCCTACTCTCACTCAAACACTTAACAAAGATCAAGGTTCCTAGAAGAAGTGGGAAGGTTAGGAGGGTTTTAGGATGATGAATTAGAAGTGGCAACCGCAACGGTGGATGAGAAACATCTCATATGTATTTTCATTCTTTGCTCAAAAGCTTGAGTTATCTAACTTATCACACAGTTGCAATACAGTTAAAACAGAATTGTACCCCAAGAAAAACTAAAATATTTGAAAAAAGGTTAGTTTGTGCATATTGTAAAACAAGTTAAGAGAGAACCTGTTATGTAATGAGTTAGTAGATCTAATTATAAAAAGCTATCTCTACGTTTTGGCGAGTGAACTAATACCCGAAAAGAAAGAACCTTACAATCAAGCAATTATGCTTAGTAACCATAAATATACACAATCCTCGTGAGAGCTGAGCCTCAAAAGTTCTCTGCATGTAAAGAGACAAATAATATTTTTATCTGTCAACTCCCAACTAAAGAAAAAATCAAATTGTGTCTAGATTATGATCAGAATTGCTATTAACATTAATGAAGAAAATTAGCACAATATTTGAATTTATACACCAAAACTTGCAATTGAATAAGAATTTTGTTAACTGCTGATCCGGAACATAGGAAAACTTCTGAAATTTTAAGCTAGAGCTCCAAAAGCAAGTTGAGATTCTTAAAAATAGTATTCGTGTGTACCATCCATGGCTTGACTGAGTGAATCAAAATCCATAAATGTTCTACTAGCCCTGTTCTGAGATGCCTGAATCAATACGATGGTGTGCCTGTTAGCCTGCATGAAGAAACAGTCAGCACTAAAAAGGATATTTATATGTTCACAAAAACAAATTTAATGAAGAAGGATGTTTCAGCTTCATGTCACTTGTTACTAGGGACTTCGGTGCAACCTCTAAAATGTGAAATATATCTTATCATGCGTAGATAACGCACGTATGTAAGCATCGAAGTTTAGGTGTTAGATATGAAAGTACATAGGAATTAAGTGGTATGTATGTAAATTCCTTACTTATTTGAGCCATTAGAAAAAATCTTAATGAATATGCCTTCTATCTTGATAAAAAGGTTAGCCAAATCATCTAGAAACTCAGAAGCATCACTAAAAAGCACTACTGATCAAACTACTAATAAATAGGGTTGTATGATGGCATCATTTCTTGAAGTGTTTCCACAAGTGCCATTAAATTGAGTCAATTGACGCATGGGATTCCTATTGCTGTTGAATGTAAGGAATTTGCTACATACTTCTTTTTATATTATAACTAGCATATTTGAACATAAAATAATATCCTTCGAATAAAACTAATGAGAAATTTTAGGTCGTGATATTCTTATTAAAATGAACTTATAGTCATCAAATTAGTTTTAAATTGTGTGATACAATTTTTTTTAATTAGCAATACATTGTACTCATCCAAAAGCAATATGTTGGTATAAGTTCATTCTAACCAAATTTTGAAATGCCATTGCACCAAAGCAAAAATTAAAAAAAAAAAAACCATAAAATATAGAATCCACTCATAATGTATCTCCTTCTTGCTCCCGTCAAAAGAAACCTAAATAAGCATCTTTGCAAAAACAGAATCGACTTTTCGGCACAAGGGCGAAAAAGAAGTTGATAAGCGAATAAGAACGGATGCAGAAATTAAAAAAAAAAAGGAAAATAGAGAGGGGAAGCAACCATCGATCTCGTCTACGACGAGCACGAGCAGCAGCGAAGCGTAGGGATGCCGATTCCACCTAGCAATCTAGAAGGTGAGCCCAACCAGGTAGCAACCTAGATTCTTACTAGTTCTGCAAAAGGAAAGTTTTACCGGCTGTTTGGGATCGTTTGATTTTCTAGTTCTTCTTCTTCTTATTATTATTATTTATAATAGTTTATTTATATTTGGATGAAAAATAATATATATATATATATTGATAAAAAATCATATACATATATATACACATGCACACACATACAAAAATATGCACGCGTGCGTCAGTGTGTTAGCGCGTGAATGTGCGCGTGCATATGAAAATAAAATTTAAAAATTAGAAAATTTTGATAAAATTTTTAATTATATTTAATTAATTTACATTCTCCTAATAAAGAGATTAAAGTATCAAAAAGGAAACTTTACACAATTTTCGTTCATTTACAAATCTAAATGTACATCAGATACATGTGTGCATGAATCTCAAAAAAATCAAACAGACAAAAAGTACATAAAATAGCTATGAAGGGCCCACAGAAAGAAGAGTTAGGACTCGCAAATGAAATACCAAAGGCCCATTAATGGAAGACTAAGGGTTCGGGACTATAAGGCGAAGCGTTTACTGGCGGAATACCCAAGACACGCCAAAACTAGAAGCAACCCCCTTAAGTAGGGATTGAAGGCCAACCGACCGAAAGGCGTCCGAGCAAAAGAATAAAGCATATTGAGGCGAGGTCCCTTGTCATAATCAAGCACTAGGGAAGAATTCAACATAGCCAGTTGCTCACAAGGGCCCCTGAGACCATTTATCTGGGTCCGAGAGCTAACCTTCACATAACCATACGAAATACCCCCGAATGATCACATCGTTGAGAAGTAAGTTGCTTGTCAAATTACAGTGATTTATCATCTGCCCAATAGCATAGCCTCGCTCTGTCGACAAAGGATCATTATTCAAGGGTTAATAGCCGACAACCATACTAGCAATAACCGACCGAGTCAGCTCTCACCAATCTAAAGACCATCAAGGGCAGACCGAAAACCCCGATTCAACATGATCAGACGAAGTAGTCTTGCCAAACCAGGATTGATTAAGCCTAGTTAATCGAGTTAGAGGATGGTCGAACTGAAGGTTTATACATGTAAAATAACTAAAATAACATGTAACGCTCCCATTAAAACATATACAAATATGTAATTTCATATATTGTATATAAGTAGGGGATCATTTACTTAGAAACGGTTAATCAACAATTCAAGTCATTGTTCATCTCTCTCTCTCTCTCTCTCTCTCTCTCTCTCTCTCTCTCTCTCTCTCTCTCTCTCTCTCTCTCTCTCTCTCTCTCCTGACTTAGGCTTTATATATTGGGTGTGATTTATGGATAAATCAGAATCCAACACTAACACCTAAAGTTTGATATTTACGTTAGGGACATTTACAAACATACCAACCAATTCCAATGCATTAACATATCTAACACCTAAACTTTACTTCTTACATTTATATCACCCAAATCTTTCATATCACACAAAATTACCATCATTTTAAATTTTTAAAATGAAATACACATTTTCATGCATGGATAAAGTAGTATGTATGTATAAATTGAAGCTTAGTTGTTAGATAAGTAAATACATAGAAATTGAGTAGTCTGTATGTAAATCTTTCTTAGATTTATTACATGTTGGTATAAATATTTTCTATGTGATGCCAAAGATTCCAGCGTTATGTATATAAATATGAAGGTTTAGGTGTTAGATACGTAGATAGAAGAATTGTGCGGCAATTTTGTAAGAGTCTATCAACATGACTAATTATAGAAATTATCATACTAATAAATAAAATTAATATTAATTTCTTAAAATCATAACTAACAAACTATATTACTATAAATTTATATATATATATAAAGATTAATCGACAGTCGGAGACTGCCGATCAATCCCAATAGGTTGAACTGACCGAGTAGCGAACCCCCATTCCAGTCCGGCATGGGTGAGATTTGAACTCCTGACCCGAGGGACTTACACCAAAGACTATATAAATATATATGTAAGTAGAATTAATATTGCTATAAAAACAACTTTAACATGGGTTGGAGGGTAACATCAAAAGTTCATTACAAATATAAGATTTTAGCCACATGTAAACTTTCAAAATCAAATTTAATTAATAACGTCTGCATTTTGAAAATAATCACTATTGTGACAATCAAATAACTTGAAATTAACACTATTCAAAATGTTATTATTTTATATGGAAAAGCTATCGGTCAAAATATTATTTTTATTATTAAAACACTATTTAACAAGCAGAGTTTAATTAGAGAGTTTTATATTGCTCAGATTTAGTCCTAAGCTATTAAAAATGGGTCCAAATTAATTATTTGAATGAATTTTATAATTAAACTTTGCACCAACAGTTGACTATATAGAAATACTAATTTTAAACAAAATTTCATTTTATTACTCTATTGCAATATATAATAAATTATTTTGATATTTAATTAATGAGGAACAAATCATATTTATATGTAAAAGCTTTTTGTGTTACTCATTGATTAAAATATTTTTTAATATACTAATGAGTGACAAACTATAACAAAAATAACAAATTAAAATTATATAATAACCATATATTCGATTAGAAACTATCATATGAAAGCGGGTTAGAGGGAAATAAGAGATTTTCTGCGGTTGCTTTGACGGAAAAAATATTGCATTAAGAATCCTGATCCAATATTACATCAAAACTCTAATCAGGACTTATCACGTGTACAGACAGATCCTTCTATGTATTAATTTATTTTTTTTCCAGATGCAATATTTTTTCGCTTCGACCAAAACTTCTCCTTTGCACGTTGATGGTCACACAACAATGGATGCTTTAGAACTACCAAATTTCCCTCAATATGTAGTACATCTGGGTCAACAAAAAATGAAATTTTTAGCCTAAGAGTTAATTCAGATATTTTGCTCAGCCTCAGTGCAACATAATCTCCACTCTCATGTTAGTGGCAAACTGCACAAGGCAAATGGTCCCCCGCCTTCCTTATCATAACAACCTAACAAAATCTTCACCACTTGATCCAGCAATCCACTATTATATATACATTCTATACTTGTGTATTTGAGGGGGGGCATATAGATATTGAATTCTAATTTACCTTTACACCATTGATATAATTCTACTTTCCATCCATTTCTTATATGTTTACGCAAGTAGATTTCATCACTGTCATCATGGTATCAGAGCAGTGACAGAATCCTCTTCCTTCCAGCTGCTCAATTCTTAATAAATGGCTTTCTTCTCATTCGTAATAAGGTGTACTTCCTTTGTGTAGCACACTAAAACCATTTCTATCCCACTAATAGTCAAATTTCTGATCACCAATATCAAACCACTTGCAAATACAGCTCCCACAGCTGATAATTATCCTTTCTGGAGTTCTCAAATCATGAAGTAATTCACTGCAAATGGCTTTAAAGGCTTCTTGAATGGAAATTCCATCTGTCCTCCTCAATTAATTAGCAGCAACACCACTACTCCTTTCCTCAATTCAGATTACACACTATGATAAGTTACAAAACAAAATCTGTCAGCAGAACTATACTCCACTATCTCTCAGACTACACTCCCTATATTCAACAACAACCATATGGAAAACTCTCTCCAATCTTCTGTAATCCACAAACTGATCCAAAATACTTCAACTCAATAATGAACTCCACCATGCCACTATGAAGAATGAAACCATGATTCAATACTTAACCCATATCAAATCCACAATATAGTAGTTGGCAGCAGCTGGGTATAAGCTAGACATGGAGGATATTGTCCTCTACGCCCTCATTCTTCTACCAACCACATATCAATCATTCAAGACTGCAATCAGGACAGGATCTATTTTATTCACCGAAATAAACTTTACTCACTCCTCCGGAGTGAGGAGATCGACATTCAAGCAGAAAATGTCAAGCAACAAACAATATCATCCATGGCTCTTCTATCCTTAAGTGGCCGAAATTCTAGACCAACCAACAGGGGACGTGGTAGGAAAAATTCTCATACCACACGTCCTTATTACCATACCAAGAACATACAACAACAAAAATAAACCAAAACCTCAATTACCTATCAAATCTACGGCAAAAAAGGCCATTCGACTTCCATACTTTGGCATAGGGTCAATCTATCTTCACTCCAACAGCATCCAAAATCAACCCAAGCACATCTCCTCTTCGAGCCGAAACCCGAGCGATGCACACCCTTTATATTAAAACATCATTTGAATCTAATTTAATAATTTTTATTCAATTTTCTTAATTAATACTTATAATTGATTATAAATCATTGTAGCCTTGTAGTCAATTAATTTTTTTTTAAATACTACTCATCAATTATATCTATATATATATATATATATATATATATATATATATATATATATATATATATATATATATAATCGATGAATACTTATTTCGAGCTAAAACGAGCCAAACACGAACGAACAACTCTTTGTTCTTGTTCGGCTCGTTAACTTTGCGAACGTGCCGAACACGAGCTTCTTAAGAAGTCGAAGACGAGCTTCTTAAGAAGCCGAACACGAGCTGCTCGCGAACAGCGGGCCGTTTTGACAGCCCTATCTACTAGTCGTTATATAAGTGTAAGCATGACTTCTTTAATTGATAGTATTCTTAGACATCCCAAGGTGTAATTGATCAAAGGGATAAGTTCTTTTGAGAGTCGTTCTTGACCTCAGAACAAGCAAACACATTTAACTCTCTGATTGTGGGTTGCTTTCGAACGGTCTTTTCTGTGGATATGTTCCAAAATGTTTTGGATCCGATCTCGTTTGGACATACACTTATGGGCTATCACACGAGGTTTACTTCACGAAAATTCTTCATGTACTTTCTCTTATTTATCTACTTTGTTGTATGTCTTTATTTTTTGATTTGTTTCTTCTCCAGATCATCCATATGATCCGAAAGAGAGATTTTATTCAGAAAAAAAAATTATAAGACAATAGACAAGCCGATAACTCCAAAATAAAAAAATTAAAAAAAAAAAAAAAAAAAAAAAGAGAAGAATAACATAAATGGTGATGACAATTCATTACTAATCTCACACTGATAGTGAAATACTCCCCACGCTGAAGTGTACGCTTACTGTATCCACTCTACATCATGTCACATAATATTATCACAGTTCATAACCTTACCCATGATAATCACTGTTCAATTCACTTTGATGCTGATGATATTCAAATAAAGAATCAAAGCTCAAATCAAACCATTCTTAGAAGACACAACAACAAGGTATTTACTCCATTACAAACATTCAAGCTCTTCACCAGTACTCCTACCAACCTATGAGACCAAAGTTCAGGATATCCTCATCAAGCAACATTCTCCGGACATCTCAAAGATCCAGAATTTCACCTCAGCCCAACAGAACCCTCAATACTAATCCACAAAAGAACCAACCACACTATGTTTCTACTCATATACATTGATGACATATTAATTAATGGACACGACACAACATTCATTCAAAAAAACCCATCCAAAATCTCCAAAACAAATTCAACCTAAAAGAATTAGGGCATATTTCTACAAAAATGGGCATCAACTTTCAATCTATACATCAGGGGTATTTACTTCACCAACGAAATTATATTCAAGGCTTACTTCACAAAAATGGAATGCAACCCTGCAAACCAGCCTCCAGACCTACACTCAGCAAACTTCCATTAGATCCCCAATTAAGGCAAGCAAACTTCCATTACTTCCTTCACCGGTTGACCAAATTTGTCAGCATATGCAGTCTCAAATAAATCAGCACTATCATATGATAAAACGAGCCATCTAATACCTTCAGTTAAGAATCAAACACGACATTGTCATAAAGAAGGGGGATCTTAACTCGACAGCTTACTCCGATGCTGATTGGACACCAGAGATCCATCACAGGCTATTGCTTTCTGCTAGGCTCTATAATGATATTTCAGGGTGGAGATAACGGTCTCACACTTAAACTTTAATATTGCATACATAGCACCTTGGTGCTTTCAATGCATGCATAAACACATGCATTTGACTTTTAAATATGAAAGTTAGGATGTGAGACATGTAAATACACAAGGACTGTGTGCTATGTAATGTGGAAAAAGTAGGAAAGCTGTAAAGGTTAAACAAAAATTTATATAGAATTCCAAAGAAAACAATAATGAGCTCAACCAAATATGACGTTTCTAATGACCTCACATTCTCAATCTCAAGTAAATAAATCATTCTAGAGATCAATCGCTTTCTACAGTCACACATTACTGAGTGGGGGGAAAGCCTATGGAGCCTCCACTTACTACTTCATATAACATAATCATAGCCTTTTTGAAAATTATGATTGCTCATTATACATCTCCGCCAATTTTCATCCCAATATTATTACATCACCGGCCTTAAAATTCTAACATAGCAGTTTCCTAATCAAGGCTATTCATATGATTTATTATCTTATTTTTTTCTGTGGATAATTATTAATAAATAGTACACAATTCTTATGTATTTACATATCTCATGCCTAAACTTTCATATTCACATACACGGCACTTTGGTGCTTTTAACTTATGTATGAAAATGTGTACTTCAGTTTCAAAAGGTAGCAAGAGTGCTATTTTTCATGTGATATTAAAAATATGAGTGTAAATATGAAAGTTTAGATGTGAGATATGTAAATACATAAAATTATTAGCTGTGTGTAAATACATTTGAAGTGCCCCTAAGCACTAATTTGCCTTATCAAGAGTTTATGCATATCGGAAACATCACGACCAGAAGATAACAGCTAGGCCTATTCCACTATCATTACACAACACATTTTTAAAATGAAAACTTCCAATGAGTTGGAGAGCACTACTCTTACTCTTCTAAGCCTCCTCTTCTTCCATATCTGCATGGGCTCAGCAAATCATCAACCTCCTCTCACCGATCGCCGTCGAGCAATTAGCATAGAAAAAGCAGCGCTGTTGGAATTCAAAAGCTCCGTAAGTTCCGATCCTAATTCGGTTCTTTCAAACTGGAACAGGTCGACCAAAGCATGTGACTTCAACGGAGTCGAATGCGACCAGTGGCGGATTCACGTCGTCCGCATAAATCTCAACCGAACTCTCATTAGCGGCACCATCGCACCCATGCTTGCCAACCTCACTGCGCTCCGTCTGCTCGACTTATCGGAAAATCTTCTCGCCGGCCACATTCCGCCTGAACTCTCCAAACTGAGGCGGCTCGAAATCCTCAATCTCTCAGACAATCAGCTTGATGGCACGATACCGGAATCTCTCTCGCACCTTAACAGCCTCGGTTATTTCAACATTCATGGAAATTTACTTGTTGGTTCAATTCCTGCTTCTATCTTCATCAACTGGACTAAATTAATTGTTTTGGATCTCTCAAACAACTCACTTTCTGGTGAGATTCCAATGAATGTGGGAATCACACTTCCTTGGCTGTTCACACTCAATCTTTATCTGAACAATCTGAGAGGGAAGATACCATCATGGCTTTCAAATTCGTCTATAATAAATCAGCTTGATATTGAGAACAATGAATTTTCTGGTGAATTGCCTTCAGAGATAATAGGAAAGTGGAATTATATTGAAGTTCTTCACCTCTCCTACACACATTTTTCAAGCCACAACAACAACACAGACTTGGATCCATTTTTCAATGCTCTTTCTAATTGCTCCATCCTGAAAGAGCTGGAACTGGCAGGGATTGATCTCTGCGGCCATCTTCCTCGCGGAGTTGGATTAAACATCTCAAGCTTGTTAGTACTGACTCTTGACAGCAACAAAATTTATGGTTTAATACCTCCCAACATTGCAAAACTTCGAAATCTGACACTGCTGAATCTGTCAAGCAATCTAATAGGTGGAGTGATTCCAAAAGAGATCAGCCATTTGAGACATTTGCAGAGGTTTATATTGTCGAATAACATTCTGGGTGGAGCAATCCCTAAACAGATAGGTAATATGAGCTCACTTGGCTTGCTTGATTTATCAGACAATAGATTCACTGGTGAGATACCTGAAAGTATTGGAAATTTGGCAGAACTCAGTGAGCTATATCTTCACAAAAATCAGCTTTTGGGACAAATCCCTTCTTCCCTCGGCAAATGCCTCAGCCTTAACAGACTGGACTTATCATACAATAATCTGTCAGGAATCATACCGACAACAATAGCTGGAATATTGAAGATATTTCTGAATCTTTCAAACAACCAGCTTCATGGTCATCTGCCTTTGGAGCTTGGGAAGATGGACCAAATAGAAGAAATCGACATTTCGTGGAACAATATCAACGGCCCTTTGATTCCTCAGCTCTCTCAGTGTGTTGCAGTAAAGTTGATCAATCTCTCACATAATTCTCTCCAAGGGTCAGTCCCCAAATCAATTGGCGATCTTCATGACCTTGAAATCCTTGATTTGTCCTTCAATTTTTTATCTGGCGAGATCCCACAGAGCCTTAATAACTGTACCAGCCTCAAACTATTGAACTTGTCTTACAACGATTTCAGTGGATTGATACCAAGTACTGGAATATTTAGCATGTTTACTGATCTCTCCTTTCTTGGAAACCCACATTTGTACCGCAATTTTGGTAGAAAAAAAGGCAAATGGTTCCATTCAAAAACATTTTTAATCATAGTTTGTGTTGTTCCCTCAGTGATGGCTTTTACAATAACCATATTGTTCGTGATTATAATAAAAAGGATTAGAAAGAAGATTTTAAACAGAAGAGAAGATGATTTTGGAGTCGTGACACTGCCGGCTTTGAGGTCGAGCTACCCAAGAATCACCTACAGTGAGCTTTCAGAAGCAACCAGAGGATTTACTGAAGAAATGCTCATTGGTACTGGAAGCTATGGGAGTGTTTACAGAGGAATTTTAAAGGATGAAACAGTGGTGGCAGTCAAAGTACTTCGTCTTCAAAGTGGAAACTCTACTAAGAGCTTCAAAAGAGAATGCGAGGTCTTAAAAAGAATCAGGCATCGAAATCTAATGAGAATAATCACAGCTTGCAGCCGACCAGAATTCAAGGCGCTTGTTCTTCCATTTATGTCAAATGGCAGCCTTGATGCTAAGTTGCACTCAAATAATCATCATATGGATTTGGAGCAGAGAGTCAGCATTCTAAGCGATGTAGCCGAGGGGATGGCTTACTTGCACCACCACTCACCAGTGAAGGTCATTCACTGTGATTTAAAGCCAAGCAATGTTCTGCTCAATGAAGATATGGCTGCATTGGTTTCGGATTTTGGAATTTCGAGGCTGGTGATGAATATTGGTGCAGGAGTTACTATAGCTGGGCCGGATAATGCAAGCAGCTCCACTGCCAATATACTATGTGGGTCTATTGGGTACATAGCTCCAGGTATATTCACCTTCAATTGAAAACTCCTACTTTTGCAAGATTGTTTTATGGATTCTGGTTTATTTGATTTGTTGATATTGTTGATATCTTTATGGAAGAAATATGTAAATAGTATCTCTAGTCCTATTTTATTGATAGCAAGATTTTGATAAGCCAATCTAACTTCAAAATGTTAAGGAGAAAGTGTCAAAATGGTCACCTAATTCTTTGTAGGAGCTATTTTAGTCCCAAAGTTTATATAACAACAAATCTTTATCCCACTAAGTGGGGTCGGCTACATGAATCCCTTTTCTCCATTGTCTTTTCAGTCAGCATAATCTTTTAATACGAGTTGAAATAGTTCTTGGTGAGGAATATTTTAGCCCCCATTAAATGAGTATAGGGATTAATTTAACACTTTAATTAGCTTTGGGATTAAAATGGCCCTATGTAAATAGTCAGGGGCTATCCTGGCACTTTCCTCAAATGTTACTACTTCTGAATATTGAACAAAATGCACAACACTGCATGTAATGCTGACTATTTAGTAGAAGGAACACTATATTTCATTCTCATCTTTAAGATGCTATCATTAACAAAACTTAAACTGCAACTTTGAATGATTTTAATCAAATGCACAGCATTTAAGACTTAACGCTAACATATAAATGATACAAAGACCAAAAATCTTAATAGAATGAACTGTAGCTTTCATTATCATGTTACTGCCAATATTGACCCAAAATTAACTACAACTTTAAATTATTTTAATAAATCTTGCAGAGTATGGATTTGGATCAAACGTAACGACAAAGGGAGATGTCTACAGCTTTGGAGTACTAGTCCTCGAACTACTAACAAGAAAGAGACCGACAGACGAAATGTTTGGAGGAGAACTAAGCCTACAGAAATGGGTGAAAAATCACTATCATGAACAATCACTAGAAACGGTGATTGATACAAGTTTAGTGAGAACAGCAAGAAGCCAAGCAGTTGAAATGAGAAGAATGTGGGAGGTAGCGATAACTGAGGTGGTTGAAATTGGTCTGTTGTGCACACAGGAGAATCCATTAATGAGGCCAACGATGCTTGACGCTGCTGATGATTTGGATCGTCTGAAAAGGTATCTCTTGGGCGACACAACAGCTACATTTGCATCATCAATGGGGATGTCTTCTTCAACTGTTGGGGAAGATATCATTTGATGACTTAAATTTATTACAAACATTTGCTTAGTTTGCAAATTTAATGTAATTGGCAGAAAAGCTTGGTTGCAATTAGAATCATTGTGCATTTCTTATGTGTATGGCTCGTAATGAGTCAAATTCAAGCAAAATTTGTCACAATTTGAAATGAAACATTTAGAATTTCACTCAACTAGAAGTTTGACTAAATTAAATTTGATTTTGTAAGATTATATATATATATATATAGCATAAGATGATGGCATAGACCTATCAAACAAATATAGATTATCTTGAAAAGAACTGACTACAGTAAGAATTGTTCCGATATTGTATTTGTTAGGAAAAGAAAAATTGAAAGACATTTATTAAGGTTTGCAAGAAAAACCCTATCAAATTCAAAATTAGGATGATGAAAAGAAGGACCATAGTACATCTACACGCTCAGAATTTTCAATAGAATAAATAGGGTATTTCAATAAGGGTCAAATTATAGATCTACAACAGTTTTATAATTGACAAATTAACCAAAAGCAACATCACACAATTCAAACAAGGAACTGCTTACATGTCGAACATCTATCTCTCTTAAATATTTCTTCGAATTTAAGACATTTTGAAAAATAAATCATCTTTTTATTAATGATGGCGAGCTTTGGCCCTATTCGGTACTATGCTATTGTGCTGTGAGCTACAACCGATATTTTTTTTGGAAACACTAAATCTCCAAAGTGTTGTTTAAGTATTATGGCTGTTTAACAAAAAAGTAATATGAAATTGATATGTGTGAAAAATGAATTAAGTGAATATTATTACGAGTATCATAAATTATTATTAATAACAGATAATTAATTTAAAAAATAAATGTATTTATTAAATAGAACTAAATTTCAAAAATATTTTTCGTAGAAGATATCTAAATCTGTTAAAAATTTCCTAAAAATAAAAAAAACTAAGGTTTTAAAAACCAGACCAGACCGGTCAATTCAACCGATCCATTATGAACCGAGAATATGGTCAGCTCGGCTAACCTCAAAAATAATTTTTGCATCAAATAGGTGAAAACTAGTTGAACTGTCTGTTTTGATGGGTGTACGGTGAATCAGTATTTGTCATATAGAATACATTAGCCCAAATAAAATTTTTAATAATATTTAATTCTCAATTTAGTGATTAAATTTATATTAAAAAATTAAATCTATAAAATTAAACTGATAACTACGGATTTAAAAACGTTAAATCTAATTAATATGAGTTTAATCAAATCAATCTATAGCATGCCTCCAATTAGATGAGTTATAACTCACACTCCATTTTTTTTTTTTTAATGTAAATAGTGCAATGTTAACCCTTCCCTATCATGTGACAATTAAAAAATTGTGTGCATGCAAAAATTTCACTTGGTTTGCGGATATACAAAATTTAGTTGTGAGATTTGAAAATTGAAAATACTAAACGGACTGTATGCGTGCAAAAAATTGTAATGATAGTTTTTATTTTTATTTTTTTATATTATAAACTTTATAATCTTATTAAGTATTAAAAACTATATTCTCATTATAAACTATATTTATGTTTGTAGTACCCCCCCCCCCCCCCAAAACAACCCAACCCAACCCAAAAACACACAGACACTACACATAATTATATCTTAAAAAGCTTTATATCAACTTTTAAATTTATAATTATTGAATATATTACTTGTGGATGAGTTCTACTTATTTATTATCACTAATTTATATTATTTCATCTTTTAAATCATATTAAATAATTTTAATATTAATCATGTCATCAGTTCAAACCCCAGCTGAACCTTAAGGCTCTAATCCTTTTGGTTCAATAGTCAATCCAGTTTCAAAACATTGCTTAAAACTGTTTATATTGCTATACAAAGCACTTAAAAATAATCCACTACCTTAAGGCCATGATGTGCATCATTTCACCTTCCATAAAGTCCCGATCAGAGAACTCAAAACAACTATCATCCTTTTATAATCATTATTGAACACACATCATTATTTGCTCAATACATAGAAAATGTGCTTCATGACATGTTACCCTAATCAGCATGTTTTGAAACACACATAGATAGATTGATGTCCATGCAAGGCCTAAAGTATAACTAATTGACAATACTACCAGCCATAGACACATCCCTCATCTTGCTCATGAATGTGTTGGGTCAATCCGAACAATCCGACAATGCAGCCCACCACCGACACATCTCTCATCTTGTTAATCTATATCATTGATGATGACCTTCTATTAATATCTTCATAACATATCAAAATTATAGCTCAACTAAATTCTTACTTTTGGGTTTTAAACATTCAAAAATATCATATTGTTCTCTATTAAATTGATTATCGAGTAATATCAAAAATAACTAAAATGAGATCAATCCTCGCTCTCCTGACAAGAAACCTTCCATGCAAGAAATATTTATAAATGAAATTAAATTGCTATGCCTTCATCTCAGAGGGAAGTGGACCATATATTAATTGTTTTTTCACATAGGGCAATGCACTGTAAATAGTACAGGAGTGTCAACAATCCATAGTTGAGACTTGAGAAAGATGATGCCACACCTAACATGAGCATCGGTAAAAAAATTACCCCACAAATTTGAAATGACCTCATTAATATGGTATAAGTTGATTGAATAAGAGCATTTTGGGTATTGAGACAATTGGTGAGAATTTTAGGATGTGTAGATGTACTTAATTGGTTTGATAATTGAGAACTTGGGGATTGACTGGCAGTTCAAAATTAACGCAGTAATCTTTAAATGAAAAATACTTTATAAAAATACTTTAATTTCCAAATTCATAGTTTTCTTGTACCTTCTAATACTCCATTCCCACTCTTACTAGGAACGTCATTCTTCTTAAGTTGTTGAAATATATGTTTTTAACGTAAAATTTGATTATTTGTTTTGAAGGAAGAAGTGGAACTTTGTCCTAATATTGCAGAGTTTATCAGGAAATAAAACATTTTCTTTAATTTCAAGCTAAAACACGAGATTTTTGAGGAAAACAACCTTTTATTTGTGGGCAGGGTGACCACTCGAATTCAGTCTATTAAGATTCTTTAATTTGTTTCTAATCAATGCAATTTGCACAACCAGCGATTTCCTTAGCATACAATCTCTTAGAGTACCAATTATAAGCACTTAAAAAACAACAAATTTTGTTAGATAATTTAATAGCACTTTTTTCAGTGATCTTTCACTTTTAAGGGTAATATATTTTAATTTAACATTTATACTGCATTTTCAATGAATTTTCTTACAGAAGATAGCTTCAAAAAAGCATTAAAAAAAAAAAAGAAATCAAGGGTGGAAGCAGTGATTTCATTTCCTAATTAAGATGGAAAAAAATTGCATATGATAGAGTCAAGAACTGGGTAAAAAATAAAGTATAATTTATAAGAACAACATATATGGAATCTCAAATGACACGGGAATTAGCTCAAGCAAGAACAATACAGTTCAATATAGATGCATAGTTAATGAACACACTTTTCAATATTGGCGAATAGTATAATTCTAATGATCGATCACTTTTAAATATTGGAAGAGAGTATCATTCTAATCATCAATCTCTTTCCACTTATTTGATCTTTAACCAACCTACAAAGTGGGTAAAATAATACAGCGCCTCCATCAAAGGTTGCCCATCAGAACAATAATAGTTTTTTTGGAAAATATGCATGTCATCTTCATACATGCAATAAAAAAAATCTTAATATTCAAGTCTCAAGGTCATTCATATAATAACAGTTGTACTGAATTCTGAAGCCATTGTCATGTTGCAATTTTGGTATCTGCCTACTGTTTACTAGTATAACAGATTATTATTATTTCAATTTTGCATTTTTATTTAGAATATACCAAAGTTAAAGGGCCAATCAGAACTTATTAGCAAATTTTGAAGGGATATTGATGTGAACAAATATGAACTAACAAGGAAGAGAGGGAAGGCTGGATGCCTAACAAGACCACAGCTCAACCATAAAAAAAACACTAAATTACACTATTTGGGAAGCTTAATTATGTTCATGAAGCTCCATCCGAAGGATATATCTAGTCAACTAAATCAATTTGTAGAAAATATAATTAAGTGAATTCCTGTTGGTATGAGATTTTATAGATAACAATAAATTTTGCACACAACACCATTCATTTGTCATACAATTCCCTCACTATTTCAATTTACATTTCATTTTCATTTCCTCACCATCAATTTCTTCAAACCAAATAGAGCATAAAATCCTGACACAGCATCCAATAAATAACAAAAGAATATGCCAAAAAAGGACAACCCCCAAAAAGAGTCTCCAGTTCTCCTTTTGAATTTATCATCCAACTCTTTGATTCTTTCGTCAAAATTTTTCCAAAACTCCACTAGTCAGCTCATAGATGTGGCATCCTCTTGCCTTTTTCCATAACCAACGATGAAAATTTAGATGAAACTGATTTCTCTTATTGCTCTGTTTCAATTATAACATAGTCAAAGGAAAGGAATAGTTTTTGGTGATATTTTTTTATTTCACCAGGAGAATTAAATAATAAGGATTAAATTTGATAGTTTAAATATTCTTAGGGATACGAATGAGCTTAAATAGTAGTACTTTTATTTCAATGGGAGGTTTTAAATGTCTAAGATTAAATCTGATAAATAATTGGTCTATATTTTATTTTGATCAATTCATTAGTAGTTTTTTATTACTATTATACATGTTTTAATAATGCATACGAAAAAGGCATGTCCTATAAAAAATTAACAAAGAAATGTACCCCAACAGAGTGCTAACGACAGTAAGAATTCTAGCTATGATATTTTTGTAAGAAACAGAAGAGGATAAATGAATTCAAACAAGGTTCGCAAGAATAAATAAGATTTTTACTTTATTTTTCTTTGTTTAGCTCGATAATAAGTAAGATTTTTAGTTCATTTTCCTTTGGTTCTGATTTTGGCATCTGCATGCTAAACTGGATGCACCACACAGCTAGGGCTGCTATATATTACAAAATTCAAAGATCCGAGCAACCGATGAACAAGACTAAAAAAAGTGATTTATCAACTAATGATTTGGAGCATGGCCTATAATTCATAAAATAACCCTTCTATTCTCATCTTTTAACCTTATGTTCAAGCTATTTTTAAATATCTAAGTCTGCAATAAGAATATTAACTCATCTTATCTTTAGATGAACAGGTGAATGAACATGGCCATCTCATTCAGTTATTCTTATAGAATAAGCATGCAAAAATAATAATAATAACAATAATAATAATAATAATAATACAAATTACAGGTTTAAATTCCAATAAACTTGCATTTTCCAATTGAAAATCACGGAGATGAATTCACTCCCTTTAAGCTTCAACCTAACATAAAAAATTTTAAAAGTAGCTCCAGTAAAGCAACTAATGATTACATTTTGGTTAAGAGCTTTAACCAAAATGTCAACCATTAATTACTTCATCTGATAACACTTCTGAAGTTCTAGCCCTCGCAAAAAGTTTAACCCGTTCAATCATATGTAATTTTAATTAAGTAGCCCTTGTTAATTTATTTAATTTACTTTTAAGTTGTGCTTAGGTGCTGCTGGCTTTCGAAAAAAATGCAAAGGCGGAAACAGTATAACACATGCAAATATGATTCACCCTAAGACCATAAAATAATAAATAACAATTAGAAAAATTAATTACAGTTAAATGATTATGATCGTTATTCTGTAGCTTAAGTATTGTCATTTTAAAAATTAATGATATCAAAATTATTGATAAGGACAAATGAAAATTTAACTTTTGATTGAACAAAATGAAGGACAGTATACTGACAGCTACAGAAGATACAAACAGATGAAGTTGAAAAGATTTCCGCCATCCAAATATCAACTTTCCTATAGTGACTTGCACAGGGTCGATAGAATAAAGTGACAGGATTCCACTTTAACGATTAAAGTAAAATCAAGGATTAGTTTTTTGCTTTCAAATCGACAACCAGAGCCCAAATTTGCCACAATCATAAATGTGCGAGCCAATCCATAATTGAGCCGTTGGTCAACGATCAAACAGGAGAGCGATTGTGAGTATTTAACACTAGCGTCGAAGGTAGCTTTACCTGTCTCTGCTTTCTGAGACATGGCATGTCATCATGGTCATGAAAAGCAGTCCATTTCTCTCAGAAAGTGAGAGGATATATCCTCCTCCACCTCGATTTCAGGTGATCGTAGCCGCCTTCCGCCTCCACCGGATGCTGAAATAAGCCTTGCTGTAGATTGCAGGAGGTGGTGGAGTCTAGGGCATCAATGGTGAAAGTGTTCAAGTGCGATCATTTAGCACCCTCTGATCCGTAAATGTGATAATCAAAAAGCATATTTCAATCACCCTTTGACTTTCATCCCCAACCTTCACACGCCGCCGATCCCGTCCCCATTTTGCATGTCGTTGATCCATCGATGCCCTTCCTAACAAGTTCCCGGTGATCCCAATGAGGATTCTCCGCCACTACCTCGCAACTCCTTCGTTAATGTTCACAAGCCGTCGGCCTCGTCGGCAGAGAGATCCCGTCGTGTCACGCTTCTTCATCGTCTAGGGTTTTGGGACGATAACAACAGCATTGGCAATCGCAGGAATTATTGTTATTATTAAAAAAAAAAAGGGAGAATTTACATACATTACACCCAAAAATTCTTATATTATAAATTTTACATTCAAACTTATCAATTTACCTTTAAACAGCCTAAAATATTATATCTCCCAAAAAGTAATAGTAACATCTTATTACGGAATTTGAAAGAACTGAAGGTGGCGATGAGAGGAAATAGGAGAAAGACAAGGGCTATTGTATAGCTAAAAAATAATACCTCGTCGAGCAGAAGGATCCTCTGCTGGAGGTGAACCAGCAACCATGCAACCATCAGACCAGCCACTTTGGGCGCCTACTCTCATCCAGCTGGCCGGCCATCTCCAGTTATCCAGCCAACATGGGTCAGCTACCCCAGCCAACTATCTTCCTCAAGCTGCCATCACCAATCGATCGACCATTATGAGCCAGCCATTAACACCGAGCTCACCGCCTAACAACTATGGGCTGGCCAGAAAACACTACTTGGGCCAATTATTCTTGCTCGACAACCTGATGTCGACGAATTCAGCAGCCGAGAACTCCAGGAGTACAAATTCCAAGCATAGGAAAGGACTAGTTATCCCCACCGCTCCCTGTGGAGCAGGAAGAATTATTACATACGGAGCACGTATGTATCGCTGCATGTGGATGCAAATAGTAACGCGTCACATCAACAGGTCGCGGACCCACAGCTTAACAACCTCTGAAATACATATCGCAGACTGCGGTCAAATATCCACGCAATAACCACACAATACCCACCCAGTAACCACCGCGTCTTATATCCAATACCCGACAGTAACCATTCAGTACTCTCCAGTAACCACTTCAACGCTCCTTTCAGTACCTCTCGAATACTTTGCGGTAACCATCTAGTACCCCCGCGGAAAACTGATTAAATTTTGAGCGCCTGCTAGGTTTACTTACTGCCGACGGAACCATTTCGCGAAACTGGGCGCCACACTTCTTCTGTACATGGAGGACATGGAGGACGTAAAGAGCTATGTTGGGGAAGGGGAAGAAAGTCATCCCGAGAACATAGAGAAAGGGAAGATGAAATTCGAGGTTTGTTGTCGCGGCCAATGCTTTATTTTAGACTTTTCTTAAGTTGTGGCAAAATTTTTCTTGCCTCTAGGTTATTATTATTATTATGGTTTTGTGTTTTTTTTTTTTTTTTTAGGCCGTGTAGTCTCATGGATGTGTTAGGTATTTTTTTAAGCTTTTATTATTAAGGTTAACTGGAGGAGATTTATGGTTTAGAGTTACTGTGAGAAGAAGATGCAGGAAGTGATTCTTATGGATTGTGCTAAGAGAGGGAAAAATGTGGATTTGTTTGATTGAGTGGCTATATTTGACAGAAGATTTCTCATATAAGAATTTTTTGAGCCTGGGTTCAATGATGGAGTCCCTTTTGAAATTTCACACTATTGTAATCAGTTGTTTTTTTTGTCTAATATATGGCTTCTCAATCATATATAAACTTTAATTTCTTTTAATTCGTTTTTAAATAAAGTGTCGGTATTAATATATATATGCAAATATAAAAGAATTGTGTGCTATGTATGTAAATGCCCCTTTGTGAGAAAATTTACATATTTAATACACATGTCTTATGTATTTACATACATATCTCATGTCTAAACTTTTATATTTACAAGCAATAATTTTTAGATGTTCTAATGTTATATATAAAAAATAAATATTTCACTTTTAGAAAGTGAAAATAATGCCAGATTTGATGTGCCATGAGTGCAAATATGAAAGTTTAAGTGTGAGATATGTAAAAACATAAGAATTAAAAGATATACCGTGAGACAGTATCCTTAGGGACGAAGGACATTACGTTATTATGCTAATAATATAATGTAGTTGCTTTTTAAAAATTAAAAGATATACCGTCGGCTTATTCTATGTTTTTGTGAGTACTTATGTTATTTAACGAGTTTTTTATCTATGTATATGTATTTATAAAGTTGTGTTGTGTAGTTATATATTTTTAAATCTTTTGTGAAATTTATTTGTTCAACACACATAAAGTTTTAAAGATGACCATTATGTATTGAGCAGGATAGCGAAGCTGACGAGGGTCGTGATAATTGTACCCGACAACATGCAAACATATTACTTAACACTGTAGTCCAAAATGAGAAAGATACCTTTGAATTATATTGTGCTTACGCGCATATTATTGGATTTAGTGTTCGTAAGGACCACAATTCTTTTTGGCCTAACTCTAGGAATCTTAAGACAAAGAAATTCGTACGTGGAAAAGCTGGTTTCAAGAAAGAGTTGAAGAACACGGAAACTGTGAAATACAAAAGAGTTGACACAAGAAGTGGATGTCCTGCAATGATTCAATATGCAGTTGATGCTGAAGGCAATTGGACTGTGAAAAGATTGATTGAATCTCATAACCACTCGTTAGCGAACCCCGATGATAAGCACCTGCGCTCCAGGAGAAAGATAAGTGATGTCAATGTAAATGTGCTTAGATCTTTGACATGGTCTGTGGTAAGAATTACTGATGCATTTAACTATCTGGCTAAAGAAGTTGGAGGTGTGGAGAATCTATAATGTACGAAGCTAGACGCGTTCAATTTCATCCAGAAAGATAAGAGAGATCGGATTGAAAATGGCGACGCCAATGCTTTATTACAGTTATTCACGGAAAGAAAGTCCGAGGATAGCATGTTTGAATGGGATTTCGAAGTTGATGAAAGATGAAGGATGACTAGTTTTTTTTTTAGTGATGGCACATCCAGGCTCGATTATGACTGTTTTGGTGACGTTATTTTTTATACTAGCTATAGACTCAATAAATACAACTTATGTTGTGCTCCCTTCGTCGGCGTTAATCACAATTGGCAAAATGTGATGTTTGGAGTTGATTTTTTGTCGGATGAGACGGTGGCGTCGTTTACATGATTGTTTAAAACTTTTATCCGTATCATGGGTGATAATCATCCAATTACAATATACACTAATCAAGATCATGCAATGGCTAAAGCCATAGAAGAGGTTCTTCCAAATACATGCCACAAACTTTGCCACAACTTAAGAAAAATCTAAAATAAAGCATTGGCCGCGACAACAAACCTTGAATTTCATCTTCCCTTTCTCTATGTTCTCGGGATGACTTTCTTCCCCTTCCCCAACATAGCTCTTTACGTCCTCCATGTCCTCCATGTACAGAAGAAGTGTGGCGCCCAGTTTCGCGAAATGGTTCTGTCGGCAGTAAGTAAACCTAGCAGGCACTCAAAATTTAATCATTTTTCCGCGGGGTACTAGATGGTTACCGCAAGGTATTCAAGAGGCACTGAAAGAAGCGCTGAAGTGGTTACTGGAGAGTACTGAATGGTTACTGTCGTGTATTGGAAATAAGGCGCGGTGGTTACTGGGTGGGTATTGTGTGGGTATTGCGTGGGTATTTGGCTGCAGTCCGCGATATGTATTTCAACGGCTGTTAAGTTGTGGGTCCGCGAACTGCTGATGTGGCGCGCTCCTATTTGCGTCCGCACGCAGCGATACATACGTGTTCCGTATGTAATAAATCTTCGTGGACCAGAGGCATAAATGTAATCATTCTCCCCCCCTCTCTCTTTCTCTATAAATAAAGGACTCATTGCTTATAAAAGGGTTCATAGGCTCTCTCTCACACACCCTACCATGTAGGGAACTTGCTCCCCTTCTCCATCACTTGTAATCGTATTTTGTGTGGAATAATAGGGGTGGCTGAGCCTGGGGACACCCGTCTTTGTAGTATATACATTAAAAGTCACAAGTACAATGTTAGGGAAGATACCAAAGATTACTCTTAATGGGGCAAGCCTCTCTCTTTCTTCTTCCCACAAAATTCACACTTTGTACATAACCCAAAGGATAATATTGGATTCAACAACATCCTTCTCCAATTGATTTTGATAGATTGAAACTTCAGGTTTCTTTCTTTGTCCGCCATGTTGGAGGAAGAAAGACGGGCGGTCATGGAAGAGCTAAAAGGAAAGATGAGAGTTTTGGAGCTCTCTGCACACTGTGATCCAAAATTTTTGATGTCTTAGTACGATGCGAACATGTCATTGCCTTTCCAAGCTATCTTTATATGTGATTGTATTGCAGCGTTTTGGTAACAAAAAGGAGAAGTCCAGCAGAAGTGTTACTTTTTAGGAGATAAAACGTTTTAGGTGCTTTAAACGTAAATTTATAAGTTTGGATATGAAATTTATAATATAAGAAATTTTAGGTGCTATGAACGTAAATCCCCAATAATAATAATAATAATTACCTAACAACCACCCAAAACATTTAATATAACATTTTAACCACCTAAATTTTAAATATAATATTTTTAATCAAATTTTTCATTATAACCACCACCTTTACCCCCATTTATGAAGGCTGAGTGAAAATTTTAAAACATCAAAATTTTGAGTGCTAAAATTAAAAGCAATCGGAGTCGATGCATTTGACATTTTAAACTTATGCATGAAAAGATATATTTTACCATTAATATTGAAGAACGGAGTGCTATGCACGTAAATATAGATGTGAGAAATGTGAATACATAAACATTATGTGCCAAGGAAATGCCATATTAAAAAAAAGATTTTTTTTGTTGAGATTTAGAATAATGCAGAATACTTGATTATTTCATTAATATGAACGGAGGTATAAATAACCGAATCCTATAATAAGAAAAATAATAAAAGAAAATGATATGAAAGGAAAAATATATCTCTCAATATCTCTAATAATCAATTAATTTTAATTATTAGGAGATATAGGAGATAATACAAAACGGGAAAATAAGTAAT
Source organism: Papilionanthe hookeriana x Papilionanthe teres (assembly GCA_022702705.1). NCBI lineage: Eukaryota > Viridiplantae > Streptophyta > Magnoliopsida > Asparagales > Orchidaceae > Papilionanthe > Papilionanthe hookeriana x Papilionanthe teres. Next base: position 13,265,929 of record CM040435.1, on the reverse strand, counting down.
TCCTAATCTAAGGAATTAAATATAAAATATCTTCTTGATATGAGGAAATAATTTATTGCAGGTATAAACTATTTCCTATTATAATTCCTAACACTTCCCCTCAAACTTGGAATGTATGTTAATAATTCTAACTTCATTGAATAGAATCGACGAATCGAGAAGAGTTTAGTTAAATTCGAGCTAGCTAAATTTTAAGTTATTCGTACATGTGTTTTAGCATATAGAGAAAGTAGATTCGAGCTTGACTAAATCTCGAGCTTGTTAGATTCAGTGCATATTGAATTTTGAATTTCATTCATCATGTGTTTTAAGCATAAAGAAAAGTAGATTCAGATTCTACTGAATCTGAGTTTTATTAGATTCAGACTTAACTGAATCTCGAGTTTGCTAAATCTGAGCCATTGAATTTTGAGTTTGTCATCATATATTTTGACATAGAGAAAAGAGATTCGAGCTGGCTAAATCTTGAGTTTTGTTAGATTCGAGCCATGCAAATCTTGAGCTTTGCAATTCGAGCTTAGCGAGGACCGAATGATCGGCGAGGACCGAAGGGCTGGTGAGGCGATGATCGAAGAGCCGGCGAGGATCGAAGGGCCGGCGAGGACCGAAGGGCCGACGAAGACCGAAGGGCCGGCGAGGATCGAAGGACCGGCGAGGATCGAAGGGTCGGAGAGGATCGAATTGCCGACGAGGACTGAAGGGCCTGCGAAGACCGAATAGTCGGCTAGGAGCGAAGGGTCGGAGAGGATCGAATTGCCGGCGAGGACTAAAGTTCCAGCGAGTACCAAAGGGCCGACGAGGATCGAATGACCGGCGAAGACTGAAGGGCCGGCGAGGATCGAAGGGCCGGCGAACTTCTAGCGCGAAGAAGAGCGACGCGATGAAGCGATCTAAAGGCGCCAGAGCCGAAGATGTCACTTATGAAGAAGAAGAAGGCGGCCGAAGACGCTGCATAACTCAAATAAGGGGATGGAGGAAAGCTCCCGACAAGCAGACGAAGACGAATGTGGGATTCCTCCCTTCCCGCATGAAAGTCGGCGGGAAGGGAGTCTTGAGGTCCTCTCCAAGGATTATCTGTCGTTAGGACAAAAATTTAGCTCAGATACCATGTTGAGATTTAGAATAATGCGGAATATTTGATTATTTCATTAATATGAACGGGGGTATAAATAACCATTACAAGAATCCTATAATAGGAAAAATAATAAAAGAAAATGATATGAAAGGAAAAATATATCTTTCAATATCTCCAATAATCAATTAATTTTAATTATTAAGAGATATAGGAGATAATACAAAATAGGAAAATAAGTAATTCCTAATCTAAGGAATTAAATATAAAATATCTTCTTGATATGAGGAAATAATTTATTGTAGGAATAAATTATTTCTTATTATAATTCCTAATATTTTTCATGATGGAAATGCATGAAAGCAAAATTTTTTATATTAAAAAAAGGGGCATTTACATACAATCCAAAAAGAAAATATCATTATCAGTGTCATCAGGCAAAAGTCATTGTACAAAATGGAAAACCATTGATGATTGCAATTTTGATTTATTGAAGAGCTGACAGGATCTAACTAATCTTCCAACTGCAGGTAGAGAGGAACATTCAGTGCTTACAACAGTAACTGCCTCATAAATTGCAGCCAAAAGTTAGAAACAACTCAATCATACAGAAACTTCTAAGGTGATCTTATTTTACAGATTGATTATGCACAGAGCAGATTTATGACTAGAGGATTCAAAGCACCTGATCTCATAACCAAAGCTCCTTTTAAAGTGCTTCCTCCATGCCGCCACTTCTCACTTACCTTTCCGACGCTTCGGCAGCCCGACACAATTTGGACAATACCATTTCCCTTTCGGTTGTTCTTTCAAGCCGACGCAACCATAATGGAACCATTCGATCTTGCACTGAAGAATGTTCAAACCAAGTAATTAGCATAAGTGAAGCGAAGGATCGGTGAAGAAATGGAAAAAGTGATGCGAGAAATATTTACATCAGGGTTATCACAGGCGACCATCTCCCCAAAGCTGACTTGCTTGCAGAAGCAGTAAGTGGGTTCATTTGGGTCGACCGGTAATTCCAAGTCTATGTTCGGAAGCTCCACCGCCGCTTGTCGGCCCCTGTTATAACCAATAAAAGACGGGAGAAGCGAGCAAAATTGATTAATCTTATATAATAGGAATTAAGGGTGTAACCAGCCAAGCTAACTCGTGAGCCGGCTCAGACTCAACTAGAGAAGTAGCACGTAAGCTGAGTTCAATGAGCTAACAAGCCAAAAAGCTCCATCCAACATTGACTCAACTCATTTAAAAAAACAATAATATTAAAAATGAAAACTTTATCTATATAAGTTATTAAAAATGTTTGAAATTTTATATTTTATATTTTATATTAAGTAATTTCTTATTATTTATCTACTATTTAATTGTCATTTTAATATAATGCTAGCCTGAATTAATATTATTTTCTCTTTCATAATAAACAAAGCCTACCCAAACACATAAAATTAAGCTCAAACTCAAGTAATTAATCAAGCACAAGCTGAAGCCAAAGGTAACTCGAGCTCGACTCGACACGTTTACACCCCTAATAGAAGCATAACTCAAAGTAGCCATGATTGCATGGGATGAGTAGACATACTTCTTTCGACCACCCCTGCTTCCAGATTTTGTGGAAGTGTCAGCAGTACCTCCAGGAGATGCAGTGGCAGCGAGTTCCCTTTCTATTATAGAGACAGTAAAAATTATATAATAACCAATATAAAATAGAGAAATTAATCTAATTGGTGTTCATCAATAAAGAATCTTTAGAATATCATCAATGCACCTAGACGAAGCTCTTCCATTTTTCTCATATACTGATCAAGCTGTTGGATATAGGTGTCAACCTACAGATATTTCAGCTGAGTCATATAGCTAGATGAAGTCCAGATTAACATATGATACATATGGTGAAGATAAACTTGAACAAAAAATTCCGGGGAAATTTACAGGCATAGCACACAATTCATATGTATTTACATATCTCACACCTAAACTTTCGTATTGACATACATAGCACTGTGCTACTTTAAAACTACGCGTGAAAATGTATATTTCATTTTTAAAAAGCGGTAATGGTGCTATTTTTTTATTTGATATTAAGGATTTGATTGACGTGTGAGTAAATATGAAAGGTTAGACGTGAGATACGTAAATACATAAGAATTCTGTGCTATATTTGTACATGAACCAATATTCTTTCAAATGGCGGTGATAAGGCAGATGCAAAAGCAAATGAACAACCTACCTAACAAATAATGGTGGATCTCAACATGAAATGTTAAATAAATTATTGTGTTTTTTAATGTTATAATAATGAAGTAATGACAGAGTATAATGCAATCTTACATACGAGAATCCATACCAGATTGTAAGATTGTTTTGACAGATTATTTGGGAAGGCATATTGAGGTACCTTTCGCGTCGATTTCTAACTTTCATCAAAATTGCGAAGAAAGAAAATTCTTCGTAAAATAGTAAACTTCTGGCTCTAATAGTGAGCTAAATTCTTTGTAAAGTAGAAGATGTTCACGAATGACTAAATTATTAACGAACTTTAAAGCTTACCAAATGATGCCATAAAAAACAAGAAAGGCATTTACATACATAACACACAATTTAATGTATTTACGTATCTAACACCAAAACTTTAATGTTTACATTCATAACTCTCAAATCTATAGGATCACTTTAATATACCACCTTTACTAATTTTTAAATAGTCAAATGCCTCTTTTTAAGCATAGGCTTGCTTATAGCAACAAAGTGTAATAAATGCAAATATCAAACTTTAGGTGTTAGACATGTAAATCCATAAGAATTATGGGGTAGGCATGTAAATTTGCCAAAAAGAAAATATTGGGTCCAAGGTACCCTTACGATAGAATAGAGTACATTGTAATAGGGTGTCAAAACAATCCTACATACCATATCGTACGCCTGAGTTGCCAAAGCCACTTTTTCATCGGCAATACGAATGCAATGGTTTTGTGCATCAATGGCTTCATAAGAAAATCTGATGAGCGACATGTCGGGTGCAACATTACCGGTTTCAATTCCACGCTTAATTTCATCTATTTCTTGCTCGCAGTGTTGTTCGGCCTGCCGCTGGCAACCTGCAAAAATACATATTATAGAAGTGTTTAAAACCCGCGCATACATGCAACACAAGCCAGGAATGACGCATTTCAAACAAAAGGCTCGCACAAATAGAAACACAAAACTATGATTCAAAACTAGCGGTCAAAATTGCTTTTATCAATTACAGCGTATGCCTTTATAAAAAACAAAAAATTTACATGCATGCCACTCTTTTGTATTTACATATCTAACACCTAAATTTCACTTTTTACATACATGCCGCCTTCCCTATGCATGAAAATTAGTATTTCGCTTTTTAAAAGTTCAAATAGTGGTATTCTTGATGCGCAGTGAAATATCTGGGCGGTATAAATGTTAAAATTTAAAAATAGGTGATAGATATGTTAATGTATAGGAATTTGGTGGGAATGTATGTAAAGGTGGGCTACCCGTTCAAAAAAGCATCAAACTGAGTGATTCAATTGTCTACAAGTCTGATGAAGTATTAAGCACGTAACTGACGATTTCTTGCCACTGGCTCAATAAAAATCTGAAGGCTAGGTTATTGACATGCATCCTTCAACTACTCTGCCAAAACATAAAGCTATGATTGTAGGTGTGCTCACTTACCTGACAAGTCCGCAGAGACAATTCAGGTTAATTTCTTCATCAAGCCCATCAAAACAGTAAAAGCAAAGTGCAAAAGTCAAGTTCAATATATGAGCCAAATAAGTGAGAACAAGATAGAGGCCATGTCAACCAGAATTGGCCTATAATGTTATGAGCTTGCAAATTTAGCTCACAATTATATTTTTCATCGACATCCGATTAGCATTCCCGGAGATGCGCATAGTGAAAACCTCAACATGGCATCCAAATACGTTTTTGGAGATTCACAGGTCAGTCGATTTTGCAACAAATATGGTCCACTTTAGACGCGCACCATATTTATTGGAAGGCATTTATTTATGTTTAAAAAAAACCTAAATTATCAAAAATTAGGTGTTGTTAATTAAATTAATTAATATTTATTAATTAGGTTAATTAATATTGCTTAATATTAAATCCTCATATACTGTCTGCTCCTACTTGATGGCATAACTGTTCGTGCCTAGGTTCAAAGTGAAAGCCGCAAGATAGGCTTGGAAATCCTTCATTCACACTATCTCGGTGGTTCTCCTTTCATTCTGTTTAACTGGAAACGCATGAAATTCCTCAGCCCTAGCAAAAAGATCGCAATCTCGTATGCGTCTCCCATCTGATTCACATCTCCATGGAAACCTTGCCGCTCTTCACTACACACATGTTTGCACTATTCCTCCACTTCATCTTCCTTCCTCTCCCAAATTCTCTTGTTCTAAGCCGCAATCCACTCTGTAACCTCCTTGTTCAACATCGAAGACCTATCCACTATTTTACACAAATGCTGAAAAGCCTTTGAATGCTTCCTTCTTCCGCACTGCCTCACACAATGCCTCTCTAATCTTCTTCGTTTGCCTTAGCCGCACAGAGCTGCAATACCCTTTACCAATTTCGTCTCCTGTGTGAGCCCTTTTAATTGAATGCAACCCACTCTTTGTTCACGTGAACCAAACACCGGAAGCCTTCGAGCGAACCCACTCCTTCCTACACAGTTCCATTTGATCCACTATTTATATCGAACAGAGCCTTCGCGCGATCCCGCCCTGTTCTCCAAAAAAATATTACATACGGAGTTCGAACGTAGCTGTTTCCGAACTCGAATAAAATCTTACGTGTATCTGACTGAGCCCATCTAAAAAATGACGAAAAGACGCTTATTGTGGTGTTATTGCAAAACAACTCCAATAATACTACAATATCACCGGTGAACAGCCCAATAACACCACCCGGAGAACCACAAATAACACCGCGGTTCCGCTTTAATAAAATTTCAAGACTTAAAATATTAAGATTAAAACTTTAAAATTTAAGCTCTTAAATCTAAACATATTTGAAATTGAGCAATTTTGACTTGGACTCTTAGGGCGGAAGCATAATTCAAATATGGAGTTTTCTTAAAATTTGAAATTAAAAATTCCATCACCGAATTCACAATTTAACTCCTAGCAAATAGAAGCAGGTCCTTTTTTAAAGCCTAAAAATTATAATACTTTTGCAAATACCTTCAGCTCCAAATGATTTCAAATTTTATAAAAATCTCGTGGTACCTCCAAAATCAAATGCGATGTGAGTCCACCCTTAAGACTTAGATGAGTACTACTTGAGATAATTTTGAACTATGTGAGCTTAAAGGTGTCTACATTAGCAAATCAATTACACATTTTCAATGCCCGCACGTGCTCCAACCAACGTATAGAATATTCAAATACTAATTTGAGAATTCTACGCAGGCTAATCGAATCTTCTGTCTATAGGACAAAGTTGTAAGTGCCGCTAAACTAGTCTGATCCTCCTCGTAAGGACTGGAGTTAATGAGTCTAGAAAGCCCTAACAAATATTTAAATCATAAATATGAGAATTTATCAAGTCTAAATCATCTAGTCCGATCCTTCTACTTATAAAGATAAGAGTAGACATGACTTTTACTTTGAAATGCTTAAACTAACAAAAATAAATGACCCCCTTTCAAATATAAAATTTTAAAATGTTCAATACCCCGATGATGGTCATGTTGATCCAAGATTTCAACTAGATTAGTCAATCTTTTAAATCAAGATTTACAAAATAATCAACTAAAACTCAATGACTTAAAAACTAAAAGTCAAATTCATCCTTTCTACACAACAGTTATCGAGTGTGACAAACTTTTAATTGACTTCAGCTTATAAAGAATGAATGTCATATCAAATGCACATTTATATTCTCAATCAAAGCAATCACATGACAATAAAGACATCCCAAGTCCTCTATTTGTGTTATTTGGCTCAAAGGCTCCACAACTTAGCGGTTACGATCAGAGTCCTCTGACCGGGTGGTTGCAGCCAAATAACAATTATATTACGATCATGGATGTAGTTTGTATGTTCTCCAATGGTTTTCTACCATTTGGGTTATGAATCATAAGGGTATAATTGATTGACATAAAACATACTGTCAACTAAGATCGACTTGTATTTGTCCCCTTATATTTTTTCCCTTAGACAAACATCCACCCCAGATCTACAAGAATCTCTTGACGACGCAACCCATGTTTACTAACAAGAATCCTTCTGTCAAGTTGGGTCGACTATCTCGTCTTCATTTCCCAACAATCCATGTTAAGCTTCAAATGATAGATTTTATAACTTAAATTCTAAGTCTACTAAAATTATATTTTAAATATTCAATGTTAATAACTAATCTTAATCGAAAGAGCTCTCCCGTTATCGGGAGAGGTAAATAATCATAGGGACTTGCGCCAAAAACATTGAACCCCAAATCAAAAAGTTCTCGCAAAATGAGAGTGAAATCATTGTTAGTGCCTTATCAACAATCTAATGTCTTATGAAAACTTGACCCTCCAAACTTTCTAAAAACAAAATAAAACATAAATCCATCGAGTTCTCAGAACATTCAGAGCCTACAAATTTATAGCGACTCCATTGTGGAATGTCACTTTTCCATCTTTAGTTAGTCATAATTGTAATATAATAACAAGACTATAATCACATTAAAACTAAAAGTCTTAATAGAATATTCAATATCTATGTTATTTTGTCTCTGTAACTTTGAATGTGCAGAGCATAACTTTACATTATTGATTACATGATCCCCCTCTTCCATTCATGCAATATGGATATTCAAAACACTGTTTTCATTGGTCAACAGAGCGTGGAGCTAACATATGCCTAGCTAATATTTTTATCACCACTGGGAACACCGGAGCAACCATTCATTTTAGTAGCCTAGAATTTCATGTTGAAGCCCCTTCGGCTGTCATTCCTGTTCGCGACATGCCTCCACGAGGTCATCTTGTGATGCCTCATTCTGCTACTTCACTTGCACATCATGCTCATCAGCTTGTGCAAGTCCCAAGATCAGCTGAAGCTAATGCTATTGGGGTACCTCGAATGAGGTCCTCGGTATTTGAAATACTGACTGCTAGCAAAGCCCTAGTTATGAGGGTTGTAACTGGACAAAATATTTGATTGGCGCATGTGCACCAGTCTACTAAAATACCCGATGCACTTTTCGTGTCGGGCACACTTGATACTGAAGCTTCTTCATTCGAAGAAAAATTAACTCAAAACAAAAGAGAAAGAATGTTGAATTATGAGCTCAACATCCGTTGTCTGAGCAACTCAATATTCTGTTGACCTTGATGTCAGAAACAAGTGTTCCCGCATATAATAAATTTCAATTTTGAAATGAGTGAAGTGGAACAGCTCTACTGGCAATATAAAACCATCTTTCTGAAATCAACAACATCAATCTCAATATGAAGTTAGAATGAAAACCGAGACCTTGTCTGCTCGAGTGCACAAAGTTCTCAAAAAGTCAAAAAAGAATATTTTAATGAAAAAGAAGTATGAGAGATCCATTATAACTACGGCTGATCAAAATATGACTATTGACTCTAGTTATAATAGGTCACTCATATTTCTTTTTCATTAGACCATTTCCTTTGTCATTTTTAAAACATTGTGCACTCATACAAACAAAGAGATTTCTTTCTTTATAAGATAGGTTGACATAGTTGATTTCAGAAAAACTACTTTATATGGTTAGAAGAGTTGTTCTGCTTCACCCACTTCAAATTTATAATTTTATTATGGGCGGGAGCAGTGGCTTCTGGCATCAAGGACAGCGAAATATTGGGTTACTCAGACAACATATGCCGAGCTCGCAATTCAGCATTTTCCTCCTTTATCTTCGAGTTAGTTTTCCTCCAGAAGAGGAAGATTTAGCATCATGTGTATCCGGCACGAAATGTGCATTAGATATTTTAGTAGCCTGGCGAACATACGCCAATGAAATCTTTTGTTCAACAACAGTTCTCCTCATAACAGGGGCATCGGTAGCAATCAGTCTTTCAAATACCGATGACCACTTTTGAGGAACCTCAATAGCATTAGCATTAGCTTCAGCAGGTTTTGGGTCTTGCATAGGTCGATAAGCGTGATGTACAAGTGCAATAACAAAATGGGGCATTGCAGGATGACCTCATAAAACCATGCAGCAAAAAGAGACGACAGTCGCAAGAGCTTTGATAGGAAATTCTAGGCTACTAAAACGAATGATTTCCCTGTTGTTCCCAGTGGTGATAACAACATTAGATAGACGTCTGTTAGCTTCATGTCTAAGCTGAACAGCGAAAGAAGTGTTTTGAAGATCCATCATGCATAAATGAAAGAGCTAGCAGTTAATCAATAATGTAAAGTTATGTCACACACATTCAAAAATAAAGATAAGAAATAACAGAATAACATAAACATTGAAATTTATATTAGGACTATAAATTTTAATTAGATTATAGTCTTGCTGCTATTATAGTACAATCATGACTAGCTAAAGATGGAAAAAGAAAACTTTCCCAACGGAGTCGCCAAAAATCTGCGGACTCAAAACCTTCCCCAGGAGCTCTCGCAAGAAACCTAATCATTGAGAATTGAATATTCAACATATAATAGCGGTTGACTTAGAATTGAAGTTATAAAATCTATCACTTAAAGCTTAAAATAGATGGTAGGGGAATGAAGACGAAACACGATCAATATCTCATGGTTCCGTCATGTCGGGTCGCCATAGTCCCTAATCTACTTAGTCAAAAAGGGTAGTCGACCTAACTTGACAGAATGATTCTTGACAGCAGCATGAGTTATGTTGCCTGAGAGATCTTTGTAGATCTGGAGCGGATGTTTATCTAAGAGGACAATATAAATCGACCCTAGCTAACATAACTTTTTATGTCAATCAATTATATCCTTATGATTCACAACTCAAAGAATGAAAAACCATTGGGGAACATACGGGTTGCGGCCGTGACCGTAATATAATAGTGTCATATGGTGGCAAAAACCCTTTCAGATGGCTCTGGTCGTAACCGTTATTTTGTGGAGACTTCGGGTCAAACCATGCGAACAGAGGACTCGGACTACATCCTTACTAGCATGTGATTGTTTTTATTATGATATAAAAGTGCATTGTAATATGACATTTACTCTTTGTGAGTTGAATTCAATTAAAATTTTGTCACCCTCGACAAATTGTTGCGAAAGACAGATGGATTTTGCTTTTAGCTTTTAAGTGATTGAACTTTAGCAAAAATTTTAGTTGATTATTTCGAATAATCCTAATTTAAAAAATTGAAGATCAACAAATCCACCATCGATGTATTGAACAATTTAAAGCTATTTGAAGGGAGTACATTTAATTTTGTTAGTTTATGCTTTTAAAAGTACAAGTTTAGTCGACTCCTATATTTATAGGTAGGAGGATTAGACTAGGTGATTTAGACTTGTAAATCCTCATATTTAGGATCTCGTCAACTCCAGTCTTTATGAGAAGAATGACCGAATTAGTTGAGTGAAATACAACTTTTTCTTATAGGTGATGCGATCCGATTAGCCCGCCAAGCATTCTCGAACCTAGTATTTAAACATTCTAAACGCTGGTTGGAGTACATGCGGAGGATTGAAAATGTGTAATTGATTTGCTTATGTAGACGAATTAAAACACATACAGTTTAAAAGTATCTTAAGTAAAACTCATTTATGTCTTAAGGGCTGACTCGCATCTCATTTGACTTAAGGGATAACCATGAGATTTTTAAAATTTTGAAATCATTTAGATCTTAAGATATTTGCAAAAGATTATGATTTAAGCTTTAAATAGAGACCACCTTCTGTTCGATAAGTGTATTTCGAATTCAATGGTGGGATTTTTAATTTCAAAATTTAAGAAAACTCCCTATGAGCCTAAGTCTGAATAGCTCAATTTTAAATTTTTTTTAGATTTATGAGCTTAAATTTTAAACTTCAAATCTTAATATTTCAAGCCTTAAAAGTTTATATTTTAATAGATCAAAATTTTAAAATTTTAAAAACCCTAAGAGCCTAAATATTTAAAAACTCAAGTCCCTGATATTTTAAACCTTAAGAGCCTAAAATTTTGAAAACTCGTGTTTACAAGTCCTTTTAAAATTAAGAAGAGTGATGTTCTAATTTTATTTAAAGTCCAAAATTTAAAATATTTTAAAGAATTTACAAGTCCAAATCACCTAATATTTCATCAGCCTCCCAGCGCCAACCCAAGTTTGGAAGCATGGGAGAATGTCAGTCTTTCCAACTATTTTACGAGATAAGTTGGTCAATTCTGTAACACTCCGATCGAGAAACAAAAATATAAATTTAACCCGAAATTTTAAAAGACGCATCGGGTCTTCAATGTACCTACATAAAAATATTATATCGCAAACCAGTATTTCCCGAAATGTACTTTGCTTTCCCCTAACGGTACTTAATTTCCACGAATGGGCACTCACTTTCCCACGAATGGGTATTTTAAAATCTCAGTTAAAAAAAAAAAATTCCAAACGAGTCCATATTTTTTCCCGAATAGTATTAATTTCCCACAAACGGGTACTCGCGCATCTTCGAGTGGATATTTTTAAAATTTCCCCATCTTGCCCTAAATTATACCTTCCGAGCTTCAATATCAATGACGGCAACGACATCGACAAATAACAGAATATATATATATATATATATAGAATGCATAATAAAATAAAATAAAATAAATAGTAGAATAACATAACAAAAATGAATTGCTATTCAATTTGGCGGTAGATTTTGGGTTAGGAGAGGATTAATGGGTCGGATTTGGTTTAACAAAACCAACACTCTGATTTAGACAGAATAGGGTAGCGTAGGATTGCACATGAGGGAGGAGCAGCTCGAGTTTTAAGGTAGGAAGGCTCGAATGCGAAGCAGAGGCAGAAGACGGCTTCATGTTATTACGATCAGGCCCGAGGCTTGGAGTTGACCAAGATGGGAACGGACAACCAGATGGTGAAAATCAATTTTCTGTTATTCTATTTCTATCACAAACAGTTTAATATTCAAATAATACGTGAAAGATTCATTAGAGAAAGAAATTAAAATTATCAATTAGAAATTTATACTTTTCTATGTGTTCTTCTCGTCAAATGTACACATTGATCATCTTTTATTCATTTTATTCAAATGTCTAAAATTTAAAAATAAGATTAAAATAACATAATAAGTTATCTAAAGATAATCCAGGAGTAATCACACTGCTAAACAACTTTAGTTCTAAGAAAAATAATAGAATATGCATCTTGGTCTTTCATATCTTTATAAAAAAGATTTCAATATACTAAATTGTCATATTTTTATAAGAAATCTTATATATGTCAATTGTATGTATCAACGATTTTTTACTAAATGAACATACAACAATCTTCTATATGCATTTATCTTAACTTTACTTTTACTTTATACTATTTACATATATTTCCGTCTCTGTGAGGATCACTGTCAACAAAACATACACACCCTTAGCCGATATTGTCTCATCGACTCTCGTTGGCACAGAGATTAGTAATCTACACATCACAATTTTCTATGATGAAAAAGGCTCTTACCTGCCCCTGGCTAATATTACCACGTCGGTCCAACGGTTAACAATATAAACATTACAATTATTTAGGGAGATAAGATCTAGTCTACTCGCCCTTGGAGGAGATTATCCCTTCGGCACAGTGGTACGTGATCTAACTAACACAATTGTCTGGGATAGTAAAGATACTCTACACGTACAAGTACACTGGCGTACCGGCCTGTACCATCAGGGGATGAAACCCTCCTCTGAACATACATATACAAGCATTCATATGTAAGATATTTCATTATTTATAAAATGTATTATTCTAGGATATCTTTATGCATTTAATAACATGCATACTTACTCTTCTTATGTTGTGCAACTATTCATCATACATAACTCTCATATCATGCACATCTCTTATCTCATGTATATCTTTTATATCATGCATATTTTTATTTATCATCTTTATCATGATATATATGTCTTATCGTGTTTATCATGTATATCTTGCATATTATGTCTATTATACATATCATACACCTCATGCATATCTTGTATATTTTTCTGTCATGCACATCTGTTCTAATCTAAAAATATGAAGAATTTATCATGATATAAATCTAACTGAACTAAAGCTTACATATAAATCAATATATATTTTGAAATAAAGAACATTACTGAAATTTAGAAATATAATTACTCACCTCAGACGCCACATTAAGTTCCCAAACTTCACTAATTAGTTAGATGTTGGACAACCTTTAAAATTTGATCTTAACAACCGATCTTAACAACCTATGAAAAATAATATTAAACCTTAAATTCAAGCAATTTCCCTTAATTGAATTATTTTACTTAATTTGCATAGAATTAAATTACTTGAATTTACGAAGTCTCTCTACGATTGGTTTTTCGCACGCTCAACTTGAGCTCCCCATCTCAAGTAAACAATCCACAATTAACGTCGGATTTAAAGATATCTTGGCTTGTAAAGTAATTCAACCAAAAATATAATTGATTAGCTAAAATGTACCTTAATCCATTTCTCATCAACCCAACCCTTCTCCGAAGTTGCCAAAACTTCCCTCCCTCTACTTCTTATCTTGACTAACTTCATCTCCACTACATCGATCGAAGATGAAAAAGATGCATAATTTGTGGTTAATCTCAAAATGAAAGTGTGAGAAAGGAACGAAATGTCTCAAACAACATGAAATATGGATTAACTCTTACTGATTTCGTGCCATAACTCAGAAACCTAGCCGGCAACACACTGTCATGCATCTACGCACGATCCCGACTCCAGCATTATAGTGGAGTCGAGGGCTCCCTCGGCAGAAAGGAACAACGCGGGGGAGGAGGGGAAATGAGAGGATCACGAGAGAAAAGAGGGAGTGGGATACGACTTACTGCAGCACATTCGGCTTCCTACGTCCCGCTCGGCTAGCCCACTACAACACAGGATCACGATTCTTCTCGCAAGAATTCGCAAGATGCTTGCGATATCGAACAGGGAGGGGAATTGGAAGGGGGAAGGGTTTCGAATATTTGGAATAAGGATCCCATCCCTTCGATTAAGACCCCTAGGCTTAATAGCGTGTAAGGTGGTGGCTATAGTAAGAGTGTGGAATTAAGCATAATTAAGAGTTTAATTAAGTTAATTAAACTTATTACTTCAAATTTTTATATCTTCCAATCTATTCAAAATTTACAAAAAAGTGTTTTATATCAAATTAATCGATTTGAAGCATAGAATTTTATAATTAATTCCGCTGAAATCTGATGGGCACGAAAATTGAGATGCATTTTAAGTTGCCAAAAAATTATATATAATTTTTCAAAATAGGTTATCACACATGTGATTTACGAGAGATACACAGTGGATTAAGGTAGAGAGAGGCAATCGCAACTGGGAGACGTGACAGGGTGACACGACAAGGATTGTGTGCAGCTAGGCAAAAGGAAATTGGCCTAGTGGACGCATTTCGGTGTAGGGATCCTGTTTGAGAGGCGCATCAGGGAGAAAAAACAATGCGGAGGCTTTAGGGCGGGGGACTAGATGTGAAGGAAGGCTTCGATCGCGTGAACAAGAGGAACGGTAACAATATTGTGTGCGGCCTCGATGAGGAACAAGGAATATAGAGGGGAGAATCGGCAGGGAGATCGCAAAGAGGGAGGATTTTGATTGTGTAGAGAGGATCGCACACAACAGACACTAGGAAGATCGATTATGATACAGGGAAGGAGCAAGACATGTGGCGACACTATACAAAGAGGACAGTGATCGGTTCGTATAACTAGGAAGGAGAAGAAGAAGCGGCGACTTTAAGGCAGAGAGTACTTGAGATGCATTTTAAGTTGCCAAAAAATTATATATAATTTTTCAAAATAGGTTATCACACATGTGATTTACGAGAGATACACAGTGGATTAAGGTAGAGAGAGGCAATCGCGGCTGGGAGACGTGACAGGGTGACACGACAAGGATTGTGTGCAGCTAGGCAAAAGGAAATTGGCCTAGTGGACGCATTTCGGTGTAGGGATCCTGTTTGAGAGGCGCATCAGGGAGAAAAAACAATGCGGAGGCTTTAGGGCAGGGGACTAGATGCGAAGGAAGGCTTCAATCGCGTGAACAAGAGGAACGGTAACAATATTGTGTGCGGCCTCGATGAGGAACAAGGAATATAGAGGGGAGAATCGGCAGGGAGATCGCAAAGAGGGAGGATTTTGATTGTGTAGAGAGGATCGCACACAACAGACACTAGGAAGATCGATTATGATACAGGGAAGGAGCAAGGCATGTGGCGACACTATACAAAGAGGACAGTGATCGGTTCGTATAACTAGGAAGGAGAAGAAGAAGCGGCGACTTTAAGGCAGAGTGAACAAAGATTTTTGCGAGAGAAGAATGCAAGGTCGATCAAAGTCAGCGAAATTTGTGATTTCAATGTCAAGCGATTACAGGTAGAGACGAAGAAATTTCTATGTGCGATTCCAAGTAGGAAAATAAGGGAAGAGGACAAGTGTGACTCGAATTACTTCTACAATTAGAAGAGACGAACAATGTAGTCAAACTACAAAAGAAAGAAAAGGAAATGGGGTGCGATTTCTTCAACTTAAGTGGGGATGTTGTGTGAAATAGAGAAGAAAATAGCGAATAGAACAAATAACATATTTTTTGTGCGGATTTCGAACAAGAGAACAATAGCGACAAATAGAGCAGGAACAAGTAGAACGAAAAGGTTTTTTGAACGGTCGAGGATGGAATGGAACCAAAAACCGTATGAATGAGGATGGGGGAGGTTGAATTAGTGCTTGTAACTGAGAAAAGTGTGGGAACAGTTATTTCCTTTGAGCGGGTGACTTTGGCGGGAGAGGTAAGTAATTATTTAATGAATGTAATTTTTATTTTCCTTTTTGTAATTTTCTTTATTTCACATTCAACAGTAAATGCCCGTAAAAAAAAAAAAAAAAATCATTAAGCTTGGGATGTCATGATATTGAGCCAAGACAGCCGCCACAAAATGCTCAGTAAGCTTGTAGAGCAGATACCACAGTGAAAATTTAACAGATTTCTGATTTGCAAAAGCCAGCTCTTGCTTGAAGATAGATTCATAAATAAATAAATAAAAACATAGAACATCAGATTTTGAGGTCGAACAAATGATATTTCTTTAAAAAGAGCTGTTGGACGTCTCACATTTCAAATTGAGCTACTTGAAATTGCATGTCACATGCTTCTGATTAAACGGACTGAATTACCATTACTGACCTCTTCCAAGCAATCGTTATCCTTTAGCATTGAAAACAAGATTTGACGTAACATTATGTAAGAAATAGTCCTAAAAACCATCAAAATTACATGCTTGTATGTTTAAAGATTGGTGGAATATAACAAAAGACATAAAGCAATTTATACCGTTTCATTCAATATGCCGACTATGAAACTCACACAAGACCCATAAAATATAATATGCATGAAAAGCAAAACCAATATTATCAAAGCACAAAGTGCAACGTGGTGCACAAGGCTTCATTTTTGCTTCAAAGCGTTAGGCGCAAAACAAAGCGGCAGTTTAATTAATCAAAACGCTAATAAGTTATATAAAACTATTAATGTATAAATACATTCATCAACAATTAAAAACTAAAAATATGACTTAAAAGTTGATATAAAATAAAAATGAATGTGGTACAACACATAACATGAAAACAAACATTGAGGTTGAACCTACAAGTTCAAATTTCGAACAAGTTCTAACAGTTGTTGCAATATTTAAAAACTTAAAAATTACTATAAAAAAAAACTTGTAAATTAACTCCAGCGTAGCGGGCGTCATGCGCTTCGCTTTACCTTGCTCGTGAAGGAAGCTTCGAAGCGCACTTTTAAAAACATTGAGCTAAACTGCTAACACTACACACATTAGTGAAGCACATAATATGCTCCATATGATGTTTCTAAAATAAAAAGGAACAAAAATTACTGTGAAAATTATTTGAGGAAATGGGTGCGTAGGCGAGTGTCGAGATGTAAATTTCATACAGTGACAAAAAAGGATTTGTAAAGATGGCTTACCTAATAAACTTGTATCAAGCTCTCGTATCAGTGCATAGGTTCGCTGGAGCATGGCAGGCAAAGATTCCAGACCTGAAGGAAAACTGTTAGCCATAATAACATCGTGCTTAAAAGAAAAAAATAAGAAGCTCCAAGCCAACTGATGCTAGAAGTCAACCATGCATCAAGCCATCTACAAAAATATATCAAAACACAGCTCATATGGCTCTAGGGACAGTATATTAAAGGGTTCATTTACATACCCACCACCCAATTCCTATGTATTTGCATATCTTACACCTAAACGCTAATTTTTACATTTAAACGACTCAAAGCATTCATATCACATAAAAATTATCACTATTTTAACTTTTGAAATGTGAAATACACATTTTTACGCAGCTAAGATGGCAAATATGTAAAAATTGAAGTTTGTGTTAGAATGTAAATACATAAGAATTAAGTCTTATGTAAGTAAATCTTCCTATATTAAATAATAGGAACACAATTTTTATTAAATAAATTAGTTTTCTAACTACCTCATGTCCCAATTTACATCAACTTGAAAGAAAGCTACTTTTGATCACAAGCACCTGATAATGGTGCCAAGGTCTGGGAAGTGATTGAGCATACTGGTAGCCAATTATTTTCAAGGCGTAATATCTACATGGTCATGATGAAGTAATCTGGACTAAGATATTCTTTCATTAACTATTTAATTTATTTTTAGTAATTATCAGACAGTTCTAAACAATTATTTACATGGTAAGGGCTCTATAACTCAGTGTACTTGCAAGCTCTACTTTAAAATAGCCTCATACAGATTGGTTTAAGAAACTTTTCATTAGTTATTTTTCCACTTATATTCCTAAGAACTTTTTTACTCAGCCGCCTTCTTTAGCATGGCATTCTGTCTCCTAGGGCTGCTTAGAATTGCATTCGTTCTCTCAACGTAAATTCCTGTCAGACAGGTTTCCTTCATCCTATGTCATTTCATTGAGATTAAGGTATTTTATGGCATGATATTCTTGAGATATTGCTTCACATTCTCTTTGCTGATCTTATAGACCACCCGTCTCTTCCAGTTTATCCAAGGAAAAACTACACTACCTCCACCCCTCTCCACTCATTTATTGGTTTCCTCAGACCGCTATTGATTTAAGAGCTTAAATATCTGTCTATTGATTTTCAGTTTGTCTTTTTACAAGAGTATTTAATGCTAGCCGTGGGTATAAACAGTACAAAAAAATTGTAACTATGGTTAGTGAATTCTAAAACAAAACAGGAGTTTCACTCTGTTTTCCTGGGCCATTTCCTATTTCTTTGGATTAATTTGATTCAGGTGATTGATGGGTTGCGGAAACCCTTTGGTTTTGCCATATCATTAGTTCGTTTGATGCAGTGTCACACGGCCATCTATCCAACATCTCCTCCAAAAAGTATTTAAATTGTAAGCCAAATCCGCATCCCCGCGAAAAAAAAAGTGTCACCTGTTTCAACTTAATACCAAAATACAACTGCAGGTGATCATAAACCATCCTCCACTTATTTAAACCAGCAGTTTATAGATACCCTAACTCATATTCGATCTCAAAATTGCCTACATTAGCCACCACCCTCCTAATAAGTTCGCCTGTAACCCTTCTTTATAAATGCCCACCGTAAGTGTAATTTCCATAAATTATCCAGAAACAATCAGTTAAAACTCAAACCTTCATGTCGTCGCCTTGCTTTCATGTTATCATTTTCAGATCTACTAAGCTGATTTGATGATTATCGACTAAAATCTCTATAATATTCTCTTATTACATAGTTTAAAATCACTTCAATTTTCTATCTACAAATTATTTCAAATGTAGTCCTATGTATGTGCAGCATATTTGGCCTAGTACTTGGTGCTTTGTCTTCTACTAGAAAATCTTAAGTTGGCCTAGCATATATGAATATGTACATGTGCTTAAAGAAAATCTAGTCGTATTTATTCTTGCAATATATAAATATCATATACTGAAGTACCACACTTCCTGATGATTTTTAGAATCACTTTTATCATCAATATAATAGAATCTAAGAAATTATGGGACTAAAACTAGCTTAAGCCAATGCCAAAGTAACAAAATGGTGTTATTGGCATACCAATCCACAATGTCAACCTTCTCATAGAACAAAGCAACAAAACAGTCTTGTAGTGTTGCTCTCATACCATAAAATCAAGCTAATGGTATTGCTTTTAATGGAGCAGGGCAAACTTGCTCTTCTCTGCATCAGTGTACTGGCCGTGGCTCAACTAAGATTTTAAGCAAAGAAGTAAATGTGGCCAACATTGTTTGGCTTGAGATCATACTTTAACGAATGCTATTTGGGTTTTGCAAATCCAGTGCCAAATCCCAAAAGGTATAAAAAGGAGATGAAAAATATCATAGAGTAAAACATAGGAGCACAAAAACAAAAGGAGCCATAGTAGGTTTCTTACTGGCTTGATAATCCTCAAGGAAGCCCATTAGCCTCTATTTTATCACCTCCAACCTTAGAGTTTTGTAAGTTCTAGACAGGGTGAAGTAGGAGCTTGATTGATCCTCTCCACGTTCAAAACAAGCCTCACACCCTCGAGAAGCTTAATCTCAACCCTACCACATTATTTGTGAGTCAATATCAAGTAAAGCTGCTTTGTGCTATAAAACAAAAAAAAAAAATCACCATGTTTAATGATATAATAATGAAAGAATTGAAATATTAAATATTCAACAAAGAAAAAAGAAATGAGCATCAATTCCATAATATTTCTCCAGTAAAAAAATGTTCCACGAATCAAAAGAAAGGGATCTACATTAATGTCAAGGGGTATGCTTGTATGGCAACTCTCGCTTGCTAAGGCACAAGCATGCAAAATGCTAAAGAAATATAACATAAATGTCAACGGACTACTTAAAATTCCTACGACAGACAAAATCATTTTGTTATTGCTAAGCATTTGACCGACAGTGAAATAAACTAAATATAACAAAGATAACTTGCTATTAAGTTCATAATTCAGAAAAACAATGAGCATCAATTCCATAATCATATATAGACTATCTATATTACCATTACAAAAAGGGGTTTGTGATTATACACAAACTAAATCTAGACCTTTAATTTTTATAATGAAACTAAAGTATGTGGTTATCACACACAGTGAATATCGGGTTCTACCGCATTAACACAGCACAGCAAAGCTCATCTTCTTATTCTCATGATGAATTAAGACCATTCATAATATTCAGCTATGATTACCAGCAAGGAGAGGTTATTATTGTAAGGACTTGATTTGAACTATGAGTTGAAAGATTATATATATCTCTAATAACAAAATTTTGTTGTTACAGTGGCGAAGTCAGGCTAGCACCTACTACTGTTATGTCTTCGTAAACTATTCACTTCAGCATAAAGTGAATCCAAATAGCACATATTCTAGAAGTAAGACTAGAGCACACAATAGCA
Organism: Papilionanthe hookeriana x Papilionanthe teres; assembly: GCA_022702705.1. Classification (NCBI taxonomy): domain Eukaryota; kingdom Viridiplantae; phylum Streptophyta; class Magnoliopsida; order Asparagales; family Orchidaceae; genus Papilionanthe; species Papilionanthe hookeriana x Papilionanthe teres. The sequence continues at coordinate 13,245,230 of CM040435.1, read as the reverse complement.
TACTCTTATTCACTTCGTTTGGGGCAAACAAAAGTATAACAAAAAGCAATGAGTTTCTACATGTAAAGCTCAAAACCACATTTATCATAATTACCAATAAATGAAAATCGATCAAATGGTCCATGTTACTTCTAATTATGCATATATGACAAAATTTCTAAAGTAAATAATCAAATGAATATTACTAAAGGTTCACATCTTTGAACATATAGTTCATAACTTTATGCATGTACTTTACAGAAATCTATAACCCCAATTTTTCACACATTTAAGCAAGAAGAAATATTGGAAAATATTAAAATAATTATTAAATCAGATAAAATTGGGCATATAAAAATAACTATTTAAGAAAATTTAATGCTTATTTCAATATTTTTCAATAGCTTTTGTTGCTTATTTCAATAAAAATATGTATTGAATAAAAAAAAAGTAGAAGAAAACACTGAACAATTAGATGTATCAACACAACAAACAATCAAAAGGTAATCCTATTTGAGAATGGGAGTAAATGTCATATAAAGATTTACTACAAGTTCATAAAATTCAATGATCTTCATTTAGAAAAGCTATAGAAAAGTATTGATTGTTTAAAACAGTAACCATATCTCTGACTGTTTAAATAATACATTATTATTGAAATACCATCTAAGTTTAGACTATTATTTGCTAATATTCTTATTTACTGCGAGCATACAGATGTCAGTCAATTATGAGATAATAATTTTAATAATTTATCTTGAGATTTCAGAAAAACGCTTATTCAGTTTGAATAATTATATATGACAAAATTATAATCTCATATTAATTTTAAGTATTCAAAATTCAGAATTCATATGAGAACTAGATCTTCCAAAAATGCCTCAATTTCAACAAGATTTGGTACATACTGAAGAAGACGTTGAAAAAATTAAATAAATAAGGAATCGTAGCTGTCTCTTATTGGAGATGTCAACGCAAACCTTAATCTGAATACAAGAAATACAAAATAAACATACCATTATCAATTAAAACTGAATGGACATGGCATCAACAACAACTACATCAGTAGTAGAAGCTTAAATAATGTGTGAAAGACAAACACTACATTTGAGATCCAAATTATTAATAAATATAATGGGAACAAGCATGTGTGCAATTACCCAGCTAAGTTATTGTCTAAACCAATCATTAAAAAAAAAAAAAATCTTATAATTGGGATGAAACGCCATAATCAAATGAAAAAAAAAAAAAAAATTTCTTTAGACAGAACTCTCGATAAATTATAAACTTCAATAGTTTTGATGGAAAAGTTATTATATTCAGAAGGGACTTTCGATAAGTATTTATGGTAGAACAAATTGTAACAAGAATAAAAACTATTAACAGCTGTAGTTTTCAATCATATTTATAGCCTAAAATGAAATTTTTTAAGGAAACTATGAGAGTAAAATCAGATCAATTATTTTAAAAATTCATACTTAAAATCAAAGTTTAAAATGAGCCAAAAATCAACGATGAATTAGCAATTATTCTGGATGAGATGATAATTAAGTATCCAAAAGATAATTCTTTATAAAATTTTTTAATAAATGAAACTTTCTCTTCTCAACATCATGACATTTTTTTTAAAGATATTTCACAAAAAAAGTTTTCCTACAACCACAAATGAGTTTGTTGATAATCTCATACAAAAGCAGATTAAATTGTTTCTACAAGATGACGAGACATTCTATTTGATAATATTATCAAAAAAAAATTTAATAATTATAAAAAAAAAATCTCAAATCATTGGAACCAAAATGGACTTCTCCTCAGAACTTGTTTTAGGAAAAAAAAAGCCTAATTATGTTGTTAAGGAATTTAAACTTTTCAAATGATTTATGTATTAAAGCAATGTGATTTGTAAAAAAATTTAAAATTAATATCATCCTTGCAGAAATATCTCTCGATCCATCTCCATGAAAAACCACCTTGATACCTAAAAGGCTAAAATACCACTAGGTCCAAGCAATGATGTACCTTCCATTCAAACATAAGAGAATTGCGCCTAAGTTTGAAACAGCGTTTAGTTTTTAGCTATAAATGCATCTAAATATTAAATAGATCAATTTAGAATATGAGCATTGAAGTTTACTTAATTTGCATTTTAATCATGTGCTTACTCATTTTTTAAATCTCAATAATAGTTATATGTTGCACTTGCAGTTAGAATAGAATACATAATAACCAAGGAATGTCCATCAAAGGCTATATGCCTATATAATAAAGAAGGTGTCATTCTCCCAAGGTACCTAAAATCTAAGAAAGTCACCACATAGCAAAGTGTGTCACCTAAATCTAAGGAAGTCACCATCTAGCAAAGTTCGTTAACCATTCTCAAAGGAGTCATCATTTTGAATATCAAATAAATGATCAATCTAGACAAAAGTATATGGATCCTTAGGCGATTTTTGGTTGCAACTTTGTTTCACATTAAATAGAATTTATCTTTAATAAATTTGGATTTATCAGATCAACACTGCAACGGAAGAGCTCGCGAGCGACTGCGAAATATATCGAGCTCGCGAGCGACTGCGAAATATATCGAGCTCGCGATCAAAATTTACTAAATCTGAATTTAAGCGAGAAAATTGGATTTAACGCAGCGCTAGATTTATTTTATTATTTTTATTTTTTTGTGTTTGGCTGGATTAAAGCTAAATCCACAATTAAATCTTATAAATAATATGCTACCAAACACCGCCTTAGAGTTTAAGGTATAAGTGCGCGTATGTATGCGCGCGTGCGCGTGTTGTTGCAGTATAGATAACAAAGTCTAAAAAAACAATGCTTTGAACTTTACAACATGCTTACACATTCACAAAATCAGAGGAAAACAATAATTCACTAAATAATGCAACAAAACATGGACTAATATATACAAAAGTGAAAATTTCATTCATTAAAATATAAGCAAACTCGCATTGTAAAGAAAGACATTCATCTCCTATCACCTACCGTGAGGTGCAGTGCTAAGATTCACACTTCTCTAAGATCCACTCATCTCTAACAATTGAGGATTGAGCAACCCAACAAGTTAAAATAAAATAAAAAATCCATATTTGATGATTAAATAATTTAGAGCCAGATTATGAGTGAGTTTATTTATTATTTAAAAAAATTAAATAAACAAATAAAATTAACAATTAAAAATTAAATAATGACAAATTATTTTGCATAGAATGTAAAATAATATTCTAAATTATTTTTAATAATTTAAATTTTGAATTTAATGAATTTTGACAATATTTATATTAATTATATTTTAAACAAATTGGGAACGAGGCCTAACTTGTTTCGCGCTCTGCTCAAGGAGAAAATATAATGTGCAGAGTCCAAATGCAGTTTTGCGTCCGCACATCAATAAGACATCGCCACCCCTCAATGCTCGGACCAGATCTCTTTATTAAAAAAAAAGGACAAAAAGAGTCATTTGGAATAAAGTGAACCCGACCCGAACGAGGCCCTAAATATTACGGAAAAAAAGCCGCCGCCTATTCAATTCCATGTGACCGCATCGTGCCACTCCACATTGTTAAGGTTATCATTCTACTTGAGCCTGCGTCGTGCCTCATTAGGTCTCCACTTTTGCTTGTGACGTTTCAATGGTGTGTCGCCGGCGTAGGGGAAGAGTTTCAACGAGAAGCATTTGTCGGTGTGACACTGGCACAGGGGAAGAGATTCAGCGAGGAGAGAATCATAGTCGTCGCGCCGTACAAGGTAATGGTGCCTCTCGATTTCAGGTAACCCTTCTCTTTGCATCGTCGAGCACCTATTCAACTTATTTAGGGTTATTTTAAGGATTTATGGTGATACTAGGAGCAAATGGAAGTGAAATAAGGCAAAAGCAAGGGCGAAGGAGTTTCGAGGTATGTCATTCTCAATCAATGTATAATTGTTTAGATGTATAAATCATCCTTTATTGCGAAAAATATTTCTCAAGCACAATTTTTTTGGCATCAGTTATTCACTGTATTGTTTCACACATTAATTTTGTGATATATATATTCATAGATTTATTACTGGAAAAAAAATGCATTGACAAGAAAATTTTATTCAATGTGTGAGGAAAGATAGCACCCCAATACCACTCTAACACAACAACTCAACAACATTATCATTCCATTTGAATACTACTTGAATATTTACCCAATAAAACCTCAAAACCACTTCTATACCGCCCCATAAATGTCACACCAATAGCGGACCTAACATCACAACTAATCCACATCAATACTGCATGAATATTACTCCAATCTCACCTCATTACCACCCCAATCTACCACTATGTCACACCAACACCACAAACATTGATCCACCTTCAAAACCTCAACAAGACCAAACCAATACCACCCGAATACCACAAACATTAATTCAACCCCAAGACCTCAACAAGACCTACCAATACGACCACAATACCACCCTAATACGACTTCAATACCACAAACATTGACCACCTCCAAAACCACAAACTAAACCAATGTCGGCACAATACCACCCCAATACCACAGACATTGATCCACCTCCAAAATCTCAACAAGACCAAACCAATACCACCCAAATACCATTTCAATACTGCAAATAAACCAAACCAATACCATCCCAATACTACTAGCATTACCCCATCAATAAATCTATACGACATTTGTGTGCATTGGCTTATATATATTGATACTGCATGGGATATTAAAAATATAAAAGCTCCGTGTGTTATTTATATTTACTTTATACTGCTCTCTTTTAGCATAACAATTTCAAGCTTACTTTGTTTTCTTTGAATTATTTTGTTGTGATTTAAGTGCAAGGATGCTTACATGTAGGTGTAGGCATTCTGTTGTCAGAGTAGCATGTGACCACATACGTAGAAGCTTGACTGATGAAGTTGTAATTGTTTTGCGGGATCTTAATTTATTCTAATTCTTTGAGATGCCTCCTTACCGACAAGAAAAACTGACCATATAAATTTTAAAATATTGAAATATTGATGAGCAATCTTCAGGATTGGTGGAAAATAATTGGACTTCACTCCTGATAAGGTTGCCCGGATAATAGCAATGCCCAATAAAGAGGAATTTATAATTTGGGACAAGTCCGTACTATCAAGCATCACTTCATTACAAATAAAGAACGATCTCATGAGCATTGTTACAGGAGAGTATTTCAGTCAAATTGTTGAGTTGATTATTAACGTGCCGAGCGGACTGTACATAGTTGCTGAAAATGTGCATAATTTTTCTTATTTCAACTGGCCAAATGTCATACGGACTATCTTGTCGAGTAAATTGACATATTACTTGAAAAATAAGGGGGTAACAAATGCTTGGCTACATGAACAATTTTTTTGTCTTGCCAACGATGAGAGTTTAAATGCATGAAGACACTTGACTTTTTTTTCATTCACCAATATTTTTTCTTTTCATTTCAGATATGGTTTTATGAGTACACACACATAATCATACCAGCATACTTGACGCTTGACCACGAATGTTGAGATGATTTAAAAGCGAAAATTTATGCAATAAACCATAAGATTATTTATTCTCTAACATGTGTTTTGAACATGTATGTTTAATTACTAATTCTTTGTAATTATTATGAGACATATATTGCACATGCAAATATATAAGCTGGATATAACCTAAATCCTTCAAAAAAAGAAAAAAAATTACATCTTTAAAAATCCTACAGGTTCTTATATCCCGTTTTGCCTTAAATCCAGAATTTAATAAATCCAATTCGAAGAGGGATTTTAAGGATTAGAGAAGCTGAAGCGCACGAAGGCGAGTGGGAGGCAGAGGGAGAAAGATAAGGGTTACCTTCCTCGAGGGTTTCGGGTAGAGCGGAGCGGAAGAATGAAAGAGATCTTTCTACGCCGAGATTCCGTCGTTGCCTTTCCTGGGTTGCTCAAATGGCGACCGGATCATGAGTTCGCACGAAGGCGACGGTAGGAGAATATTTTCTGTCTCCCGATCTCAGTCGTCACCAGGAGGTTATAGTAATTATTCGCGGGTCATTGGGATGTTATTAGATTATTGTGTTGTTATTGAATGAAATCTCTGAGGTCATGGAGAGGTTATTGCTGAGTTATTATGGAGTTATTCAATAAAATAGAAATAATCCATAATAACCCAACAATAACCTCTGTGGTTTTTCACTCCAATGAAATCGCGGATGTTATTGGGAGGTTATTTTCGAGTTATTACGAGCTTATTGGGATGTTACTGTAGATTATTGTGGTGTTATTGAATTAAATCGCGGATGTTATTGAGAGGTTATTGTTGAGTTATTATGGGGTTATTAGAGTTAATATTTCAATAAAACAAAAATAATTTTGTAATAACTCGACAATAACCTCCACGGTTTTTGAAATTGCAGATGTTATTGGGAGGTTATTTCTGGGTTATTACAGGGTTATTAGAGTTAATACCCCAATAAAATTGAAATAACCCCTCAATAATCTCCACGATTCCACTCTAAAAACCTCCGTGAATCCATTATGTGATGGGCTCGATGTAGGCAGCGTGTTAATATTTGATAGGACTTCGGAAGTAGAGCAACATCCAGAGTCCGGACAGAAAATTTTTCTTTCCAGGAGAGTGGGTCGGGACGTATAGCGTATGTGATGTGATGGTTTCGAGTAGGATAAGAAAATGGGATTTATGGCTTTAATTTTATTTTATTTTTAAAGAATTATTTTTTGGTAATTTGGTTTATTGATAATTAATGATTAATTATGTTGAATCTAAAAGTGTCCGGAAAACACAATCAATGAATATAATGTTCTGTTAGGAAGTGATAAGGGAGAGGGAGTGGGATCAGTAGGGAACAGTCAAAAGAGATTGTCTTATTCATGACATGGACTCCTATTTATATGTCAATATCTCAATATTACAAAGGTACATAATATTAACCCCTTCATCATTAACTTTTGAGGGTTTTTTTTTTTTGTAATTACAGAGTTATTTGCATATAAAAAGTTTGGGGGCTAATTCGATCGATGAGGGTTATCGATCGTTTGGTAAGCATCGACTTAATCGATATCTAGTTCGAAAGAGTGCTCCACATCGATCTTCCTGAAGGCTGATTACCACCCTACCAGAGCTTTTTTTGATGTCTTCTGTCAATCGTTCGAACAAGGTGCTTCTCTCGTTAATATTCTCCAAAAACGATCGTCGAAGGCTATGTTTACATATTTAGTTTGTTGATTCTCTTACTCCTCAAAAGTCGTACAGTACACAGGGATAAGAGAAATTTTCAACACTTGAAATAATTAAATAGCATGATTACGTAATATGGACTTCTTTAGATTTTCGTGTTCGGGCCATTATACATAGGCGTTAGAGCAAGGGAGTTTGCACCGTCTCAGTCTTTTCTAGCACATTTGTCTTGTGCCCTTCTCTTTTCATATTTTTTTAGATGTCTGGCGAAGGAACACCGTCTCCCGATAAGTATGTCCTCCTCAAAGTCATGAATGACATGCGAATGCAGGCCCTTAAGTTGGAGGTGAAACTTAAGCCGATGGGATGAGGTATATTTGGAAAGGGTGAGTAGGAAGAGATCTGTGCCCAAGTTAGGAGTCGACGATCGTGAGAGCCAACCTTGTTCTTTTTTTATTTTTTTATTATTTTTTTTGTAGGTTCCCCCCAAGAAAGGGCTGCAGGACATACTAGAGGTTGTCCTGATGATCATCCTACGAGACACTCGTCGAGGGTGAGTGTTTCTATTTTGGGGGAGAGATTTTTCGTGCAGGTGGCTACGGTGGCCGCGATTCCCCAGAGGAGTCTTGAGGAGGCGGCTTCAACCAACTAAGAGCGGTCTTTCTTCTGAAGGTGAAGACAAGAGAAAGCTCGTGAGGACATTTTTTTCTTACATTACATCTGAATGGGGGTGGATTCTTGGTATGTAGTTTGAATAGCCTTTTTGCATCTCACTTTTCAACAGCTGAAGTCATGGTTGTCGATTCTATATCAGCAGATTGGCCCTGAGGATGACGCGATAGTTATGGATCAAGTTGCAGTCGAGGGAATGAATAGGGGGAGTATATAGGTCAGAGAAGAGCACACCAGAGCAAGGTGCTAAGCATGATGCCAGAGATAAGGGTGTTGGCCTTAAGGTTTTTTTCGGTGCTTTGAGGGAGGAGGAGGCGATTGGGGGGGTTTACATGTGTGCTCTGACTTCATACTTTGCCGCCTTGCTGAGATAGAGGAGTTTTTTCTTCATTTAATTGGGTATCCTCGAGGAGTGATAACGAAAGAATTATTGAAGTTCTTGATAGAGTCGACCATGTGGAGAGGGAAATTGTTGCACCGCACGAGGAACATGCAACTTTCTTGGGGGAGATGCTTGTCGATCTTGGGGAAGCAACACATCTGTGTTTGGAATTGTTGATCGTTAAAGAAGTCCTCGCCACTCCTCCTAAGGATGATAGAATGACCATTTTAGGCTGGGCGACAAGTTTATAACGGCTTCGCCATATAGGGTTTGTCTCGAGCGAAGCTGCAAACGATGACTTAGTTAAATTTTTCCTTACTTAGTTGTAACTGAGGTTTTGGCACGACGTTCCCCCTCTTTTTTGTGTATATAAATAAATAAGAAATGAAAAAAAACATAAAATATTTTTATATTTATGGTTATGATTACATTAATTGGTAATGTGTAAATCCATTACCTCAGTCGTGTCAGCAATCATAGAGGGTTTTCATTCCTTTTCTTTCCTCATTCTTTTTTTTTCCCTGGGTTACACTATTGTTCGTTTCCTTCTCTAGGTTTCACTATCCTCTTATTCTTCTTTCCTGCCTGGTATAATAAGCTCCATGATTCATAAATACTCCATGAATCATTTGATTTGATTCTTGCTACAGAGTGTTTGGTCCTATTCGCGGTGAACGTTGGAGAGATTCAGGATCATTATGTTCTGGACCTACGATTCTCATGCTACTAATAAGCAGTTTTGAATGGGTTGTGGATGATTTCTCTCATGACCTTGCCTTTTATAAAGATCATTTTAGGTTGGGTCTTCAGTTGTCATTTTATCGAGAGTTGCAGTCGGTCTTCAATCATTATGGTATCATCTCTGCTCAATCCCTCCCAACTAGATCGTCGCCATCATAACTTATGTACTCCTCTATCGGAGGATGAAAATCACATAATCGATCTAACTCTTCAATCATTTTTTTTCCTTTCAGATTAGTCATAATGTATATAATCCGTATGTCGCTGGTACTAAGATTCAATTGCTAGAGCTTGAGAACAAGGCGAAGGGATGGAAGATGAAGTTCTTGATTACCATGTGTGTGGACGAATAGGGAATTCTCACTTCTCCTACAGAGAGTGAGGTGAAGATCTTGTTTGGTAACATTCAAGACCACAGTGTGTAGATTGAGAGCCAGCGACTCTCTTTTTTTCAGTACCTTCACCTCAACGTGATTGAACACGTAATTTGTTTAGATGGTGTTGATACCATGACCAAGGATTTATGGAGATCAGCTGACAATAGAGTGGTTGCTTGAGAGAGACCTATCGGAGAGAGAGCGGCTTTGAAGAGGCCTCATGAAAGATGTAGTCCTCTCTCACTATGGCAAAGGATGAGGTCGGTTTGACTCGATCAAGTCAGCTGAGGGAGATTATGAAGGTTGGTGTTAATTATCTTCTTGCCTGTTTGTGTGTGAAATGCATATTCGTGATTTTTGTATAATTTTTTAGGTTCTTCGAAAGGGAGCAAGGGGGACTCTGCCTGATCGCCTAGCCTCCCCGAGTCCAGAGGCCCATCAGTTTGCCCGTCGGTGGGAGAATTTTTGGCGGGAGTCCTTGTTCATACCTCTGTAGGAGTAAGGCGAGGTGAGTTACGCCCCCCCCATCGACATTGAGACCGATTATGAGGAGGGACAAGGGGTCGTGGATTGGACGAGGAGTGATGCCTTCGGAGGGAATAAAAGGCACTTGTTCTTAATGTAGACTTGCCCCCTCCTCTAGTTCAAGAGAGGGTGGTTTCGCCTGAGTGGGCATTCTTACACGATTAAGGGGCTGGTGTTCGGACGAGCGGTCATTGCATTCTTATCTAGAGGCAGATCAAGTGGTTCCCTACCAATCCCTTGAATGAATACTACCTCTTGACACTAATTAGCATGTTATGGTCTTGCGCTTTTTAGAGGAACTTGAAGTCAATGGATAGAAGGGACAGGTTTCAATCGGTCAATCGTTATCACGCCCTTGCCTAACAGCCTTTCCATTTCTAGATTATTCTTCTAGACAAATCCGAGGAAGACGTTGTGTTGTCTGCTTCGAGGGTGCGAAGGTTGAAGCAGAAACTTACTATGGCGGAAGAGAGATTGAAGCTTTCCCTTTAGAAGAGGAAAATAGATGCCCAACATCACAAGGAATAGGTAAAGATTCTTATGAAAGAAAAAATGTCTTCAATGGCCATTAGGGATGCGAATGTCGAGCTCGTTGTGTTACATTCAACACTTCTCTCGCAATCAGGAGGTTTGTAAAGCAAAATTTAGTGGATCCTAAGTGGCAAAATATGAAGGAATTTGGGAATTTTCTCTCAGATTCGGAGAGTGGAGAGTCTGCGTATCAGGGGTCTAATGACGCCTAAGAGACCAGGGAGGTAGATTGTGAGGAGTCTTCGAATGCTCAGGGTTAGGTGGTCTCTTTTTGTATGTTTTGGTTCCTTTTTGTTTCATTGAAAAGAAGTTTGTCATTTGCACCTTACAAATGAATTTTCGTAACATATAGAAGTTTTTGAAGCTGGGGATTTCATTATCATGACCCTTTTCTCCTTTACATGTCGATTGTTGTAATGCATGAGTAATTTCAATTGTTATGAGTTGTTGGAGAAGGTGCATGCATTTTGCGTATACGGTCATCATAAATTCCTCGTGGAGCTTGTGGTGGCGGATGTTAATGCCACAGTTAAGGTGAAAGACTGTTGTTTACGCACCCCTTCTAAAACTTGTCACTGTCAGGTGTTGATATATCCCGTAGGACACTAACGATGGTTAGACACCCCTCACGAAGCTTGTCGTTGTCAGGTGTTAAAGCTTAAAGTTGAGCGCAGGACAATCGTCCAAGCACCACACGCAGACTTTGCTGATGTCGGGTGCCAATACGTCCCATAGGCCACTAGCAATGGTTAGACACCCCTCGTGGAGCTTGTTGTCTTGTGTTAATGCTTAAGATAGAGTGCATGATGATCGTTCACGAACCCCTCACGGGGCTTGTCTTTGACGGGTCTCGATACGTCCCATATGCCACTGGCGATGGTCACCCCTCGCGGAACTCGTCATTATCAAGTGTTAATGCTTAAAATAGGGCGCAGGAAGATCTTCCACACACCCATCGCAGAGCTTGTAGCTATTAGATGTAGATACATTCGATATGCTCTTGTCGATCGTTGGACACATCTCACGGAGCTTGTCGCTGTCGGGTGTTAACGCTTAAAATAGGTTGCAGGACGATCGTTCATGCAACCATTGCGAAGCTTGTTGCTGCTAAGTGTCGATACGTCTCATAGGCCACTGGCGATGGTTAGACACCCCTCGCGGGCTTGTCACAGCTAAGTATTAACGCTTAAAATAGGGTTAGGACGATCGTTTGCACACCCATTGCAGGGCTTGTCGTTGGCAGGTGCTAATAAGTTTCATAGGACAATTGACAATCTTTGCATGAATTAATAAATTTTAAGCCGCTCGCGGAGCATGTTTTCTAAGTATAACTGGGTCAATTCCTTGAGTGTAACTGCGTGAGTTCCCTGAGCGTAGTTATGTTAATTTCCCAAGTGTAAGATTGCCAGTTTCCCAAGCATAAATACAATTGTTTTCACCGTTCTTTTCTCTTTATTATTTTAAAAGAAGTCGTCAGCTTGTTGATCATCATATACTTTTCTTATTCGAATAAATCACCCTCCCGAATCAACTAAGTGATTAGAAGAGGAAAGGAACCGAATAAGAAGGACATACGACAAAAATGACAAACAAGAGAAAAGTAAAACGTGGAGGGTCTACGTGTGATAAACCTCGCAAGGATAAGTCAAGTATGTCCGCCCAAACAAGATTAGGCGGAGGCACCTTGAACCAATATCTGCAAAAGAAGTATCTACGTAGACTACTCATAATCAGAGAGTCAGGTGAATGTATATTTTATGGGGTCAAGAGCACTCCCAGAGGAATGTATTCCTACTAGTTAATTACATCTTGGGGGATACCCAAGCGTACTCTTGATAAAAGGAGTTTTGCTTTGTATTATCATAAACCTGGGGTATATGTAATCAAAGGAAGGTTATTCCGTGTGGAAATGCAATGATGCTTCAAAGCTCTCGCTAAGCAATCGAGCAAAGAGTGAGTCTTTTACATCCCAAATGGGGTAGCAGCATCGACATACGAAACCCACGGAATAACCTAAATCATCTTGACGGGGGTATCCCAACACGTCAAAGTACGTCTGACCATAAGGGCAGAGGACAAATCATTGTATCCTAAACGGGCGACGGCTTATCGGCATCGGGTCATCATAATGATATAAACGAAGTCAATGAGCGAAATGGCTCAACAAAGGTAGTCAAATGAAGGGAAGAGTAATCATAAAGGGGTATATGTAGCCAAGTTGGGGTACCATAGACACATCATCCCAAAACAGTAGGATCCTAAGTCTATCCGGTCGTGAAGTTAGTCGACCCAACATGTCCTGAGATCCCCAATCAGAAATCCATGAAATTCATCATCCACGGGGAATCTCAGTAGCCCTAAGGTCAAAGAAAAGAAACTCTATCCTATTACTACAAGCAAGAGGATGGTCTTACACCTACCAAAGTGGCAATAATGCCTCAGGAAAGAAAAGAAATGGAGGTTCAGCTAAAAAGCTGTAAACGCTCCAACCAAAAGGACTTGCACCCTGTCTGGGTTGAGGAGTCTTCTAACACCGTAGGCACACTAGACAACCATATATAAAGGTTTGTTGGTTCCATCAGGTTGAAGAAGCATGAGGACTCCTCCTCATGACGTGCAAATATGAATGCAGTTATCTAGAGTGGTCCTTAGATATTGTGGAGGACCTATTAATGTATGCAGGAAAGTAAAAAAAAGTGCAATTTTTAAATCTTGAATATTTTAATCTTAAATTTTAATTATCTTGAAAATTTTATTTAGACTTTTTATGTAGAAAAATTAGGAATTTAAGTCCCAATGAGCCTATGTTGCATCGTGAAATCTCATATCATAGAAAGAAACAAGGAAAATGTGCAAACATGCAGGCATGTAACAAAAAAATAAAACAAGCCAAATAAAATATAAAATGTCGGTGCTGCTGGGTCGGCAACATATCCCAGAAAATAAAAATGAGCCCGAACTCCTCATATACATGCTCGGTCATAATTCTACACATCAATGTAAAATGCAGAATTAAAATACGGGGCACGAGCATCAGCTCCTAGTCCCCTACATGTGATATCTGCGTCAAATGCCTCAGAACCCGTGCCCGTGTCTTATTTCTACTACGGGACTCTCCTAGACTCTAAAAGTACAAAGGAAAAGAAAAGACTCAATCATCCAAGAAAATAGATGTTAGCGGGAAAGCTCACATGCATATAACGTATATTGAGCCACACCTTATAAGTAGGGGAGCTAATAGTACCTTCAAGCAAAACGGGTCAGAAATCATTACATGCTCCCCCATAGCGGTACCTGTGTGCACTTAGAGGCATGACTATCTACAGAAAAGCACCCTAGCATACTCCCAAACATATGAAGCATGTAGTCACACCACAAGCACAATGCAAAAGAAAGATGTCTGACTAGGGCAACCAATCCAGCAAAGACCAATAGCTAGACATAAAAAAGACTACATAGCAATCTAAGTCCTAGCCTAGTACGCCATCTAACGAAAAATGCACAAACCTAGTGTCTAAGTGCGGGAGGGTAAGTCTCCGACTATCGTATGACTTCGATGGGGTTACCATGCCGGTCCCATCATAAAGATCCGAAGGATCTAAAGGGCGTCACGAAGAGGGGTGACACAAGTTAGATCCATTGGAACCTTAACACATACTTGTGTTAATTCTGGTAACTTAGCTCGCATTGCTCACTGAGATCGACCCGACAAACAATGCTCGTTAAGGCATCGCGACCGACACGGGGTCAATCTCTTAACGAGTAAGATAAGCCATCAAGGAATAGGCAAGCAAACAGTCATGCAAAAAGACTGCATTGTAACTGCTCGACCGAAGTAAGAGACAATCACAACGGGCACCCAAAAGGGTGAATACACATCATGCAAATGAATGTAAAGTTGTCACATACAACATGACACACACAAACATGTTGTGTCGGTCAAAACAGGCTACCTATGAAGAGGAATTACACCTGCCCGGGGACCCGGGGTGCCATGCAACTAGTTGACACCGGCTACAAGTGAGTTTGCATCGATTAAAAGGATACCTATGAAGAGGATTTACACCTTACCTGAGAGGCACTCACCGAGCACACATGCAAACATGCAAGATATGCAACAAGGAAATGAGTGAAGTGCACCAAAGTGGTGAGGGTGAGTATGTTGTGAAGGTAGTGACTCAGAAAGAGCGGGCATACCATGAAGGCAGGGGCCCAAAAGATGGGTTTGCTGAGGAGGCAATGACCCGGGGGTGGGCATTCTGCAGCGGCATCGTCCCAAGTAAATGAGTATGCTGAGGAGACAATGACTCAGAGGTGGGCATGTCGTGACGACAGTGGCCCGAGCAATGGATATCTCAAGGAGACAGTGACCTGAAGGTAGGCATATCGTGATGACAACAACCCAAGCAAATGGGTATGCCGAGGAGGCAGCGACCCGAAAATGGGCATGTTGTGACAGCAGCGGCCTGAGCAAATGGTATGCCAAGGAGGCAGTGACCCGAAGCTGGGCATGTTGTAGCGGCAGTGGTCCAAGCAAATGGTATGCCAAGAAGGCGGTACCAGGAGGGGGTATAATTCTTAGTGAGGAGAATCACATGTGTGGTGCAAGTGTAAATGCAAACACACAGAATATAGTGCACCATGCAAACAAGCCAACATGCATATGCAAACAGATATGCAATAAAATGCAGAAATATACAAACATGCAATTGTTTGATCGGCCGAACCGTGTTGGTTGGTCGAACCAAAGAAGTGGATGGATCAATTCATGGTAAACAACCTGACCCAAAAGAATGGGTGATCGACTCGGGACAGTCGATCAAACCTAAAGTGGGTGATTAACATGTAGTTGTCGATCAGACCCAAAAGATAAAAAAATCGACTCGGAACGGTTGATCAGACCCAAAGGAGGATCAGAGATCGGCGTGGGGCTGCGATCAACCTGAAGTGCTCATGCGAACATGCGTACACTGCAACAAATGGGCACATGCAAAAATGCAACAAGATGGTCCATGCACATGCAATGAAACCCAAACAGTCAACAACACGTCGAACTCATCCTAACGAACTCACATAGGTACTAGGATTGACGCACTTGGATTTGCGGCATCGCCGCCTCCAGATTTGGCGTGGCTATGTGGAGGGCTTCCCCCCTCCGATTTCTCGTAGGGGAAACTTGTAATCGTTCGTAGGGCGGACTAGCTACAAATCTTTTTTCGTCCTCTAAGATCGAACTCAAACGACTTCTCTACGGAAAGTTGGGAGCGCCAAAGCCGTGGGAAATTAGGATTCTGACCAGGCAGAAGATCTAAGGCTCACAAAAGGGGGAATCACTCGGCTACGAATAGGAGTTGGCCAACACATGGGTTTCCTAACATACGGTCTCTCTAGGTAATAAACAATCCATCGCATAGGCACATCGTCGTGTCAGCTCACGTTGGTGCACGCACCCATGTGGGCGATCGAACCCACACGCCTAGATCAGACTAAACCTAGGCCCAGCAAGGGAAAATAAATCTCACCACCGTGACGAATGCAGACTCATTCTCTTTATGCTGAAGAAGAGCCCACGTTTCTGAAGAACCCCAGCAGTGCAAAGGTCCACGCACCGACGTACCTTGAAATATGTGCGAACTAGGAAAAATAGGCATAGGAGCTAGTAAGGTATGCAAAGTACCTAAAATAGACATCATATTATATCAAAATAAGGCCAACACGTACCTTAGAGGAGTTAGACGCCAGCCTTAGCAACACAACGTGGTCGTTGCTCTGGTGAGGGAAAGATGACATGTGAGGCTAAGGCCTTTAGGGTATCAAGAAAACAGCTAAGAGGCGTTGCTTCACAGACAATGCTTCGCTGGCGAGGAGGAGGTGATCACAGGTGAGATAGAGCACCGACGAAGGAATTTGGGCATGCCTCGACTAGGTCCGGATCTCAACTCAGAAGGGTGGTGCGCTGTAAGGAAAGGTTGGCCCACCGATGGCTGAGCTCTGCCAATGTGGAGGACTGCAGTGCCGGTGAGGAGAAAAGGGGTCGACTATGGCATTACCTCTTCTCCCCCACTTTTTTACATTTTTTTTCATGCAAGGGAGTGGAAGGAAGACTCGTCAGCAAGAGGAAGTGGCCAACTGTAAGGAGGCGCCGACGACAGGGAGCTGGACTGAAGGCTCCGACCAAGGGAGGAGCCTGGAGGTGTCGACTAGGGCCCAAAAGAGGGATTTCGGTAGAAATGAGGGAGGACGCCGGCGTCGGGAGAGGCTCTAGCGGACGAGAGAGGTCCGGCGACAGCGATGGCGCTGGGTCTTGCCGTTGAAGGGGAGAGAGCTTGGGTTCACGATTTCTTTCGCGACAACAGGGGGCGCTTGAGGAAGCTCGCAGGATCGGATGGAACAGGCGCAGGCGATAGGGATAAATGAGAGAGAGGGATAGGCACACAAGTTAGAATAGGGATAATAATATTGTTATTATATATATATATATATATATATATATATATATATATATATATATATATATATATATATATATATATAATATTATATGATAATAGTAATGATAATAATATTATAATTATCATTCACAAATTTTTAGCCTGTATACGTCATCGTAGTGAATTGGATATCCATAATAGTTAAAATCAATGTTCTTAAAGAAATGGCGTAGTCTGTTTAGTCATCCAGTGTCGTTCGGACCACTTTTTTATCACTATGGCCCAAAACAATTATTTGTGTATTTTTAGCATGTACATGAAGAGATAGCGACATGGGCACCCTCCCTAGGTAATATCGACGTCCCAGACAAACTCACGTGGTCTGTTTCACCATCTGGAGTCGTTCGGGTGACTTTCTGACAATCGGGCAAAAAATGATAATTTGCACATATTTACCCTCACCGCGAAGCCATAGTAAAATGGACGTCCTCCCTAGGTAATATCGACGTCTTGGACACACTCGCGTGGTCCGTTTTATGGTCCGGAGTCATCCAAATAGGCTCGCTGGTGGACGGACCAATTTAAGCCAATTTCTTGTGCGACGCTGCGAATGAAACCTGTTGACCCGATCGAAGTCACCCGATAAGTGACATGTGACCAGCCTTCGCCTGAGCAAGAGCTAGATTCTAGCAAAACAACTTTGGCACTGTTCCCCTCAACATGCGTTGAAAGGTTGCAAATAGATGTCTTGAGCTACTGGTGACTTATTTGCATGAAGCGTGACCACAATGAGCTTAAGTGGACATCCCACACATGTGACATCAAATGCCAACAAAAATCAAAGAAAGTACCATTTGTCATATTGAATATGTGAAATCTCAAACTTTAGATGATAAAAGTGTAAAAAGGCCCCTTTATTACATTGAGTTTTTAAGAGATAAGAAAAGTTTTATAAAGGCTATGATTGTTGTATTTGGCCGGTAACATTGCTTGGACATGGACGATGTTGTTCGGATCACCCAGAGTACCGAATGGATCAGGTTTGCCCATTTCGCCTTTGCTTCTTCAACCATTTTCCTTAGCAAATATAAGATTATTTTGTTTTCAACCTCCTCAAGTCCTTTAGTTCGATGATGATGTATGAAAGCAAAATTGAGGTTGATCCCTTGGCTCTTATAGAAATTTTGAACTCCTTTGTCGGTGAATTGGTTCCAATTATCTATAAATATGATGAGAGGTAATCCTTATCGATAAATTAGGTTAGCCCATATGAAGTTCCAAACTACCTCCGTCGTTATCTGTGTCAGGGGCTTTTTTTGTACCCACTTGGAGAAATAGTCAACGACCACCAGTGAAAACATATGTTGTCCTTTTGATGGGGGGAAGATCCCAGAATATTGAGGCCCCACATGGCAAAAGACTAAGGACTGACGATCAAGTGAAGTTTTTAGGCCGGCTGATGCTGCAATGGTTCATACTTCTGACTTTGGGTTCACCTTCGGGAGTATTCTTTGGCGTCTTTAAGAAAGCTCGACCTAAAGTAACCATCTCGTTGAATTCAGTGAACTAGCGTCTTTTCCCAGGAATGGCTCCCACAATCCCCATCATGAACTTCTCAAGGTATTACTTCAACCTCATCTTCCCCAATGAACTTTATGTATTATGATTTTGTCAACTTCTTGAAGAGATTTTATTTGACTAGTAGGTATTAGGCAACCTTATATTTGAATCACCTGTGATTGGTCACTTCTTCATTGATCTCCCCTGTGCTTAGGTACCAGATGTATGAGCTGATACAACTTTTCTTCTCCTTTTGATGTATCTCTGTTTTATAGTGGTTCTTTGATCGAGGGGGTAGTCCTCCTAGATGAAGGCTCTAGGATAGAAGGTCGACGACTTGATTTTTGTCCCTTCTGACATGTTCGATTTCTAAGCTTGAAAATCGATCAATCTCCGTCTTTACCTTTTCTTAGTACTTCATCATAATCTTGTCCACGATTTCAAATTCCTCGTTGATCTAGTTCACTATGAGTTGCGAATCGACCTTTACCATTATGTGGGGGACTCCTATCTCCGAGGCTAGGTAAAGTCCTGCAATAAAAGCTTCATATTCCACTTGGATGTTAGTTAATGCAAAATTTACCTCGCTTGAGTGCTATATGTTTTCCCCTGTGGTGATGCACATGAAAAATCCAAGTCCAACATTTGATTGGTTGGACGCCCCATCGCTGAACAAGGTCTAGGTCGATGTGTTGGTCGCAAGATCCTCGTTTGTCCCTCTCGGTTCGGAGATATCTACAAGGAAATTGCAACAACTTGTGCTTTTATCACCGTTTGAGGGATATAAGAGATGTCAAACTCGCTGAGTTTCATGACCCATTTGAGTAGTCGACCAGAATGTTATGGCCCGGTGAGAACTGATTTTAATGGGTGATTTGTGATAACTTGTAAGGGGTGTACCTAAAAATATGGTCGAAGCCTCCATGCTAAAATGACTAAGGTAAATGTTATTTTCACCATTATTGGATACCAGAGTTCGACGCCTTTGAGGACCTAGCTGGTGTAGTACACTGGGTGTTGCTTTCTGAAAACTTCCCACAATAAGACCAAACTAACAACTTCAGGGCCGACCACGAGGTAAAGATAAAGCTTTTCCTTCAATTTCTGACTATGAAGAAGGGGAGGAGAGATGAGGAACTGCTTGAGGTTCCTGAAGGCCTCTTTGCATTCTAGTGTCCATTTGAAGCATTTGTCTCTCCTTAGTACTTTGAAGAATGGGGTCCACTTATCACCTTACTTGGAGATGAACCTGATCAAGCATGCGATTTGACCAGTTAATTTTTTATTCTATGGTGTTTTTATGTGTGTGTGTGTGGGGGGGGGGGGGTGGGGGCGAAGGGGGGCATATTGAGGAGTGCTTGAACCTTCCATGTTAGCCTTTATGCCTCAGGGGTTTACAAATATCTTAGGAATTTGCCTGTCGCAGCTCCAAAATTGAACTTTTAGGGGATTAGTTTCATGTTGAACTTTTTAAGTGTTAAAAGTTTTCTTTTTGATCTTCAATGTGTTGCTCGGCCAACCAACACTTAACCAGTACATCATTGACATACACCTCAATGTTCATTCCTTTTAATTAGCAAAAATTAAATCCACGAGGCGTTGGTAAGTCGTCCCGGTATTTTTAAGCCCAAAGAACATTACATTGTAACAAAAAACTCTCATAAGTAATAAAAGCGGTATTTTCTGCATCAACTGGGTGGATCTTGATCTAATGGTATCCGGAGAATGCGTCAAGGATACTCAGAACCGAGTGGTCGACCACCGAATCCACCAGAGCATTGATCCTTGGTAGAGGGTAAGAGTCCTTTTAGCAAGCAGAGTTCTGGTTAGTGAAGTCCACACATATCATTCATTTTTCGTTAGTCTTTTGTACCCACCACATTGTAGACCCGGGTGGGGTATTGCACTTCCCGAATGTACCCCGCCACCAATTTTTGTACATCCTCTTAGGTGGGTCCTGCCAACATCATGGTTGAGCTTCTGATCTTTTGCCTCATGGGTTGAGCCGATGGATCGACGTTCAGTCTGTGGCACGCGACATCGATCGACACACTCAGCATCTCAATAGTTGTCCATGCGAAAACATCCTTTCCGAGAGGGTTTGGACCAACAGCACTCTGTGACATGCATCAAAAGCTTCACTTATCAGGAAATATCTATATGGTTTTCCTTCGACTGTCGGAACCTCCCCGGCGGTATCGTTGGTCTCAAGGCCACCTTCCCTTACATTTTGTATGTCCAGAGGACCATGTTCTACGTTATGTCCAGAGGACCATGCTCTACATTGCTTATAACTCGCAAATAGTAGACCCAAGACCGCTTCAGGTCACCCATGATCATGACAATTTCTCCATCTCTAAGAATCTTGACAGCAACATGGTAAGTAGAGACCACCGCTCTGAAATTATTTAGCAACGGTCATATGAAAATAGTGTTATACATCGACGGTGAATCCACCGCGACAAAATCTTTCCGTGAGCAAAAATTATTTTTCATCTTCTCCCCAACTTACTAGGAGCCTAACCACTCTAACACTTCTTTCCTTTCGTCCAAGAATCTATACTCGTTCCTGCCAACGCAATCATCCGATTGATAATGAGGCATAATTTATCAAATACCTGTTTAAATAATACATTCACAGAAATCCTTGTATCAATGAGAACGCTCCAAACGTGGTAATTGTTGATTATCACGATTATTACTGATGTGTTTATATGGATTTCCTTTTTAGGGAAGATCCTCATCGGTGAAGTGAATGGGTTGATGAGCTTCGAGTTTCACCACAAAGATTGCGACACACAATTCTCCCATAAGCAAAATTATTATAACATTACAATTAATCAAATTGTAAATAACATCAACTTACCTTATTGTTCATTTCTACATAAATGTTAAAGAATCATTTGTAATAACTTTTTCTAAGATTTTAATTTTATTTAATTTGTATTTTCATTATAAATTTAAAATACTTAATAATTTTGAATATATTATTTTTAGTTAAATGAAACTTTCTAAACATACTTTAAAAACCCTACCGCCTGGTTGAACTAAAATATTTGGTTGAAATCTGTTTGGGGCAGCTGCAGCTTATTGAATAATCTGCTGATACACTGATTAAAAATAATCTGCTGATAAATTAGATGCGGTAGCTGTTACAAAATTTTATTTTTTTGATAAAATCAGACTCGTCTTGAGAAAGCTGTCACCGCACCTAGATAGATGCGGTGTGAAAAAACTGTTTTCTGCGTTTTAAAAATGCATAAGCTGTCAAAACACAGTTTACCCAAACAGATCAGGTGCGTTTTTACCGCATCAAATAATCTGCCACAAACGGACCTAAGTCATGGTAGAGCCTTTTAATTCATCTTCTGACAGCAGAAATGTCCTTTCCGCTGGCTATCATCAAGTGAAAAATAGTGAATATTTATAGCATAAAGAAACATAAATTATGCATTAAATAAATATTCAGAACTTACAGTCATAGCTAAATCAAAAGTGAATTCAATTCTAAACACGATAATTAAATAAGCAAAATTACCTCTATTCAACCAAGTAATCCTAATCTACAGCTCTATCATGTTCTTTCAAAAACTTCATGAACCATGTTAAGCCGTCACAACGTTCACCGAAAACTATGAAATCACTGATTAGGCCTAACTTGATTGACCAATATATAGAAACAAACTATTTCAGTGAAAATTAATTAAAATAGGCATTTACACACATACCACTCAATTCCTATGTATTTACATATCCAATATATACCACCCAAACTTTCATATCTTATCAAAAATAGCACCATCATAACTACTGAAAAAGTAAAATACAGTTTCTCATGCGTAGATAAGATGGCATGCATGCAAATACATAGGAATTGGGTGGTATGCATGTAAATACCCCTAAAAATAATTAAACTTGAAACGGACCGCAGCAAAAGCTATCGCCCCCTCCTCTTCCCCTTGCTCTTCCTCTTTCCCTTTCCTTTCTTCCGCTTCCCAATCTTCTTACTGAGGCCTTCGTCCCTTTTCACAGACTTGGGCTCCAATAGATGCTTCACGTTCAGTACACCCCTACTAAAGTAGCCTTCAGTTGCCTTCAAAACCTTCTCTTCAGGCTGGCGTTTCTCCACTCTACTGTTACTTCTGCGCTTAGTGAATACTCCAAGAAGTTTTTCCTGGAAACATGAAAGGCAGAGACTCCAATGAGGCCGCAAAGAAAGAATGCGAAGGGGAAATAATTAGATGATGAGGTTAATATCACCTCCTCCATCTTCTTCTCCTCCCTCCTCTTGGTGTTTTTCATCATTGGCTTTGCAACACTGAGAGGCATCCTGTGACTTTTGGTTGGCTGGATTAAGGAAGAAGATTAAGCAAATTAGACAATAGATGGGCTTAAAGTTTGCATAATGATAAGAGGAGGCTTTGCAGGACTCCACCTTCCCACCCAAAGCAACCACATTCTTGTTTTCTAACTTCTTCCTATCTTTCCAGGTCATGGTTGAAGAGCCTAAATATTGAGTTGTAGACATTCACTCATAAATTAAGAAGAAAAAATATGGCAAAAGATAAAGGGTATAAAAATACAGCAAAAAAATAATCTAAAAAATCAAGATCGTTTAAAAAATATGAGGCGAAAAATAAATTACTCTCCATATGTAATGTCCTTGATAAAGAACAAGGCTTTAAAATCTTACAATTTGGATGTCATAATTCAAGTGTGAAACTCAAAAGGTTATATTGGGTTCTTAGTCTCGCTGCATTTCATTTCTTTTTCATTATTTCCACATTTATCAATTCCACCCCTTATTTGAATCCAGAAGCCTTCATAAAAGTTATCTCACATCAAGTTTATATGAGAACAAAACTTCCTATATAAATGGTATTTGATTTTAATAAACTCTAACCTCAAGTAGATTATCAGACAAAGAACGAAAACACAAAGAGGACTACTCTGGCAGACTGAACTGGGAACCGGTTGCCTAGCTGGTCCAAAGTAATTAAATTTATAAGAGGTTTATTAAACTAATTAAAGATTAAAACTGCTGAACCAAGACAACCCAGTTCAGGTGGTTTTACCGAGCCATATCTCTGCTGATACTGGCAGATAATTACAACAACAACAACAAAGCCTTAATCCCACTAAGTGGGGTCGGCTACATGAATCCTTTTTCTCCATTGCATCCTATTTAGTGTCAAATTTTCGTTTAATTCTAATAAATCAAGATCATTTTTTATGCAATAAGCCCAAGTTTTCCTAGGTCTGCCTCTGCCTTTCTTAACATAAGTTGTATTTAAAACATCTACTCTCCTAATCGGATCATCAGGTGGTCGACGTTTAATGTGACCAAACCATCTAAGGCGACTCTCTCTAATTTTATCCTTCACTGGTGCAACTCCAACCCTATTACGAATATATTCATTTCGCATTTTGTCTCTAAGTGTAAAGCCACTCATCCATCTAATCATTCTCATCTCGGCAACACTTAACTTAACATTATGCTTCTCTTTTAAAGGCCAACATTCAGCACCATAGAGCATTGAAGGTCTCACCACCATCTTATAAAATTTTCCTTTCAATCTAAACGGTACTTTTCTATCACACAATAGGCCGGACGCATTCCTCCACTTCAACCAACCAACCTGAATTCTACTATTAACATCCCCATCTATATCACCATCGCTTTGAAGAATGGACCCGAGATATCTAAATCGTTCACACCTTTTAATAATTTGATCACCCAAAGTTACACTTCTGTCACTAGACCTACTTGTTACTAAAATTACATTCCATGTATTCGGTTTTAGTTCTACTCAAACGAAGACCTTTAGACTCCAATGTAGACCTCCATAATTCAAGTTTTTCCTGGACTTTTTCTCTTGACTTATCCACAAGGAGGATATCATCAGCAAAAAACATACACCAAGGTACATCCTCTTGTAAATGGCCAGTAAGACCATCCAAAAATAAAGCAAAAAGATATGGGTTTAAAGCCGATCCTTGATGTAAACCAACAGAAATAGTAAAATACTTAGTCAATCTTCTTTCAGTTCGAACACATGTAACAGCTCTAGCATACATATCTTTAATGACTTGAATATAAGTCATATCAACACATTTCTTCTCAAGGACTCTCAAAGAACATCTCTAGGAACCTTATCGTAAGCTTTTTCTAAATCAATAAAAATCAAATGTAGATCCTTCTTATTATCTACGTACTTCTCCATCAAACCTCTCAATAAATGTATAACTTCCATGGTAGACCTGCCCGACATAAATCCAAATTGATTATGAGAAATCTTCGTAATACGTCTTAACCTATGTTCAATTACCCTCTCCCATAACTTTAAAGTATGACACATCAATTTAATTCCTCTATAATTTGCACACTCTTGTGCATCTCCTTTATTCTTAAAAATGGGGACCAAAATGTTCTTTCTCCACTCCTCAGGCATCTTTTTTGTTTTTAAAATAATATTAAAAAGTTTAGTAAGCAGGAAACCCCAAATCACCTAAACATTTCCACACTTCAATTGGGATATCATCGAGTCCTACGGACTTTCCCACTTGGTTTTCTTTAAAGCGCTCATCAACTTCTTTTTAATAATGCGACGGTAAAAGTGAAAAGTTTTATTATTATTAACGATATTAAGATCACTAAGGTCGATCAGTACTTTCAGCATCAATCATTAAAAAGTTTATCGAAATAACTCACTCACTTATGTTGAATATCTTTTTTAAGAAAATGACTTTTTGATTTTAAATGCTTTAATACGACTTTACTTAAGTTAAATATTTACTTTTCTTTCTCTTTGTTTGGTTAGTTTATACGTATATTTTTCACCTTGCTTAGTATCTAACGTGTTATAAAGAGAACTAAAAGCGAACTTTTAGCGTCGCATTATTCTTTACTACTTCACTGCTGGTAGTTTTATAATTTTCAAGGTTCTCTACGCTTTTACTGATTAAACCAATTTTTATAACGTAACTTCTTATATTTTATCTTTTTTGCACATTATTATTCCACTACCATTATTTTTATTTATAGAAGCTTTTCTTTTGATTCTCAAAATCATCTTTAATCAGCTTGTTTAATAGTATTAGTTAATTTTCTCACATAACGTTCGCGTCTTCATGAACATCCAGAATATTTAAATCTTGAATTTTCTTTCATAAAAATAATTTTATTTGTGTCTTTTAGGTCTTGCCATCTTATTCTACGATGTTGAATCACAAGTATTCTTTATTTTACAACTCTTCATCTTAAAATCTAAAACTAATAATCGATGTTAGATCTTAATTGCTTCAGCTTGGAATGACCTTCTACAATCCTTCTAATCTCGACGATCTCTTATTCTCATAAGAAAATAATCGATTTGTGTTTTATTAGATCCAATTCTTATAAGTAATAAGATCGTTCATCCACTTCTTGAATAAAGTATTAGTAATAATCATATCATACTGTTAAAGCAAATCTAAAATGGACTCTACCTACCTCGTTAATCGCTTCATAGCTAGTAGCTACATGAATATTTACGAAATCTTCTACTACTCTACTGAACGTGTCGAATTAAATCTCCTCCGATAAAAATTTTTCTTCTGAGGGTATCGAGTGTATTAAGTCTTCAAATCGTTCAGAATTTATCTTTAGATCTATATCTAAGCCAACTTGAGGAGCATAATGACTTATAAAATTAAAAATCTTAGTATCGATAATAATCTTAAGTCTTTATGATTCTATCTCCATCTCTATTAATTTTAATGACGTTATCTTTCGAACTTTTATCTATAATTATACCTACACCATTTCTAGTACGACTCTTGCTAGGAATACTATAGTTTAAAGCCCAAGTTATCAATCTCCTTAGCTTTTCTCCGAGCCATTTAGTTTCTTGAATACATGGGATATTTATCTTTCTATGGATCATAATATCAACCAATTCCATTAATTTACTGTTGAGAGTACCATATTCCAGAGATCCTATCCTAATACTTAGTATCATGGACTAACTTATTTACCGCATCCGTCCAGTAATGTAGGAACCGCTTACTACTCGACACTTCTGCCAGGCGCCTGCAGTAGTAGCCGCTACGCTACTTTCCATCGTATTCGAGTACATACTAGTAGCGTCGACTTCAGGGAACGCCCTAGCACTTATACTGGCAGATAATTAAAATAAGTTAAAAACAGTATTAAGGATGCTATAACGTTTAAATAAAATATTAGGCAAAAATTATTCTTAAGCATTTAAAGGGAGCTATAATATTGTTAATATGTAAATATGACACTATTTGTCAAACTGGTTTGTAAGGCTGGTTCGATTTGTAGTAGATTTCAAAAAAATTGACCAACATTCCCAAGAGCCACCAATGCCAAAGAGGGGAAATGTTTCACCACAATACTTCCAAATTCGATTTCAACCAACATAAAAAATCTTTTTTATATTGCAATATTTAAAAATATTTCATGTATAATTTTAAATTTAAAAATCAAATTTCCCATAAAGGATGGAGTTTGTTCTATGTTTCAAGAATAAATAAGGTGCTTGGAAAGAGTGAGCCAACACCTTATTTCAAGGAAAGCAGTGTGAGTCGGCTATTTTGATAATAAATTAGACTTGTTGACTCCACTTTAGCCACTCCTTAACTTAAGACCAATAATATAAGCATATTAGTCCCCTCATCCTTAGGCATATCCTAACATATACAATAATATAAGCGCATACAACAAATACTCTACAAACAACACATTGCGCAATATCTTGTCTTATTACAACACATACACACACAATCACTTTAAAAAAATATATTTATGATAATTGTTCGTTTGCTAAAAAACCTAACAATAAACTTATGATGCACTACATTACACCCGTCATCAAGATATGGCCCTCTCGGGCTAACTAAGAAACATAATTTTGTTGCGTTATGCAGCTTCCTAAGAGAACCAATCTCGGAAGTGCTCCAATATGAGTATAATTAACTTTGAAGTACCTCGTGAAACTCCGACAAAAGAAGACTCAACGTGTAAAAGTTCTACTTAATTACACTTGAGGGATCTCACAATCATTCTCCTCAAAGACATTTGTTAGAGTAGAAACTAAAGAAAACTTAAAGTATGCTCTTGTGCAACAATGATAAGCATAAATCGGTGGATACCATCCAAGCAACAAGAGACGGCAAAGTTAATGCCATGCATGACAAATCTCTATGCCGTGAAAGCCATTTCTTGAACCTCTACGAGACAATGATGTCTGAAAGAAGCCACCTCTTGATTCTGATTTATTGGCTGAATGATTTTGGGTTGAGTGTAAAATCACTAATCCGAACACCAATAGAATAAATGGGGGGATATAATAAAACCCCTCAAATATAATGAACAAAGCTCTTAAATATTGAGGTGTCTTTAGTACAACAGTTGGAGATTCATCCAAAATTTTAATGTTAAGTGTGCTTTTAGGATGGGTGACCTCTTGAAGAGTTTCACAAAGAGTAAAACTCTATGAGATTTGTTAAATAAAATCTACATGAATGGAAATTTCAGCCATTATAGCTTGCACAAACATGATGGGAGTTCAATAACACTTGATAAGAGCAACCTACAATACCGAATCAATCATTCTAAATTAGTAATGTTCATCTGTTCAGTCAAACGTGTGGCATGTATTATGAAGATAATCAGTATCCGTAGTGATCAACTGATATAACAAATCAGCTCGGTGCATTAGAATAGCCCATAAAATTGTCAAATGCTTAGAAGATACAAAAATATGAAATTTTTAAATAATAAGAGAATCTTACCCAAGCGCTCAATATCTTTAAACATTTTTCTTATATCCATACTCTCATCTTCAAGTTCTGAGTTTCTTGGTAATTCTGCAGGCATAGTTTTATCATACATATCCGCCACCTTCGATGACTGAAAAAGAGGCAAGACGAATAAGCAGCACAGCTTTATTTGAACCATGAAAAAGGGAGACAAGAATGGTCCATTAAGTGCAATAGTCGGCAAACTTAAACATTATGACTTCAGTAAAATACCAAGATTGTCTTGATACTTGACTTCAAAGACAACAACAATAACAAAAATCAGCAATGACAGAGATACAGTAAATGAAAGAGTGCCTATCTCCAAGCTCGAGAAATTTAATTGGCATGCAACGACTAAAAGTATAAAAATAGCTTTCCCATTGAGTGAAAGATATGCCGTCTATTTTAATGTGGAATTGGCCGCTATTTTTGGGGTGTAAATTGAAACTAATTTTTCATATTAGGGGTTTCTTTCACGTAGAGTTCATGCTCATTGTAAAAAAAGTACTTTAGACAAACCATTAATTTTCCATTTAGCCTTATCCATCTTGACAGTCCTCTAAGTATGCATTTGTTTCAGCTTTCCAAACTAGATTATGAAACAATCCGGCTTAATTAGCCATTTGATTCATGCAGTTTGATAACGCGGTTCGAACCGCATTTTGGATTTTAATAATATCACGGCGGGGTCGCGGTTCTATAGCTGCGTTCCGTGTTCCCGTTCTAAAGTACCTCGATTGCCCACACTAATCTACTGTGAAGCTCTTCGTCATCCCCAACTCTCCCCAAGAGCCTTCTTCCATTCGTGATGCCCTTTCTGCCTCCTTAAGGTATGATTTGGCTGAAACGACATCTGCTCCCATGGTTTGATTGTGTTTTGTCGTTGTTGCTCCGACCATTCTTTGAATGAAAGAGTATTCTTTGAGAGTAAGTTTGATAAGGCTGGAATTTTTTTAGGTGCTTCTTTTCCTTGTTTTGGATTTGATTTTGCTTTGTGTTTCCTTTGATAATTTTTGGGGATTTCTTCAGACTCGTAGTCTGATGCCGAAGTTGGGGGATTCATGGATTTTGGTTTTTGAAGGCTTTGAAATTACTCTATTGAGGGGTAAAACTGCAACAGAAGTTTGTTTTATTGATTTTATTGTGTTATTCGAAAGTTCTATATCAGTTTTTGAGGGGGACGAAGAACTTGAAAGAAGCTAGCCATTAGCGTTGTTTAGTTCTTGATTTTGTTGAATCATTATAAAAAGTGAATAATTGAAGTAAGCCTCTATGAAGTTCTAATTTGCTGTGAAGTTCTTATTCTAAAGTTATATATCAGGTTTTTCTATGAAGTTTTAATTTGCTATGCATGAACTTCTTGCAAAAGGGGTGTTTGAAGGGGATGATGTACATGGCCGAAATTTTACATAAATTGGGGTGTTAGACTTCTCTATTAAGTTTCATGTCGTGCATAAACTTCTTATAAACGGGAGTTTTAGATTTTTTTGGGAATCTCACACTTATAGCGTTCATATAATAGTTGAGGAAGGCTCCTACTTCTACAAGTTCTCTTATCATATATGTACTTCATGAAATTGAAACATTTTATTACATTTAAACAAAGAAGGTTGTGGTAATTGTTTTAGTAGTAATGCTATTAATAGAAAATGTAAGGCATAGTGAAGTTACTATTTATCTTCTATTAGAAATATACATACAGTTGGATTCGGCTCAACCTATCTCAGATTACGAAGAAACTTGATGATTTCATATAAGATGTCATGTGTCGAGAAATCTGATGCTTTTTCAATTTGAAAACATTATGTGTGGTTTGAATGTAAAAGACCCCTCACTTTCCAAGTGATCTCAATACATGTGCTATTTTGAGATTGATACAAGGAACCTTAAATTGCTAGATTAGTTTCGTATAAATTGTGAAATCATATGTCTTTTATATATATTAGCAAATGAGGCAATACAAGAAATGACATATCATCTGATACATGGGAAAAGAAAACAACAGTGATTTTTTGTGATATATGTATAAAATAAATTGATGTAGGAAATAGGCAAACAACGCATTTCAACAAAGAAGGTTGGTAAAACACTACTAAATATTTTCAAGAGAGAACCGGAAGAGTGTATGACCGTACGCAGTTAAAGAATAAATGAGACCAATAAAAAATTAGAAAATTTAGAAAGAGCTCAAAAGAGGATCTACTGGACTTGGTTGGGATCCAACCAAAAACAACATAGATACATCAGCAGATTGCTGGAATGAGAAACTAGAGGTGAGATCAAGTTTTACACATTTATATTTCTATTTCATTTGCACTTAAAAATTCTTAGACATAACTTTGCTTCCAATTATGTCACCGACAATTTGTTCCAAATGCTAAGAAATTTATATTTGGTGGAATCGAACATGAACTAGAAGAGAAGCTTGGTCTTATGTGTGGTAGCTTTGTTGCTATTGGTAATAATGTTGGACTCCTCAAGGTAAGAGCCCACTTGATCCTATTCAAAGATCACCTTACGACAAAAATGAACAAAATCGAATCTAGTTGTGCAAAGACTCCATTTTTAAAGGTAAGGACAATTCGTACCAAACAAATTGGTCCTACGTATCTGAGAACTCAAACATCAGAGCTAGTGACAGCATGTACAAACTAATCGTCTGAGGCCACCACTATACAACTGTCTTCATCCATTCCTGATGTGATAAAAATATTAGAGTAGATAACAAAAGTTTATGAAGATATAACTCTACTCACTGAAGCTAATTGAAGATCTTGTCAAGAGGGATGTTTTCACTTCCATGGCACATGAGGAGGGTTCATTACTTGCGATTCTTCTACGAAAATCCCAATGAGTAATTTTATCCTGTGTTTTGAGTGAATGGACTTGATATATTTGTGTATCAACTATTTATGATGTTGGAACATATGCTTGTGATATCAGTGGAGTTTGTGATGTATGGGGGTGTTATTTATGGTTTCAGAACTTTTGCTATTTTATGTTGACATATTGTGATGCTTCATTAATGCTTGCGCTCTTGTTTTCGAAAATACTGCTTGTGATATAGACTTGTGTAACAATGATCAAATTTTTTACAGCTATAAATCTCAATGATATAGCGTAGAGTGTGTTGCCAAAAAATTATTACTGCAGCTGGATATGTGCTTACTGAGTACTATGAATCATATATCTCTCGCATTCCATGGATGACGTCGACAGGGGACAAGCTGAGTTGCTTGGAGGTCATTCAATGAGATGCCACAATATGTTTCGGATGAGCCAGATAATTTTCTTCGATCTTTTGAATGAACCGGACAATATTCATGGTCTTCATGGCTCATCTAGAATGACTTCAAAGGAAGTTTTTTTGTCATAATACTTTACATTTTATCATATAATGAATCCATAAGATTAACTTGTGTGAATTTTTAACACTCAACTAAAACGATCAGTAGATATTTCTCTATTGGTTTGAATGCTCAAATAAGCATGTCACCTGAAATGATCAAACTTGAACATTCCACCTTCCGAAAAATTTCTCCACAAATATCATGCGATCATCGATGTCATACTTCAAAGTATATTTATAGCAGCAATATGAAATGCAATATAACCTTGATTTTAATTATGTTTCCTGCGATGATGATGTGACATCTTAGGATGACCTAAAAATATTTAGGTAACTAGTACTACCATTTCCAAGGAAATTTGTGACAATGTGTGGAAGGCTTGTGAATTTTTTTTTTTGGAATGGGAGCCTGTATAAGTTATTTCTTGCACAGCGATGACATTGCGGGTTTGTTCATTACTTAAATATGAAATGCATCCATGGCTAAGCTCTTGTGATCTGCTAACGTTACATGTTTTCTTTATTATTTTATATTGCCATTTTTTTTTGTATTTTGAAGCTTATTTGATGGTTTACTTGTGAATTTATCGAGCAGGTGTGCCCTTCTAGAACTTTACATACATACCACACAATTACTATGTATTTACATACCTAACACGAAAGTAAGTTGGCAAATTCTTGGTACCTGTTATGTTCTCTTGTTACCTGTTATGCATTAAAAAAAAAGTTGTCATTAAGGCGGAAATGACATGCTTTGTACAGGGATTGGCTTTTGATAATATTACGCACTTATGTGTCAAAAAGTAAAATGGCTTTGGATGCTTGTGCCTCTTTTAAGGTTTGGTATCTGCCTCTTTATTCATTTGGTCTGTTTTAAAAGGGTTGTGATGAGTAATCTGACCCGAAGGGTTCTTTTGGGTGGCATATCTTAAGTGCTTCTGGAAACCAAGGGCCCCCACATTATGTGCTTTCTTCTGATAAAAGATTATTCATCTCCATGTGTTTACTTTGAACCCAGAGATTTGATATCTCATCGAGCCTGGGATGGCCTACAAAAAGTAGAGGTTTTGCTCAAGCAAAATTGCTTTGGCAATGCATTATAAGCATTTGGTTTGTTACTTGTTAGTGCTTACATGTTCTTTCTTACAAAAATTAATGTGTGAATCAGCATTTTACATAATTATATAATAAGAAAGAGCTCAAGCAATTCGTCGAACTCTAAGTGGACCAAACACCGAGTAGTCTATTGTATTGCAAGTTCCTATGCGTTGTGTTCACCACACGAAAAGACAAAATATTGGCCGTAAATTTTATAGATGTCCTAGAAATCTCACAAATAGATATTGCAAGTTTTTTCAATGGGTTGATGAATCAAAATATGTAACACTTGAGTGAAGTGATGAAAAGATAGCGACATTTGATGGCACAGTGAAAAATGACGTTAAAGAGCTGAAAACTTCTTGCGAAAAACTTGTTCTTATTTGATTTAGTAATCATAGCACGGCTTCAATTGTTGTTGGCATTGCTTTTTGTTTTGGTAATGAGGTAATTTGAAGGACAAACTTTAGGAGTTTTTTATTTGCAAGCTCGTATATCTGTATGCGATGCAATTTATGTTGAACGTATATTTATATAATTGTTTTGTCGAGAGAAATTTGGGTTAATGTTTGTCTTGACTTCGCTTATGATATTCCATACCTAAATGGCATTAAAATTTTTCATTGGATTGACCGGAGAGGAAGCACCTTCAAAATTGTGTTTTCCAAACAGTTTAAAATAAATTGTGTTTCTAAACTGAGGGCATTACAGTAATTATGTCTACAGGCAGCACTTCGAGAACTATATTTTTCAAATAAACCAACTGCTTCTGAAACACAGGCTTCTAAACAACAATTTTCAAAAGCAACTTCTCAAGCCAACGTTGCTACAGCTGCATCCGAAACAAATGCACCCTAAGGCAGCAACATTAATTTCCTCAAGTATGAACCGGAACCGACTATTTTGAAAACAAAATGAACCAAATATAGAAAATCTTAATGAAAGATTTCTATATGTACCACTCAATTCCTTGAAAATTACATATTTATCAACTAAAATTCAAATTTAACTTGTATTCCACTTACCTATGCATATATATAAATGAACAAAAAGGAGAAAGGATCTTATTCCTCCCAGTTTATTAAAAATTAAGCCAACTGAATGAATTCAAATTTATTAGCAAACTGAAAAAAACTTGTGAGTGATTTCCTCATTTATTATAGAGCTAAACACAAATAACAAATAAAGTTAATGGCCATCAAATGCATTGATATTTTTTTAATTGATTTATTAGATTGCAAAATATACGAATATGTATAGCTAATTTAAGAAATTGGGGGCGCAGTTTTGCAAAGCCGAACCCAAGCTAGCACTTATAAAGTAGCTCCTAATTTAACCAACAACTGGAATTTTAAGCAGATAGGAGCCTAGACTTCCATCTACATGAAAAATACACAACTTTATTTGATTAGAAAATGGTCGATCTCATTCAGAATATCAGCTTCACTAGTCTCATATCCAAGATATTTAAGAAGCTAGATATAATAGTTCTTATGTAATGATCTACAATAAAAGCATACTTTTGGGCGATCAGAAAATTTTAGAAGGCTGCTTTTAATCATGTATTTCACCAATCTAAATTTCAAATGCTCTGAAGATCATGAATAATACATATTTCGAATTCCAAGTCTTTTAAAATGTCTTCATAAAAAAAACAAATCTCTCTGAATTATTAGACCAAATGCTAGGAAACTTTCCAAGCATATAGCGATTAAAGAAATAACTATAGACCTAATTTTTTTATTAGAAGACTATAACATATAAAATTTCAATTTTGAATCAAGAAGTTCTCCACTTGTGAAGAGAAATGTCACTTCCAGGAATTTTTCTCCATTCTACAATAGGCTTTCACTATATTCCTCAAAAATAAATTAGCACAATTGCTATCCACTTTATCCATAATCAGAACAACAAGCTTTTGCCTCCGTGCTTAAAAGGGGAAGAAAGACACCAAAATCAAAGTTATTCTTTCCAGCTAACAGTGCATTAAATATAGCCTAAAGAAAAAATGAAGTCTTCAAAATTAGCATCAATTTAAATGAATACAACTCTCACGCTCACTCAGACCTTTATACCAGCTTTGTATTGTCAGCTGTATTTATCTTTTGAATGATTGAGGAGACATCAGTAATGATGTAATATTAATTGCTTCCAAGCTGAATCCAACAGGCATGGATAAGGAGAGAAGATAAACGAGAATGTATGCTTCAACTAATAAAAAACAAGAAATGAAATGTAGATGCTCATTAAAACAATATTCATTAAAACAAAACATGTCTTGGCTTGAGCGATACCCAACTACAAAAAGTAGAAATTAACAAAGCATTAAAAAAGGACAAAACTAATGAAAAACTAAACAAAGCAAAAGATTGGCAATTGACAAAAGGGTAAAGAGGAATTTCAGAAATACCATGAAGTTGTGCCATTCTCGATAGGAAGCCCCCGGACGTGTCGTGTGAGAACTTGAAGGATCATGTATAATTGTTTTGGCAGCCTTCAATTTCACCATCTTATAATTTACATAAAAAACACCTACATGTAATGCGTTAAACATCCCTTGGAATCCTAGGTAGATTTTAATAAAGGAAAATGTATATCTAGCATAAACAATAGCCAACATGTCAAATAATTTGTAAGAGCAATTCATTTTTCCTAATGCTAAACTAAATACATAAGAAGATTCTGAATTTAACAACTAAAATAAATGCTTGATTCATAATGACAATACAAAATGAACCAAAAAATAAAAAAGAAAAAATAACAATGTACTCCTCTCAACTAAGTACAAAGAACTTCAATTTGTAAAACGGATGATAAAAATATTAAGGGGATGTTAGCTTCACTGCCATTGCAAATTTCTATCAAGTTATTAGATGTCAGGTGCATCGAATAACAATTTAAAAAGTAACTAGTACACCCCAATCTGTTGGGAACTACATGTTGCTTAAAATCTAACAACTAAATGTCACGGCCTCCTTTTTATACATAGTGTAAAGCTTTAAGTCCCTTACTCTGCTTTCTTAAATGTCAAGAGTTGTGCTCTATTCCTCTCAAGGCCTTTCTGTCCGGCTAATGAATCTAGTTAAAAAACAATGTTTTCCATTTTTTTATATAATATTAAATTTGTGAAGCTATTTGATAGAAAATTTCAGCTTTCTTTTATTTTTTAAATTATTTTCCGATAGATAATCTAAGGAGATAATCTTACCATCTATGAATTGAACTCTAAATAAAGCATTGAATGAAAAAGTTACTATCTAGAAAATAGTAAAATACTAACAGCTTTGAATACAATAAAATTGAACTAAACGTAAAATATATATTTTTTATAGCACTGAAATCTTAATAATATTGGCATTTGAATAACAACAAAACCAAGCATCCCCTTTAATACAAGCCAAAGTCTAATTTAAATATCTGGTTTCAACATCATTTTGTTAAGGCTGCAGTTTGTTGCCTGACACATTGTTGGTATGCAATAAACTTTTTACTATTTCGTTGGGAATGGATAAGCTGCCCCATGGTTTCGTGGAGATGCCAGTGCATTATATTATTGACATGGTAAAAAATTAAAATCTTCTTATGTTATGTTTTAGAAAGCAAAACAACTGAAAGAAATTATTAAACAACGCCATCATTAACTTCTAAATTTCTTAAATGTGTTTGTTAGACGAAGCAAGAGTAGACCTGAACAAAACTGGAGGTTATAAAAGCATAATAAGGAGGGAAAAAAAAACTGACCTTTCATTAGCACTCTAACTCTCAGACTAGAAGCTATTTTGGTAGAAGCTCAATGAAAGAATTAAGTTGGATTCAACTCAAATCTTTCCGAACAAGAAAAAAAGAAAAACTTAAAATGATATAACCAAAACAGGAAAAGTTACACCAGCGAAAAACCGCCCAACCATGGCCCAATGAAATGAGCAAACCATCAATGAGAATCCAGGACTACACTTTGGAAAGAGGGTCGTGACGGGTGCTTATTGGGGTAAATAAAATAGATAAACTAATTTTTTATTTACAAGTTAGTAGAACAGAATTGGTCTCTTACTGTAATTGGTGAGGTCGTTTGAGGTTGTTCAATTAGTGCCACTTATCACAGAGAAGAAACCTCAATTTTGGCAATCATGAGAAACAATAGTAATAAGGTTGTTTCTATACACAAAAGCAATGAATGAATAAAACCTCCAAGATTCCTCCCTTCATTTCTTCTACCTAACTGTGTTTTCTCCCAAAAGTTGCTTGCAAACCCTTGAATATATCAGTATCATTTGGAACTCTCATTGAGCCTACCGCCAAGTGCTCCACCTCCTTAGCTCTTCCACCAATGTTGTTTCTCATTCTCACAGAACTCTCTCCAGCTTCTTCGCCATCACAAAAACATCAATTTACTCGATCTATAACAACCGTAATTATTCCACAATGAAGGTGAATGATTGTTTGAGCTCAACAAAAGAACAAATCGCCTCCACTAACAAGATACTTTGCAACATTCAGATTTGTATAATCTCCTTGGAAGTCATGCAAGAAAAAAAACATGGCCCCTACCAAAGCAACAAAGAAACCTCTATCTCCTTTCTAATAGAACCAAGTATGAAGGAGCTTATAGCTGGTAATCCCTTCAAGACCATTCACAAATTCATGGAGGACATCTTGAGGCTTGGATTCAAGAAAGTGAGCAAAATTACAAATTTCATGAGCTCTCCAGTGATGAAAAACTAGTATTAACGCCCTTCCACATGAATGGCCATACCAATAAATGTTACCTATGGTTAGCCAAGACAAGGTTGTTATCCTTATCCTTTAGCCGTATTTCTTGTATACTCTTCACAATCATCTTGGCCCTTCATATTGAACTAGTGAAGCTCATGCAATCCTCTACAGTGGACAATTATCAATTGCAATTCAAACAACTCTCCAATGAGATATCCTGAATCAAATAAAACATTTCTAGCAAGTTGCTTCAAATAGGGTTTAAAACCAAAAAATAGTGAGGTGCAGACCCATCGCCCCACATAACAAGAACAGGCAATCGAATTGACCTACTTGATTCAAGAAAAATCCTAGACAACAAGCAACTACCCACATGCAATAGTGTTGAAGCCAACAACATGAATTTCCCTATGTTCCCCCCTACCAGGATCGTCAAAACTGCTTTCACAAGCATCTATAACTCGAAATCTAATGTCCATAAATAACAATAGCAAAAATTTTAGAACCATGAAAAAGGCCTTTGTTATAAGTATGATGAGGACTCACAAAGTAATCACATCTGCAAGGGAAACGATCTTCACCTTTGATCAAAAAAGACAACTCCCAACTGAAGCTAATGATAATCCCACAACAAAAAGTTTCCACGAAGAAGAAATAACACATAACAAAACAGAGCACCCAAAGATCAATCTCGATGTCTTGGCCCAGCTACTTAGACAACACTTTTCGCGTGTGAGGCGTCATGGCATCTCAAACAGTTCAACTTCATATTAACAGTGATTCCACACACAATTTCATCCATTAACACATTGAATTTCTCCCACAACCAATTAAAACAAAAATGAACTCAAATGTACTTATTGGCAATTAAAACCGACCAAGTCAAAAGTATCTTAACGACGCATTGCTCATTTAGGGCACTCACTTCACCGTAAACTACTATGTCTTGCCAATCCAAGTAGCCAACATTCTGCTCAATGACTAGTGACTCCAACAGTTGAGGGATATCGTAACGTATTATAACTCTCTTATCATAGCATCCTGTGAGATGGCATTCAATTGGAATAAAAAAGCAATACAAAACTACCGATAAAACCCATTTATTATAACCAAATACTCAATTTATTTAGCCTAGGCTCCATTTCCGAGTGATACCAACTTATGGCAAGATTGATAGACAACCAACAACTACAGATCTCCGACATTCGTCCTGATGCATTGACCAAACTCTTGTACCCATGCAGCAAAACTAACACCTTTTTTGAATCACCAACCAAACAATCTACTACACAAGAAAACAATTACCAAACTCATTCAAACAAGTACTCCATTGATTAATGTTTGATTATACTGAAACCTCAAATTCCAAAAAACAACCATAAAAAATAATTTCTGAAGTGCTAAATTTTAGATTGATTCATCCAAGCATTAGTTCATACTCCTCACCCATGCTACTTGTAAGAAAAAAATGGCACATGATGTTTTTGTGCTGTCAACTAGCCTTCAATAATGCCAATATCCCACAATATATTTTTATACAAACAATAAACGAGAAGCTCAACAAACTAGAGTGCAACTATTATTTCCAAATTAAATCTACAAGTCTATTACGACCAAGTCAATGAAGGAAGTGTACGTCCATTCCACCAAGTTCATCGCCGCGCCCTTTGAACTCACCAATGCACCATCAATTTTTCAGATCATCATGGTAAAAAAATATCCTTTTTTTTGTGCATGGAATACTTTTATACAGTGAAAATATATAAAATCACACCCAACACTTGATTTTGGCTTTCAATTGCAGCCACAACTATCACTTTTACCTCAAGTGTCTTTTTGCACGACAAAGGCCAATAGTGAATGTCGACAATGTTGGCCCCAACCCAAACAAGATTTGTGCCTGCGTCAACTGTCCAATTCTAATAAACCTTAAGGCACTGAGATATTTCCTCGATCTCGTTGGATATTATTGCAAATTTACAATTTCATTTTGTTTTAACTAACATGTTGTAAGGCGATGCCTTCCATTCGACACCAACAGCAAAATAGGCCTTAGATAGCCTAATATTCATCTTAACTAACTCAACATTATTAATTTTGCCTATTTTGGTCAAACCATTCACAATGCATATTGATGCTCACTCTATCAAGTAAATAAAAGCCTAGCCTTCTACAACTGGAAAATAAACTTTGAGACGAAACAGTTCTCCACCTATGTGTAAGAACCATACACCATGGAAAAAATAGTGACAAAATGGCGACAATATTTGTCTACTCCCAATTTACTATTCAAATTGACAAAAAGAATCAAGTTGTTCAAACACAGGACAAACACCATATTCTACTGAAGTCATTAGGTTACGAATTCATAATTGAACACAAGCCGAACTCCACAAACAAGGTTGCTAAAGCTCTCTCACAAATGTACGAGCCAACAAACACCACGACAAACAAGTTTATAAAGCAACTTAAAACAAAAAACAAAAACAATCAAGGAGCTCAAACAACTCCAATGGAATATGGTGGAGAATCCAACAAGCCATTCGACTTTTCCGTGAAAAATTGTTCCACAAACATGGTGGCATTGTATTGGCTAGTACTAATCTCGAATAATAAATTCTCGATCATTATCATTCAAGTTATACACATGGTCATTGGGAAAACAAAGACTTTACATCACATCAGGCAAACACTTTTTATTGGAGTGCAATAAAAAGGAAGTGGTGGAATTCATCCAAAGCTGATGCCAAGTAATGAAATACTAATCACTGGATCCAGTTGGTGTTATTACAAGGCGTGACAAATTTTTAAGATACTTAGAATGACATTGCAGTGGAATTCATTATTCAATTAGTCTCGTCCAAATGCAATAAAACAATCATAGTAGCTATCAAACATCTTCCCAAGTAAGTGCATGTCACACCACAAGCACAATAATTATAAAAAATGATAGCGATTGAAGCCTTTTTCTCCAAAACATGACAACAATGCAACATTCCTAAAAGTTTAGTCCCACCTCGTGATCGCATATGTATGATGCCAATTTTATCATTCCTCATTCAAGGAATCGAGCATAGAGTTATACACAACACAATTCACAAACCCAAGGTGGACAGACAAACAGAATTTAGCAACAGGAGGCCCAAACTCTACCTACTTTGTCATGTAATGGACATCCCAAAGAAATGGAGTCAATAATATGTCATAGCTTGAAATCTATTATAGAACCACCTTCATGCTACCATATAAATGATATCCTTCCTAGAATTATATGGTTGTCCCTCTCCCTCAATCCAGTCCCATATCGAAAACTCCTCTGCCTTCAAAATTGTTGACCAGTGGTTCCAGAACCACATAAAACAATTAGTACATAAGAATCATTGCAACATCAAAAATCAAGCGGTAGGCATTGTGCTCCTCAAATTAAAACCCAAAAGATAAAACTCCTTTCAAGCAATAGCAATACCAAACTAAATAAACAATACAATAGCACTCAGAGTCATCGTCTACAAGCTCTAGATGCCCACATTCTCATGTTCACCCAATTTTTCACATCTCCCTGCTGAACTGTACCACAAAAATTTACTTCTACATTCAACGGAACTTTCATCAGACAACTAGGACCGCCATCCAATCGTTGAACTAGATCAAATTTTGAAGTTCTGATAGCTCTATAACAATGAAAAACCACATTGGCAAGTCCAGGTCATATGGATAGAAAATCTACGAGGGAAGCCACACATGGGTGGATGATGAGTTAGATTATTCCTGCACCAGTAACAACTTTGGGGACAATGTAATCCTAGGAAGGAGAAAGGGAATTGATATGAACACAACTAGCAAAGATCCATTGACAGAGCCTAGCCACGGCCAAAGCAAATACAAACCAATGAACCATGAATAGTACTGAAGGACTGCCACTTGGAAGGAAGGTAGTGTTGGATGCATATTGCGCTGAATGAATTGGGTAAGTTGACAAAGTAAAAAAGGGTTCTTACTGTGATTGGTGGGACTGTTTAAGATTGTTAGAGTAGAACCAGTCATCAGGATAACGAAAAAACGGTTTTGACAATCAAGAGAAGCCGTTGGCATAAAGCTGTTACTGTACACAAAAGCAATTCATGAAAAATCTCTACAAGCTTATTCCCTGCATTTGCTCTTATTCTCCCTACCTGCCTGTTTTCTCCCAGACGTTCAAATGCTCGAATTGGTGTATATTCTTATCATCAAATCCTGAGGAAACTTCACTCAATTTTCACTCCCATTCTAGGATAAACCCTGAATTTACTCAATCACGCTATTCTGTGAGATTAAGAGGCTGTTTGGTGGCAGGATTTAGGGGCAGGGTTTAACATCAAGCAGCAAGAATGACAACATTAAACCCTAAATTTACTAAGCCATGTTATTCTGTGAGATTAAGAGGCTTTTTGGTAGCAGTATTTGAGCGGGATTTGAACAGGATCTAACCTAAATCCTGCCAAACAGCAACAATGACATCTTAGGGTCTGTTTTGGTAGCCGATTTTAATCAGGATTTACGCAGCTAAACCCTGCCAAACGGCGAAAAGAGCCTCCATAAATCCTTAGCTCCCGTAAATCCCAAAATAACGCCGATTCGTGATAAATCTGGGATTTATAAGTCCTGTGAATCGGCAGATTTAATAAATCCGGAACAAGCGAAGAGGAAGAATGCGCGAAGAG
Organism: Papilionanthe hookeriana x Papilionanthe teres; assembly: GCA_022702705.1. NCBI lineage: Eukaryota > Viridiplantae > Streptophyta > Magnoliopsida > Asparagales > Orchidaceae > Papilionanthe > Papilionanthe hookeriana x Papilionanthe teres. The sequence continues at coordinate 13,203,169 of CM040435.1, read as the reverse complement.
GCTTACCTTCGTCAATGGTTTCAAGTAGGAGTGGAGCGGATGAATGAGAAAAGATGGGAGTTTTGGTGGTCTCTGTAAGCCTCGATCCCGTCGTTGCCTTCCCAGTAGCTCTAATGGCGACTGTATCGCGAAGGTTCGTTCGCACAAGCGAGGGTTTTGGGTGGCAGAGACGGGTAGTTTGGGCGAAACATGGAGAGGGGCAAGCGGCGGCGGGTAGGCGGAGAGTGTTTCGGTGGGGAATAGCTGGATGTGTTTTTGGTTTTAATTTATTTTTATTTTATTACTTAAATTGATTAATAATTAACAATTAATTTATATATTATCAAAGTGATTATAATTAGATTAATTTAAAAGTTATTATTTAATATTTCATTGAAAATAAAAATATATTTTTAATTATTTAATAAAATTTTATGTATTTCTTAATTTATATAGATAATAATTAGTTAATGTTAAATTATTACTTAATAAATAATTAGTTAACTATATTATTTATTAATTAATATAAATAATTATTAATTAATGTAAATTCATCTTCTATATGGACATTGAGTATTTTGATACTAATTTATATTTTCTTCTTATTTAATCTTTATATTTGGATATTTATTTTGATAAATATTATTAAATCATTTTAAATCTATCAACAGTTTCTCAGTGTTTATTAAAATTTACTTACTAATATGTCATAGTTTTTGAGATTTAAATACCTCGGAATTTGATAAATTCAGTTTTATATGATTTATTATATCTTATTTAAAATAAATCTTACTTGCAACCAAATAGTCTGGTTCAAAATTCTCATTTTTTCCTTCGTTTTGTCTTAAATCGAGGATTTAGCAAATCCCGTTAAAAGACATATTTGCGAGACTTAGAATATTAGAAGAGTGAAAAGGTGAGTGAGAGAAAGGGGCAAAAAGACGAGGGTTACCTTTCTTACTATTTTCGGGTATATTGAAGGAGAAGAAAGATAAGAGTTTCAGAGGGTTTTATACCTTGCGATCTCGTGTCGCTTTCCATCTAGCTCTAATCGTGATTGTATAGCGACGATTCGATCGCAAAGGCGATGGTCTTGGGCGAAAGGTGAGAATGCGAGGGTCGGACAAGAGAGGTGGAAAGTGAAAGTTAGGTTTGTGGAAAGCTTTTTAGGGGTTTTTAGGAACATCCTTATTTCTATAATATACCTCTTAAATCTCAAACTAACTAAAAAATTGCACCCAATTTACCAAAAATAACAGAGCTTTACATGCATCACTCAATTCTTATGTATTTACATATCTATCACCAACAATATATATATATATATGTGTGTGTGTGTGTGTGTGTGTGTGTGTCTATTTTAATTGTGCACTTATCCGCGAGATAGTAATTGAGGGAGTAGTCTCCCATTGTGAAATCGCGGGTTCGAATCACACTATTACATTTTAAACTTTCTTATATACAATATCTTGATTTAAACAATGTACATGAAAACATTAGATTTAGTAATCAATAAAACAAAAAGATAGGAAACACATCCACCTACAAAATAAATTATTTCATGAGCGCATAACAAGGCTGAAATTATGACTCACCCAAAAAAATTGAGACTGTCTTTTAAAAATGTCTGCATACTTTTTTTTCAACTTTCATTTTTTCTATTCAATTTCAGTCATCGAGATCAACATTTTCTTAGTCTCTATTATAGCAACTTAACCTAAGGAGTTAAAAAAGCTTACTGCATGATGAAGAAAATTTTCATTAAATCTAAAAATGGTTGAGGCAATGATACTACGAGTACTTGAACATTGTCGAATGATCATTTTCCGAAAAAAAGTTGTTCTTGAATTGCTTGGGGGAGGAATTCAAATAGTGTAAGAGAGGATTGTGTTAGCTTCTTTTTCTGATGCCCATCTTAGCTATTTGGAGATAGTTTGAATCAAAATCATTTGAGGCTATTGCTGTGGTGGTTGTGGTTGTTTGAATGAAACTCATCATCCCCATGTTAGATTTGGAGATTCATGCTCATATAATCACAGCAAACTTTGCGGCCTCTAACTTGTTGCTTCTCCCATAAACTTCTAGACCTGGAGCTCCATCATCAACGTCCCACACCACTTAGCTGGACTGTTTTTTCGAAAGTTATAATAATTGTAATTTTTGCATCGATGATAGATCGATGCAAGGTCAAAGACATCCGGCTGCTAATGTCTTCTTCAGACAATAGGTAGACAAATTGATTTTCTTCTCGCGGGATATGTTTGATTCGGAAATGGTCAAGTTTGTATATCATTGCTTTGGTTTTTGTCAGATATTTAAGCATTATATGAGCTCTCATTTTAAATAGTCCATTGACTCGGTTAACCACCAATAGAAAATCATATCTAACAAGGTGTGTTATCTTGATTCTTAGTGAGAACCTTAAGCTAGCAAAAAATGTCTCATATTTCGCTTGATTGTTGGTAGCATCAAAATCGAGCTAGATTCTGTGACCGAGGGTGTATTCGGCAAGGCTATACAAGATCATGTATATTTCTTTTTGTGAGGACCATGAGACTTTGTCTGCATGGAGTGTCCAAAGTCTGTCTCTTGCCATGTTATCCCTTCGTTGGTCAGTCCTTCATAGAAATCAACTAGAAAATCGACTATGACTTGGGCCTTCATTGATGTTTGGATGTGTATAAGGTATCAAACTCATTTAGCTCCACATTCATTTTAGTAGTCTCTGCAAATGGTCAGGGTTGGATATCAGGACTTTAACAGATGGTCAGTTGTGATGTGGATTGTATGCTTGGAAGTAGGGGCATGTCTTTCGTACTTATATGATTAGTGTTAGTGAAAGTTTATTCATTATTCAATATTTACTTTCAGCTCCTTGGAAGTATTTTACTTACCAATAGATCAAGATTATTTTTTGTTTTATTCTTGAATGACCACTAATATGATGGCTTCTCTGCCAACTCCTAGATGTATATATAACTCATCTATGAGAGTGGGATTGTGTAGCAGAGAATGGGATGATAATGACTCTTTAAAATGCACGAAGGCTTGCTTGCATTCTTTTATCCAAGTAAACTGATAGGTGATCTTAATAATCTTGAAGAAAGGGGAATAGTGATCCTCAGATTTTGAGATGAACTTGTTGATGTGAGTGATTCACCTAGTTAGGATTTGCATCCCATTGAGAGTTTTTGGAGGTATCATGTCTAATATGGGTTACAAATTCTTGGGATTTGGTTTTAACCCCTTGGACGTGAGTAAATATCCGAGGAATTATGCAAGATCTTCTTTTATATGAGCCACCTCTAGTGTCTCGATGGCTTTAAGACAGCTGCCTCTGTTATTATTAAGCAAGACAAGATCTTCATGTACATTATCCATGGTGGAAACTTAACAATGAAGTAGTAGGCGTGCTTTGAAATTTTTCAATACCGACCAGTTGAGGATGACACTATACACTTTGGGGATGTCTACGACAATGAAGCAGCTATCCTCATATATTAACCTTCTCCTTCTCCCTAAGTAATTGGAAGGGAGATCACCTGCAAGTCTTTCACTCTCCCTAGAAAATAAATAGTGGTCATTACGTGGGTGCCATATGATTAATGGTTATTAACATCTTTTCAAATGCTCAAGAGAATAGAACATTCACATGGGTACATGTGTCTATCAAGATGCTATCGATTTGATAATCCTTGATGATTGTGGCAACCACAATTGTATTAGTTAAAAGATTCATGCTAAAAGGCAGATTAACGTCCGAAAGTAACATGCAGATGGATTGGTGCAACACACTTAAATAGGGAAGCTAAATATGGCTTCCATGTCCTTAATCTCCTTATGTTGGATCTTTATGAAGCCACAGGTCCATCTCCTCTAAAAATGGTTCCTACGATTCAAGTGATGTGAACCAATCTTGACGGAGTAGGCTCATCTCTCTAGTGCTCTTGACAGGCCCCTTACTCTATGGTTTAGTAAGGGCTTTTATGTCCACCAAATTCTTTCAATTATTTTTTCATTTGATTATATATTCAATCATATTAAGAAGATTTCGACACTCCTTCTTGTCGTGACCTTGATTTCAGTGATACACATAGTATCTATTTGGATCACAGGTGTGCGTGCCTACTTTCATAGGGACAAGCTTCTTGAACTAATCTTATTTTGAATGACCTCCACGACTTCAACCATAGAAACTCTCAATGTGACTTCAACAAGAGCAGGAGGGAGTCAAAACAATTCATGAATCCTCTCCGATCTTCTTTTAGTCATCCTCTCGTTGGTGTTGGTTCGCTTCTGATAGGTATGTTTGTCGAGAGTGCCCCGAGATTTCTTCTTGAAGTGTTTCTTTGGGTCCTGAAGACCATTGTAGGACCGGTTTTGGAACTTCTCCCTAGGCTCCGATAGTCGAAAAGGTTCGGGGAGACAAGTGTACACTTCGACAGAGATGTGGTCTTTTGTGAGCTTCAATAGTTTCACTAATGTCTTTGGCTTCCGCAGGCCAAGTGCATGCCAAAATAGTCATTCCCCGAGTCCTTGGGCCAAAGCTACATGAGTGAAGATAGGTTCAAGATCCTGAAATTCTAGCATCTTAAGCAGTTGATTGAGCTTCAGAGACTCTTAGTAGGTTCCCGACAAATATTTAGAAGCACTCGAGAGTTCTTTAGTAGCTTTTGCGCACTAATAAACTATATCATGAACATGTTTTTGAACTCTCAAAAGGAGGTGGCAATTCACTAGGGGTGTAAGTGAGTCAAGCAGACTCGCAAGCCAACTCAATAAGTGGCTCGGGAACTGAGCTCAATGAGCTAACGAGCCAAGCTCAACCTAGCCCCCAACTCGACTCGTTGGCTCGTGAGCGAACTTGTTTAAAAATATATATATAATATAAAATATACGCATAATATATTTTTATTTGATGCATTTATTTTTGAAGTATTAAAAATATTTAAAAATAATATTTTTTATTTAAAATTAACTGAATTTTTATTATTTCTTTTCTAATTGCTCATTCTATATATCATTTTATTATAATACTAATATGATTTTCTTTCTTTTATAAGAAACAAACAAGTTCGTGAGTCAGCTCAAACTCGAAAACTTAAGCTCAAGCTCGATTAATCAAACTCAAGCTTAATCCGAAAGTGGCTCGAGTCGACTTGTTTACACCCCTAGCTCCCTCCGGTAGAGCTGAATCCTTTAAGGTAATGAGAAGCAAATAACATTTTAAAGCATCGTTTATTCGAATTAGACACGCGACTAACTCAAATGAAACTAGGTGGCCGGTAGGGTCAGATTTTTCCGTGCATTATTCGAAAGAAGGAATCTTAAACTTTTTTGGTGCCTCGACTTCTACAATTTCTACGAGACTATGTTCTCATCTAACCCGTCATATTCTTCCTCGATTGGCATGTCATATAAGGCGTTGGGAGAGGATAGTCTTGTTCTCATCATTCCCTAGTTGAGGCCACAATAGACCTTTCTTATCTCCAACGATCGGGATCGTCCACATATAACCTTAAGCTTGTTCGTATTTAGCTCGTTCGAAATTTTTTTTCTCGTGATTGGCTCGTGTTCGAAATAGCTCGTGAAAAGTCTGTTCGTGTAATAAGTGTGAGAAAAGTGAGGATTCAATATTTATAAAGCTCAGGTCCGTGTGTTTTGTGAATTTCTTTGATTTTTGTGGTATTTACATACATACCACACAATGCTTATGTATTTACAAAATCATTTGCATTCTTTAGGGAGAGTGGACCGTGCAGGTAAAATTCTTGAGAAATCTTTTTTTCTGTTAATTACATACATACCGCCTAATTCTTATGTATTTACATATCAACGCAAAATGTTTATTTTTTATTTACTATGCTTATTAAAGTTATTTAAAAAATAATAAAGCAGAATATAAAATTTTAATATATAATTATTATTCTAATATTATATGTTTATTAATTAATTAATACGAGTCAATTTGAGGCGAGCATGAACGAACAAACATTTGTTCATGCTTGATTAGTTTATAAATCGAGCTCAAAAAATTAGTTTGTGTTTGACTTGTTTGTTTAACTAATGAATCGAATATAAGTTATTTATCAACCCAAACACGAGTTATTCACGAATAACGAGCTTTATTGACAGCTCTACTCTCATTCAAAGATTGGGCCTATATTTCTTGCTCTGGTGGATCATGTATGTTATTGCCTCGGTGGGTCCATCCTCCATAGATCTATCATTAGAGGAGATACTCTCAGTGGATCTTGCATGCGAGCCACCGATTTCGATGATTCAATGAGTGTCCTCAATTCAGCTTGAGTACGTGATCTGCACACTTCCCTTGCTTCTTAGATAGCTTTGAGCATTTGTTCTTTCAACTCATTAATATGCTAAAGCACCAAGTCTATTGTGAAATCAATCATTTCCATTAATCTTACTCTAGGCGAAAATGATATTCTTGCAGAGTTTGTATATGAACTTCTCGCTTACCACACTTTTCAGGATGTTGAATTCTTTCGAAACATAGAGTCTTGTATTGTTCATGAGTGCATATAACCTGGTAAAAATCTTATATCACAAAAAGAAAAAGAGAGAGAGGGAGAGGGAGAGGGAGAGAGAGAGTAGGGCTGTCAAAATGGCTTGTTGTTCGTGAACAGCTCGTGTTCGGCTCGTTAAGAAGCTCGTGTTTGGCTCATTCGCTAAGTTAACAAGCCTTAACGAGCCAAACACGAACAAAGATTTGTTTGTCCGTGTTCGGCTCATTTTGGCTCGAATACAATTACTCAATTATATATATATATATATATATATATATATATATATATATATATATATATATATATATATATATGTGTGTGTGTGTGTGTGTGTGTGTGTGTGTGTGTTAATGAGTAGGATGTTTAAAAATTTAAAAGATTTATAATCAATTAAAATTATTAATTAAGTAAATATAATAAAATGTATAAATTAGATTCAAATGATGTTTTAATATAAACTATAATTCTTAAATCTTGTCTCAACCCTTAACATTTTATGGTTACGCGATTAGGATTGTCAAAACGACTCTTTGTTCTTGAACAACTCGTGTTCGGCTCGCTAAGCAAACGAGCCGAACACGAGTTGAGCCTGGTTCGCTCGTGTTCGGCTCATTTACACCCCTAAGAGAGAGATGATGATGATGTTGTATGCGAGTCGTGAGAGGGAACCTTAAAAATATATTGAATTTGTATCTCACCGGAAAAGTAATGACTCTTAGAGGTTCCCTAAGTTATTAGATCTTAGAGCGTGTAAGAGAGAATAATTACCTTTGTTGTGCAATTTAGGGTGAACAAAACGCAAATCCAGAAGAAGAACACAGAGATTTAACGAGGTTCGACAAAAATGCCTACAACGTTGGGGGCAGGGCGACAAATTCACTATTTCAGAGGAGTTACAAGTTCGGTTCACATACCCATAGGGTTACACATCTATTTATAGATAAAACCTACAGATAAGTTACTAAAACGCTCTCGCTCCCCCCAACTCACTAACAAATCTCCACCTTGGCGAATATCTAGCCCCTTAGGAGAAATGCATCTCCTAGTATATGAGTCATACCTAATAAATCTCCACCTTGGCGAATATCCAGTCATTAGTCATTAGGAGAAATGCTTCATTGAGTTTCTTACACCATAGTGGGTTTGTCAACCATGCCAATTACAACACTTATCCTGTTCGCACCAGCACCTCGGTCTACTGCTGTCTCGCGAGCTCCGAATCCCTTCACACCTATACGTGGAATACCTCTGCGAAACCCCTGTTGGCGAATACTCACAGCTTCTCGCTTCCTACAACCTACCGAACTCCACCTGTCGCAAATCCTCATGCGACGAACTAGCGAATTTTGCTAGTCGAACTCTTCTGTTGGCAAAACAAGGCTCCTGTTCGTGATAACAACACGCGAACTCCTCTCCTATGTGAAACTGACAAACCACGCGACAGCCTCCTTTCCTGGTCACGAACTATACCTCGCCGAATGTCTTCCCACAAGCAATCACGAATCGTCATGAAACCCCCTGCGAACCACAAGTACGCCCCTACGAACTGTCATGACTCGAAGAACTGCAGGAACTGCCGCCGTCCACTTGTTCCGCGCGAACTGTCGCGCCTTTGGAACCGCTCCGTTGCTGAACTGCATCCCGTCCGAACTGCTCCCATCCGACTGCACTGTTCGCAAAACATGGTTCATATTCGCCGTAACCAAACTCCACTTGTTACAAAATCACTTGCAATGAACTTGCGAACTGTCTTTTGCCTTGTCGCGATTCACCTGTCGCAAAATCACACGCAACAAACTTGCAAACTCCACTGGCCAAGCTCATCTTTTCGCAAAATCAGGTTCCTATTTACCGAAACCAAACTCCACATGTTGCAAAATTCTTATGCGACAAACTGACGAATTTGCTGGCTCCACCTGTCGCAAATCCTCATGCGACAAACTGACGAATTTCACTGGCTCCACTTGTCGCAAATCCTCATGCGACAAACTGACGAATTTCACTGGCTCCACATGTCGCAAATCCTCATGCGACAAACTGACAAATTTCACTGGCTCCACCTGTCGCAAATCCTCATGCGACAAACTGTACATCGCCAAACCGTGAAACTGTATCTCACCAAACTGCGAAACTGTTCCTCATCAAACAATAATCTGTCGAGCCTGCTCCGCTTCCTCTGCTCGCGCGGAACCTGTGGAAGCCTACTGTATTCGCCGAACTGTTCCTGCTCGCCGCTCTCGATCGAAAGGTCGATCTGTTCCTACGAGCCAATTGCCATTTGCGAATGCTTCCCTTGTCGAACTCCTCAGCAAACTTCTCCACGCATGCTGAATTCCTCAATTAAATTTTCAAACTTGTTGAGGTCAAAAATTTATTGCTCAAAATCTTTCCAAAAATTTATTTTCCAGCAATATTCACTTAATTAAGAATTTCCCTTATTTAAGATTTCCAGAAATATTATTTTCCTTTCTTGCAGACCAGAAATTTCCTTTCTCATGAGACAGACCAAATTTTTCCTTTCCCAGCAGAAATGTTTGAAATATTTCAAATTAAATATTTCGCTTGATTTTGCTTCCAGGAATTGGATCCCTTAATTAGGCCCTTAATTAAGTATTTGTCTTAATTAAGTTTCTCAAAATTTCTTCTCCAGCAATCTTACCTTAATTAAGCTTCCCTTAATTAAAAATTTGTCTTCATTAACTTTCCGATAAAGTCAGTTTTCTTCTATCAAAATAAAAATTGCTAATCCCACTAGAAATTAATTAATTCATATTGAGGCCTTTCAAGAATTTCCTTTTCTCTACAGCAGGAATTTCCTGATTGAGAGGGAATATTCCCATACTATGAATCTAAGATTCCCTCATTTCCCCGCCTCCAGCGCCAAACTCTTCCGCAGCGCCTCACGAACATTGGGCTCCTTCGCTGCAGGCCCTACTCGAACAGTTCGCCTAATCTGCCATGAATCTCGCCGCATCTAAGCCCTTCGCGCGAACACCTTAGCCGACCTTTTGATTCGCGAACAACCTGCTTCCCGCGATCCCGCTTCGCCCGATCGTTCTCCCGCTTCGCAAAATCCCCGAAGCCTGCTACGATTCGTGCGAAGCCTATCGAAAGAAGAACGCCTCCAGATGTCGGCCCCTCCTGTTCGCAGATTCTCGTTGAACTGCTTCTGCGACGAATATCACGCCGCTATCTATCATGCGTGCTTCTTGTTGCAGAACCAACGAACTCCACTTGCGTCGCATGAACCCGCGACGTTCCTCCTACAGCTCATCGTCGAACTCTCGAACCTGCTCCTGTCCGGATCCGAAATTTCTTCTGCGGCACTCTGCAAACTTATCGCGCCAGAACCAAACTTCCTCTCTGCCGCAAACCAAATGTCAAAATCCTTCTTCTCTTCCCCGCATCGATCACCTCCGCCCTATAACATGGCTCTGATACCAATTGTTATGCAATTTATGGTGAACAAAACACAAATCTAGAAGAAGAACATAGAGATTTAACAAGGTTCGGCAAAGATGTCTACATCATCGGAAGCATGACGGCGAATTCACTATTTCAGAGGAGTTACAATTTCGGTTCACATACCCACAGGGTTACACATCTATTTATAGATAAAACCTACGGATAAGTTACTAAAACGCCCTCGCTCTCCCTGACCCATTAAATTCCAAGAGATATTCATTTTCACCAGGAGACACCTCTTTATTCCAAGAGACTCCAATTTTTCGGTATATGAGCCATACCTAACAATCTTTAAGAAGCAAAAAGTCAACTAGCCCCGCCATATCCTTTTCCCCCCTTTTTACAGAGGGAACAGGGTAGAAGAGTAATAAGATAATAAATGAGATATATTTTGTGTTATATGGCACCCTCACTCGGTTTCTTAAGAAAATATTGTGATGCATCATGCATGAGTCAGACAGTGCATGTACGACACACATCCCTGATGTTTGAGTGAAAATATGGGATCCTAAATGTCGAGTGACGCTTTAATTAATTAATTAATAGATATATTTACTAGTCATGATGATTTTTTCTGATGGCTGCTCTCGCGCAAGTGGGCTAGGCTGTCCTTTTGAGAGGAATGTATACAACCGCTTGGTAGGTGGGCTCAATTCAACCATTTCGGCAGGATGTTTTGGTTTAGCTACTTCGGCAGTAGGTTTGATTCAGCTACTTCAGTAGATGGACTTAATTAAGTGAAACAAGTAAAAAAAAATTGTTTTTAATTCCTAAATTGTTCGGTAAATCGCACCCAAATGATAGAAAGTATGAAGGAAAATAAGAGGAAGAGTGAACAACGTAATGAGAGCATGTAACCTTTTATTTATAAAATGATCCTTTATTTATAGGAGCATGAGATCCTTGAAATGTACAATTACATCCAATGACCCTCATCTGAACAAGGGGTATAGAAGTATTAAAGTATTTCTTACAATTAAAGCTTACAACCTTGACAATAGACTAAATTGATCAATCGAGGAAACTTTTGGTCGTTTCCATCGAATCCCTTTGTTCTTCAAAAGCATGTCGAATGATGTGAGGGCCACTTAGGTATTTCTTGACTGAACTTGCCTTCTGTTCGGCCATGATCCTTGTAAAATCTTCTTTCATTATTGGATATAGGGCATCTTCATTCTTTTGGCCTATTGTGTCGATCGAACAAATGTAAGAGGCGGTCGATTTAATGAATCTTTACAATGTCCTTATCCTGGTCCATCATTGATTCATGATCCCATAAAATTGAATTAACCCTGTTGACATGATTCTGTCATACATTTATACGATCGTATATGTGCATGCAGCGATGAGTCAGACTAAAAATTTTCGTACGTAAAACATACGCAGCACTGCGTACGTCATCCAATAGGAGGCGGCCACGCATGTATAACCTCTATGTAACCTATCTGTAACCTACAAAAATAAGGAGGTTACAGAGAGGTTACAAACATGTTACATGAAGGTTACATGGGCTAAAACATAGAAATACCTCCCAATACCCTTTGAATAAACTTCATGTAACCTGCTGGACGTACGCAGTACTGCGTACGATTTATGTACGCAAATTTTTTCGAGCCTTGAGGCAATCATTGCCACCAACGATAAGTATTAATGGTAGATTTATCAATTGATCATATCAGCATACCAGAAGTGATCAATGCCAAAAAATCAAGATCCTGTCGCACTGTTGGGTGGTTATCTATTAGTCTGAAAAAGAAAAGAAAGGTCGAAAACCAAGTTATTTGTCATAAATTTATTTAGTACGATTTTTCTTTAATATTTGAATATGATATACGAATAAATAATTTTACCTTTATTTTGAAATAAGTCGTATGATTTAAATATTCATTCTGATTTAAAATTTAATTTAGTTTAATCTAATTTGTTAATTTTGTTTTCTGTGTGCTCCCATAAGTCTAATTTTTTATTACAACTTCTAAGATATTTATAAATAAACAAATTGTTTAATTAAAGTAAAATGAATATAAATTTTTTGTAATACAGAGGTTTTGAAAATATTGATGTTTAATTTGAAACAAAAGAAACGCATTGTAAGATTTTAGGGAAGTCCAAAGTCATCTATAATTCATTTGCAGCGCGTTCCAAATCTACAAATTTGGGCTTTGTTTGGGGCATCTTTTTTCAAGTGGTGCGGCCGTAACGCGCAAAAAATTAGTGTTTGGCTCCCCGATTCGCTGTCGTTCGACGCTAAAGCGGGCGAAAAGCCGGCCGCGGGATCGACCCCGCGGCCCCAGCTTTCGCCTCGCTAATATTCGTAATTGCCCTCGCGAAAGAAGCCCCAGTGTTCCGTCCCGAGAATCTTCTTCGTAGTGCAATACCCCGCAGCCCTAGCGATATTTCTCGCGCTGTCCTGTGCCTTCTTCTTCGAAATCGCCGTCTCGCCTTGTTCTTCGTCGCCGTCTTGCCATCTCTACAGTAAGCACGCGACTGTACCTCGCAGCCCTAGCGATCCTCTGCTGCTCCTTCCCTGTTCGCACGAAGCAAACACCTCCGCTGCTCCTTCCCCGTTGCCTTCCCAACTTGCTCTGATCGCGACTGTACCGCCAACCATGGCTTTGGGCGAAACCGGGAGGGAGGAGATGGATTAATTTTGTTAATAGTTTTAATTTTGTTAATTTAATTTATTAATAATTAATGATTAATTTATATATTTTTAAATTAATCATAATTATATAAATTTATATATTATTATTTGTGATTAATTAATTAATTATTAAATATATTTTTATGTTTTTAATTATTTTATAAAAATATAAGCTTTCTTAATTATTAAAACTATTTAATTATTAATTAATGTGAATTTATTATTTAAGAAATAATTTTTTAATAAAAAATTCATTTTATATTCTTTTTTAAAGAGTTTTATTGTATAAGGGCAAAATGGTCATTTTTCAAATATAGCTGTGGGACGATCATGCAATCGCAATAAAATGACAATCGAACTTTCCTACAGTGATTCACAGGACAGTCATATTCTAATTGAAAAAGTTGAGCATTGCAATTACGTGAAATAGAACATTGGTGAACAGTCCTAAACTTTATTTTATTCTTTGTCCAGCCCACAATGTTTTTTCTCTAAATCACGTGATGTATCACGTGCTTGTCATGATTCAAGCAGTTGCCGGGACGTTGCATTTGCTTTCGGTGAATTACCAGTACAACTTTGTGATACTATAAAACATCTAGCAAGCCTTTTTGAAGAGACCTCCGCCAAAACAGGCGAACCCAATTGCAAAATGAGGAGCTATCCGCCGATCGAAATACTGGAAAAGGGATTAGTGATCCCCAGCGAGGAGACCCCGGCGGAGGAGATCTGGCTCTCCAACCTCGACCTTCTCGTTGCGCGAGCCCACACACCCACGGTCTACTTCTACCGCCGACCACTCGATCAGGCCGGATTCTTCTCGCCGGAAACGCTAAAGACCACCCTTGCTCGAGCTCTCGTTCCATTCTACCCTCTCGCCGGCCGCCTCGCTTCGGACACAGAGGGTCGTCTTTGCATTCGATGCACGGCCGAGGGTGCCCTCTTTGTGGTCGCCCAATCTGAATCGGCCGTGGAAGATTTGGGGGATTTTGCGCCCTCCGATGACATTCGGCGACATCTTGTTCCTTCCGTTGGTACCGATGATACTGATCTTCCGCTTGTTATGTTTCAGGTGAGTGTCCAATGACCATTTGATCTTATTAGGTCTCTTCATGATCCAAGTCAGCCTATATTTAAATCTAGTTGTCCTTATCTCCTGATTCTAGCAGTCTATTTCTGATCTTAATCGGCATTTTTATAGAACTGTAATCAACCTCTTCTCGCACATATTGCTGTTCTTAATTGACCTCTGCACTCGATCTCCGTCTTCCTCTTTCATTGAGCATCAAGAATATTTATTAATGGAGTTTTGCCAGGTTTTTTTATAGTGAACTTTGATTATCAAACATGTCTAGAATTCAGTGCATTATGTGTCACCATTAAACTGCCAACTTAAGTTTTACAAAAAATTTAAACGCCATTTCTCATTTGATGTGCATTAAACGCTAAATTTAGTAAATGTTGACATTGACCGAATTGAATCCTCAGATTACATAAATATATGCACTTAACTCTAAGTGAATGATTGAGAGAGTAATTTTTCACAATGCGGTCCCAATAAAAAATCATAAATAGCTCATCTTGCTATTCATATTAATTGTCAAAGCTTCATCGCCCGTGACTTTTCTTGTTTGTTTGCCATCAAGAGTGGTGCATTGGGAGGAAAGACAAGGTTTTCAAATGCCACAATTCCTTTGCTACTTTCCCCATCTGGATCAAACCACAACTTTTCCATATATATGTGTGTGCGCGCACGCATATCTTGGTCTGTTAGTGGCGGAGCCGCTGTAAGTCCCCTCAAGTCAGAGGTTCGTTCCCACCGTGATGCGAGGGCTCTCGAATTATAGACACATGGCGCGGGTCGTGGCTCTCATCATGAGACTATAATGCGCATGAGAAATCAATATTTGAGCCTCTGTCAAATATCAATTTCCTTAGGAATATATATATATATATATATATATATATATATATATATATATATATATATATATATATATATATATTGGTCAGCAAGCGACAAACTTTCGAGCACGAGATATTTCAGTGCGACAAGAAATGCCGGTCTACATCTTAAATTTCGAATACTAAAAAAATAGAAGAAAAAAGAAGAAGTGAATTTAGTTAGACACAATTGTATTTTAACTTTTGGAATAATTTACTGATTTGTATTAACTAGTTTAAAAACTCTTAATTAAATTAATGATGTCTTTTAAGTTTAATATAAACTTCTTGTGCGAAGAAAAATTCATTGTCTTATGATATGCCATTTTTTAATTAAAGTACACTTAGTAATAAAATCATTAAAAAAATTAAAATTAAACTAATCAATTTAAACCCAAAAAAAATTTCTGAAATAGTTTAATCGAATTTAACATATGTAATCGCAAATTATATCTGGGATTCTGCCAGGATTTATTAAATCCGGATTTACACATTACCAAGTAGCCTTGAAGTGTAAATTGACTTATTTGAAATTTATCAGGTAGTTTAATTTATGAATTTAAAATTAAATTAATTTTTAAATACATTGCATAAGAGTGTGCCACACTGCCTTCCATCCCATCTAATGCCGCCACTAGGCACAATCGCCATTACCACCATTGGTCAGCTACCCACCATCGAAAAATTATTACGTCCGGACAGCGTACGCAAAGTTGCGTCCGAACTTCAATTATATGACGACACGTGTTCGTGTCGGCCTCATCCCTCAAAACAGAAAAATGCAACCCGCGGGTTGTATTGGAATATTTTGGATACTACCATAATACAACCGACAAATTTAATCACACTGGCCGACTCGACCGATTTTTTCTACGAAATAAAGCGCATAGTTATATTCAAATATTCTGCAGTTGTATTGGAATATTCTCGATTTTATTGTGGTAGTATTTCGAGTAATCTAATACAATCACGGAATATTCGAATACTAACCGCGGTTGCATTCGAATATTCCATGATTGTATTGGAATATTCGGTTGTATTAGATACAGTAGTATCCGTAATATTCCAATATAACCTGCAGGTTGTATTTTTACGTTTTGAGGATTGGCTAGCATGTAACACGTGCTCGTCAGTATAATTAGAGTTCGGACATAAGCTTCATACGACGTGTCTGGACGCATAATTTTTCCCCACCATCAACATTACCCGCTCTTCCCAAGCATTGCATTTAATTCATTTAATAATCGCTAATTCAAATTTTCCTACCTGTTCAACGTGCAGCTAACCTTCTTCCGGTGCGGCAGCGTGTGCTTAGGCGCCGCCGTCCACCACACCGCCGCCGACGGCCTTGGAGCCCTCCATTTTATAAATTCATGGTCCAGTTTCACCCGTACCAACACCTCCATCCCCATTCCTCCCTCCTTCAACCGCACCCTTCTCCGCGCCCGCTCCCCTCCATCCGTAACATCCACCCACAACGAATACTCTCAATCGCCACCCTCTCCTTCCTCCACTCACCCTCCCTTCACCTCCGCCATCCTCAAACTCTCCGATCATCATCTCTCCCTCCTCAAAACCACTTCCCCCAACAACGGTTCCAAACCCCCTCTCTCCACCTTCAAAGCCGTCGTCTCCCACATCTGGCGCTGCGCGTGCAAGGCTCGTGGGCTAACCCCAACCACCCGCACCAGACTCTACGTGACCGCCGACGCCCGATCTCGCCTTCGTCCACCTCTGCCCGCTGGCTACGTCGGGAACGCCATCTTCCGTGTGTCGGCGGAGGCTGCAGTGGAGAAGGTGTTGGAATTCGGAGCGGCTGCGAAAATCGATGGGATGACGAAGCGGATTGATGATGAGTTTGTTAGGTCATTGGTGGATTATTTGGAGGAGAAGGTGGATGAGGTTGGGGTAAGGAAAGGGGGGTGGGTGATGCCGGAGAGCGACCTTTGGGTGATTAGTTGGATGGGTTTGCCAATCTATGAGGCCGATTTCGGATGGGGAAAGCCATTCTACATGGGAAGAGCGTGCTTGCAGTTTGGCGGGTTGGTTTATATTGTGCCGAGTTCGCCGGAGGAAGAGGAGGGTGGGGTTTCGGTGGTGATGGCGATGGAGGAGGAGAACATTGGGCGGTTTAAGGAGCTGTTTTATGAAGAGATTGGGGGCGTTGAGTCGGCTCGCCTCTGAACCGGATGGGATTAGGTTTGATTCGGTGGAGAGTGTATTTCTGTTTTTTATTTTATTTCACTTTTTTTATCTCGAATGTGAAATCTTTTTGAGGAAAAAAATTTGTGTATTTTTTTCGGACGGAGAGCTATGTCTGGACAATGGCCGCGATGTATTGATTGCGGCTGAGGACAAAAAAAATCGTCTCAATCAGTGCATTGCGGTCGATATCCGAATACAGCAGCGTCCTAAAAACATGTACATTTTTTTTCCTTCCAGAGCAGAAGCATTTTGGTGTCCTTATGTCTAAGGAAAATGTTTTGAGTTGGGGATACATATAAAGTATCCAAAACTTTTTATTTATCCTTAAAAATGAAGTGGCAATATCTCCAAACAAAGTGCGAGTTAGAATTTCATTATGAATTTATATTTTTGAGTGAGAAATATGGGTGGTTGTTCTTTATTTTTTTGCAGTTACATATATATCGCACATTCTTTATTCGTTTACATATGTAACACTTTAATATTTATAAGTGTAGCACCTAAATTTTTAATATCACAATTACTTAAGTTTTGAATGTGAAATACATATTTTCATGCATAAGTTATAACGATAAAATATTATAAATATAAATATAAAATTCAGATATTAGATATGTAAATACAGGAGAATTTTAGGGCATGTACATTTCATGTTGAAATTTTCTATTGGTCAAATTGTTGTGTCAATCTTTTTACCGAAATTGAGGTTCTATTATTAGTTGATTGCATGGACTCTAGATGATATTTCAATTGATGAGGTTGTTGCCCACTAAATAACTTCTATTGGTAGGAAAATCTTTATCTTAGCTCGGTTTAATTTTTCGCAGACACACATAAATATAGATGCAGTGAGGCAATTAGGAACTGAAGTAGATGAGTTTAAAAGAAACTGACAGTCATTATAATATAGACATATAGTAGTGGTCTGGTAGCAACAATCATAATCATGTTACAACAATTATTGTTGGTAGTTATGACACTAATTGGTGGCAGTCGTAGTTTGAAATTTTCAACAATGTGATGATGGAATGATCACATCAAGATAGGAATCAATGAAACTTTATCACTGTATTTAATATGACATCCCTAAATAGAGGTGTAAAATTGAGCTGTAAGCCTACCCCACTCGACGAATGCCACATGATTTGGGCTTAATGAGATAATGAGCTATGTTTGAACCTGCATTACCTTAACTTATATCTTGTGAACCACCTCCTTTCTAAAATTTTAATATAAAATATATATTTCTAAGCATCATTTAATTTTTAAGATGTAAATCACTTTGCTTGCAATCTCTGTTGCACTAAGGGGTGAGAGATGGCTGCTCAATTAGTTTTTATTTTTAATTTCTCAATTGCATTTTATTTACTTTTTCCTTTTATTTGAAATAAAATATTTTTGAAATATTTGATTAAGATATATGTTTTTTTTAATATTTAAAATAATAAAAATTATTTTTGAATGTTTTTAACAAAATATGTTAATTTATTTTTAAAAATAAAAAAATAAAAATCTATAGAAATACAATTAATATATAAATATATTAAAAAATAAAACAAAAATTAATATTAATCCCAAATAAGTCCTTAGCTTCCATGCATGCATGCTTGATGCATAAAACAATGGTGTGCCAATCAAGGGTTGAAACTCAAATGTATGCAGGCTAAGATATGAAAAATGCTTATTTACTGCTTTTGAGACATCATTGGGTGAATTGTATTGCCAATGCGAAATGGTCATGGGCCAGTTACAGGCCCACTAGCCCAACTGGAAAACCCCCCTATATCTTTACATGAACATGCAAGTAGACCAAAAATCTAATAGTCGGCTCACAAAATAGGAGCCTGCAATCCACGAATACACAGTTTGACTCTGTTCAGTGCTCAGGATAGGCACACTCTGTCATTTAAACAGAGACTGGGACTAAATGCAATGCACAGGAGCTTAAACAAAGTTGTTGCACGAAACTTTCGAGGACTGTTTACATACATACCACTCAATTCACATTTATCTATATAGGGAGCTTAAAACTTTTAAGGTAATTATTTATCCATTAACGACAAGATTCATGATAGATAACATAGTAATTATCCAAGAAACAGACTTAGATGGTTATCCCTACAAAGGCTGCAAGTTATAGGCGATAACCTAATCGAGTGACCGAGAAATGGGATATATATGACTTGAGTCTGGCGGTAGTATATAAGACAGGTCCTACATTCTATATAATCACACTTATCCATTCGAATACAACAATATATTTTTATTTATTAGTCTTTCAGCCTCACTACAACAACCGATTGACATAACAATTTGAGATAAAAAGAATAAACCCAAGGTAAAAAAGCATGTAACGATAAACCTTTCCATTTTTCATAAGTCAAGTTAGATTTACAAAAAATGAATCACAAAATGCGAAATTTACATGTACATATGAATGAGCATAAAAAAGGCTGAGGTGATATTTCCTAATGTCATTTAGAGAGATGCAACCAAATCTTAAATGATTGTTCAATACAAAGCTCCTGTTAAAATGAATGTCTCATCATCATGATGCTTTGATCACTACTGAATCTGGAGTTGACCACCCTTCATTTCATCTAGGTGTTGATGCATTCGAAGAGCCATATCCGAGTCAACCTCCACTATCTCTTCAAAAGCATCTAAGTGGTCCTTTAGCTCCACAACAACTTCCTCGAAGTATGTGATTCAGTCGTGCAACTCTGACATTTCGGGTTTATCTCGTGTCGAAGTGTCACCAACCAGTCTTTTGGTATTAGAAAATGAGTCATCTTTATTTCTTGCAATTTCTCCATGAGTGGTGACTAATTCTGACAGCAAATTTGTGACATCCACTGAGAGGGTTGTTTGAGGGATAAGAGATGGTCCTGCAGATTACCATGAATCACTAGTATTCATCAACAAATTATATACAGAAGTTAGGTCGGTCAGTACTAGAATCACCTATTCTACCCTCTTTCCCTCTAAAGCCGAAGACACGTCAACAAACTGTGATGCCAGTGAGACCCTCATACCCGAACCATCAACAAAGTTCTGCATCGGAAGAGAATGCACAAAGTTCGACTCAATGGTCTCTGAGTCTCCGATCTCCATAGACTCGCACTAGTTCAATCCAAAGAAGAAAGGAAGAAAAATCTCGTTGAGAAAGAACAAAAAATAATAGGCCCCACCTCTATTCATAGAATTTTAGATCACACGACTCATCAATACATTTCATAAGAAAAATAAAATATGCAGTAAAGGTACGAGCAAAAATAAAGGTTAAAAGGATCGAAAACCTTACTTTCATTTATGATTTAAAAAATACAAAAGCTTTCTAACATTTCTTTACAAGTATTTAAAAAGAACTTTTTTTTTTCTAAGTATAGGAAAGAGCAGAGTACAAGTCACACATTGAAAAAACAAACATCGTCCTCCTCACTCTCTTTCTCCTTAAATTCAGACAATAGAGCACTTGGAGGAGATCAACTTTGCCTCTATCATGCGGCTGACAATGAAGGACACCCCCTCCCTGATCTTTACAGCGAGAAGCACCACCTACATCGATGGGAGGAGAGCTCAACAAAAAAATTATTAGATGTTTCATCATCGTCATCTTCTCCTCCAGAGCTTAGTTTTCTCCCCGAGTGACTGATAATAGCTCAGGCCGTCTGAGAATTTTGGATTCAACCATTTTCGCCCATTCTTCTATTGACTACTGCTAACTTCTGTCCAATCTCCAGTTGCTCTTCTCATTTCTAAAGGAGGATTGTTGACCATAAGTGGGAATCCTCCTAGGTCATCAGTTGGTACTTGTTGATTATTCGAAATAGAGTGGGCAGAACAGATAAAGTTGGTCAGTAATAAAGGATAGGGAGACGCCACCGAAGAATCATAATACCAATCCTTCCTGAGACCGCTCAAAGCAAACTTGCCATCCAAGCGGGTGCTTACCTTCACCTCCTCGTTTTATAAAGCAATCCACTTGATTGAGGATACCTTCCACTTCTTCTGAGTTTGAGGAAGAGACTTGTCGCTCAATTCGATCACATAAGCTTTCCCTTCACAACGTCCATTTTTGTGGTTGATGGCTCATGTTATCACTGGGTAGATCCCACCAAGCTGACAAGAGAATAGCAACTAGCTTTATCTCTGACTGATTGGTCAATAAACATAGTAGCAAATGCTGTTTCTAGTCACTTTACAGAGGCTTCCCACTCACACCGTGTCAGCTATGTCAGGCTCACCATTCTTTTGGCCTCTTGATACCGCGCTCCTCCAGGTATCCTCTGATAGTGATAAGCTCCCCGTATCCCAGGAATTTGACCGCGAAGTGGTAGGTGGATACTACAACCATGAAGTGATTCGGCAGCGGGCAGCCAAAGAAGGCGCTGTAGGGAGGAGACGAGTCCACTAAATCAGTAAGTCCTCCATCTTCTTGAACTGCTTCTCTCTTTCTCTCTAGGTGACCGCTTGTGGCATTACACCAGTGCCTCCTTCTTTTCACCTGTAAAACCAAACAATGGGTCGGCCGGTGCTACCAACCGATTGGCGCGAAGGTTAAGTTTATCAAACACTTATTAGAATAGTATGTTCACAGAGCTACCATTTTCAATAATAATACTTCAGAATTGGAATTTATTTATTATCCCCGTTACAAATACAACCTCATTGCAGAGTTTTCTCCATTAGGGTAGGTCATCGTCCGTGAACGTGATGGGGGGACAACTCCCACTTCTCTGCATGTATGTGAGGTCCGCAATATTGGCTCTCTTCTGGAACCTTATTCTGGAGAATTTTATCCCTCCAAGAATGACTGTGACTATCTTGGTGATGTGGACAACATTTGTCCGGGCGAGACCCAGTGGAGATTTTACGGTCGGATCTTTTCCCTGCCTCTGACCAGGGTGTCCCTAGGCCACAAATTCTTTTAGCTTCCACTCCTTTATGAATTCCTCAATGAGACTTCAGAGTTGCATGCATTCCTCAACGTCGTATTCATGATCCTAATGATACTTTCAATACTTCTTTATATCCTGAAGAAAACCTCCGACACTATTGGTGTGGCTTCCTTGAAATACACACTGTCCTGAATGACATCCACAATTTTGACCGTTGATACCCTTAGAGGAGTAGCCCACAAGCCCTTGAAATTACTGCAACGTTGTTTATTACCTTATGTCACCCTCTCATTACCAGCTTGACAACGAATCATGGTTCTCTCTTGTCCAGTCTGCTGGTTGTATCAACCGAATCTTCTGTTTTCGTGGGAGGATTGGCCATATTTGAATTGATGTCGGACTGGTGGGGTGCTCTTCCCTTGGTTCAGTCCCTTCGCTAGGAGGATCTCTCTTATGGACTTAAAACCCTTCTAGATCTTGCTTGGGGTGCTCTAATCTGCGTGGATGTGTTTAATGGGTCTTTCCAATAGCTCGACCACACCTTGAGGTTCACTCATGCTGGGATCATAAGAAAAACACTCGGACATCTAGCATTGCTTTAAGGCAGCTTGGGCTGCATCAATTCAGGGGTACTTCAGCTCCAACATTTCTCTTTGGAAGCGTGAAATGAATGTGTGTAGGCTCTCATGCAGAACTTGCTTGAGTTACAAGAAGAATTGCATGTTCTTAGTGCCTTTTTGGGCACTGCCAAACTGTACCAAGAACAATCTCTTGAAGTCGGTGAAGTTGCTGATGCTCCCAGTTGGAAGTGCATGGAATCACTTCAGAGCAGATGACCTTTAAGTGGTAGAAACCTGACGGCACTCAAACACGTCTGAGATCTTGAAAAAGCACATGAACAACTCTGATCGGCCTCTGTAAGCCTCCAAAGTTGGTAATTTAAACTTTTATGAGTGATATACTCCATATATGTAGAGGGAGAAAATGTTATCCGACCGACATAGCGCCTTACTGCGCTCTAACCGCTGCCTTTTCACTTGCGTGGATCTCACACTTTCTTGGTATTGTGAGTCGTCGACCCCCTCTATATCATTGTTCAACCTTCTGCAATTGTGCGCCGATGTGGCCTTCTACGGTTAATTTTGTCCCCGGGGGCTTGACCTCCTACCAAAGTAGCGACGGCTCTCGAGAGATTCACAATTTGACCCGACACCTTGTCTATGATATGATTTGACTCCTCGTATCTTGCATCCCTTGCTACAAACATTCCTTTATGTCTTCTCGTTTAGGTTCAATGTTGGTTATTTTTCTTTGACCAATATCTTCCATATGCGATTACTGCGCTCCTCTTCTTGTTGAAGGCATGACTCCATGCTCACTACATTGTTTAAGATGTTGAATCCAAATATGTCAGGGAGACATGCCTATGGAATAAAGCACTTCAGAAAGGGGTGGAGAGAGAGAGAGAGAGAGAGAGAGAGAGAGAGAGTTGAGTACTTAACAATAAAATTTTGTAACTTTTATTCATGAAATTGACCCTCCTATTTATAGGAATGTGGGATGTTAAATTACATATTGTACCTTAATATACATAGATACAACAAGGGTATTTCAGTCTACACATAAATATGGCTCGGGGACTCACAGATGTCCGACCGGAAAGAGCTGGGTGGCCATTAAGCTCGGCGTCCATGAGGTCGGCCTGACCGCTTGCTGGGGATAGCACCAACTACTTTTGAATGGGACAGTTTGCCCTGTTGACCCGACCTGGCTAGAGTGGAAGGCTCATGACTTGTTTGCTTAACTCTGGTCAGATAGATTCTTTGGGATATAATTTATTCTTATTCGCATGAGGAGTACCGTCCTCCCATCATACATGAGCCGATCGGCTAATTGTGTGATCCCGGGCCGTCCTTGGTGGTCCCACAATGCCATGTTACATTTTCTGCCGATCGTGAGATATCTTTGAGATTAATGCTGACACATTCTTGACGTAAACATATAATGAAAATTTGTTGATGATGTATCAATTATATAAATAATATATATATATATATATATATATATATATATATATATATATATATATATATATATATATATATATATATATATATATAATTTCTTTAATTTGAGCTAAAATATGTCGAACACATTAAAAGAAGGATTTGTAAGTTCAACACATTTATAGTTCGAGTTTAAAAATTTATTCATGTTCAACTTATTTACTTAACGAACAATTCAATGCAACTTAATAAATCAAACACAAATTATTCGCAAATAGTAAATTTTTTTAACAACCCTATTTGTCACATAAAGACTTCCATTTTTTCCTTTGTGGAGACTAGGAGTGTAAAAGAGGCTCAGCTTGTGTTCGGCTCGTTTGTATTTCGAGCTCAAAAAGTGTGTTAATGTTCAGCTAGTTTGCTTAGCGAGTCGAACACAAGTCGTTCACTAACAAAGAGTTTTTTTATAACCCTGATAACATACACATAAGATGTTAAGGATTGGGGTAAGATTTAAAAATTATTTTTTATACTAAAACATCATTTGAATCTAATTTAATAATTTTTATTCTATTTTCTTAAAATAATACTTTTAATTATAAAATCTTATAGCCTTGTAGTCAATTTTTTTTTTAATACTACTTATCAGAATAAATAAATAAATACACACACACGATGAGTAATATTTTGAGTCAAAATGAGCCGAACACAAATGAACAAATCTTTGTTCGTGTTTTGCACGTTAACTTAGCGAATGAGCCGAACACGAGATGCTCTCAAACAACGATCTATTTTGGCAGCCCTAGTGGGGACCTTAATGTATTTCAAAAATTTAACACCTAAATTCTTACCAACAAATTAGGCCATTTATTACACGCAGATTTGGACTCCACGTGGAGAGAGAGAGAGATATGAGCTCGGTTGGGCCAGAGAGAGAGAGAGAGAGAGAGAGATGAGCTGGGTTGGGCCAACGTCGACCTCATTTGCAGCTTACGAGTACCAATTGACTCCATAAGCACATGTATGCTCCAAAAAAGGCCTTATGCCAACCTTTAGTACTATATATTTGGTAGATCATTAATAATATCCTTGAAAAAAGGAAGATTTATATACATACAACTTTATCTATTGTCATGTCTAACACCTAAACATCATTTGTAACATATATATATTTATTACCTTAACTGCCATTAAAATGTGTATTAAATATTTCTTTTTAATGTAAACATAATAATATTCTAGGTGTGGTATGAATTATTTGGGTAGTATAAATGTAAAAAACAAATATATAGCACCTTAACTGTCATGAAAAGGTGTATTATATAATTAGTAGTTCTCCGTGATTGTTGTAAACGGTGGTCGTTGATCTAGCTCGTCATATATCTCATAGTCGATTGCTATGGAGGCTATGAAGTCCCTTGTAAGTCACATGTACTGCGGAACCCCGAGGTATATTGCAAAGGAACAACACACCCCACTTACAGTGCAACGAAACCTCCCAAAGATGGCTTAACAATACACCCCAAAGATAGTGACTCTCTGAGGACTCTTAAAGTTCCATTCGTGCAGCTCCTGATTTCGGCCCGTGACCCACAAACATCAGCACAACTCATCACTACGGTCTACATGACCAACTACAACTTACATGACTCACAACTCTTGCAGCTTTTGACTCCTATGCATGCCCTACATATATCATAACAGCTCACTACTACAACTTACGTAACCAAGTACGACCTATGTGGCGCACAACTCTTACAACTCTTAACTCCTGCCCCCACGCCCTACAAATGTCATCATAGCTCACTATTACGGCCGACGCGACCAACTATGGCCTACGTTGTGCACAGCTCATGCAACTCCCGACTCCGAACCCCATGATCTATAAACGTGAGCACAACTTACCACTATGACCTATATAACCAACTACAACCTATGTAGCAGATGGCTTGTGCATCTCTTGACTCTAGCCCCCACGACCTACATACGTCATCACAACTCACCACTATGACCACCATGATCAACTACAACTTATGCGGTTCACAGCTCATGCAACTCCCGACTCCTGCCCTTCCAGTCTACGAACGTCATCACATCTCACAACTACAATATACGTGACCGATTATGACATACATGGTTTATAGCTTGTGTTGATCCTGACTTTGGCACTCACGACCCATGAATATCATCACAACTCACCAGTACGGCCTAAGTGACCAACTACAACTTATGTGGTTCACAGCTAGTGCAACTTCTGACTACAACCCCCTGAAACCTACGAACGTCATTGCGGATCACCACAATGGCTCGTGTGGCTAACTGCAGACTGCGTGGCTCAAAGCTCTTACAATCCCTATTACGACCTCTGTGGCCAAACAATGCTTCTAAAGCAATTATTTACGGCCCACATGACTACCACTACCAAGACTTTCAACTTCGGCCTATACGACAAGCTGGCATTACGACCACTGTCTACAAAATTCACGGAGGAGTATTGTCTTAAAAACATTCGACTACTGCCATTGCAGCCTACTATCTTTGAGAACTACATTCATTATAGTTAGATTACAACTATAATTGATGAACTATGATGTATATTTACAATGATCAACTCTGCAATTCCATTTTTCCTAATTAAGGAGAAGAGTAGATATGTTTATTCACCATTCATAGTGGATTATTTCAGCTGGGCTAGACGTGTGGTTTTTTCCACTTTTCAGAGTTTTCCATGTAAAATTCGAGGTGGCTCGTCCGATTTACTTCTTTTTAACTACCTGAGTATGTGCTGAGTTCCGTGCAACACAAAGACACTAAATTTATGACTCTTATCGTCGTGAAACTTCCGACACGCATCAATAAGAATTAGAATGCATGCATTTAAAGAAGGAATCCAGACCACTCCATTGGACTGCCCAAATATACTCCCTCAATCGAATGATAATTTGTGGACAATTAAGTGTCTTAATGATATTGAAATTGATTGATCTTTGGATTAATCATGTCGAGACTCTCGATTTGACTATACGCTTATCCTGTTTGGAGTACATTTCACCTTCCAATTAGAAACCCAAGGCTTTCGAAAGTGATTTAACGGCTTGATATTGTCTTTATTTGACTCAAATTGGGTCAATTTTGGTGTCATTGGACATATCTCGTCGAGTTGCAAGTTTGACTGTATATTTGCTGAAACCAAAATTATTAATGATTTTTAATTTGTGTTTGAATGTTTTTGATCCAAAACATACCTCGAGATTCATCTCATATGATGAAAATTTACTGACGATATATCAATTATATAAATAATATATATATAATTTTTTTTTTTGAGCTAAAATGAGCGGATTCACAGAACAATTTTAAATGAACTGAACACAAACAACAATACGAATAACAAATCTTTTTTTACTTCCCTACCCCACCTCTACCTTTGTGTAGGCCTCAATGAATTTCAGAAATTTAATACCCAAAATCTTCCCAATAAATTGGGATACGCATTAAACGCATGTAGATGAGCTCGGTTGTCCCAACTTCGACCTCATTTGGCAGCTCACATGTACCAATTAGCTCCACTTGTTTTAACACTTGTATACTATACTCCTCTCCTATTATTTCCTTTTATTTTTTTTATAAAATTGGTGAGGATATTGACTAAATTTCACACCGCTCATTTTATCCCACTTAGGATAAGGAGAAATCTATAATAATGTGAAATTCACATTATTATAATTAACTCAATAATTAAATTTATATTTATTTAAATACATATAATATTTTTAAGGGGCATTCAACTACATATCACCCAAAACTTATTTATTTATATATCCAACACCTAATTTTTTTTTTCTTATATTTATATCACCCAAAGCTTTCATGTCATATAAAAAATATTATTCTTTTAATTTTTTAAAAAGTGATATTGCTTTTAGCAAACATAAAATGACATATATGCAAAAAAAAAATTTAAAGTGTAAAGTGCCACAATAGTGCTCGACTGCTTATATGGTGTTGTTTTAGTTCTACAGTTTATAGAAGCGTCAAATTAGGTTCCGATTCTTTAAATTTGAGTTGAAATAATTAGAGCTCAATTTTAAAACAATCAGAAATTATTTTGTCACTTCTATAAACTCTACGACTAAAACAACCTCATAAATAGTCAAAAATTATTTAAACAGTTTAAGGTTTAGTTATTATATATGTGAATACATAGAAATAAAGTGGTATGTATGCCATACTCATCATCAAAAATTGAAGATGTTGATAGGCTTTATCATAGATAAGGTTGCAAATGAAGAGAGCTATCTCAAATTCAAGTGGTTTAGAGTCTTTATCATGGTTAAGTTTGCTAATGTAGTAAGCATTTGATAAATTACTCGAGGGTTGACTCTATCAAAGCACATTTATGATCATTTGATTTGCTAATCTATCAAGCATGTGTATTTTTATAAACCCTAGCAATTCTTTCCGAAAGAAGCTCCGAAGGCACATTAATAACCATCATGTCTATGGGATCCAACATCAGGTAAAAGATTACCTGCATAATACCCAAGGGGAACGTGATTGATGTATTCAAAATTCTTTAATTTTACAATCATGAAGATATACAGTCTATTTTAAATCTTCCATCATGTCATGCAAAATATGATTTTTTATTAAGGAATGTAGCTATATTATTTCCATGTATTTTGTAAATTCAGTGTCTCGCAAATCAATCACACTTCCGGATTGGAGTTGCGAGCAACCTATGAGAGAAAAGGGGTAATTTTTTACTAAATGTTAGAGATCAATGTTGTCATCCTTTCCCCTCATATTCTTAGGGTCAGGATAAGCAACATTTCACACATACCTAAATGGTGTTCTCATCATTGCTCTTATCATGAAAACCTCCGACTTACACTAGCTCCGATGATCTATATGAGGCATGTTAAAGATGCTTCTAATTGCTATAGGATAGGTAGTAAGGCTTCGATCTCGTCCGATTGCTCTAACAAAACCTCGAATGAATATTGGATTAAACCTAGTTCACTATCAAGCTCTTAGGTCTTTCAAGGATATATTTACAGTTTTGAAAAAGTTTTCTGCAATGTGTTTAATTCGTATTTAAGAATTAGACTATGCTTAACCACTTGTTTAAGACTTCAAATCAATGAATTATCGATTTCCTGACTTGTGTCCCTCACATTTCACATTTGGATAATTTAAAACTTAATTATCCTCCAATTCTCAACAATTAGGATAATTACAATTATATCCCTTTAGTAAAAAAATGCGTGAATTATTTTCTGCCATTTTCCCCTTGTATTGTCAATCATCTTAAAGGATTAAATGTTGTCAATATTACACATAATCCTACTAGTTTAAGCAAGATTTTTGTTGAAGTGTAAAATCTCATAATTATCATTTTGCCCATAAGGCTTCCAACCCCATAACTCATTTAGTTTAACTCCAATGGTCATGAAACTTTTGATCTATTATTCATGGGATAATTGAGATATCAGAGGAGAAATTATATTATTCTTATTTTCTTTAATTTTATTTTCTCTAATTTTTTAATTAAAAAATTATGAATTTTCAATGTTAATTAATTTAGTTATTCAAATTGGGTTCTCTATCCTTAGGAAAATTATGTGCTGTTACTAAAGGTTAGAGGATTACTTAGACCAATTTTTATGATTTTTTTAATTATATTTTAATTTTTATGAATTTTTAATTGATTTTCATGATTAAATAAATAGAGAACATAATTTAATTTTAAAAATGCAAATTTTTAAATTTTCATTGACTTCGAGGACTTGAAGGAACTCAGAGAACTTAATTGTATTTTTTTTTTTACTTTTTTTTTATAATTATTTCAGGCAATAATTTATAAAATTACAAAAAAAAAATTGACAGTACATTCTGGGCCTTATAAAATTTTATAAAAATTTTTTAAAGTTGTTGTATTCAATTGGAAATTAATTTTGTGACATTTTCAAATATTTGTATTTTTACAATTTTTTAGTTATTCTTTTGCTTATTTTTTATTTAAAAAATACTTAAAAATCAATTTTTTATTTTGACTTCAATTTTATTTTTTTTAGGTGTATCTGACCCTAAGGATTTCACCAAACTCAATTTTGTATTTTTTTCTGATTCTTATTTTATTTTCTATAATTATTTTAATTAGTAATTATACATATTTTGAAAAATAGTTTTAAGTAGAAAAAATATATTTTTAGGTCTTATAAAATTCAGGGGAGTATTTTGAAGTTATTATCTTTGATTAGGGATAATTTGGTGACATTTTAAAATATTTTGTCTTTTTATAATATTTTAATTATTTTTAATTATTTTAAATGATAAAAAATAAAAATTTTATTTTAATTACAATTTTACTTTTCCTAAATATCGTCGAACTCAGAGAACTTATGTGACTCAATTTTGCGTTTTTTTATTTATATTTTAATTTCTATAATTATTTTATGATAAAATTAATGATATTATGGATAAATACATTTAGGCTTTAAAAATATATTTTTGACTTTCAAGATTTTATGGAAATGTTTTAAGGTGGTTTTCTTCAATAAGAGGAATCTTACTGTTTTTTAACTCATATTTATATTTTTATAATTTTTACGATTTTTAAATAAGAAAATACACAGAAAACATATTTTTACATTTTAAATCCTTTTTTTTAAAAATTTTTTATGTTCCTCTGACTTCAGTAAACACACCAAGTCAAATTTTACTATTATCTGTTTTTTATTTCATTTTCTATGATTTTTTAAATTAAAAATGAGGGTGGTCAACTTGGATAATTAGGGCTTTCAATGCTAGAGGTGTTTTGTAACTTTTGAAAAATTAGAGAACATCGTTGTTAAGTTCACTAGTGACAAACCCTCCAAATTCCAAGAAAATGTGATTAATATTTGTTATTTACAAATCAATCAAGCTACGGAATATTTATTTAATTAAGAACAAAATATTGAACATACATTTTTAATTTTTGGTTCATAATATTTTACTATGTTTACTGACCACGTGGGTGTTTTTATTTTATTTTTTTGGAATTTCCTACACCAAGTTATGAATTTTCCCAGTTTCTGAATTTATTTAAATAAAAAATATCTCATTTGTCTATTTATCTACATCGGAGCCACCACAACATCGACATCTCTGAAGCTGCACGTGTCGTCCGAAGAATGGTTCGCGCTTTCCACGTGGTGCTGACTTGTCTCGCTGCCAATGTACCGTCTTCTCCATGTGAGTCGATCTCTGTCGTCTATCCAATACACTCGCCAACGGGCGACATCCGTTCGTCGTCCCCGATTTCCCTAACCTGAAACCGTCAACACTAAAAGGCTTCGATCTCGTCTGATTGCTCTAACATGTTGGGTTATAAGTTATTTTGTTGGGAGCGTTTCCAGCTTTATAGCTGAACCTCCCATTCTCTTCTTTTCAGTGGCATCCTCGCTAGTTTGATGAGTATAAGTCTCACCCCTTGGTGCTCCACCTGATAGTCATATGATAGAGTTTTATTTCTTTGACTTTAGAGCTACTGAGGTCCCTGCGAACGACGCAAGTCACAGATTATTTACCGGGGTTCTCTGGATGTGTTAGGTCGACTGCCTTCACGATTAGATAAACTTAGGGTCTTAGTGGCTTAGATGACGGGTCTGTGATGCCCTAACCTGGCCACCTTTGCATCTTATGGAATACTCCTCCCTTTTTTTGACTATCTCTGTTGAGCCCCATCACTCCTTTTGTCTTCGTGTACATCATCTTGACGGCCAAATTACTAATGAGCTACCGCTCATTTGAGATACGACGATTACTCTTCTTCCCTTATAACCCGAATGTGCGTTAACATATTGGGATTCCCCGTTAACATGATTCGACTATTTCACATGCACTGTAAGTCGATGAGTCTATTACCCATGTGGGACCATAAGAGACTCACTCTCCGTCTCGTCACTTAGGGGAAGTTTTCCAAGTATCGGAGCATTCCCATGCGAGATAACCATCATTTAATAACCACATTTATAGTTGTCATTATAAATGTAAGCAATATTTCCTATATCAATAGTAATATAGGGCAACCCCCATGATATATTATCCAAGAGGGACACGTCCCTTGGGAGCACATTGGACCCCAGAACAAGCAAATACACTTTAATCTTTTGTTGTGGTAACTTTTATAGGCATTTTTTCGTGAATATTTGGCACATGCTATTTCGATCCGATCTTGTTTGAGAGTATACGATTGACCTATCCTAGCGAAGTTTGTCGCACGAAAGTTCTACATTTTTTTCTCCTGTTTCTCTGTCTTTGTCGTATGTCATGTTTTTCCGGTTCATCTCTTCTCCTAATCATTCACAAGATTCGGAAGAGAAACTTATTCAGAAAAGAGAAATATAAGACAATGGACAAAATGACGACTCATTTATAAATAAAAAAAGAAAAGAATGAAAATACCGACAAAAGCTTCTTCACCTTTTTATGGCTTCTCTGACGAGCGAAAGGAAACCCTAAGAATAATAGCCCTGCCACTCGCACTTGATTAAGCATTTTTGTTACCAAGTATTAATTATTATGTTTCAAATGATTTGATGAAATTTTAACATAAAAATTATGTAAAGCTTAACAATAGGTTAAGTAAATTTTCTTATGAAGCATTAATTATCATGTTTCTAATGATTTGATGAAATTTAACAAATAAAAAAAAAACATTTACATACAAACCAATCCAGCATCTAAACTTTATTATATTTATTTATTTTCTTGTTATGCTAGCCACTCTTTCCTCTTGATTGAGAGTACTTATTTAATCTAAGATATTTTTGCGTCAAAGTCTTAGGGTATGTTTGGCGCAGCTGCAGATTATCCAGATTATCAGGATAAGTAGATTATCATTATCCTGATAATCTGCTGATCAGCAGCTGATCCGAATAATCTATTTTTCTGTTTGGTTTGAGCGTTTGGAAAACAGCTGAATTGCAGCTGTTTGTGAATAAAAAACAATTCTGCCCCTATTCTAAACTACAGTTGTTTGTGGATAAATGAAATTATTTCTGCTGGTAAAGAGAGACTACCAACGCAAGAATTCAGCTAACAATATATTGGTCAACAGCTGACAATAATAGATATAAATCCATGCTTACATCCACACAGAGCAGTAGAGAACCTAACAAATTGATTCGTTCTTCAAACCGAACCGAACAAATTTGTCATGAAATGGAAATTCCTTTGGCATGAAATGAAAATCCCATTCATTTTTAATAACATTGTCATGAAATAGAAATAGCTACCAAATCCCTCCTAACCGAACAAATTGATTCGTTCTTCAATAAGAAAAAGCTAACTCATCCACCGAAAAAACATTACCTGCGAATGGAAGCAGACGATCGGGGCTCGCCAAAAAACGTTACCTGCGAAGCCGAAGATGGAAGCAAAAGCGAAGACGAGGCTCGGCGACAGGTGCTGTGGGATCGGAGAGGGAGACGATGGATTGAGAAGCGAGGCTCAGCGACGGGGTGCTGGACTCGGAGGTGCTTGCGAGAAGTTAGGGCACAAGGGCAATTTGTCTTTGCGTCGAAATGAATCGCGGATCACGGGGTCCTACCTGCGATCCGCTTCTAACAGTAAACCCATAATCGTGATCCTTAAAACGCCGTGCAAATGGGATTTTCAAACGGTGTGGCGGCGTTTTGCAAAACGCCACCGCACTTTTAGGGCCTGTTTGGTTTAGCTTTTTCGGTGCGGCGCTGTACCATGCCGCAAATTTGCGAGCAATTCTTTTCGTTTGTTTCAGCGTCCCGATAACCGCGGGCCGCGAATTTGGCAAAAAGTCGGCCGCAAGATCGACCCCGCGGCCCGCGTTAAGGATCGTGTTAAGGATCGCGTTAAGGGTCATGTTTCCTCTTCTACCCCGCCTCGCGAAGCCGATCTCTGCCCTTCTGCCCCGCCTCGTGAAGCCGATCGCCACCTTGCCCGTCGGCTCGTCCAAATCGGCATCCGGGACATCTTCTCTGTCCCCGGGGACTTCAATCCTGTTTTTTTTCTGAAATTGTTAAATATTAGTTTCCCGTTGTTCTTCTCTCATCTCCAACTCTAATGACGAAGGCTTCCCCAACGGTGGCTAAAGCTTCGGCTTTCAAAGGAGGAGTCTTTTCCCCCAGAGGCTTGGCAAGAATAGCAAGTAATCATCCCGTTCCAGGCTGTTTCGCCATCTCTCTCTTCTTCTTCTTGGCTATCGAATACACGCTTAAGATGGTGCCTTCTTCTTCTCCTCCAAAAGATATCGGCTTCATCCTCATAGAGAATATCCATGACTTTCTCAGAGCAAGGCCTGACCTCAACTCCTTCCTTGCTGCCCTCAACATCGTAAGGGATGTGCCTTTTTTTTTCTTTTTTGATTCAAACAAATCTCGGTGGAAGAAAATACTTTGCTAATTAAGGTCCGGAATTAATCAGCAAAGTATTTACAAAATAAAATTATATGCTATCTTTCCAATTCAATTTGAGTCTGTTGTTTCTTACCTGAAATATTTTTTTATGTTTTTTAATTATGTGAAAGATATAAATAATTATTATTTAATTATTAATTAATATAAATTTTTTATTTAAATTTATTTACTAATTATATTATTTTATATTATGTTTTACACAGTTTTATTGAATTGGGCAGTTTGATCATTTTTACATGAAAAAGCTCGCCTACGTCAGCTTTCACGCAATTGAACCAAACAGACAGTAGAATTTCACCATGTATGTTTCTCTCAACCGATTCCAAGGCAAGTAAGCTAATTTGAAAAAGTTCGAGAATCTGCAATGAACCAAACAAGCCCTTAATCTCTCCCAAACAGACCCTTATATTTACAGATTACCTCTATTTATGATACTCTCAAAATTAAAACAATAATAATAATAATAATAATAAATAAATAATATTTAAATCTTTTATTTATCTTTTGTATCACCAAAAGGAAAAACATCCTTTTAATATTTGAAAGGTAAAGTGCATACATGCTTGATGCTTGCAAAAATTAAAGTCTAAGCGTAAGATATATAAATTCATGGAAAGTGAGGGTTATGTATGTAAATCTTTCTACACTGTCACTACTATATGAATTTAAGCAATTTACGGCAATAATTGTTAAATTTATGACGACGCCAGCTTCCAGCCGACTGACCATCCTATAAATTCTGCATGGAGCCTTTCCCTCTTCACTAACCGAGCCCTCCACCAAAACAAAACCCTAAAATGGGAGCTGATTCGCCTATCCAAATCGAAATCCTGGAAAAGGAAGTAGTAGTTCCCAGCGAAGAGACCCCCGCCGACGACATCTGGCTCTCAAACCTCGACCTCCTCGCTTCGCGCCTCCACACCCCCACCGTCTACTTCTACCGCCCCCCACTCAACGACGCCGGTTTCTTCTCGCCGGAAACCCTCAAGTCCGGCCTAGCCCGCGCCCTCGTCCCATTCTACCCTCTCGCCGGCCGCCTCCTTTCCGGCGCCGATGGTCGTCCTTACATTCGTTGCACGGCACAAGGTGCTCTCTTTGTGGTCGCTCGCTCTGAATCGGATATGGAAGCATTTGGGGATTTCGCGCCCTCCGATGAGCTCCGACGGCTTCTTGTTCCTTCCACCGGCGGCGCCGACGAGGCTGATGTTCCGCTTGTCATGTTTCAGGTGAGCTAACGGCGGATTATTTTGTTTCTTTGGTTTTCATAAGCCATATCTTTTGAGTTAAGATGGAAAATTAATTTAATTTTTATTTAAATTGAAAACAAATATAAGTATATCAGCTCATAGTAAGTATTTGACTCGAGCGAATAAAAATCATGTGGTATTTAAAAAAAATTGAATTTTTTATGAGATTAATGTGAAGCAAAATTATTTTAGAATTTTAAAATTAAATCATTTACTTAAAATTAGTGCGGGTTAAAAGTTTCATATATATAATTAGTTTTAAACTAAGGGTCTCCCGAGGCAGCTGCAACTTATTGAATAATCTACTGATAAGCTGATTAAAAATAATCTGCTGATAAGTTATATGCGGTGACTATTACAAATTTTATTATTTTAGAAAAATCAAACTACAACCCGAAAACTATCACCTACATCTAGATAGGTGTAGTGTGAAAACACTATTTTTTAGCGTTTAGAAAACGCATAACAGTTTATACAAATAGGTCTCGTGCGTTTTCAAAACACTACCGCACCAAATAAGCTGCCCCAAACATGCCTTAAGTTTAATAAGTTTAAAAATATTTTTATATTAATAATTATATTTAGGTGTGTTTGGTTGCAAGTATGATTTAAGTTAAATAGGACTTATTTATTATGTTGAATCTGGAATTACTAAATCTAAATATTATTAAATTTGAAATGACGCTGGATTCAATTAAGATTAAATTCAATTAAATTTAGGTGTGTTTGATCTGTCTATTTAATTTATAAATTCAACTTAGTAAATCTAGATTTAGGGTCCGTTGGGAGCGGCTTATTTGGTGCGGCAGCGTTTTGAAAACACACTTGGCCTGTTTAGGTAAACTGTGTTTTGTAGTTTATGAATTTTCAAACTGCTGAAAACAGTGTTTTCACACTGCACTTACCTAGATGCGGTAAGAGATTTCTGTTTGAGGTCTGGCGTTTCCAAAAAAATAAAAATTCGTAATAACTACTGCACCTAGATTATCAACAGATTATTCAATAAGTTTGAGCTGCCCCAAACATACCTTTAATAAACAGAAGAAGCAAAATGTGTATTTAACTTAACGATAATTTATATAACATATTTATTATGGTTGACTAGATCTAGACTAACGCGTCATATCAAATATCTAATATTTTTATTTTTTTATTAAAATGAATTTTAAAATCATTTTTTTTTGGGGATAATCATAAATATTTAATTTAAAGTAAATTTAATATTTTTAAAATTTTATCATCATCGAAAATTTAAGAGGGTAGCCTGACTCTAATTTTTAATAAATTTTTGCATAATATTGGAATTTTTTAATGTGATACAATAAATTAGAGATTTTTACTAAAAGAAAATTTTGAGCGGTATAAATATAAAAATAAAATTTAGGCATTAAATATGTCTGCGTGCTTGAAGTAGGTGGCATATACGTAAACAAGCCAATAAACATTTAATTTATCGAACATCGTGCCTCACGTGATGACGTACTTTTAATGATCTACCGTTAATTGATTGCCGTTTTTGGCAAAAAATCATGACAACTCAGCCGCTCTCATAGTTTAATTAAGGAAATTATATTATTATTTATATAATAATATATTATATATATTTATATTAAGGCTTAACTATATAAATCATTAAAATTTGTATGGTAGCATAATAATAGTTTACCAGCTAGATCTATTTTTTTAATTAGTTTAAATGAATGAATTTAGGATCTGCAACTGATTAAAAATAATCTGTTCAGACTGCAGTCAGAAAGCTACCGCTTCACTGTGATATGTGCAGTGTGAAAAAGTTGTTTTCTGCATTTTGAAAACGCGTAAGCTGTCAAAATGTTCAAAATGCAGTTTACCCAAACAGGTCAAGTGCGTTTTCGAAATGCCAC
Organism: Papilionanthe hookeriana x Papilionanthe teres; assembly: GCA_022702705.1. NCBI lineage: Eukaryota > Viridiplantae > Streptophyta > Magnoliopsida > Asparagales > Orchidaceae > Papilionanthe > Papilionanthe hookeriana x Papilionanthe teres. Next base: position 13,165,926 of record CM040435.1, on the reverse strand, counting down.
CGCACCAAATAAGCTGCCTCAAACGGACCATTAGAGATGTAGATGGACATACTTCTTGATAAGAGCAAATTTATAATGCTTAGTTAATTAAGAGCAGTTATGGTGCCTATATTTTATGGAAATTTTATATTTATTATTCCAAACGTGATCCAAGAGGTTGGATATTTTTATAATTTAAGATAAAGTGATCGCTACGCAAGACGGAAATAATTACAGTAGATTGAGAAAGCCTATACACCGAACCAAAAAAATAAAACAGCGATAAAACAGCGAAGGAACAGATACCAAGAAAAGAAGACAAAAGAGAGGGCTGCAATTAATGGAAGTAGATCCTGTACCCGATTCCAGAAAAAGGAAATAAAAGCTGGAAGGGAGAAAGAGAGAGCTGAAATGAATGGAATATGGTTTCTGTACCAATTCATAAAATAAGAGAGTGGAAAATTTAAATGCGAAGCAGGGAATTAAACTTCAGAATATTGTTTCATTTAACACAAGCATGGCTAGGGGAAGTGATGCCAGCTCAAAAAAATTCGTGAAAGTAGAATAATATATTATTATTTTAGTGTGGTATCATAAGTTTTTACATAAAAAACTCAAAAAGGAAAAATTTCACGGGGCCTTGCTCAACTAAATGAATTCAGTATAAATTAGATATTACTTGTACAATCCCATCGTCTCACAGGCGGGAAAGAATTAAACACTTATTGGAGTTACAACATCAGAGCACGAGTAGACTTGTTGCAAGAAGTGGACGACTGTCGATGAGGTTCAGTGGAGGTCGACAGGTGGTGGTCGACGATGGTCTGTGGTGATTGATGGCGGTCGGCAGTAGTCGACGGTGACTGGAGTGATGCTGGACTTCAGCTCCTTAAAATATTAAGTTTTTCTTCAAGCTTCAATCTCTTATCATCCTCATGAAAGGGTCGAGACTCTGCTTATAGTGTTCTTGGTGGAATTAACGCAGCAATATGAACCACTCTGATCGGACAATCCGAAGAGCTTCATTTGATTAGATGACATTCGATGAAATTTTGTGTGCCCTAAGGATGTTGGAATTGAGCAATCTTGGGCTCGTTGGATTCTTCGTGTCGAGACGCTCGATTCGACTATAGACTCTCAAGATTAGTCATTCGTTTGATCTTCTAAATATGTATAAAAACTTTCAAAATGTAGTTTAGTGACTTGATTTGAACTTGATCTGACTTAGATTGGACTAATTTTGATATCATTGGATCCGTCTCATCGAGCTAGTTAGTTTGACTATAAGTTTGTTGAAATAGAGCTTTGGATAACTCTTAATCAAAGTTTGAATATTTTTTTACTCAAAATATTTTCTCCAAATTTGTGTCATGCCTCGAGCATCGTTCAAAATGATGAGAATTTGTTGACGGTGTATCAGGGTGTAAGGAACATGATTAGGGGTGTAACAAACACATATATGCCTAGGCTCAGCTAGTGTTCGGCTCGTTAAAAAATACTACTATTTGTATTCGACTCATTTATATTTCAAACATAAAAATGTGTTTGTGGTTGGCTCATTTGCTTAGCTTTACCGGACAATATTTAAATGTTATTATTTATATTAAAACATCGTTCAAATATGTTTTTATATATTTTTATTCTAATTTTAACGATGTCAGAATTGAATAATCATTAAGTTACTCAAATGTCCATAAAACACCATCTGATAGATGAAATCTCTCTGAGCTGTTCGATAAAGCGGTCTATTTTTATGCATTAATTGTACCCAAAACTCTATAAATAGAGCCACATCTCTCTCATTACGAGCGGGAGAGTTTGAAGCCCAAAATATAGTTTGAAGCTATGAGGAGTTGAATTTCTGCATCACTTTCTGCCGTAGCCGACCGCCACTGACCGCTACTTGTCAGCGGACGCCGATCGTTATTGGTGCTCATTCATGTCAACAAATTTATCTGCAATCAACGTTTAACTTGGGTGATCTTCTAACAATTTTCCATCTTTTGGATAAGTGGTTAGTATAATCATAAACTTATAGTGAATTTTTATGACTAGGTTAGGCGCGTAATTTTTTTCCTCTGCTGGTTTTCTTCGTAAAAATTTATGGTGTCTCTCCTGACTATTTTCTTTTATTCGAGTGTGTTGAATCTTGGAGCAATGCTAAAAGGTAATCCATTATTCTATCGCCGCAAATTTTTCAGCACGCATCAATGTTATTTTTATGTGATTTTAAGAATTTGGGTATAAATGTAAAATAACAGTTTAGGTGTAAGTTATGTAAATTGATAGCAACTGTGTGGTAGTTATGTAAATGCCCCTAATTAAAAGGGAGCATATAAGGCATTTAAAATCTCCCCTTTTTTTTTTCTGTAAATTCAAATTAAAATTATGTTTTCTTGAAACGCAGTTTCAATTTTCATTTTCAATGATTTTAAATTTATTCAATTTGAATTATTAAATATTTTTGTTAAAAGTTTTAAAAAATATTTATATATTTTAATTTTTTTTTTTTGTAAATTGTAGTGCTTAATTTATTAAATCAATAAGATTTTTTTAGTTAAATAATAATTTAAATATTTAGTGAATAATTTATGCAAAAAATGTTGGTGTTAATCTTCATTAAAAATACGTTTATCAAGCAATTAAAAAATTAAGTTCTCGTTCTATACTATCATTCAATTAATCCAATTTCAAACAACACTAAATATTATTTATTTATATCGATTTTAAATTTAAAAACAATAAAGTATTAGTTATTTTAATATTATAATTAATATTATTATTACTCAATTAATATTTTTTTATAATTAATTTTATTAATATTCTAATTTATGTAAACATATTATTATCAGTCAATTGAAATTTTATAAGAATGTAATAAGAATGAAAAAAAAAGGGTTATGTAATTTGCAAAAAGCTAATTGAAATTTTCCGTCCCGCGGATTTGCAGTTAACCTTCTTCCGGTGCGGCGGCGTCTGCCTCGGCACAGCAATTCATCACATCGCCGCCGACGGCCTCGCCGCCCTAAACTTCATAAACTCGTGGGCCAAAATCACCCGCACGAAGACTCACGTACCCATTTTCCCATCCCTCAACCGCGCCGTCCTCCGCGCCCGCTCTCCTCCATCTGTAAACTCCACCCACATCGACAGCTACCCACAATCCACACCCTCTCCTCCTTCTTCCACCAAACATTCTTTCACCACCGCCATACTCAAACTCTCCAAACGCCATCTCCACCTCCTAAAAAATCCTCCCACTAACAACAACCTCAAACCCCCTCTTTCCACTTTCAAAGCCGTCGTCTCCCTCATCTGGCGCTCCGCCTGCAGGGCCCGCGGGCTCGACCCATCCAGCTCGACCCGAATCTACATCGCAGCCGATACACGGTCCCGCCTGCGCCCGCCTCTCCCAGATGGCTACATTGGCAATGCTGTCTTCCGGACGTCGACGAAGATGACGGTGGGGAAAGTGCTGTCAGACTTCGGAGAGACGGCGGCAAAGATCGAGGATGCAGTGAAGGCGCTTGATGACGAGTTTGTTAGGTCTTTGGTGGATTACTTGGAGGGGAAGGTGAATCAGTCCGGGTTGAGGAAGGATGGGTGGGTGATGCCGCAGACGGATTTGTGGGTGGTTAGTTGGATGGGTATGCCGGTGTATGAGGCGGATTTTGGGTGGGGGAAGCCGATTTATATGGGAAGGGCTTGCATGCAGTTCGGCGGGTTAGCTTATCTTCTGCCGAGTTCGCCGGAGGATGAGGAAGGAGGGGTTTCGGTGGTTGTGGCGATGGAAGACGGCAAGATGGGAAAGTTTAAGGAGATTTTTTTTAAAGAGACTGAGAGTGTTGGGTCGGTTAATTTTGAACCGGTTTGAGTACGGAGAACCGGGTTATCTTTAAATTGTATGCATTTCTAGATGATTCTTGATTTTCGAGTTGGAAGTCATTTGGCATTGTGTCTTCTTCGTCTTTGGGTTGTCATTGGAATAATGGAAATGGTTTGATTTTGTCGATTGTTTTTCTAAAATTTAGGGTTTGTTTGTAATTGCATGAGTTTCTCACTATGATTTTGCAAATAATGAGATGAGTTTGAATTTAGGGCTTATTGAATAATCTGCTGATAAAATAATTTAAAATAATCTGCTGATAAGTTATGAGCAGTGACTATTATAAGTTTTTATTTTTTTAAAAAGTCAGATCGCAGCCAAAAAATTGTCACCGCACATAAATAGGTGTGATGTGAAAACACAGTTTTTAGCGTTTTAAAAACGCATAAGTTGGCAAAATACAGTTTATCCAAACAGACTTTGTGCGTTTTCAAAACACCACCATACCAAATAAGTTGCCCCAAACGGGCCTTTAGTTCTGTAATATTTGGGTGATTTAGGGTCAAATTTGTTTCAGGTCAACCGTCTTTGAATTATATTTAATTTAAATGTAAATCTATTAGGAATTGAAGCTAAAGTATTTGTAGGAAGGGATTCAATCGTGATCTGATATCTTGCAAAGCATGCAAAACACTTACTAAAGAGCCTTTAAAATGCCAACACATATTTGTTGAAAATTGAATGTTATCACTTTCATAATTTACAAAATAACCTATATATATATATATATATATATATATATATATATATATATATATATATATATATATATATATATAATGATGCGTGCTTGAAAATTCGTGACGGTAGAAGTAACTAATTATCGTCTTAGCGTTGTACGAGAATTCGAAGACACAATCAGAGTGAAAGATAAATAACCGAGTATGACACTGGAAGTTTTTACGTGGAAAACCCGTAAAGGGAAAAACCACGGTGTACGGCCGGTGCGAGAATCCACTATTGATAGACGTTTACGAAATCCTCGTCCCACGGACGGGAAAGAGTAATTACGTGATGTAGATTTCAACGTCGATCGACGAGTATATGGATGATGGTGGTGGACGACAATCGACAGTGTTCCGCGGCGATCGGCAGTGGTCCACGACGATCAACGGTGATCGACGGTGCGTCGGCGATGATGCAAAGCTGCTTCTTCTCCTCAAGTCTTAGACTCACTTCTTTCTCCTCCCCCTCTCATGTGAGAGTTGGAGTCTATTTATAGGGTTCTGGGTGCAATTAATGCAGCCATTTTGATCGGACGGCTCAGAAGGCTCCCCTCGATCAGACGGCATTTAAGGGGCATTTGATGGCCTTAACGATGTCAGAATTGAGTGATCTTGGGCTCGTTGGATTCGTCTTGTCAAGACGCTCTATTCGAGTATGAGTTTGCTAATGTCGACATCCATTTGACCTTCCAATATGTCTGAAAAGCTTCTAAAAGTGGTTTAATGACTTGATCGAGCCGATTTGACTTGGATTGGTTTAATTTTGATATCATTGGGTCCGTTTCATCGAGCCGGTCGGTTTGATTATAAGTTTGTCGAAATCGGAGCTCCGGATGACTTTTTATCCAGATTGAACTTTTTCTTAAAAGATTGCATCAAGATCTGTGTCATGTTTTGAGATCCGTGTCAGATGATAAAAATTTGTTGATGCCGTATCAGTTGCCCCCCTATTTTCGGATGAGACATTTTTTATCATCCGAAAATATCAAAATTCGGAGCATATACATATATGTTTGCGCTTATGCATATATATTTACATTATTAATATTCTCTGAAATTTTTTTTTATTATTATATAAAAAATAAAGCTTTAATTTGTAAACAAATTTAGATCGGTTCAGTGGAAAATGTTTCCTTTTTCTTAGAATAGGTTTGTGGCTCGATCCCAATTAGAAGCATGGTTAAATGTACAAATATATATATATATATATATATATATATATATATATATATATATATATATATATAACAGTTTATATGAATATATAATAGAAATTAATTAGGTATATATATATAACAATTTATATTAAATATCTCCTTAAATTATATTATAATATCTAATTATATATATATTATTGCAGAAACAGTTATTATTATTTTTTTTAATTTGAAGAGCAGTTTTTTTTTAAATGAAGAATAGTTTTTTGTTTTTATTTTTATGAGCTGCCGTTTTTTATTTTTTTATTTTTAATGAGCAGCGGTTTTTGTTTTTTTTTATGAGCTGCCGTTTTTTTGTTTTTTTTTTTATGAGCTGCCGTTTTTTAATTTTTTTTTAATAGGCAGCTGTTTTTTTTTTTAATGTTATACCACATCTCAAGCCTATAAATAGAGGTCATGGATGAGGAGAAGAAACACAAGTGAGGAGAAGGAGAAAATCATTCTACGTTGCAGAGAAGAGTTGCGGAGAAGAGTTGCGGCGAAGAGTTGCGGTGCAGAGTTGCGGTGTAGAGTTGCGGCGTAGAGTTGCAGCAAAGTGTTGCGGCGAAGAGTTGCGGTGCAGAGTTGCGGCGCAGAGTTGCAGCAAAGTGTTGTGGCGAAGAGTTGCGGAGAAGCGTCCCGACGAAGCGTTGCGGCGAAGTGTCCCGGCGAAGTGTTGCGGCAAACCGTTGCGGCGAAGTGTTGCGGCAAACCGTTGCGGCGAAGAGTTGACACAAACCATTGCGGTGAGGCGTCGCGGCGAAGTGCTGTCGCGACATACCGTTCTGTGTGAAACGTCGTGGCGTACCGTTGCCGTTAAGCATCGCGGCGTACCGTTGCTGTGAATCGTCGTGGCGTACCGTTGCAGTTAAGCGTCGCGGCGTACCGTTGTTGTGAAGCGTCGCGGCGAATCGTTTCCGTGAAACGTTGCGGCGTACCGGGACTGTGAGGCGTTGCGGAAATGACGACAATTCAAGAACCTCGTTCTACTGAGAACCAGAGGAAAAGTCAGAACCCAGAGGATGCCGTATCAATTTTGACGGAGAGCGACTTAATCTTTTTTCGAAAGAAGTATTACTTCCCGACCGATATGGTGGTAAAATTACCAACTTCAAATGATCGAGCATATTCTCCTCCTTCTGGATATGTCGCTATTCACGAGGCAGCCTTGAGAGCTGGTCTTCGATTTCCACCTGCACCTGAGTTTATTGAAATAATGAAAGCGTTCGGTGTTTGCATTGCTCAGTTGTCTTGTCGGGTGGTGACGGTAATTATTGGATTGATTGTTTTCTTCAGGAGCCGTGGGTTGACGCTAACTCCGGCAATTTTGGCAAGGTTGTGCGGGTTTTTTAGCGATACACATGGTTGTATAATTTTTAAGCAAAAGATGTTGGATTTTCGCTTAAAGGAACCAATACGACAATGGTCCGTAAGATTTTTCTTTGCAAAGAATGATTGGGGGCTCCGCGAGAGGCAAGGGAAGTTTCAACAGTTGCTTGTCTCTCTTCAAACTACCGAAGAGGGAATATTGCAGATGTTGGGATTTCATGATTTTAAGGAGATGTTGTTCGAGACGCAATACATTTACGAATTTGTGAATGAGGAATCATTATTTAAGGTAAAACTTTCTTTCCAACCAGAACGGTCTACGGCTATGATATTAAAGAAGTCTTAGAAACGACCTTCCGAGCCAGCTCCTGCAGAACCCTTAAAGCAGCTTCCAACGAGCGATGACTGTGAAATACTGCCTCAAAAACAAAAGAAAGTTAAAGCATCGCGAGATCCCTTGCCAAGTCCTTCGACTATTCGTATTCCTGAGAATGTCCTATCTCATGAATGTACTGGGCTCCTGGAAGCCGAGAGTTTGGTAAGTTTCTTTTATCTTCTGCTACTGTATTATTTTATATATCTGACCCAAATTTCTTTTCTTTTAGGTGGATAATATGATGGAAATTCAGAAGGGGCTGGCACTGGCACTGAGAAACTGGAATTCCGAGTTCGTTAAGATTAAATATTTCCAAGGCGAGTACAAGCGTCGGTATGAATCTGGGGTTGAAAAAATTACATCTCTGGAATCACAGTTGACAGAGTGCAGGACAGAACTTTCAACCATGGCAACCTCCCTCTCATTGCAGCTTCAGGATCTGGAGAAAACCCGGTAGGGGCTGGTGGAAGCACGAGCCAGCCTCCGCGAAAGTATTAAGAGTGTGAAAAGCCTTAAATCGACGATGTTAGCCCAAGAAGAGGAGATTCGACTTTTGAAGTCTACAAAAGAAGTTGATGCTTCAGAAATTCAGCGTAAATCGGTTGAGGACATCAATAACTCGTTAGAGTTTAAGACTATCATTCGTGACCATGTTCAAGAGGCTCGTGATCAAATGCTTGATGTTGAAGTGAAAGAGCATCAAAAGTGGTTCACCGAGGAAGGATTCATCCGAGGTTTTATGAAGGTGAGTCGAGGGGTGCAACGTCGAACAGGGATTGTAGTGGAAGGGCTTACCCCTAGCCAAGCTTCGAAGGATTCTTCCTTAGATTCTGACGGTGAAGACGTAGAGAGTGAATTGAGGAAAGTGCATTTCTATGATGAAGAGGGGGCGGAGAAGAATGTTGACGTCAATTAGTGCTCTTCTTCCATTCAAGTTTGTAGTGTGTTGCTTTTGTCATATTGGTTGGACCTTACTAATTGTTGTAATAATGTTGTACAAGTGAAGCATGTTTGTTATTTTGTTTAATTATTCGATTCTGTTAGCTACTTGCCCCCCGAGTACATTCTCTTCTTTTCTATGATATTGTTGAAAATTGTTTTCTTTTTATTCCACAGTGGATAAAGATATCTCGAAAATTCTAGCATGTGGGAGAGTTACTGTGGGGATAAATCGTCAATGACCTTTGGCTTAGTTGAGGCTATGTATCAGAGTTTTACTTAATGATGTTTAACCTGTATGACCAAAGCCAACGGAAGTCCACCGAGGACTTATTAACCCATCCAAGGTTGTTTGCTGGAGCATTGCTTGTTTATAAACCTGTGTGGAAGGGATCAAGTGAGTCCACTAAGGACTGTTAACCTATCCAGAGTTGTTTATCGGAGTGTGACCCACAATTTTATATTATGATATTTTTAATTTAATTGCAACGACGCCAAAAACTTGACCCCGCTATTTATATGTATAGAATTGTAATTGTTTATGTTGTGGATGCTACGCAAGTATACGTATCGTATCGAAGTAATACGAGGCTCTAGTGGAGTCCTCGGTTATCGATCCCATGAGGAAAGAGAAAATTAAATAACAACTAATTTAAAATAATAATAATAATTTTTAAAATAGTATACAAAAATTTGGAATTCTAAAATTTGAGCGCAATAAAGTAAACTAAGTATTTTAATTAAGTAACTTAACTAAATAGAAAATTAATACGTATTGAAAGTGCATGAAATTAAACTAATTGCTAAATAAGTCTTAACTATTCAGAAAAAGTATCTTTCCCCTTGTTTAGAAATTTTAAGTGATTGATGAATTTAAATAGATAATTTTAAGGTATTGTGACAAATAGGAGCATTCCTATTCTTTACCCTTTAGTCCGGGAGTAAAGAATATTGACTAATCCTATGTTTGATTATCGAATCCGTAGCTAGAGTCGGGAGGATACCGACCGCCACTTCGAAGCTCCCACGTTCCCTCGCCCGAGGCTAACATCTACACTTCGACTCTCAAACAATAGGACCGAATTGAATATTTTAGTCCGTCACACTAAAATGCTCAATTCTACGCCCAATGATATTATTTCCTATTTATTTGCACCTTCCTTCCAAGGCTTTTGAATTCCCGAATATCGGATGTAATTTTTACTATAGTTGATAATCAACATATTTTAACAAATCAAATGGCCAGTTGAAAGTAAATTAATTTTTAAGTAAAAATTATCACAATTTATTAATATATATAAGTATCTCTATTTTAATTTCATCAAGTCACTTAATTTCATAAACGAGGAGAAAGACTAATAAACTACTCGGAATGCATGGGAACTAAACTAAGCATGGATTTCATTTAAAGTTAAAAACAATAAATACAAATACTTATCTCGATTTATCCCCAAACAGACTCCTCGTAGTTCCTTTGACTCTTCCTTCCAGTACAACACGACTCACTAATTACTCACTAAACTCACTAAAGACACACAACTCCACAAAAATTAACACTAAAGACTAAAAGATTGCACAAAAGACACAAAAGACTGCACAAAAGTTCACACAAAAGACTAACTTTCGGCCTCTATATATAGAGGTGAGCAAAGGTCCAAGAGGTGTGTAAGCATCTCTTCAAAAAGTGTCCAGGTTCAATGTATCTGTGCCATTTGAACTACCTTGCCGTCGGCGACGAACTACCTCGCCGTCGGCGAGGCTTCTAAGATCTTCAAACCGCTCTATCTCGCCGTCGGCGGGCTCGGGCTCGCTTGTCGGCGAGACAATTATAAATTCTTCAAAATTTTCTTCTTGTAACCTCGCCGTCGGCGAGCTCGATCTCGCCGTCGGCGACTCAAGACTAAATTGCATGATTTTGCTCCAAATTCGCTCCTTTTTATGATTTTTGCTTTTATCACCTAAATTATTCATTCCCGCAACAAAATAAAGAAAATACCCTTCTTTAAAGTGCAATTTTATCAAAAATAGGTATGAATTTCTTAATAAATTTTTCAGCGATCGAGTGAAAACTCGCGATGTTAACTCTTATGGAAGAGGTCAAACTAAATCCCCTGGATCGCTCATGCTTCGACTAAGATACAACCTGAGTTGTGCATTTCTCGGGTCTAGAGCGAGAAGTGACTCATGGATGAGTTGTTATATTTTTGAAAGATATTCTCTTTTGTAAAATAAAGCAAGTATTTAATAAGTTTGAGATACATTACAAACAAATTATAAAACTGGTGTTACTGGTAGTATTTGCGAAGGTTTTCAGCATTCCAAGTTCGGGGCAGTATTTTCCCATCTCAATCTTTGATTTTGAAGGTTCCAGGCTTGATCATGGCTGCTACGACATATGGGCCTTCCCAGAGAGGGGATAATTTGTTACGTTGAGGACCATGACCAGCAGCTTCGATACTACGCAAGACCAAGTCGCCGATGAAGATATGTCGAGGCTTAACTCTTCGGTTGAAATGAAGAGCAACTCTTTGGCGGTAGGAAGCAGCTCTAAGGTAGGCCACGTCACACATTTCTGGGAAAAGATCCAACTGTTGTTGGAGCTTTTCTTCATTGCTATCCGAGTCGAAAGTTTTAACTCGTGGGTTTGGAACTCTGATGTCAACAGGGATGACAGTCTCGGTGCCGAAACACAAGTTATATGGAGTTCCCCGGTAGGAGTTCGTGTGGTGGTGCGATAAACCCAGAGGACGTTATGCAGCTCTTCTACCCACTGCCCTCAGCCTTCTCAAGACGAGTTTTCAACCCTTTTAGCACTGTTCGATTTGTTACCTCTGTCTGCCCATTCGTTTGAGGATGCACCACAGTAGTGTGCACTAACTGAATGTGAAGATCCTTGCAGAATGACGTGAAGATTCTTCCAGTGAATTGAGTCTCATTGTCAGTGATAATCTTTGCAGGAAGCCCGAAGCGACAGATGATATTTTTCCAGACAAACTGTTTAGCATTTGCTTCAGTGATCTTAGCAAGTGGCTCTGCTTCTACCCATTTGGTGAAATAATCGACAGCTAAGATGATGAATTTACGTTGTCCAGTAGCTATCGGAAATGGTCCCATGATGTCTACCCCCCATTGAGCGAAAGGCTAAGGACTCAGGAAAGATGTGAGTTCTACTGGGGGTGCATGCGTTAGATTGGAGTGTAATTGATAACTCTTGCATTTTTGCACAAATTCTAATGCATCTTGCTTAATCGTGGGCCAATAGAAACCTTGTCTAATTATTCTAAGAGCAAGAGCCCTTCCTCCGAGATGTTCCCCACATATTCCGGAATGAACCTCTCGTAGAGCGTAATCAGCTTCAGATGGTGGAAGACACTTAATGTATGGACCTACGAACGCCTTCTTATACAACTCATCCCCAATGAGGATGAAGTTGGCGGCCATGCGTCGGAGACGAATTGATGAAGTAGTATCATCTGGCAGTGTTCCGTCTCGGAGGAAGGATCTGATGGGGTCCATCCATGATGTCTCCCCTGGGTCATCTATAGATAATATCACCCACAGACCCTGAATACTGGGAAAATGTATCTCCTCAATACACATTCTTTTATAGAGATCTCCAGTTGTTGATGTTGCAAGCTTGGAGAGGGCATCAACGCGGGTGTTATGCTCCTGAAGTATGTGAATGACCTGATATGTGTCAATTCGGGCGAGAAGTGTTTTAACTAGACTAAGATACTGCATCGATTGTGAGTTATGAGCCTCGAATTCTCCTTCTACTTGGGATGCGATGAGTTGAGAATCAGTGTAGATTATCATATTTTGTACTTCACAGTCTACGGCAAGTTTTAATCCGACAACTAGTGCTTCATATTCGGCAACATTATTAGTGGCCAGAAATTTTAGGCGAAGTCCGTACTCCAAGATGTCTTGCTTCGGGGAGATGAGTAATATTCCTGCACCAGCTCCTGAGTTTCCGGATGCTCCGTCCACGTATAGTGTCCACTGGGGTGACTGTGGAGGAGAAAAAGGTGGTTCAACATAGGTAGGCATTGTACATTCCACCACAAAATCAACCAACATCTGTGATTGTCGGCTAATTTTTCCTTATTTGTTTTGAAAATAAAATTTTAAAATTTAAATTTAATGTAATATGTAAAGTATTTTATTTTGATTTTGAAAATGATGATATATTATTTTATTTTGAAAATAACGAGACCAGATAGATCTCATGTCAAATGGTTTAAATAGTTGAGCACGATACCACAAGTGACACATCATCCCAAAAGATGAGCGTACCATTTGTTAGTAGGCTTAACTATCTAAACTTAAAAGTTTATGACTACTATTTTGGTACTGCGTATTTTATAGCCGACAAATTCCCCGTCTAATGCACGGATTAAGCGGGGTTTAGATTAATGCGGGTTCCTAATTCTCTATAGAGGCAAGCCCCTATAGTTAATTACATCTTAGGCGACCGAAATCACATAAGAAAACTCTCGATAAGGATCATGGGCTTCGTCTTCAAGAATATCAACGTTTAGGTTTTCACGATTGGTGGTAGGAAAATCAAAGGGAATGGTTCAATGTGGAACAGTTATTTTCGGAGTCCAAAGGTATGAAAAGTAGGAGATGTCGAAGATACTGAAGGAGCTTCAGTGACATCTCAAACTAACCTATGATTGGGCTTCGACATCTTTGAAAGTGAAGTTATGTTTATATTTTGATCTTGCAAGTTATTTAGAAGTGTTGGGATTTATATCTACATGTCACATGTGAATGACCCAAAAATATGAGAGGGTTTATGTCGTGCCAAACGACAACCTCGGAATCCTAAACAGCTTTAGGACTTATATCGTACGATATGCGATCGTACTCGGTCCTAAAAGATAGTGTGAGGGTTTATGTCGTATCAAACGACGACCTCGACGTCCTATAGATATTATTTAAATCTACGGAAATCCGATCGAAGATCCTTCATTCGTCCTCTGTCGTCTCGTCTCCAGAAAGAGTAAAGATAGGAGAGAAAGGAGAAAAACCATGCCTCGAACGGCCTATCCTAAGGGCAAGTACAGGTATGCAAGAGAAGCAATAATCAAAAGAAACTAACCATGCCCTAGATGGCCTATCCTAGGGGCAAGCATGAAAGAAAAAGTATAAATGTAGGTAAATGTATACACAAAGAGCAAAGGAATGCATGCAATAAAGAAAGTAAATGAACTGTACAATAAATAAATGTGTACCTGGCCAACTCCGTCGATGCCTCAGAAGCAAGCTACAAACAACTATATAATCAAGTTTATCCATAAACATATAAAATGTCAAAGTGGGGGATAAGAATTCTATTTGAGGATAGGCTCGGTCCATAGACTTCTTTTTTTTTATCTCGATCCCACGAGCAACCCGAAGTATCGAAGTCTGTATCAATCTCAAATTAAGTCACCAGCAAATCACCTTAGAGTAGGCAATCCTAATCCCTACCACTTAATTAGTGAATGAACCAGTTTTGTAGTATCTGAATTCCTTGAGAGTGAAGTATCTGATGCGTTGTAGTATCTGTTCTGTGATGTGCAAGGTGTGTTAACTGGTGTATAGTGTATAGTGTGTAGTAGGGTAATGTGTAGTGCATAAGGTGTAATGTGTAGTGTGTGTGATACTTAATATGTGATGTGTATGTGTAATAACTAGTGTATAGTATGCAGTGTGTGATATTTAATGTGTAGGGTGTGCATGATAAGTTTGATAATTATATGTGTTGTGTCTGATGCGATATGTTTGATATGTCGTGTTTGGTTTGATATACTGAATGTGTTGTGTATGATGCGATGTGTGATATTTGTGTGTGATATTTAATATATTGTATGTGTTTGATGTAATATGTATTTGTCATGACATGTATGTGAGGTAATATGTATTGTGCTATGTATGTGATGCAATATGTGCTATGCTATGTGTGTAAGGTGATATGTGTTGACGTAGTATCTGTTGTCGTGCAGATGCAATGTTTATTGTCGTGCAAGTGCGGTGTAGTATCTGTTGTGCAAGTGTAGTGTAGTATCTGTTGTGCAAGTGTAGTGTAATATCTGTTATTGAAGTATACGTTATTGAACCGCACTTAATATCCGGTGTCGTAGTATCTGTTGTCGGTTCGCGGATTTCTTAAAAGTAGGGATTAGAACTACCTAACTCAAGGTAAAATGGGCATCTATCTCTGAGTATTGATTTTTTTATTATTTGTCTCGGCTATAAAAGCACGATTATTCGAGTGTGCATCATCGCCTGTACCCCGCATGTCCGACTTATGCTCCCACTTTGACATTTTATATGCTTATCAATAATGAAGTTTTACAAAAAACTGCAATCAACATGTTTCCAATATGTCCTTTCAGCTAAATAAAGATAGTCATTGAATTTTTCAAGACTTCTTCATACCAACCATGCTTATATCAATTTTCAATTTTTGACTATTTCGGTTTCAGCAAAGAAAGCCCAAAAGGAGACATATTCAAGCTTTAGATTGAGCTAAGTTTAAGGCCTCAATAAAGAAAGTTCCAATAAAAGATCTTTAAACAAGAACGAATATAGTAAATCATTCTTTCTTTTAACACAAACCATACTTATATAGTTCCAAAACATATAAGTATATACAAGTGAATCCAGCAATTAAAATAATGAGTTTGATCATGAACTTTAATTTTAATAATGATAAATAAACTTAGTAATTAAATTTGAATCCCCATTGAAAACCAGTTTTTTATAGGTAATTATTAAATAACAAAAATTTACACGCATACCACTCAATTCTTATGCATTCACATTTCCAATTTCTAATGTATAAAGCCAATTCAAGTAAGTTAAAAACTTGCTCATGTGTTCAAATCAAAGAAATCCGTTTTAATAAAAAAACGAAGCTACCATGATTCAGCCCCCATAAACTGAGCAAAAGAAGCCCATAAATCTCCAAAAATTTCTGTTTTAGCAGACCAAGAACACAGAAAAATAAAATTAAATTAACTTCCTGTAATGCCGTAATTTCAAATATCAAAATCCAGAGAACCGGGTTTCAACAGGCCAGCCCAACACAAAGTCACAACAGGAAACTATTACAGGAGTGGAACCGAACCAGAACAGAGTTCAAATTCGAGCGAGACAAAATGGCCAACACAAGACCATAATTAAACCTTCATAAAAGCTGAAACCAAAACAAGCACAGGACTAAGAATTGAACCCTCACAAGACTGAAAATCGAGCCAAACACAGCTCAAACCCAAACCACCATATGGCTGGAAATCAATCCAGCTCCAAAAAAAAAAAAAACGACCCCCCCCAAGATCCAACCTAAACTAAAATATAATCAAGATATGAGCCCAACACTAAATTGGAGCAGCCCCAGCATAAAGCTAAAACCAAAAGCGTCAAAAGAGTCAAAACCGAGCCACATCAAGGTTGAAAATGAACCCAGATTTGAATTAAAACAATCCTCACATAAGGCTAAAAGCAGGAGTGTCAAAAGAACCAAAACCCAACTACAGCAAGGTTGAAGACAAACTCAGCTCCAAATCACAACAGCCATAACATGAGGCTAAAGCACGAGAGAGCCAAAGAAGCCAATCCAAACCATAGCTAAGCTGAGAGCAAATCCAGCTTTAAATTAAAACAGGGAATAACAACAAGATTAACAGAAAGCCTAGCCACATAAGGCTAAAATCAATTCCAGCCGCAGTTAAATCTAAATCCAACATAAAGCTGAAGCAAGTCTTTCTCAAGAACTCAATAAAGATGAGGCACATATATATATATATATATATATATATATATATATATATATATATATATATATATATATATATATATATATATATATAAAACTTAACTGCCATGTGCTTACAAGCAAGAATGAGCATTTAATGAGCATAAAGTGGGCACAGGAATTTTTCACAAAGCTTTCTCGAAAAACATAGAACCTTTTCAATATCAAAATAAAATCCTCCCTGGTATGTTCTTTGATCAAGAAGAAATAAGAGGAACGGGGAATGAGCTCCATATGCATATAAGACTAAATAAATCCTCTCATGCTTCATATCAAGCTAAATTAAAGAAAATTTCAATGCCTATGTTAACATGCTTGTAAATGAGATAAACTTTTATCTCCAATTCATGCTCTCAACATATCCAACAAAAGAATAGAAGACGTGCACGTGTTTCAAATAAGAGCTTCACATAGGACTATAATATGCCTCTTTTTTTCTTTTTTTTTTTTTTAGAATGAAGTTTAAAGCATTTAAACCCGATCCTTCCATATATTAGCAAGAGAGGCTAGCCTTACCTCAAGTTTTATTTTCAGCATCTTATACTTGCTCAATAGTTAAACTAAACTTCAAGCTATTACAGCAAGTTTAACATAAAACAGGCTCCTATTTCTTATCTCATTATCTTCTCAGATTAAAAAAAATGTAGCCATATGAATTTCATAACTGGGAAACAAGAGAAAAAAAAAACGTCAGCAATTGTATTAGCTTGAAACCATAAGCAGATCAAAACTCTGCTACCATATAAATATTTTTTTATCCTTATCCCCCTTTTGATTCCAAGACTTTATGTAACTGAGTTTTAAAGAATGAGAACAACATTAGTTCATCAATAACCCATCATGATAACAGAGAAATATAGAGAATTCTGATTACTTTCTTGCAGCCAAAGGAAGAAAGCAAATCTGTGTAATTAAATTAGTGAAAAGGATGAGGTCTATCACCTATAAATCCTTGCAATTGGTCATTCAATCTTATCCGCTAGAAGTATAAGAAAGCATTATGAAGCAACTATAAGCTTTATCAATTCATGACTGACGATTGCCCCTTTAACCCTTAATTGCTTATCATAAAACATACTGAAATATGTTACTAACTGATTGAAGAGAAGAGACGAAGATGAAGAAGAAAGAAGAAGAAGAAGGCTTACTTGTGAAAAAGCCTAAAAGAAAATTCGAGAGCAGCAAACAAATATTCCTCAGGTTGCACACGAGAGAAAAAAAGACACCAACCTCTAACCTTTCCAGCGAAGAGGTATTTATAGCCGAACAGGGGAGAGACTCACCGGCGGTGAGAAACAAAATGGTGAAGAGAACCCCACCACAAGCAAGGAAATCGGCAAAAATCGGCAAGAAGGAAGGTCACCTGACTCGTTTGAGCGGGAAAAACCGTTACAAGAACTTGACCGGCGGTTATCACCGGCAAGAATGTCGGTTGGGGTCGGAGGGGAAGAGGTGACCGGGAAACCGGCTAGGAAGTTTCTCGAATTCGGTCGTCACCGAAGAAGAATGGGGCGAGGTTCGGTTAGGGCACGGGAAGGAGAACGAAGGCGAACGCGTGAAATAGAAGGAAATGAACAGTGCCCGTGAGTCGAATAGGTAAATATAAACATTAATATATTTTAATAAAATATTTATTATTATTATTATTATTATCACATAAAAAAAATATTTAACATTACTATTTCATTTAGATTCGTCGAATTTACACGCAAATCGAGTCGATTCAAAACTCTATCAAGTTATATGTCCTTCCCAGCTAAAATCGACGTTCCGGACGCATCGGCGCGGTCCGTTTCGTCATCCGGGGCCGTTCGGACAAGTTCGCCGATGGTCGCATCAATTTAAATTAAATTTGCGTAACGTCGCAAAAATGAATTTATTTTGACCCGACCGGAGCCATTCATCGAGCAAATTGATGACCGGTCTTCGCCTAAGCGAGAACCATAGTCAAACATATTGCTCGTGGCAAAAAGTCAAACGTCGCACGCAGTGGGGTCCACCTATGGCTTTCAAATCCCTATAGGAACTCAACAAGAGTTTCAATATGTCGGCTTTTAATCGATCCAACTGGATGTCGAAGATTTAAAACCGTCCATATGAAACTTCGAGGAGCGAGGAAATGGCTCGAATTTCTAAACATAGTGGGTCCTAGTCTAGTCCTCTAAGAGAGTCCAAAATAGGAAGACCCTAAGGCTAGATCCTAGGCTAGAAGGAGAAAAGAATGACCTCAAAAATGAGGTCAACAGTGATTTGATGCTTGGTCGTGGTAAGTAATGAATGTCAAATTCTCCCAATTCCACTGACCATTTTACTAATCTTCCCGATGCTTCTGGTTTATGTAGGATAGCCTTCAAAGGGAGTTGTGTGTAGACGCCGATAGTGTGAGCCTGGAAATACGGACGAAGTCTCCTTGCTGAGAATACCAGGGCTAACGCAGTCTTATCCGCCATTGGATAACGACTTTCTGTATCAGAAATAATCTTGCTGACGTAGTATACTGGTTTCTCGGTTGAATTTTCCATTCTGACAAGGACAGAGCTTATTGCGTGAGGTGAAATAGCCAAGTAGATATACAACATCTCCCCTTGGACGGGTTTTGAGAGAAGGGGCGGCGAGGCCAGATATGCCTTAAGTTGTTCGAAAGCGATCTGACATTCATCTGTCCATTGAAAACCAGTGTTTCGAGCGCCCCTAAGTATCTTGAAGAACGGAAGATACTTGTCCCCAGAACGAGCTAGGAATCGGGAAAGAGCAGCTATGCGACCATTCAAGCGTTGCACCTCTTTGATGTTCCTCGGAGGCACCATCTCTCTTAGCGCCTTGATTTTTTCTGGGTTTGCTTCAATTCCACGATGGGTAACCATGAATCCCAGAAACTTCCCCGATGTGACCCCGAAAGCACATTTAGTTGGGTTAAGTCCCAAATCGTATTGACGAAGGAGTTGAAAACACTCCTCCATATGAGAAATGTGTTGAGATGCTTCCAGGCTTTTTACTAACATGTCATCAACGTAAACCTCCATTGTATGCCCGAGAAGATTTTTGAAGACCTTGTTCATGAGACATTGATAAGTTGCACCAGCATTTTTTAATCCGAAAGGTATAACCTGATAACAGTATAAGCTTTTATCTGTTTGAAAAGAGGTGGCCTCCTCGTCTACTGGGTTCATCCTTATTTGATTGTACCCTGAGTATGCATCCATAAAACTAAGCATTTGATGCCCAGATGTGGCATCAACAAGTTGATCTATGCGCGGGAGAGGAAAGCTATCATTCAGACAAGCTTTATTGAGGTCTGTATAGTCGACACACATTCTCCATGAACCACTAGCTTTTTTCACCATGACGACATTGGCTAGTCATGTAGGGTAGTGTACTTCCCGTATGAACTTTGCTTCAAGAAGCTTGTTGACTTTTTGTTCAATAGCTTGTAAGCGATCTGGGGCAAAATTGCGTTTCTTTTGGATCACCGGTTTAACAGTTGGATCTACCTTCAAAGAGTGCATGATTATCTCAGGATCAACTCCGGGCATGTCAGCCGGGGTCCATGCAAAAATGTCTTGGTTTCTCTGGAGGAGAGCTACATATTCTGACCTTTGCTCATCAGAGAGTAAGGAACCAAGCTGCACTGTTTTTGACGGGTGTTCATTAGAGAGCGGGACACGAACCAAATCTTCTACGGGAGAAGCTCTTTGAGATACCTCTTCATCTCGAAGATCAAAGTTTTCGATGCTAAGTGTTACTGACGGGCGTGGCTGAGCTTGTCTGAGATAACATGATTGTGCTATCTGTTGATCTCCTCGTACGACTCCTATCCCTACTGGGGTTAGAAAATTGAGCTTCAAGTGTAGCACAGAAGTCACGATGCCAAAAATGGATTGCAGGGGTCTTCCGAAGATGACATTGTATGCTGATTCTGATTTGACAACGATGAATTGTACAGAGCGAGTTATCTGTCGAGGAAAATCACCCATGATAACAGGGAGATTTATTGTTCCCTCGACCCTTACTGGTCGATTATCAAAACCATATAATGGTCCTGATGCAGGTTGAAGTCTTTCTCTTGTTAATCCCAAACTGAGGAAAGTTGAATAGAATAAGACGTCGACAGAGCTCCCATTGTCGATCAGGATCCTCTTTACGTTAAAGTAGGGTTCGCCAATTCCTGCACTAATGACGAGAGGATCTTGATGAGGGACTTGAACTCCTTCCAAATCGGAATCATCAAAAGTGATAGGGTCGAGGCGTAATTTCTTCTGTACTGGTTCACCAGGTACAGTGACAAGGACTTGATCAGTAAGCAACGGGCCTCCGACAATTGTTTGAATTTCGCCTACGAATGGGTGACCCCCATGTTGCTGCCTTTGTGTATGTTGCCCCCCAGTAGGAGCATTATCAGTATCGATTGGTTTACTCTGTACAAATCTACCAAGATATCCCTGCTTAATTAACCTTTCAATCTCTTCCTTGAGTTGCTTACATGCTTCAGTGGTGTGGCCACGACTTCGATGGAAATGACAGTATTGTTCTTGATTCCCCGAGTTAGGTTTTAGGGGTGAGGCCACTTAATATTTTGCTCATCTTTAATGGCCATCAAGATGTTAGCACGCGAAGCGTTGAGTGGTGTATACTCTTTCTTGGGCCGATATTCAGTTCGTTGTCCCGCGGGTTGGAGAAGGAGGTCACGATTCTTTGGTTGTTCAGATTTTCTCCGTTGCGAAGATTGATTATTATCTCTGGAGTTACCTTTGCGCTTTCCCCCAAATTTCTCAAATTGTTCCTTATGTGCGGTGATGGCCTCATCCGCAGTGATTTGGGCCTCAACGCGGTGGACTAGATCAGCATAAGAATGAACTGTCTCCCGCATGAGTGATGAGTAGAAGGGTCCTGGGCGGAGTCCCCCAAGAAAGACTCCCCTAAGCAACTCTGGATCTACTCCTGGAATTTGATGGGCTTCAGTAGAGAACCTGCGGAAGTAGTCTTTGAGTGATTCTCCTTCACTTTGACGAATTCCTGAGAGATGGGATGAATCCTTGATGATCCTTCGATTTGTTATAAACTGTTCCACAAATAGTCTGGCAAGCTCGTTAAACGTGTTTACAGTGCCCCCCAGCAGAGAGTAGAACCAGGTTCGAGCTTGTCCCTTAAGAGTAGCAGGGAACACCTGACATAGAAGCGCGTCAGAGGCATGTTGAATGTGCATGATGGTTCTATAATGATCAATATGTTCATAGGGATCAGTTATCCCTTCATATGCGTCAATGTTCGACAGCTTGAAGCCAGTTGGAATGGGGTGTTGGAGGACTACATTCGCTAAGGGAGAGAATTCATTGATGTTATGATGAGTGTGGAAGCGATCCTTTTCTCAATGGGGAACTCTTCTCGGACGAGGCGACGTAATTCGTTTCGGATGACATCAATTGGAATGGTAGCGAGATGTGGCGGTGCTAGGTGAGCTGCATGAGATGGATGGGTGGAACTTGCAGTGTCTAAGAGTTCAGCATCACGACCTGGTACGGGAAGTGTTCCTTCTTGGGGAGGGGGACCGGTATGACTTCCTCCGGGCATGTTTCTCGTAGGACGCGGATTTAATGGTAAACGAGTTTCATTCATCGGTGGTTGTTGGGTCCCACGTAAAAATTGTAAGATCTGCAGTTGAGCCTCCTCCATTATTCGCAAGCGTTCTTCCATAGAAGGACCTGAAACCCCCTCGTTGGCAGGATAGCGTGTTCCAGGACGGGAAAATGAAGAAACATATCGCCCTTGACTACGTGACAGTTCCCTGGAATGATGGGTGTTGGAGCGAGCTGCTCCGTTGTCTCGAATATCGTTTCTGTTCGCCATGTAGGAAATTGAACAAGTACTTCAGTGGTGGGATTGAGAGATTTCCCACAGACGGCGCCAAACTGATGCGTGCTAGAAAATTCGCGGCGGTAGAGTAACCAATTATCGTCTTAGAGTTGTACGAGAATTCAACACACAATCAGGTGAAAGATAAACAACCAGTATGACACCAGAAGTTTTTACGTGGAAAACCCGTAAAGGGAAAAACCACGGGGCCTGGCCCAGTTGCGAGAATCCACTATTGATAGACGTTTACAGAAATCCCTCGTCCCACAGACGGGAAAGGGTAATTACGTGATGTAGATTACAACGTCGACTGACAGTATATGGATGATGGTGGTGGACGACAATCGACGGTGGTCCGCGGCGATCGACCGTGGTCCACGACGATCAGCGGTGATCGACGGCTATCGGCGATGATCGACGGCTGTCGGCGATGATGCAAAGCTGCTTCTTTTCCTCGAGTCTTAGACTCACTTCTTTCTCCTCCCCCTCTCATGTGAGAGTTTGGGTCTATTTATAGGGTTTTGGGTGCAATTAATGCAACCATTTTGATCGGACGGCTCAGAGGGCTCCCCTCGATCAGACGGCGTTTAAGGGGCATTTGATGACCTTAACGATGTTAGAATTGAGTGATCTTGGGCTCGTTGGATTCGTCTTGTCGAGACGCTCGATTCGAGTATGAGTTTGCTAATGTAGGCATCCATTTGACCTTCCAATATGTCTGAAGAGCTTCTAAAAGTGGTTTAATGACTTGATCCGGACTTGATTTGACTTGGATTGGTTTAATTTTGATATCATTGGGTTCGTTTCATCGAGCCGGTCGGTTTGATTATAAGTTTGCCGAAATCGGAGCTCCGGATGACTTTTTATCCAGGATTCGAACGTTTTGCTTAAAAGATTGCGATCGAGATCTCCGTCAATGCTTTGAGATCCGTTTCGGATGATGAAAATTTGTTGATGCCGTATCATATATATATATATATATATATATATATATATATATATATATATAGGTTATTTATGTGCTCAAAATAGAGAATCAAAATTTCTCTCTTTAGAAGTTCAGTATTTTTTTTTTCCTTCAATTATTTTATTTTGTGCTGCCTTCTAAGTCTCGCTAATATGATACCGGTATCGTCATGTACAAATTTGGGGTCAACATGATCTACATAAATTAAAATAAAAAAAATATAAATAAAAATTCATATATTTAGCAAATGATTTGTGAGATAAAAAAAATAAATATTTATAAATTTTAAGCATATGAAAGCCATCAACAATACGAGGGTTGCTTTCAAATCATACGTGTAGGCGTTTTTTTCAAATGGTTTAATATGTTTTTATAATTTTAGTCATATTAATATTGAATATTTAAAATTTTTTTTTTGGACCACAATAATGCGGCGGAAGAGTAATAAATTATCGTCTTAGCGTTACACGAGAATTCAACACGCATTCAGATAAAAGAAAACAACCAGTAGAGACACTAGAAAATTTTTACGCGGGAAACCAATAAAGTGAAAAACCATGGGGTCTGACCAATTGTAAAAATCTACTATAAATTGATGATTACAAAGACGACTTGAGCCACAAACGGGACAGTTACAAAGTCTTCTGAATTGCAGCGTCGATGTGTGGATGAACCCGTTACAAATAAAGGGTGACAACTGACGGAGATTAGCATCGACTAGCAGGTGATAGTCGATGGAGGTCGACGGTTGTTAATAATGACATGAGTGATACTAAACTTCAGTTCTTTCTTAAAGCTTCGAGCTCTTCCTCAATCCTAAAGCTCTCCCCTTCTCTCATGGAAATGTGGGACTCTATTTTTAGAGTCGTGAATGCAGTTAATAAAGAAATACGAACCACTTTGATCATACGACTTAGAGAGGATCCCTTAATTAAATGACATTTGATATACTTTTGAGAGCCTTAATTATATCATAATTGTGCGATCTTGGGCTTGATAGATTCATATTGTCAAGACGCTCGATTCGATTATAAGCTGATCAGATTCGACATTCGTTTGATTTTCTCAGAAAGCTTTCAAAGAGAGTTTAATGTCTTGATCATGGCTTGATTTAACTTAGTTTTGACCAATTTTGATATCATTGGATATGTCTCGTTGAACCGATTAGTTTGAATATAAGTTTGCTGAAATTTGAGTATAAGTTTGAAAGATTCATCGAGATCATGTGATGCCTCGAGATTTATACTTGATGTTGGACACTTATTGATGACATATCAAAGACAATATTGTAAATTGACTCCTATTATCTTGTACAAGTAAGAGTGCATTTTTATGGCATCCCTTGAGGGCCAAAAAAGAGTCATTGTTAAAAGATTTTTATATCACTAGAAGAAATGCGATAGAAAAAGAGCGACAAAAGAGAGACAACGAAGGTGAGTAGGGCTGCCAAACAAAACTCGTTGTTCGCGAACAACTCGTGTTCGGCTCGTTAAGTAGCTAGTGTTCGACTTGTTCGTTAAGTAAACGAGTCGAACAAGAACAAATTTTTTAAGCTCGAATTACAAACGAGCCGAACACAAACAACTCTTTGTTCGCTCGTGTTCGGCTCGTTTTAGCTCGAAATAAAAAAAAAAACAATCATATAATTATTTATATAATAATTTATGATATAGTTTGTTTATATAATAATATTATATATATATATATATATATATATATATATATATATATATATATATATATATATATTAAGTTTAATTCAAAATTGCTTGTGTGGCAATATAGTTCTGCATTTTTTTTTATGTATTTAATTCGAGTGCTCAAATCCAACACTATGTATATATTTTTTCCAATTAATTTTAATGAGACACGAACACAAGCCGAATATGAACAAGAATATTTAATTCGAGCTGAACACGAACACACTGTTCACGAGCTAATTTCGAACACGAGTTGATTTCAAACACAAATAATTTCGAACGAGCCGAACATGAGCCCAACCTGTGCTCAATCAACCTAAGCTCCTTTACAGCCCTAAAGACGAGAGAGAAATGTAAACTACGGATATTAATTAAACAAAATCTCCATTCAATTGACTAATCATTTTTTTTTAGCCAGAAATTTATACTGCAGTTTAAGTTAAAGTTGCGTTAGAGATGACTTCTATAAAAAACAAAATTTCCCTCAAACCAAGCCTTAAACTCTCTCTGATAATATTGAGTTTAGGTTGACACATAAATAATATCCTAAAATGTTTTAGCTTAAGAACTACATGGCAATGTGTCATCATACTCATTGAATAGATAAATAATATAGACTAAATCAAATTCTATAAAACATATCACCAATATTAATCCCATCTTAAAATAAAATGATTTTTGCTAGAAAGAAATGTATTTCTCAAGTTACAGAATAGTAATTTAATTATAATTATAGATGTACAATAATCATTTAGCTATAATAATTATGATTGGGTTACAATAAACAGATTCTTGGTTGTAATAACTATACTTAGCTACCAAAGCTATAGTTAGTTGCTACAAAAGCAGTAGCCAAGAAGATTTTAGTTTGTAGCTGCAATAGTGGCAGTCGGCCTTAGAGGCCGTAGTTGAAAATTATAATAGCATTAGTTGACCAAACCGGTGTCCGACAGGTGGTGGTCGACGGTGGTTGGTGGCTACGAAGACTGGTGGTTTTTCGCTGGGTCTTCAATATAGGTGCCAGATGTAACATCCGTATTTGGAATACAATGTTTACAAACAGGGGTCCATATTGATAGGCAGTGATGATTGACATGCGGTGGCATATATGCAACAATTGACGGAGGTTAATCGTCGGTCTACTCTCCAAAATAGACTCTCGAATTCCTCTTCTTCTTCCCGACAACCCCCTGAAGCGAAGAGAGATAGTCTATTTATAACCTTTTATGTATGTGTATGTGTGTGCATTTTTTTCTAATGATAAATAACCTCCCTAATGACACTATCAGATGACGCCTGTGATCTCATTGATCATAGATGTTTGTTTTAATGATTTAAATACATTAATGACTTCAAAATTTAGTAATCTTAGGCTCGTTGGATTAATCTTCTTGAGCCAAATTTGAAGTTCATTTAATCATTCAAATGATGATTCAAAAGCCTTGAATTATACTTCAACTTCATTTGGGTTTGATTGTATTTAATTTGGAGCAATTTTGATATTATTGGATTTGTCTTGTCGAGACGGTCATTGTGATTTTAAACTTGCTAAAATTAGAGTATGGATGATCTTGAATTTGAATTCGAAAGATTTTTTTATTAAAAATGTATTGAGATTCATGTGTGATAAAATATATTTTTGTCTCTAGATAAATAACCTCTCTAATGACAGTAGATCCCATTGATCATAGATGTTTGTTTTAATGTTTTAAATACATTAATGACTTCAAAATTTAGTAATCTTAGGCCTGTTGCGCATTTTTTTCTTTTATTAAATAACCTACCTAATGACACTATCAAACGACCCATGTGATCCCATTGATCATAGAAATTTGTTTTAATGATTTAAATACAGTAATGACTTCAAAATTTAGTAATCTTAGGCTAATTGGATTCATCTCGTTGAGCCAAATTTAGAGTTCATTTAATCATTCAAATAACGATTAGAAAGCCGTGAATTATATTTCAACTTCATCCTGGCTTGATTGGAATTAAATTGGAGCAGTTTTGATATCATTGGATTCGACTTGTCGAGACGGCCAGTGAGACTTTAAACTTGCTAAAATTGAGGCATGGATGACCTTGAATTTCAATTCTAAAGATTTTTTATTTAAAAAAGTATTGAAATTCGTGTGTGATAAATATTTGTTGATGAGCATTTTTAAAATGTGTCTCATAAATGGAGAGAAGATTATGTATCAATTCTTCCACGAAACTTACAAGATTGTAATTTTCTTTTTTTCCATGCAAAGATACAAATTTATTATTTTTGAAATATAAAATGAAAAGTTACTACAAACTTAAATAAATCACAATTATCCTAACATAACAATTAGAGCTACAAATGAACCAAGCTTGTGCAAGCTCAGGCATGGCTCGTGTTCAGCTCATTTGAAATTGCTCGTATTTAAAATTGGCTCGTGTTCGAGATTGACACGAATAGTGTGTTCGTATTCAGCTCTGTTTAAATATTTATTTTCATGTTTGGCTTAAAATTAACTCGCTAAAATTAATCAGAAAAAATAAATGTTGTGTTGGATTCGAACGTGGACCAAATTTATACAAAAAAGATATATAATTATATTAACACACGAACTGTTATGATTTAAATATAGATATAGATATATATAATATACTATTATATAAATAATTATATAACACTAAATAAGGAGATGTTCATATTCGATTTCATTTATAATTCGAGCCGAACACGGCCGGAATGGTGGACCATTGTGGCAAATTCGCCGAATTGTCCCGAGTCTTCCTAACTGTCCTCTCTCTCTTTCCAGCCGCGTTGGTCGTTGGTCGTTGGTCTGTTCGACTGACTTTTGGGAAGAATTAAGCTCTCTTCTCTATGAATTCCCGTCGGATCGACTTCAGCCGTGGAACTCCATCTTCCAGGCGTGTATTTTCTTGAAGGTGTGTATTGCCTTTAGTCTGATTTTAATTGTTGTCTACATGCATTGATTTTGGTCGAGCAGTATAAGATAGTTTGGGTAAGGGTATTCTTAATCCAGTTTATTTGACTGCCTTGGATGAATTTGCTTTAAGCACCCGTATTAGGGTTTATGCTCATTTTTCTCTCGTCTACGTCTTACATAGCTTCAGAATTTTTAATATTGAAAAGAAATTGCTCTCTGGGGTTGTAGAGATGGTTTAATTGCATTGGCACGATGGCCTCGAGCGTCTATGGAGGTGGATGCTGAATTATTTGTGAAGGTTTTGGGCTTTTGATGGATCGCAGTTGATTATGGTGTGCAGTACGTGTTGTAGCATTGAATAAGTTGTGCATGAATAGAGGAAACTAAACAGGCTGAACAAATATGAGAATTTTTATGAGTTTTGGTGGTGAATTTTATGAATTTTTTTTCTACAGATGTAGTTTGGGCATCAGAATCTCTGTTTCTAATTTCATTTTTTTAAAATACGTTGCATGGCCCGAGTACTTCGTATTTGCAAGAGTTAACAAAAAATTAATCTTTTTGTAGTAAATGTGTGCTGATTTATCCTTTTTTTTAATCGCTATATGCTTATACTGCAGAAGAGCAGGATAAATTAGATGGTGGTTTAGTTCATTTACTGGTAGCGCTATTAACTGTTCAATTCTGGGGTTGCTCCTGTCAGAAAGTTATACATTTGTAATATATTTGTAACCACCCTTCCTCTTGAAAATAGATGTCCTTTTCTTTTTCAAAAGCACAGCCTTAGCATTTGGATGGGATAAAATCGTCTTTTAATCATTTCATTGCAGTTAGAATTTTGCGCGCAATGTTGATCTTGATAGCAGCAAATAGTTGATTCTATCCCAAGGTTTAGGAGGATCAGGATAATTCTTCACAATTAGTGAAATCAACTTGGGGACCATTGTGCTTCATGCTTCATTTCTTTGTTTTGTCATTTTTTTTAATTTTCTCTTATGTTGCAGTATGATGTTTTTCACCCTATGCAGCAATGGGCATATATCTCAGCACTCCTAAAACTGATAAATTTTGTGAAGATGGAGAGAATGAGAGAATTAGATATGGCTTGTCTTCTATGCAAGGATGGCGAGCAACAATGGAAGATGCAGTAAGTGCTATTGCCAGCTTTAACTTAATAGCATGACGCCATTACTGCAACTTTTACGCTGTAAAACATTTCCAGTGATTTTTAATAATGATCAAAACATTAATTACATCAGGCATCTTCTTGTGCATTGGTTTAGTGGTTGAGTCTAGGAAAAATAACTCTGAGTTTATGGTGGTGATTGCATCCCAAAAAGGACCCAGCTTGTCTGTTGAATATTTAAACTTATATTAAAAAGCGAAATCCATGCTAACAATTCTATGCCACCTCTTAGTCAATAATGCTCTAATTTAGTTATTTTATAGTTTACACTGATATGCAATATTAACTGGAAATCATTCATTAATAATTATCACAAGTTTGAGCCACTTAATTTTTCCTTGTTGCTAACCACATTTTCACATGATCATAGTCCACCATGCTACCAAAATCGACTTAACCATAGCTACACTAGATCTTATGGTACAGTTTGTACAATGAATTGCAAGTCAACCAATTTATACATTGTCAAAGATAGGTTTGGTCATAATTATGGATTCCATCAAAGTTTACAGTATAGTAAACAACTAATGGTTTGTAGCCAAATGTATGTTGTTAATTCATTCAATCAAAGGACATAATACAATCCAATGTCTCATTCAAAAAAAACAAAAAAAAAGAGATGAAGGGAAACAAATCCGAAGTTCCTTTATCTCTTGTGCCTTCGGTCTATAACATAGGTCAGAGGAGGCCCTTCTTTTTCCCTCATTTATAAGTGACAATTGAGTTGAGGGATTACCTTCTTAATCTCTTTGGAGATCCTCTCAGCTGTTGCTATGCCTCCATGGATAAAATCTCATGGAGTCTTAAGAAAGACACTAATTAGTTCTAGCACAATTGACAATTGGGTTGTAGAGACCTCTTCAGTATCATAGAAGTTAGGTAGGTGCCATCAACTATACAAATCATTCTTGGTTTGATAAAGTGGCTATTATATGTTGTCTTACATTGTGAATTTTTCTCTTTTATCTTTTCATAGTTGGTTGGGTGAGTTAGAGTGAGTTAATATTTCATAGGAATGGGGGCATCATTAATGCACTCAGCTTTTAGGAGGCGGCTGACCAAAGAAGCAGCTTGAAAGAGCTGATTTTGGTGAGATCTGGAGTCCCTTTAGCGTGTAATTGCTATCGCCTAAATCAAGTAAGATATCTCTCAATAAATAGTTTGCTTCTAGAGATTTATTCACTTTATTAGGATTTGTTTGAATAGTTTATTAGTGGTATTTTTTTTTTTATTAGAAATAGCTAACCTTGTACATGGTATTCCTCATAAGGTCCCTTATCTATCTTTTTTCCCTAGCTTACTTGAGTCCTGAAAAGGGACCAAGGGCATACCTGAGCTCCCGTAGTAGCATCAACTAACCTCCAATTCTTGGAACATCTCTTGATATAGGGGACAACAAAGCACAAATTTCCTCTTATTGGAATGAATGGCAGAACTAAGACTGATGTGTATTTATACACCTAATCTCTTTCTTAAACCTTAATTCCTATTTTTTCAATCCACTTGCTACACCTAAGTCTCGCTTATCCTTTTTGCTACCAACCTACTTATACAACCTTACAACCATGGCATTATTGTTTCAGATCCAAAGGGTTGTCTTGTAGAATCTTTATTTAGTTCATACTCTTTATTTTTGGCTTACCCTTTAATAGGAAAAGCAAGAGCCTTGCTAATATTTTCTTAAGTACTCAGCATACTAATATATCTATCATTGATGGAGGACTCTTGCAAAATGCATGCACTTAACCAAAAGGTCTGAATGCAGAAAATCTAAAATTCTCCAACTTTAAGCAAGACAATATGACCTTCTTGCTATTACATGAGTTTGATTGTAGATGAATGAGATCTTCAAGAGTTAATTAGGGTAAAACCAAATTTTATATAATTTAAAGGAAAAGGAAAAGCACCATAAAAAACGTTGATCAAAATATTTTGAGCATTTTAATCATATATCACGGCCTTGATATAGGCCTGTATTATGGTTAGGACAAAATCAGGGAAAACAACAGGACTCAAACTCTTTAGGAAGTTAAAATATGAACTGTTGTATATTTTAGTCAAGGCTTATAAGTATAACAAGTAAAATGACCATTATTCAAGTCATGGATGCAAGACAATTATAGTATGTGCTCCAATATAAGGAAGAAGACTGCCAAATAGTCTATTTAATATAGTATGTTCATTAACACATTTAACCATTTAACATTTTACATTAAGCGAGACATTACAACTAATCTGTCAAACATTGTATGCTTCATGGTGACATTTGGTATGGTTGTGTTTCATATTGTATCCAGAAGCTTTTTATGATAGTACTTATGAACTATGGAGCCAACTCATATTGTAGGGTATATCATTAGGCCATTTCAGCATATCAACTTATTGAGGGTTTTACTTGGGTGCTACACAATTGCCATTTTTCATCAATATTTATGCCATATGTCAATGTCACATTGGGTGGTGGATCTCACCTTTGCCCCTTAACGCTTATGTGTTATGCCACATCATTGGCTAACGACATATTGTTGCTTATGTTGGCTAATCAATGAGCCCAAACAATCGTGCCACATCACGCTTTCATAAAGGGTTGTTTGACAATGCCATGAAGCTAACCATTGACCAAAATCAGAAAAATTACAAAAGGCCACTTCCAAAATTCATTAGAATTGCAAATATTCACTTACATTTGCATTAAAAAAAATCAATCATCTACCTCGGAAAAAGTCGGTGCCTTGTTGATCTTATAACTTTTTAGTCGTGACTTTTCTTCCTATTGGTATGCACAGTATTATAACTTCAGAATATTATGGTTTTGTGACTTGCAAATAATTGCATTCTTTACTCTTCAGCATGCTGTCATTCCTGATCTAGATGCCTCCACATCATTTTTTGGCGTCTATGATGGCCATGGAGGTATGTTCTTTACTACTCTTGTATTGCTTTTGCTTTAATTTACCATATAACCTAGCCATCTTTTTTTCCCTTAGATTTTACCAAGTCAATTGCTTTTCTGCCTTTTTCAACTTTTTGTTTAGCCTTGGTTTTCTTTACCTGAAATACTTGCATATTTTCTTGATACGGCTAGGTACTACCCTGTACTTGCTACGCATGGGTTGAAAGATCAGTTTCTTACACATGCTTCTCGTTTAGTTTAGGATTTAGTTTACCGTAAACTGTTAAGTAAATGTGATCAAAATAGCTCTTTCTATGGTTAATTAGGTTCAAGATGCATTTATTGTGGCGAGCCTTTTTTTTTTAAATTTTATTTGCAACAATAGTTAGCATAGATATTTTGATCATGCGCACCAATGACTTTGCTGCCATCCTAACAAGCTCTTGCTGTGCAGGCAAGGTTCAAAACCAAATCTTGACAACTTCCAAGGTCCTTACCAACTGGTCAAGTTGGTAGTACCGACAAGTGCATTAGGCATGATACATGCTGAAGAGCTTCATCATATGTATGGGTGATTGTAGTGGGTTTAAAGTTTCATGTGCACTCAAGAAAATATGATTGCCCAACATTTGGGATTCTTGGCACCACCATAGGTGCTCGCCTGAGTTTACTCAGCACTAAAAAAAATAATATATTATTTATAAATTTATTTTAGGGTATTTACATATACATACCACACAGTTCTTATGTAATTACTGATAAACAAAGCAAGGCATGGGAAGCTGTGTCGTAATAACAGATAAGTATCTACATCTCATCTCATTCTCTTACATTTTCATCTCCCTCATTCTCTCTATCTTACCTCTTTCTGCCTTAGCGTTCCCTTTAGAGACGCCTGTAGATGGTTCTGCCTGGAGCTACACTGGAAATGGCGGGAAAGGAGAGTGCATGAGGTGCTGATGAAACCCGGGGGGCGAGCGCCACTCCCTGGTTTTTCCCTTGAGGCTGTATGTGGGGACCATGTGAGTGGGTCTCTATTTAATTACATGTCTAACATCCAAACTTTCATATTTACATGCATAGCACTCAAATCCTTAATATCACATAAAAAGTATCACCATCGCCTACTTTTTAAAGTTGAAATACACATTTTCATGCAAAGGTTTATCACACCAAAGTGTTATGAATGTAAATATAAAAGTTTAGGTGTTAGATATGTAAATACATAAGAATTGTGTGGTTTGTATTTAAATTTCACTTTATTTTAGTAAGGATGAATAATTTTGAAGAGCATAAAGGAGAGTCATTACATTAAATTATATTGGACATATTAATGAATTCATGATTCATTGCATTCTAAGTTTGAAAATCTTGTTAAATGGATTACGTTAAACAAATGTGATTTAACTACTTTAGTGTGTATCATAGATAGCCAAGGGATAATTTCAAATTTACCAATGATTATTTTTGTTGTCATTCCAAATTTACTTAAGTGCGACCAATAAATAGATTTGGAGAAGCAAATTTAAAAACTTGAATAACTCGAGAGGGATGAAATGATAAAAAGTTAGAGAGAGAGAAAGAGTTTTGAGATGTGCATTTTTACTAAATTTCATTGCTTCAGTTTTGCTTGCATGCCTAGGATTTAGAAATACGCTACCAAACTTCAACATAGTTTGCCAAGGGCTGCATCTTTCTCTTATAAATTATTTTGGGATGGCTTCCTTTCCTAGGAATGCCTTACTCTTGGCCAGGTCCATGTATGTGCTAAGTTATGTTACTTTTGGCATGAGTGGCTGGTAGTTCTTAGAAGATCTCTTTTAGGAGGGATAAAAGGTTGTATATATTATCTTCAATCTTTTATCTTTTTTCTCTTTTAGGCTTTATATCTTAGGCATGCTTTACCAATGATGACATGCTCCTCACACTACTAATGATGCACTTTGCATTGAGGTGCTACATGTCCTATACCATCACTAGTTTCTTTAAGCTTATGGATGAAGAAAAAGTGCCGCTCCCTCACTCACTTTTGAGGGTGACCCCTTCAAACACCAATCTCATTCTTCATGTGTCAAAGGAACAAATACTTCAAAGGCAATAAGGAGCAAAGGGTGGAACTCTTTCCAACTAATCATTTCCCTTGCTCTTTTTCTTTCTTTTGCTTTCTCATCCTTTTTTTTTCTTTTATTTGGTTGGGATCCTTCTCACTTTGGGTGATCTAGGCGGAGTGGAAATTGCATGGGGGTGGGAGACCACCCTCATTTAATCCATATTTGATTTTTCTAGTCTAAGTGCACTTGATAAGTCTAGTAAGATGGGGCAAGTCATCTATGAGCAATCATCGAATGGTATTTTGCTTGCTACAAGTATTAGCGTAGTTGGCCCTGGCTAGTTGCTAGTTGGTGTTCAAGTAGCAATGATCAGCTATTTGATGGCTGCTCAGATAGTAGTATTATGTTTGTACTTTACAATAGTACTCATGAGGGAAATACTAGTCAAGATGAGTCCACCTTTGTATGTCAATATTTATAGTTACTCTTTGAGTGTGAGATTTCTTGACAAATTTTTTTTTTTGTTATATGTGAGAAGATCTATCCTCATGATGCTACATGTATGACAAATAGTCCATAGAAGACGAGCAGTTTGTGTGGCTCCCATTTTCCATATTTGCATCATTCATTCTTCTTTATCTCTAAACTTGTAACACTATCTTTTCTCTATTATTGTACTCATCTTCATTATTTTCATGTCTCACTATTATAAAATTTGAAGTTCTTTTACTCAAATAGTTGCTTGTTTCCTCGACTTTTGATTCTTTTTCTCATCATTTTATGTTAAGTTAGGATCATTATAAATCAACTCTTTTTAAGCATATGGAGAATTAAATGATTAATGCCCATTCCTGAAATCTAGAAAAGCCTCTTGCCTCGCCGTTCATTCTATTAAGAAAGCGTTCGCGCCTTAGCATGCCTTAGTATGGCGCTCATCTAGGAGGTTTGTGAGGCACGATAACTTTACCTGCAAGATGCCTCAATTAGTGCTTGGTTGTAGCAAAATTACTACTCATGTTTCATGATTCTGGATAAAATGCATTGGCATGTAGAGAAATAACGTTTTTTGTTTTTGTATCCTTTTTAATCCTTTCTTTTGGTTACCGTTTTATTAATGATGATAACTTTTAGTTGTCATTATTCATATTTCCTATTCTTCACTATTACAGGTTGATATGATTAGTATAATGGCACAAATTTTAGAGACTGTAATATTCTTAAAAAAGAATGTGTCTTAAGATGATTACTATGAAGTTAAAAATTTTATTTAAAATTTAGTTTTTATTTCAATATATTTAAGTATTTTGAATTTGGTAGGCGTTTATATTTATGTGTTTATGATGTTACCTATCAAGAAAAATCTGATTTTTACTTGGCTATATACTCTACTCTCGCTAAGGAGTTCCTTGAAAATGGCATACTGATTTCTCTATTTCTGCAATACTTTGTTATTCCTCTTTCTTTTTATTTGCCTTTCTTTGTTAATTGGGTTTTTTCAGACTCTGTTCACATAGAGCTCTTTGATCAACCTATTCTAGTGGTTTTTATCTATGGTTTGATCTCCCTTAGGTGGATTCTAATTAGTAGCTTGATGGTCATATCTTGTTTCTCTTGTTTTTACCAGCGGCTTCTATATAAACTTTCTACTTCAGTTTCAATAGCTTTTGTTATGTGCGAGTAAGTCCATTCATTATTGAATCTAGTGGTTAATGAGCCCTTTGTTTTTCAAGAATTTTGACATTCTGCAATTGATCGAGGGAACTTTTCATTTGGCTTTATCATTAAAATGGTGCCCGAGGCAAGCAAAAAATCAAATTATTGGCTGAATAAATTTATATTTTTAATTTGAATTTTTAATTTTTATAGAGTTTCAATTCCTTCATCAAGTGCTAGGATTAAATTGTTCGAGGGGAGGTTATCTCATTGTATAGGTGTAAGACTCACTTTCAGATGAATTATTTCTTTCTTTTTTCTTTTGTTATTAGTATTGAGAGAATATTGTGTTTAGTAAAATTTGATACAATCTAGTTTCCATCAAGGTGTAGATATCAAAATCTGTTTTAATTTTTTTTTTATTCTCAATTTCTAGTGTTTAAGTTTTAGTATAAGACATTGGATTTTGTATTTCAATTGATTTCTATTCCATTTTTCGGTTTTTTCTAAAATAGTGAATGCATGTTTAAGATTAGTATTTTGTGTATTGAGTTTTACTTAGTTTTTGCATGATTTTCTCTTTTCTCATATTAGATCTGTAATAAAATCACAGAATTTAAGAGTTTCTAATTCATTCCTCTTATTGGTAATCATGTTTGTATCTAATGCATGTTTGTATTTTCAGTCATGTGCTCATATCAAAATTTTCTTCATGATAATTGATAACTGGATGGACTTCATGAAGAGTATGACACAAGTTTTCTTGAGCAATTATTTTCTTGTTTGGGCTGTATATGGAGAGTAGAGTAATTTTTGATGGATAGAGATAACAAAAAAAAAAAAAGCAAATAAGAATTTACGACACAACTCATTTATTCTGGGCAGCCTTAAACGGTGCTAGCAGGTTTCAAGGACAGTATTTAGTGGTCGCTATTAGAGGGCGAGTTTTAGTGAATGATTAAATTTCTTTATTGCATCCAGTAGATTGTTGGTGCAAATCACTAAAAGGGCTTTTTTTTAATGTTTTGGCTGTCTGCGTATGTCAATCCCTCATCAAATCTGCATTAAAATAGGATTCTCATGTATTTGGGACACTTTTATTTTGTGTATTCCATAACTATTTAGCAATATTTTTCCTTGTTCAGGTATGTTGCCTTTTATAATACATACATAGATTTATACTAGTTCTAAAAAAAATGTAGAAAGTAGAAATAGTTGATGTTTCTCTTATGTTTATTTTCAAGTAGCCCCGTTATACATAAAATCTAATAGCTGAATTATTCATGAATTTTGATCATTGGTAAGGAGATGAACTAATTCCCCAATGTCTTCTAAATGAGAGTTGAATCTCTTAAAAAAAGAAAAAAAACAAATTATGATATCTGGGATCACCAGGCTCATCTTATTAGGTGAACTTAAAAGAAGCAGGATTCATAAACCATTCTTCTTTTCCACTGAAAACATTTAAGAGAACAATCAAACAGTATTGGATGGAAGCAACATGTGAGTCAATGATGCTTTTCTGTTTGTGCGTGCTCTGCACATGAAACTGTAAATCACCTTTATCCTGTGTTTTGCCTTCTAGTTATAAAACTTCAACTTGTAACTACAAAATGCATGTTTGAAGCTTTTAGTACATTGTGTGGATTATTCAAATGTTACAGAAAGATGGGATAAGAATATTTTTATAATGCATACACACAGGCACAGACTTGCTTATACACTTTTTTTAGTACAATAAAGTGTCACTGAGACCCAAAGCAGCCTTGTTACCAAATTTCTGTAGTTTGAAATTTTAGTTATGTATC
Organism: Papilionanthe hookeriana x Papilionanthe teres; assembly: GCA_022702705.1. Taxonomy (NCBI): domain Eukaryota; kingdom Viridiplantae; phylum Streptophyta; class Magnoliopsida; order Asparagales; family Orchidaceae; genus Papilionanthe; species Papilionanthe hookeriana x Papilionanthe teres. The sequence goes on along the minus strand of CM040435.1, from coordinate 13,128,660 downwards.
TTTGATTAGCTCGGTCTGTGGAAAATATCTTCATCATTTGTTATTTGCTTTCTGTAATTTGTTTCCATTGCAACTCATTTATAATCTTCTAATAAGACCTTGATAATGATGCTCACTTGCTACATCAGGAAAGGCAGTTGCAAAGTTCTGTGCTAAATATTTACACACCCAATTGCTTAAGAATGACTCTGCTTCTCCTGGAGATTTAGCGGCTTCTGTTCAGAAAGCATTTTTAAGGTATACTATCGTTTATGTTCTCTATTTAATGCTCTCTATTTATACGAGAATATTTTTGCTTCTAGCTTTATAAAAAGGCTATTTATGTGACAATGAAAAGTAGCCATTTTTATTTTATTATTTTTTTAATCTATAGAATGGATGAGATGATGCGTGGACAGAGAGGATGGAGAGAATTAGCTGTAGTTGGAGATAAGATGCATAAGTTTACCGGTATGATTGAAGGTTTAATATGGTCCCCAAAAGGCGGTCATTCTAATCCCCATAAAGATGACTGGGCTTTTGAACAGGTAACTTCTCTGTAGGGCAATCATCTTTTAGTAATTCGTTGACATCTTTGACTTCACCTGTGACAATATAAAATTACACTCGCCATACTTATCAATCAAGAATTGACAGAAATCAGGGAGAATTAAGAGTTTCCTTATTTAAATTGCTTCTAATGTTTCTCTCCTGATTTCCTCTCTTGATTTTTTCTTTATAGCTGAATATTTAGATCAGGAAGATGTATTATTAGGTTGCCTAAAATAGATTGTACTGATTATTATGTATTATTAGGTTACCTAAATAGATTGTACAGATTATTATTTATTGAATGAAAACAAAGGAAAAAAGCATTCAGCCAATTTGCTCAAAACTTGATAATACTTTACCAGACATGAGCAGCATTATAATTTTTTTGATTTGCTAATGATTTTGGTGAATCTATTTCAGTTTATGTGCATGTCTTCTTAAAATTTTGGGGAGATTAACCTATGATACTGTGGTTGACTTTCATTTATTTTTTAGTTCTTTGGTTGCTGCAGGCCGCTCATGATTTCATGCAAAAAGCTTTGAGAATTCAAAGATCACAAGTTTCCAATTAAGCCGATAACATTCTTTAAATATAAATAAACATTATTAGAGTTTAAAACCAAGTGATAATGAAATGATAAAAATATTCTTCAATTTTTGCAAGAGCTTGGGAACAAATAAAATCAACAAGAAGTTAATATTTTTCACAAAATTAGATTTCCAACTTTTTGATCAAAATCAAGAGTTATAAACTATTTAATACCAAATTTTGTAGGAAAAGTTGATAAGGAATGAAATTACCGAAGTAATAAAAATTTAAGCTTTATGTTGGTGCAAGGAGATGAATTGTTTGGAAATTAAACAGTTGCACTATTACTATACTTTGAAGTAATCAGGCAATCAACATGCACTCATAAGATTGAAATTGTACAGAAAAATTTTGTTCAAGCCAAAAGATTTTTTATTGCATTCCTAGCTTATTATTTATAGACTTCTTATAACCTAGTCTCGTAGATGAGCTTGACATAAGATTAATCAGTTTAAGTTTAAATTAATCATAATTTGACTTTAAATTTTCCAATTCAATAAAAATTATAGTACTTTCCAATTTAATATTTTCTGGGGAAAAAATTCAAGGCATAGCCCAATTCCACTATCATATTAAATACTGAAGTACAATAATGGACTTCTATGGATACTGTGTATTCAATTTACAAAGATAAAACCTGAAGAAAACACTGAAGCCAGTCTAACTAAATTCAAATTTTAAATTTCATAAAAATGGAAACTAAACAGCATCATAAGTTTTTTTCCTTGTGAATAGAATCTGCAGCTGCAAGATAAAACACAATCCACAAATGATGCACTCAAGCTCTCCCACAAATAGAGGCATAGTAACAGCAGCCTGTATAATATCACTCATATAACAGCACGAGGTAGCTATAGGTCTGCATTAATGTGCTATTTATTTTCTTTGAATACTTGGATTTTTGATCATCTATTAAGCCTTCTCTTTTCATTTTCAGCAGTGCTTGCAATCTTATTATTTCAGATGAATCTAAACTTTTTTCAGGGTCCACACTCTGATTTTCCTGGGCCAACATCAGGAACCACGGCTTGTGTCGCTATTATTACACAAAACCAGCTTATCGTTGGAAATGCTGGAGATTCTCGCTGTGTTATTTCAAGGAAGGGTCAGGTTTGCTATTTTCGCTACCACATCCCTTCGATTCTCATGCGTGCTTCCTTTTGAGGTGATCTGATCTGCTTGCCACTCTCTCTCTCTCTCTCTCTCTCTCTCTCGCTAGGCATATAATTTGTCAAGGGATCACAAACCAGAGCTAGAGGCTGAGCGAGAGAGAATTTTAAAAGCAGGAGGATTTATTCATGCAGGGCGAGTCAATGGAACTTTAAGTCTTGCAAGAGCAATCGGTAATTTAAAATTTTATTGATTTTTTCTGTCCAAGTTATCTTTATTCCATCTGAAATTCCATTATTGGTTATTCAGGTGACATGGAGTTCAAGCAAAACAAATTTTTACCTGTTGAAAAGCAAATTATTACAGCTAATCCTGACGTTTGTGTTGTGAGTACTTTTCCTCTTGATTAATTTTTTGGAAGATTTACATACACACCACCCAATTTTTATTTACATATCTAGCACCTAAAATTCAATTTTTACATATATGCACCAACTTTCCTGTGAATGAGAAGATGTCTTTTAATTTTAAAATTTAAGAAAGTCGTATTTTTGATGTGATATGAAAGATTTCCATGGTATAAATGTAAAAAGAGTAGTTTTCATAGTAATTAGATGGTGTGTATGTAAATGCCCTTAATTTTTAATATTAGGCCTTTTTTTTTTGTTTTCGATTCTTATGTTGAAACTCTGTTTTACTTACATAACTATGTATCTCACAAGGTGGACCTTTGCGAGGATGACGAATTTATTGTTTTAGCATGCGATGGGGTCTGGTAAGGCTGCTCGTGCAAGTTTATCCTTTGGATTTAATTACTAATTTCTTTTAGACACCGCTGTTTTGCCTCTTCTTGTGCAGTTCTGAGGTATTTTTGAAAAATAAAATCTTTTTAAACCTAAAAATATGTTATTTCAATTTGATCATTTTAAGTCTAATTAATTAAATTATGAAAGGCTAAAAGTTATGCTAATTGAATCACGTTCATCACACATACTTAAACTTATTTTTTTTAGTTTATGAGTCTAAACTTGACAACTAATAATATTTAGATTACCATGATCAGGGCAACCTCAAATGTTTTCACTGAAGGACAACTTTATTTATCCTTACCAATGTCACTGTGCATCTAAAGGGCAGCTTTTATCTTAGAAATATTACCTGACAGTAACTGTTACAAACACAACTAATTACTGATTAGTTCAAAAGATCAATGATCCAGGGATTCGCATGCAGAGTTGAATATGATATTTTTAGTTTTCACATTGGTTCTAAGTATTTGCATTCTTCCTCTTTCCAACAGGGACTGTATGTCAAGTCAACAGCTGGTGGATTTCATCCATCAGCATATAACAGCTGTAAGAGAAAACTTGCTTACATATGTAGCACATAGTTTATATGCATTTACATATCTAATTGTTCATGATAATTGCGCTTGCAGGAGAGTTGCCTCTCTGCCGTGTGCGAGAAAGTACTTGATCGGTGCTTGGCTCCAGCAGCGGTTGGAGTAGGCTGCGATAATATGACCATGATTCTTGTTCAATTTAAGAAACCCATTACTTCAAATGTCCGCGAGGCTGAACAATCATCTCAAGTTAGGCCTGAGATTAAGACAAATTCAGATGCTTGATCATCCAGACTCTGTAGGGCATGTTTGTCCTGATCCAAGTGCAAAATTTTACCATTCTATGATCTTCTATTTAAGGAAGTAGAGCTTTTAGATTAGATTCCTGGAGTGAAATAACCTTAATTCTACCTTTTTGCCTTGTATTGTCTTATAGTTTCTCAGAGTGCCATATCTAGATATATATATATATATATATATATATATATATATATATATATATATATATATATATATATAGTTGTCATACTTGTAATTTGATCATAATTCAACATTTCTGTATTATTTTATGTTAATTTGAGCTATATAAATAATAAATTGGCTTGTTGATCAGCTTTGATAACCCTCCTATTGGATAAGTCTGTATGAATTTGAATGGCGGACGTATGAGGTTTTTGGGCTGGCCGTTCAACTTTAATTTTGATCTCTTCGGTATTCTAGTGCTTATTGGGATTGACGGGACAGCCTGGGAGGTAGGGGTGTAAACGAATCGAACACGAATGAACAGAGCTAGTGTTCGTGTTCGAAATGTTCGAACACATCACTGTTCGTGTTTGGTTCGTTTAACAAACCGAATGAAAAAAAATTGTTCGTGTTCGTCTCGTTTGCTTATCGAATGAATTGAACACGAACTTCCTGACGAACCGAACACGAACTCTTCTCGAACAACGAGCTTTTTTGACAGCCCTAGCTTTGGTAGCATACTTCCTCAAAATGAAGCAAATTAATTAGGTATTCCGTACACATCAAGTAATCCATACTTCCTCAAAATGAAGCAAACCGAAAAAGGCGTTTAGGATTTTGTTTAGAATTTTGTTTAGAGTTTTATTTTCATATATAGTATAGTATATTAATTATAATATTATAATATTTATATTAATATAATTAATACTATAATATTATTATTGTTATTAATAATTTATCATATATTATAATTTATAAAAGTTTAATTTTTTAAAATATGATAAAATTTTATAATATATAATTATTTTAAATTATTTTATATTTCAAACAATAACGAACCGAACACGAATGAACACATCATTGTTCGTGTTTTGTTTGTTTAACTAATCGAACGAAAAAAAATCATTCGTGTTCGTCTCGTTTGCTTATCGAACGAATCGAACATGAACTTCTTGGGGAACCGAACACGAACTGTTAGCGAACAACGAGCTTTTTTGACAGCCCTACTGAGAGGTGACAAATACTGCATGGGGACAACATATGCAGCGTTTGCATACGTTGTAACCTCCCAATAACCTCCATTTTCGATGTTATTGAGAGGTTATTGTCAAGTTATTGGGTTATAACTCAAAAATCCCAATAACCCCCTAATAACCTTCATAGGTTTCATTTTAGTATGATCGGAGGTTATTATCAAGTTATTGTGAGCTCTTCGTACACTCCGTATGCAAATATTTCTCCCAAGAGGCAATAGTTATGGAGCTAGAATGTTTTAGATAAGTTTTATTACGTCATTCGTCATTTGACTAAACTTTTTATCGTAATCATAAAACTGATGTAATCGTGCATAAATTTTTAACTATTTTTGTGACAAAAAAAAAAATAAAATTATGCTGCCTGGCATTCAAAAATTAATTTGGGGACTAGTGCTTCTATTTTTGTAGGTTTTTTGGTCGAAGTAATTGGCCGGTTTGGACAGCTTCACAGATACTGGAATCATCTAAATCAGGGTTTAAATGACCTAAACAAATCTCGGCTAATAAGTACAATTACAAGTTCTTAAAATTATTTAAGAGGGGGAACAAATTAATTTTTCATTGATTAATGCTTGAAACAGGTACTCTCAGAGAGGCTTCCAAGAAGTTTAGACTATGAATCATGCAAGGAAATCGAAAAATCCATTGCTAAGAAGAACAATAAGTATTTCAATGTAATCTTTAATAAGAATCGAATTAATGCCCTCAAGAGTGATAAATAAAACTGCAAATAATCTCAGTTATCCTATTTTCATTGCATTCTAAACACTTGGAAATTTAAGATCATATGAAATTGTAGACTTGGATCACCATCTGTAACCTCTTATTGTTCATGAATGGTGTTAAATCAATTTGGACTTCTCCATAGCTCTCAAAGTTTCTTAGGCCCTCCTAAATGGAGAATGATAGCACAAACGACCTTATGAAGATGGTTGTCATCTTCTAACAATGTATGTCTACTATGCTCAATATTCGATGGACAACATGACATCTTTAATTAGCTAACATCATGTGGCATTATAATTAAATAACATTTGTCAATGCCCGACTCCGATATGTTCGACTTCTACAGACTTTGTTTGTCCTTGACAAAGATCCATTGGGCCTCAACTTTGATTATTAGGCAACCAATTCAGTTCAATAGTCATATTCTAATATGAAAATTTATGCATCACCGATTCACATCGATTGATTGACGTGCACCTATGTTTTGATATTCATCCTTAGGGGTATAAATATGTCGAGCCGAGCTCGAGTCATGCATAACTCGGGCTTGGCTCATTAGTCAAAATACAAACTCGAGCTCAAGCTTTGCCCGCGATAATGATAGCAAGCTTGTGAGCGGCAATCATGAGCTCGAGCCAAAAATCAAATTATCATTGGAGCTCACCGGAGAAAACATCAATTGTTAGAGAAGAAGTGCTATGATAGCTCGTCGGAGTTGGAATTGTCTCAACCAAATTGTCGACCAGTTGAGCTAGCTTGCGAGCCAACAAGCTGAGCTTAAATAAACTTGAATCCGAGCTCATTTAATAAAAAAGCTTGAGTTCATCAAACACTGCCAATTGATGTTCATTGCCCATCATTCACATCATTGACAGATATTGACTTCCATGAACATACATATTTTATATATATATATATGAAATCTAATCTAAAATTTAAAATAAAAAACAAATTCTTCAACCACCTCTCTAATAAATAATTTGCAACCCTTAAACACACTTAACCCACCTATTTGGCTAGAGTAACGGTCACATTCATTAATCTTAGGGAAATTTACAAACATACCAAAAAATTCTTAGATATTTACATATCTAACACCAAAAGTTCAATATTTACACTTATAACACGTTGATATTATAGACTTAAGTATGAAAATGTGTATTTCACTTTTAAAAGACGACGATGGTTGTATTTTTGATGTGTTGTTAAAAATTTCAGTAGTGTGCAAGTAAATATAAATGTTTAGATGTTAGTTATGTACGTATATAAAAATTGTGCCGATTGTACGTAAATGACCCTAAATTTTACTAAATTAACCATTCAGATCTCAATTGTATAAAAAAATCGATTTAGTGGCTCAAATCTAATGATAAGAGTGAAAAATAGTATTATATGATTATATTGCTTTCATTCGGTCATTCCAATCATGCCAATCTTTCAAATAATAGCTCCCTTCTAATTCTCTCTATGTTTCTTAAACCTAAAAGTCTTTATTAGCGATTGAGACTAATCTTGGCCAGTAAGGAAACTATAACGTCCAAATACGACGTGCGGTAGCGACCTTGAAACGTGTCAGATGGCCGCTTTGATGTGATTCATGTCATCATCAGCAAATAATATTTTCTCCATTAATTTGTCGAGTCAGGCCACACAGATGGGAAGATGGAAATATTTTTTATCAACCACAACAACAACAAATAATAATAATAGTAATAGAAGGCAAGAGAACATTTTATTTCGGATCTAAAGACAAATATTTCAGAACAACATTAGATTGCTTTATAAGAGTAACGGTCGACTCCATCTTTTTCGACCCATCTTTTCAATCTCTTTTTCTTCTTTTTTTTTAAAATAAAGGAGCATCCTATCCACACTTTGTCATTAAAATTTTTTGGGCTAGTTATATTCATGCCACACATTTCTTATGTATATACATGTCCAACACCCAAAAATTAATAGTTACACTTAATAACATCTTGGTATCAGCTTAAATAGTGATATTTTTCATGTGAAGTTAAAAAACTGGGTTATGGGCATGAAAATATCAATGTTTAAGTGTTAGATATATAAATACATAAATCTTGTGCTGTATGAATGTAAATGCCTTTTTCTATATATATATATATATATATATATATATATATATATATATATATATATATATATATATATATATATATATTAGATGTTTTAGCAATTCTAATCTTTGGGCAAAGTTCAACCTGCAAACTTACCTTTTTTTTTTTCTCATAACGCCAACAGAATTAAGAATAGCACTAGTCTCCCACACAAAACTTCCATCTATAAAGCGATGAAGCTATAAATTCAGTCATGAATCGAGTATTCACAAATATCACAATTTTCCACAATCCTAATTTCTTCATTATAAATCAAACTCAGTAACAGCAGAAACATTATGTTTCAATCATAGGGAGGGGAGTTTAAAATACTTAGTATGTTTGGATTGATCTTTTGCTATTTTATTTGCTTTTGATGATTTGAATTTAAAATATTAATATCTTTAAAACAAAAGGTGAACAAAGGATAGCTTTACTGTTCCAAAAAGACCCTAATTAAATACTTTGGGGCTGATTTAGTACATAGAAATGTAGCAGATGGCAACAAAATTGAATGGAATAAGCATTTCTTAACCATAATATCAACAGATATTTAACAGCTAAATAAAGAGAAGCTTACAAGCAAAAACTACCATTAATATCTGCAGCTTCTTCGGTTTTTACATATCTCAGTAACACAGATGATAATGAAAATGGAGCAACTCAGCAGTAGTTCTCAAACCTTCAAAGTGAGCTGATCTTGCCATGAAATTTTGCAGTTCCCCATTCAGAATTACTGCCACCCATATCTCTACATACTGCGAACTTAATATCATCAGCCATTTCATGTCCTTCAACCAAGCTTCTCTTCAACTTCCTTATCTTCAGAGGCTTCTGTTTCACCTCAGCCTCCATTTCTTCACCATTCTGAAATAAAAAGACTATTCAAAATCCTCAATTTCAGCATGCTTATTGTTGTAATTTTCATTAGTTCACAAAAAGAGGATTAATCTGAATAAAGGAAATGAAACCTGGTTCAAATCTAACAATTTTGGAACATTTCGAACATAAGCTTCTTTTGTGTTGTGATTCCTTTCCTTCAAAGGCACTTTGAAATGATCAAAATCTGCTAATTTTGAGGAATTTTGAGCTGAAACTTGTTTTGACTCCAGATTCCTTTCTTTTAATTTTGGTCTGGTTTCAATAACTGGATGAGAAGGGTGAGTAACTTCTTTGCAAGTTTGTTTCCTAGCTCTGCAGGGTTTCACTAAAACCCTAGGGATGTTTGTCAAAGACTGGTATTTTTTGGTTAAGAATCTGCAGCATCAAATATTGAATCATAAAGAAGACACCATGAAATGGAGAAGAGACTGTAAAATAAGAAGACGGGTAAATCTTACTTCACTTCAGCCAGCAGCTGGAGTTTCATCTGCAATGCCCTGTTTAATCTCTCCCTTTTTCCTTCAGTTTCCTGAGAAACAACACAGTGGAATTCCACTATCAAACGGTACAGATCATAAAGGACATGTTTGTTTTGAAGGATTTAATTCATAGTTCTACTCAATTTCTCTCAACTAAATAAGTGGGTGAACCAATTTAAGTTTATTTTCTCTGTGATTTTGATTTTGATTTCCTTCTCATTTCATCTTTAGAAATTCTTTCAAACCGAACAGGGCCTTCGATCCAAAAACAATTCTAAGATTAAGTTAAATAACAAGTAGAATGAAACATCTAGGAGTAAGAAGTTTGATTTATTAAAAAAAGAAAAAGAAAACCACCTCTGAAATCACAAATGACATACCATAATTTTGTTGATTAGAAGCCTAATCATATGAGCAGAACAATCATCTGAAATAGGATGACATACAGAAACGTAGAGAAGATTTTTCTAAACTAAACAAACAATAAAGACAAACCCTAGGAGGAAAAATCTCGGGATTCCTGAATTACTGAAATCAGATGATCTACCAAAAATCTAGAAGCAAGAAGAGTATCAAAATCCTACAAAACCAGACCTCTAATAAATTTCAGCAAGCAAACGACAAAAACTTAATAGAAACATCAGATCTATTAAATCAATTTTCAAATCTTCTTTCCGAAAACAAGATCGCACCTTCAGCAACTCTTGATAATCCTGCAACAAACACCGGTGCTTAAACCTCGCCCTGACCTCCTCTCCAGACAGGAAAGAAGTAGAGGGCGCAGGATCGAAGGAAACCCTAATCTTCTTTTTCATCATCTTCCCCAAAACAAAAAATAGCAGGATCAAGAAGAAGGCTCGGAAGGAGCAGAAGCTAGAATAAACAAAGAAGGCAAACACCGGATGAGAATTGAACCGCCTAGCAAAGAAATTATAAGGAGAGAGAAAGAGAGAAGAGGAGATAATGGAGATTTAAAGGTGGAATAGATAGAGAGAGAAAGAGGAGAGGTTCCTTCCCTGATTTTCTCTCACCAAGGGTCTGAACGTGACAAAAACACGAAAGAGGCCCATATAACTCAAGAATACGAGTGCACCCCCTCCTTCCTTTGATGGAAGAGGTAAAAGATGAGTTTTTTTCGCACATTTCCTTGCTGAATGAAAGAAAAGACTGCATTTTTTTTTTGGGGGTTTGCAGAGGGGCATTTGTGGCACCCTCCTCACCCTAAAAATTTGATATTTGAAGAGTTGGTTTGGTTTGATAGCCACCTTTCTTCTCCCTCACACTCTCTCCCTCTCTCTCCATCTATCTCTATTCCCTTCCTCTCTCTTATTTCTCTCCTTTTTCAGATAAATTTGGTCCACCTTGGCCATTAGGATGAAATGGAGAGAGAGAAGGGGAATTGGTCTCCTTTGCGCCGAGGGATGAGATGAATTTCTCCTGCTGTTCCTATCCTCAACACTGAGAGTGCTGAAAGAGAGAAGAGGGGAGGGGATGCGAACCAGCTTCTGTAACGCTGCAGATTTTGCTGCCTGGTACGAAGTGGAGCCCTTTGATGGGGGAGGCCTTTTACTCCATTATTCTTAGGATTCCAAAAATGCCCCTATATGCTTTCCCATTATCAGCTTCGAGATGGAGCAACACCCCAATCCCTATTTATTTAATTTGAGTTTTTACCAAATAGATTACAAATTATCAAAATATTTAGCCGACTGCTTAAACTTTAAAAATTATAAACAAAAATGCAAAATGCCTTCCGAAGAAGTCGCTCCTTCTATTGTATATGAGAGGCACATCATTAGTTAAAGATTTTGAATAAATAAGCTACATATTTTGTTATTTTGATTTCATTTCAATAAATGATTGTTCATACAATCTAATTTAAGTATCTTAATAATACATAATGATTTGCAATAATACATATTCCAAATCTAACCATTCAACTATAAAGAAAGAATATGTAAAATTAATATACAGAATTCAATACAACAATTTAAATAAAAAAACTCTTAATTTTGTCGCATTTCAGATAATATTGATTAATATCACTTATTGCATATAGTTGATGTTTAGTGAGTTTCATATCTTGATGCTTTATCATTTTTTGTTCTAGGAACCTCCCATGAGAGGGTTCCAACCGATGCTAGCTCTAACCCTGCTTGCATCGTTGCAAACATGTTTACACTAGGCAGGCAAGGAAAATCAAGGAGCTTGCCTCAGAATTGAATGATTGGTTCATCCATTGTGGAAGATAGGTTGAACTTGTAGAGCAACTGGCTGTATTGAAGGGTGAGATGCCCAAATTGAAGGACGCCTTCAGCAAGTAAATGCAAGAGATGGCTAGCTTGAATGACAAGCTTATCATGCTTAAAATCATGCTTAAATTCATGTTAAAGCGGCTCGTTCGAATTAGTCGAATCACTGCACAGCCTGCGTTCGTATTCATGTTAAGGGTTATTCCTTTCTCTATGCAACTTTATGTAAGTTGGTGTGATCGTCTTTAGTAAAAATAAGTGGGCTATTTGTATCAATTATGTTGTAATGATGAAAAGATTTCTTGAATAAAGAAAATATTTAGTTATAATTGGGTGAGGGAGTTTAGGAAATTATGAGCAGTTGATTCTAATCAGGTAATGGTGTTAGATGACAATGATTATCTGATTGTAATCGAGTGGTCATGATTGGGCAGTCATAGACTGATAATAATGCTCAGATAATCATAGTAGGGTGTCAGGGGTGATGCAACAGTGGTGATTGGAAAATAGTACACTTATGTTGGGAATAGCAATCTAATGAAAGAGCATGGGTAGTAGTGTTTGGACTAACGTGTTATGACAATGGCAATTCGATGGCAGGATAAGTGCAAGTGTCGTCTAACAATGAATCAAGTGGTGGATGTTGGCTTAAGATTTGATGGCATTGGATTGATTATAATTGAGGGTATATTTATAAATTTTGTGAGTGCAAATACTTACAATCTCAACGAGTCGATAATACTATATCAAATGGCGAAAAATTAATCTTGATCACAAGATTTTTTGCAGTGTTTGAATGACATAATGATGCCAAAATTAAACGATTATTTTTATACTAAATTTACTACGAGCAAATATTGTAACAATTTCATCAATTAGAGTCAATATCATCTAATTAATATCCTAACAATTTCATCAATTCTTCAAATGTTTGATCCTCGGCATAAATAAAATTATTTTTATGCTAAATTTACTACGAGCAAATATCGGATCAGGACTCCGCACGTAAGGACTCCACACGTAGAGCTACGTGCGGAGTCCTGATCTGAGCCACACATCAACTTCAAAACAAAACAAAAAAAAAAAAACAAAATTTGCAGACATCCTTTAGTTGATGTGTAACTCAGATTGAGACTCTGCACGTAGCTCTACATGCAGAATCTTGATGCAATATTTTATCATTTACTACAATTAGAGTTTCAATGGCCCTTAATTTTATTTCAAAAATTTTCAAACATGAAATGTTGATTTAGTTGATTTTCTATGATGCATAGTTATAGATCTGAACTTTTTTATATTTTAGCGCGTCTTCTATTCTCAATTTACATCTACCCAAAATCACAAATACATATTTACACATTTACCGAAAGCCTAAACCGGCGGGTTCCCTTCCAACCCGAACCGGTTTTTATCCCGTCCTGCCTGCAGAAGCACCGAAGAGGAACCTTCCAGCATCACTCGCCCTCTTCCGATAGCAAGGGCTTTCGAGCTTCCTCCCATCCCAACCGCCTCCAAAATCTCTTCTTGTTCTCTGTTTTTCTCTCCCATGGCTTCTTCTCTGAGAATCGCTTATCTTTTTCCCTTCTCCGGCTTCGACTTGGCGTCGGTGGAGACTCGAAGAAAGCTCCCGAGTCTTTGTATCAAGCAAACAACAGCAGTGAAGCCTTCTCGTATTAAAGCTTCTTGTTACCCCATTAAGCCTCTTCGATTCTCTTTCTTCTCACCTTCAGCTGCCTCCGGTGAGGCCTCGAAGGTCGAGGATGTAGAAGAGGCCGTGTTACAGGTATTTCTTTGAGTTTAATTTTGTGACCCTTCGCGGTATTGCGTTTAGATTCTTGTTTTCGTTATATTGTCTGTTTAATTTATCGCCATAATTCTTTTATGTAATTATGCGGTTGAAAGGAGAACAAAGAAAAACAATGCTACATTGGATTGTTCTCGATGCTGATAAAACGTGTGCACTGTAAATGGAATGCATATAAATTCATTATGGCCGCATTTTGGCCGGTTAGTTGGAAGAGCATGAAGATTTCGTTTTCATGGTTAGAGCTGGTTTGAAGTCTGCAATGGCGAGCTTTTTTTTATACCTAATGGAGTTAAGGAACCCTTTTTCCTTGTAACAGCCAGGATAGCGTGCCAATAAAGTTGTTTCCTCCTTTTTTTTTGGGTTATTTGTATAGTACTTCTGGAACACCTTACTCGAGGGATTTTCACTTCCTCGCAAGGTTTTCACTGTGTAGATTCTTAAAGATGCACGCTTACGTTCATAGGTCAATTTTGAGCTCTATGAAGTTCAGCAATATCTTTAAGGCCCCATTTGGGGTGGCGGTAGGCCAGGGATGCAGCTCGCTGCCGCAAGTTTTGGCTGTTTTGGGCGGCGGTAGGCTAATGGCACGACGTGTTTATCGTAAAATGCGGGCGCGGCTTCGACCCTGCGGCCTGCTTTTTGATGGTGGTGCCCTCCTTTCCTTCGTGATTTGTCCGCCCTAACCCTAGTGACGAACTCCTCTGAGAAGCTGCGATCTCTTGCTCTTCTTCCTCTTCTTCTCCCACTTTTCTCACGCTATTTGGTTCCTTTTCCTACTCTTTCTCCTTGTTCCCCAGCGGTAAGCACATTTTTAGCAACAAAAATTCAGGAACCGCTCTATGAATGCAAGTATCCATGCGAATTCTTGTTCTTTGGATTTTTGGTGTTAGATATGTAAATATTGTTCGGTGGTATGGATATGAATGCTTGATGTTTGAGTGACTTTTTGTGGCTCGATTTTATGTTTGGTAAATTTTATGAAAAAAAAAAGAAACTTTTGAGGATGTGGCTTGGGAATGTAATCAACAATCTGATGTTAGATATGTTTGAATGAGTTATTGGTGGCTGTGGCTTGGTCATTGATGTGAATACAAATCATTTGGGTGGTTTGCATGATGATCTAACAAAAAAAGAAAGGAACAAAAAATTTTACTGTGACTGCTGCTTGGGCATTGATTTAGGTTTGTTCTTGGAGTTCTTGGTGGATGTGGTTTGGGCATTGATGTGAATACATATCAATTAAGTGGTTTGTATGAGGAATAATTCTGTTACAAACAACATTACTATACAGGGTCAAAATAGTCATTTGTGTAGAAATATCTGCCGCACAGTTGTTTTCAAACCGTAGAAAACAAACAGCCAATTAGGTTCCCCGCAGCATCATCCTGAGACAGCTAAACTACATTTGCCCCAAACAGACAAGTTAGTCTGGCTGAGAAAGAATAAATAGTATTGATGATATTTTCTCAAGAAAGTCTGTCATTTTGAACTAAAAGTTTAAATCCTTTCTTTACGTTCCGTATGCTCCATCTACATATCACATGGTCTGATTTGTTGAAGATTCTGGGGTACATAGAGGGGATAGGTTGAGCATAAACATCTTTAAAAAAAGACCAAAATCAAATGAGAGCTATTAATCTATTCCAGCACCTGCTAGCTGATTTCCCTTGTAAATCTTAGCTACAAGCCAACATGTCCTTAATGCATCTATGTAGTTCTCTCCGAGAGAGAGAGAGAGGGAGAGAGAGGGGTAGGGGTGGGGGTGGGGATTGGGGTGGGGGTGGTGGGGGATGGAGGGAGGGCTTTGTTTTCAATTTTTAGGGGTCTCAGTTTCAGTCTAGTTGAATACCCAGTTCACGGTTGTGAATCAGAGAAAGTTCAAACAAAGCTCATATCATTTGGATTCTTGTTAGAATCTCAACCACTCATTGTTAGGAGAGTGAAATGCTTCCTTATTAAATTCTATTCCCCCAAGTTTGTCCATGGAACCTCAACTATGATGGATGTTTTGATCTCTTCTCTCTTCTTGAACCTTCACTCCATGAGACTCAGAAAAGTAAATTAATGGCATTTTGATGTTGTTGAGTGATAAAAGATGGGAGTTAGAACATTTCTTTCTTTTGTTGCACGAGTGCTTGTTTTTTTGCTTTGTAGTCCTTTTGGTAAAACTCATTATAAACCCCTCTAGTTCTTAGTAGTTTTGAAATATCTGTATAATGATGGATATCAACTTGAGAAATTCCTGGGGATTTTTCATTTGTCTATTGATAATACTTTTCTCTAATTTATATAGGGAGAGATCGCCAAATGAGATTCTTCTTAGAACTTGGTATTGAGACCACTAGGATTATGGTGATCTATAGTGCAGACCAGACCTAATTATAAGTTCTATCCATCTAGAAAGGGGAGGGTGGAAGCAGATTTAATCTGGTATTTTCATTAATTTTGCTTCCTTTTCAACGGGAAATGAGCCGTCTCTTTCGGGTGATATTGATCATCTCATGTGGGCGGACCATTTTATTTCTTGATTGGTGACTAGGCCTTCACCATTTTTCCCAAAAAATTTCAGCGCATCGGTCTAAGAAATTTCTTGCTTCACCTTATGTAAATAAATGCTAATTTCAATTTGTCTGGGGGAATTCAGAACAATAGGGTTCATGCAGTACGCTAATCTTACATATAAGATGGATTAGTTCAGGTTGATTGATGCTTTCATCATTTCAAGATGGCTGCTTGGCACCGCGATGATTTAGTGAAGTAAAACATCTGTTATATTATTACAAGAACCACTGGACTCTTATCTTCATTGTATTTCTACAACATATTTGTTTTTCTTTTTCTTTAAAATGATTTCTCAATGACTGGTCATTGTAAAATACAAATTGTTGTGTTTTAGTTGTTTAGTATGGATACTGGATCATTACTATGATTGGGCCTTGCAAATTATCTGAAATTCCTTTTTTCTTATTTTAGCCAGTGATGAATTATACTCATTTGTGACAATGCAGAATGAAAATAATAGTCTCGAAATCTTGGATTGTTCAGATGGGATAAAATTTACAGTTTTTGAGATTTTTTTGGAAGATTTATATGCATACTACTAAATTCCTATATATTTATATATCTAACAACTAAACTTCAATTTTTACATGACATACCAAATCACCTTATGCATAAAAGGTGTATTTCACATTCTAAAAGTTAAAATCGTTGTATTTGTGATGTAATATGAAAGACTTGGGTGGTTAAAATGGTTGCATTAGATATGTAAATACATAGGAATTGTTTGGTAGGTGTAAATATCCCCTTTTTTCTTTTCCTTGTGCTCACCGCCTGAGCCTGTTTGATTAGGGGGAAAAAAAAAGAAAAGAGAAAAAAAAAAAAAACAAAAACAGATGAATTCATTTTTAAGTT
Organism: Papilionanthe hookeriana x Papilionanthe teres; assembly: GCA_022702705.1. NCBI lineage: Eukaryota > Viridiplantae > Streptophyta > Magnoliopsida > Asparagales > Orchidaceae > Papilionanthe > Papilionanthe hookeriana x Papilionanthe teres. The sequence continues at coordinate 13,111,912 of CM040435.1, read as the reverse complement.
ATTTCTTGTATGCATTGAATAAATCTGTCGCTATAACAGATAGACGTATGCATTTATACTCTTTTTAAACTTAAACCTCCTTCGCCCACAAACTTTTCATTTATTCAAGTCTGTCTTTCAAATTCCCTTTTGCAGGAAGACTCGGAAAAAGAACCCAGCATTGATGATGAGATAGTCTATGATAGCTCAAGCGATGAAAGCCTTCCTATTACTGAGGAAAAGTTACCTTCAGCCGCAATTGCTTCCCTGGAGCTTTACAAGGAAGCTCTGGTAAATAATGATCAATCCAAAGTTGCTGAAATAGAGGCCTTCTTTCAGTCCATTGAAGATGAGAGGAGCTCTCTTGAGAACCAAGTTGCATCTTTCTCTGATGAATTGGCAGTAGAAAAAGACCGCGTACTAAGGATTAGTGCTGATTTTGAAAATTTCAGAAAAAGAACAGAGAGAGAGCGGCTGTCGCTGATGGAGAACGTACAGGGAGAAGTTGTGGAGAGTCTGCTTCCAGTTCTGGATAATTTTGAAAGAGCCAAAACTCAGATCAAGGTGGAGACAGAGGGAGAAGAGAAAATTAATAGCAGTTATCAGAGCATTTATAAGCAGTTTATGGAGATTCTAACCTCCATAGGTGTTGTAGCTATTGAAACAGTCGGCAATGCATTTGATCCTATGGTGAGTTAATTTTTCATGGAACGTGAAGCCCACGTACAGAAAGTTTTAATTTTTTCTCGCCTGTTTTCAGGAGTTATCGTCTTTAACCCAATAAAGCTTGCATTTTGATTCTATTTATTATTTATTTTGGTTAAAAGCTTCACGAGGCAATAATGAGAGAAGAGTCGGTTGAGTTTGAAGAAGGTATCATAGTACAAGAATTCCGCAAGGGTTTCAAGCTTGGGGAGAGGCTTCTGCGTCCAGCAATGGTGAAGGTGTCTGCAGGACCGGGACCTGCAAAACCCGAAGAAGATGAAGCCATTAAATCAGAAGAAGGCAGTGAGGAGTTGGATAAAGAGAGCACCGAACAAAGCGAGTAAGTTCAGATGATTATCAAAATTTTGTTAGGAACTGTTACATTATCATGGTTTGTGATCTTTTAGAGAAATAGGATAAATGGCTGATTGTTGTGTCTAAGCCTACTTTATAGTAGCGTTCTTTTACAGCTTCTAAAATGGAAATCTGATTGTTGTACTGCTCGTAATTTTTGCTGGGGAAATGGCATGTTGTGATGTGTCCAATCAAAGGTTATGTTGTTGTTTTTAAATTGATGCCGAGCATGCAAATTATTAAAGTTATTTACTGATGCAAATTTTTTTTTTTTGGAGCGGAAAATTTTGAATAAATGGTTCTAAGAGCTTGCTAACTTTATCTTGTGAATTTGGGCCACAATTCTTTCTAAAACATGAAACATGCATTTAATAACAATATTGGCCATCGTATTGTATAACTCCCAAATTTCAAATACCAGAAAATACCCCAAATTGAAACTTATCAATGCAGTGAATGTCTTATATGTCTTAAATATTATGTATTTATGTGCTACCTGCTATTTCAAAATTCTGATCTTGGCGTTGACAAGCACCTGCACCTGGAATCCAGGAAGCATTGCTGAGAAAAGTGTCGACTGATCATTTGGTTGAATATATTGAAAAATAGCTGTTTTGTAATTATTTATGGACAAATGACTATTCTTTCCTTATGCAGTGATGCTATTTGCAACATAACTATCATGACAGTATACTCGATAAGTAAAAATCTATTTCAGAATAGTACAAAAAATAAGATATACATCTCACTAAATTTTGATATCATGGTTTTTAAAATAAAAAACAAGAGTATTAAAATAACATTTAGTAATATGATAATATTAATTTTAAAATGTTGACTGGACATGTTAATAGCTCTGTCATCCTCCAGAGGTACTCTTCACGTTTGGTCGCTCTTGGCGGTTGATTCTTCGAGTCTATCTGGCCACCAAAAGAAATCATAATCCTCTGTGATTTTCAGTGGGCACTTGTAGAGATGTAGAAGTGTCTCGCGGTGCTATTAGACCTTAAAACTGTTCTAAAATGTATATTTTTTTATTATAAAAGAGAAGTAATGAATAATGAAATAAATAAAAGAAAAACATATAATTTATGAGGAAGACGGGAAAATAATGAGTAGATGAAGAGAATTCACTCTTATCAAAAAACAAAATTACATGCGTAGAATGTCGGAAAAAATAGGAGCTGCTTCTTATATAGCGAAAGGAATGATTTATATTTTGTAAGACCATCATAAGAAAAATATTTATGAAGGACAAAGAAAATAAGAGCATTCTGATTTTATTTTAAAAGTTATAAGATTAATCTAATGATAGAGGTCTTCAATCTGCACCTAAAATTTGAAATTTACAGTCAATAACATCTTAGTACTAAAAATTTATGCATGGAATGCATATTTTATGTTTAAAAAAGTGGATGAAAATGAAATTTTTGAACTGACATGAAAGGTTTGTGTGTGTATAAAAATACAAAGCCTTGTTTTAGATAAATAAATATATAAGAATTATGTTGTATGGTATGTAAATGCTGCTACTCTCAGAAACCTATTAAATGAAATATATTTTCTTTTAAGATTGAACCTTTTATTACATGATTATGTGATGCTTTTATGCGAGTTTAAAATAGCTTCCGAAATTGTTCTACGACAGAATCTGTATGGAACAAAGTTGGCAAACAAAAAGAAAGTTGCAACATAAAATATTGATATCATCAAAGAAAATGATGAATCTTCGTAGATTTCAAGCATATAAATGCAATTTAAAGATTCATTTATGTAGAAACCCAAAACTGCTCAGAAAATTAAGGTCCAACCTCTAAATAACAGCAATTTAAAGAAAACGTCACATCCTCATAGCCTAAAACTTCATAACAGCAATTTGAATCTTTATCTGATTTATCAGTTTAAAATAATAATATAATTTGAACTTGTAAATTACAAAGAATGCCTTACAGCTTAGTACAAAAAACCTGTAATTACAGAGAAAAAAAAATGGAAATTAGCTTATTTCTGTTTCCCATAATAGCTTCTATGATGGGCAACAATCCCTATAGAGGAGAAAAGATTGCCACTTATCCTCTTTATGATCACCACCCTGCAAAAATAATTTGATTCGAGTGTAAGCAATAATTTCTGCAAAAATAAAAACTTTTCTCAAATGTTTGTGGAGGTGAGCACATCTTTAAATCAAACTGATCCTCTGAAAAACTATGCTTTATTTGCTGAAATGATCAATAAACAAGATGCAAAACATACTGCATCAAAGATTTTAGTAAAATTGAACAGACAAGAGAAGAAATTTAATAGAAATCAAAATGGCTCTATCAACTCATGTCATAAACTGAATAGATTATTGGTAATCATGGCAATTGCATTAAAATATCAACATTCACTAGAGCCTTGTTAAGGTGAACATTGAGTTTAGACTTTGAAATTGGTGTTCATCAGATTTCGATCAAGTCAGACATAAGCAACACGCAGCTTAAGTGAATCCGAAAAATTCATCAAATGGAATTAAAAAGAAATTATGAGAACTGTTTGGAATAAAAAATTATGTTTTTGTTATAATTCCATCAGTAAAAAATAATTTATTACTTACATAACTCTCATTGTACCTTAATTGGCCAAAATGCTTAAAACAATCATAATAATAGAACCCATCCAATTCTCTTTCTACTAACTCCCGCCAAAATCCCCATGTAGTTTAGCAAAGACTAGTCCCCATTCACTTGCACCTTAGAGATGGGTCATCAACATCAGCCCACAACTTAATTATTGTAAGAACTATCACAATCACCTAAAGAGTTGTATCGAAATTACTCATTTGATTTTGCCAAATAATTAGACTAACAGTTAAAATAACATTAAAGTAGCTTGTACCACAATTCTCTTAGTGTGCCGCAGTATTTATATCATTTTGATTAAGAGAGAGAATCATAAAATTAAAGAGTGCAAAAACAACACATTAAGTGCATGCACATATATGTAGTAATTTAATATGACAATGAATGCAATGATAAGTTAAAGATTATTAAGCAACCTATTGTCAAAAGTAAAGAAAAACTATCCAAATATAGGCATATTTTGTTTTCCAGTGATAAAAAGAATATAATATTTATTACATACATAAAGAAAACTAAAATATTAAAAATAGTTTGTATTCATAAACAAAAGTAATCTAATGTACAAAAGAGCAAGACTTCCCCATATCACATACTAACATATTGTGCCTTAATCATCTTTCTTAATGCTTATTAACAAATTTAAAATAATATCATTCATGATCACAAAAACTCTAATTTAAATTTTCTCGTTTGTTCATTTATTAATTGAGTAATTATAAAAAATGTTCAAGTTTGTTTGATTACTAAATTAAAGTACTATGAATAAACTCCAAATGAGACAAATAATCCTAGACAACATGTCCACATGAAAGACTAAAGTAAGCTTGCAAACACTCGTGATATAAATACAACCTAGAGCCAAATTAATTGGACACCACTCTTTCATTAAAAGTTTGACCCCAAAATTGGACAATAGAATGGCTTCATAGGATGTAGATTGATTTTAATTTTACATAAAAAAAATAGTTAATTAAAATAAATTCAAACTATGGGGGGCACATTTTTAGAATTATCATTTTTATCATACTAAACTTATATATATATACAATTGTGACAAATAATACATTGAGCATAATGTAAAATAAAATATTAAATATTAAAATAGAATTTCCTAATTTTTCGAAGAATACCAACCCAATCATAAGATTTGAAGGAAAAATATAGCAAACTTGGCTCGAATTTGATTGATGATGTTACAAAGACACAAAATGCCATATCATACAAATAAAAAGAAAAAATATATATTTTATAACACACTCAATATCATGATAAATCGCAGAGATTCCACCCTAAGCGCACTGGCTATAGTTAGTGGCAAAATTTTGAACATAAAATTGGTCAACTCATTGTGCATGTTCAAGCAACTACTCAATCCAACTATGTCTAGGCGTTGGTACTCAACACACCCTATCTGCCGAAGAAACAACGGATTTGATTAATAGGTTAGCCATCTATATATTGCCAAGCAATTGATACAATTGCATGCATGTTGATAAAGACTTTGTACAACAATAAGCCACTTTGTCCTCTCACGAAACTAAGCTTTAAATATCTTGGATACAACACTGTTGGTTAAGTAACATGGAACTTTACTGATTTGCACATAACATTATCATTGGCTACTTGCTTTCAAATTAAAATCACTAATTATTCACATACACTGTTTTCTTTTTATATATTCCACTTGGAAAATAAGTGCCCGGAGACAAAGGTTACACTAGAGGAGAAGCTGGATTTAGCGTTTGATAGTTGCGTTAGAATTTTTGGACGCAATTATTAGCATTGAATTTGCGGTCATTAAGCTGCGATTAATACAATTTGATATTTGCGTCGGATTGCGTCGGACTACTCGACAGAAAAAGTACTGTGAAAACGACAAAACTGTACGGAATTGCGACAAGATTAGCCTTGAACTTTAGTATAATTAGTCGGACGCAAATTTGATTGAAATCCGGCACAAATGACCTAATTTACTCGGTTCACGCGCCTCAATTTAATTTCTTCTCTTCACGCACTACTGCATTCCCTTCTGCCAAAAACCGTCGCTATTCCATTTCCCTCCCCTCACGGTTATCCTCAAAACTGTTGCCTTCCCGAACGAGCGATCACGATACAGTCGCTATTAGAGCTCGACGATGGAGCCTCACAGAGATTACCGAAACTCCTGCATTTCTCATCCTTCCACTTAGCTCCAATCAGAAAACAATGAGAAACATAATTCTATTTACACAAATCTTGGGCCTTTTGGCATAGCTAATGTGATGTGCACGTACAAATTGAAGTTTGAGTGTTAAGTTTGTACATACATTAAAAATTTAATGATACGTATGTTAGTTTTGGCATAGTGTTGTGGTATGTATGTATAAATTAAAGTTTTGGTGTAAGGCATATATATATACATAAGAGTTCAGTGATATGCATATAAATACTTAGTTGAAAATGAGTGCCTCTTGGAATGAAGAGGTGTGTCTCAAGATGAAAATGAGTCTCTTGAAATTTAGTGGGTTGGGGGGAGGAAGGGCGTTTTTGTAATTTATCTGTGGGTTTGATCTATAAATAGATGTGTAACCCTATGGGTATGTGAACCAAACAATGTAACTCCTCTGGAATAGTGTCGTTTTACTCCCAAGGATGTAGGCATCTTTGCCGAACCTCATTAAATCTTTGTGTTTTCTTCTGGTTTTGTGACTATTCTTGCGTTTCTTCATCCTAAAATTACACAACAATTGGTAGCAGAGTGAGGTTCTAGGTCGGAGGAGATTGACGCAGGGAAGAAGAATGATTTTGAGATTTGGTTCGCGGCAGATGAGGGAGTTCAGTTTCGATGCGATAAGTTCGCAGATCGCTGCAAAAGGATTCTGGATCGAAGGAATAATCGTAAGGCAGTTCAGCAACTCCAGAAGGCTTCTAGTTCGCGGAAGAGGAGGCGCTCGGAAACGGATCCTAGAGAATTCAGTTCCAGAAGGAGTTCGCAGTTGTTGGCGGAGGGAGTTCGCGGCAACACGAACAGGAGATCAAACTCCCTCAGCCAAAAACTGCAACCTTCCTCTCGAACCGAATTCTCCCAATTCCGTTCCCGAGCGCTTCTGTCACGAACTTGAAGCCTTCTGGAGTCGCTGAACTGCCTCACGATTATTCCTTCGATCCGGAATCCTTCTGCAGCGATCTGCGAACTTATCACGTCGTAACCAAACTCCCTCCGCTAACAACTGCGAACTCCCTCTGAAACCGAATTCTCCCAGTTTCGTTCCAGAGCGCCTCCTCTGCCGTGAACTCGAAGCCTTCAGAAGTCGCTGAACTGCCTCACAATTATTCCTTCCATCCGAAATCATTCTGTAGTGATCTGCGAATTTATCGCGTCGAAATAGAACTCCCCCCTCTGCCGCGAACCAAATCTCAAAATCCTTCTTCTTCCCCGCATCGATCTCCTCCGCCCTAGAACCTAGCTTTGATACCAATTGTTGTGTAATTTTAGGACGAAGAAACGCAAGAATCGAGACAAAACCAAAAGAGAACACACATAGATTTGACGAGGTTCAGCAAAGATGCCTACGTCCTCAGGAGCAGAGCGACGAATTCACTATTCCAGAGGAGTTACATAGTTCGGTTCACATACCCATAGGGTTACACATCTATTTATAGAGCAAACTCACAGATAAATTACAAAAACACCCTCGCTCCCCCCAATCCACTAAATTAATTAGCGTATTTAATCTCTGTTGGTTGAGGAGAGTAAATTAATTCCTACTTGTCGGAGGCAGAATCAAAGAAATATTTCTTTGGAGAGGCAAGGGGGGGGGCTTCGCTATTTAGTAGAGATGTTCTGCGAGGTGGAGTTCGCGTGCAGTTACAGCTAACAGTAGCGCCGTTTTGCAAACAGAGGAGTTCGGCCGGTGAAGTTCGCTAGTTTGTCGCAGGACGAGTTGCAACAGGTGGAGCAGGCTTCGATTTGGCGAAAGGTTTTGCGGAGATATTATGCGAATAGGCGCCAAGGATTTTCGTACGCGACATTTTGTGATCGGAGAAGGACTCACGATTTGCGGGACAACAGTTTGGCCAAGGTATTAGTGCAAATAAAAAAAGTTCTTCGTGTGAAGAATTTGATTTACGAATCGCAGAAGAATCGCGGGAAAATTGCTACAATTGACAGAGGAAATTTCATGTTTCTTTGAATTTATTTGTGGTGTGTTTTTTGTTTCAACAAAAGACAAGAAAAGCTTACTGCAGGATTAAATGACAATGTCAGGAGCAAAATTCGAGATAGTAAAGTTCGATGGAACCAGGGAACTTCGAATTGTGGCAAACAATGGTGAAATATGTTGGCATAATAAGGAATTTCGAGGGCATTGCGAGCTTCAAAACCTGGTCATATCTATAAACTGATGAGGAGTACAGTTGTAGGTGGAGTTCACTCTATTGCATCATATGATGGAAATGCAGCGGATATGATGATAAAGCCAAGTATTATAAACAAGTTCTTGCACTGCTTGAACTTGTCGAATGTTTGCAACTGTTAGATGACATAGTTGCCCAACTCACTATGGTGTAAGAAACTTCATGATGTATTTCTCCAAAGGGATTGGATATTCATCAAGGTGGAGATTTGTTAGGTATAGCTCATATACCAGAAATTTGGAGTCTCTTGAAATGAAGAGGTGTGTCTCCTGGTGAAAATGAGTGTCTCTTGGAATTTAGTGGATTGGGGTTAGCGAAGTCGTTTTTGTAATTTATCTGTGAGTTTTATCTATAAATAGATGTGTAACACTATGAGTAAGTGAACTGAACTATGTAACTCCGCTGGAATAATGAATTCGCTGCTCTGCTCCTGAGGACATAGGCTTTGTCGAACCTCGTTAAATCTCTGTGTTTTATTCTAGTTTTGTGTCGATTCTTGCGTTTCTTCGTCCTAAAATTGCACAACAGTCTTCTTCAACACATGTTACTTTCCCACGTGTGGCAACATGTTGCTACACCAGAGCTTCTCCAACACAGATTCAATTATCCACCCAATAGGTGAATGTAAGTAAAAAATTATTTTTTTTCAAATTTATTTTGATTCTTAATGTTAAAAATGACAATTGAAAATTGGCTTTAGTATGTAGGACTACAAGCAACTTTGAGAGAGCTAATTAACCTCTCAAACCCTGAGCATTGCCAACAACGGTGCTAGCCAATCCACCATTGGACAGTTTAAGTTCGAGCAATGGAAGTAGGCGACGAAGAAGACGAAGGTTGAGACCTCTCATCCTTTTGTGGGTGGTATGAGCTTGTCACAACCGAATAATGCCGGGCAGGTCGTTGCTATGAATGAGAAGGTTCGCCATATGCACGAATGCCAACAAATAATTGAGTCAAGTATAATACGCCTAAGGGAGATTATGGAACAGGGACTGCTGTAGTCGAGGACAATGAAGAGGAGGAGGATAAGTAGGAGGATTAGAAGGAGATTTTATATATTTTTAATATAGTAAATGTTTAAACTTTTATTGAGGGGTGTAGATGTAAATTTTATGATAATTCAAATTTGGGATAGTATCTCCTTTTTCATTCATGAAATTTTTCAGAGTTTTGATCTACGATATGGTTGGATATAATGTTGTGCTGATGTAGATTAAATATCGTGTGCAAATTGTAGAAATGTAATTGATATATTGAATCTTTTTTGTTTGAGTTTTACGTCGGATTTGCGTCTGTTTTGTGTCAAAAAATCCAACACGTCGTTCATCGATATTATTTGTCGCAATCGACAGTAATCCGTCGATGTTTTCACATGCAAAATCCGACACATATGTACTCCGACATTGCGATGACGCAAAAAACGATGCTAATTTTACGTTGAAAAATTTTGACGCAAAATTGACGGAATTAACATTACTGATGACCAAATTTCCTGTGAAGAAAATCAGACACATTCATCATCGATCATCTTTAAATTTACGTTTAGTTTGTGTCCGGTTTGGCCAACATAAATTTGCTAAATTCCTATAGAGTTATACTTGCACGTAGCACATTTTGAGATCTCGCGCGCAATATTTGCTTGCAACACTATTTAGCTTGAAAACAACACCGCAATATATTATAGAGACCTTGTCTAGGGTTTAAGGTTTGGGAACACACAAACTTTCCATTTTTGCTGAAAACAGTGCATAGAAACTCTTCCAATATACTCTTAAATTGGCACAAAGTTTTCTCTCAGAGACAAGCGACATCTATTTCACTAGCACTGTTTATTAAAATCTAACACCAGATTGGGAAGTTAAAACCTTTAGAAAGAATTAGATTCCCATGCAACTCCAACGAACTCTACTGATCACTTTCTACAACCAAAGCTCTTTCTATCACGAAGAAAACACATATATATGAACTGGGTATTAGCATAGTGATCTATACATCCGCTTCTATTCATGAGTTCATAGATTCATGCTCTTGCTCATCCACTCGACTATTATTTCTTTAAAAAAAAAAAAAAATCTAACAGTATACTCTATTTTCTCTTGTACAAAAGGATTTATTTTCTTCTATGCCTCTTTTATATCCAGCCTTAAGCCTCACCTTTAACAAATAATGTATTATGATATTTTAATATCCTTTTAAAAGATAGAGAAAACTTGAACATTAAGGCTAATAACTTTCTTATTTATTCATAAGGAGAAAATTACTAGATGTTTCAAGATTGTAAATTGCACATTCAAATATCAACAAGTCCAAAACAAATAAACAAATAAAACATAATAGTATAAAGTCAAACACAATAAACAATATGTAGAACAAGAAGTAAAATAAATCCAAGTCAAATGTAAAGAACTAGAATTTAACTTCTCAAGCATGAATGAAGAGTCTTCAATTGAACGTAAATAATCATTCGAGATGATGACCTAGAGAATCTAGACAATTTCCACAAAATTTTATTATAATTTAAACTCTTATCATGAGTGAAATCCCTCTTTTTAAAAGATTTTTACAATGAATCATCATGGTCATCTAAGGCATAAGAACTTTGTCATCCCTAATGCTATTAAAGAAGTAAACCTAGAAAAAAATCAGCATTCCAATCATGATAATCATAATAGCAAAAGTTTTGAGGTGATGATGTAAGAATCTAGACACTTTTCACATAATTTTATTATAAAGTAAACTCTTCATTTTAAAAGAAAATTCTGACATGTGTATGTAATGTGCTTATTCTTCATTTTAATTCTACCTTTTTATATGTTTATATTATGTTTTGACAAAGCTTTTGATGTTGTATTGCAAGATTTAAAAAAGGGGACCGAACGAAATTTAAAATATTGTAAATCGAGGCTAAGTGGTATTCTTGCGCCTAGATGTCATATACATGTCAGATTGTGTACTAAATCGAGAAACTAAAAAGTAGGCACAATTATAGTCACGACTAGACGCCACGACTAGGAGCCTAGGCGTTGCCCAAGGGCTCCCCAAATTTTGCCCAAAAAACTTGAGAGCCCCGAAAGTAGGTGTTGTGTTTGCAGTGTCAAGGCGCCACACTACCAATGCCTAGTGCCTAAGTGCCAATTTATAAAAATTGGCGGTTTCTGCAGTTTAGACGCATCTCTTCACAAGGAGAAATATAAAAGCGATAGATATGAAGTTTGGAGGGCTTTTATTCCTGACTTTTTTGCCATTCTTAGAGAGGAACACTAAGAAGAAAGACCATTGAGGAGTTTCAAAAAGATTTCGAGGCAAAGGATAGAGAGATTGGAGAAGCAAAAAGGGTGTTCACTGTTCTAATACATTTTTGTACCTTGCTATATAAGAAGAAGATAAGTTTATTTTTAGTTTGGATTTTTATTTGAATTCTGAGAGAACTTGGAGTATTATTTCTTTGTTTGGATCAAAGTTTAGTACAATGGTTTTTATAATGAAAAGTGAATAAACTTTTATTTCTTCCTTGGATTGAATAGTGATAGGATAGAATTGCAACATTCAAAGTGATTCGAATTTGAATTGTTGATATAGTGTTGAGTTAACTTTTGTACCTAATTTACTTTCTCTATAGCTAGTAGGAACGTTAACAACCTTCATGAACTTTGAGATTCGGAAGGATACTTGTGTAACGAAAGAGATTAACCACAAAAACTCATAGAAATAGGATTATTGCCTTAGAGTTTATAACAACGTATAATGAGTTGATATTTATTGGGGTTGATTAAGGGATTTATGGAACTAAACACTTGACTATCTAATTTCCTTAAACTTCCGGAAGAGAAAAGGAAAGTGATAACTGCTGTTAGACACTTAATTGTAAGCAATGTTACAGTTATTTTCTCCATTAGATCAATTCATGAAGAAAAATCTTGATATTTGAATTTCTTCAAAATTCCATTTGGATAATTGGGATAGAAACCTTTCTGAACCTTAAAAACTCAACCATTCAAGCGCAAGAATCGATGATACTAAACTAGAACATTTTCGACTTGGAATTTGACTCGTTCCCTATGAGATCGACATACGAAACTCAATTTCGTATATTACTGATATACTAATACACTAGAGGAGTCTCTTAAATTTTTTTTAATAAAATATTATCATTATCAGATTTCCACTCAGTTGCTATTCTAATCTGTTTGATCATCAAACAAATTTTTTGAAAGTAAGAGATTGAATTCCCAGGCTTAACAAACCGCACAAAATGAGAGATTTCTAGCGTAAAATCTTCACTAGCAAAGATAATCAAAACAATTGAAATTCACTCTTCATTCGTGCTTGCATAATGATATGCAAAATGAGAGTTACATCTGATTAAGCCACATTCTTGTTCTTGTCCAAGCACTTAGTCAAATGGACTAGTTTCTTCTATATATTGAAAAATTAAACCAATGTAATTGAAGTGTGGATAAAAAAAAAAAAATTACACCTTATTTCACAATTTTATCATCATATAATGTAAGAAATGCTCTTTCACCAATGCAAATATTGACCCTCTCCATCAAAATATTAGTTTAAAAATGATATATGATAAATAATCATAATTAATTTTATAATCTAAATAAAAAAATCTATAACCACTTAATGAAAAGTGCAAATCATCACTAATGATGTCAATTGAGACTTCATAATGCTTCACCTCTTTTTTAAAAAATAAAATCATGAAATTTAAAATAATTTAAAAAAAAAAAACTTGTAGCATAAAACGAATACAACAAACTTTCCTAATCAATTAACAATTAAGCGCAATAACTATAGTTGTCAAACATCAAGAAAAATAGGATTTGAAAAGGGCCTACTTCCATATACTTTGCAACCTTATTTTATTGACAAATGATGTTTTGATCACCTCACAAAAACTCAATGTCATCCACCATCTAAGTCTAATGGAATGATATTGAATGGAGCTCCATCGTATACTCCATTCTTTGAATCACCAAACCACAACCTTCTTTTTCTTTGGAATATTTACATACGTACCACCCAATTCCAATGTGTACATATTTAACACCTAAACTTTAATTTTTACATACATAAGACTTTACCTATTCATGTAAAAAATTAAGATGGTGGTATTTTTGATGTGATATGAAGGATTTGAGTGTTATACATGCAAAAAAATAAAATTTAGATGTTAGATTTGTAAATATTAAATACATGGGAGTTGGGTGGTATGTATTCAAATGCCCCCTTTTTCTTACCTAAAGCTTTTTCTACTAATAAAAAAAGAAAAATCTAACATATTGCAACTGTTTTCAATTTTTTCTTACCTAAAACTTTTTCTACTAATAAGAAAAGAAAAATCTAACATATTGCAACTGTTTTCAAATTGTTCTAGTCTATTTGGCCTTGAAAAAATTCCATCTCTTGGAATCATATGACACTGCTATTGTTAGTGGGGTGCCATCCTCTTCTCCTCCAATTATTGGTTGCATGATACTTTCTCCAACACACTCTCAGAACAATTTTTAACATTTGCCGAAGTCTTCTACTAGGGGTAAGATCACTGGTTATTTCTAAAATTATGTTGCATAAATAAGTTTTCTAATTCATCTTATGTTCATTGAAAAAATAATTGGGTGAAGGACCTTCTTTTTTATAAATCATAAACTATACATAGAATTATATTTTATGTGATGGGAAAACTAATTCATTTTGAACGTGAAGGATTTTTATTCAAATCGATAAAACTCAGTGGCCCGGAGATAAAATAAAAAAGTTTGATCCCTAAAACAAATAACTTGTAATGTTACTTTAATCCATCCTAATAAAATATATTATCTAAATGTCAAAATTTTAACTATAAAATAGCTTGCAATATCGAAATATAAATATCCAATCACTTTAAAGATCAATTTTTTTGAATGTAAGCATGAAGTTCTTTGTCCCCAAAAGATGGGATATAATTCTCTTTGCAAATTTCTAACATTCTAGACTGGGATTACTTTGATATCTAACTACACAATTTTACTATCACATGGAATGTAATGACTTGTACAAACTTAGGCATATAGTAAGCTTCTAATAGTTGAATCATAAGAAGTACTTCACATATATATTTTTTTCAAATTATTTCTTGGGCACCAATTCATAAAATTATCACTTTTAACAATATATACCACCTTTAGTGAAGATTTTTTATTTGAAATGTCTAAACAATTTTATCAATATAAATTTTTTGAGATAAACTAAACACTCCTTGAGATCTATCTTTTTATATCTTTATGTCAATAGTATAAAAGGATTCAATCATATTCTTTATATCAAATATTATGAGAAAAAGTGTTTCACATTACAGAGCAAACTTAAATAATTTGAAGTAAAACATCATCTAAATATAAAATGAAGAAAATTATCTTACTCTCATGATATGGTTATGCATTGATCAATCATATCGTCAATGAGACTAAATGAATATATAACATTATGAAACTTCAATACTATTGGTAGGACAAGTTTTAGCACGTATATTTATTTCATATGTTTGCAAAAAATTGCCTATTTATTACTTGAAATGAAATATATAGTTGCTTCATGTAAACTACTTCCTCTATTATAAATTAAAGCTATTTTCACATCTGAATGGTTTAACTTTACTAAAATGAATTACCGATATCACGATCAAATTCAAATTCTTTAAAACTAGGAGTAAATATTCCAATATAACTCTATATAGCTTAGTTTTTGTGAATCCTAGAGCTTGTAAAATTTTGGCAAGGTTAGACTAGGCACCAATATCAATGTGAGATTGTTATAAATAAGATTCATACTCAATAAAAAATAATATGATTTATTACTTTGGCATACCTACTTAAAATCAAATCAACACACGAACTTATTGAGGATGTTAATCATTTGCATCTTCCAAAATATTTTCAACATAATGATGAAACTTCAATGATATATTGTTCATCACTTAATATAATTTGATCATAATTCTATACACAACCAGTCCACTTAAGACTTTATTAGTGGATTGAGAGTTCTATATTTTTCTCAAAAATAAAGTTTTAAAATTAACTATCCACAATATTCTCATCATTCACATAAATGTTAGCATTTTTTTTTACTGTGAGATTACTTATGAATGATAAAATCTTCTAACATTTTCTCACGTGAATTATTTATTTAAACCAGTAAGAGAACTTTCATAGAAATGGGAACAGCAAAAAGTTGAGCCCCTTAATATCAGAACAAAGATTTCCTACCTATCTCTAAAAGGAGAATCATTCCTACATATCTCTAAAAGGAGAATCAAACTAAGTATAGTACAGCACAAGGAGAATCTTAGTCCTAAGAGGCAAAAGCCAAACAAAACTAGAAAAAAATGATTGATACAAACAAACCATCACCCAAATGGACATGTTAATTGCAATCAATATTTCATTATGATGGGCCAATAATCTAAAATATACTCCAAACTCGTGTGCAATGAGGGAACATATTTCAGCATTTTGAATTACTATAAGAAATAGCCTTCTAATCCGACTTTAATGGTACATGATATGTTAAGATATTTATTTAGTTCATTTAAAATAAATATACTATTTTTTTCTCATTCAAGTATTGAAAATTTAAATAGATTTTGAATAGCATACAATGCTCTAGTTGTTCATCTTTATTTTATGTATGTTATTGCAGAATAGGGTAAATCTTTATGTATTTTATTTTATAATATAACTTTGTGATATGATCTCAATGAATATTGACTAATTTTAGTTAATGAGATTTTGATGATAATAATATCAAATATAGCTTAGAAATAAATTATTTTTTTTGACATTAATATGATGATTTGCATTTAATTTGGTAGGGACATGAAAGATGCATATACTTTAGTAGCTTTTTTAGTTAATGACATCTTTTCATCCTTAAAAGATATACATCCACGCAAATATTCAATGGGAGCATTAATTACATTATGTAGAGGGAGTAACAAATCTCTTCAGTAATTTAGAGTATTTTATATTGCTAAGTATAATTGAAAACATAAAAATAAATGAACATTATAAAACTTAAAATTGACATTATAAAAAAAGATTTAGATTGTTAATCACATGGGTCTTGAAGTTACATTAAAATAATTTTAATGATAATTGCAATTTATTAATGTGTTTAGTATTTTTAGATTCATTAGCTCATAATAGGTTGATTAAGCCATTTAATATACTATGAATGAAGAAGAATCACTAGGAGCAAGTTAAAGCTCATGAAATCATTTGGCATTGATGTTCAAATAAATAATTGCAAAACTTCTAAAATATAATTTTCACATCTTAAATCATATATAGAGCTTGTGAATGCCACTTCAAGAAAAATTGTAAGCCGTTCAAGAAATATTTTCAATTACACAATGAGATAAAATTGTTATGTCTATATGTTTTAGAGATTTAATAAAATTTTATATAGTGAAAATTGGTTATAATTTCAAATCCATTTGATTTAGAACAAGTTTTTAATTAAAAAAAACCATATAATTATGTTATGATGTTGTTAAGAAAAAAACATAAAAATCTAATTTCCATAATTGCACTTTTATATTTATCGGGTGACTGAGTAGACTTCTTAACTTCAACAATCAAGCAATTCTAGATCGACTTAATATCTACTTGAAGAGATAGAATGGATTTTTTTTTTCATATTGATGAACTTTTGCTAACTTCGAATAACTTTTTGAGCATCCAAAAAATTTCCTAAATGATTATGCATCACTATGCACTTTTATAATTACAGCTATATTGATTTTTAAATTTGATCAAATGGATGCTAAACTTAAGTTTCTTGGAAAAAAGTGATATTTAAGAGGAGGCCAAAATGAATTGTTACTATTTTCTTTTCACGAGTAACTTATTCATGTAGATCAATATTTTTTTTTTTACAACCAACAATAATGTTGTGAATAC
This sequence comes from Papilionanthe hookeriana x Papilionanthe teres, assembly GCA_022702705.1. NCBI lineage: Eukaryota > Viridiplantae > Streptophyta > Magnoliopsida > Asparagales > Orchidaceae > Papilionanthe > Papilionanthe hookeriana x Papilionanthe teres. The sequence continues at coordinate 13,094,904 of CM040435.1, read as the reverse complement.
ACCGCGAAATACTTAGCACCAACGAGTTGACTCGTCAATACGCCGTGGGATACAATCGCCAATACTACCACATATAACACCTACAAAAACGCGAGATACAACTACCAATAATACCAACACCGGGGAATACAGAATGCACCACACGATAACACCTGCAAAACTAGGAGTACTATCACCGTTAACACCAAAACATAGAATAAAACCATGAATACCACCACCGGTAACAACAAAAAGTGCCTTAAGAATAAACCCGAGAATAAAGCTGTGAATAAAACCGCGGATAATACCACTACCCGAGCGCGATAACGCCTTGAGAATAAATTTGAGAATAAAGCCGCGAATGGAACCATTGATAACACCTCCACCTGAGCGCGAAATATATATATCCTATGAAGATGGGGAGTCTGTTAGGGGAATTGGGATGTGAAATTCCACTAAAATTCCCACAGGGAGGTTAATCATGATGAGTTCGCTTCCTTCTCCCCCTGGTTCTAGAGAGGGAGTCCAACAACAAACTATTATGTGAGCTTCCACCCGAAACAAACAAACAACCATCACGTAAAGTCATGAGTTCCAGAATCCCTTTTTCCTTCTTCCTGACTTTTTGAACTTGCGAAACATCTTCCAATGATTGTTCCACCTTATCAATCAATTGATCATCAATGAAAACAGTTTTGGCCTGTTGCACCCATTGACCTTGGCACTCCTCCAATTCTTGGGTAACCTCTTTTCTAGCAATAGGTAGTTCCACTAAAATTAGGGAATCATCTTCTACAACTAAATGATTAGTATTAAGTAGAATATCATTTGCCTCCAAGATTAAAGTAGCCTCTTCTTCAGCAATATGTGGTTCTAGTGTGGGATTTCCCTCAGGGGCAATTGAATCAGCAGCAATATCCTCTCTAGTCGCATTTTCCACCATATCAGCACGTGGAATAAATGGTTCTTGAGTAATGTCGTGTGGCACTTGTGGATTAGATCTCAAATTTGAGTGGAGCCTTGAAACATTTGTCAAGTGTGTGGTCAAATAACTTATAATGATTGCAGTAATATGGTCTTTGTTCCATGACAATTTGTTGCCAATACCCATTATGTGCAGCAACAAGCCAAATTTTTTCAAGTAAAGTGATATCTCTCTCCATAAGGATCCTGGCAACAGAAGGTCTGGTGAGATTGAAAGTGGGTATGTCTAACTTCATTGCTCCCAAGTATGGCCCCAACAGAGTAAAGGACCTGATGGTTGAAAAGGTGCAACTTAAGACCAATGAGCTTGAACCAAATTGCCATCGTAGGTGGTTCTTCGTTGGGATCAAATTCAAGAGAGCACTTGAGCATAGTCTTCATGCTTGTTCAATTTGTTGAGGTATTTCATTGGTTTCCATCAATGTTGAGATATTTATTTGAGAAAATTCTAGCATAGTCTTCATCCTTGTTCAATTGTATCATCATATGTCTCCTATCAAAGAGACTCGCCTTCTATTTCCCTACTAGTTTGAGATCCTCAAAAACTTTTCGAATAACCTCCATTTTAAGATGTCCCAGCTGAAATTTCTCAATGAGTGTGAATTTACATTTTTCAGCCATAATAGAGAATTCAGTATCTGAGAATAGAATAGCTACTTTACCACCATTTTTGCTACCTTCTATACAAACGAACATTCGCCTTTTCCTTCAAGAGAATCATGGCAAAGCTGAGGAATCACCATATGCTCGGTAGACTCCACAGAATCCAAACCCTTTCTAAGCACATCAACAAAGGAGGCTTTGTCAAGATAACCAGTCAAAGGAGGAAAAGAAGTAGCCATAAAAAGAAAAATCGAAACTAAATCCTTGAAAAAGACAATAACACCAAAAAAATAACTCCAAAAAGTCAAGAATTCCCACAGATGTCGCGAAAACACCAAGGAAACTACAGTGAATAACTTCACCGGACACCACTAGGAGAATCGCTATAGAGGCGCCGAGAAGGGAAAAAACACTAGCAGAGCGCACGCCATTACACTCGAAATAAATTTACTCCCATTATTACTTGCTAGGACATGATACTCAATTTATATTTTAAATTTTTAAAGAGAGCTTCCATCATCAACCGAATATTACTCTTCATAAAATATCTTTCTCGTTGAAGTTAGAAGCCATCCCCTATATTTATGTCAATATTGAGGCACTGGTAAGCTCATATCCTTTGATCACTACTCTATAATTAAGTCACAAAAATGAAGAGCCAAATAATTAAACTGATCCAATCCTTCTCCACCAAAGTCAATTCGAGATTATCAACATCAGTATAAGAATATAGTTTCCACTCATGCAGGTATCTCACATTAATGAAGCCTTTTTTGCACCTGAGAGGCAGTTTGTCTCCTCCCTTTGCCTTTCCGACATTCCTAATGAGGAGGAAATCTATAATGCTTTTAAGGAGATTAATTCCAACAAGGCTCCAGGCCCTGATGGATTTACCTCTTCTTTCTATGTTACTTGCTGGGATATCATCAAAAAAAAAAAATCATTTTGGCTATTCAAAGTTTTTTTCAGGGAGAGGACCCTTGTAAGTATTTTTCTGCTGCTTTAATTGTGCGCATTCCTAAAGGTAGATACAAATCCCATTGGCATAACTTTAGACCTATCTCCTTAACTACAATCATATCTAAAGTTATCAGTAAGATTCTGGTAGCTAGAGTTCATCCATATCTTAAATTCATCATCTCCCCTCAGCAAGCTTCTTTTATTAAAGGCAGAGAAATCACGGATAATATTCTTCTTGCTCAAGAACTGCTGGAGGATCTTGACAGAAAATGCAGAGGAGGTAATCTTATCATTAAGCTGGACATTAAAAATGCTTTTGATACCCTTAACTGGGACTTTATACATAATGTTCTTATTGCTAGAGGTTTTGTGCATAATTTCTGTAGATTAATCATGAGATGACTTTCTAATAACTATTATAGTTTGTTTGTCAATGGTACTTCCCATGGTTTCTTTTCTGCTAAGAGGGGTATCAAGCAAGGTGACCCCCTCTCCCCTATCATTTTCATTCTTGCTTTCGATTATTTATCCAGAATGCTCAATCACTATCAAACACATTACACATACACACGATATTTTAACAGAGCCCATTATCAGGTTACTCATCTTGCATATGCTGATGACATTATTGTTTTTTTGAATGCATCCAAGCCTGCTATTAAGAAACTCATACAGGTTTTGAATGATTTTGAGCACACATCTGGTTTATCTTTCAATAAAGATAAGTGTCAGTTTTATTTTAGCAAATACTTGCCACATTCTCATCAAAATTGGGCTACTCTTTTCACTGGTTTTAGACCAGCTAGTTTACCTGTCAAATATTTGGGGGTTAACTTAATTAGGAGTAGATGCAAGCATATTCAAATGGAGGAGGTTATTGATAAGATTCAATGCAGAATCAAGGATTGGAAAAATACCTTCCTTTCTAATGGTGGTAGATTAACTTTATTATCTAGCGTGCTTCGTAGCAACCCTTTATATGCTCTCCAAGTCTTTAATGCTAAGAAAAGTTCTATTAGACTTTTGGAGAATACTTTCAACCGTTTTCTTTGGAAAGGGGGTTGCTAAGAAATATTGGCTCTCCTGGAGAAAACTATGTAAGCCAAAATTTTCTGGGGGTCTTGGTTTCAAAGCACTCCCTCATATTGTGGAAATAAATATGTGTAAGCTTTGGTATAAATTTAGACTTGGTGAATCATTATGGGCTCTTTTTATGCATTCAAAATACTGTTCTTCCACTCTCCCCTCAACTGGGGACTCTAGGACTTGGAAAGCTATCTTAAGAGCTCGGGCATTTGCTAGCCAGTCTTTATTCTGGGATTTGGGAGATGGCCAGGTATCCTTCTGGCATGATAGCTGGGGCTTACCACACCTTAATCAGGTTTCACACCACTCTCAGCATGAGAACCTAATTGTATCTGACTGCTGGATTCATGGCCACTGGAATTTGCCTAAGTTAAGAGATTTAGTTGGTAATGATGTTGCTTTACTTATTAATCAGATTCCTTTACAGGAAGCACAAAAAGATAAACCCATCTGGAAAAAGGCACCTCACACATCTGTAAGTAAACACTTATATAAATCTATCAATAATCATCCCAGGTGGCAATGTGGCACTTTTATCTGGAAACCACTTTTTACCCCTGCCATGTCTTTATTTTTTTGGCGTTTTTTCTCCACATTACTTCCTCTGGAGGACATTTTAAAAATGAAAGGCTTGAGAATGGCTTCAATTTGCCTTCTCTGTAAGCAGGCTGAGGAGTCTTACTCACACACTTTTTTTAGTTGTATTTACACAAGGGACATTTGGAATATGTTGGCTGATGTTTTCAAATTAAGCTGGCCAAAATGCTGTTCGATTTCTAGTTATTTTAATATTTGGAAGGAAACTACACAGGCTGGGAAACATATGATGTTTTTCCCTATGGTGGTCATCTGGTTTGTGTGGAATGCCAGAAATTGTTTTAAGCACTCTGATGACCACCCCACGTCTGCTGTAACCTTCTCACATATTATGGCATATTATCATAGAGCTAACAAACTTACATCTGGCACTTCCCTCTATACACGGAGGCTTGTTTTTGTTAGGTGGATGCCTCCTGTATACTGGTGGATCAAGGTTAATATTGATGGCTGCTGGACTGTATCTTTTTTGGGTGTTGGAGGTTTATTCAGAGATCACCTTGGCAATATGTTATGTTATTTCAACTCCCCTGTGGTGGCTGACACACCTCTCATTGCTGAAGTGTGGGCTCTTTTAATTGCACTCAAAACTGCTACCTATTTTAATTCCAAAATGTTGATTAGCCTATTCTACAAGAATGCTTCTCTTCCTTGGAATCTTGTTCATCTTTTTAAACGTATGTCACATCATCAACATAAATTCATTACATGGACAATTAAATTTTATCTACAGGGAGGGCAACCAACTTGCGGATTGGTTAGCTAAACATGCCACGGATACCCCTTTGGTAGGTCAAGCACCTCCTTATTAGTTATCACTACTGTTGCATGGGGATATGATGGAACTACCATACCTTAGATATTGATATTGCTTTCTCTGCAACAATGTTCAGTTTTATCATGATGTTCACAGATCGAGCTTCTTTCTTCTTGATCTCTCTAAATTTATCTGAAGCATTTTTTCACATATATCAGTCACCAATTTGGTTTTTGGGAATACATTTAATCTGTTGTTGTTCTAGTTGTGTTATGTACAGGGCTTCTGTTTCCTTGTTGTCTGGAAGATATGAACTATGCTCTCCAAGCTACATTAACTTCTACTTGCGTCTGCGCATCCTTATTAATATTGGTACTCTGGAGACTCTGCAGCAACCTGGGATGGTGCATTTTATATTCACATCGAGACATTCTCTGTTATGGTGCATTCACTAGCCATGTGGTATTGGAAAAATGTATTTACTTTTCCCTGTGCTCTGTATCATTTTAAGTTTACTTCAGGACATTTCTTTTGGTTGAATCATTTATTCCTGCACTATTTTGGAGTATATTTTTTTGCATGCGTTGTACTGTGGGAGGCGGAACCCCTAGGGGTGAGTGGATTTTGTATCTTTTCTTTTTCTTGTCGGGGATCTGCCTCCCCAACTCCTTTTGTAATACTTTTTTCCTAATCAACACGTAGGGAGCCCAAAGCGCTCTTTCCCCCCAAAAAAATAGTTTCCGTGGTTTATGATTCAAATTATGTTATGGTGGCTGTTAGTTTTGCCTTATCAAAGGATGATCCTAATCACACCTATCGACAGATTCACTCCAGATGTTGTTCTCCAGCCAATACCTTCCAAAAAAATCTAAGAGAATAATATTAAATATTACAAATATTATTAGCCATATGATTAGTTCAAATTAAAGAAATTAAGGTTCAAATCTACTCTCTGAAGTTTATCTGTTAGATTCAATGGAGGATAATAATCATGACAGACTATATTTTTTGTAGCTTTGTTTACAAGATCTAAGGTGACAATTTATTAAGGTCCTTCATGGATTTCAATTTAAAGATGAAATTACGTGAAAAAGGGCTTTTTTCTTTCCAAGATTTACTTTTTGTGCTTCCATTTTATATTATGAAAATTTTATTTGTTACAATTACTTAATTCTTATCATGGTCATTTAGTGCGGGCATATTTAACTTCACATAAACCATTTGATCATCAAATTAAAATTTTTAAATTACCACATTTTAAAGAAATATAAGTCCCCTACCTCTTAAATGCTAAATCCATTCAAGAAAATATGATTATGTAAGTGCGTAGTATAATAACAACTGTGTTAACTATAACTCCAAACCTAAATGGCCGTGCTCTTTATGAGAGCAATTTTTTTATTAGAACTATTCTCAAATCAAAGTATAATTAAGTTAAATTTCTGATCACTCATATTTGCATACAAATCTTATAGCACATGATGCCTTAAGAGCACAATCAAATCATATAGCACATAATATCTTAAGACAACCTCCCTTAAATTATAACACTTAAAAGAAAAAATAAAATATAAAAAAACTTCTAGAATAGACAAAGGGAATGCCAAAAATAAATGTTATAGAAACATTGCAAGGCCCCACATTACATAAAAAATCTTTAACTAGCTTCCATGTGAGTAATGGCTTAGCAGAATAAAAAACTATGTACAGTTTGCTTCCTCATATGCTTTAGGTTGGGGCAAGACTTGTTTGTACCATTTTTGGAACCATCTTTTTAACTTCCATGTGAGTAGTCCATCAAATTAACATAAAATAATTATTACTTGATATCACTAGTAGTCCACCATTAAGTTCTCACCTCTTGCACAAATGAAAAAAGATTAATCATAATTTAAAACTTATTAAAATGTGTCAGTTACATGAGAAAATATTTCATTCGGACACCGTACGTCTGGACGGCCAACTCCTAAGCTTCACGTCGCCATACATGTAAGCAGTGGGCGAGGTGGTGCCCGTCGGTTGGTCATCCAAACATGTGGAGACAGAAAATTTTTTACTGATGTACATGTCAAAGTAGGTACTTAATAGGAACTTAATATATTATTTTATAAAAGCTTACTAAGGAAATTAATACATTAAGTCGAATAGAAACTTAAAATAAAATAAGTTTAATTTACATCATATAATTAATTACAAACATGACAAAGAATGTCAAATGATTTTGCATGAATTGCAGTCGGTAATAATAACTAAATAACATCTTCAAAAAAAGAAAAGGGAGGATGATGATCTTTGCTCCGAAAAGTGAGGATATTTTGTGAAAAATGAGATGTACATAACTAAGATATGAATATTTTATATTCATGAATATTCATGAGGATGACAACAATCTTGCTATAGAAAAGATAGTATTATAATAAAATTTTTTATATTGTTAAGCTCCACTACAAATACACATTTAAAAAAAAATGGAGAACTAGCTAAAAAAATATATTGTAGAAATATTAATTTTCAGTCAACATTGAATCCATAACATGAATGCCAATCTTTCTGAATTGATAATGATTGTGAACTTGTAAATAAGTTTTATCCTAAGAACAATATAAATAAATTTTAAAAAACAAACTTAAAAATAAAATTGTTGGATTTTAAATAAAATTTTCTTGGATTTCTCCACAATTTTCAATCTATTGTAGTATATTTATCTATTTCTACTACAATAACATAATCCAAATTTTTAACAATGATGTTTATTAAAATAATGTTAAAAAATAATTAGAAGAATATTGAATTCCTTAATGTTGAGAAGAATATTGTAAAGTGTTTTGAGATACAATTCTAGGTTGATTTTGATGCAATTAAAAAAAAATTATTGGGCACAATTTAAAATGCTAGATTAATTAAATTCTAGTTCTTTAATGGTCTTCTAAGTCAGCTTTAAATACTACTTTTATCGCTTGTAAAGTAGAGCTTCCTAAACTCCGTATCAAACCCAGCAGCATCTCAAATCCCATGTTCAATAGCAAAGCAAACCCCTGGAGATCTAGCAGCTCTGGAAAGTTACACACCTGCACATCAGCTCTAATCTCCACCTAGGTAGCAAGGTAAATATATATCTTCCCCTTGTTCCACCCCATTGCTGTTTCCTTTCCATCAAATTTTAGAAACTTATTTACTCAATTAGCTTAACAAGAATTCTAAATTTGCTCATGATTTATAACAAAACATTTAATGAGATAAAAGAAGTCATAAGAAGGCAGCACTATGATATCCAACTTAGTGAGCCTAGTTTCTATCAGAATAGAGAGAGCGTATATATAGCCTGTATATTGACTATCATAATCACGCGGGCAATGGTGTTCAATGGATCAGCATTGAAGATGCTCTAACAATTGATGTGTCCTGTATATAAGTCGAAAGGCAAATGGTTACTATAAATCCAGTGGACTCACTGAAGTCAGTCACAGCTTCACTAACACCGCTGTTCTCCACGCCATCCTAGGCAATAAGAATATTGATTCGTTCTTTCTTCGAAGAGATTTGTCTCAGTCCCTCCAGCCTCATTTTCTGCATATAACTATTCTTTCTTCCCATCCTTGGGATCCGAAACCTGCTTTGGCATCGCTAATGGCAGACCCCATCTCTCATTTGGTGACTCCAAAGTTCAATCACTGCTTAGATTTCAAATCAGATAGGATTAGCTGAAAATAGGCTCGAAAAAAACTCGTTCTAAAATGTTGGCTCGTAACTGCTTATTTATTTCCATCCGATCTCTATCCGGGCCAAATTCGAATCAATTTTCCAACAATTAACAATCTTTGAATTTGATTCGCTAAATTCACAACCCTAACATCAGCAAAGTTGTTAACGAACCAATTTGAGATCCGAATCAAAAGTTGAATTAATTTTCGAGCAATTAACGATGTCCGAACTAAATTCGGGGAGCCTAATATCAAGTTCATAATATGGATCATCAATGCTTGGTTAAAATCTAAAAGGGCATCTCTAATCCTTCAGCCGAGGTTCTAAGGAAAAAAACTACACTTTCATAATATCCTCTCCTTGGGAGTGTCACGTGGCTTGATATTCTCTAGACGTGCACTCTCATCCCGCAGGTCCACAAAATAGAACTGTGAGAGTTCAAAGACTTAGCATTTGTTACTCAGAGTGGTTGATAGAGCCACTTCCATCACTTCAACTTGTAAATTTAACTACACAATATATTGGGTAAAATCGTGCTGCATAAAATACTCACCCAAAGCAGGCACTATAAAACAACAATGATCGCCAATCATGCAATTCTTTCTCGGTCCACCAACCTTTGAATCACAGTAACCAACATCATTATGTATAGGCAACCTATATACACTGTTAACAATTGGTCGCTTCTCAATTTTTGTCCGGTCACCATAATCTCATTATTGGTTTAGCCCCATAAGTTTCGTACAAAGGACGATTGAAAAAGATATAAAGGCAGCGTGCAATTTACTAGAGAGAGACTCAAATATGTTGGCCTTCTCTGATATTGATATTGTTTATTGAATCTTGATAATCAGCAAATTGTCTCTAGAAAATTGGTGGGAAAGGAACAGAGAAGAGATGCACAAATTGAAAAAGTGATAGGTGTTTCGGAATAAAAAAGGTGTTGGGTACGTTATAGAATTGATAGTTCGAGTAGAGGGGATGCAGTAAGGCTTAAAATAGGGGTGAAGAGCAGCAAGAAAGCAAACCGAAACTAAAGCAGAAATTGGGAGATTTCTTGCGCTAAAAGTTTTCAATATCTATTTCTAAGCAAGATGCGGATAGACCACTTGTAGAAGGAAGATAAAATAACATTCTGAATAACAAAAATTACTGCCAACATCAGGAATCAAAGAAAAGTCTGTCAAATTAATAAAATTAGCAAAATTTTTAAAATCTAAAACCCTAATTCAACAAATTTAAAAGTTCCTGAGAAAATAACATAACTTGGAGACATAAAATAAAACAATAGAAAAAAGAGAAATAGAAATAAATGAAAAACCACAAAGTTGCTTTCAAAAATTATGAACAAGATGGAAACTTGCCGTTTTGGCCCCCCTATGATCACAATAAGCCCTATTTCGGTGATATCACGAAAATCCCAAGAATAGGGCTATAAATGAACCAACACACTTGATGAAAAACTTGAACTCAACTAAGACTCGATCATATTTGTTCAAATTAGTAAATAAACAAGTTTAAAAGATTTTTCAAAGCTCGAAGCTTAAATGAAATAAACATGAACAAAGATGAACTTATTCATTATGTTCACGAACAAACTCGTTTGTTGTTCAACATGTAACTTGTCAATTACTCGATGATAGCTAGTATCACATATAATATATTATTTAAATAAAACGTAATTAACTAGAATATTGACTTGTTTGTTGATAGCTTGCATTATATATGATATATAAATAGTCAAATATTAAGTTTATGGGGGTTTTAAAGTTGTCATTTTTAGTTGCATGGTAGGATTTATGTTAAATGATGCATAATTCTACTAAACAACCACTAAATAAGAGATTTATGGCAAAATGCAAGATAAATGAGCTTTAAGATATTGTAGGTTTTAGAGTTTTTAATCAATAAAGAAGAAAACTCGATCAAATTTGTAAAAATATTTATTGATTTTTTGTACGAAAATCTAGATGCTCGTTTAAATTTTTAGCTAGTTTATTAGCACGTTTAAATACTTGTTCACTTCTCATAAAAAAATCAAGTACAAATCAAGTACAAACATTGAAAAAAATAAAGAAGTCCAGCTTGAACAATAGATGAAAGCTCAACACAAGCTTAAGCCAACCAAGAATAATTTATAATTATACCAAGCCCAAGTCCAAACTATGATATACTCAGCTCGACTCGGCTTAATTATAGCCCTACCCGCAAATGAGACAGCAGAATCCATGATTCCATGATTCTTTTGTCACCCTCGAGTCAAAAGAATAGACAACAATTTAAGAATGCCAGCGAGTTCAAAAATTAGAAGGATGGGAAGAAACATAAACGCTTAATAGAGGCAGTAGCTCAACTCATTATCAATCTAATGCTTTAATATCTCCAAATGTAGCATTTATAGAGTACAAGATTTTTAATTTCTTGTTAATTAATCTATTAACTAATTAGCAACACTTAATAAGCTAATATAAGATATTAAACATTTTATTTTCTAATCATTTCATCACTCTTTTTGAAAATAAAATAATGGAGAAAGTCTAGTTAAGGGAGAAACTTTACCAAAACTTCTAACGGAACGGTAGTAGTTCACAAGAGAATTCACTCCCAACCACTTTGTGGAAGCAAAAACTCAGCACACACATACATCATCATTTAATCACTCCCTGCTAAGAGTGTTTAATAACTCCCCACTTCATACCGTGCACAATGATTGCAAGCAATAAAAGTAAACTCTACACTTACCTGTGGCCCTTTCCTAGCTATTTCCTCACATTAACTCTGCATATGCATGGCTAGCTATGCTGATTATAGGGTTTAGTATGGTACAAACCAAACCCAACAGCCATAGTTAGTGGCATTTATTAATTGCAACTATTGCTTAGCTATGTCCAGAACTCTGCTCAACTACCATCTGCTAAAATGCTGACAAGCCTAATTCACATGTCTACGAAATTGCTGTAGCTGTTTATCATCCAATAATAGTGTCTTCCTATAATTTTTAATCACTCTGCAGTACTTGCAAGTACTGCATCAACTAGTTCAACAACTGTTGCCCTTAACCCTTGTTTGGAGCTCTCATCCAGCGTTTGGAAGCAACCCACGATAGGTTTCATAAGCTTGTCTGCAGCATTACTGCCTGCACACAGTACAATATCTTGACTGCAACATCAAAATCTAAGCTACATCCTTTTCGAGCATATGAAATATTGCTTTTATTTTTGTGGGCTGAGCTAGTGTAACTATTAAAGGTTGCATGTTATTTTGGTTGAATTGTACACAGAATTTCTATTCATGGTGCTCAAGGAATTTTGCTTTATCTTATTCCATTAATTCCTTGGGTATGTCACTTGCCTGTAGGTAGCCAAAGGCTCCCACTATGTCACTTGCCTGCAGGTAGCCAAAGGCTCCCACTATATATACTTCAACCAGATGTTGAAAAGACTATATTTGGGACCTAGAATAGAAATGATTCACCCTTACACCAACTCCATGAAGTAGTCTCACCACCACCTTTTACTCCTAATAGGAGAAATACACCATTGAAGTAAAAGGTTATCTACACCCAAGAATTTGAGAAGTAAAAAGTAAATATAGTTGATGCATGAAACAACAATATTGTATCAAAAGTCATAACACTCAATTCCTATATATTTACATATCTAACAACTAAATTTTACATTAACATTTATGCAGCTCAAAATGTTTACATCATATCAAAAATATCTAACTTCTAAAAAAATGAAATCCAATTTTTTATATATAGATAAAGTGACATCTATATGTAAAAATTGAAGTTTAGGTCTTAGATACGTAGTTACAAAAAAATTAAATGGTACGTATGTAAATTAAGAAATAACTCACGTATAGGATTATAAATTTAGTATGTCCTTAGTGTGAACCACATTGCCAAGTATATGAGTACAAGAATAGTATTGCCGAGTCTTAAGAGGGATAATTCAAAAGTGCCGAGTAGAGAAACAAGATAGTAGAAAAAAGAGAGACAAAAATAAATCAGTGAGAAGTTATATTCGAGTAAAAAAATAAAAAATAAAAAAAGGATATTACAATAGCAATGAAAAAAAAGGCAAAAAAGAACAAATTGATGAAAAGGAGATCCTATGTTAAATTGGGAGAATTTATCTAAGAGCTTAGATGAGCTTGAAAAAAATAGTATAACCTCAAAAGTCAAATAAACTTCTTGATGCATAAAACAATACAGTGATTCCCATGTTATTTTGCAGATAGAATAAGTACAGTAGATTTTAATAATATATCTTGATTTATTGTTGTTCTTTTACATATTTTTATTTGAATTATAATAACTTAATAGTTTTAAAGAAAAACTTACTGGATTACATATAATTTTAAATTACAGTATTCAAGAATTAAGAACATTATGTATGACAGTCAACAACAACTACCAAAAGCCTTTATCCAATTAAATGGGGTCAGCTACATGAATCCTTTTTGTCTATTGTGTTCTATTGAGTGTCATATTTTCATTTACTTATAATTGATTAAGATCATTCTTTTATATAATGTGCCCACATCTTTTTAAGTCTGCCTCTGTGTTTCATAAAATAATTAATCGAATCTAAAACATATTTTCTCCTAATTGATTAATCAAATGGTCGATGTTTAAAGTGACCAAACCATCTGAGCGGCTCTTTCTAATCTTGTTTGCCATTGGAGCTGCACCAACACTTCCACGGATGGATTCATTTCGCATTTTGTTTCTAAGTGTCAAGCCACTCATGCACCTAAGCATTCTACTCTCAACAACACTTAACTTTGTTTTATGCTTCTCCTTCAAAGGGGAACATTCTGCAACATAAAGCATTGCAGGTCTCACCATCACAATATAAAAAATTTTCCTTTTAAGTCTAAATGGTACTTTTCTAACACACAATAGACCAGATGCATTGCTCCACTTCAACCAACCCAACCTAAGCTCTACTAATAATATCCCCATCTATATCACCATCACTCTAAATAATAGACTTGGGATATCTAAAATGTTCACAAATTTTAATAATTTGATCACCCACAATTATAAATTTGTCACTAGAATTACCAATACTAAAATTACATTCCATGTATTTGATTTTAGAACCATTCAAACGAAGGCCTTTATACTCCAATGTAGACCTCCATAATTCAATTTTCTTATGACCTCTTTCTCTAGTCATATCCACAACAATGATATCATCAGTGAAAAGAACACACTAAGGAACATCCTCCTGTAAATTTCTAATAAGAGCATTCAAAACAAAAGCAAAAAAAGATATGGGCTCAAAGTCCATATATGATGTAATCCAACTAAAAAAGAAAAATACTTTTGTCAATCCTCATTCCGTTCTAACACAAGTAATAGCTCTAGTATACATATATTGAATGACTTCAACATAAGTCATATCAATATATTTCTTCTCAAAAAGTCTTCGAAGGGCTTGTCTAGGAACCTTATTGTAAGCTTTTTCTAAATCAATAAAAATCATATGTAAATCATTCTTACTCACTTTGTGCTTCTCCATTAAACCTCTCAATAAATGTATAGCTTCCATAATAGACTTGCCCGGCGTAAATCCAAACTGATTATGAGAATTATTTGTATCACGTCTTAACCTATGATCAAGTACACTCTCCCATAATTTTAAAGTATGAACCATTAACAGAAATCCACTATAATTTGCACACTCCTGTGCATCCCCTTTATTTTTAAATATAGGGACCTAGGTACTCTTCCTCCATTCAAATCTCTTAAAAGTTTCCACAATTAATTTAGGATAACATCATAATCTACAGATATTTCACCATTTGGTTTTCTTTAAAGCCTCCCTCAATTTTATTTTACTAATGTAATGGTAAAAATAAAATATTTTATTATTATTAACGGTGTTTTCATCACTAAGGTTGATTAAATCTTCAGAAACTTTATTGAGAAGTTTATCAAAATATCTCACTCACCAATGTTGAATATATTCCTCTGAATTTTTTTTTATTTTCATCTTAAATATGCATTACTTCAGTTAAATCTTATTTTTTATGAAAAACTAAAAAAAAAAACTTTCATTTTCTCTTTGTTTAGCTCGCTCATACATAGATTTTTCACCTTTTTAGTATCTAATCTATTATTAAGATTATTAAAAACAGAATTCTCGGCGTCACAAATTTTCCTCTTAGACAAGACTTACGAGCCCCACCTTATATTTTTCTCAGATCTCAAAGTTTTGACATTAAACATAATTCTTATAGCACTTCTTATATTTTTCTTTTCTTACACATTATTCTACCATCAACTACTTTTATTTATAAAAATTTTCTTTTTAATTCTTCAACTATCTTTTGTCACTTAGTTTTTAATAGTGTATGTTACTTTATTCCACATAAAATTGGCTTCTTCTTGAACAACCCCAGTCTTGAAATCTTTAAGTTTACTCGTAAAAATAATTTCATTAATCTTTTAGGTTCCCTCATCTAATTCAATGACAATATTTCATAATATTATTTATCTTCTTTTCTTAATATTCAAAACTAAAATCAAAGTTAAGTACTTTATGTTTTACTTAGAATGACCTTATAATCTTTACATTCTTAACGATATCTTTTTTTTAAGAAAATAATCAATTAAATTCAATCTTATGAGTAATAATATATTTATCTCTTTTCCTAAATAAATTACTAGTAATAACAAAACCATATACTAAAATAAAATCTAATATGATTCTACATTCATCATTAATTACTCCAAAATTGTACCCATCATGAATATTTCTTGAAACTTCTAGCACTCTACTAACAGGTCCATTTAAATCTCCTCTAATAAAAATTCTTTCAAGAGATATAATTTGTATAAATTCTTCTAGGTCCTTCGAGAATCTCTTTTTCAACCTATATCTAAACTTAATTGAAAAGCACACACTTGCAATATTGAAAATCTTAGTATCAACAACAATCATTAGGGCTATACTGATAGAACTCAATTCCATTAATTTTTACAACATTATATTACAAACTCTTATCTAATATTACACACACATCATTTCTAATGCGACTCTTACCTAAATAACAAAAATAAAAACCTAAGCTTATCTTAGCCTTTTATCTAACCCATTTAGTTTTTGAATGCGTAAGATATTTATCTTCCTATGAATCATAATATCTACTAATTCCAATAGTTTACTTATGATAATACCAATATTTCAAAATCATATCCAAATATTACTTTCATAGATTAACTTTTTTTCCCACATCCATCCATGATATGGAGATTGTCTGAATAACAAAATTAAAAACCTAAGCTTATCTTAGCCTTTTATCTAACCCATTTAGTTTTTGAATGCGTAAGATATTTATCTTCCTATGAATCATAATATCTACTAATTCCAATAGTTTACTTATGTTAATACCAATACTTCAAAATCATATCCAAATATTACTTTCATAGATTAACTTTTTTTCCCACATCCATCCATAATATGGGGATCATCTGAATATAACCAAATGAATAGTATCATGCAATAAACATATAAATGTAACAATGTATAATGTCATAGTGTGTTGTTTGTGTTTCCAATGAAAATAAGATTTCATACTCATTTTTTCTTTTCTATGCATCCATCTCGGGAGCACCATTTGAATATATCCAAATATACCCTCACTGATACATATTCCGAGTGCATAATAGGGTTTATAACAGATCTATTGATATTTAAAGTGAAAAGACACTTGGACGTACATTGCTCATTTGGACCATGGTACCTGATTTTAAATTAACAATTATCTAAGGTGGTAGATAAAAATCTACACACGTTTGTACGTTAGTATTCCCTGCAAGTCAAATAAAAAGATGAACTCTATCTTTCAATATGCAATTACAAATCATAAGATATTTTTATTTTCATTCATCATAAAATGCATTTTTATGTGACTGTATTTCTCTAATAATCAATATATACATATTCTTATAGAAAGGAATTTTCTAAATGAAACTACTATATATGAATTATAAAATTAATAGTAATGCATGCTTTATTCCTAAGATCAAGAGTAACAAAGAGAAGATCAATTGAAATCATGAATAAAAACTTGAGTTGAAAACATTTTACTTAAAAGCATAAGAATAAGAAGCTAGAAATATTATTGAAATTCATAAATAAACCAACCTTGAAATCTGATTTAAGCTTCTGCCCTCCCTTAAAGACAATACAAGCTGCATAAATTCCTAAAATCAATTACAGAATTTGATAAAACTAAACAAATCAAATCAAGATTGAGTTGCGCCTTTATTATCATTTGATAACCCGATGTCATAGCGCCACCTATGAGGCTCAGCCACAATCCCTACCGACATAATATGGTTTCTAGCAGTTTCAGGGCTCTGAAGGATTAAAAAGATTTAATCCTCATCAGCAAAAAAAAAAAAGGACAAGGAAAGACTTTGAGTATGGGAGAGAGAAGGGGAAGACACTTTAAGACAGATCTTCTTTAACACGAGATATACAAGGGGAAGCACTCAGAGAAAGACCTTCCTCTCTTAAAGAGTGAATTTCCCTCTTGTCAGAGTCTGCTTAAGTGATTGGTAAGGGTGTTTGTATTGAGTGTGCGGATTGAATTGAGAGGAATCAAGAAGTAGAAACACAGATATAAGTCTAAGATTGAGAATATTTTCATCCGGGTTATAGTTAACTATATGTACTTTATTATTTCTTTCAATATAAGCCTTCGTATTTTCTTTAAGCATGTGTAGAAACTAAGTTGATTGTGTCGCTTTGATTTGGTAGTATGATGAATGTTGTTCGTGCTTTTAAATTTTCCTAAGAATATTCGATAATTAATTGTATACTAGTGTCTTAACTTTCCTAGCGCATTTTACTTTCTAATTGGCCACTTAAAAGTGGAAAACTCTTGTGAGCTATGATTATTGATAGTATGCTAGAAGAAAAGTATGTCTACATTCAAATACTTAGTGCAATAAGGATAATATCATTAGGAGATTACAATCGCACAACATAATGAGGATTTATTTGAGACTTCACAGAGTTAAGCAAGATTTACTATAATATGAGGCTCCAATATTTTTAAGTCTAGGAATAGAGTTAGAAGTAAATGTAGCTAATTGTCAATATTAAGTATGTGATATTTATTGGAATAAATTGAGAATTGACATGATTTATTTCAAAGAGGTGTGATTTTCTTTTGCCATCAATTACATGCAACTTACAATAATGTTCAAATATAGAAGGATAAGATGAAAGCGTGAGTCCATACTTGTAATCACTTAATGAGATCACATATTTAAGTAAATAATCATTGATTCAATCTTATCAAATTACTTACAATATTTGTGTGTGTTGTGTGCAAGTACATTCTTGTGGTTACAAAGTGGTGCAATTCTAGATTCAAGCATGCTACTCAAATAACACTAGAGTAGGCTCTAACTCTTGCTTTCTTGGTTCTTCATAATACACATTTTTTTAGCTAATTTCTCACAAAACAAGCATACAAATAAGCATGGATCATACATAAAATCAAGTCAAATTGAATTTCATGGTCCATTTAAATGTGTGGAATGACAAGATTAATATTTGCCTCAATGCATACATATTTTAAAGCCTCGTAGCATCTAATCTACAAATTATTTTCACCATGATATTCTATATTCATTGAAGCTTTTTTTCACATATTTTCAAAAAAAAGAATTATTATATTGAAATCAACATTAGATGCATTATTGAACTGCAAGTGTATTTTTTATATTTTTATTATTTCCCAAGCTTTTTAAAGCTATTTTCCAGTAGCCAATCTTCTCATAAAGATGAGTGTGAAAAATTTAAATAAATAAAAGAAATTAGAGGTAGTAAATGGCTAATTTAAGAATAGAACAACTAAATAATTTATTCATTGTAAAGTAGGACATTGTTCTATTATCTCAAAAATTAGTTATTCTTTTGTTCATGTGTTTTCTCAAATGTTCTATATTATGGTGTTGTAAAATGAGTTTTATGACAGCTTAAGGGATTTTGATATGCTAACTTATCTTATTTTCACATTTGGATTTTAAATGCAGTTATACTTTCCTACAATATTTTAGCTAATAAACTATACATTATACACATTAAAATGATTATAGATTAAGTTGTAGAGTTTTGAATATCTTTCTATGGTGTAGAGTTTTGAATGATGATGCTATAGTGCTAATTATGTTGTAATCTATTATTCTCTATCTTGCACAAAACATTGCCGAAATTCAAGAGTTTCACTACAATAAGGCCACTAATTTCATAAGAACAAAGAGAAAGAATCATGATATCTTTGCCTTCTATACATGATTGCATATTGTATAATCCTTTTATTTACTTAGTTTGTTTTAATTGTGCTTTGCTTAATTTATACTATAATAAATTGATGTTAAAAAGTATTTTATGTTTATTTCTTTCCATAAAATAAATTGTAATCAAGGTGTAATCATACCCCTTGCCGTCTAGCTATATAAAAAGAACGTGAAATAAAATATGCGCCCAATTATTATATTTTTTGAAATTGTTACTTCCAATCTTTTAACAATCATGTATTGTATACAGAAAGTGTAAGTCACCCAAGACGAGGCTTTTTCTTCAAATGTACTTGAATACATTGATGTTATGAGTCTGATGACCATGCTATCCAATGTTCTATTGATAAAATACTATATGAATTGCATTCATTTATAACTAAATCATTTGAAATTTTTTATTACATGATTTCCTACATACTATATGATGTTTTAGAAAAAATAACATGAACCTTACATATATGATTGACTGTGATTCAACTAAATTATTTGCAAGTCCTCATACATGTATATGCAATAATTGATTTATATATTATATATAGTATCACATCATTGATGTATACTTTTAAAAACATTATGTTGTGGGCGTTGGTTCTCCAATACAAAAGTCTCTCCATTCATACATGAGTTATTTATAATTTCAAAAAAGAAATACAATATCTTAAAAGAAATTAGTATATATCTTTCGAAAGAGAAGATAGAGGCAGCTATAATGGTATCATACATGTGCTACCAACCTTTTCAACATGACATGATTAAGTCTTCTTTATATGAATAAATCATATATATATAACCTCAATTATAAAAGTACAAAATTGGATAAAATATAATAGATCATGAAGATGAAAGGGAAAAAAAAAGGTGTTAAAAAACAACAATAGAATTGTGCGAACAAATCATATTTGCATATTTTATGAAGGAAACTAGTTATAAATTAATATTAACAAGATGGATTACATAATCCACATTTCATTGCAATATTGTGCTTTTTCTTAAAACTTATCAATTAATTCTTTGTTAGATAGTTTTAAGATAACTCTTTCAATATTGATTATCATCAACGGGTAGTATTTTTTGCCTTTTTATTAAAAATATTACATGATGCGTTTCTTTTTTTTTTTTTGACATAAAAATAAAATCAATGATTATATAACAGACTGCTTACGGTAATACTGAACAACATATTAATTTCATTACAAGTTCGAAACTAATCAAGAGAATATCAAATATAGAATTATCCATAAGATGAAAATCTAGAAAGAAATAACACTAATCAACATGTCAAAGTATAGCATGATATTTATTCATCAACATATTAAATAGTTTAAACTTCATCATGCATAGGTCCACAAGATATAAACACTGAAATATCCAATAATTTCATGTCCTAAAATGGCTATCGCGAAACTATTGAACCATAAAAAATGTAAAGCGCACAGCAACACATAAGAATTTGAGCCAGTCATGCTTCTAAGCAAAAGACTGAGATATTAAATATTTTCACAATATCTGAAAAAGATGTAGCAAAAAGTATCTCGTCACACTTTTTTAAAACAAATTATAAGTAGTGCCACAAATATAGTGCAATACTAAATTTAAACTCATTACAAATTTGATGCTATCCACTCTAAATACCAATCAATTAGCACATGATACTATAATAATCTTGCACCTCTAGTATAATGAAAAAGAAAAAAAAATCGTTTCAAAACATCATGTTTCTACCCCAAAAAGTTAACGTACAACCTCAAATCTTTTGAGCATGGAGAACAATAAAAAACATTCATTGCAAATCTATATAAGATCATAAACTTCTTATAAATCTAAACCAAACTTATTCAAATGGAAAAAGCAAAAGAGATCTGATCACAACATTTAAAACCTTTTTTTCGTCTCTCTCAGTCAAGTTACTGTCTTCTCCACACTGCCTGAAGAAAGCTTGCAAAGTTGTTCCTTTTCCATAAACGTATAAATTACCCAAATTAACTAAGCAAAGGTAAGAGAGGCTTCTAATAAAAAGATATTGTCCCACCTCTTCAAAATAAAGGATCAGAAGAAGTATAAATCTCATAAAAAGAGAGGAAAGGTCTAAAGCTTCAACGGACATAGAATACCAAAAACTCTGAGCTAAACAGCCTTAATTAATCATGTAGTCCAAAAATAAAAAAGAGATAGAGAAATAAGGTGTAAAAGAAGAAAGAAATCTACTGCAGCTACTTAAGCTAAGAACTGATAAGCAGTAATCTGACTCCATATAAAACCTTGTAGCAAAGCAAAGTGACTAAGGTTATATAGAAAAACTCATAAGGTCTAACCTGCAATACCGCGGCTGGCTAGCTCTGATGCTGCTTCCTCTTCCAGCTTATCGGTCAAACCCATATCTGTAAATGGATTGGAGAAAATGAAGATATGGTAAGAGAAAGATACATAGAAGAGAAGCAAAGATCAAAGGTCAAGCTAGGGTTTTTTTTTTCTTTTTAACAAAGCAGTATCAAACCTCAATCGCGATATAAAACCTTACCTTCCATACCTTACATTTAAGCTGTCTAGATCTGCTGAAGAAAATTAACAAGAAATGAAAGAATAAAGAAGAATAGTCAACAGTGGTTTCCGTTAAATCCGGTCAGATAGAAGAGCAGAGGATAGGTTCTATCCTCTCGCTCTTCGAGCCCAAAGGAATGCATATCCCTTCTCCATCTCAAAAGCCGCGCCACTGATCTCTTTCTTCTCCGCGCCTACATAATTTTACCTTCATCTTTCAAGCTCAACTTAATATTATCCAAATATACTAGTCGATTTAAAAGTAAAAAGAAAAAAAGAATTAAAAATATTAAAAAAAATTCCATGGTCGGAACCAGCGGAGCTTGCCTTAGCCCATCATCTTCTAGGGAACCTGCGATCAAGTTGCAGAGCGCTGAAGTCGGTCAGCAGCTGATCTGACACTTGGTACTCAAGCCTGACCGTCGACTCTTTGTCTTCTCCTTTTTCAGTAAAGAGAAAACAAACCAAGTGCAAAAAAAAAAAAAAAGATAATTTTTCGTCGATCGATTAAAGAAGACAGAGAGAGAGCAGTGGCTGACAGGTAGAGTAGTGAGCACGCAACGCGAACGGCATTCCTCGATGCCATCTTCATCCCTGTGTGCTCACTCTCTTCTGTCAGCAGACTCTCATCCATCAAACCAAAAAAAAAAAAAATCATGATAGAATAAACAATAAAGATTCGAGCTTTTCCTCTTCTTCTTCTTCTTCTTCTAGGGTTTCCCTTCGCCATGGCTCCTCACCTTACTAGGGTTAAATCTCCCTCTTTTCTATTTGTTTTTTCTTGGAGACAACCGAAGCAGCTCCCGCATTTATGCATCTCGGCCTCCCTCCTTCGTGTGTGGTCGAGCATGCGGCCCACGTGTCGTGCGTTCGTGTCGTCACTCGTGAGTGGACGGAAAGGATATCTCGCTGATCTCCCAAATTAATTTCTTTTTATCTCAACATTTCTAATTCTAAATAATAATTCATATAACTCCAAACTTCATAAAACTGAAAAAAAATTTAAAATACAAATTTTACGATTTATTATGGGAGGGAAAATATTACCTTCTTCAGCAGTTCCGCCCTCTGGTGGTTCGTCCGGGCGGAAGGTACCATGATCCCATGCATGATCTTATAGTACGGAAAATGATATGTGGATTCTCAACCGTCTGATCTACAAACATGGCGAGTATGGACGTTGGGTAATGGAGGTGGTAGGGCCCGCCATCCGGCGGTTTCCTTTTTGGGATTAGCGTAGAATACGGAGTGCTGCAGACCGGTACGGTTTTGAGTTCCGGCCGTCAAATCTCTCGCTGAGGGCATTTCTCCCGACTCAGCAAACTGATTCTGGGATTGAGATTTGAGAACGTCAATACTGTTAAAATTAATATTCTTTTAATGATTATAGCTGTAATTTGTCCAGAATTGAAGAATAAATTATAATTTAATAAATATATATATATATTAAACCATATAAAATGTAAAATAAAATGAATAATTATAAATTGACTTTTCTAAGGTTCTTTGGATGAGGAAAGTAGGCAATATATGCCGCAGAGTACAATATAGTTGATGAAATCTTTTATTGTTCTTTATAGTAGAAATGTGGATAAAGAATAACCACTTATATTTGTGGATTAATTATTAGGCTTGCAAGTAATTTGAAATTCAGTTGAATATTTGTCCGAGTATGATTTGAAAATTGTTTGGACTTTTTTTGCGTTTGGTTTTAACTTTTATTTGAATCATTGAGGTGTGAGAATGAGAGTTTGGCATATTTTGCATGATTTATTGGTGAAGACAAGAAGGGTTTATGATGCAATTAGTAGCGTGTGACAAAAGGGTTCACAATAAGGCATCATTGGGACTAGGGCTTGAAGGAAAAAAGGTGTTTGTTCGAGCTCAAGCCGTGCAAATGAAGAGGAGTTTGTTGTAAGAAGTCATCAATGGGTCAATACTTGTGAAGGAGAGGAGGATGGTGAAAGGCTCGGATAGAGTTTTGAATTAAGTATCAACCAAGTTCAATCAAGATTCGGAGCTAAGTTTGAAAAATATTTGATTAAAAAGTAAAAATTGAATTTGGGATAAACCAACTTAAGCCAATTTTGAAGGACTTTAGCTTCAATAGATTGTAACCAAATACAAGAGGTTGTTCGAAAAATCACTCGGTCAAGCATTATATGAAAACCTATCATTGTCGATGGAAACACCGACATCTTTTTAGTTTTTTGTTTGCTAAATAAGCGATTTGAGCGTCCAATGTTAGTTTAATAGCTAAAATATTAGTTGAGTTGTCAATCGATTCATTTAATTGGTTGGAAATTAGTTGACAATTTCAATCGTTTCCACAAATACCTAAAAGTAGCTGATTTACTAGTTGCATTCAGTCAAAAACAAGATTAATGGTCTTTTCTGATGGTCAAATTCCATCAGTTCTGATGAGAAAAACAGACCATTTAAATGTTTCTGACTGTTTATTGATTGTTTTAAGTTCATAGGTAAAACACTTATTAGTAATTTCAAATCGACTCTTATTTTGATGACATAAGATTACCGACGCATAACCTACAACCTAATGTCGTAGTTTTTTTTTTTTTGAGAAATGTCAAATCCTCAATTTTTGTCAGTTCATAGAATCGACAATTATTCTGTCTATAATAGCGACAACTTACATGTTGCAAAAGTGTCGTGTATGTCTGTTTTTTAACGCGGACAAACCATATGTTATGTGTCGCTGACGCGTCGATTTTTTTAACTGACGGATAAACTGTCAAAAAAGTTTCACGTCCGTCGTTTTCGTATGACATGCTTAAGCCGTTGATTTGGTGTCGGTAATGCATCGGTAATAAGTCAATTGGCTTGCTGTCTGTTTTGCCTACGGATATGTTAAAAGTAGTCGCAAAATCGTAAGTAAGCTGTCGGAAATTTATAGCATAAAAAAAAAAACTAATTCTCCCTTTCGTATTTATATTACCACACATGTTATTACAATAATTAATATACCATTTCAAGCATTAATGAACTAAAATAGCAGTCAAATAGTAAATTATTCAATCAAATAACGAAATAAATAAAATACATTTAATCTAAAATATATACAACGCTGTTTAAAGAAAAAAATATATATGTACAATTGTCCAACATAATTATTAAAAAAAGAAAAATATCCCCCCTAATCATCCCCCTCTATCTCCTCATCCTCATCCCCATCGTCTTCCACCGCTTCCTCCTCCTTCAATGTAGTCGCTGCCTTGCCTCACTCCTTTATCCGCTACTGAAAAGAAATCTAACTTGACATTCAGCTTGGCCTCTTTGTTGGCCTCCAACTCCAACCTCGTGTGAGTGAAGAGGGCCTCCATAACGGCAGATAATGCAACAGTACGTCTGGATATCTTCTCATCCTGTGCGGTAGAGGTAGAAGCTGCAGATGAACTGGTGGAGGGTTAAGTGTCGTATGTCGACCCTTGCTCTTCCCTTCAGGAGCCTCCCTTCATTGGTCGTACTCAGAAGGATCTCGCTCGCGGATCGAAGTACCTCCCAATGCTTAAGATCTGCTCTCTTTCAGCTGCTGGAATCTTTCATGCAAAAACAGTAGTTACATTCAATTAGAGCTAACATGTATTAATATCAAACTACTTTAGCTCGTGAATTACCTGATTTGCAAGGGATCAGTCGTCGATCCAGGACGGGTCATACTGCCTCTTGTGGGTGCGCTCATGTACATCGGCGGCGGAGGGCACTCGTTCCATTTCCATTGTCTGTTCATATAACGAAACTGTTAGAATACATCTTGAAACTATAAAAAACTTTAAAGGGAATGAATTTTATCAGCCTCCTTTTAAATTATGTATGTGGAAGAGCCTCACCAGTGTGCTTGGAGGTCCCAATGTCTTCAAAGTCCGAGCATCTATTCTGTTTTGCTTACTCCCTCTTCTTCTTGTAGTCTAAAGAATCTCAGGCCTTAAGCAGCATGACAAAAACATCCTCTCCGAGCCACAGAGGATGTTGTCGTGATTTTTGAATACCATTAAACATGACTAGGAGGCGATCGCTACTCTTGCGCTCGAAGTTGCACAAGATGTTTTTCTCGTGCTCGGGGCAGCCAAAGTATTATTTCTACAAAATCACAGAGATTATGTGTGTTCAAGAATTAAATAAAAGCAACTTAAGATATTTGTGAACAATACAAACCACACACTCTTGAAACCAAAGATCTTGATTGGTCATCGGAATCTACTTAATACAACAAATTATTTTTTTTATATTCAATTGAGAAAAAAAAAAGATTACTGACACAATTTTAAAAAATATTATGTTTTGTCGAAAGGCTGGATGTTGTAGCTACTGTCTGTCGACTCCTGCCCAGTAGAGGCAGCGTGGGCCTCTAATGCACTCAACCCCATTGTAGTTGAGGTGGAGGTAGGGTGGGGGTAGGGATAGGCGCAGGGATCAGGGTGGGTGAGGGTCGGGGCAGCGATAAAAGTGCATGTGGGGGTGAGGGCAAAGATGGGAGCGTGGGCGGGGGTGGGTGTGGGTGCGGCTGTGGAGGTGGGTCAAGGTAAGGGTGAGGGTGCGTATTGGATTGGGGTTGGGAGCGTGTATCAGTCGGGCGGTCTCTCCTGACATGCTTCTTCATCGGATAATACTGTGTTGCATGTCCCCCTAAGGAGACCGTCCCTGCCTCTAATCGACATCTGTAACAAAGAGAATAAACTTTATTAATTAGTGACACAACAACTATGTAATAATCTAAAAGTAGAATAGTACGCAACAAACATAAAAAAAGATAAGTATGTTGTACACAAGTACACAGGACTGCAAAGTGCAAGGTACACTTACCAAAATCGAAAACACAACAAAGTACACAGTAAACTGAAATACGAAACTCAAAGAAAAGTACATTATACAAACATAGGAGACTAATGCTTTATATATTTAAAGTAACGTACTCATTTTACTCAACATCATTTGAAGAGTCGCTAGAGGATGTAGTCATGATCTCTTCTTCAAATGCATCACCAGAGTCATACTCATCACCAAGATTAATTTCTTCATTTTCGCCACTAACAACCTCTAGATTGGGTTTTTCATCGATCGCATCAAATAAAAAAAAAAACTTGTCATTTCAATTTATTGATGGGCAGGTTCAATCTTATTTTGAATATTAATGGTGGTTCTTAGTTTAATCGAAATGACAACTGCCCAGTTAACATTATTTCTTGCTCTATGTGAATATCGAAGACAGTAAGCCTAACTCGCCTATTGGGCCAGAATGAAAGGATTAAATTTAATATAATTTTTGTTCACTTTCACTTCTACAATGTTGTTTAACGATTAGGAATGGGATCGAACCAAGCACAGTTGAATAAAAATACACTTCCTCCAGTAGAGCATGGATAAAATAGTCCAACAACTTCTTCGAGTGTTCTGTGATAGTCTTTCTCGTTGTCGGATTTATCATTTATTTTAACAAAAACGCCGAAATTACAATACTTTTTTTCCTTCGAACCAGGTTCTCGTATGAAACTTATACCCATTTACGTAATAAATTTGTCAAAATTTCACGATGCACTTAGGTCCTCAAGCAAGATATATCAACCCATGATCTGTCCCTCCATTCCTCCAATCATGAATCTATTAATATATACATAAGAAGTCTTATATTAATGAAATATCACGTGTTATATGAGAAATAAATTTGTCAATTTTAACTCACATGAGTTGTAAACCACCTAGAGATGTTATTCTCGATCTCCTTGCTAGTGTCATCATCCTTAACTAAATTTAACGAATCCACAAATAAGCTGTCCAAATATTGAAATATCATTGAAATAGCTAATCAAGATAATTTCCAAATAAATGAGTGAAAAAATATAATACAAAATGTCTTACTCAATCAAGAGTTGCACTTCGTCGCAGTTAAGAAGAACATAAAGTGTCGCTGCTTGAAGTTCTCGATCATTGAAGTAATATGATTTGCACCTCTCCAATGCTTCACCCAACTTATGGAAAATAGAAAGGATCGATGGTGGCACAAAACCCATTGTTTCTTTCATGGATTCCTCTTCCATGAAATAGTAGGAGCAGAATGTCTTTCTTCTATAGTAAATATGTTTCACGTACCGATCCTTCTAGTTAGGGCTTAATCTTCATAGTTCTCTCTAGTTTATTTTAAAAATCTAAAAAACAAATGTTTTTTTAGCATAAATTAGTAATATTTTTTTATAAAAAAGAGGGATTAACAATTTAGTCACAAAGTAATTACCTCTCAAACAGATATGCTAACTGAGCTGAGCTCAACTAATTATTTATAGGTTTATATTATACTTGTTGAAATACTAATGGTAAATAAACTATTATGATATATTGATATGTATGCCTGACAAAAATATAAAAAACTATAGATCTGCATATTTTTGGATGACCAAAATGATCTCACCAAAAAATAGAGAGGCAACTAATACACTATCAACAAATTTTCATCATCTGTCTCGATGCAATTTTTTAGCAAGAAATGCTCAAATCTTGATAAAAATCATCAAGTGTTCCAACTTCAAAAAACTTATAGTCAAACTGACCAGCTCGATGAGGCAGACCTAATAATATAAAACTAGTCTAATCCGAGTCAAATCAAGCTCAGATCAAGTCATTAAACTACTCTGTAATGAGTTTCAGATACATTTGGAAGGTCAAGCTGATGCAAAATTTATCAAGTTTATAGTCGAATCGAGCGTCTCGATAAGACAAATCCAACGAGCCTAATATTGCTAAATTCTGACATCTTTAAGGTATTCAAATGTTCATCAAATGTTGTTTGATCAAAGGAAACTTTTTGAACCGTCTGATCAAAATGATTCATATTCTTTCATTAATTGTACCCAAAATACTATAATAGAGCCCTACCCCTCTCATGAGGGGAGACTTGAGGCTTGAGAGAGAATTTGAAGCTTTGAGAATGAGCTGATGTCCAGCACCATCCCTGTCATTCTAGATCGTCGTCGACCTTCACCGACCGCCGTCGATCATAGTCGACACTTGCCAGTCGTAGTCAACCACCACCATCTAGACGTTGTCAATCGACGTTGTAACTTGGAAAATCTAGTAACTTTTTTCCGTCCGTGGGAAAGAATCTTTGTAATCATCAACATATAGTGAATTATTACAACTGGGTCAAGCCCTGTAGTTTTTTGCTTTTAAGGGTTTTTCCACTTAAAAAATTCTGGTGTCATTACTGATTATTTTCTTTCACCTGAGTGTGTGACGGAAATCTCGTGCAACGCTAAGACGATAATCCATTACTCTACTGGCGTGAATTTTCTAGCACGCATCAAAATGTATAATCTTTTAATTACTTATCTTTTTTTAAGGCTTAATGAAATGTTCAATCACTATGTTATTGTACATGTAGGCAAATCTAATTGAATTATATTATTTTTTGCTTTGTATTTGAGATCTTTTAGTGTTTCTCATCTTAATTCAATTTTAAAATTTTGTAACTATCATAACTTGCAGTATTAAGGAAGGTTGATTCATCATGTTCCTGAAATTGACTAAGTTTATGTTGGGTCCAATCAACTATTTGGGTCAGCCATATCATCTAAGGAAATCAAGTGCTTATGCTTATGGGTTAAACCAAGGTGATTAATTGAAGCTAACAACCTTTAAGAAGCAATATGAATCCAAATATCACTACCCAAAAGAAAATTAATTTCTTGGTAAAGACTACCACAAATAATAGCTATATTATTACTCTTTATTTAAATATTCATATGTACTTCTATTATGTCATATAAATCAATACATAAACCAATCTCATTCATATAGATCAAAATATCAAAATAGTCCCTTCACTATTTACATGATACTATCTTAACCTTATAATTTATAGAAGTGTTAAATTGATCCGTTTGATACAGCTTATTTGATGCGGTAGCGTTTTGAAAACACACCTGACCTGTTTGGCTAAACTGTGTTTTGACAGCTTATGCGTTTTCAAAACGCTGAAAACAACGTTTTCACACCGCACCTACCTAAGTGCGGTGGGAGCTTTCTGTCTGCGGTCTAGTTTTTCCAAAAAAATAAAAATTTGTAATAACTACCACACCTAACTTATCAGCAAATTATTTTTAATCAGCTTATCAGCAGATTATTCAATAAGCTGCAACTGTCCCAAACAGACTTAATGTAAATATAGAAAATTTAACGATCAATTTGATATTTCTATAAATTTTATAACTAAAATGACATATATAAGTAATTTATTTTGATATCATAAAACTAGAAGTCAATTATAATGGCAAATGGATATAAAAAATAAAAAATGGGATCATTACCATAATTGGGATGGTAGATAATCACGCACCCCGAGAGTCAGAAATCCATTTTGTAAAAGTTAGTTTAATTTATTTTGAAAAGAAGCCCCCAAACTGTACTATCTGGTCGGACAGTACTGACGGATCACGTAAATTTTGAATATTATATAATCAATTGTCAGGTTTTTAATGTTTTCTGAATATTATATTAATTTCCAAAGTCAAAATAGCACGATCAATTTATATTTTCTTAATTATTATTATTTTTTATAAAACGTGACTTGTAGATAAGTTTCTGTGATTTACGAGATCAGTAAGCACATGACACGTTCGTATGATGTGGGCCCGTATTGGATGCGCTTCACATGCTTCCACTCAGGGCAGCCAAAGTGCATTTAATGAATATATTAGTTGGCCGACTAATAAAGCTGAATGACTGGCTCAGAATTTCATTAAAAATGAATGATTAAATTAGGAAAAATTTTTCCAAGACTCCGAACATACAGCTATGTACGGATCCCGAACGTAGAGCAGGACTCCGAACGTAGAGCTATGAACGGAGTCCGATCCTCACAACTCATCCGCGAACAATGTATGGGAGCCGGTCCCATTTTTATTTTTATTTTTAAAAAAAAAATTTCATCGTTGCCGCGATGTGCAGCAGCGATCGGACTCCGCACGCAACTCTACGTGCGGAGCCCTGATGGAAAATTTTCTCTTAAATTAGGGATGGAAGTGATAAATATAGTGACAAAATATTGTATAGTAGAAAATGAGTTTCTTTTGAAAATAGAAAATTTTAAATGTTTAATGGGCCTTGAAGGCTTAATTGATCCAAGTACACTAATCGTGCACTTAAGCGCTGAACGGATAAATTATAATCATTAGTCATAGTTCCCGAAAGGATCTCATGAGTACCTCTCAAGCACGACAACATTTCTTTTAGTTCTTAAGAATGAATTTATCGAGCTTTAATCTTCATGAGAGTTTTTCCAGTTGAGTTGGCTCACGTTGCATTAATTATTATTGCAACTCGTATGCGAGTTGGTTGGACCTTCCCACCAAGCATGTCAAATATTACCTGGCTTACACCACTGAGATTGGCAAGGAAGAGAAATTCAGTCTGACATATCACCATTTATTAACATCATGAAAATCCACACCTGCAGTTCTTGTCAATAATGAATATGTCAGGATTAGTACTATATGACATGTAACCTTGTTTTAGGATTTATTATTTAGACTTCTATGTGAGTACATAGGTTTTATAGCATATAAATAAGAAAAAAAGGAAGAGGAGGGAGACCACTCAATCCTGGACCATAAAAAATCTCTTTGATAATCTCTCACGAAAATCCCCCAGCTTCTTCTCACTCCTTTCTTAAGGTTCCTCCCAGATTATATGAGTTCACAAATCATACAAAATCTTATGTCTCAAAGGGAGAGAGCGTAAAACTCATTATCAAAATTAAGGAAGTAGATCTTTCATTTCAAGGAGAAACAAAGAAAAATATTGGATTGTACCAAAGAATTTGTGGCACAACACATGAAAGAACTCAGAGGGACAAATTAATAAGATGATAAATGAATTAAGACAAGAGACAATTATAATCCATTTCAGAAACCATTTGAGAAGTCATATGGGATCGTAGGTTCAATGGCATGAGATAACAACAAAGAGACAAGAGGCACACTGAGTCAGTATGAGGAAGAAAAATGATGTTCCACCCATCCTCGGATAAGAGATGTTAAGAGTCCTTTGAAAAAGAGGAACGAGAAAGATGAAGAAGAAGAAGGAGAACTTCATTAGAAAATGCATTCTTCCAAAAAATCTTTGAAGTAGAGAATCCCCGGGAGTTCAAAATCCCTTCTTCGGACTCTTACAAAGAAAGAATCGATACTGTGTACTACCAAGAAATCTTTCGAACAAGTAGTTTGCCTGTTATAAATAAATAATACGCTTAAGTGCTATGTAGTCCTCATAACGCCTAAGGTGTCGGCTTTATGATGCAATGAGTAAATGATGCCCGTCAAAATCCTAGTAAGTGTTATTACCTCTTTCAACAAATTTAAACAGATATTCATAGCTCGATTTGTTAATGCTCAAAACTTTAAATAGGTTCACAAGCTTTATTAAGGATCTATAAGTTCAATCTGAAAGCCTAAGAAGCTTTATTTCTAGATTCCACTGCGAAATGATTGATGCCAAAAATATTGAGCCTTTTGTTGTTCACATGGCACTTGCATAAAGGCCTACATGAAGGTCTGTTTTCACAGCACTTGGCTTGAAAAAGCTGAAAATTTTAACTAAATTGAAATTAGCTAATGACCACACCTGATCAATTGAAAAATAAAATTATTTGTTGAACCCATTTGACATGAAAAATCATAGTAAAATTTCATAAAAGAGATTCTCACGAACATCAGTGACCAAAACGCAGATTCACAGAAGCAAACTAATGAGCTGACCCCGAGAGATATTCTCGATTGCA
The DNA here is from genome assembly GCA_022702705.1 of Papilionanthe hookeriana x Papilionanthe teres. NCBI lineage: Eukaryota > Viridiplantae > Streptophyta > Magnoliopsida > Asparagales > Orchidaceae > Papilionanthe > Papilionanthe hookeriana x Papilionanthe teres. The sequence goes on along the minus strand of CM040435.1, from coordinate 13,062,576 downwards.
AAAACAAATGAAGAAGTTCGATCGAAGGCTTATTGTAAAAAAAACTTAGAAAAGAGACAAAAGGTACCCTCGTCCTCTGTGTTAGAAATCAATTCTTAGTAAGCATCAATGGCTGAAATCGCAGAGGACATTGAGAACAAAAAATTCTTCAAGAGGCCTCCACCGATAAAGTCAAGATCTTCCAACAAAATCCTAATAAATATTACATCTATTATCTTGACTATCAGTATGATATTGGGGAATATTGTCAATTCCATAACTTAATCGAAGAATTAATCCGATCGGGGAAGCTGAAATAAATTGTTGTGCCCGAATCCTATACTTAGAGGCAAGGAAACGTGCCAGTTGAGACCTTTTCTGATTGACCAGTTCCGACAACAATCATGCTATCACTATTTTCGTGACATCATTTTCAGCGAGGATGGACTTGAAATTGAAAGATGTTCAAGTTTAAAGCAGATGAAAGCAGATGATTCTCATTTACTAGCTTAACTAGAACTAGCACTTCTAATCACCCCACTTAACTTTCAAGGGAGCTAATTTATAAGTGATAGCTCCACTCAAGCTAGATTGATGCCTTCCCTCGACTTTATAGCTCGGGTGCTTATCTATCTTGCTTTAGTCCTATCAGTTTGGGCTCGGATCATTCCTTTTGTATGTCTCTTGGCTTGGTTGGCCTTCATTCTTAGCTCACATGGCTGCATCTATTTTGAAAAGTAGGGCCTTTTAGTCTCTGGTAGGTGGGAACTCTTTTGTTGTACTTTTTGTATTCTGGACTCTTGGATCTCTTCGAGATTTGTTCTAACACATTCATAATGTTCATGTATGCCATTAAAAAATTATTTCAATCATGCACAAATTTTAAAGCTTTTTGAACAATAAGAAAATTCTAATTCAAGATCATATAGAGCTTCGATTCCAATAAGTTTATAATCAAACTAACCTTCTCAACAAGACAATCTCAACTAAACCAACATTGATTTTATATGAGTCAAACTAAGCAAGGATTAGGGCTGCAAATGGACAGAGTGTTCAATAAGTTCCTCGTAGTTTGGCTTGATAAGAGCTCATGCATATTTGTTTAATTAATAAATTAATCAAGTTTGATTACTTTTATAAATTTTAGATATATAATGAACATGCTTGAACACCGCTTTATTTTACTTATTTATGTTTGCGAACAATATCATATAAAGTTCAAGAACAAGCTCATTAAGAAGCTCTATGAATAGTTTCATTTAAAATTCATAAATAAGCTCAATTAAAGCTCACTTTATTGCTCATGAGTAAGATAGCCTAATGCTTAATTTAAGCTTGTGAATAAAATCAAATAATGCTTAATTTAAAATCATTTATATTAAATTAAATTAAATTTCAATTTCTGGTACATGAAACAAGATAAAGTCTTGCTTGCTTGGCTGTACATTTATTTTGTAGATTCATATGCATATTTAGTTATTCAATTAGTAAATCGTTCATTAAAAAACTCATTTGTTTTTGTAAGCTCCACAAATAACTCATTTATAGTTATGCTTGATAAAACTCATCGATTAGAAAATAAATAGCTCAATCATACTACTCATTAGTTTGTTTGATAAGTCTCGTTTACTTAGAAAACAAGTAGCTCGATAATACAACTCATTAATCTGTTTGATAATGACTCGATTATCATCAATGAAACATATTAACAGTTAGAATGAAATTTGAACTAAACTTGAAAATAAAAATAAAAATTGATTAGAGCACAAATTGAAATGAATTAAGCTTAAACATAAAACAAAAAAATGAACTAAACTGGATTAAAACATGAAAAAAAAACTTGAAAATAACCCAACAAGATTTTGCTTATTTCAGTTGCAACCCTAGCCCAGATTAAGCCACTCAAGAGCAATTGGAGGTTGTTGGCAAGCAATTGAATGATCAGATATATTCCAAATTGATAAGCTTATAGTACAATCAACCATATCGTTGAGCCAAATCCAATGAGTAAAAATCGCTCGATTTTGATAATATTATAGCACTTAAATGCTCATAAAATAACATCCAATCAAATAGATCGCTCCGGGACTTTTGATGGGGTTTTCCAGATTCATACAATATATGCAAAGAAGGAAGCTCCTAAAATTTATAAATTTACTTTCACTCCATTCATGAAAGTGCATTTGGGGACCTGAACTTAGAAGAGAAAGTTGGAGGAGTTCCATGCCCTTGAGGGTTCTGGAGCTCCACCACTTCTGCACCGTCGTTGACTGGAAGTTGCCACCTCCAGATCATCGCTGCATGAACTACACAGTCAAATCACCGCTGCTCAGCCACAGAGGTCGACACTGCGGGTCCACTGTCGTAGCTGTCCCACCATTCTAGTCTAGTAGCCAAGCCACTAATGCCGACTACCGATACTCGACCACCATATTCTGGTCGCCATCATTGGATCACCATAGCCCGATTGTTGCAACCGCCACTGCATTCGCTACTGCTGTCATCAGGTTATCACTATCAAAGGCAGTGCCATCAAATTTTCTAGTACACGACCCCCACTGTCATCTTTTCTTGACAACAGCTACAACCATATAACCTTTTAATCCCAACCAACTTTATGTATGTGGTTTGAGTGTCTTTAATTAAGATTAAATTCACTTATAAATTTGTGAGTAAAAAAGGCACTTGGCACATTTGAAATTTTTGTCTTCTTATTTTGTGTTGATGAGTAGGGTTAACGTGTAGCTCTATGAGCCCTATTTGGAAACTTTTCCATAAAAGAATGTGCCCCCAGAGAATAACAACAAGAGGAATCGACCTAGCTTGCTAATAATTGAGAAATGGACCACTACTGACCTCAATTGACCTGCCTTCAATAAACTCCCATTATTTTTTTCTATAAATGGAATATTTTTTGCTCATCACGTTCTAAAGATAGGGTATCAGCCAAAAACAAAAAGAGTAAAGTGTAAAGAATTTATATTTAATTTTTGGTCATGATGATAGATTATTCCTTTTTAAATAACTATTTCTTTATATTAAATTTCTGATATGTTACAATGCAAATGTAAGATAGGAATTGTTAGATTGCAAGTTAGATATTGCAAGCTGATGTAATGATTATAATATTTATATCTAACTTTTTTAAATTACGAAATTAGGATTGTTGAAAGATATGTTTGGAAACATTGAAAATGAGAGGGTGAAATTGCAATTTTGGATTTTGCTTGGGCTTCAAGAGATGACACTTTTGTTTCTGAAAAAATGTCTTATTATTTATTGATTTATTGGCTTAGTAATAGATAAACTATACTGAAATTCAGTTATTAGAAGTATAAGTGTCTCTTATTTGTGGGTAAAGTGTAGAAAACATTTATGGAAATTTACATAACTAGCACACAATTTTTATGTATTTACATACCTTATACCTCATTCATATTGACATACATAATACTTTGGCATTTTCAAAGTGTATTTCTGCTTTAAAAACTGATGTTTATGCTATTTTTCTGTGATATAAAATATCTGAATGTTGTATGTGTAAATACAAAAATTTAGGTGTCAGATGTGTAAATACATAAGAATTATGTGTTATATATGTAAATGCCCAAAGAAATTATTTTAAGCCTTCTCTTAAATTTTTTTTTTTTGGCTCTGTCACTGGATAATCGGTTGAAAGAGGTTAATACTTATTTTTATAATTTGGTTGTTTTTGCCCTTTGGCCCAATAGACTTTGTTTCACTAAAAAAGCCTTTACTAAATTTGTATTGGACGAAAATAAAAACTGCAGTCAAACTGACCTCGCTCTCATAAGTCAGAGAGAGAGCAATGGTGCTTAAATTATGTGGCAGACGTCACATGCCACTGTGCAAGTTATTACTTAATAAAGCTGGTGGAATTAGACATGGAGAACAGATGAACACATTGGCAGTAGAAACAGATAGGTCTACACTTGATCATCATTATTGTGCCACCACATGACCGGTCATCAAACCGACGTATCTTATCTTTTTAATTGACTGTCATTATTGACCACTACTGTTAGACCATCACCCATTCCTCATCGTCGAACTGCAACCACTTGACCTTAGTTGAATCATGGTTGCCAGACCTCCAGTATCACACCATTGTCGCTCAATCACCATCACCTAATTATGATCACTCAACCAAGATTACCCGATCAAGATCTCCATACAATCATTGATCAAAGATAGTCTATCAACCATAATCGTCCAATTTCAATTTACTAAACACAATCGCTTATAATAGTTTAACCGCTATCACATGATATAGTCCATTAATCACCATCATCAAATTATAGTTTCCTTATTATTATCACTCATTCGTAATATTCTAATCATAATTGCTTAACTCGGGTTTTCTGATTATTATTGCATGGATATGACCATTCAAAACACTGTCATTTGGCTATGATTGACCAACCAACAACACCTAACAATGAGTGCTCTATAGCATTTGTTTGACTGTAGATACCTAAACACTGTAAGCTGACTATATTGTCAAAACCATTATTACTTAATTATAATCTATTACTATTATCCATCAACAATTTTTTATTATTATTGCCATACTATAATCTTTTGGCCATCATTACTAGCTTATGAACTTTGACTAACATCAATTGATCATTAAAGTCTCCAAACCACCTTCTTATTATAAAACAAATGCACATCAAATTTGTTGCTCACTTCTTTCAATCACCTATAAGACCAATGAACGTCGTTAATGCATTTTATTGCTTGTAGAACTAATGCACACCTAATATTGATGCACATCATTGACACCCACAATTACAATAGGCATGCTTATTATAAGGCAATCTCTTCGTCATCCAGTAGATTGGATGATAATTTTGACTTTGTATCGGATGAAAACATTTACTAAAATCATAAAAAGGTTGTTTACATCGACACTATAGGCATGCTTATGATAAGGCAATCTGTTTGTCATCAAGTAGATTGAATGACAAGTATGATTATAACATCAAAAGTATATTATCCTAAGCACGATTTTAATAATAAATCTCTTTCTTTTTATAATCAATTTTTACATAGCTCCAAGAAAAGCAAGTCAGGACTGAAGTGCAACTCTAGCTGCAGCCTTAAAGTAATGCTTATTTTAACTTCTTGAATGTGGTTGTAGTCATGCAAGTTCTCCCATCTAACATTTCTCTATGCATCTGAAGCCATTCTATTAGCACTAATTTTTCTCAAAGCTTTCCAAAAACATATAAAATTTGATAAGAACTTTTAAATCAGTTTGAATTTCAAAATACAATTCCCAATTAAGCTTTTTGTGCTAAGGCAAGGTCAGAATCATGGTCTAAAAATGTTAATTACAATTTAAATAACCTCTTATGGGGATTTAATTTGACATTCATCACATCAATTAATCCAGTAATTCTCCTAACAAATACCATTTGCTTGATAAAAATTATATATGATGAATTTCTCTTAACCTTATCAAAATGGTTAATATTGAGTAACATTCTAACAAATAATGTCGAATATACTAAATTTATGAGAAGATTTATGTTGATGTCCTTTATATAGGTTAGGATCATGAAAGAATACTTAATAAATAATATTTGATAAGTCAAAACATTTTGGTGACTTTCTCTCAAGGTATTTTATTATAAGTTAATATTTTGAGTGGCACACATTGTTAAAGAAAAAGTTACATACGGAGACCACACACAAAGCCGTGTACAGTATTTAATCACAGCCTCTCGTTTATTTTTTTCTTTTAAATAATCAAAAGTGAGTCCCACCACAATACACTTTTTGTTTGAATGAGTTTAGATGTGCGGTTGTGATTGAAGACTATACGCAGCTCTACGCACGGTCTCCGTTTTTATCCTTTTTTTTTACATTGTTGACATCCTAAAAGAGAACAGTTTGTTAAAAAAATATTTTCTTAGTTATCATTCTTGCAAATAAAGAAATTTTCTAAAATTATGCCATTGAGAAAGACTACACTATCATGCCAAAACATCAATCATATTTATGTTAAAAAAATAAAGAAGAAGACATTTATGTGTTGAGTAAGATCCTCTATTTCAAACAAGTAAAGATATGTCAGAGATATCTTGAAGTCTTCAATGAAAGTTCAAAACTTTTTTAGCTTTAGCATTTAGGAAGGCAATATTTAAAACTTAAGGATTTTAATAACCTTCAAAGATATCAGTCTAATCTTTTTTTAACTATTGTTTGGATAAAATCAATCCCTTGATATTAGAGAAGAAAGGCATATCATTTGCTCACAGTTCAAAATACTTTTTCGAGAAATATTAAATTCATCTCTTCTTTGGTACCATCCTTTCACAAATATATTAGTTACAATAAATTCTCCAATTATCCAATTAACAAATATTAGATTTATATTTAATGATAATGAGTTCCTTAACCTAATTATTATAATTAGTTAAATATGAAAAATTGATGAAGGGGTCTTAAATATAATCTACTTTCGTAAAGAAAATTCAATTTTTTTTTAAATTATTATTGATGACAAAGAGATCATAATATCCGCATTAGTGCATCTGAATGTTAAGATTATATTAAAGATTAGAATAATAAAGCTTTAGATTATATGATTTTTGATAGATACATAGAGATGCACAAAATCATCCCAAAAAAAAAAGAAAAATAAAACTTCTGAATTTGACCACCAAGGCCAATTCATTGATGAAAAAGAAGATACAAAGCTTTTTAGTGGGTGGGTGCAACGAACTCACTCATAAGGTATAAAACACAGGCAAAAAATGTAATCAAAATTTACAAGTATAACCCAAAACATAAACTAGAAAATAGATATAATATGCTCTGAGGTTAAATGGAGAGATGGCTTCATGTGTGGAGTGGAGAGTCTGCATGGGAGCAAATTTAACCAACTCTGCAGCGATAGAAGGTGCTAGGAATCCAAATGACCGCAATACTACCCACATAACCCTAAATAACTTCTGAATCTGACCATCAAAAACCACCCCACGGTAAGATCAAAATAATACCAAGAATATCATTAACTCGTAGAGGAAGAACACGAAGTATCACAGAAATGTGCCGAGGAAAAACACGAACTAAAACTGTGGAATACCACTAATACCACCCGGGATACTACTGCATATAATACCAAAAGCGAGTTGTGAATAACTATGGAGTACCACCACCGATAACACAGGAATTGTGCGGCGCTATGTGTACAGGAATAACACCACGCGAATGCGGGATAACACCAATAACACCAACAATAACGACGCAAATAACCCCTGTGGAGCTCGATAACACCAAAAACAATGGAATAAAACCAACAATAACGCCGAATAACACCCGTGGAATGCAATAACACCAAAAAAGAGCGGAATCTAGAGAATAATGTCGGGAATAAAACCATAAATAACACCAAAAATACCACCTCCATAGTGCGGAATATATCCGTTGATAACACCACCAAATCACGAAAAATCCTGTCCAATGAGCCAACATGTAGAAATTGAGAGGGTATTTGGAGATTGTTGTGCATCCTATGAAGATGGGGGAGTTAAGGGAATTGGAATGTGCAATTTCGCTAACATTCTAAAAGGGATGTTAATCATGATGTGTGGGCTTTCCTCTCCCTCTAGTTCCTGGGAGGGAGTTCAGTAACAAACTGTTATGTGGAATTCCACCAGAAACTAACAAACAATCAACCTGTAAATTCCTGAATTCCAACATTCTTTTTTTCATCTTCCTGGTTTTTTGAACCCGCCAATCATCTTCCAATGATTGTCCAAAACTATCAATTAGTTGATCATCAATGGAAACAGTTTCAGTCTGTTGGACACCTTGATCTTGACACTCCTCCAGTACTTGAGTACCCTCTTCTCTAGCAATAGTTAGTTCCACAACAATTAGGGAGTCATTTGTTACAACCAAATGATCAGTAGCAACTGAAGTATCATTTGCCTCTAAAATTAGAATGCCCTCTTCTTCACCAAAATGTAGTTCCAGTGGGGGCTGAAGTAGTGAGGGATTCTCCTTAGTGGCAATTGAATCAGTAGCAATATCCTCTCTAATTGTAGTTTCCACCATATCAACAGGTGGAAGAGATAGTTCTTGAGTAGTGTGGTGAGGCAATTGTGGATTAGATCTCAAATTGTGGTGGAGCCTGAAACATTTGTTATGTGTGTGTCCAAACATCTTATTGTTGGTGCAGTATTATAGTCTTTGTTCCATGACAATTTGTTGCCAATATCCATTATGTGTAGTACCAAGCTAAATTTCTTCAACTTCATGTAAAGTGATATCTTTCTCCACAAGGATCCTGGTAACAAAAGACCTAATGATGTTGAAAATGGGTATGACTAATTTCATTGGTCTCCCAAGTATGGCCTCAATGGAGTAAAGGACATCTTAGGACCAGGTAGCTTAAACCATATTGGAAATGTAGGTGGTTCTTGGCTTCGATCAGATTCAGAAGACCACTTGAGCGATTTTATAGTTTTTCCTTCAATGTTGAGGTATTTATTTGAGAAAATTCTGGCATAGTCTTCATCATTGGTCAATTGTATCATCACATATCTCCCATCAAAGTGATCGACCTTCCATTGATTTACTAGTTTGAGATCCTTAAAAAGCTTTTTGAATAACCTTCATTTTGGGATGCCCAACATAAATTTCCCAATTAGTGTGAACTTACATTTTCAGACAGTGTAAAAACTTCAAGCTCTGAGAATAAGAGAGCCGCTTTACCACCCTTCTTATTAGCCTTCTTTACAAAAAGACAATCGCTTTTATGTTCAAAAGAATCATGGTAAAGCTAACGAAACACCATATGTTCGACTGACTCCACAAAATTCAAACCCTTTCCAAGCACATCAACATAGGACGCTTTTCCAAGTTACTCAATAAGTGGAGGATAAACAGTAGCCATAGAAGCAAAGAGACAATAAACAAATAAGAAAAATTGAAAACTAAAGCCCTGGAAACGACAATAACACCAAAAATAAACTGCAAAATAAAAAGCAATTCAACTGATGCCGCAAAAGCACCAAGAAAATCACAAAGAATAACACCACCAAGCGCAGCTAGGCGAATCTCCATAGAGGCGTCGAGGAGGGAAGAAGCATAGTGTATACTTTCATTATATATGTATGTATGTGTGTGTGTGTGTGTGTGTGTGTATTTATTTATTTGAATTCTCAAATGGGGCAAAAAATCAACTTCGAATCCAATACTGCTAATGAGGATGATTGACACTTTTCAAAGAAAGATCGTAGGTTTATTACATGCGGTCATTCATGCATGCGAATTATGTATACATACTTCGAGTGCACCCAAAGTACACTGCGAGTAATTCGATCAACATGTACTAATCATCCGAACGAAATATTTTTTTCATAATAAAGTTACTCATGGATTAAGAAAAATGAAAGAACTGAAAAATATTTTTGGAAATTTTCTATATGTTTCAATATTTAGTGGAAACTTTAATCTTTTCCTTCCTAAGAGGAATTTAAAAAAGAAAAAAATTAAGAGGATTACTTTCCAAATTTTTGAGGACAAAGAGAGTCTCTATATCTAATTAAAAGAAATTATGAAGATTTTAGAGCAAAATATTTTTGATAATTTTTGCTCCAGTTGATGTGCTAACCTTAAAAAGAGCTAAAATTGTAAATTAAGAGGATTTATTTAATTTATGCTTTAAGTGTTTGCCCAAACTGAGGTTCAAAGAGCAGTTGCGTATGAAAATTGAGCCAAATGATATTTCACCCACACCATCTACTTGATTGGGCATAAATCTGAATGCAATATTGGAGTTGAGAACTTCAAAATTAGATTAAGGACCACATGAACTCTAATTTTAACCAACTTGTATTAAAGTCAATGTCTTGAATAGTAATCTTATGAAAGTAGAAGTGATCCATTGATTTCATTTCCAAAAGATCCCCAATTAAGGATAAACTGTAGTTAAAAAAATTTTAGGTATTAATTTGAGGACTAAAATACAAAAATATATTGCATGTTCATAATTGAACTGAGGATTTTTATGAGTTATAAGCTCAAAATTACTTAGTTCTAATATCATTAAGGCACATAATCACAAAAAAAAAAATTATGAGATCAAAAGAAATTATTTCAGTCCGTCCAATGAAATGTTTTGAAGTTTGATATAAAAAAATCAAAATGTCACTTTAAGAATCCCTAATTTGACCAATATTGTTAATGTGATGTGGACGGAGAATTAATTATAGAGAGAGCTCAAAAGTTCGAGAAATCCTAACAATAGATTATGACCATTGCTTAGTCACTATCATTCAACTACTAAACTACTGTTTGTCAAATCATCACCAGACCGACCATGTCAGATTGCTGCTACTTAAACTTCATGGTCGATGATCACACCTACCATGAACGTAAGACCACTCAATCACTATGAACTGACTTCTGCTGGCCAATATCGACAGAGTAATACAATTAAATCAAGTGGTGATAAATCGAGTTTGTGAATTGGGTTTAAATTAAACCTACCTGATAATTAAATTGGTCATTGAACTTGTCTTCTGCCTACCGACCCAAACCTGACTCATATGATCCATTCCATATAAGTCATAACAGCAATTTATGTCAATTTCAGGTTTGCAAGTTGATTTTAGGTAAATTTATGGTTGGGGGGTAAGGCCGAATTTGATCCGAAATTCAAAAGTGTTAAAATTTCTACTTGAATGGACCCAAAAATTATTTGAGGCAACCCAAACCCAGATTTTTTGAGTCAACGTTCAATAAAGTTGTCATTTTGGGTCATTTTTTGACACCCCGAATTGAAACACCATTGTCTAACCGTCATTATAGAACCAACGTTGCCAATCTTGCATCAACAAATCATGATTGTCCAACCGTCAGTGCCGAACCAATATTATTCGTCCATCCACCATCATTCAATTATGATCTACGGATTGTCGTCAACTAATTTTGATTGCTTGATCACTACTACTTGACCATCGTCACCTGAATACATCCGTCAACAACTATCATTCGATTACAGTCTTCTAAACACCATTGCTTTACTATGGCATTCCAACCATTATCATCCAATAAAAGTCACTCAAACACTTACATTTAGCAACAATTGTTAGACTATTATCACTTGACCATATTCATCTAACTATAGATGCCCGTCCACCATTGCCAAATTTTGCTGTCTTGACCACCTTCGCCTGACTGTTATTTTTAACCATAATCATCTAATTATAATCTCTTGATAATCATTATCTAAATGATCTAAATGTCCTTGTCACTTGCCTATGATCTTCTTACCATCGTAACTAGATACACTTTTTGACTACCATCACCTAACAACACCAAACAAACTAACTTTGTGTCTTTCTCCATCACCGATAAAATCAGCAAACATCGTCAACACACACTATCACTTATAAGTCTGATGCATGCGATCAACACATGTAATATTTCTATCTATACCAACATCATTGTCCATTAACTTTTTTACTTGTTGCTAACACTGCTAATATATACCATCACTAATAAAGCCAATATATATTATTGACTCAAATTATGATTCTTGACGTTAATATCAATATTTATATCATAGTTTGCAGAGGATCTTTTACTGATAACATTATTGCTTCAAGGTTCTTCCAATATTCATCATGTAATCCATTATTTATAATTTATGCCTACTATACTGCCAAATGTATTTCTTGATTACGAAAAATGACATCATTTATAAATGATAACATATACTAACATAATCATTTTAATTAGGTTATGTTTGTAACTCTGTATTCTTAGGTTTTCTATGTAACAACTTTGTAATTTTTACAGTTCATTTATTTATGTGTGTGCTGAATTTTTACACAAAACAGACGTAGAAATGTCTCACTCTTTGAATATCACACATCACAATAACATTGGAAAATAGCATTTAAATAAAAGATGAGATATTTTCCCAAAATGTGTACGTTAGCACAAAAAAAGGAAATTCCATTAATAATAAAACTAGCATTAAAAACAGTGAAAAATGATAACCAAAAAAAAAATATATATATGATAATAACCAACGTCAAAATCAAAATTAGTCAAATCTGAGCCAAAGCTTTATATTGATCCGCCTTGAATTCTGAACAAATCTCCAGTCGGATATCGATGCACCTTTTTAAGCAAGAAACATTCAAACTTTGATTAAAAGTCATCAAGAGCTCCAATTTTAGAAAACTTACAGTCAAACTGACCAGCTTGATGAGACGGATCTAATGATATCAAAATTAGTTGAATCTGAGCCAAATCAAACCCCAATTAAGCCATTAAACAACTTTTGAAAGATTTTTGGACACATTTGGAGGGTTAAACGGATGTCGAGTCCGTTGAGTTTATGTTGAATCGCGTATCTTGACAATACAAATCCTACGAGCCCAAGATTACTCAATTCTAACATCGTTAAGGCACTCAAATGTTCATCAAACGTCGTATGATCAAAGAAAGCTCTTCACATTGTCTGATCAAAATAGTTCATATTCCATTATTATTTGCAACTTCGACCCTATAAATAAGAGCCTCATCCCTCTCTTGAGGGGGAAAGAAAGCTTGAGACTTGAGAAAGAGTTTGAACCTTTGAGAAGGAGTTGTCCAGCACCGCTCCTGCTGTTATCGATCACTGTCGACCGTTGTTGACCACCACCGTTCACCGTTGACCACCACCCGTCCACTGTCAAACTCACTTGCCAATCGCCGCCGATCACCATCAATCCTCGCCCATATCTTGTAACAAGTTCATCCACACGCTGATGTTGCAATTCAGAAAAAATTGTAATTCTCTCCTGCTTGTGGGACAAGAGGCCTCTATATTCATCAACATATAGTGAATTTTTACAACTGGACCGGGTCCCATGATTTTTTCCCTATATGGATTTTCCACTTAAAAACTTTTGATGACACTACTGGTTGTTTTCTTATATGGCTTAGGTTTCTTATAGAGGAGTTTGAAATTTCGATCACTCACAGAGAGATCATATACAATTACAACACATTTAATCTCGGAATCAACCACCAGACATCCTTTCAAAAACTCTCTCCAATTCTCTGATATTTGTACCAAGCTAGACAGTTCTCTCAAAGAACCATCAACTTGCGGGAGGATCTTAACTCACTCACCACTACCGATGGTCCCCCTCTACTATGATTTCACATCCGAACTTCATGATTCTATGGCATGTCTTTCTCCAACTATATTTTATATCCTTCTCTACACTGGACTATTTTGATGTGCGCTCAACATTCTCAACCTTTCCCAATCTACACAGCTCACGGATATTTTTTAAACTATCCTTTACCGTAGTAAGATATAATCATAAGTATCTCTTTCTCATGAAGGCTTTAAAAGTTATTATCACTATTTACGCCAAAGTTTCCTCGTCAATGAAATTAATACTATAGTTCTCACCTTTTTTTTACAGATTAAAGTTAGTATTCGAAAGGCAATATTTTGGAATTTTTTAAATTTTTTCAAACTAATCGATTGCACATTCAAATACGCCTTAATTTTAAAATAAATAATATTTAAATAATACATATTTTTCTACAAAGTAATGAAAGAAGATGTCTCGAAGATCACGAGGAAGTTGGTTTGTCTACTTGGACTGTTAGCCCATTAACTGAACATGTAAGACAACTTTTTTAAAATGGGCCTTGGGCTCCAATGATAGTGTATATGAAAATCTAAATTCATTTAGGTCAAGGTGTCTTGATCGATCATGATTGAATGCTTTTAAATTTGAGTTGAATGTTTGACCTGATTTCAAGTTAACATGATTGATCCCCTTAAGGTGGAGCAATTTTTAGCAACTCCAATGATAGTGTATATATATAAGGTTTGGTTGTTTCAAAATGTTATTGAGATGGAAGATTAAAGATAAAATAATGGCATATATAATATATTGATTTCCATAGTTAGATTTTTTATCACATCTTAGCTTGAGTAGGCTTTAATCCATTGACAACATTCAAAGGTACTATAATTTTTTATGCACCAAGATTATTCTTTATGAATTATTTGGACAAACAAGGTTGATCATATAGCTATGTTTGGCTGTTAAGATGCTCAATTCCTATCTTTGGTTATTGAGCGTATATGAAAGAGATTGTTTTTTTTTCTTATGTTTAAGTTCAGCTAGTTCTTAATGGCTAAAAAATACTAAATTTATTTGAAAAATTGAAATGTACATTGCACTGCCGTGTCCTTAAACTTCGTATTAAATGTTTGTAAATATTTGTATTTTACTTGATAATATTATGCTTTGAGGAAGGTTCAAGTGTTGTTTTTCAGGTTGCAGTAGAAAGAGGATTGAATGAGACTTAGACAAATTGAAATGGAGAATGTCTTGATTTGGCATCTAGGCATCAGGTCTATGGCACTTAGGCGCCCGTCCATCCCCAATTTGAGCAAATTCTTGAGAGAATAGAAACCCTCGGGCGCCTAAGCGCTGCCACTATTGCCTAGGCGCTGCGATCGTGGCGTCATGACATTGATTCTTCTATAAAAATATTGAACACTAACCACCGAACGCCTAGGCGCCCAAATCCAAATTTGAAAATTTTGGCAGTTCCAAAATTTTGAGTGTCGGGAGGAGATGTATAAAAGGCTTCGTCACGAATTAAAGAGGACTAAACCATGATTGATCATATGAGTCCTATTACTGTAAGAATTTCATATCAAACTGGTGGATAGGAAGGGTTCAAAAGATCAAATAGAGAACCGCTTATATGTGCTTGATCAGGGAAAATCCTATGACTTTGATGATGAAATTAATAAAAAATTTCCCGATGAGCAATTCCTCACTGTTTTTTTATTTGAGTGTCCCGTGGCATGCTGATATGGTGAACTTTATAATTAGCGATATTTTACCCTTTAATTTGTCATACCACTAGAGGAAGAAATTTGTTCATGATATCGTATACTACTTTTGAGATGACCCTTAACTATATAAGAAATGTAAAGACCGGGTGGTTAGAAAATGTCTACCCCTAGAGGATACCCAAAAAGTGATTATAAAATGCCATGACTCAGAACTTCGAGGGCATTTTGGGATTTATAGAACTGGTTTTAAGTTTTTATAGGTCTACTCTTTTTAATGATGTAAATCATTATATTATAAGAGTAAGAAATATATCTAAGAAAGATGCAATGGCCTTGAATTATAGTTTGGAAGCTGGGATTTTTTATGTTTGGGGTTTAGATTTTATGGGCCCTTTCATTCATTACGAAATCTTTATATATTTGTAGCTGTGGATTATGTCTCAAAGTGGATAGAGATAGTAGCTCTCCCCAATTGTGAGACTCGAAGCGTTTCCAAATTTTTGAAAAAAAAACATATTTTGCAGATTTGGAATACCTAGGGTAATAATAAGTGATGGGAGGAACCACATTAGAAATAAAAAGATTGAGATATTGGTTGGAAGGTATGAAATTAATCATAAAATATTCATAAACTATCATCCTCAAACAAATTGTTTAATGATGATATCTAATAGGGAGATAAAAAGAATCCTATAAATGATTGTCCATCCAAAGAAGAAAGATTGGGCATTAAGACTAGATGATGCTTTATGGGCCTATAGAACTGTTTACAAAATACGAATAGGGATGCCTCCATATACGCATACATTTGGTAAAGCCTATCATTTGTCTGTTGAACTAGAACACAAGGCATTTTAGGTTGTTAAGAAATTTAATTATAATATGAAGGACGTTGAAATGAACTTTATGGGATTATTGAGAAAATTTATGAAAATGTCAAGATATATGAGGAAAAGATGATGAAATGACATGATCAAAAAATTCTTAGGAAGGATTTCAAGCATAGACAAAATGTTTATTATATAATACACGTTTGAAATTATTCACAGGAAAACTTAAATACAGATAGTCGGGGCCACCATTCGGACTTATTAATATTGTCGATCAAACGAGGGGATGGGGTTTTAAAGTTAACGGACAAATGCTTGAATTGTACTTGGGCGAAGAAAAACCTGGACTTTTTCATTTGTTATATTTTTTGTAGCGATTAATTGTGAAATTATTGTGTAAGCGGAAACATTTGGTGAAATGCGGTGAAGTTTGCTGAATTTAGTTTGGCACCTACAGATTGTCACTTTGGTCCTCAAGCACCAATTGCTCAGATTTGTGACTTTTAGGTGCATGCTGCTATCGCAACTCTTAGGTGCCGCTCCAACATTTCTGGATCTACACTGGAGCCTAGGCGCCCAGATCTGAATATACATGAAATGTGTCATTTTTCTCCCAATTTCACCCATATTTTTTTCTTAGTTTGCCTCCTCCTCCTGCTTCCCAACCTTGGGCTTCCATTTACTTCGCTTTTTCATTTGATTGCTGAAGGGGAAGTATAGATCTAGCATCTATAGGTAATATTACTCTCCTTATCTCTTCCCTTCATCTTTGTTTTGCATTTTTTTTTTTTTTTGGATCTTAGTTTAAAATCATGGGTTGGGTTGGTGATTCGAATGTTTTAGTTTGAGATCTTTGATTGGACCGTGACTTACTTGTTCAACCGTAAAAATTTGCATTTTTAGCTTCACAATCTTTGTTTTGTTCTTTATCTGATTAAATCCTCTCTTCATTGTTCCATGACACCTAAGACTAAAGATGGAAATTCTAAATCTACATTCAATAATAAGAAATTCTTAGGTGCAAAAGTGGAAGAAAGATATAATGATTTCTTAGTATCAAAGAAATTCATTTCGAAGAGGGGATTCTCGTCTTCGGGAGGTGTCGTGTAAGCTTTGATTGATAAGAGGGATTAGAAGAATCTTTGTTATCATATTGGCTTGCAATGATTTCCGTTGTACAATAATTTTATGCTAATTAACTTGAATCATCCACTGATTTTGATGTATGTCAAGGGTATTTAAGTAATTCTCTCGTTTACTCAAATTAATGTGTTCTATCGTTTACCTGACACACCAAATAGCATCTATTATAATTGTACTCCTTTGAATTCTGATCTTGATCAAATTATATCCAGTTTGACTGATGACAAGCGAGTTTGGAATGTGAAAGATGAAAACAATATTAATTTCCTTTCCTCTGCTTTGAATGCTAAAGCTCAACACTATTTCATTTATGCCAAGCTTCTCCCCTCAACCAATCTGAGTGAGGTAACTAGGGAGAGAGCGACCCTAATTTTTTGCATTGAAACTCATAAGACCATTGATAAAGGGTCTCTCTTTATTCATTATATTGGATTGGTTCACTCCTCCATTATCTTTGCTTTATGTTTGCGGGCGGGAGTAAAATATGAAAATTGGGAGAAAAAAATGCAACCCTTGAAACCTTTCTCCAAAAAGAATATCGGAGTCTATAATCAACATGTGATATTTGGGCGAGGGGAAAATCGTTCCTATCTTCTTCTTCTACCTTTAGGCCTCACCCCTCTACTTCTATGGCATTTGTTGCTGAGCATCTTGATACACTCAAGGAAATTACTGCGATGATATAGGCATAGGTGTATGATTTGGTATATAGGGTTTCTTATATGGATTGACTGAACAAAAGCCAGTTCGATTTTATGGCAAATTTCCATGCTACACAGTTTGAGATGTATAGGAGAAACCATAGTCAGGAGGAGAGGGCCCGATAGTTTTTCCTACTTATTCTACTTATATGCCTTACGAGAACACCTGCCAACCTATGGAGGAAGATCAAGAAAAAGGAAAAAGAAGAAGGAGAAGACGAAGAAGGTGAAGATGTTGGGGACGAGTGATTTAACTGCCCCTTGGATGGTATTGTTAGCTTGACTGTTGTTACTGCCGAAAGTTGATTTATTTTTTGTTATTGTTATATTATGCAGTAATATTATGTGACTCATATTGGTGTGATATGAAGCTTTGTGATTTTGTATAAGTTTTATTTGGACATCTATCAATTGTAACTAATTTGAACACACTTGTAATATTATTTTCTACTCTTTCAAGTTAAATAATCTTATATCATACATCTGAATAACGTAATTAATAGATTTCATTGGGATAGACACGTGATTTTTTACTTTCGGGGTTTCCATAACAGCGCGCCTCTGTCAACTATTCTTTTATCTTTGGTGATTTTTAATATAATATTAAGACATTATAAGATCCCTATAATCATCAATTTTTTAGCACTCAACAACCATATAGCTGATTAAATAATTTAATTGATAAAAACATTTATAAATTTGTCAAAATTTGAAGATGCTTTCATGGCAGCTAACTTTTTTTTCAAAATAATAAAAAAATCATGAGAACTTTGGATCCTATTACTTTATAAATAAAAAATAAATAAAATGAGCTGCCGAAGAGGAAATTTTTTAGATCTAATCTATAATAAACTACTTAGCCTAAACATTCTCTGAACATTTCTTCTCCCCTTCAATCATAGAAGGTTAGAATAACAAAATGAGAAATAAAAATTATTGATCTGTACCTGCAATATTTTTTTATTGCAAATTATTTTGACACAAACCGACAAATCATCACATAAAATATACATAAAAGTTTAATATCAGACGAATCTGAATAATAATTGTCTTGTGATGGTGAGAAACGTCACCAAACTTTTAAAGTTTTATTTGTCCAAATATATATATTGGAAGGCAAATGAATCAAGCCGAGCCGAGTTGGACCATATTTAGGTTTCAGTTTGTTTATAAAATTGGAGTTCGAGTCGAGCTCGAGCTGAATTCAAAATTATTGGGATTGTGTTCAAACTTGAACTTATTTATAAAATTTGAGCTCAAGCATTAATCAAATTTTGTGTTTATGTTTAAGTTTAGTTTCTCTTTGAATTATCCGGGATGTATGTGCATGTAAGACAGTGCATTTGAAGCAACATAAATCTTTGTCAAAATGCATAAACTACCAAAGGAGTGTTTGGATATAAGTCGTCTCTGTACCCCCCCTACTCACCTGAAAGTTCTCGTACCTATGGATTCATTTTTTCATTGCATATATCATGACAATCAACGCTTTCTTAACTAAGTGTCCATTAGAACATTTTTCCTCAGTATGGAAACACAAATTAGTAGAAATATCTTATAATTCATATTTTTCTACTGAATATTAGCTCCTAAATTCGAATAAATTTTTTTTGCAAGATTAGACTTAATTTTAAAAGATGAGTACAAATATGCCACTTTTATTGGTATCTTTCGATGAGAGTTACGAATCACAGATGATTTACTCTAACTTATGTCGGTGGTCGTAACCGTCCGGTTGAAGCGTCGGTTTATAACACTAAATGAGATAAAGAGAAAATTATTATGTGTACTACATCATAATAGTTCACATTTTACCCTAAATACAGTTTATCAACTGCCAGTGAATGACGGTTTTACTGCGACTCATGTTGACGATGATGAATCATCTGAATTCATGTTGATATAAGCAACAAAACATATAATAGTGATCTATGTTGAAGTTGAAGCCTTGCCTACTAAGGATATAAATATTGCTGGTCCTGGTCCTGGTCCTTCCCAGTTGCTGGTTCATCTCAAGGTGCTAGTCCTTCCCACATTGTTGAACCTTCCCACGCTGTTAGTCCGAAACAAGTGACTATAGGTACGAGTAATATAGATGTTGTGATTACATAACTTTTAGAGATGTCTAGCAAAAATGAAATTAATTTTATAACTTTTACTTTTTTACGCCAAATCCAATTTCATTTAACACGCATGACATTGGGTTCTATAATACACCTGACTAGCCAGTAATTGATTATGGTGCACGTCGATCATTTGATCTCCCAGACTTATTCCACCCATACGTAAATAGAAATGTAGAGCATTTCACACAAGAAGAATCACGAGGTGTACACTTGGATGTTAACACAGACGATTATGAACATAGATAGTGGCACTAGTGAGAATTCAAGTGAATCGGAAGAAAACAAATATTTTAGTGGGCGAGATACTAATCTGAATAATGAATGAAATGATTTAATACGCCAACATGTGGATTTAAATATGCAGATGCTAGATGAAATGGTTGAGAACAATCAATTTGTAAGATCTATTCGTATGACTAAAGAGTGAGATGCAGTTGATGTTTGTGATGCCCTTGTAAATCACATCCCCTTTTGTGAAGATGATGTCATACCAAATTTATTAACTGAAGGAATGATTTCAAGTAGGGATGCACAACAGTGTGCTTTGAGTGGTTGGTCAATATTGGATAATGTAGAGAATATGAGAACTACATCAAATAAAAAAATAATTATAGTTCAGTGTGTATTAATCATGAGATTGGTTCATGTTAGCGGCGTCTGCATGCAATGAAACCAATGATTAGGGGGTAAGTGGAAATTTTCTTTAATTGGGCCAGCACATACATGCACTCGCCCAATTATGTCAATCGAACATTGAAACTGCGCATCAAAATTCATGTCACTACGTAGGCTCTATTCTACGTCAACATCTTGACCTGAATCTTAAGGAAATTGTTGCTCGAATGGAGTCTAAATTCAATGTTCGTGTCAGCTACATGAAATGGGACACACATAGAAAAGTCGAAAATTAGTTTTTGGAAATTTTGAGGAATCATATTGTTCTTAATTTTGTTTAATGACAACAATATGCAGTGCAAATTAAGGTACAGTCTATAAAATAGAAGTCAAACACAATACATGTTTTCATAGCCTATTCTAGTGATTTGGTCCTAATATTTATGGCTGGAGATTTTGTTGATCGGTTCTCAGTATGGATGGAACGTTCATTCTGAGAAAGAATAGGGGCACTTTGCTTGCGGCTATTGGAATTGACGAAAACGGTGGATTATTCCAGTTGCATATGCAGTGGTAGCATATGAAAATATTGATTCATGGGTGTGATATTTTAAACAACTATACAATTTGATGAAAGTCATTCATACCCGTAATGATCCACGTATAATATCAGAAATGCCCCCTG
Source organism: Papilionanthe hookeriana x Papilionanthe teres (assembly GCA_022702705.1). Classification (NCBI taxonomy): domain Eukaryota; kingdom Viridiplantae; phylum Streptophyta; class Magnoliopsida; order Asparagales; family Orchidaceae; genus Papilionanthe; species Papilionanthe hookeriana x Papilionanthe teres. The sequence goes on along the minus strand of CM040435.1, from coordinate 13,041,625 downwards.
GATTGGTTCACGGTTGTAGGGAGGCCATCCCATGGGCTGCACACAGGCATTGCTTACGTCACATACGTGAAAATTATAAGAAGACAGTGAGACAACTTGGAGTAGGTGATGTTAATAATATTTGTGATAAGATGTATTGTGCCTGAAATATTGTTGGAGTAAGCACATTGAATAAGACATGAAAGATATTAAGAATATTAAAAAGTAGGCGAACGATTGGAAACCTGAACAAGATGTCGTGAATTGGTCTTGGTAAATAATGGTGGCTTTAGATTTAGAACTATGACGTCTAATGCATCGAAATGTTTTAACGGGGTATTGCGGTATGCTCTCTCATATGTGTTGTTTATTATAATTTAGTTGATTTATTTTTGAAGCTATCCAATAATGTGCAACAATGGAGTGCACTAGCTGGTTCAAATTATATAAATCATGTTTTTTTACATGTAGGTTGTAGCAACTGAATAATGTGCACTCCATTGTGTAAGACCCTTGAGGTATATTAGATTAGACCAACATCTATTAACAACAATGTTTAAGTGGTGGTGCCACTTAATAAATACATTTCTTTTCTGTTGGTAAGATAAAGTAAAGTACATACTAACATGTTACCATGTTAATTATCATTCTCTAACCTTGCAAAAAATTCATTTTTCTCAGGTGAGTTGACTATCATGTTGTAAGATGTTCAAATACTATTTGGTCTTATGGCTGACAGAAATGCCTTGGTAGGGCCAAATGTTGTTGGTCCAAATTTGTGCGGGTTAAGTTGACCAGCATGTTGCGATGATTCGTAGGGGACCCACACCAGAAATGATATTCTTTATCATCGTCATGTAGATCAAGCAATAACATCACACCATTTTAGGGACACTTCGAAGCACAAACAATCATATCGTTTCGCTGGCTCTACTGCCAACATTACAAGGAGTCTTACAACGTTCTAACTCCTCCAGAATTTTTATGGCATGTAAGGGCCTATATATTTTTTTATATAAGGTTGTTTTCATCGCATGTATGTTTAGATTATTTAACATTAATGGAAAATTTAGAGAAGCTTGGAAGATATTCTTTAGGTGGCACAATGCTTACACTGCTATATAGAGAATTGAATGTCAACGTCTACTCGTCGGAATACTGCTGGGTGTTAGTGCCTACTACAAACATGGTGTTAGGAGCACTTACATCTTGGTAGGCCCACCCTTCGATTTTCGACCCCTCATTGTTTCTCAGGTAAATCCCTCACATTCATGTACCAAATTAATTTTTTTTTATAAATAAACACGCAAAATTGTATCTTATATTCATCTCATTTACTTAAATAACATATAGATGGAATAAAAAGTGGCTACGTACATGGCCCTCTAGAAATGTAAGTATGTACAGAGATAAGCTTGACGGACTCAGACAGACTCAAGTTTAACACTACACCCTTCTATTCAATCCCGCCATCCTCGCATTTATTTATCTTAAATATAATTAAATTGAAAACTTCATATGCAATTAACTGGTGTTTAGATTTATATATAGCTTTGTTATATGGCATATGTTTTCAGAACATCGATATTTGGATAGCCCCCGTTCCAATAATTTGTTGGAAGTGTGTCGAGTGGCACCTTCTTGATAGTGTTTTGCGGTAGTTATCAAACATTCAACATATATCTAATCAATCTATAGAACGAAGTTTTAAAAGAGTTGATGGGCGAGGTAAGGCTGAAGTTGACTGGATGCACTGTCTCCAAAGGTATATCGAGATGTGGTATAATCGTTGAGTGTATATAGTCCAATTAAACCCACTAGAAGGAGATATAAAACAAGAACTGAAAGATTATTTGCAATGGTGTCGATCTTGGGTATCTCTACCTAGTGCAACGCACTACTTAGCCACCAAAAAAATATTTTCCCCAATCACCAATAGAGAGAATAGTGGTATGCGTTTAGTATTATTTAATTTCCGTTGTTAATTAATTTTATTGTAATACCTAATAATAAATGTAATTTTTTATTTGCACAGTTGGATTACTATATTCGTAGGAAAGATATCGCAGAACAGTTTAGAAGCGAGCACGGTGGAAGTGCTAGCTCAATGAAATGGGATACGATGAGATATTTGAGCTATCACGTAGAGTGGAATGATCCATCCACATTGATTATAGCATTTTTGATCAGTTAGTGAGACATGATTTCGTGACGGGGTCATCTCACATAATAGATGTCAGACCATCCGACTCCTGTAGATCAACTTCTGATGTTCCAAATCAGTCAGGTTCCACGCTCACGAGAAGATCAATAGCACATGCTCCAAGGAAATCTTCATCTTCCCGAGCACGTAGATCAACTGCTCTAAGGAGATCTCCCTTGAATGAGTCGCAAGAGCAACAATATCCACAATCATCTGCTTATCTTGGGCATTCAACATTTGTGGGCCCCTACAGCTATGTTGGACTCTTCGACTTTGCAAGACCCTACTGATCTGTTGGACCAAGGGACTATACAAGACCTACCAGCTATGCAAGATCCACCGGCTTTGGAGGATCAACGACTTATAAGGGTCTGTCATATGATTTACAATGGACAACATTTATTGGCGGGGATCAAGATTTTAATTTTGAGAGAATTCTCATGGTTGTTGCACCAACATCTGATGTACGACTATTTTTCAGCAGACCTCCAATTTGTACACCGACAGTACCCATGAACGAGGTGAGTATTTATGAGGCCCAACAAGCCACAAACGATGCAACTGAAGACGATATTATTGAAGAAGAATTTGAAGACCACTACTTGCGACAACGATCATTGTGACCGTCTTCTCGATATACAACGAGTTCAGGGGTCATTCCATATCGGCGGAGAATATAATTGTATTTTGAAAATATTATCTTGTGATAATATTTTATTGCGAAATAAAATTTAATTTATTTCATAGTTCATTCTCTCATTTTGTTCATGTATATTTTTTTACTTAATTTGAAACCCTCTATAGAATAGTTAATATAGTATAAATTTATTATTTATTTGTAATAATGATATTATAGATAATATTGTTAATATTAATTTAATATCATATATTATTAAAAATTATATATATATATATATATATATATATATATATATATATATATATATATATATATATATATATATATATATATATAGGAAATGCCCCCAAGTTATAGAAAAAACTTTTTCACAATAAATGGGGCGTTTATGCTCCTATTTAATTTTTTTGTTTAAATGGAGCCCCTACCCATAATTTCCCCATCTTATGTGAAAAAATTTGCATACGCAGCGCTGCGTACGTTAGAAGATTATATGAAGGTTATTCAGAGGGTATTGGGAGAGTATTTTCGTGTTACGTCCTCTATAACCTTCCTGTAACTTAAATGTAACTATAAATATATTAAAAGTGCAGAACTTAGTTGTAGGTTACAAGGAGGTTACAGGGAGGTTACAGGGAGTATAACGAGGAAATACCCGCCAATAACCTCTGAATAACCTCCTTGTAACCTTCTGATGCAAATTTTTTCCCATCTTATGAGCTCCTTCTCAAAATTTTACCCTTTACTTAATATATGTGTAAGGAGTAAAATCTAGATGTTAAATATGTAATTTTTAATATTTATTTTACCTAAATCCATCTAAGGGACCAATCTCCTGTACCTACAAAGTGAATACTGAATTTAATTTCTTATATAAAACAAACCAAAGAGTTTGAATAAAGCTTTTGCTAGCAATACATACAATTAACAGAATGCTGCAATCATTATACTAACACGAATCTCTAGAAGATCCAATGGGCAAAAAAAAAAAAAAATACAACATCGAAGAGCCTATCGATAGAAGACCAAGAGACCCGAGTTACCCAATTTCCGAACAAAAGATGAAGACTAACCGAGCTAGGAGAAAGATAAAATGAACAATTTGAAACTCAACTGACCAGACCAAGCAAGTCATATAAACATCCAAACTAACCTCCACCGAAAAGCCAACCTAAAGCAGTGGCCTACCACACTGTAGATCAGTCACGAGGAAAGAATTCAATTTCTCGCCAACAACAACTCTCAGACAGACACCCCTGAGAAGCCCCCTCGGAGTTCAAGAATAAAAAATACAATAAAACCTCACAAATCACAATTATTCCAAAGGTCCCTCTAGTCAAGAAATAAGCTAGCCATCAGCTTAAAAAACAACCGACTGGCTGCGCGGACTCAGTTAAGCAACCAGACTTACTGATACCCTTTCCCGATACTCTTTTACGAACAAATCAGAATTCAATAATAAAACTCGCCCATTGAACAATGCATAGAATTAAACAAGCATTATACATTAATAACATGCATGCATGATACAATCTGATCAAACTCATATTTTTACAACCAAGATTACTACTCACAATTTACAATATACATCAAATAGATAAACACAGAGACACAGAAACAACAATCCACAGAGACTTTAATGGAGCTTAAAAATAAGATTTCTCTCACCGGGCCTTCCATAGTACTCACCGTACATAACCAATGCCGGAGAAAGGAAAGATAGCCAGAAGCTCAAGCGCCGGAGGTTGTCTGAGCTCCAGACGATGCCCAAATGATGTCATTCAGAGCTGGCCGGAGCTCAGAGCTACAAAACTGCCGGTACTCAAGTGAATCGCCCCCATCCTTCTTCACGTCCACCACTAGCAGTGAGGGTGCCACCGAGAAGATCTCCGCGGCCACCCCAAGCCGCCCTCTCCGGCCACTCTCCAGCCCCTCGAGCCGCACCCCGGCTGCCGAGCTCTTAGTCACCCGAAGCCTTCCAGGTGCCCTCATCGCCAACTCCTCAAGCCTTGATATCACACCGCTCGCCGGCTCGTTCGTGAAGAACCTCATGCCTTCCTCCCTGCTCTCCCCGCTCTCGAATAGCGGCGATAGATCGAAGCCCTCGGATAGAGATATCAGATGAAATGCATTAAGCTTAAGGGGCTCCTCGCCTTCTTTCTTCGCCGATGCAATCGAGTTGTCGGTAACTGACTTTGGAATAGGGCTTTTTCTAAACCAGGGGATTTCGATCAGCTTGGCTACTGTGATGCGGGTTTTGGGATTGGGGTCGAGCAGCTTGTTTATCAGGCGGCGGACGTCGGGAGAGAACCATGGCGGGCACCGGAAATCACCTCGGTGGATTTTCTTATACATTGCGACGATGTTGTCATCCTGGAAGGGAAGGAACCCGGCGAGAAGTACGAAAAGGATAACTCCACAAGACCATATATCGGCCTTCGCGCCATCGTAACCTTTCTTCCCGATGACCTCTGGTGCGACGTAGGCAGGAGTACCGCAGGTGGTGTGGAGCAGGCCGTCAGTGTGTACATGTTCGGCGAATGCGGAGAGCCCGAAGTCAGCGACCTTGAGGTTACCAACATCGTCAAGTAGGAGATTCTCTGGCTTTAGATCTCGATGGTAAACGCCCCGCGAGTGGCAGAAATCGACAGCGGAGATCAACTGCCGGAAGTAATGACGAGCTAAATCCTCGCGGAGACGGCCTGATCGGGCGATCTTGGAGAAGAGTTCACCTCCTCGCACAAGCTCCATCGCGAAATAGATCTTGGATATCGTTGCCATGACTTCATGGAGCTCGACGATGTTAGGGTGACTTACCATTTTCATAACAGATATCTCGCGCTTCACATGCTCCGTCATTCCCACCTTGATGACCTTCTCTTTCCCTACCACTTTCATGGCGACGTTCTTGCCGGTACGGAGGTTGCGGGCGATGTAGACCTTAGCAAAGCTGCCCTGGCCGAGAACGCGGCCCAGTTCGTAGCGGCCTCGGAGGACGTTTCGGCCTTCTGAGTTTGGAGATAGTGAAGATAGATCTTCCATTTTGGGTTGGGATGTTTTTGCGCTTAAGAGGATGAAGATGGAAAGAGATGGGAGGAGGAGAAGAAACGGAGGAGTCTACCCGTCCTCGACATGCTTCCGATGAAAGGACCGACCGGCGTGCTGCTTGCGTTTTACGGCGAGGTCGGGGTCAGATCTCCTCATCTCGATGCATTCCCCGGCGGAGGAGGGAGAGGAAGAAGGGATGGAATGTGCGGCGCAGCCGGGCGTAGGAGGCAGGTAGCAAATGAAATGTGGTTTGCAGACGGCACTGTCCCGTTCGACCTGATGTTTGATATGACTATAGAAGTGGTATGTATATGTAGGGGAGTTTATGTATAGCCATGGGTTCAATTTGATTCACGAGCTAGCTTAGTTGTTATTACATACTTACTACTAAAATTAATGGTAAATTTTGTATTATTTAATAAAATTTTAGGTAAACATATTTTGCATGCGAGCTTATTTAATGATAATATATTATAGTTTACTAAAAATAATTATTCATTACATATTCATTTTATTAATGTGTAACTATTCAGCATATTTTTATTGTTTATTATAACGGAAATTTATATACAAATCATCTAATTGTTATGCATTTGCTTATCTCATAAGAATTTGGTGATATTTATATATTTATTCATTATATATATATATATATATATATATATATGTAATAACCTCTTGTTATAATTATATTTTATATAATTCAAATATGAATTTTAAAATTTATGTTTATCACTGTTGATTTTTTTTAATATTAAAGAACAAATTTCATAACAATAAGAATTAATTTTAAAACTATTGATCCTTAATTGTCCTTGGTTCATAATAAAATTTTATTGATTTAAAGGAAGGGAGAAAAGCTAAAAAAAACAATAAAATAGAAAGCAAAATAATCCATTAATTTAATAGCTCAAGGTACAACAAAGAGGAAAATAATCAAAATAAGTGAATCCTTAGGTCTCCTTGAGATCTCTTATTTATCGTTAGGGTCTGACGTCTGCATTGTGGCTAAAGATTGAATAATATATACATATAAAATAGGGCAAATTTTTCAATCCCGCCATGTGTCCTGCATCGTGGAGGTTATTTCGGGGTTATTGAAGTGGAACTGTGGAGGTTATTCTTGAGTTATTTTCAGGTTATTTTTGGGTTATTGAAGAGGAACCAAATATTCCACTTAAATAACCCAAAAATAACCTCCGCGGTTCCACTTCAAGGACCCCGAAAAAACCGCGGAGGCTATTTTTGGGTTATTGAAGAGAAATCATATATTACACTTCAATAACCTCGAAATAACCCAGAAATAACATCCGCGGTCTTTATTTCCGAGTTATTGAAGATAAACCCACCATAGAGGTTATTCTGTGGTTATTTCTGGGCTATTGCAGAATTCATGGTTCCACTTTAATATTTTCTTAGATGGGTCCGATATAGTACACATGACGATATATTATTGGAAGTACGCACGTAGAGCTACGACAGGAGTCCAGACAGAAAAATTTTGTTGTAAAATAGACTGAGAAGTAGAAGAGGGATATTACTTGGATAGAAGCTAAGGGTTGGCGGTTGACTTGCGAAATAGAATAGGTCGCTTAATCTCATAATAGATCAAATTGCATCTATGATTTTAATGTCTATTTGGCGTAATTAGCTTATTAAGCTCGATTTGAATTAATGTGAACTCTTTCAAGAGTCGTGTCATAGTGGATGCTTGATTTTGGTGAGTGTTGGTTGGCCTCATCATTGACAGACAGAAATATAGAGCCCGATAATACAATATTGTATTTTGGACTCAACCGATGATACTCCTCCATCCAATATCAACCAATAAATCAAAAGAAGCATTTGTAAGGCCTAAATGCCATAAACTCAATATCGTTAAAGAATCAAAATATCTAAATATCAACTAATCCTTAATATTTCTCTACAAGGGCATGAAGAATGTGAATGATCAATTTATTTTACACAAAGATTGATAATTGAAAAAGTATAAATTATGAAATGTTCATAACCAAATGACTTAAAGTTCTCCATCATTATTGCTTAATATCATAGACAAGGACAATAAAAGTGTCAGTTGGCTTTCACTGGCTTAATGCTCCTCTATTTTCAATTGACTTGAATATTTCTTAACGATATCATAAATAAATAAATTATATGCGAATGAATGAAATTTATATGTGAAGATTGACAAGAGAGATGGTTCACCTCTATGCCAGTTCAAAAAAGAGGAATAGAGAGATGTTTAACTCATATGATGGCTCAAATTGAATTAATTTTTGACTAGGGGGTGAACATAAGTTCAAGAAGTGAGAAATTGAGAATGAAGGGAAAACAAAGTAAGGGATAGAAAACAAAGAAATAAAAAAATTAAATTAGTTTGACGACCAAACTCACATTCATTGTAATAAGATGAGAATGTTATTTCATTAAATAAGAAAGAATGAAATTGCAGGTTTTCATGTGATCATCTATCCACTAAATGGCGATCCAAATATGGGATATTTATATTAAATTGGCTATCTAAATTTCATCTTGAGATGAATAGTAGGATGTAGTGTGGAGTATTTATTTTTGTAGCAATATAGATATTGTGACATATAATAGGCCAAAAAATAGCTCATTTGTCAAAGATTAAATGACCAACTTGTTAGCATGCATTTATGATTTTTGAGTGTGATGATAATTGTCAAAAAAGAAATTTTATGGACTTTATGGGGCATGCTCATTAATATGTATGAGTGGTGTCCATGTATCATCTCTTATAAGGCTACGATTGTAGCCATGATTATCACAGCTTCAAAAAACAAGTAATATTATTTTCTTTTAAATTAAGGAAGGAAATCAACAATTGCATTATATATCTTTATGGCTCACAATTTTTAATGGTTTTTTATTAGGGAAGTGTGCTAGTATAAATCACCTGAACATTAAGCAATACTATAAGGGTTACACTTTGGATTACCTTTTTAGTAACTTCCAATTATTCATGCTACTTATCCAATAATCATACATATTCAAACTCACTCTTTATTATCTCATGAGAATATTTAATGAGAATCTTACCCAATAATATGACTTTCTGGGGCCCTTTTGATGATTTTCAAATAGGTAATGATCATGTTTGATTACCTACCTAATTTGATGAGCCATCACTTGGACATTTAGAAAATATCACATCTAACATTAGTTCTCCATTATTTCTCACACATTAGGCACCTTGATTGAGATATTTGATTAGTTATTGACCTTATCTTCCCATATGTTATATTAGGGCTTGCTCTTAAGAAATTACACTTACTAAATTTTGAAGAAATTGAAATCTTATAATTTTTTATTCTCTGTTAATGTTATTTTTATGAGTTATTCAATTCAGTAATTAGCAAAGGTCATATCCAGATGATGATAATAACTAAGCATCAAGAATTAGAGCTAAACGAATGTGAGCTAATGATGATATCTATTAAGAAAAGAGGATTTATATTATGTTAAAATAATTAAATAAGAAACACATTCGTTGATGCTCTTTAGGTGTCAATAATTGAGTAGGTATATTATGGAGTTTTCATGGCTTGAAATTGGTGTCCACAACTCTGATATATACTTTTTAAATGACATTCCTAAAATGCACACCCTATAAGAAGCAAGGCCCATTGATTTCCTCCAATACTTGTTAGAAGGTTTTTTCCTTTTTTTTTTAATTTTTTTTTGTCACTTAAGACTTGTGATTGTTCAATAATGAATGAGGGTCTACCAGAGAAAAAGCTCAAATCTTTATAAGTCTCAACAAATGACTATAAATAATATATATATATATATATATATATATATATATATATATATATATATATATATATATATATATATATATGTGTGTGTGTGTGTGTGTGTGTGTGTGTGTGTGTGTGTGTGTGTGTGTGTGTGTGTGTGTGTGTGTCAATTGATTTAAATCGCACCAATTTGTTGTGGTATTTTGATTTTATAGTTTTATGTTTTACAAAAAATCTCACATAGCGTATCTTCATAAATTTTCATTAATCTATAAAATTATTTTTTACATTAGGAGAATTTTTATTTTACATTATTCTATTGAATATAAGCAAAAAATTTATATTATTTTTAATATTTATAAATAAAAATGATGTCATATCATATGATTTAAAGATAACAAGAGCATCATGTGCCGATTTCTCGAACCCGTCATAGCATTGCTTTCTTAACCATTTTTCCCCTATGGGTATAGGTGCAAATGAGCTGAGCACGACCGAACCCAGACTCAGCTCATTCGACTCATTAAAAAATGTCATCGTTTGTATTCAGCTCATTTATATTCAAACAAAAAAGATGTATTTTGTTCAGCTCGATTGCTTAGTGAGCAGAACACACAAACGACTCGAACAAGAGCTGTTCGAGAACAAAGAGTCATTTTGGCAACCCAAGTCATTCAACATAGAATATTAACGATTGATACGAGATTTAAATCTTATTATTTATATTGAAACATTATTTAAATTTAATTTAATATATTTTATTCTTATAATCAATTAAATTTTTTTTGAATACTACTCAGTAATTATATATATCATCTAACAATTTTAAGTAAAAATAATTATTTGTATTTGATTCGTTGAACTCAAACATTAAACTCAATCAACGAGTGATACACAAACATCTTAACAAATCAGATACGTACTGTTGGCGAATCGTTTTGACTGGCCAACACATGGGTCATTATAAATATGATTTTTGGAAGAAACTATCTGCCAAAAGCTGCAGCTGGGAATACATGTGAAGTGTGTGGACCAGATTTCGTGGCTCACATGGCTCCAACAACTTCTCTGCAGCTCTCCATTGACCTCATTGGATCGCTGAATAGCTCTAAACGTTAAGGATGACTCACTTATAAATGTACCTTTCGTTTCGAGGGCACGTCGGCTTTGAATATGAGACCTTTTCGGTGCTCCTTTCTCTTCTTACTTTATTAATTTTAAGAATCCGAAACTTTAAATGAGATATGTAAATACTTATGGATTGTGTGGTATTTATGTAAATCTTCTAAATTTTGTTTGAATTTCGTATTAAATGTTCTAGTAGACTGCCAGATGTCGCAGGCGATATACTACTCGTGTGAGTAGGACCGTCAAAAAAGCTCGTTGTTTGCGCGCAGCTCGTGTTCAGTTCGTCAAGAAGTTCGTGTTCTATTCGTTTGATAAGCAAACGAGACGAACACGAACAATTTTTTTCGTTCGATTTGTTAAACGAACCAAACAACAACAATGATGTGTTCGTTCGTGTTCGATTTATTATTATTCGAAATATAAAATAATTTTAAAAAATTATATATATAAAATTTATTATATTTTAAAAATAATTATATTATAAAAATTTATCATATTTTAAATAATTAAACTTATATAAATTATAATATATGATAAATTAATAATAGTAATATTATTATTATTATATTAATTATATTAATATAAATATTATAATATTATAATTAATATACTATACTATATATTAAAATAAAACCATAAAGCTAGGGCTATTAAAAAAGCTCGTTGTTCGCGAACAGTTAATGTTCGGTTCGTCAGGAAGTTCGTGTTCGATTCGTTTGATAAGCAAATGAGACGAACACAAACAATTTTTTTTTCGTTCGGTTTGTTTAACGAACCAAACACGAACAGTGATGTGTTCGAACATTTCAAACACGAACACTAGCTCCGTTCGTTCATGTTCGATTCATTTACACCCCTACGTGTGAGTGCTTCTGTGAAAAAATATTCAATATTATAAAATTGAATTATAATATTCATTATTTATACTTTATTAAGTATTATTTTTTCATAGATCAGTGAAAACATATGACGTCTATGACGACAGGTTCTTACTTGTACTTATTTTAAGGGATTTAATTGCAATGCACAGACATTTTTATTTAATTAAATTATTTTAACACAGAAAAAATAACACTCCTTATCTTGATTGTCTTTTCGTTAGCTTTCCAGCAACGGATATTGATGTCATAAAAAAGCATGATTGCACAAATATAATCATATCACTTGAAAAAAAGAGAATGATTACGTAAGTGTGATTTTAAAAATTTAAATTTTTATTGTTGTCTTAATAATTGTATATCTAAAAAGTTAAATTTTTTTAAGCAACAAAAAGCCTAAATATTTAATGCTTCTTATGGGCCTAATGGGTTGAGCTTATTGACTATACACTTAATGATCTGATTTTGATCATGTTCGCTAAGCTTTTGAGGTCACGGGTTACAGAGTTTTTTGCCGTTAAGAAGAACTCAGGAAAGAGTTTGAAGGTACAAGGCTATGTTGATGCTGATATGTCGATTAATGGTGCTATTTCGGTAGTTGAAGTTGTGCTCGAATTCAACTGGTCATCTGACATGAAGACCGAGGCTTCGAGTTGCAGAGGTGGAGAAATGTGGAGGAAAGTAGAGGATATTACATTTGAGAAAAAAGGCCGGTATAGCCAGCAGATGATGCAGCCTGTAGGTGGTGCAGTAGTGTTCCAGCCTCCAAGTGAAAGAATTGTTAAATATATGAAGTCTGTGACTCACCTACCTCACCTACTGCGTCTTACCTACCTCTCTTACACCTACCTCTCACCCGTTTTCTTTAAATAACCTCTTTTGACATGTCATAAGTCGCTAAGCCAAGCCTCTATGAGGGTAGGAAAGAGAAGGAGAGAAAAAAAAATAAAGATTTTTTTTTTTTTTTGTAAACGTCGAGGCGCTCGGCGGTGTAATTCCTCAAACTAATAAAATCTTCTGCAGCTCAAGAACGCTTCAAACCACATAAATCTGTGTGCGGCACTCAGTTCTTTTATGATTGTCAATTTTTTTCGATCTAAATTTTTTTACTTTATTGCCGTTATTTTCTCAGAATATCTTCGCCGCTCACTTGCTATCAATAAACGGCGAACTAGGTTCGAGTACAGCTTTCCTGATATGTATCAATGCCTTAACCATTGTTTTGCAGACAAATCACATCCTAACACCCGATAGCATCATATATAATTTTTTGAAAAATTATTGCGTACTATATATATTTGATTAGCTCTGATGCTCAGCAGGAGCGGGTCCCTTAAATATGTAAAAAGTATCACTATTTTATATTTTGGCATGCTTACGAAATGATGCAAAATATCATACGACAGCTCCCTGGCCATGACCTGAGCAATAAATAAAAAATTATATATATATAGCTGTTAGTGAATCTGCTGCCAAGAAAATTGCAGGACAACAAAAAACGATGAAGAAAAACCTCAAAGAAAAAATGCAAACAAGAATATAAAAAATTTACGTGGTTCGATTCATAAGACCTATATCCATAAAATGAGATTAAGAAACAATTCACCAAGACAAACTTGAAGATTACACCGCACAACAAACAAGGACGAGCCAATCCCCTCAAGCTCTCTATCAATTTTGATCTCAATAGAGGCTTTCTTGGTTCCTCGCCTTGCTTTCTTCGAATTTCTGCACAACAAACAAGGACGAACCAATCTCCTCAAACTCTCTATCAATCTTGGTCTCGATAGAGGCTTATTTAGTTCCTCACCTTGCTCTCTCAGAATTTCTCTCCCTCATAACCCTCTCAACTCATATCTATAATTATATATATATAAACCAATGACCCATACAAGATGACCGGTTAAACACCTTTAAATGGTCAAATGACCGTTGTACCCATTAGCTATTTAAATCTCTTTATAAACACAGCTTTATCTTAGTTCACATAATTAGGAGTCTCCATAACAATAGCTGTATATTTCGTTTCCTTATACTGATAGAATTTGAATATTTGGGGTCTAGCTAAATGTATGTATGTATGTATGTATATATATATATATATATATATATATATATATATATATATATATGTATATATGTATGTATATATATATATATATGTATGTATGGTTAGCTTGGTGAATACTTTTTTAATAATAGCAGAGTGCCTGTTTTTAGGGCTGTCAAAAAAGCTCGTTGTTCGTGAATAGTTCGTGTTCGGTTTGCCAAAAAGTTGGTGTTTGATTCGTTCGATAAGTAAACGAGACGAACACGAACAATTTTTTTCGTTATTGTTCGAAATATAAAATAATTTAAAATAATATATATAAAAAATTTATGATATTTTAAAAATAATTATATATTATAAAAATTTATCATATTTTAAATAATTAAACTTCTATAAATTATAATATATGATAAATTATTAATAACAATAATAATATTATAGTATTAACTATATTAATATAAATATTATAATATTATAATTAATATACTATACTCTATGTTAAAATAAAACCCTAATCAAAACTCTAAACGTCTTATTCGGTTTGCTTCATTTTGAGAAGTATGGGTTCTCGATGTGTACGGAATACTCGATCAATTTGCTTCATTTTGAGGAAGTATCCTATCAAAGCTAGTGGCCGTCAAAAAAGCTCGTTGTTCGCGAACAGCTTCGTGTTCGGTTCGCGTGAAGTTCGTGTTCGTTCGATAAGCAAACGAACCAAACACGAACAGTGATGTGTTCGAACATTTCAAACACGAACACTAGCTCTGTTCGTTCGTGTTCGGTTCGTTTACACCCCTACCTGTTTTTGCTTAAAGTATTGAACTTATTAATTTTTGAATCTGTGTAAACTTCTTCTTGTTATGATGAGAAGGACCTTTTAGATGGAAATTAGAATTCATATATTTAATTTTGAAATAAATATAAGAAATTATTTTCTTATGTTTGATTTATTGTGAATTAAACGCTGGAAATATAAAGCTCCATATCAAAGCTTGGATGATTTGGAGCCAAGACGACAGGCAAAGGAGAGCAGCCTAGCCAAATAAGGTGTAAGAGGAAAGGGAGGCGCCAGTAGAACAATTCTTGAGTTTTTAAAGGAAGGGGGGCATGTCGTTGAAGTTAGAGTGAGGGGGCTGAACGAATGCAAAGCCAAAGTGATTTGAAGTTGAACAGGAAGGGGGAGGTGGAACTCGAGCAGGGTAGGCCAAGTGGTAGGTCGAACTCAGTAATGGAGCTAGAGAACCCGAGATGTAAATGAGCATGTGAAGTGAGAGAAATAGCAATCACACAAAGACAAAGGTAGGGGCCATGCTGGAGGAGACAAGTTGAATGAGAGAACACGTTGGGAGTCACACTAAAGACGAGGGCAATATCAGTGGTCTCCAAGATGCGGGCTAGGAAAAATATAAAGGATATTCATGAGTCACGAGTCAACAAGTTTTTGATTTCTCTGATAAATGAATTCATAATTTATCAGAAATGAGCTTGAATTCATAATTTATCAGAAATGAGCTTTTAAGATATTCTTGATTTACTGTATGAAAATACTACACCTACAAACTCAAATAGATATTGTTGGATCCCGGATTGTCTTTTGGCAAAACGCATCGAGAGCTTGAATAATGTAAACCAAGAGTTCCCGTGGACAGAACCGAGGGAGTCCAAATGGCCTTCCTTATTTTGGTCGTCATTTAGTCTCTTATTTATAAGAACAAATTATGTACAATTATAGAAACAAGGAAGCAATTATGGAAACCGTTCTTAATGTAATTAATGTCTTGATTAACTATATGGATTTTATATCATATATGCATTACAATTTAAATTTTGATGTTGCAGTAATTCTTTACTCGATTTAGTAGAATGTGGCTGAATGAGGCGATCGACTGGTGTTGACTGCGCCTTGTGTTTGGTCGACCGTTGCGTTCGATCGAATGACGATCTCATCCATCGCGGAAAAACTTGGTTGGTCTTCCAATCACAATCAGTGGATTTCTGTTCGCGCTTCGATCAGTCAGTTGTCGACTAATGAATTGATTTGTTTTGTCAGGTGAATCGTGGCTCACTTCTTGTTTTGAATCAAGTCTTACGAGGCCTACATCTTGTTTACTTGGTTGATTCGTCGCCTCAATCGGATACCCCTATTTGCAAGGTGTTAAACGAATCTTGTCGTTGCCTGTGTGAGGTATCCGTGAGACTTGCTACTGGGATGAATTCCTTTTGGCCCTTGGTGGTGATTTGTCGGTCAACTGTACCCTTATGAGGGACAATCTCCAGAGCTTTTACCTGTCCCAGGTTTAGAGAAGCAGCTTCACCCGCTTGCCAGTGACTTGTCGGTCGACTATTTACCCTTAGGAGGGAGTTTTTTATTTTTGGCAATTCGTTCTCTTTGAGATCTGTGACGGTAGCTCTAGTGTATACATATTAGTTCCCTGAATTTTCCTGCTTATTGGTGGCGACATCTACGATAAGGACAGAGAAGTTATTAACTTAATCATTTCATAAAAATCAAGAAAATTTAATGATTAGTTCTCCCTTTATTTTTGTGCCTAGCATGTCTGATAAATAATGTCACGAGCTGGGTTATTCATCTTTTGCCAAAGTTTCTTGGGTTGCTGCATAAGCATTATGTCGGGTGGTACGAGCAATAAGATGGTTTACTCGAGACTACTGGTCTGGGCAGGGTATACAACAGCTCTGAAATATGTCCGAAAAAAGAAAAAAGATGGTTGGGAAAGAAGGAAGGTGAGAGACAGTTGGTCCTGAGTCGGTCAATCAGGTTGCTTATTTTGAGGGGCCCAAAAGACGGTCACCAAAGAAGTTTCGAAAACCCGCAGTTTTCAGGTCTGAGTGTGGTCGATGCCGTGGTTAGCCTGTCGGCCTCGTCCGGGGAAAATACTACTGATGATCAGCATAGCTCATGGGCAGAGGTGGTGGTTGACCCTTTGCTGCTACCCCCGAGGGAAAGGGAAGAGGCACCAATGGGGGAGAGGAAGGTCGTCCCTTGACTAGGTTGGAGCATGAGAAGCTCATTAGTATGTAAGGAATTTATTTTGAGTTTGAATGACACAATGACTTAATCTTCCTTTTTAAAAGCAGATGTGTCGGCCGAGACGATGGGTGTTGAGGGCAACAGATCACGAAGAGATGTAATCGACTCAATTCCTGTCGTTGTTGTTGAGTCCTTCGATGTGATCAACCCCCCCCCTTTTGTCAATCGACGCGAGTGTAAGCTCTCAGCAGACCAACAAGTGTACCAGAAACTCCCTCTTTGGTCAGTGGCTTGCTTAGTGCAAGAGATAGTAAATTCTATGCACAAGATGATGGAAAGTCATGATGACTCATCTGCGCTAAGATGGATGGCTCGTTGCAAACATCTGGAGGTCGCCTTTCAATAACAGTCGGCTATCATCTCCCGGCTGGTGAGAGAGGTCACATCGCTGCTAGGTTCCCTGAACGACGTTCGAGCTATGATATGATCTATCTACGGTTTAGTAGTTCTGAGTCAATTTTTTAATGTGGCTGGTAGGAAGGAATATATTAGGCTTGGCAGAGAGATGATCCTCCAAAGGCTGCTTTAGAAGGAACTAGTCTGAAGCCAAAGAGGACCCATTTATTAAGCATTTTGTATGAAACCTACAATGACGATATTTGTAATAAAACAATATTTTGAGAAATTCGAAATGAAAATTGGTGCAACACTTATCTTTATGCGGCTCTTCAGTTTGCTCGCCCGCCTAATAAATAAGGTTAGGATTTGCCCTATTCCGCTTTTGTACCTTGTTTTCTGAGTCTTTTGATTTCTCCTTCTTTGTCTTCTGATCCTTTCGCTTAATTGTAATGGGTCCTAAGTATTTTCTGATTCTTTTTGGCACTGTATCGACGCCCGATCCACTCTTCTTAACAGACAAGTAGGTGAAAGACATTAAGAATAGGTATGTGTCAGATTCTCGGATTAAACTCTACAGGATGTCGGTTGAGGGGTGACTGACAAAAAATGGTAGCCGTAATTTGATTTTCTACCAGGATCAGTTTAGGTGTGGTCACCGGATACCCTTATGGTTAGAACTCGGGAGCATCTTCACCAAATACTGTGACTGGAGGGTATTGAATGCCAACAAGGCCGCCAAAGTAAAAGCGGCGAAGGAAAAGCATTGTTGAAGAAAGAAAATTGATTCTTCCTATCAGAACTTTATGACAGGTGTCACTCTTAATGTTGTGTGCCTAAATATTAGGTGGTACAAAAATTTTATTTGTGAGACCACGGTCATCGTTCAAGACACGTTGACTGGAAAGTTAACCATAATTGCGCGATCTCACTTGGTTACTGCAGGGCAAACAAGGGAGAGAGAATGGGCTATGAGGAAACTCAGAGGGGGGTTGCTACTGTAGATCCACGCTCCATTGTGCCAGGTTGCTACTCTTCTCTGCTAACTGCCTAACTCGTTGAAACTCATTTGACGTGGGTTAAAAGGGCCAAGGCAGCTAAGTCTCCTCCCACCTTAGTCTGTTCCACCTCATGGAACTTTGCTTCTTCCTCTAGCTTTGAATCTTCGTCTTCTTTGAATGGATAAAATGTTCACCGATAAGGGAAGGAGCCAGCAAGGGGTTCTGAAATCCTCGTCAGAAAATGGGGGGACTTTGGCTGGCGTTCAGAAGGAGGCGAGGGATGGCTATGGATGAGTGATGATGAACTAATCAGCTTGTTGGATGCTCAAGGGACTTGCTTTCTCTGTCACTCAACACTTACCGTATGCCGCCTCTTGTGGATAAAATGACTTGGTATTCGACTTTTTAAGCGGAGCTCAAGGAAATTTCTTTATGAGAAACTTCTCAAGCGTACCTCTCGATCACACTTGGAGGCAATTCAGATTTATCACTCTTTTGGACTTGCTTTTATGAAAAAGGCAAACTCCCTAAGTGAAGCAAGGAGAGCTTATCTAAGTCCCAAGACGAAGTTGTCCATCTGATCAATGAGCTCTACAGGTCTTTTAACGATTGAAACTTTGCCAGATTGTTGCAGTAGCAGTCCGAATAAAGGGAAGATTAGCTGAAGAAGGAGGTCGTTGAGCTCAGAGGGACGCTGGAGTCACTTGTCTCCCACCCAGAGTTAGTGAGTCAACTTAGGTTGTGGGATCGAGTATACTACCCATCAGTTCGTTTATCATAGTTTCATCTACTCGAAGTTCCTCGACCCATCCGAGATCAGTCCTTTGATCCCTGATCATCCTGCTAATCCCTCAGAAGAGAATGATGGCTCGAGTAGTGGGAGAGAATGTTCATGGCAATAATCGATCAGCTACTTGGTAGTGCATCGTCCCTGTAAGGATCTCTTTTTTTTTACTGAAAATATATCAGTATTATAAAGAAAAAGACATGCAATATTTTATATATTAATGAAATGGAACCCTTTGTTTTTTGTGATTGCCTTTGCATCGGGCTTACTGAGAGATCTTTCGTTTCACCTGTGATGTTATTGTTCAGATAGGCTTGCTCCCGGGTTGGCCCATGAATCAATTGATTTAATCACAGTGCTTCGGTCGGCTGGTTTGTCTTTTGAGCTAACACCAGTCCCGATCGATCTCTTTTTCCAGGCACATATCTTGTCGTTACCTTAGAGGGTGATGATCAAAATTTTCGGGGCGGCTTTTGCTCCACTTTTGCCAATCTTGTCACTAGGGAGGAGAGAGCCATACCTAGGTAATCTACTGTACATGCTCCATGTCGGATCGCGGCTGGATGGCATGAAAGTTTAATTGACCGATTACACAACAATCGATTGATTTCCCTAGAATCGACTCTAGGTAGTATTCGAACCTCTCATCGGCATATCCCGGTTTAGCCCGCTCGTATGGGTCTTTATTTCTCTGTCACTGTCAGTAATGGATCTTTTCGTTTCCTTAGGGGATGTACCCTTAGGACTTTTAAATGATTCATGTCTCTTCTTTGCGGATCTTGTCACTAAGGAGCCAGAAAAGCGAATCCCTAGGGTCCTGACCCGTGGATCTTTTAGGAGGCATTTGGACATATTGATGGCCCGACTTTCTTGATCGTTAGGTAATCTCTTACCACTCATCCTCAGCATTTGGTTTTCGTAAAGCCAGAGTTTATCATGCAAGGGTTTGCAAACATACCTAATCGAGCCCAATTCCTCGTGTCACAGGACCACTCTACATTTAATTCCCCTTCTTGGGAACTGGCGAAGCATTAAAGACTTTTTAATGGTGACATTTTGCTTCCATTTTGGGAAATGTAATGATGTGATGTCCCAATAATGCGCTGAGTCAGTGAATTTTGGCAAACGGTCCCCCTGCGAGAAGTAGAATTTTCCTCCCTATATAAAGGGGAAGGAGGTTCACGGTGTCCTTGCCCTTTCCAACACGTGTGTCAGACTTGCAAGGGTGGAGAGTGGTCGAAGGGATGCTACACAACCAGTGGTGGAGAAGATCTTCCATTGATATGGCTTTTTGCTGTTTTGAGGTCGGAGCCCTCATTTTAACCTTTTTTCTATGAGTCGCACATTGATGGATAGGGTTTCTATGGGTAGGACATCAAACCTCGGTTAAGCTGAATTAGAATTTCGAGCATGTTGGCATCAATTTTTGATGTTACAAGTGTAGGGTGTCCACTCGAACACCATGGAACCTTGCTCGATGCATGCATTGATTCCCGTAGTGCAAGATATCCATTTAAGACTCTTCTGTGAGTGTTGAGGGGCATGCGACCGGAGTCGTTCTACTAGACATTGGTTCGCTTGCTTCAGTCGAACCAATTGATCTCGTTTGTCATGTAAGTCATGGTGGTGACATAGGTTAGAGTTAGGAGCTGTGATGTTAGAGTTAGAAGCTGCACAAGTTGTGGACCTTATAAGACGTAGAGGCCAAAATTTAGAGTTGCATGAGATATGGACTACGCAGGTCATGGTTGATCATGTAGGTCTTGGTGGTGAGCTATGATCATGCCCGTAGACCTCAGAGGTCGGAGTTGGGAGCTCCAAGTGCTGTGATAATGTCTGTGTGTTATAGAGGCAGGGGCTGTGAGCTTTAGGAGTTCAGAGAAATTCCTCGTCTTCTAGGGACGTCATTGAATCGTATGTAGGGTGCATTGTTGCACTGTCATCGAGGTGTATTGTTGTACTGTATTTGAGGTGTGTTGTTGCACGGTACACTGGACGAACTATTGCTCTGTCAGAAGCTTCACTATTTTGCAATGTGTGCTGAGATTCTACAATACACATTGTGACTTCACTAGAGACTTCGTTGAAAGGAGCAGGTAGTGACCGATAGTTTTCGATGTTGGCTGATAGGTGGTGGTCATGTGGTCGGGGGCTAAATGAGCAGAAGGAGTTCGCTTAATCTTCAGTTCATAATGAGGTTGGGCTTTATCTCCTTCTCCAAGCTCTAATTTCTTCTGACTTCTAGGTCCCCTCTCAAGAGGAGATCGGGCAATATTTATAGAGCATATGTTTCAAATACGGAAGGAATTTTGACCACTCTGATCGGGCCATCTACGGTGGTTCCCTAGATTAGGCGGTGTTTTCTAGATATTTATGTATCTTAATGATATCAGAATTTAGTGATCTTGAGCTAGTTGGATTCATTTTGTCGAAATATTTGATTTGACTATAAGTATGTTAGATTTCAAATATGTTCGACCTTTCAACTATGTACTAAAAGCTTTCAAAAGTGATTTAACCAATTATGATATCACTTGTTCCGTTGCTTCGGGCCTGTTAGTTTGACTGCAAGTTTGCCAAAATTAGAGTTTTGGATGCTTTTTAATTGAAGTTTGAACATTTCTTATGAAAAAAAAAGAATCTCAAGATTTATACAATATCTCGAAAACATATCGAATGATGAAAATTTATTTATGGTGCATCAATTATATCGTTCTTATTCATAATAAACGAAATCCAATAAAAACTTATGCAGTTAACCATAACCATCTTCAAATACAAAGCCAATATTCCAAAGTCCAACATAAGAAATTCATATTTGGACTAGCCTACCCCTTAGCCACAACATGCTTTTAATTAGACTTGAATTTGTAGCTCTAACGTGACATGATAACTAGATTCTTAAAATTAGATGAAATGACGGCGATCTCAATCAAAATTCTCCAATTAAATGAAGCAACCTATTTTGGCTTTCAACAATTATTAATGTTTTATGGCCCACAAATTAGACATTTTTTGGTAATATGGTGCTCTCATAACAATAACTTTTTTAGCTATAGCTTTCATGTGACCGATCACATAACTTTTAAAGACGCATTTATTTCTTAACAAATTATTTGGCTTAAATTGTGCTGACAAATAGGCCGATGTCTGACAGTTCAAGAAGTCTTTCTAAAATGGTAATACCTTAGGGTCCCCGTTTTTTTATCTATATTAAATGTGTAGGGAGAATAGTTCATTCATTAAAAAATGAATTTATATCAAATAAGAAAATATCCTATACAAAAAAATTTGGATTTTGGGATTTTGTATATATATTGTTTTCGTGTTATTAGACGTTCGAATATATGTATGTTTCAATGCTTACATATTTTTTATATTTCCTATTTTCAGTGTCAAGCAAATATTTATCATTGTAACTTTTCGTTACAAAATTATGTGGATTTGATCCCATAGTCATGTAGACACACACGTGAGCCCAGGCTGCAGCTTGAGCGATTTAAACCGGCAACCTCACTAAAATGTAAAATCCAAAGAAGAAGAAGAAGTGAAAATAAAAAACATAGGGAAATTTACGATGTTCGATAGTTTGTGCTTACGTCAGTGGGAGCGACAATTTCACTATTGTAGAAAAATTCAGTACACACCCACAGGGTTACAAATCAAATATATAGATAAAACCCGCATATAAAATTACATAAATACTCATGTACAGTACCGCGAGGTCGTTGCCCCAGCACCTCCAAACTACTTAACGAAACACCCCGATTGTACAAATATCTTCGCTCCACTCCGCTATCTCGCTCCATTCCGCTCCAACATTGTCTCTTATTTGTTATATGAGTCATATCTAACACTCACGATGAAAAACCAACAGACTATACAATAAACCACTATATTACAGGTAAGACTTTATTTCGGAGAGCTTCTTCTTTCAAAAAGGCTCATTCAAAAGTAACTTTTGAATAAATGATAATATAAAGTGATCTTTGTGAAAGTCAATATGAACGTTAAAATAAAAATTTTATGTCTGCTTGTTAATATTAATACTTATAACTTTTGTAGTATAAAAGACATTATCAACCATCCATCACTCAATACATGATTCTTTTATTTTGGCAATTTGGAGATTTTCTTACCAAATAGCGAAATGGAAGACAGAAAGCGAGCAAGCATTCACGTTCCAAAAATTGCATTTTGCGTCATTGAGGTGGAAGGAAAGTGAGAAATTGCACTGTTTTAGTTGCTTTCTGTGCACCGGAGAGGAAGTGAAAAGCGTTATCAAACGAGGCCTAAGAGAGTAGAGAAGAGGTGCTCGGCCACAAATTTTAAAATCAAATAAACTATCAACAAGACAAATAATTATGGTGTGTACAACAAATAAATATTAGGTGTGGACTCTGCACCTACGGAGGTTAGTGGCGGGGCGTCGTGTGATAAGTGGGCTCCACCACTGTACATTGTATTGTCCAGTTTTAATGGTGGCAGGCCCCACTTTCCACGTGACGCACCGCCACTGAAAAATCCTAGGTGTGAAGTCCGCACTCGTGTACAACAGAAATTAAATTTAATATATATTGACGCATTAGAAAATTATTTTTAGGTATGACTCACTAATATTCCCCTAAATCATGCATCAACATATGCATCTTAGCTTGCATTATTGTGTTATCCGAAACAAATTATATACGCTTCATGAGCATGACAAGTAACATAAATAAAACATCATTATTATGCGAATCTTAAGACATGCCGTATAATTAAATTAATATTTTATTTAATTATAAATTCTATATCTCAATTCCTTGAATAGAGAGTAAATTTGAAATACTTGATGTACTTGGATATTTTTTTTCTTTGCCAGCTTCACACATAAATGTATTGGGCCTAAAAAAATAGAGCTTTTAATCACTAGGCAAAATAGGATATACAAAACGCATCAAGATTTAAAAGAAAAGAAAATATGTGTTGTTGATCATATGTCCGAATGCCGGTCTGAATATGAACATTCCACCATAAGTTGGACAACAATTCATTTGAGTTGTCACGATCATCTGTCCATAAACCCGCAGGGACCTATTACATAGAGCCACCAAAGATTGCACGGATACATTTTATCGTACTATATATGCAAGAGCCATCAAATCACCGGCAACATTATAGAAATGAAACTCCAAAGTTACATAGTTAAATTTTAAGGAATAATTTTTGTTACGTCATTCACAAGTTCTCATTCATACGGTATGAATCACGAGGAGTGATACAAATTTCAAAATAATTTTTCAAGTAAGAAACATTCAAATTAAAAATCATCCAAATCTCTAATTTCAGCAAAATTATAGTCAATAAGCAGCTCAACGAGACAACCATAATGACACCAAAGTTAGTTCAATTCGAGTCAAATCAACCCTAGATCGAGTAGTTGAACCATTTTTGAAAGCCTCTAGTGCTCAATTGGATGATCTAATGAATTTCAAATTTGACAATTAATAGAAGAAATCAAACATCTCAACATAACAAATCAAATGAGCTCATGTTCACTCAATCCTAACATCCGCAAGAAACTCAAATATTTATAAAACTTCGTTCAATCAAGAGAATCTGTCAGAGACATCTGATGAAGTGGTTTAGATTCCTTCATTTTTTGCAGAGAGGTCTCACCCGGACTGTAAAATAGAGCCATAACTCCTTCATGAAAGGCACCGAGACCATGAATCAGAGGAAACTCGGGGCATAGAGGAGGTGAGGTTCAGTGTTCCACACCGAAGAGCAGATGAACATCACTCGCTCCTGCAACTGCCGATGACTATCAAACACTGCTCGTTTGTTGTTGACAACCGCCGTCGGCCACGGTTGGCTGGCTCCTGCTCATCTAACAAAGCTTCTTGTGGAATCACACCTTTGGAATCCCAACTTATGTTGTGGAGTAGTGAAACATTGTGCGAAATAACTACTATCCTTGTAGAGTAATGAAACATCCTATAAACGAATACACACTAAAGACTATATAACAATGCACCTCAAAGACAGTGTAACATCGACCCAAAAATGGTTTGATATGCAGCCCAAAAATACCGTAACAACACACTTCACAAATAATGTAACGACACACCCCGAAAACTTTGTAATAACGCAACCCAAACATGGTACAATGACACACACCACATACGGTGCAACAACACACCTGCATATGGTATAACAACACACCCCGAATATGGTACAACGATACCTCTCAAAGACAGTGTAACAATACACCACCCCACAATAACTACTTTCAACTATCGTACTTTGGATACGATAATGTTTTTTAGATTCCTTAAGCTCTCACCTTACAACCTACCACTATAGTCTATACGGTTCATTACTCACACAGCTCTCAAATCTTGCCCTATGACCTATTGATGTTATTACAACTTGTGCGACACTCAACTCTAGCCTCTACGGCCTAAAGTTGCATGTTATCACATCTAACCACTGCAGACTACGTGACCAGCAAAGTCCTATGCGACCCACAACTCATGTAGCTCTCAATTGTGGCCTATGTGACCTAGAGAAGTTATTGTGGTCCATCATAATGACCTACGTGACCAACTACAACCTACGTGATTCACATCTTATGCATCTCCCAACTTCGATCTTTGTGGCATATAGATGTTATCGTAGCTCACCACTACGACCTATGTGATACACTGCTCATGTAGCCCCCAACTCTGGCCTATGAGGTCTGCCGATGTTATTGCAGCTCACCACTACGACTTACATGACCAACTACGTCCTATGTGGTCCACAATTCACACAGCTCTCTACTACAGTTTCTATAGCCAACTAATGCTCATGAAGTTGCCATATACGACCTACTTGGCTAACAATTACGACGGCTTTCAATTACGACCTCTATGACAAACTAGTTTTATAATCAATGTCTACAACACCTCATGACGGTGCTATTGCCTTCAGAGCAACAAACTATTGCCTTTACGACCACTCTTACAGTTGTTATTGTTGGAATACACTTGAACATCAACTTTGTAATTTCATCTTTCCTAACACCTTTCAAACAGTGGGACTGTGTACTCATATTTACATAGTGGATTATTCAATAGGACTAGACACTTAAATTTTTTTCCATTTTCTTGGGTTTTCATCTCCTCCTACTATTGTTTTAATGCTTAAAAATAAATAAATATTTCGTGATTTTGTCCACACTAAAAAATAAAGTTAATTTCACCCTTACTTGCTCATATGATTTATGCACCAATCAATTCAAGAATTACTCCCAAAGATCTTTTTCATTTGAAAAAAACAAATAAATATCCCTAGATGTGAAATTATATTAAACGTCATTTTAATTCATAAATTTTCTCTTCCCTAAAACAAAAGAAGCAACAAAAGCTGCTAAGAAATTGCAACTGATATCATATTGTCATCATTATATGTGATATATATATGTGTGTGTATTTCAAAAAGTCCCTATATTTAAAACTTCAGCAGAATTAGTTATGTTGATCACCTATTTCAACATTGGTTTAGCACTATCATGATATATTTATATCAAAGAATTTGTGTTGATAACAACTGTTTGAGGGGACTGTCACCAAACCTTATCTATAAGAAAAAAACTAAAGGCGTTGCTATTTCTTTGCTTCATATTCTTGCAATCTTTGCCACTAAAGTAAGTTCCCATAAAAATCTAAATTTCTCTTGAAAGCCGTAACAACTTAGAACTCTCTTAAGAAGTGACTTCATTTTCCTAGCAATAGCAACGATATATATATATATATATAATGAAAGTTATTCATACAGCAACAACTATACAAGTAACAACTCGATAATTACTTTTAAATATATGGGTAGGAGCGTAGAAGGAAGAACCTTACAAGTGGTGTTGATACCTTGTCAAAATTAAATTATTGAAGCTATTAATTGAAACACATTTATTTTTTACTTATGTTTACTGAAAAATAATTCTGTAAGTTCTAAATAAAGAAGAATATCCAGTGAGTATCATAAAATAAGTCAAATTAATTGGCAAAAATTTGCAACAATATTATGTCATTGTTTAGTATCATGACTTCTATTTCTTTATTTTAAATGTAATTTTCAGTTAATAAAATTCAATAAATGTTTTTTTTTTTAAGGTTTTGCAAATATAATAGGTAAATTATGAAAGTTATAGCCTTCTGAGTTGTAGTTTAAGACAGATTTTGATGACGGAAAATAAGGAATGGATGAGGTATAGCATGGGGGAATGGATTGCTCTTCTTGCGGGAAAATTTTTACATCAGGACTCTGCAAATAGAGCTACGTGCGGAGTCCAGTAACATCGCGCCACGTGGCGCGTCGGAAAAAAAAACAGAATAACACGAGGAATATTCTCTCGTGTTATTCATGTGTTATTGTGTTATTCATGTATTATTCATGTGTTATTGTGTTATTATAACACCGGGAATATTCTTGGAGCAGAATAACACCTGAATAACACACTATATTACCCGAATAACACACAATAACACATGAATAACACATGAATAACACGGAGGGAATATTTCCTGTGTTATTCTGGCCGAATGCTATTTTTTTTTACCACGCGCGCCACGTGGCACGATTTTACAGGCCTCTGCATGTAGCTCTACGTGTGGTGTCCTGATGTAAAAATTTTTCCTTCTTGCGTGAGGACAACACGTACGTTTTCCTTCTATTTGAAATGCAAATTATTGGCAGTTTGAGATTTAGGAGAAAGGTTTAGGGCAGGGGTATTTTGTGGGAAAAAGAAATTTTTTATTTATTAAATTTGGATGTGTGGTCGATGAAGTCGATAGCACAGTATAGTATATCTGATGGCGGCAATGTGTAATCCACACCGTCCGTAAGGGATTAAAAATCTGGATTGTTCTTTTCAGTTTTGCTTCATAGTTTAGTAAAAATTTGCTACTTTTATTAAAAGGGCATTTAATTAGAGTTGTGATTTATTGAATATTCTATTTTGAAAATGAATAAAAATAAGGGGCATTTAATTTCATTCCACTCAATTCTTATATATTTTCATACATAGCAGCTAAATTTTTATATTTATATACAGGTCGCTCAAATACTATATCAAAAATATCACTATCACTAAATTCTTAAAATGCAAGACACATTCTCATACATGAGTTTTAAAATTTTAGGTACCATATATATAATTATATAAGAAGTGTGCAATATGTGTGTAAATTTCACTAAAAACAAAAACTATGTTATAAATATTATTGGGGGGCTCATGCAATCCGCAAGAGACCTTATTATGAGAGAAATATTGTAGAAATAAGGAATGAGATGGTTGTCTCCCTTCCCAAATCTCAATTTTTAATCTTCCATAAGAGATTGGGCAAGGGAGGAGAAAAAAATTAAGAGAGAGCAATAGACATAGGAGATATGAATGGATCTCCCCTTAAGTGGGAGGTGGCTGAATTTATATTTATATATATTTTTTCCCCTGGTTTCTCTTTAGTCCTTTTCCTCGATAGAGGGATAAGTTGTAGGCCTACAATTCAAGGCAAGTCTATATTGTCTTTGTTAGATGATTACGACTTGTCTATGAGGTTTCTCTTAAGTAGATGCAGATTTATGTCTGTACATGAGCGATGCCGTCATGCCATTAGTTTACAAATCTCAAAGAGCAATTATCGAGGACTCAATAGGTCAGTGCGGCAAGTGAACTCAATGAATTACTTCGGCCAGTGATCCCAGTAGATTACATCAGTAGACGAGCTCATCAGGTTAGTTTAGCAGGGCGAGCTCGACATGTTACTTCATTTAGAGGACGAAGGTGATTTGATTTTTTTGTTAAAAATTGGGCCTAGACAAAAAATCTGCTAAGGAATGCTTAGGCCCTGGGAGACATTTATGAGAGAGAGGGGGAGCATATTTAATGATTAATACATACATATAAATTGATTTAAAATTCTTATTTTTTTATTAATAAATGACTTAAATCAATCTAAAGAATTTGTACCTATTGGTTCTTTATTTTAATATAAGATTTAAACTTAATTACATATATGACAGAATAAATTTTTGTCATTTAGCACAAATCTCAAAATAAGTAGCACAATAAACATCCAAACTCAAATTAAAAATCACTCATAACTCTTATATCAGAAAACTTACACAAGATCACAAGGGACACTAAATTTTGAGCTAATCTTGGTCAAATTAAGCCTAGATCACGCCATTAAACTATTTTTTGAAGCTTTGGGTGGCCAATTATAAAGTAAAATAAATTCTAAATCTAACAAACTTATAGTCAAATGGAGCATCTCGACAAGACGAATCTAACAAACACATAATCACTCAATTTTGATATTATTAAGACAACTAAAAATTCTCAAAAAAAGTGTCAAATCGTGGGATTCTCTCTAATATGTCTGATGGAGATGTCTGAACTTCTTCCTTATTTGCAGGGGAAACACTTCTGGAATCAATAAAAATTGTCTTACCTTTCACGAAAAGGGAGCTTGATCTTGAACTAGAGGAAGAGCTGGACTTGTAGCTCGTTCGCGAAGAAAGACTTGGAATTCCCTTGTCGTTCCATACAAAAGACCCAACAAACGCTTCCCACCCACACAGCCGTCGACCGCCGTCGACCACCGCCTGCTAGTCACTATCGACCACCACCGCATTTATCTCCTATGTTGAAGCAAGAACCAATTAGACTTCTAAGTCAGGTCGACAGACCTTGCCTATTCTTTGAAGCACCAATTAGACTGATGAAGGAAACTATTGGGAATGAACTGTCGAAGAAGAATTGATGAGGAAGAATTATAATGTACAAAATTATATAAATATTATAGTGCCATACATCAGAAGAAGGCAGCAAAGATAAAAGGGTTATCCCTTTGAATTCACGTATCATAATTGTATTATTTGCAACATTTATAATAAATGATATAACCCATCTATAAATAAAAGGAGCCATCACATAAAATGAGTTGAATCTCCGAGCATTGTATACTAGTGATTTTTTAGTGACTCCTCTCTCTCTATTCCAAATTCTCATACACCTTTCTAAGTTTTTTCATATGTGTGTTAGTCCATCGACAAATGGAGATCCAACAATATTTCTATTTTTTATTCTATTGATAGGAACAACTTTAAAAAACACTCATCATTTATAATGAGTACTTATTCGGCTTGTTAAGTTGCTAGTGGCTAATTTGTTAGTTAAACAAATGTATCGACTTGAATAGTGTTCTTAGCGTAATTTATAAAACACGAACAAGCTTTAGTTCGATTACGGACTTAATTTGACTATAAAATTAACTAAATAATTAAATATTTAATATAATCATAATAATTTTATTTTAACTTATTTTGTTGGATTCAAAAATTTATAAAAAATTTTTATTCTCTAAATCATTTCAAGCTGATTTTGAGCCGGACATGCGCTTAAATAAGGAAACAAATTTAAATTGAGCCAAACTCCAACATGCTTTTCATAAGCGATTTCGAACATGAGCTCATTTTGAGCAAAAAAAATCGATTGATCCATAGTGAAATACTCCCATACTTGCTATTCATAAGCGATTTCAAACATACTAGCTATATTTATAAGCTATTTCGAACATGCTATTCATAAGCAATTTCTAACATGCTAGCTATATTTATAAGTGATTTCGAACATGATCCAAACACGAAAAACAAATACCAAGCTCCTCAAAGTTGGCTTGTTTACACGCCTAGTGAAATACTCCCAGCTCACAGTTCAAGTGGTGCTAGCAATATTTATAACTTTTATGAAAACTACCGGTCCAATACCCTAATATATCCTTCAATGCTTACATATTTCACACATGCAAATCTTAGATACTAAAAAAGGAACTTGTCCAAAACTTGTCAAAAAAAAATTATCAAACTACCTGTCCAAAACTTGTCCAAGACTGGACATCAAACTCTAGTGTAACACCACCAATATTTTTTATTATAAACTAAGAAAAGAAATATTTCTATTGATTAAATACTCCAAATTACTTCCCAGGTCTCCATCAGCTTACTACTGAAGTTCCACGTAAAAGACATTTGATGTATTAATATAATGCAAAGTAAGGGAAAAAAATCCCCATTATTTTAAGTTTTATTTTTTGTCCACTGAAGAAAACTAAAATCCAAAG
Organism: Papilionanthe hookeriana x Papilionanthe teres; assembly: GCA_022702705.1. Lineage (NCBI taxonomy): Eukaryota > Viridiplantae > Streptophyta > Magnoliopsida > Asparagales > Orchidaceae > Papilionanthe > Papilionanthe hookeriana x Papilionanthe teres. The sequence continues at coordinate 13,010,604 of CM040435.1, read as the reverse complement.
CAGATAATTCCAACCGTTGGAGATAGGGTTTCTCTGTATAGAAAATTTAAAAAATGCTCATCATTCTATGGCCAATTGCCTGGATTGCTTGATAGCCACCTACTCTACTTTGCCCAAATTAAATAAAAGACATCGAGGGTTATACATTGGACGCATGCATTTTATGGATCTAATTCTCTCACTCTCTCTCTCTCTAAAGAAAAATAAATATTTAATAAAATATTTATATAAGGTATAAATGAAGAAAATTCTAGCATATATCATAACATAAGACTACTTTTGTATCAATTTCATGAGTCGTATTCTACCTCTCAATGCAATTAAAATTTTGATTAAAATATCTAAATTATTAGACATTTGGAATATAATGATAACTAGTTGGTGCTAGAAAATTTGCGACAATAAAATGATAATTTTACTTCTTGGTGTTGTATGAAAATTCAACACATAAAGACCGATAAATGAAAAGTAGCAAAAGAAGAAACCAATTTATTTTTAAATGGAAAAATCTAAAAAAGGAAAAAGATCATGGGGTCTAGCCCAGACAATATATTTCACTATATATGTGTAATTACAAATATACACATTTATCCCGCTATTTGTAAGGAAGGGTCTGAATGCTACACTATAATACTTATTTGTACACAATCTATTAAACACTTCAAAGTCTGAAAAAAGTCGTCATATTCCAAGTACAACGGTTGAAGTCGTCATATTCCAAGTACAACGGTTGAAAGTGATTGTAGCCATAAATTATTTTCAAATCTTCAATATTGTGTTATTTGCTATTATGTCTAAATGATACTTCGTAACACTGTATACATGCTACTTAAGTGTACCAAATTCAGGACATAACACAGTTTGCTGATGGCAACGAGCAAGGGGCAGCTGGCGGTGTTCGTCTGTGGCTGGCAAACGGTGGTAGATAGTGGTGAGAGATTAAGGGGGTTGAACGTTGGTGGCTGGCAGACGGTGGTTGATAATGGTGAGCGGCTAAGGGGGTTGAAAGTTATAGTCTGGTCACCAGTCTAGAACAACACTAAAATTTTAATTCTTTTTATTGTTTCCCTCAATTGAAGAGTAGAAGTTTATTTATAGGCTCCATGAGGGGGCATTTTAGTTTTTTGGCAAATAACTTCCCCAACCATTCTATTAGATGGCTTAATTTAATCCCACTTGATCATAAGTGCTTTTAATCCTGTGATGGCCTTAATTATCTTAAAATTAAGGGAGCTTAGGCTCATTGTATTCCTAAACATTCGATTTGACTATAAGCACATCAAATGTGGAATTCATTTGCACATTTAATTAACAATCAGAAGCCTCCAAATGGATCTTAATGACTTAATTTAAACTTGATTGGGCTTGGATTGGACCAAGGTATCATTGGCTTCAACTTGTTGAGATGTCAATTTGACTATAAACTTGTTGAAATTGGAGCTCCGGATAATCATTAAGTTGAATTAGAATGTCCATTGTTCAAAAATTTATATTGAGATTGATGTCAAATGATAAATCTTCTTGCTAATGCATCAATAGCAAAAAAAAAAGTAAATGTTGAATACACTTGGGATGTGAAATCTTGTATAATTTGTGAATTCATACATCTAAGTGAAACCGTGTGACAGTGTCAAGGACTAAGAATCATGGGATGAGAGTGATTGATGTTTACCATAGTTTTCAGGGACCAAGAATCATGGGATGGGAGTGATTAATGCTTGTCATCAATAATTAAATTAATGTTATTTCAATAAATGTTATTTCTTTTCAATAAATTAGTGCTAGAATTATGCAATTGTAATTTTTCTTTGCATGAGAATGTGTTATTGTCTATTACATCCAAAGGTTGTTCGGCTATTTATTAGCTTGAGACCAATAATGAAGATTATCCGATAAGTATTATTTTTCAACCTTGTGTTGATTGGGAGTTGTGGTTTTCCTCGAATTAAACTAACTAAGGAGGCTGAGGATCCCTCGAAGTATCCTACAATATTATCAACATAGGTAGAGCACGAAAGAACGATCCTTGTTCCCTGCCCATTCACAAGCCCACTACAAGATCGCAAACTCTGACACGTAACAATTTGGTATTTGAGCCAGGCATGTCCGACCACCGTCTCGAGCAAGTAGAGAATGAGCTTGGCTCATTGGCTACGGACCAAAAGGAACTACAACAGGCTATGAAAGCAAGGGAAGAACGTCTCTTGAAACATATGAAGAGCATGTTTATTTATTTTTCTATTTGGGGTGGAGGGCATGATGATGATGCCGAGTCTTCTCACGGGCCCCGTCGTAGCCTTTTGGGAGGAGGCTCTCTCGCACCCAAAATCACTAAGTTAGACTTTCCACCCTATGATGGCATTGATGATCCAACCAGGTGGATTTGTCGAGTAGAGCAACTTTTTGAGTTCCAAGGAACGGAAGAGGGGAAAAACTCTCTATGACCAGTAATGACTTGGATGACAATGTCCAATTGTGGTATGAAAATTTCAAAAAGCGGCGAGAAAGCGTCAATTGGGAAGTTTTCAAATACGAGTTGCATTTTTGATATGGGCCTTCAAGATACCAAAATTTTTTTGGGGATCTGACAAAGCTTAAACAAATAAGAAGCATCCGCGATTATCAAATGGACTTTGATCATTTGTTACATCGAGCTGGCCATTTGTCTGAAGAACAACAAGTCGGGTGCTTTATGAGCTGGTTAAAGGATGCAATACGAGTTGATGTGCAAGCATGTGATCCAATTTCATAGTTCGCCGCTATCGGTCTGGCACGACTTTATGAGTCTCATATGTATGAACAATGGAAGGGAGGGTACGTGGAACCTCAGAAGGCTCCATCCATCATGGGATATTCACCCTTACCCTCAACATCTATTACTCAAGGTTGTAACCCCACCATCAAGATGTTGAGTCCGGCTCAGTTGCAAGAAAGGAGAATGCATAGATTATGCTTCAATTGTGACGAAAATTTTTTCTCGCGCCATCGTTGCAAGAAGTTATTTTTAATAGAATGAATTTTTCCTTCAATTGATGAGCCATTGGAGGAGACCACCATAGAGGAGGAAGCGAAAAAAGAGATACCCAAAATTAGTTTTCATGCTATTTTAGAAAATGCAGCACCTCAGACCATGCATTCTTTTGGAAAAATTGGAGATTTTGGTGTTACGATATTGGTGGATTCCGGTAGAACTCATAACTTTCTGAATTGAAAGTTAGCTACCAAATTGAGAATTTGTCCTACAAAGAAAGGAGAATTATCGGTTCAAGTGGCGGATGGAAATAAGATGAAAAGTGAAGGATTGCGTGAAATGCTCCCTATTTTAGTGCAAAAGGTTCAAGTCTACGTAGATTTTTACCTTTTACCAGTGGAAGGATGTGATGTTGTTTTTTGGAACTCAATGACTTAAAAAATAGGGTCGAATTATTTGGGAATGCAATGACCTATGGATGCGATTTTGGTGGGAGGGGAAAACAATAGAACTACGCGGGACCTGAGGGCCTAGCAATAAAATCATGATTGATCGTGATCTAGAGGAGCAGTTGCGGAAAAGAAAAAAAGCTTCTTTTGTACAATTCAATTCCTTAAATTTGAGACAAAAGCAAGGACTTCCAGCAACCAATTTAAATCCACATTTAATAGCTATTTTGAATCAAAATTTAGCTATATTTCAAGAGATTCAAGGCTTGCCACCTCAACAATCTCAAGACCACAAAATCTCGTTGGAAAATGGAGCTAATACAATCTCAGTCAAGCCTTATCGGTATCCCCATTCCCAAAAAGATAAGAAAGAAAAAATAAAATAAAAAAAGAAAATGGTATCAGAGCCTTTCTGGAAACTTAGCACAAAAAAGTGGAGAAACTGAAGTTCTTGTTCATTGGAAAAATCTTTCTCCTGCCGAGGCCGAATGGGAGAATCTGGCGGAATTGAAGACACGTTCTTTCCTTGAGGACAAGGAAATTTTTAAAGAGGAAAGAGTTGTCAGAGACCAAGAATCATGGGATGAGAGTGATTGATGCTTACCATAGTTGTCAGGGACCAAGAATCATGCGATTGGATTGATTAATGCTTACCATCAATAATTAAATTAATGTCATTTCAATTAATGTAATTTCCTTTCAATAAATTAGTTCCAGAATTAAGAGATTGTAATTTTCCTTTCCATAAGAATGGGTTATTGCCTATTCCATCCAAAGGCTATTCAGTTATTTATTAGCTTGAGGCCAATAATGAAGATTATCTGATAAGTATTATTTTCAACCTTGTGTTGATTGGAAGTTATGGTTTTTCTCGAATTAAACCAACTAACGAGGTCGAGGATCCCTCGAAGTATCATACAATATTACCAACATAAGTAGAACACGCAAGGACGATCTTTGTTCTCTACCCATTCACAAACCCGCTAAAAAGTCGCAAACCCTGGCACGTGACAGACAGATCTATGAATAAGCTGAAATATTCTCTTAGAGAGATGGTAGGAGGGTTTTTCTGAGAGCCCAAGATCCAATCCATCCTCTTCCCTTTTTCTCTTATTTATATGTCATGGAGCCTATGAGCATATACAGATGTCTAATGAATGAAATATAAAACTAGGCTATATTTCGTATAGCATGGAGCCTAAGCGAACTCATCACTGACAAATCCATTGATGATACATGTGCCGACAGACTGGAGTTATCTTCTGTCTGTCTCGAAGAACTACTTGATGAGCTAAGTGATGAAGTTAGGTAGTTGTCAACGAGCTTGGTGAGAAGGTTCAACTAGCTCAAGGGAGCTCAGAGGAAAAATTCATGAGATGTGAGCGGGCTCAACTGAAGAAAGGAAGTTGACCATCGAATTATCCTAATTGAAATGATTGCCAATCATAGAAACATCGAGAATGTCAAATATTGTCACTTTTACTTCAAGTGTTGGTATAGAGCAAATCTTTTTCAACATCCTCATACCAACACTCTAGCTTTACTAACATGTCCTTCTTATCCATAGAAGACCTAGTTTCTTTATTCAGATGCTACAAAACATTTTATATTTGATAACAACCAATTATAACAACAAGTGAATTGTACTTGAACCCAACAAATGACACATAAAAATGGCCACACTTCTAAATCACCCAAACCAAATTGGCCCTCCTATTCAATGTAATATGTAAACGTAACCTTAGCATCTCTTTTCATATTTCATATTTAACTCGTATTCTTATTTTATTTCAAATTTAGACCTGATAATTCCTCCTCTATTGTCTTTAATGTAATGGATATTAAAAATATGTACATAAAATAATAATAATAATAATAATAAGTTGTACTCCATGATCTATGCCATAAAGGTCTGTATCCAACTAGCTTTACTCTAAGATACAATCACGATAGCATACCTCTAATCTGCTTATTATTATACTAGTCATATCAACTCCTGCAAAAATAATGACTCCCTCTATATCCTCTATAAATGTGTATCTAATAAACTAGTGTAATCTTGCAAAATATCACAAATTGTCATTCCTTTTATCAAATACTTGTGGTTCAAAATCTACTAATTTTTTTTTAAATTGATGGTATGAGTGCCCTCTCTTATTTCTTCCATTCAAGACTTAACTAATAGATGTTATTTATGAACAACTCTATTACTATTGTTTACATCCTATGCCACATAAATAAAATATAACTACAAAATTCTTGTAATTCAAATTTATGCCTAAGGCCAATTACACACTCTTATCCTCACGCTTAGATCTGATGCAGGTGGATAATTCAAGAGCATAATGATGTAGCGGAACACAAGTATCATCATATTACAGTATTGATTATTCTTCCTTGATGTCTACATTTTGCTACCCTATGGGTTGTTATACTATAACCATCAGTACCCTTATGAATCACCTATATTCAACAATCACAAAACTTCTTTTGGCCCATCAAGTAAATTATAATAGACCGCCACATTATCATTGAAAATTTGAATCACTCGTTTATCAACATCAGCTTCCATCTCCATACGCGCCAGTTAATTGGTCCCCCGTCCTTCGTGTTAAGTAAACCCCAAACTTTTTAGATCTGATGCCGCCTAATATTTCCAACCAATTGGAAAGCACCATGTAATTTTATTTTTTTATTTCATTCCATTTTTTCCGAAATAAAAAAGTATGATTGAGGTATTGTTATCAAAATATGGTGTTCTTTTTTCCAATCATTGTGCTGTATAATTTATTTCCACGTAATTATTGTTTTGCCTTTTCATTTTTTTAATTTAGTGGATGTCTTGTATTCTCCTATGGTTTATGAGATCTCTTTGTAATTCTCTTGATTTTGTGGGCTTCAATTGGATGCTGTGTGACTATGTTGCTTTGGTGGTTCCCTGTTGGCTGTTTTTGTAATATTTAGCTGCTTCAGTTACTTTTGGTCCTATGCTTTCGTTCAGTTTTTCTCGCTCATCTTCATCTAAGTTGGTGATCTTAATAATCATGTTGTTATTTACAGAGTTTGATTTTGTCAATACAGTAGATTTATGAAGATACTTCATTGCTTCTTGATATTCTTCTATTGCTTGTTCTGGCTTTGACTCTTTGTTGGTGTTGGAGAATTTCTATTACTCTTGAAAATGTAACTATAAGAATAAGTTTATAATTACAACATTACATATTAGCATTCATAATTTATTTTAATATTTCATTCAATAAATAAAAAATTTTTTAGGTTTAATATCTTAAATTAATATCCATAAAATAAAATTAACACATTAAACATTAATTTAAAAAAAATAAAGCAACCACGTCGCTATATATCATTGTCTCCTTTCCCATTGCCTCCGCATCATCTCCAATCATCTTCCCCACAGAAAATAAAAAAGCAGGCTGCTTTCGCCCGCCGGAAACCTATGAAGACGGCCGCCCACCGTTAGCCCTTCCCATTTTAATTAAACTCTCTTCTTCCACTTCCAGCAGAACACAACTAAACCCTAAACCTACCGATACACGATGGGCACCGAATACGAACTTTCGCCGCCGGCGACTCGCACCGCCGGCGATGCTCAGATCCGCAAAGTACTATTCGGAAAATACGAGATGGGTCGACTATTAGGTCAAGGCACCTTCGCCAAAGTATACCACGGCCGGGATATCCTCTCCGGCGAGAGCGTGGCCATTAAAGTCATCAAAAAGGACCAGATCCGGCGAGAATCCTGTTTTTGCGCTCAAATTCAGCGAGAGATCTCCGTCATGAACCTTGTGGTTCACCCCAACGTCGTCGAGCTGAAGGAGGTAATGGCCACTCGATCTCGCATCTTTGTTGTAATGGAGTTAGTCCGCGGTGGCGAGCTATTCTCTCTCGTCGAGCGCGGCCGCCTTCCCGAAGATCTCGCCCGTCGATATTTCCGGCAGCTGATTTCCGCCGTTGATTTCTGTCACTCGCGCGGCGTTTCTCACCGTGATCTGAAGCCGGAGAACCTCCTCCTCGACCAATCTGGGAATCTCAAGGTCTCCGATTTCGGACTCTCGGCTCTTCCAGATCAGCTCCAGAACGACGGTCTTCTGCATACGCAGTGTGGTACGCCGGCGTACGTCGCGCCGGAGGTTCTCCGGAGCCGTGGATACGACGGTGATCGGGCTGACATATGGTCATGCGGCGTCATCCTCTTCGTACTCCTAGCAGGATTTCTCCCTTTCCAGCACGAGAATATTATGCGAATGTACAGCAAGGTCTTCCGAGCGGACTACAAGATCCCGCCCTGGTTTTCCCCTGACGCTCGCCGGCTGATTTCGCGACTCCTAGTCGCTGATCCGAAGGATCGGATCTCAATTCCTGAAATCCTCCGTCACAACTGGCTCCGCTGCGCCGATTCCCCCTCTCCGATCTCGATTGCGCCGCCAATTATACCTCCGGCGAAGGAAACGGATTCCGATGGGAAGGAATTCAGCGATTCGCCGAGATTCTACAACGCTTTTGAGTTGATCTCGGCGATGGCGGAGGGGTTCGATTTGTCTGCAATGTTCGAGAGTGATGGGAGGAGGAGGAGGAAGGGGACGATGTTCACGTCGCGGCGAACACCTGCAGCGATCGTGGAGGCGTTGGAGAGCGCCGGCAAGGGGCTAGGGTTTGAGGTGGAGAGAGGGGAGTTTAAGGTGAAGATGGAAGGCAGACAGGAGGGGAGGATGGGTAAGTTGTCGATTACGGCGGAGGTGTTTGAGGTGGCGGCGGGCGTCGCCGTCGTCGAGTTTTCGAAGAACTCCGGCGATAGTCTAGAGTATGCTAAGTTTTGTGAGGAGGATGTGCGGTCAGGATTGAAGGATGTGGTGTGGATCTGGCCCGGGAGATGAGTGGACCGGTTATACCGTTATGTACATATTGCCGCGTGTGAGTGACCTGTGGGACCTGTGGGTTGAAAGGGTTTCTGACTTCTTTTTTAGTGTGAGATAGTGGTGATGACCGAGTAAAGTAGATAAGTGGCACGGGTCCAAGGAATGACTTTGGGATATATATAAATATTGTGTATAATAGTATTGTATTTTGTTGTACATATATTATATAATAGTGTAGAGTAATATTTTATATGAAGTTTCAATGCATCCGGATTAACGTACGTGCCTCTTATAGATTGGAGGAATGATGTGCATGGCTGGAATTAGTAATTTTTTTTATATTTTTTTATTATTAATATATAATATATTAACTAATATTATAAATATTGTTATTATTATTCTATACTTTAAAAAAAATAGTAAGTTTTCGCATTCTCTTGCAGCCGCTGTTATTTTTTTATTACAATATATAATAATAATCTATAATTAGCAATCATATGGCTAGATTCCCTCGTTCGTGCCAAGAATGTCACAAAAAGATTTGAAGGGGATCTTGGAGCATCTGTTAGTTCCATGTAATAAGATTACGATGAGATGCTGAAGCTATCACGCAGAGTGGAAGAATCACTATACATTGATTATACGACATTTGACTGGACTGATCGACATGATTTTAAAGTTGGGTTGAACAGTAGCACAGATGTCAGAGCATGAGCCCCTCCTATATCAACCTCTAATATTCCACGTCGATCGTCGATCGTCTTCCTCTGCTGGGAGACAATCGACAGCAGGTTCTCCCAGGAGATTTCCTGTTAGCAGAACACGTTGATCCTCGTTTGAAGAAGCAAAAGAATGAAAATATCTGGAGATATCTGCTTATCCTACCCAATAAGTATTTGTAGGACACTCTGATGGCTATGCACAACCCTTCGAATATGTAGTACTATCAGCATACGAGCTTCCTTCATTCGACCTGCAGTGGAGAATCACTAGCGGTGAAGACTTCAATTTAAATTCTCAAAACATTTCCATGTCTACGTCTATTTCTAATGTAGGAATAGATTTTGGTACACACAATTATATTGTACGTCAAATTCTGATGTACAAATTTAGTAGATGTCACAATATGCTACAAATGACACAACTGAGTATGATGATATTTAAGAAGAATTTCAAGACATCAGTTGCGTCATCGACCACTGCGACCATCGTCTTGATATACATCTGGCTTGAGTGGTATTCCAAACCGACTTAGAGGATAATATCTTTTTGTAAATATTATGTTAGTTGATTTAATTTTTTTAATTTGTTCAATTAATTTAATTTGTTAATTTTGTAAATATTTCAATATGAAATAAATTTTACAAATTTCAAAATTTCTTAGTTTGTTTAGTTTGTTCAATTTTATTTCTTAATTAATTTGGCCAAAAGTATATATCAAGGCGAATCAATTGAAGTTGACAAGTGCTCATAATTTGTAAAGAAGTTTTCAGATAATAATATGAAATCTTATAAATATATCATATTATTGTACATTTGAGATGGGCTTTTGATGGAGTGGATCCTCGAATTTAAGGAATTTGAAAGAATTTATTATCTTTTGGGTTCTTGTGAATGAAAATAAATGATATTGTGATGAGGAAGGCTGATACTCCACTATTCTCTCTCATTCACGCAAAAGAACAAGATGCAATAAAATGAAAGGGCAATGTTTTGGCAGGTTTACTTCATTGATGAAAGGCTTGTGAGGAAGAAGACATAGTGAATAATAAATAAATGTAATTGGAGACATTAAGTCATAAGCTACTTTGGCTCATCTATATGTGCCCACTGTTACAATTACAAAATAATACACTTAGTTTTAGTTTGATACACCTATTGTAACTTTTTCTTGATGGAATAAATCTGCAGTGAATTTTAACGACTGAAATGTTAGAGTATAAATAGTTATATTATTAGTTGAAGAGGTATGTCGTGATCAATATGTCGTTGAAGCCATGATATAAGTAAATTTTTGAAATGAGAAATGTGACTTCCCGACAATCAATAATAATAGTTATATCTAAAAATGAGATCCGTACGTTAATGCTCGTAAGCATTAGATTGGCAACAACCAAATTGTTTGAATTGGCCAAATGATCTTCAATAATAAAATTTTGGCTTTTTGTTAGCTTTATCTCCTGTTATAGCTCTAATCCTAATTGTAAGAAATGAGTATTTATAGAACTTCAGCATCTTGTGTTTTTCGCTTCTCTACATCTTGCTTGGAGATCATAGTGAAGAAAGGATGGGGAAAAGCTGAATTGGCCTTAAAAATATGAATTGAGAAACCGTCCGATTGCCTCTTTGGCACACAACGCATAGCCTCAATTTTAGTGATATCTTCAAAATGATAATAGCACAAATGACGATATTTTAGATGCCCAATTCGATGTTATTGTGCCATTATATTATCAAAGACTATTTGGTAGATGTCAAAGAACTGGTTCGAGGGACTAATTTATACGTGCCTGTATTCATTATAGCTAAAAATTAATAAATTTGAATGCAATTCGGGCTTTGAATTTAGCTCGCTCGAAAATTGACTTGATTTTTTGCTCGAATGGAGATCCAATGGAGATAAACAAGTTGAGTTACGGGCCAAAATTTTGTATTGAAGTTTTTTTTTTTTTTGAGAGGATTTCGAGCCATGCAGGGATCGCCTCTAATTATCTCAAGATCGGTTGAAGTATTTTTTTAATTATGAAGGTTATGTATATAATGCTAAATAACATCGAATATAAAAAGTCACAAGCAGATTTCAAGCTAGCAGAGATCCAAATAATTTAATTTAAGACACCTTTTTTTCGATTAACAAGCTTAACCGTGTCAAATTCGAGCTGGAACCGATTCTAATAACACATGGAACAAACTCGTTTTGATTTTGAGTCAAATCGAGTTCGTTCATTTCAATCTGGCTTGAAATCAAATATAACTAATCACGAGTCGATTTCGAGCCACACTCAATCTATTTGGGTCAGTCCTTACTCGACTAAAAATTATATCGTTAATAGCCTCAAAAGCAAAAAATGTGTAAACAAGTCAAGTCAAGTTCGAGCCACTCCCGACTTGAGCTTGATTAATTTTTTTAAGTTCAAAGTTCAAAACAAGCTTAAGCCTACGAGTTTGAACCAATGTTAAAAAAGAGAAAAATATAATTATATTAAGTTGATATTAAAAAAAAAAATTATGTATAAACAATAATACTTTATTTATTATAAAAGTTGAAATATTATCTCTAATTTTTTTAATATTTTAAAAATAAAATCTCAAATTAAATATATTTATATAAATCATTTTTTAATTAATGCCGACAGAGATTGACTCACTCAAAACACCACAGGCTCGCTCATCTTGCAACTGACGAATTACTTAAAGAATAATCTGTCTCTAATACCAGCTTTATAATTATATAATTAAAAAAAGCAAATGTTACTGCCCAGGATCGAACTGGGGACCTTTAGTGTGTAAGACTAACGTGATAACCACTACACCACAGTAACTTGTTCGATTTAAAGTTTTAATAAATTTTTTTAATTAAATTATTTGTATTGTTAAACCACAAGTTACTTTTGATTATCGTAATATCCAATAAGCAATGGAGCTAATGATCTTTTTCAGATGCACCACTTATATATTCTTATAGGAATGTGCCTCTTTTCATTTGAGTTGTGTACTTTTAATTTATACTTATTTAAATACACAATATAAATTATTTAGTGATGTTAAATTAGTGTATTTATCTTTCTTTCCTCCTTTATTTTGAGTCTAGTTTTTCTTATAATTTCTTTTTGTTATATTGATGAAAACTCACAAGTAAAAGTGGAAGCTTACCATCATGAATTGTATTAAGAAAGTAGGAAATGGCATCAATCAAGGATTTTTTAAGGAGAATTTTGTGGATATTTGGAAGAAAATGAGAGTGTTTTTCTTCATCTTTGTCGAGCCATCAAACATGAACTTATTGTTGGATCGATTATGGGACTACAATGTAATAAATAATGTGTTGGGTCATCATTAATAAGTCAAAATTATTATGGTCTAATTAAGAATAAAGTTTATGACTTTAGACATATTTGTCATGAAATTATAAGTGTGGATACCATAAGTGCAAATTCCAATTTGAAGAGGCGCAAAATTGGAATTAAGCAATTCATGTAACCACCCGTTGGTTATATTAAATAAAGAGGTAATGGTCCCCGGTCTGCAGAGAGAAAATTTATTCTCTTGTACCCCATCAATGAGAGAGACCAAAGAAAACTCCGGAAAGTCTGCAGATTGGAAGATCATTGCTTGCAATCGATCAAATGGATTCAGGTACGCTTCCGCTATTGTATCGATTTAGTTTTCTCATCAATATGAACGTGAATGAAAGATTCTGGTGGATTCCTAATAGATTTTGATTCAATCAAAATCTATTTGGAAAAAATCAACACTTATCTCCTCTCATCTTTAAGATAACTTGAATAGTATAAAGTTTGATAAATTTGTTGAAAAAGAGCCACATCAATTTTATGAGAAACTACTCAATATAGTTATTCTTCAATATTAATGTTTATGCAATTTTAATTCTTTTAGAATCAATCTAAAAGTGAAATCACTAAAAAATAATCAAAAAGAGAAAATGTCAAAACATAGCATGGAGTGAAAGAGATGGAAATGTCCATAGGATGAAGATATCTAAGTTTTCCATTCAAACCCTAATATCTCTTCTTATTAATAGTTTATACTTGATTCAAACCTATATGGAGTCTTTCTAGAATTATCTTTTATCAATTTGACTTAGGATTTGATGAATTTTTCCTCTTAGAATTTTTTATTGGGTGTTTATAGAAGAGATAATGAGTCAAGGTTGTAAGTACTTGAAGATATACCATATATCTTTGTTGGGCGGCTTATACTCTAATCTAATTATGGTTAGTGAGATACTAAGGAATTGTCATTTATGATAAAAAAATATGTTATTCATAAGGAATGGTGATGATTGATAAATATTATGTTATATGCCTGTACATAATAGGAAGATCTAATATATCATTTTGATTTTTTAATATTCCACATAATTAAAATGTAGGAATATAAAATGTTATGAAGTTAAAAAAAAAAAACTATAGTTATGGATTCTACTTATTAAACACTTGAAGTATGATTAAAATTATTGTGGCATTAATTACTAAACCAAATGATATTCGATTAGTGCATGCTTACAATCAAAAACAATATCTCCATGACATAATTCAATGTGTTTAAGAACACTTGATTGTGAGGATATCAAAAAACCTAGAAGCTAAAAGGTGTTTTATGATAAAAGAAACTAAGATATTGATTAAATTTACAAAAAGAATCCTTAAAAAAATTTTAAAAATTGTTTTTATTTTAATGAAAAATAAAACTTACCTTGAGCTTACAATTAAAATAAGAGTTTGAAAATCTAAAAAAGACAAACTTTATATGATTTTTATTTGGTTACCACGAACAACTAACATCCTCTAACTACTATTATCAGGATGCTGTCACTCGCAGCTATCACGTTTTTATAATATCCGCTATGTCATCATCCTACAACCACCATTTAAGTACATAAATTTGATTGTCACCATAACTTTTTACAACTTCTCCAACATTCTTGACTATAGTTATAATAGATTAAGCTAGTATTTTAAACTTTATAAATGCGTATTCTTCAATTATAGGGGAAAAGCAAATCTTTGTAGTATTTATTTATATAACAATGTAACACTAATAGGGTTTAAACCCTCAAGAGTTTCTCTTCCGCTAATTTTCCCCATAAAAATTCTGTTGTTTATTTTATGAACTTTTTTTTTAATGTGAGTGCAGAGTCCTTTTATAAGATTAGATACTTATAAATTAAGCTATATTTTAATAACTTTGTAAATTAAAATGCAAATTGGAAGGTTGTAGGATCTCTAGGGAGCTCTATTACTCATATAAAAATTTCTACAAAATTTAAAATTCTTTTATTAAATCTATAATTGCATGTTATGAGTAGCCCATTAGTTTAATCTCATCAAACTCCAAAAAAAAAAAAAAAAAGATAATAAGTAATAAAATTTCAAAGATATGATCAAAGTTAGATTTAGGGTGTTTTTGAGGCAACCTATCCGCTACGGCGGCGTTTGTAAATGCCGCCCCACCGTTTGGAAACTGCGTTTTCATTGCTTATCCAAAAATGCAGTTGCTTTTTTTATACTAAACGCAGAATGCAGATCGAGCCCTGCGGTCTGCATTTTCGAATAAACATCATATTTGGATAAGTAGAAGGTGCCCCAAATGCACCCTTAGTTTGGACTTGAACATCATCAAATCTAACAAGTCGGAAACTAAAAGATATGATCATATCAGACCAATCGTGATTAATGAGAAACCCAAAAAGGGATAAGAAGATCAAATGTTAGCATTAAATTAATTGTAACCTTTAATACGCTTCTTTATTTTTAAAGCTATAAACTAATTATTTTAATATATATAAAAGGTGAGATATATCTTTTATGGCTCACATATCAAATTGAACCTCATGATTTTATCATTATTCGTGTACTTCTTGTTGCACCAAAAAATTCATCACATATTGGCTTGATGTTATTTCTTTCCGTTTGGGTATTGGATGTGGTTCATCCTTTTACAATTTTTTTCCCTTTATAGTATGTAATCCTTAAAGCCTTGTATGAGTTGCTTCTTCTTTAGGCCTTCTTAACAAGGATGGCTCACTTTCTTTGGATTCAACGTATCATGAGCCCATTAGATGTCAAATTATGATATGAATTGCAATGAAAATTTATTTTAAACTACATAAGTTTTCTTTTGGCATAGCTTGCTACATAAAAATTAGGTTGAACTTCATAAATTTATCCTTCACAGTACATCATGTTGAGAGGCCATCCATCCCAAGATTGATCTATCTTAATAAACACAATAAAACGAGAAACTTCAATCTAAACTCCCATCATTACACGTCATATATTTTTGAAATTAATTTGGTTCAGAATGAATCTTGATATAATTTTTAATTAAGAGTTTTAGAATTAAGTTCACGCCAATCTCTATTTTTACTAGATTTATAATTTAAATGATGTTTTCAAAGCGATAGATCAAAAAAAATTAATAGTGATCTAATCTTAGTCCAAATGAGTTCAAATTAAACAAACACTTGAAGTGAGGTTGAAATTTTCGGAACATAGACTGAAGAACCAAATAATCTTTAATTTTTACATACATATAGTATAACCAAAATGGAGGAATCCATGAGTCCATGATCACCCATGTATGAGGTTTATAAGATAACAAAAAACTGAAAAAAAAATTCAAGATCAAAAGAATCAATATGGATTGTCTGATGGATTGAATTCAGATTTTGGTTAAAATTGTAAAAAAAAACACTTATGAAAACTATAAAAAAACTTCTACATAAAACTATAAATAGACTAACATTTAATAAATTTAATGCATCATCAGATGTGAAGATCCTTAGAGCATTCCCCATTGATTAACTATGATAGTAAGTGCTATAAACTACAGTGACACAACTACTTTTTTTTTTACAATGATTATTTGGTCATATGTTATCAACTTATCATTTGCACGCCATCATTCGACTGATATTGACTACTTGTAATCATTTTAACCATCACTTTTAAATACTATTATCTGAGTTCCATTACTTATTCATTGTGATTCTATGATTATTATCCAACTACCATCATCTAATAGCCCAAATTTAATTATCGTCACTCTACCACTGAGATTTATAGTAGCTATTATTCAAATGTCATCACGACTTTTAATACTTCTCGACCTTTCTTAGCTACCACAAGTGATAGAGCCATCATTCATTACTTTATAATTTCATCTTTTTAATGAATTTAGGTAATCTATGTATAAATACAGAACATAAAATTATCATGATTCAACCATGAAATTTTTACCCTGTGATAGTTTGTTCTTATTATCAACATCTTTCATCAAATGAGAGAATATGAACTCAAATAATCAATTAGTCAGATGGAACTGAATCTTATAAATTTATTAAATAGGATTTAAAAAGTATTAATTTTGATTAATGCAACTCTAGAATTTTGTGAAATTTATTTAACTGATTTATTAGAACTCATCTAAATTTATTGTTTTTTTGACCCCCAATTAGTCACTAAGGCAAGTGGCACCCTTGTAAACTCCTCCTTACTTTAAGCCTCCATTGTTGACTTTAGAAAGGTGTCACCTCATTATGGAAGACCCTAGAAGAGGACATGTGGAAGGACACGTGGAGGCCATGCAGTGGAAGGAGGACATGTGAAAGGACATGTGGAGACCATGCGATGGAGGACTCTAAAGGGTGGACATGTGGAAGCCATGCGATCCTTTAATGTTACACCTCATCTACTTATAGAATATTATAATGTAATCTAATTTACTATAAATAGATGAGAGGAGGGGAGACTTTAGTGTGGGTTTTGTAAGAGTGAAAAGAACTCAAGGAGTGGGGGCTAGCTTGTAGAGGGTGAGGAGTGCATCTTGAAGGCCTTGGACTTGAAGGGAGGCCATGGAAGATGAGGGCTCATCTATGTAAAGCTAAGTACTCCTTTTGTTTCTTGCCTTAGTGGATTATTTCGATTCCCTCCCGTGGACGTAGGTCAAAAGACCGAACCACGTAAATCCTCTTGTTTGCTTGTGCTCTTGTGTTTGCATCTTCTTTGTTGTGATTTGGGGTTTGTTCTCTTACCAAGATTGAGGAAAGAAAGTGCTTTTTCCCACAACAATTGGCGCCGTCTGTGGGAAAATCTCGACACATCTTGGTCGGAGGAATCACACCCAAGAAATCGCAGCAAGAAGGAAGAAGAGGTGTTTGGCGGGGACAATGGGTTCCACCAAATTCGACATCGAGAAATTCACGGGAAAGAACGACTTCGGCCTGTGGAGAGTAAAGATGAGAGCCCTACTGGTTCAGCGAGGTGTCGCAGAAGCCTTGCGAGGCCGACGGCAGCTGCCGGCCGACATGACGAGAAAGAGAAGATTGGCATGTCGGAGAAAGCTCATAGTTTGATAATCTTGAGCTTGGGCGACAAGGTTACGAGGAGGTGTCGAGGGAGACAACGGCTCGAGCGCTTTGGGCCAAACTCGAGGTACTCTACCCGACCGAGTCTCCGGCTAATAGAGCTATTTCGAAACGGCGCACTATACTCTTTCAAAATGCACGAAGACAAATCGGTCTCGGAGCGGACGGACGAGTTCGACAAGATCATAGATGATCTTGAGAACATCGACGTCAAGATGGATGACGAGGACAAGGCGGCTGCTGTTGCTAAACTCTATTCCTAAGAGCTACGAGCAGTTCAAGGATGCGATGCTCTATGGAAGGGCGCAAACGATTACTCTGGAAGAGGTTCAATCATTGATCAGAGCCAAAGAACTTCAGAAGAATCACGACATGAAGAAGGAAATAAGCGGAGACAGTCTGATGGTTAGAGGAAGATCAAGCAATAAAGGTTATAAAAGTGACCGGAAGCGGATCGAGGTCCGGAAGAAACGTTAGAGGTCGGTCTTCTAAGAGATCCTACAAGTGCTTACCATTGCCACAAGGAAGGTCATTTTAAGAAGGATCTGTCCGGATAGAAAGAAAGGCTTTCAGGAGAAGCCTAAAGATTCCGGAGAAGCAAGCATAGTCTCAGACGGCTATGATTCAGCTAAAGCTCTGGTGATCACAGAATCTGAATCTAGCAAGGAGTGGATCCTTGACTCAGGGTGCTCCTTCCACATGTGTCCTCACAAAGACTGGTTCGAGACACTACAACTGGCAAATGGTGGATCCGTTCTACTTGGAGACAATAAAGCTCGTAAGGTGATCGGCGGCGGGACGATCGAATAAAGATGTTCGATGGAGCCGAACGGATATCGCAAGCATGTCGGTACGTCCCGGAACTTAAAAGAAATTTGATTTCTTTAGGGACGCCTGAGTCGAATGGATACTCATTCAAGACACGGAATAGGCGTATCGGAGTAGCTAAGGGCTCTCTCATAGTCATGAAAGGAGTCGAAAGAATGGGCTATACTCCCTAGTTGGAAGAACGCGTGATCGGGAACTTCTCGAATGCGGTTCGATCGAGCTCGACGGATCCGGACTATGACACATGAGGTCGGGGCATGTAAGTGAAAAGGGCTTACGGGAATTGTCCAAGCGAGACACCGTTATGCGGAGATCGGGTCGATGACGCGGAATTCTATGAACAATGCGTATCGGGGAAGGCCACCGGGGTGAAGTTCTCCATCGGAATACATACATCAAAGAAACCTCTTGATTATGTACACGAGTGATCTATGGGGCCCGAGCTAGAACTCGGACTCATGGAGGAGGAAGGTACTTCATGTCTATCATCGATGACTACACCAGGAAGGTATGGGTCTTTATCCTAAAAACAAAAGATGAAGTTTTTCAACGATTCGGGAGCCGGTTAACTCTCACTTAACACAAGATGGGAGCAAAGTCGAAGCACTCGAGAACCGACAATGGCACAGAGTATCGTTCGGAAGCGGCTTGAGGAGCCGTGCGGGAGAAATGACATCACGAGGCACAAGACGATCCGGAACACTCCTCGACGAACGGCATAGGCGAGAGGATGAACGGGACTCTCCTAGAGAGAGTGAGGTGCATGCTTGCTAAATGCGAGTTTACCCAAAAGTTTACGGGGCGAAGCTGTGTCAACCGCCTGCTACCTTATCAACAGATGCCCATCGATAGCTGTTGATATGAAGACCCCCTTGGAGATGTGGTATGGAAAGCCAGGTAACTATGATAATCTTAAAGTCTTTGGATGTATTGCATACGCTCACGTTAGACGAGGATAAGTCGGAAGCGAGGGCTTTGAAGTGCATCTTCATCGGATATCCACCTGGAACCAAAGGTTACAAACTTTGGTGTCTAGATCAACAGAAATGCATCATCAGTAGGGATGTGACATTCGATGAGTCCAAAATGGGGAATCTGCAAAGCTATGTTACCAGGAACAGTGTCACTAAGGAGGATTCGTCAATTGAGGTGGAGCTGCAACAACGACAAACTTTGATTGATCAAAGGACAACCGTGAACAATCAAGACGAAGTGGCGAGAAGACCGACGAGTGGACCGAACCGGAAAGAAGATCCGACGACTACGGCTTAGTAAGGGACGGACAAAGGAGAACTATCGGACCGCCGAGAGAGATACGGCCATGCGGATATGATCTCCTTTGCTTTGAGTGTTCGCTGAAGTGATAGAAGAAGCGGAGCAAGCAGCCTACAAGGATGTCACGAAGAGCGAGGAAAGACACAAGTGGGAAGAGGCAATGGATGAGGAAATGGCTTCTCTGATGAAGAACAAAGCCTGGGAACTTGTGGATCGACCAACGATTAAACGCGTAGTCGGTTGCAAGTGGACCTTTAAGAAGAAGGAAGGCATGCCAGGTACTGAGAGGATCAGGTACAAAGCCAGACTCGTTGCAAAGGGATTCACATAGGTTGAAGGAATTGACTTCAACGAAATCTTCTCACCCGTGGTGAAGCACTGCTCAATTAGGATAGTCTTAGCACTAGCAGTTCAATTCAACTTGGAATTAGAACAGCTAGATGTTAAGACTGCGTTCTCGCATGGAGAGCTTGAAGAAACCATCTACATGGACCGGCCAGGATGGGTACAACACACCGAGACAAAGGACAAAGTTTGCTTGTCGATGAAGGCATTGTATGGGCTGAAACAAAGCCCAAGACAATGGTACAAACGATTTGATGATTTCAAGCTAAAGATCGGTTTTGTCAGAAGCAGCTACGACAGCTGTGTGTACATGGAGTGGCAAGACGGTGAAATCGGTACGTACTTACTCCTTTATGTGGATGATATGTTAGTAGCCAGCAGAAGCAAGGAGGAAGTCCAGAAGGTCAAAGGTATGCTTAATTCTGAATTTGACATGAAGGACCTAGGACCAGCTACAAAGATCCTAGGGATGGAGATTACCAAAGACAAGAAAAATGGTAGCTTATTCTTGTCTCAAAAGTCATATATTCAGAAGGTTCTAGCAAGGTTTAACATGCACGAGACTAAGCAGGTTGCAACACCTATTGACGACACTTCAAACTATCGAACTCCCAAGCACCGAGGTCGAAGAGGAGAAAATGTACATGGAGGGTGTCCCCTATGCCAGTGGGGTTGGTAGCATCATGTATGGTATGGTTTGCAGCAGACCAGATTTAGCCTACGCCGTCAGTATTGTAAGCAGGTTCATGGCAAGCCCAGGACAGGCTCACTGGGAAGCACTAAAATGGATCCTGAGATACTTAAGAGGTACCACTGATTTGGGGCTACTCTTCAAAAGACAGGAAGACAAAGAAGAAAAGGTAGTCGGTTACGTAGATTCGATTATGCGGAAGCATTGACACTGGGAAGTCATCGGTCGGGTTCATCTTCACTTGTCTTCGATCGCTACGATCGGTTGGAAGTCTAACCTCCGATCATTTGTGGCCCTCTCAACAACGGAGGCTGAATACATTGTTGTGATCGAGCAATCAAGGAAGCTATGTGGCTAAAGGGCATGGCTGAAGAGCTTGGGATACATCAGAAGGTGATAACTGTGTTTTGCGACAACCAAAACACCATTCACCTAACCAGGAATCAGGTATTTCATGAAAGATCCAAGCACATAGACGTGAAGCTTCATTTCGTAAGGGACGTCGTTGCTAAAGGCTCAATAGTGGTAGAGAAGATACCAACTGAAGAGAACCCTGCTGACATGCTCACCAAGGCGCTGCCCATAGCTAAGTTCAGACACTGTCTGGACTTAGTGAACTTTTCTACTGGCTGAGGGTCCCCTCGGGGGCCGGATGGAGGGAATCACTACTTTAGAATCTCATAATTGAGGGTCAAGGTGGAGATTTGTTGTTTTGACCCCCAATTAGTCACTAAGGTAAGTGGCACCCTTGTAAACTCCTCCTTACTTTAAGCCTCCATTGTTGACTTTAGAAAGGTGTCACCTCATTATGGAAGACCCTAGAAGAGGACATGTGGAAGGACACGTGGAGGCCATGCGGTGGAAGGAGGACATGTGAAAGGACATGTGGAGACCATGCGATGGAGGACTCTAAAGGTGGACATGTGGAAGCCATGCGATCCTTGAAGGTTACACCTCATCTACTTATAGAATATTATAATGTAATCTAATTTACTATAAATAGATGAGAGGAGGGGAGGCTTTAGTGTGGGTTTTGTAAGAGTGAAAAGAACTCAAGGAGTGGGGGCTAGCTTGTAGAGGGTGAAGAGTACATCTTGAAGGCCTTGGACTTGAAGGGAGGCCATGGAAGATGAGGGCTCATCTATGTAAAGCTAAGTACTCCTTTTATTTCTTGTCTTAGTGGATTATTTCGATTCCCTCCCGTGGACGTAGGTCAAAAGACCGAACCACGTAAATCCTCTTGTTTGCTTGTGCTCTTGTGTTTGCATCTTCTTTGTTGTGATTTGGGGTTTGTTCTCTTACCAAGATTGAGGAAAGAAAGTGCTTTTTCCCACAACATTTATTTTATATTTTTTTAAATCTAAAATATACATACATAGCACCTAATTCCGATGGATTTACCGACAGTCACGTGAAGTAAGCCTTTAACCCCTCTACTTAATTTTTATTTACTCTCATTCGCAGAATATATCTCCATTTCTCTATATTTACATTGTGTTATTGACATTTGGACAACTTTCCTATAGCAATTAATTAATTAAAATTTGAGCATTAATTAACATTTGAGCTTAATCGCTTCCCCAAAACTTACAAAACTGAAAAAATAATTACATCATGATTATACCATTGCATTTATCATTTGCATGCCAGTGAAGCTTAATTATATGACAAAGTCAATTAGGTTATAGCTTAATTATGAAATTTTAAAAGGGTTTTATTTGTTATTCTGGATCAGATATTTAATGATTTGTTGTTAATACATTTATATTTATGCAAAAAAATAATTTTGAGCAGCTTTGAATAATTTTAAAAAATCATAATTATCATGAATTAATTAGGGTTAATCGGCATATATGGTGTGGTTATTAAGTTTTTTTTATTAATTTCAATTTTTTTTATTCATTTAATTTTTAGAATGTGTGTTCCTAAATTATAGAAAAATATTTCAAAAAAAATTCTTATTATAGTATTTAAGATTTTAGTTATTTACCTACAATTAATGGCGTTTTTTTTGGAAACATCTGTACAATTCAGGCCATTAATATTTTTTTTAAAATTATTTTTATTTTTTCTAATAAATGGCTAGAAGCTATTATACGAGCCTTCAACAACTCCTAATGTGTCTAACAATTGGAGTACCACCCCCCATAAAATGACCGTCGCTAGATGGGGGTTTGAACCCCCGACCTCAGGCGACTTACATCTGATTCGCAGATGTCAACTAATAAGTCGATGTACACTACTATGTTAAGGGGTCATAAATGAGTTGAGTGGCCGCTGATTTTTTTATCTAAAAAATTTATTTAGAAATAAATTAAAAAATAAAAATTGTAAATGTAAGACATTTTTTTAATCTTTATTAGGCAGAAACCCTTATTTATTCATCCCATTTTTGTAGTTTCGCATTATTTTCTTTCATTACAAATTATGTGCACCCATATAAGTGCATACATATAATTGAAGGCAATGAAAGGGGCACAATTAGTGTAAACAATTATTGAATGCCTTTAATCTATTTAAGAATGTAAAGTGAGCTAATCATTGTTCCAATTATCATAAATCCTTTAGTTTGTACATTTTGATATATTAACTTTCTGATAAGCGTAACTTAGTATAATTGTTTCGTGCTTGGCTAAGATAAGCTCAAGCACAGAACTGCCTCCTGTAGTATTCCTTTGTGTTGCAGGCTCCATGCTCCAACATGTTCCACTTCATTGTATGCACAAAATTTGGTAAAACATATTTGAGTCCAGCGGAGCCCCTATAATATTTCTCATCAATCAAGATATTGTCAGTTTTGGCCTGATGGCCTCACAAATTTATCATATTATTATAGCATCTCAAGTGGTCACCTATCCTACGAGTGCTCCCTCTGGAGCACAGGTAAATGTGAAGTTTCTCATAATACATCAAAAAATGTCTTAATACTTAAGAGTTTAGTTTCTTTATGCTTAAAGGCGGTTCACAAAATTTAGTTTTACATTATGCAAAATTTAGATATGGTTTAAATTCTCACTTTTTGTATGTTGAAATCATTTTTCAGTAGGATTTGTGAGCTATATGATGGAAAGGATATTATAGAATATCAGTATTGAGGCAAAAAACATGTTATGTTGTATATTTCTTGCAATTATCATTAAAATTACATTGTTTATTCTAGTCGTAACGATTAATAAAGAAAAACAAGTCCATACATGATATTCTGCGGTTACTTATTTTGCTTTAGTTTTTCATTTAAATTTTATAACATAATTCTTATTATTTATGTTACGTTGTTGATGCATTGTTGATTTTTATGGATATTTCTCTACATACATATTGCTTATATAATGTGAGCATGTTGTTGTTAGCTTATTTTCCTTTTTTTCTTAATTTGAACATTAAAATGTCATTTAAATTATTATATATCAACAAATATGTAAAATACATTCTTTAGTTAGAGGAAAACATATTTGCAGGTCTGTCGAGCGGCAAATCAATAAATTCACCATTATATTTATAAACAGGCGAACAGTTTGAGGTGGTTGAAGCTTATTAAAAAAGATTGTTGTAATGTTGTGGTGCAGCAAGTGGTGAGAGTTATAAATATATATTTTTTCCAAAAAATAAAACAACAGTTTTCTTACATCCAACGTACTTTAATAAATCAGTTTTTTTAAAAAAAAGGTTCCTAACACAAAATTTTTAGAAAGCAGCGAGAAAACAGTTCTCTAAATAGAACTGTGATGAGAGTTTGAAACACAAAATATACATATGTTGTCTCAAACGTGGATTTGAAATTAGTTATGAATTAGAAACTAATAATATATTTCATTTAAATATATAACATTCACTAAATCTTAAATATGACCAAACTGATGGGTGCTAGAAGATTTATGGCGGCATAATAATAGATTATTGTCTTAGTTTTGTACGAAGATTCAACATACACTCAAATAGAAGAAAACAATTAGTAGAGACACCATAAATTTTTACGTGGAAAACTCATAAAGGGAAAAAATCACGGGGCTTAGCCCAATTGTAAAAATCCACTATAAGTTGATGATTATAGAGATTCTTTATATCGGAAGTGAGAAAGAGTTATAAAGTCTTCTTAATAGCAACGTTGATGTTTGAATGAACTTGGTGCACGTAACGGGCAACAACCAATATCGATCAGTGGCGGCCGTCACATGGTGGTTGACGGAGGTTGGCGGTGGTCGACAGCTGTCGATGATGGTTAGCGGCGGTAAACAATGGCAGGAGTGATGTTGGACATCAATTTCTCAAAGCTTCAAGCTCTTTTCCAAGCTGAAAGCTCTCCTCCTCATGAGAGGGATGAGGCTCTATTTATAGAGTTCTGAGTACAAATAATCCAAGAATATGAACCGCTTTAATCAGACGGCTCAAAAAACTCCCCTTAAGCATACAACATTTGATGGATATTTAAGTGTCTTAATGATGTCAGAATTGAGTGATCTTGGGCTTGTTGGATTTTTTTCGTCGAGAGGCTTTATTCGACTATAAGCTCGCTTGATTTGACATCATCTCACTTTCCAAATGTATTCAGAAAACTTCCAAAAGCGGTTTAATGGCTTGATCAGGGCTCGATATGGTTAAGATTGGACCAATTTTGATATCATTAGGTCCATCTTGTCAAGCTAGTCGTATTGACTATAAATTTGCTGAAATCCGAGCACTATTATAAATTTATTCGGAGCTTTTATTAATATAACAATATAATATATACATATATAAACATGCATTGCAGGAAACAGCTCAATTTGTCAAGAGATTTTTGTGGTTTTCCCTTGCTCACATTTGAGACTTGTATAAAAAGACTTTATTGTTGGACTGGGCCCATGCTGTTTTTGTTGGGGGTATTGGGAATGGATTAAGGCTGCGTTTGGCACAGCTTATTTGCAACGGTGGTGTTTTCAAAACGCCAACAGTCTGTTTGGAAATCTCGTTTTTAGGGATTATTACAGAAATCACTTCTCAGTTTTGTATTAGACGCAGATCGCGGGGTCGACCCGTGATCGGCGTATAACAGTTGCTTTTATGATATTTACCCCCTGTTTGTTCGTTTGTATGCCCGAGCCCCTTTCCTCTCTGCGATCCGCGACATCCTCCCCTCCCGTTCATCTGCCCTAGCGTGGCTCGCAGCAAGCGGCGAGATCGGCCTGGTTCGAGGATCGGCGAGATCAGCGAGATCGGCTCTCTCCTCCGTTTATTTTCAGAATGCTCGCTCTCTCCCCCGTTCGGCTCGTTTCACTCGCACCATAGGCACCACACCGGAGCCCTGCAATCTTCTGTTTGTCACCTCCCGCGCCAAAGACCCACCTGCTCATCTCCCTGCACCGAACCAGCCCCTTCTCTCTCTCGCCCGGAAGGCTCGCCTGCTGGACCTTCCTCCTCCTCTGCCCTGCCAGAAACCGCGCCAGATCACCTATTCCTATCTCCTTGCTGCAACTGCTACTATATTGGGTATCATTTTCTCGACTCCCTCCGATTAAGGTCATATTTTTCTTACTCCCTTATTTTATCTCGTTCTATCAGTTTTCTTACTTCCTGCAAAGCTTCTATTGCTTGTCCTATGAATTGAAGTGCCTGCTTTGGGACGACTGTTTTTTTTTTATTTTATTTTTTGTAAGTGGAGAACGCTAATGTCTCGGTGATCGGAGATATTGGAAGGCATTGCATTTTATTTGATTTTAAGTTTTTTAACAATGCCTTTATTACTGCGACAGATTGGCATTGCTTCGTTTTTATGGAAATGTTTTGATTTGTTTACTTCTTATTGTTATACTTCTCATTTTTCTAATGCTACTGTTTTGCTTTCCTTGATAGAATTGATAAATTTTGGTGGAATAGGGGCAGATTATTCAGAACAGTGGCAGATCTGTCATTTAGCCACAAACAGCTTCAATTCAGTTGTTTTCCAAACGTTCAAACCAAACAGACAGACAGATTATCCGGACAAACTGATTATCAGCAGATTATCAGGATAATCTGCTTTTCCTAATAATCTGGATAATCTGCAGCTGTGCCAAACAAATCCTAAGTTGTGAATAAGGAACGATGGGAGTAAGGAGAGCCGGTACAGTGCGCAAGGAGTGGTGAAATTCAGCTTTTTTTTTTAGAATTTGGAACGAGGAATGTGTAATACCATAAAGAGAGAGTTAAGGACAAAAGCCGGAAGCTGAAATGATAAGAGAATTAAAAATATATTTCATTTTTTTTCATGACTAAATTTATTTTTGGTTATGAATATTAGTCTATGAGTATAGGCAAGACGTAGAGGATAGAAGTGGATTCCCCGACTCTACCTAGAAGATGGTCTGGATTTTCTCAGATGAAGAAAGTCGTCTAGACCTACGTATCAAATGATTAACGAGATCCTCTTTCATGTTGAGATGTAGAAGAATGTTGTCCCATCCTATGAGATCTTCTTTTCTGAAGATGGTGCAGAGGAATGCCGTCCTCAACCTGTGTGGCAAACGACCAACGAGATGTTCTTTTAAGTTGCTGTGAAGAAGAAAATCATCTCCTTCCTGTGTAGCGGCGATCAACGGGATCCTGTTTAGTGCTGCAACATAGAAGAAAGTTGCCACCGTCCTGCATAGCAGGGGACCAATGAGATCTTCTTTCTTGAAGAATGTACAGAGGGAAATCGTTCTCAACCTGTGTAGCTGACAATAAACGATAACATCTTTCATGCTGTTGTGAAGGATAAAATTATCATCGTACCTGCCTAGCTGGTGACTAGGTATATTCTTGCTTATTGCTACTGCGCATTTCGATAAAGATGAAGAAATGCTGGAGTTTTCTCGCTGCACTTTGAAGTTGAGATATTCAAGCTTATGTAGTGGTGATATCTGAAAACCCCCTAAAGATCAGAAGAAGAACTGAAATTTTGTGAAGGCGGTGCCGACTCCATTCAAGGATAAACTGATTTGTTATTGTCTTTATACAAATATATGTTGGTCTTTGTAGCCTTTCAATTTCTTGATGTGACATTTGTGCACAATGATTATGCGTTCTTCTATATGTTTTTTCTTCTGCACGATGCAAGAAAATTTGGACGTTGCTTTTAAGGTTGCTTTTGTCTATCCTTCTGAGTCAAAGTTGCTCATTTTGAAATGTTTTTGCCCCGCTTCTAAGGTATTGTTACCCAACTTCTGGGTAGTGGCGTCGACCTATTAAGAGACTTATGTCTTATGCGGTTTTTTGACTTTTCAAACATGCAAAAATGTGCAATCAAGGTTAGCAATTGCACTTTATATATAAAAAGAATTACTTACCTTTATATGTGCTTTCTGAAATTTGTATCCTCTTAAGTGTGTATATTATGGTACTTGTGCTTTCTCAGGCTTATGCTTTTTAGAAGCTTGAAATATGTTAATGTTTTATAAGGATCGTAAACTTCGGAGGTCCTTGATGTACTTGTGCCTCCTAGAACTTGTAGCCTTCTAACGTCATTGATGTACACGTGCCTTTTGAGGCTTGTAACCTTCTGAGATCTTTGATATACTTGTGTCTCCTGAGGCTTATAATCTTATGAGGTCTTTAGGTGGAGATCATATCAACCACTTGTTCTCGTAGAGTCTTTTTAGTGAGGATCCTGCCCACTATTAGCTTTCCATCGAGACTTGCCTCTTCATCTCGTCTTCCAAGGGCATGGTAGCTTCTCATTGAGTCTTGTCTCTTTGGTTAGAATTCTAGGAGTTCTATAACTTCCTATCGAGCATTACCTCTTGGACTCAACTTCTCGGAGTACTGTATCTTCCTATCATGTTTTTCCACTTAGGCTCGACTTTCAGGAGTATTGTATCTTTCCATCAAGTTTTGCCACTTGGGCTTGACTTCCATAGACATGATTGGAGACCTTGTCTGCCACTGCAAATGCTCAAAATTTTCAATGTTATTAGCAGAAGTGTGTATCTGGCGATTGTAGTCTGTGTTGGAGCATAGTTGAAAGAAGAATCCATTAAGGATGTAAGGAACATCCTGGATTATATAGCCAAAGACGCTCAATAACGTTACCGCGTAATGGACAAAGTCATATGAAATCCACTGAGGATGGTTAACCTATCTGAGGTTGTTATTGAAGCTTCTACTTGATGACTGTAACTTGTTATAGAAGAGGTCAAAGAAAATCCAACAATAATTTTTACCTATCTGAGACTGTTAGTCGAAACTTGTGCGTGATGAATATAAAGTGTGATGGAAGAGGTCAAAACGAGTCCTCCTGGGATCTATAAAGCCCATAATGAGGTGTCAGATGCTCTGTGTTTTTTGAACCAAATATTTTCTTTAAAATATGGTTGCATTCTACTTGACGACCGTAACTTGTTATGGACGAGGTCAAAGAAAATCGACCAATGATTTTTTACCTATCTGAGACTGTTAGTTGAAACTTGTTCTTGATGACTATAGAGTGTGATGGAAGAGGTCGAAACGAGTCCCCTTGGGATCGATAAAGCCCATAATGAGGTGTCAGATGCTCTGTTTTTTTCGAACCAAATATTTTCTTTAAAATATGGTTGCATTCAGACTTAAGAATAATATTTGGCAACTTGTTTGTTGTTGTTTTTGAATAGTTTACCACCCATGTATTGAGTCTTGAGGAGATCAGCTTTCTGATCCTATTGAAGAGGAACTTCAGTACGATGTGGAGATGCCGAGGAAGCATAATTTGCAGTGAAGATTGCCCCATAGTCTAAGAGTGATTCTCGAAAACTTCTAGCCTAAATGAAATTTAGGATGACTAACTCACCAGTGTTGTGCCCGGGATGTTAACATGAATGACTTTTCGAGACCGCAGTGAAGGTTTCCGCTTAGCCTATAAAAAGCGGTTAAAGAATTTGTATCTAAATTGGATGCAATAAACAACCCCACTACATCATGTTCGGGAAGTTGACATGAACGACCTTTCGAGATTACAGTAAAACTTGCCCCTCACATCAAAGAATTCTCTAGTGATGATCTTGAAAATTCAAAGGAGATTCCTTCACTAGTTGAATAATGTAAATCATTGGGAAATGAAGTACGGGCCCAGCGACTCAGAGTTGAAGACAGTGGCGAATGGCGTTTCGTTTCACACAAAAGAGTCAAAATGTTGTGTGTTAGAGTAATAGATTATTGTCTTTATGTTGCACCAAATATCAACACACACTAAAATAAAATAAAAAAACAACCAATCGAGACACCAAAAGTTCTTATGTGAAAAACCTATAAATGGAAGAAACCACGGGGCATAGCCCACTTGTAAAGAGTTACCATAAGCTCATGATTATAGAGACTCATTATCCCACATGTGAGAAAGATAAGGTTATTAAAGTCTTTTGAATTACAACGTCGACGTGAAAATGAACTTATTGCAAGGAACGAAAGGTGACCGATGACGATTGGTGACGGTCGGCAGGTGGTTGTTGATGGAGGTCGACGACGGTCAGCAGCGGTCAACAGTGGTGAGAGTGATGCTTGACTTCAGCTCCTCAAAGCTTCAAGCTCTTTCTCAAGCCTCAAGCTCTCCTCGTTATGAGATGTGTGTGGCTCTATTTATTGAGTTTCAAGTGCAATTAATGTATGAATATGAACCACTTTGATCGGATTGTTTCAGAAAGACTTCCCTTGATCAGACTGTTTCAAAAAGGCTTATCTTCATCAGACGAGGTTTGATGGATATTTGAGTGCCTTAATGATGTTAGAATTAAGCGATCTTGGGCTCGTAAGATTTATTTTGTCGATACACATGATTCGACTATAAGCTTGCCATATTGGACTTTATAAATGTATTCAGAAAGCTTTACATGTATCCAGAAAGCTTTCAAAAATAGTTTAATGGCTTGGTTGGTGCTTGTATTGGTTCAAATTGGATCAATTTTGGTACAATTGAGTCCGTCTCGTCGAGCTGGTTAATTTGATTACAAGCTTGCAAAAATCGGAGCGTTGTATGACTTTTTATTGAGTTTTGAATGTTTCTTACTTATAAGGTTGCCTCGAGATACATACTTACCGGATAATGGGAATTATTGATGAGGTATCAAATTTTAAAATAATTTAAGAGAAAGTAATGTATTACAAATTTAATCACATATATTTTTACATTGTAATATTAAAAGTTTTAAACGGAACGCATCAATTTAAAATTATAATAAACTACAGTAAATTTCATTTTCTCAAAGTTTATTTCAAGCTACGAATTCAGTTGACACGAGTATATATTGTTAAATCTCTGTGTTCTTCTTCTGATTTTGCGTTTTGTTCGCCCTGAACTGCATAACATATATTTCAAAATAACTGAAATGTTATCTAAGTTTTTCGCTTATCAGATAGCAAAATAGCATTATTTTGTATAAAAATTTTGAAGTTAGCTCTTCTAATTAGAACAACAAAAAATACAAATTAATTGTTTAGATAGTTAAAAAGAAAACACAAAGCATAAAGTCACTATTTCTACATTCTGAAAAATTGTGCTAGTCGGCTTGACCCCGAACCAGTAGGGATGAATAGAGACGACTTAAGTTATCGGGTTGCACCAAAGTCCTCTGTGGGAATATCAATAATTTTATTTTAATATGTTATGCCACCCAAGTCTTTCATGTCACATAAAAAATACTATCATTTTAATTAAAAAAAATAAAATACACCTTTCATGTATATAAAGGTGATGGTATATCTGTAAACATTGAAGTTTATGTGTTCGATGTGTAAATACGTAAGAATTGTTTACTATGTTTGTAAATCTTTCCGTCAATCCGTGCCTAAGAAGGCAAGCTCTCATCTTTCTCCTCCCTTCTGCTCGAGCTACAGACATCAAAAACTCCCATCTTTCTCCTCTCGCTCGACCTAGTTGGGAAGGCAACGACTTATCATGATCATTAAAGACCTCTGAAACTCCCTCCGAGATGGCTCTGACGGAGAAGAAGCCCGCTGAGAAGCCATGATCAAGCCTGCCATAGAGAAGAAGTCCTGCGAGAAGGCGGAGAGCATCATGAATTCCTTCATCAATGATTCATAGTGGTAGAGTAATAGATTATCGTCTTAGCATTACACGGGAATTTAACACACACAAATAAAATGAAACAAACGATAGAAAAAACATAAGTTTTTATGTGAAAAACCCGGAAAAGAAAAAAAATCACGGGATCTAACTCTGCTAAAGAAATCTACTATAAACTGGAGAATAAAAGTGCAGTCACTTGTCTCACATGTGAGAAAATGGTACACATTCTTCCGAGTTATAAAATTAGTGCGCAGATGAATTTGTCGCAAGAAGTGAGCGGCGGTCGATGCTGGTCACTGGAGACCGACGAGTAATGGTCGGCAGTGGTTAGCAGCTATCGATAACTGGTGCAATTAATGCATGAATATGAACCATATTAATCGAACGGTCCAGAGAACTTCCTTTAATCATACGGCGGTTAATGGACATTTGAGTGTCTTAATGATGTCAGAATTCAGTCATCTTTGGCTTGTTGGATTCGTCTTATCGAGATACTCGATTAAAAAATGAGCTCATCAGATTCAGCATCCGTTTGACCTACCAAATATGCTCGAAAAACTCCCAAAAGCAATTTAATATCATGATCGGGGCTTGATTTGTCTCGAAATGAACGAATTTTGGTACCATTGTGTTCGTCTTGTACAGTCTGTTAGTTTGACTATAAGTTTGTTGAAATCAGACATCTGGATGACTTTTAATTGAAGTTTGAATGTTCTTGCTCAAAAAACTACATCGAGATTCATATTATATCTTGAAATTCATTCTGGATGATAGATATGTATTGATGACATATCAATATGCATGTAAATATCAAAGTTAATTAAATGTTAGATATGTAATTATACAAATATTGTGCGGTATGTCTGAACATGCCTAAAATTTAATGCAATGTTATATAAGAAATCTGATTCATTCAAATGAACATAGAATCGCATAAATTAGTCCCCATCAATTAAACAAATAACATTATAATTCATTTTAGTGAACTAATTTTTCTAATTTAAATCCATAATTTTTTATAAGCACCGCAGTACAATCAATGAAATAAATTATATCAATATATAAATTAATTTTCCGGCCAAAATATGTATAAAAATATTTAAATCCGTTTTAGTATTCACACATTCCCCGCATAATAAATAAAAGAATTATGCGGTCAATTTTAACCCCTTCTTATTGGAATATTTACGCAGAAGTTTTCCAAAGTAAATTGACCCCGTCTGCGTTGGACTATGATTTGTTTTTATTCTTTGAATAAATTGAGAAGACTAAGCCCATCTTCTTTATCGCATATACACGTGACATGACGCGTTTTCTAGTATTCTGATTTGGCAACATATAGACTTTATGCTTCCTAGAAGTCAAATGTCAACCTCTTTGGTATTTAGTTGTTATAAATTTATTTCTTCATGTTACTATGTAATTACTAGAAAATTTTACATACATACAATACAATCTGCATCTTTTTCCATATATACCATCTAAATTTATAATATTTAGACTTTTAGGATCTGTTCGAGGCAGCTGTAACTTATTGAATAATATGCTGATAAGCTGATTAAAAATAATCTGCTGATAAGCTAAGTGTAGTGGCTATTACAAAATTTTATTTTTTTGAAAAAATCAAACCTCAGCCAGAAAGCTACCACCGCATATAGATAGGTGCGGTGTGAAAAAGCTATTTTCTGCGTTTTGAAAACGCATAAACTGTCAAAACGCAGTTTACCCAAATAGGTCAAGTGCATTTTCAAAACACCATCACACCAAATAAACTGCCCCCAAACGGATCCTTAAATACTTTGAGATCATAAATGTTTGATGATAATGATATTTTTGATTTGATGTTGCAAATTTTTGTTGAGCATTGTAATAATGAAAGTTTAAGTCTTAGATATATAAATGCATAATTTAAAACAATATTTCCACATTTGTTAAAAAAATGCTCATTTAGACTTTTAAAAAACTAATTTAATTTTATAGTTATGAAGAATAGATATATAAATGTTACTAATGGCTCTTTCCTTGCCACTCTTCAAGAGATACCTGTATTTTATCGCCAACATATAATGGTGCACCATATCTAAGATTGAATAAATTGTACAACACTCTCGGGGACAGATTCTCTAGGTTTTCATTTGCATACGTTTATTTTGTGTTTAATGGGGATCTTCTTTTCGAACGCTATACTCTTTATTTTGGATTAATGAAATGACCTCCGGGATTCTTTATATATAGATACACACACGCTTGAGTATGAATATATTGATACAGGTTATTGAATCAAAATTAGAAGATCAAAAATTGTATTGAAAGAACAAGAAATTCTATACTCTTTGGATCGAGATAATAAAATTTAAATTATTTTAAATTGATTTAAATAAATAAATAATAATTTTCACAATTCAATATAAAATATGGCAATTAATAAAAACTCAATTTTTAATTTTATGAATATGATTTTAAATCAAAATCATGAGAGTTGATATTTTAATTAGCTTGTTTAATTTAAATATTTTATTTATAGTTGTCTAATCAAATCTATCAAATTAAAAACTGATTATGAGGATTAGGGGGGCAATTCAAATTTTTACTTATAATGTGAGAGCAATTTGGGCAATTGATTCCAAATTTTAGGTTTAAATGTATAAATTCTTATTTACTTAAATATCTAACACTTGAATCTTTAATTTTGATGTACACACATTTTACGAAAATTTTTATCATAGTATTTATTTATTTTTTGTGAATTTCACTTAATTTTTTTTCTATTTATAAGTTATTTATACAAAATAATTATATTTACAAATAAATGAGTTTTTTCTTTTTTATTCGTCAAGGATGTGTGACCAAAAAATAATAGGAAAAAGAGCTACGTGCGGAGTCTCATCCCAACCGCACATCGTGCTAATCATGTATGGGAGTGGATCTCTCTGCAATTTTTTTTTTTTAATTTTGATCTGCCGTGATATGCTGCTGGAATCGGGACTCCGCACGTAACTCTACGTGCAGAGTCCTAATATAATATTTTTTTCAAAGAAAAGACGTACCTACGTGGGGCCGAGCATTTCTACAGATAGGGCTGTAAACAAGCCGAGCTTGAGCGAGCTCAGGCTCGGCTCGTGTTCGGCTCGTTCGAAATTAGCTCGGCTCGTGTTCGGCTCGTGTTCGAAATGGCTCGTGAAAGGTGTGTTCGTGTTCGGCTCGAATTAAATATTCTTGTTCGTGTTCGGCTCGAATTAAATATTCTTGTTCGTGTTCGGCTCGTGTTCGGCTCGAAATTGGCTCGTTAAAATTAATTGGAAAAATATATGTCTAGCGCAAGATTCGAACCTAGACCAAATGAATGGAAACAAGAAGCATAACCACGCTACCACACAAGCAGTTATGATTTAAACTTAAATATAAATATATATAATATATTAATATATAATAATATATATAATAAATTATTATATAAATAATTATATGATTATTTTTTTATTTCGAGCCAATCCGAGCCGAACACGAGCGAACAAACAGTTGTTTGTATTCGGCTCGTTAACATTTCGAGCTTAAAAATTTGTTCGAGCCGAACACAAGTCTGTTCGCGAACAACGAGCCAAATTGCCAGCCCTATCTACGGAGAGGAAGCAAACATAATCTGCGTTGCATTTGAATATACAATACGAATAGCGCCGAACATTTGTATATGAAAATAATAATAATAATAATAATAATAAATGGATACCTTAAAAACCTCCATTTAATAATTGACATTTATATAAAGAAAGTAGGTCGGCACGCAAATGGCTGGAGTCCGCGTGGGGGCCATGGCTAGGGGAGTTGACTGCGCGACCATGAAAGGGCGAGGGCGTAAGAGGGCCTTCGCAGTCCTCCCCCTCCCCCACCGCCCAACCCCCTCTTTTTCTATCCGGCGGTGGGGAAAGAATCAGAAAACATTATAATAATGAAAATTAAAAGTAGAAATCAAAGCATGCATTTCACATTTATTTGCATGGAATGCTTAGTCCATCATGGTTAGAGACGCTTTGATTAGATATTTCGTATATTAGGGTTTCGAATTTTTAGTTTTAGAGTTATTTGATAGGTTATAAATCAAATATAATATGTGCTTAAAAGGTTAAAATGGTCCTTCCCAAAAGGTTACGTAGACCCCCTCTCTTCACTCGAAGGAGAAACAAGAATAAGAGGAATTTTAGAACATATTCTCAAATGAAGAGCCGACAGAAAGCACCAACCTCCATACATGTTGATCATAGTCGATCTCTATCGGCCGCTATCGCCTGCCGGCGCTAACCACCAGTCAACGGTAACCTTTATCGCAATCACTTCATTCCAAATACGAGTGTTACATCTAACACATGTATTGAAGATTTGACAATAATCATTGACCTCTGTAGTAGCTGACTGTCAACGAACACCACCTGTTGGGCACCTTTGACCGCTGTCAGCTGTCACTGCAAGCCTCCACCGACCACTGACAACCCATGTTTTCAATGATTGTATTATAAATATGATTGTTGTGTCTAATACGTGTATTGAAAACCCGACCACAACTACCAACATTCATGGTCAACGGTCGTCATTGCAGCCACCGACAATAGCTTTTATGCAACCAACTATGAGCTTTGTAGCTAACACTATTGTTGCAACTTCCAACTACATCTTCAATATCAATTATTGCTATTGCGTACCACTGACTACAATATTTATGAGCAAGTATTACATTTGTAGCAACCAACTATACTCTTTGTGACCAATTATTTCTATTAAGTTTCCAATTACGACCCCTGTGGCCAGCCACCAGTATTTCAACCATTGACTACAACATTTATGACCAACAATTGCCTTTCTAGCAACATATTATGACATTTGTGGACAATTATTGTTGTTGCAGCTTCCAACTACAACTTCTATGATCAAGTATCGCTATTGCAGCCACCAACTACATCTTTTACAACTAATTACCGTCTTTGTAGCAAGCAACTGCAGTTTTTATGGTCAACTACCATTGTTACAGTTTTTAATTAATTATGTCATATGTGGCCAACTATCGCTACTACGGCCACTAACTACAGTATTTATGGTCAACAATGGCCATTGTAGCAACAAACTACAACATTTTTTTGGCTAACTATTGCTATTACAACAAAAAAACTATGTTGTTAAAGCACAGTTATGACTATAACTAAATTACTACTTTACACATGTAATTGTCAGCTTTGTAATTCTATGCTCTCTAATTCAATAGATAAATAGATAATATATTTGTAATTACATAGTAGATTATTTTGACCGAACAATCTTTCTTAAATTTTTTTGAATAAAAATATTGATGTCTCTTCAAATTATTTTTCATTTAGCTATGTACCCTACTGTCACATCTTCTGACACACAACAAGAAGCATTATTATTGCTCTCAAGATTTACTTCGAGACTCTTCTTGATATTTTTTAAGCAATACTCACTGATAGAAAAATATGCATTAATATATTGAACGTTGTTTTACATAGCATTAAGCTTTATCTTGCCGTTTATTAAGCTATGACTCAAGCCTGAGTTAAATTTTCTCGTCGTTCCATTAAAAATTGTTCTCTCATTTAAAAAAAAAATTCCTAGAAATTCAATATTCTTATTTAATCATCTTCAAATATGAGATTTAGATTGTTTCTTAGATCTATAATTTAAACAAAAACAAACAAAAAAATGGTGATCAAATTGATCAATTTTAATAAAAATTTGATTGTTAATTGAACTTGATGTAAATATAGATAGCATATAATCTCTCCCAATAAAAAGTAATGTTTTTATATAAATTTTCTTGGAAGAAATTCTATTGAAAATGCTATACATCAAAATGGTGTCAATGTAGATCTCACAGGGATCCAACGGTCCATAACAAGGAAGCATGATGAAGGAAGACCCCGTGCAAGGAGATCACGGGACCGGTGCCGACCAAACCAAGCCAATCGATTTAAAAATAGATGTGAAGATGGTTGACCAGTACCAGCCAAGCAGCTCACTTGGAAGGTCATCAGGAGACCATTTAATCTCTGACCAAGAGAAAGCCGACTTGATGTGAAAGTTAATCCCACGAAAGAGCTGACCCGATGAAATTGTCGTTTCCATAACATCTTCAACCATTCAGAGGAAATCAAAAGACTTTTCATCTAGAATGGGATCTTTGAGCCCACCAAGTTTGAGCGACTGAGCCAAGTCATTCAAGTCCTACCGACTAAAATAGTCGAGTGAGAGAGCCAGGTCGATCGAGCCCTATCGATCGAGATAATCGATCGTGTTGAGAAACCAATCTCAACTGATCGAGCTGCAATGACCGATCAGAAAAAAGGATCAGATGATGTGTCATCATATATGAAATACTGGAAATACCCACCGTAAACCCCTTCCATATGCAAGCAAAAATGTAATATCACTGTTACATTAAATCTTCCATAAATAAGGAAAGCATTTAGTGTAAGAGGGGCTCCCCATCAACATAATTTTACTGTTCATTATAGAGATTATATCTCCACTCTTTCTCCCTCCAAAATTCTACTATTCTCTCAAGTTTTAATAATTTGTTCAGTGAGATTCACAGATAAATTTACTGATACGTCACCAACAAATTTTCATCATCTGGCACGAATCTCGATGCAATCTTTTGAGCAAAAAATATTCAAATGTTGATGAAAAGTCATCTAGAGCTCTGATTTAGCAAACTTATAGTCAAACTGACCGGCTCAATGAAACGGACCCAATGATATCAAAACTAGTTCAATTCGAGTCAAATCAAGCCTGACAACTTTTAGAAGATTTTCGGACACATTGGAAGGTCAAATGGATGCCGACACTAGCAAGCCCATACTCGAATCGAGCGTCTCAACAAGACGAATCCAACGAGCCCAAGATCACTCAATTCTGACATCGTTAAAGCCATCAAACGCCCCTTAAATGTCGTCTGGTCAAGGGGAGCCCTCTGAACCATCCAATCAAAATTGCTGCATTAATTGCACCCGGAATACTATAAATAGACCCCCAACCCTCAAGGTGTTGGGGGGGGGGGAGGGAGAAACCTAGAGAGAACATGAGACCTTGAGGAGAAGCTGCAGCTTAGCACCACCGTCGATCGTCGTCAACCACCACCGACCGCCGTCAACCACCGCGGATCTCCGTCGACTACTGCCGACCTCCGTCATCGTCGACCTCCGTCACCGTCGACCTTCGTCACCATTGACCTTTGTCACCGTCGACCACGCCTACCTTCGTCGACTACCGCCGACCTTCGTCGACTACCGCCGACCTTCGTCGACTACCGCCGACCTTCGTCGACCTCCGTCACTGTCAACCTCCATCAGTTATCGTCAATCACCACCAACCAGACGCCATTCGTCGACATTGTTGTCTGAAAAATATAATTACTCTCTCCCGTCTGTGGGACGTGAGATTTTTGTAATCATCAATCAATAGTGGATTTTCACAACTGGGCCAGGCCCCGTGGTTTTTCCCTTTATGGGTTTTCCACGTAAAAACTTCTGGAGTCGTCACCGTTTATTTTTTTTTCATCTGTGTGTGTGTTGAATTCTCGTACAATGCTAAGACGATAATCAATACTCTACTGCCGCGAATTTTCCAGCACGCATCATTTACATTTAACATGTTTAAAATGTGCTGTTACTTGCAATAAATTTAACCTGACCGCTCTTATATTAGAAAATTAATGAAATAATTATCCTAAAATTATTTTTAATGCTTGAAGATGTATCCTCTATTAGTTATTCTCAAACAGTACATAAAAAGTTGCCATCATATTATTTACAGGAATTATGTATTTACATATTCACACACCTAAACCTTCATATTTACATACAAAATATAAAATATTGCTGTAAACACAGAAGCATGTATTTCACATCTGCCGATGACTTGGAATTTCTTTGTCTATTATTCAAAAGTAAGATTACGGCCGCAAATAGTCAGTTTTTTCGTCTGTCTCGCTATCATCGAATTTCACGTTGTGTCGTTTTTTCAATTTGAACACAAATTTTTTATTCTTTTACAAACCCCAAAGAACGATAATTTTTTGTTTAGTTCTGTTCGAGAGAAGTTTCCAAAATATGCTTATTATCGCCCAATTGGGTATGGATCGACCGAAATCTAGACTGACCCAATTCCGAAATTGATCTAGAGGATTTGACGAAGACGTGTGGTCTAGCATATATATCTAAATAGAGGCATTTGCATAACGTCCTTCAGTGAGGTCCTCTGACCTCCCTTATATACATATTAAAAAATAAATAATGTATATATACTGCAAGGAGATTGTGAGGCCAACCTGACCTAGCGAGTCGAGTAATGCGAGCAAAGTCAACCAGGCCAAAACCAACCGAGCCAAAAGACAGATAAGAAGATGACTGGGTGATCTAAGTGTGACTCATTCGACTGGAAATGAGTTAAGAGAGCGTTTGTGCCATCTACAGTAGGAAAGCCGACTTGATGAGATAGTCTGTCGTGCAGTGGAGCCGACCCATCGGAAGAGCCAATTCCACAAAGTATCCTTGACCAACCAACAGAGACTAAAAAACATCTTACAAAATTTTATCTAAATGTATATAAACAAATATAGTGATTTTAAAATACCATTTTAGCAAGTAAATCTTATAGATTCAAAATTTTTGAATGTCTGCATGACTTAATCTTATTTTCAGGTTTCTGCAACCATGTTAAGAATTAATTTGACTAGGAAAAGCCCGAGTTATTTGTTTACAAGAATTAACATATATTTTGCTATATCTATATTTGGCTTAAATATCATTGTAATCAAAATATGTCAGTGCAAATTCGAAAGAGATCTAATAGTCATGAGCAAAAAAGTACCACGAAGCAGAGCCCACAGACAGACGACCATAAGACTTATTTATCTGACCAAATGCAGTCTCCCGAGCCAAAATCGTGAAAGTCAAAGCGACCAAGTCACAAAAGATGACTGAAAGATTTGAATTACAGCCTTTCGTTCAGAAGCGAACGGAGATATTCAAGCCAGCTGATACGAAGAACCAACTCTAGGGAAATCTTAGCTCCTCAACACCTCCAATCATACTAGAGATGCCCAAAAACTCTCCCATTTATTATTAAGACTCGACAACCCAGACTAACTCAGCCGACCAAACCAATCATGTGTGATCCGAAGCCTATCAGACTTATCCTATTGGCAATGTCAACTAAGCCTAGCTGACCGAACAAGCCCTGCCAAGCCGAAGCCATTACAAGCACAACCGATCGAGTCAGAGAGTTGTCAAACAATAGACTTATAGTGTAAAATTTTAAAATACCCTATGCAACCAAATTAAAGCAAGAGCAAAAAATAAACTATCACTATATTATACGCTCTTCCCGTATCTATAAGGCGATCTCTTTATAAATTTTATAAAGAAGATAGCCAAATCAGCCAAAAAGAATGGGAAAGTTCAACACCAATGACATGACTACTCTCTCTCTCTCTCTCTCAAGTTCTATTCCTCGCGCTCTTGAATCTCAAGAGATCCTCAAATCGGAGAAAATATTATGTCCGGATACCATATATGCAAACGAGGTCAAGAATTTAACCACGCCACTGTGTAGACAGAATATTTTATCCTCAACTTGAAGGATTTTAGGAATTAGGATGCAAGAAGGAGAGAAAAATGAGGGTTTTAGAAATTTGGACGCAGTAACGCGAAAGAGAGAATTTTGTAATCTTTGCAGCAAATCTAATTTTTAATTCATTTATAATTAATAAAAAAAAATTGAAAATTTACATCTTGATTAACTTATACAATCAAGAAATTTACACATATTTAAAATATATTAAGTAGACTAATATCAAGAAGAAAATATATAATTATAATTATTCTTAAAACATAGTAAATTATAAATTATAATTATACATTAAAATCTATATGATAATTTTTTAAATTTAATATATAACATTAAATAATTTACTTAAAATCACGGATTGTTTTCTTCTTTTCTCTTTTCCTCGGCATAATTGGAATATTATTGTGCCCCACGTTGTGCTGGACTGCAAAAGAAAAACATAAGCCGAGAATATTGAAACATTAACGAGAAATTATTATGTATGAAATATTAAAAACTATAACATATAATGGCAGATAAGTCAAGAAGACTTCCCTTTCCTAGTCCCATCAACTTGCATCCTCTGCCTTCTCCTATAAGAGCTTGACTTTGACGCCTAACATTGACAAAAAAGAAATCATCTCATGGCCGACATGCAAATGGAAACTTTCCCCCTCATTCACTAATCAAATTGGTTCCCCTCTTATGTAGTTTGAACTCAAATTTTATTCTCAGCAACTGGCTGAGATCGTATGAACCTGATAAATCTCCATATATATATAGTAAGAAATAGCATCATCTTTTCTTCTTATTATAAGCAAAGTTTCTCGCTTGGTCCTCTTCTTCCTCCTCTTCAATAGTATCGATTAACATCACCATGGAAGCTGCAGCTTCCACTGTGAACCTCGAGCTCAGCGTCAGCCCAGCAGGCCTCAGTGATGCAGGATTGTCGCCTAATCAGACACCGGCTCCAGAAGAGGTTAGCTTTTAATTCTTCCTCTGACGCCATTCTTAAGCATGCTTAACTATAAAGCTCTCATTTTTACTGTATTATTCCACAGTCTATGTTCATTAAAGAGAAACTTAGCAGAATAAAAGAAGATAATAGGAAGTTGAATGAGATGCTATGTGACATGAGCTTGAACTACAGCATCCTTCAAAATAAGCTTTTTGATTTGCTGAACTCGTGGTCTTCGGAGAAGGTGGCCGAAACGTGCTCTCCCATCAGAAAAAGGAAGAGCGACAGCCTTGAATCGGAGGGCTATGAAGATGCCAACAATGGAGTTGACCCGTATGTGGAGAGCTCGAAAAGTGACTTAGAATCTTGCAAGAGATTGAGGGTGGATTCTAAGTCCAATATCTCAAAGATTTGCGTGCGAACAGATCCAGCTGAGACAGGCTTGGTGAGCATATTTTCGAATCGAAGATAGATTGATTGATTCGTATTAGCCTTAATTCTGATTTATGTTCACAGATTGTCAAGGATGGTTATCAGTGGAGAAAATATGGACAGAAGGTTACAAGAGACAACCCATCACCAAGAGCTTATTTTCGATGTTCCTTTGCTCCTTCATGTCCTGTTAAGAAGAAGGTGGGCAAAACATTGACATGCAGAGACATTCATGATTTAGTAAATTTGTAACATACAAGCTATTGTGGGTGCAAAATCATGAAAATTTAATGGTGATTTTGCAGGTGCAAAGAAGTGTTAATGATCTATCGCTCATAGTCGCGACATACGAGGGTGAGCACAACCATAAGGCTCCCTTGCAAAGTCAAGGTTCTTGTAGAGTGAGCCATGTCAGTAGTGACATCCCTTCCTCTGTAACCATAAACTCAATTGCGGCGGAGCTCACTGATGAAAAATTGAATGTTGATGTGACAAACGCTGGCGGGGAGATGAAGTCTATAGAGTTTCAGAGGGTTATGATTGAGCAGATGGCGGCAGCGTTGGCGAAAGATCCAAACTTTAGAGCAAAATTAGCAAATGCTATATCTGGGAGGATCTTTGAGCTCCAATATAAAAATTGATCGCAAAATTTCATCTTTTTTTACTTTCTGAACTTTATGTCATCGCGTAGATAAACTTTTGTGATATATTAATGGACTGTTGACTGCCTAACTTGGACTTCAAAAGAGCAGATGCTTGATTACCTTTAAGTATTCTCTCCAGTTAGGCATGTCGAAAGCAAGTGGGATAATTTAAGAAGACAGATTTTCTTTAAAAAAAGCAGTTCTGCAGTTCAATTTGGACTTGAATTTCTCTTATTACCTTATTAAATTTTGATAAATGAACAGATACAATGGATTCATAATTCTGAAGTCTATCCAGTACCAAAAGAAAAAACTTCGATTATGTTTATTCACCGTGATCAGCTACAGATAGCTGCAGCAGCTGCTGTTCTTCTCGTTAGGAGTTTTTCAAAGTTTTGATTGAAGTATTCAATTGAAATTAAGGTCTTCTTAATTATGCCTGGTGAATTCACTATAGATGATTGGAAGAGCATTAGCCTCATTAAATAATTTCTAGTAGCAGCAAGATCTTGCTTGATATTATCACATGCGATAATGAATGCCAGTTTGAACATATATTTTTCATTTACCGTTTGATTAACTGAGAACCTAAGGAAATCTGGATTTTCTGCATGGTTTTTTACCCTCTTTTGCAGCAATTTAATTAAGCTGTTGCGAAATATACCTGCAACAGTTATAAAAACACTAGAAATTTATTACAAAATGCATTCTAGTGGTTTCATAAACATTGAGTTAGGGTATCTATTGTAGAGATTTTAACTGCTGTAAGACTGCAGCGATTATAAACATACAAGATTTTATTCTCTTGCAACAATTTTAATTATTACAGACCAAGGAATGATGTTTATGTGTTAGTTAAAACTACTAATAAAAATTCTTAACAAGGATTTAAATCGTTGTTAAATAATCCTATTACTATTATGCATACAATATTGTTGGATCCTGAACTGTTCGTGAATCCACACCATCAAGGAAAGGAAAGATTTGAAATAAGGATGGTTTTGGAGCTAAAACCATAGGAAAGAAATAAATGATGATGAGCTACTTTATAATGGGGATCTTCTCCTTATGTTACAAATCAAGTTATTGTTACACACAAATCACATTAGATCATCAATCTATCTCTCTATATTCTTTTGGTGACCCATTATATTTAATATTATCTTGATAACAACTTCATTGATAAACCATTTCTTATAAACATATTTCTTCACGCTTTGCTTTCTTGCGCCATCTTTGCGAATCATGTGGCGAGTTGATTTTCTTAGCCGAGTTGATCTTACTTAGCCCAAGGGGTGAGTTAACATTCTTTGGTAAGTGAT
The DNA here is from genome assembly GCA_022702705.1 of Papilionanthe hookeriana x Papilionanthe teres. Taxonomy (NCBI): domain Eukaryota; kingdom Viridiplantae; phylum Streptophyta; class Magnoliopsida; order Asparagales; family Orchidaceae; genus Papilionanthe; species Papilionanthe hookeriana x Papilionanthe teres. The sequence goes on along the minus strand of CM040435.1, from coordinate 12,966,101 downwards.
CTAGCTCTCTCAATCTAGATGAGCATCCTTGCACTGATCACTATAAGTGAGCTATGGGTCATAACTCTTTAATTTATTAAGCTAATTAGTTGAACTTATCTAGTCGATTAAGTGCAATTGTCTTCCTTCACATGTTATATCCATTCTAAACTCGATGCATGAATTTTTGACCGTACAAATATAAATTACATCATTGATATAATTGTGCAATTTAGGGCAAACAAAACACAAATCCAGAAGATGAACACAGATTTAAAGAGGTTTAGCAAAGATGCCTATATCCTCGGGAGCAGAGCGATAAATTCACTATTTCAGATGAGTTACAAGTTCGGTTTATACCCATAGGATTACACATCTATTTATAGATAAAACCCACTGATAAATTACTAAAACGCCCTCGCTCCCCCCAACACCACTAAATTCCAAGAGACATTCTTATTGATCAAGAGACATCTCTCCTTATTCCAAGAGACTGCAAATTTCCGGTATAGGAGTCATACCTAACAAATCTCCACCTTGACAAATATCCAGCCACTTAGGAGAAATTCATCACCCAGTATATGAGTCATACCTAACAAATCTCCATCTCAGTGAATATCTAGCTCTTAGGAGAAATGCATCACCCGGTATATGAAGCATACCTAACAAATCTCCACCTTTGCTAATATCCAGCCCCTTAGGAAAAATGCATCACCTGGTATATCCTAACAAATCTCCACCTTGGCAAATATCTCGCCCCTTAGGAGAAATACATCACCCGATATATGAGCAATACCTAACAAATCTTCAGCTTGGCGAATTTTTATCTCCTTAGGAGAAATTCATCATGGAGTTTCTTACACCATAGGGGGTTGGCCAACCATGCCTGCTCGAAGCCCTTATCTTGTTCGCACCAGCACCTCAGTTGAATTGCTGTCTCGCGAGCTTCGAATCTCTTCATGCCAGTTCGCGGAATACCTCTGCGAAACCCTAGTTTCCGAATAGCCACTCCTGCTTGCTTCCTGCATCCTGCCGTACTCCACTTGTCGGAAATCCTTCTGCGACGAACTGGAGAATTTCACTAACCGAACTCTTATGTTCGCAAAAGGAGGCTCATGTTCGAGGTAACTGCACGCCAACTCCACCTGTCGCAACTCCTCCTACGACAAACTTGCAAATAATCTGTGAAATTCACGAACCACTCCTATTCGCTGATCCTCTGGCTGAACTCCTCCGTTCCTGCTCCGATCGCCCTAGCAATTCCTTGAATGTTGCCGCACCGAATCGTGAAAATCCTCGCCGAACTTCCAGTGAGATGCCGCGATTCACCTGAATCTCCTTTACTGAACCTCTCAAACTTTTCCTACGACGCTTCGGAACTCCTCTGCTTGGTTGCAAAATTGCTGAAGCCAGAAATTAATATTTCTGTTTAATTAAGTTTGCTCAAAACAAAGTCTTTCAAAACAAAATAATCTCTTAATTAAATTTCCTTAATTCTCTTCATTAACAGAAAATTCAAAATAGGAAAATAGGAAAGTCTTCCCTTAATTAAGCCTACGCTTAATTAAGCCTCCTAGAAAAGCTTCTCCGCTGCCCAGACACAGAAATGGAATTGTAATTCCCTTAATTAAGCTTATCAAATAAGCCTTTAATTTAATGCCAGTTTGGGGCAGCTTATAAGTGCGGGGGCGTTTTTAAAAACGCCCCGCACTGTTTGGTTCGCGCTTATGAAGTGTAGATTTTAAAATGGAGTTTTATTTTTGTGAAAGAAGCAGCCCGCGGGGGTGATCCCGCGGGCCGCTTTTCCGATCGCGTATTTCGCATGTTATTACTCTCGTGACGCTCGAATCTTCGCATCCTCTCGCTCGGCATTTTTCTTCTTCCCGTAACCTAGCAGCGCATTCGCAGCAGTCTCCCGTGACCTTCGAATCTTTGCATCACCTCGCTCGGCTTCTTCCCGTAACCTAGCAGCGCATTCGCACCCTCGAATCTTCGCATCTTCTCGCTCGTGTTTCTCCCATTCTTCGGATCGACAAGGAAGCGATAACAACAATCTCCCGTTTGATCTTATTCGCATTGCAGCAACAGCGATCCCGTGCCATCCACGTCTTCCTCCAGATTCGCTTATTGGCTGATCTTCTTCGGTACTGCTCTTCTTCTTGGGTACTCCTCCTTTTCTTCTTCCAGTACTATCCTGTTTGCATGTAGTGTTGTATGTTAGAGCAATCTACAACCCTCATTATGAGGAGTTGATGGGGCTAGAATTAGAAAGGGATATTATTGTTCTTAATATCCCTTTTTGCTCCCACAACCGAATCAAGCGAAGATGGAGATAAGCCCTCATCAATCTTGAGAATAGATTGTTGGGAGTCTAAAGATGCTTTGATCGCACGATTCTTCATAGCACAGAATAACCTGAGAAGTTATTTTAGAATTTTGATTTAACAATAACCTGACTCTTAGCATATCTCCAAACCTTCAATTAATTTTTGGAAATTTTACATAACATAGCACAGAATTCTTATGCATTTACATATCTCACACCTAAGCTTCCATATTTACATGCATAGCTCTTTGGAGTTTTAAAAATATGCATGGAAAGGTGTATCTATTTTCCAATGCAGAAGTCAAATGTGTTAAGTGCTCTCTGGAAATTTATTATTGCTGTTAATTTTTTTTCCTTCTCATTTCTGTTAACTTTAGAGTTTAGACCCAAAGATTGGTTGTATGTATTTACTTTCTATTTTCAGTATGTAGTTATGTGAGATAAATAGCCTCCTTACAAAATTGAAGAAGGTGCACAATTGAACAATTGAACAATTGAAAATTTTGATAGCCTTTTGATAGCTCTTAGATATTTGAATTTGTGTATAATTGAACATTTTTCTTTTCAGTAGTTATTGGATGCATGATACAGAATATTTTCTTTGTTCCCTTCATACCATGCATTGACAGTATGCTTGAAGTATCCACAATTTTGTGAACCTCCGTAATTGTCCTGTCAATAAAGTTACGAGGAAAAAAGTGTTTATTACAATAAAAGTGCATTATCAACCACTGCTAGTCCATGTATATATATACTATGCATATGTGAACTCAATTGCATGGTTTTGCCGCTGATTTGGCTTTCGGGTTTGTGCTGCTGATTTGTTATTATGAACACCGCCTATATTTCTTAAGCTTCTCTCTCATAACAAGGATGAGATAAACAGTAATAATAAATGTGGCATTTGTTTTCTAGTTAACTAACTCAGCGTACTTATTTGGGTCTGCTTTTTAATTGATTGTTGAACGTGCTGAACATGTTTAGTTTCTATAATCCAATCAACTTGACAATATAAAAAGGAACTACTAATATTCACATATTCGGGAAGAAATCCCTTGGTATGCTAGTGATGAAAAGACTGGGTAACAGGCAATATCTGTTTAAACTCAAAGTTGCATCACAAATCAATGATAGAAACATGACATGATCAATGTTCTTGTTTCCCTTGTATTTTCTGTTTTGCTTGCATTATTTTTTTTATAGAAGTATTCTTTGTAAACCAATTTAATAAATGAGAACTATGCTTTAATTTTACCCTATTGCTCTATTTCCCCAACTCTTTTGGAGCTAGCTCCTGTTTATGAAAATAAATATCGTGTTCTAACATGTTTATGTGACTGTTCGAAATGAGTAAAGTAAAAGAGACTGGAACATCGGCCATGTGGGATAGAGAAGTCACAATTATATTTTGTGATCTATGTTTGAAGAAGGTGGATTTGGGAAATAGGCCAAGCACCCATTTCAGTAAAGAATGCTGGCAAATTTAATGATTAATTTCAAAAAATTGACTGGAAAGGATTGAGATCGAACGAAACTCAAAAATAAATGGGATCAACTGAAGAAAGATTGGAAAGTTTGGACGGATCTCAAAATGGGATCAACTCGGACTAGGTTGGGACCCACTCAAGCGGACCATTGATGCACCGGAGGAGTGGTGGCTGAGAAACTATTGGTAAGTCAAATATATATGATGACTTACACATATTTTTCGATAAAATTGTTTTCAATAATAAATGATTATTTGTATTACAGGCAATCCCGCAAGCCAAGAAGTTTAAAACCTGGGGGATTCATCCGGTTTTGGAGGAGAAGCTGGATCGCGTGTTCGCCGGGGTAGTCACTACAGGGGCTTATGCATTCACCCCAAACCATCAAGGGTTTGCATACCTCCCAGAGGAAGTAGAAACCATACCTACAGTGCAGTTAGGTGACTCTTCAGAGGGAGGTACTAGCCAAGTGCACCAAGATGTTCGATCCACGGGTGTTTCCAAACACCCAAGGGTTCAAAAAAATAGATAAGGAGTTGCGTTCCTCAAAGACTCCATTAAGACACTCATTGAAAGATGCAAGGCTAGGACTGCTGCCTTGACTGATGAACCACTTTTTAATATGTTTGCAAATTAAATGATATAATGATGGAATGTATAATGTGGATTCTACGCAAGTATACATATCGTATCAATTAATACAGGGCTCTAGTGGAGTCCTGGTTATCGATCCCACAGGGAAGTTTTTAACAGATTTGTTATCAGCTAAATTTAAAGGAATTACTTACTGATATAGTAATCGGAATTTTAAAGTAACTAAAGCAAACTAAAGTAAATTAATGCTTGAAATAAAGTTGATTTAAATAATTCAGAAAAAGTATCTTTCTCCTTTTTTTTTAGAAAATTAAGTGAATGACTAATTTAAATAGAATCTTTAAATTGTATTGTGACAAATAGAAGCATTCCTATTCTTTACCCTTTGGTCTAGGTGCAAAGAACATTGACTAATCCTATGTTTGATTACTGAATCTGCATGCTAAAGTTCGGGAGGATACTTGCTGCCACTTGAGCTCCCACGTTCCCTCACTTGAGGGCTAACATCTACACTTCAGCTCTCAAACAATAGGACCAAATTGAATCTTTTAGTCCGTCACACTAAAATGTCCAATTCTACGTCCGATAATTAATATTTCCCTATTTATTTGCACCCTCCTTCCAAGGTTTTTGACTTCCCCGAATATTGGATGTAATTTTTACTATGGTTGATAATTCAACATATTTTAACAACTCAATTGGCCAGATTGAAAGTAAATTAAGTTTTAAGTAAAAATTATCACAATTTATTTTAATATATTAGGTACTTCTATTTAATTTCATCAATTCGCATAATTTTCATAAACAAAGAGAAAGACTAAAAAAACTACTCAGAATGCATGGGAATAAAACAAAGCATGAATTTCATTTAAAGTTAACAATAACAATAAACAAAGATACTTATCTTAATTTCTTCCCCAAGCAGACTCATTGAAGTTCCTTTGACTTTTCCTTCTAAGTACGACAAACTTCTAACTAAATAGCACTCAAATACAAATAAACTTAAGAAACTCACTAATGACAAACAACAGACACACTTAAGACACCACAAAGAGACACTCAGACTCTCTAAATAGACACACCTAGACACTAGAATTCAGCCTCTATTTATAGAGGTAAGCAAAGGTTCAAGGGGTGCTTAAACACCTCTTCAAAAAGCGTTCAGGTACAATGTATTTGCATTTTGAACTGTCTCGCCGTCGGCGGGAAACGACCTCGCCGTCAGCGGGGCTTCTAAAAGTTCTTCAAACCGCGCGATCTCGCTGTCAGCGGGCTCAGGTTCGCTGTCGGCGAGGTAGTTATAATTCCTTCAGAAATTCTCCTTATGATCTCGCCGTCGGCGGCCTCGATCTCGCCGTCGGCGACTTAGTTCATTTTGCATGAATTTCTTCCTTTTTGATCCAAATTCGCTCAATTTCATGTTTTTTGCTTTCATCACTTATAAATCTTCATTCCTGCAATAAAATAAAGAAAATACCTTTCTTTAAAGTGCAATTTCATCAAAAATAGATATGAATTTCTTAATGTATTTTTCTATGATCAACTGATAACTCAATTGATGAGTGTATGGAGATCCTAAGTACATATCCTGAAATTGCAGCAGATGCAACAGTATACAGAAAGTACATGAAGTTGCTACGAGACCCAGCCACAAGAAAGATTTTCATAAAGATGGAGCCTAAATACCAACTCGAATTTTTACGGGCTTGCTTAAACAATTAAGTTTCTGTGTTGTCATGTATTCTATTGATTATGTGTCGTTTGTACTTTTCATTTCACGGACTCTTTAGTTCTTGCGTATTTTGTTGGAGACTGTTTATTTCAGTTGTTATGTATTCTCATTAATGCACTCATCATTTTATCCTATCACTTTATCTTCCTAGTATCGTCAAAATTGTATTAACTTCTATTGAACATGTCTATAGAATATTATGTTTATTTTTTTTTTGTAGAATGGATGAAGAACTAGTTAACCAGGAGGAGGAAGAACTTAACCACACTACCACAATCGCTGTAATATTAATATTGATAAACTATTACTACGTTACTTATGTTGACAATCGCTTCTTAAAAGCCAAAATAGTTTCTTATTTCAATACAAATTGTTCCATCACTAACAATATCTTTTTTTTTTTGCATTTCCTACAGGGAAAATGAGCTCAAAGTTTTCGAGGAACTTCGAGCAAGTGTTTTGCCGCTGCGAACTTCCTACGGTGTTGCTCACATCGCACCAGCCGCATAGCTACAGCTGGCAATTCTACAGGTGCCCACGGTGGGCAAACGGTCCCTACGGGTGTCAGTTCTTCAGGTGGGCAGACACTCCGATCTATTCCGCTTCCTATAGCGATGGGGACTTGACAATATCCTGGGCGCACAGTGTTGCTCAGAGTTCGACGACATCCCAACCATAGAACGTTGCTCCAGACATGCCTCTTCTACATTTTAAAATGAATATTATCATAATTTTGGTTGTAATTTTGTTATTAAGCTTGTTTTTTAATAGATCTGTAGAAAGTCACTATCGAGTGAGGAGCATATGTTTTATTTCTCTAAACTTCTGTTTACTGTTTTTTTTATATGTTTATTGACTGAGGAGTATATTATACTCATTGTTTTTTTTACTGTTCTTTCTTTTTTAACTCTCGAGCACTGCTTTGCAATTGATTTATATTTGTAAATACATAAGAAATGTGTGGTATTTGTTTGAACACACTGAAGTGAAGCTTTGTAGCTAGTTTTTAAATAATTTAAAATTAGGTGGTATGAACATAAATTTTCCTACGTTTTATAGGAGCTCGTTGTACCAGTTTTTTTTAAAATAGGATTTTATATTTTAAAATAAGTTTTTATGTTCTAAAATAAGATTTGAAAATAAGATTTTATATTTTAAAATAATATTTTATAATTTAAAATAATTTTAGGAATAAAAAATAATGGAAACAGTTTTTTTCTACAAACAGCTGCAAATAAGCCGTTCTTGAAATGCAGAAACCAAACAGTCTAACAGCTTATTCATTTCAGGGGCATAATAGTCATTTTTCCACAAACAGCTGCAAATCAGCTGTTTTCCAAAATCACAAACCAAACAGACAAACAGCTTATCCGGATCAGTTCGTCGATCAGCGAACTTATCCGGATCATTCGCTTATCTGAGATAAGTCTGGATAAGCTTCAACGTACCTAAACGGACCTCTAGTATCTCCTCAACTAAGCTTTTCAGGAATTGCACCTCCGCAACTTTTCAGAAATTGCTTCCCTTAATTAAGTTTTAATTAATTAAGCATTCCTTCCAGCACCCATTCCTTAATTTAAGCCTTGATCAGCCATCTTAATTAGGCTTTCCTTAATGAAGTGCTTGCCTTAATTAGCTGCCCAGATTAGGCACCTTCATTTCCCGTCCGCCACTTCCAGATCCCGAAAGAATATTCTTGCAAAGATTCTTTGATTCCCCAATTTGCTGTTCCACCGAAGTTGCCGCGAAATCCTCCGCCTGCTTCGTAATCCCTTTGTGTGATTCATAGAAGCACCAAATCGTTGTCTTCCTATGAAAATCGTCCGCCGAACTGCGAACCTTTCTGCCTTTCTCCTCCTCCGTCGAACTGTCGTGGATACCACGACCTCGCAGACATCGCTAACTCCTAGCCTGGTCACGAAATCGACCTGGCCGAACTCCTTCCCGCAAGCAGTCTTGACAATTCCCAAGCGACACAACCGAACTTGTTGCAGAGCCAAACTGCTCACTGTCTGCTGTTGCAGGAGTCCCCTGCGTCGCACGAATCCTTTTCTGGTTGCGAAGATTCATGAAACCCAACTGCCGTAGACGGCGCCTTCTGCTCGACGCCGCTATCTGTCATGCTAACCCACGAACTCCCCTGGCTGTTGGACGCCTCTGCTTGATCGTGAACTCCTGTTCCGCACTGCCTGCTAGACTACCTTTGCTAAACAATGCCACAAACTCCTCCGCTTGGATCCTGCGGCGAACCATCAATGCTCTGCTTGCCCTGCGACGAACCTCCGCCGGAAACTCTACAGTAATTGTAACTGTCGAACTGCTCTTGCCTGCGAACTACCGAAGGACGGTCAACCGCGCGTACTCCCCTCTATGTCGAGTCTAAGGAAAAAACTGCTCGCGCGAACAAACCGCCGCGCCCTCGACACAGCTGCATGTCGAGGATCCCTATTCGCGAGAGAAATGCTGCACCTTCTCGTAGTCGAAGAACTTCGCCGAGAACCTACATTCGTGGTAGAGCCCGCGAACTCCTCCTGACAGCCTCCACTGGCTACGGAACTCTTCTGCACAATGCACCAGCGAACTACCGAACCTGCTCCTGGATCCGGAATTCCACGTGGGGTGATCTGCGAACTTATCGCCCCAAAACCAAACTTCCTCGTCTGCCGCAAACCAAATCTCAAAATCCTTATTCTCTTCCTTCTGTCGATCACCTCCGCTCTAGAACCTAGTTCTGATACCACTTGTTGTGCAATTTAGGGCGAACAAAAAGCAAATCCAGAAGAAGAACATAGATTTAACGAGGTTCGGCAAAGATCCCTACATCCTCGGGAGCAGACCGGCGAATTCACTATTTCAGAGGAGTTACAAAGTTGGTTCATACCCATAGGGTTACACATCTATTTATAGATAAAACTCACAGATAAATTACTAAAACGACCTCGCTCCCCGCAACCCACTAAATTTCAAGAGACAATCCTTTTCACCAGGAGACACCCCTTTTTATTCCAAGAGACTCCAAATTTCCTGTATATGAGCCATACCTAACAGATATTATATAAATAAATAAATAAATATATATATATATATATATATATATATATATATATATATATATATATATATATATATATATATATATTCTTTAAAAGATTGATCGACTGTCGGAGACCGCCGATCAACCCCTATAAGTTGGACTGACCGAGGGCCGGACCCCTCTACCAGTCCTGTGTATTATTTGAATCCTCTCGAAAGAGCTGATATTTGAACCCCCGACCCGAGGTTCTTACACCAAGGCTGTTTATATGTATCACTAAAGAAAAATAGGATTTTTTTCTCCCTTACTCGAATGTCAAAAAAAAAAAAAACCATAACAAGTCAAACCCTTATAATCTCAAATCAACATTAACAAATAATATAACCACTAAGATTATAAAGTCTCTATCCACCAACTAATTAGTGAGTCATCATTAGAATTATCATTATAATAAATCCCTAACACTTTTATCACATTCTTAGTTATGTCAACATCCTCCAATTCTTTCTACTCTTATTAGGTCTCAAACACATCTTTCATATCCTCAATTAATAAAGATAATCTATTTAGTGATGATTACTTGATGGAGATATTCAATGGGATACCCTTACAACATTATCCTAATCATCATCCACTCTTATAATATATTATTTTATCAGGCCCCTTTAACCTTTATTTAATATTTGTGATAATGAAAATGAGAAATCTTTAAAATTATGTCCATTTCATAGTAAGATGTGACATCTCTATCTTTAAATTATCATTATGCCATGACTTCGACATAATCACTCAACTCATATAAGCACAGATCTTTTCTGTTAACAATGAAATATTCTTATTAGCTAGAACCAATAAAATATTTTTTTTATTCTAATACACCACTTTAACAACTTTTTTATAATAATGCACTTTAAAAATATGCATGTATTTCAATCACTAAAGCATTGAAAGGAAAGAACTCTTGTTCATGGGTTTGGCTTAACTACGCTCAAAATGGGCACAGCTACGCCGGTCAGCATAACCACACTGCAAATGGGCATGGCCACGCAAGCAAGGCTTGAGTTTATCTTTAGTATGTTAAATAATTATGCCTATATGTGGTGTGATCATGCCATCAAAAGGTTTTTCTTATAATAGTTCTTAAATTTACGATTTAGAGCGACGAACATGTGACTCTCATGTGAGATTATTTTGACAAAGGACTTGTAAAAGGGAAAAGGGATTTCATCGTGCTTAATTTCCTCTTGTGAGATCGAGAGGAATGGTATGGAGCAAAGTTCTATAACATCCATCAACTGTAGAGAGGATATATGAGAGTATTTTGTACTTCTTTAAATCCTCATACTGAAAATTTCTTCATGGTGTGGCTCTGTGAATTTTCTTGCTCTCTGGTTTTTCCAAGTTAAATCCTGACGTGTTTTTCTAGATTAATTTTATTGTGCATTCGTTCAAATATTTTATTTTTTTATTCTCGAATCAATACTATCTTATTGCTTGTTGTGATTTTGATTTTAATTGTATCGAAGCCCTAGTCAAAATATAAAAGTTTCCATCCCAACAAAGTGATATCATAGTATAGTGTTTGATTTAAGTGAGAACAATGACTACTGAAGCGAAGTACAAAGTGGAGAAGTTCAATGGGATGAACTTTGCATTCTGAAGGATGCAAATGGCTTTCGCAGAAAAAAATTATATTTTTCACTACATGGAATCACCAAGAAGCCGGAGTTTATGGCTATGAAGAATGAGAGGTGCTAAATCGAACAAACCTAAGTATGATTCTTTTGTCAGTTTTCTCATCTATTGCATTCAGTTTGGTGAATGAGAAAATCAAAGTGATCTCATGGCGACACTAAGAAAACAGTACAAAAAATTTCTACTTGAAATAAAATTTGTGTGATAAAGAGATTATTCAACATAAAGATGGTGGAATACAATTCAGTGATCCGAACAAACTTTAACACTACATCTAGCTAGTTATGTTCTGTAGGGTCAAATTTGATGATCAGATCAAGGTACTATTGATACTGCCTTCATTACCTGACATCTGAGATGATTTGGTCACGGTGGTTGATAACTCTTCCGGGAATATGAAGTTGAACTTTGATGTCATTGTGGGGTTAGAGTTGAATGAAGAGGTTCACAAAAGTCATTGAATGTTGAATCTTAGGTTTTGCATTGAATGTAGAAAATAGAGGAACGAGTTCAAATTGGAATTCCAGCAGAGACAGATTTAAGTCCAAGAAAGGAAAGTCTTTGTCAAACAAAGGGAAATGACTTAGTAGAATATTGGAACTGTGAAAAGAAAAGGAATTTTAAGAAGAGTTGCAAAACTTAAAGGATAGTTGGTGGTGGATGACATGAAAAAATCTATCTACAATAAATCTGCTAGCAAAATACATGTTGACACCTTGGTGCTATCCTTAGTCAATATTCAATCTTAAATAGTAGATTCGGGTGCTTATTTTCATGCATGCCTCAATAAAGAAGTATTCAAAAAATTGAACTTACAATGATCTAAGGAAGATTTTCTGGTAGTCAGCAAGGTCTTTAATATCATCGGAAGAGTCATGTGAATTTCAGGTTACTAGATATAATAGTATGGAAACTTGCTAAATTTAACTTATTCCAAGTCTGAAGAGAAATCTCATCTCTGTGAGCTAATTGACAAAGTTAGGGTTTGTAACTACTTTCATAAGTGACTCGTGGAAGATAATAAAGGGAGAATGGTGATGGTTTGGGGCAATGACGATGTCAATCTTTACTTGATTAATAAATTGTTGGATTTCATTGACGCCGCTGAACCACATCAGATGCAAGTATGTGGCACTATATGCTTTGATATATGAGCAAGAAAGATATGAAGTCCTTACTCTCCAAAAAAAAAAACTTTGGATTTGGAATATATAGATTTATATTACTGTGATGATTATATATATAATAAGCAGAAAAATATTTTTCTCTAAAAGTGGGTTAGTGATGAAGTTAAAAAAAACTTGAGTTAGAGCATACTAATGTATGAGGTTCCCACTACTTTGTCACATTTATTGATAATCACACCAGAAAGTTATGAGTTTTTTTTTTTTTTTTTTTTTTGAAGTGAAAATTTGACGTATCTGAATAGTTTAAGAAGTGGAAAGGTATGGCAAAAATTGAGACATGAAGCTGAAATATCTCAGATCAGGTAATTCAGGCGAGCATCATGATCAAATGTTTTAAAATTTCTATACTACAGAGAGGATCAGACATGAGTTTACTGTTTCAAGGACACCACATCAAATGTTGTAGTTGAGTGCATGAATAAAACAATCATGGAGCATGCCAAGAGCATGAGCCTACACGCTGGCTTGGCAAAATAGTTTTGGGTTGAAGCGGTAAATAATGATGTTTCTCTAATTAATTGTGGTTCATCGGTAACTTTGTTGTAAGAATTACTTGAAGAATCTTAGAATAACAAGAACATAAATATATCTCATCTAAAAGTATTTGGATGTTCGGCACAAGTAAATCTATCTCATTTGATGAAGATGCCAAAAGTAAGCTTGACTCAAAATATTTTAAGTGCACCTTCATTGGTTATGACTCTAATGAGTTTGGGTAAAGTTATGGAACTAATAGAATAAAAAATTCATCAGAAGCTTGGATTTTACATTTAATGAAATGGAGATGTACAAAGACAAAGATAAAACACAAGATAATCTATCAGTTACCACTATAGAGTCCAAGTATGTTAAGATAATCTATCAGTTTTCTCAACTCAGTGTTGTTCTATTCCATTGTGCGGCTTTGATTTCTAATTAGATCAAAAACCCTAGTAGAAGTATAAAAGTTTCCGAGGTAGTGGGGTAGGAAGACTTGGCAAGGAGGTGGTGTTGTTGGCATTGTAATCATGCACTTGAGAAGGGGCTGGGGTTGAGATGCAAGAGAGTGCATGTGTGCAAGAGCTTCCATGGAGTTAAGGAGAAACTGAGAGTTTTACGATTTTCAATAAGATTTTTGACGTAATTAAATAATAAAAGTTTATTAAGTTTATATTTTGCGTATAATTTATATTAATATTATTATTATAACCCTATTAATTGTGTACATAAGGATGATTCATGATCACTTGAGACTACGAAACAGAGAATAGATGTATCAATCTTAGACATTTCTATTTATTAAATGCTATTCATTTATTTCAAGTCTATTTCTTTCTTTCGATTACAAAGGACTCCACTGCTGAGGATGAGTATAAAGAGGCAGCAAATAAGAGAGTGCACATAACTGTGATGAATCTCATCACTTACAAATATGACTTGCCCAATTAATACTTGTCACAAATTGTCTCAGTCGACACAATAAAAATGGTAATAATATATGTAGGATGGCATAAATCAACTGCTAGAATTTATGCAATAAGATTGGTCAACTTTAGAGTTTGTTCCGTTTGAAACTATTTTATCATTTGGTCTTACATTAAAAATTATGTCAACGGTTGCTACAATTCTATGCTTCTGTTCCTTATTTTTATCCTACCTTAACATTTATATATAGTTCAACGTACAGACTAATTGGTATAGTTAAATTCATTTAGTACTGTAGATCCATTGCAAGTTTAGTTATGTTACTTCATCAGTTTGAAATTTCATCTATTTTCTTAGTTAAAAATTTTGTCACCTGCAGCAATTCTCTTCAGAAAATCAACTATTTTGACCATTGAAAAAAGTATACAATATTGCGTTGAAAATTAGCGAAATTTTATATTTTTTTTACCCATATTGACGTGGTTTCTTTGTGTTCTTAGCTTACAGAAAGTTCAATGTCAATAGGTTTATTTTTATAATTGATGTCTATAGCAAATTTCCTTGATCAGGCACGTTTATCGAGATATTGATGCGAATCTCAAGTAAATTTTTTTTAACGAGAAACCTTCAGACTTCAATTAAGAGTCATCAAGAATTTTGGTTTCAGCAAACTTATGGTCAAACTGACCAGCTCGATGAGACGAACCTAATAATTTAAAACTAGTCCAATCCGAGTCAAATCAAGCCCAAATCAAGTCATTGAACCAAACATAGAAGATTTTCAAATATATTTGGAATGTCAAACAGAAGTGAATTTGGCAAGTTCATAGTTGAATTGAGCGCCTCGACAAGATGAATCCAACAATCTCAAGATTGCTTAATTTCAACATCGTTAAGACACTCAAATGTCCATCAAACGTTGTATATCAAAGGAAGTTCTTCAAATCATCCGATCAAAATGGTTCATATTCTTGTATTAGCCTTGAGAAAGAACGTGAGGCTTTGAAAAGAAGTTGAAGTCCAGCACTATCCCTACCATCATCGATTACTACCAGCAGCCGTATACCGCCTCTAGCAACCGTCAAACACTGTCGATGGCCGTCGACGACCACCGATCATCTTCGATACCCAACAATTGTCGCTAGCCACTGTGGACATTCTTCGACAACCACCAATCACAGTCGATCACCACCAATCGTCGTCAACCACCACCAAGAGCTGCCATCAGTCAACACAGTAACTTAGAAAATCTAGTAACCCTTTCTCGTCTAAGGTTAAAGGATTTCTATAATCATCGACTTATAGTGAATTTTTATAACTGTGCAGGCCTCATCGTTTTTTCCCTTTATTGGTTTTTTCATCTAAAAATTTATGGTGTCATTACTTGTTGTTTTGATTTACTTGAGTGTGTGTTGAATTCTTATGCAACGCTAAGACGATAGTCCACTGCTCTACCCTCAATGAATTTTCCAGCACGCATTAATAATTAAATTTATGTGCAGGGGTTGACCAAATATAAATTCGCTCATCCAGTATTTTGAAAATTCAAAATTTTTATCATTTTTTAATTAAAATATTAAATATCTTATTGGAGAATCACATTGATTTGGGCATACATTTTTCAATAAAAATTAATACAAAAGTATACGTTTTTCCCTCCTCTTAATTTTATTTTTCATTTTCTTGAAGGGAAATTACAAATAATTTAGGAAGATTTACATGTATATCACACAATTCCTATGTATTTACACATCTACCACCAAAACTTCAATTTTTACAGACATGCTATAATATCATACATATCAAAAAGTTAAAATCATGATATTTCCTATGTGATTTGAAATGATTTTGGCGGTGTAAATATAAAAAGTAAAGTTTACAATTTAGAGAGGAAAATTCAAAATTTGTGTTATTGGCTTACACATATTGTTCAATGTCAATAGGCTTCTTTTCATAACTAAATTTATTTGTAAGAGTTGACCAAATATATCTTTGCTCCTCTTAGTAGTTTGAAAATTCAAATTTTGTCATTTTTAATTAAGTACTATATATGTTATTGGTGAATCACAATAATTAGGACATACATTTTCAGTGAACATTAATAGAAATTTAATTATTTTTTACTTCCCTTAATCTTATTTCTCTTTTTGTTTAAGAATAATTACATATAATTTTGGAACATTTACATACATACCACTTACTTAAAAAATTGTATTTAGATTATGATATTTCTTGTGTGGTATGAAAGATTTTGGTGGTGTAAATGTTAAAAATGATGTATACATTTTAGACATGTGAAATAGACAGGAATTGGGTGGTATGTATGTAAATGCCCTCAATTTAATCCCAATTATTCAAATTATACACGGAAGCAGTAGCTGATTAATTACAAAATTAGGTCACCTACTGGTACTATATGGCTAACGGTACACATTATTTTCGTGGTTTAAGACTATTCAGAGAATAATTCCGGCCAATCAATCAGTGGCGGCAGCCTACGTTAATATTTTGGTACTGACGATGCCTTCAATTTTCTCTTCACACGTAATTCTAACGTACAAATATCTTTGGGGCCATAATATTTTTGAATTTTCAATTATTTGTAAACTATAAATTATGAGTATAAAAATAATTTTTATGAAATAAGTTTTAAATTTAATTTGTAATTGAAATTATTATGCCATTACAAAGAGTACAGTCATACCAATACAAGTTAATGGCCAAAATTGATCAATAGTTATCTAATGAAGTTTGCGAGAGGTGCACTCTCCACTTGATTTCATCATCTTTTTATTAAAATGTTCATAAATAGAAGAAAAAGGAAGAATAAACAGTAGGTTTTCAGAATGCGATTGAAGATTATTTTCATGATGTAATCTATATTTATCAACAAGTGTGGTAACTGAGTCCACATTGACATGTATAGTGTGCAAGACATTTATTCGACTTCAGTTAAAGTGCCAAGATTAATCTCACGAAAGCAAAATAGGAATGACAGACTAAAGGAAGATTGAGCGGGTGACAGTTGACCAACTAAGAGCTGATCAAGAGGCCGACCTCTTAGGCTGTCTAATCGAAGCCTGACTGGCAGGATGACGAACTGTCATATGTCTGTCAATTATGCATCAATTGACCCATATATCGATAGACTGGAGTCAACCAACCAAACTTCTGGAAGCATAATATACATTTCACAATAATTCTAGCTTTCTATAAATGATGGGCTATGTCAAGTGATTTGGGCCATATTCGTGTCATGCATAAGTCCATTAAAATTTCTTGTCTATATATAGAAATCCTAAGGCTCTCTTGTTCCATGTACTACTACGAGTTCTATCTCTCTTAATTGATCGGAAGATAGATCTGCTGAAACAATTAAGATGGAGCAGACTTTCATCATGACAAGCTTGATGGCGTCCAACTTTTCTTTCTCTAATTTTTCTCTCATTTTCAAGTTGAACTACTCAAATATATATATCCCACATCTCATTAGATTAGTGAGATCATCACACGCTTCGAATGCAGCGGTTTCTACCTAAAAGGTATTTGGTTTTTCTGTCGAATCCCCCTGTATTAACGCTTCTATGTTTATATATTGTGTTGCGACTAGTGAACATCTTCTTTAATTTTAGGGTTGAAGATTTTAAACCTTAAGTGATCCATCGTGGAGAAGCACTACGAGGATTTGGTGGGAAATCACAACTTCTCTGTGCTTGTGAGGGACATCACCTCTGGCCCTATAGTGGACATGACTTAGAACGGTGACAACGTTATTGTGAATTGCCGGAAGATTATTGGAGTTTCCGATCCTTCTAAATGGGAATCTTAAACTGTTTGTATGGTTATAAATCACAATTGAGTGTATAGTATGAAAAATATATATATAATCAAGAATTTATTCTTTATTAGATTGTGTTTGTTCTTCTTTTTTTGTTTCTAAACCGGGGATATAGATGTACAATGCTATCTTACTGTGTTTTAAATTTATATATTTATCAAAAATATCATTATTTTAACTTAACAAAAAAGAAGAAAAATAATAAAAAAAGAAGAAAAAGGTATGCAACTTTTCATGCACAATTTAGGGTGGCATGTGTGAAAAACCGAAGTTTTGGGGTTAGATATGTATCCACATGGAATATTTGTGGTATTTATATTACTCTTCATTTATTTTCACAAAAAGTAACACTACATTATTTTGTTTAATCCAAAAAAAAAAAATCAATGAGCATTTTCCATTTTTAAAGGATTGGACATCATGTGTCCCACCTATTCGAACCAGGAGAAATACTTTCGTGCGGATGCAGGACACAAGATGCGTCCGGCATCCAATGAATTTTTTTTTTTAAACAAAAAAATTTAAAGTGGGAGCCACTCCCATACACTTCTTGGTAGGGAGTGGTTCTGATTGGTTCACGGTACACAAATTTACGTACGATGAACGTACAAAATAATTTTTCCCAAACCAGATGGTTCAGCTCTTCGCGAAATATCTATCTTTTTTTTTTAAATTTTACATAAATATCACACAATTCCTATGTATTTAAATATTATTTTGGGGTGAGAAATGTTGGGTATGACTCATATACTAAATAAGAGATAGATGCTGGAGTAAAATGAAGTGAAACATTTGTTCAATTGGGAAAGTTTCGTTAAGTGACTTGGGAGTGTAGGGACAACGCCTTAGTGGCACGGTACAGGGATAATTTTGCAATTGCATATTATACACTAGTGTTAAGATGATGTACTTTTTTCAAGAAATAAAAAAGTTGCCGCTCTTCCTCCCGATGGCATATGCAAATTGCCCAACCTCATTAAATCCGTGTGTCATTCGTGTATTCATTGATTTATGCATTAATTTGCCCTAATTTCTCAACTTTGACAATAAAGTAATGTTTTCCAGCGCTAAAGCGGCCTATGTGTGCTGTAAAATAAAAGAACAAAATGGCGTGCACATTCAGCAACGGTTCTTTGTGCTCTTCGCCATGATAGTCAAATAAGCTTTTGGTATAAAATGTATGGAGAAGAGACATATGATGTTAGGTTCTACGTTTACATCTTTCTTCCTTCATGGCGAAGATTTTGTTATTGTTTTATTTCAAAACAATAGTAGTTATAATAATATAATGCTAACTTTTATTATGTTTTATTTTTCTTTATTTTTAAGAATATATTTATTTGACTTATTTTTTAATTATTTTTTTCTTTTTAAATCGAGTTATAGTTAAATTATCTAAAATAACTATTTTATGTTACTCTTTATATGCACCGCAAATTTCATATGAATATTTCAAAAATATGCTTTTATACTAAAAAACTTTGAAAATATTTTTATTATATTGTTGAATTCCGTTGGGAGGTATGATAACTTATAATTTCTGAACTCATACAATTAAAGAGAAACATTGTGAAAGAGGTGGAAAGAAACTGAGGAATTTTTTAGAGGGAAAAAGAAAGTTAGAGAAAGCGAGATACTTTCTCTCATTTTCCTTCCCATTGATACACAAACTTTCTGTGCCTACATATGGTTCTAAGGAATAAAATAAAAATATAAATCATAGGTGGTACAATGCGGAGCTTGACTAGACTTGTCGTTGACAAGATCCTTGGCGTGGGGGTCAGATGGCCAATAAATGATTACATATATAATGATGAACTTGAGGTTTTTTCCTTTCTGTCTCAAAGAACTGTTGATCGAGCTCAATGAAGCACTAAGATATGTATTGGCAAGCTTGGTAGGAGCATTCAATTAGTACATGCGAGCTTGAACAAAGTACTCGAGATATGTGAGAGCGAGCTCAGCAGGCAGTGCTCGTTTGAAAAAATAAGCTTTGCAAGCTCGGTCAGAGGAACTCGTGTGAATGTTGACCAACCTTTTCAGAGGTACTCAAGGGGCTCTCTTAGGCGGCAAAAAGTCTTGTAGCTTGTCATCTCCAAAAGATGCACTGTAAAGTATGATTGGACTAGTCAACATCAAAACATTAAGTGCATGGTTGACAAACTCAATTAATTTGACCATTTTATATTTGGGATTTCTTGTTGCTTGAAAGAAACTTATTTTTAGATATATATAGTTTTCGAAGTATTGCATAAAAAATTTAGAGTGAATTCAGAATTTGCTTATTTTCAGTTCGTTAAAAAATGTATTTGTCTGAAATCAGCGAGCATTCGAAGTTATTTGTGCATACCTTGTTCTTATATGATTTGTTCAAATGATCTTGTTTGGTTCATATTTAACTCAAATTAATATAAAAATTACTAAGTTGTAATTTATTTTAGATAAAATATAGAAAAATCAAGTAAACACATTAAAAGTCAAGCATACTATCACAAAGTTATGATGTAGATAATTAATATAAATAAATTAATTAACATTAAATATTAATTGATTTGTATCAAGACATCGGAGCATGATCTCACAAATGTCTGCTTGTGTTCTCTACTCATCAAACTTAAAATCTATATTTGTGTTATAATCGGCTTGCTTAAGAAAAATAATTCTAAAATAAGTTTATTAACAAGGCAATTAATAGAACAACGAGTTTTTTTACAGCATTTTATGAAGTATTGTGAGAGATAAATGCACCTTAATTGAACTCAAGCCATTAATTTCTTTTGAAGTTTCTAGTCCACAATTAATTACCTAATGAATAAATGATTTTTGTGTTGAATACTACAGAGAAGAAGCAGCCTTTCTGTCCAACTAAAAGCTAAAGCAATAGGATACCAACCTAACCACCCAATCAATTCCCTCATCTATTTCTTTGGCAGTTGCAGCAGCTCACTTGAAGCCCCTTATCTCAACCCACAAAGGAGAAAATATTACGTATGAAGTCCTGAAGTACGGGCAGCTCTAATTAAAATTTGAAGCCTGTCCTTCGCTAAAAAGTATGGAAGCCTGAAGCTCATCGCAGTTATAGAGTGCAATATGGCTGTACTGAAAGTTTTTCTTCAGTATAATCATGTTGTATTCTATGACTTTCACATCAAATTATTTATTTGAATATTTTTTTATTCAGCACAACATGGTTGTACTGAGAAAATCTTCTTATAAAATCATATTGTACTCCACATCTGGACTACGTCTGAATTCCGGAACATTTTCTCCAAATAAAGCAATTGAAGCACTTTAAAGCTGCCAAATTCTGGCCAATATTAGCTCTAACGCCCCTACATTGCAACGCAAATGTAGAGCAAGCCTGAGTGCTTGGTTTTGGCAGATTTTCAGAAAATTCTATATACATACCACACAATTCTTGTGTATTGACATATCTAACACCTAAAATTTGATATTTATATTTATATCCTTTGGTGGCATAAACTTATACATGGAAACTTATATTTCACTTATGAAAAGTTCATAATAGTCGGACTTCTCGTGTGAAGTTAAAGATATGGGTGTCATGCATGTAAATATGAAAGTATAAGTATTAGATATGCAAATACATGAGAATTGGGTGATATGTATGTCAATGCTCACATAATTTTTAATACAACAGCTAAATTTCATTTGATCATAAAAATTTACATTTGCGTTGACTTGTTCACAAATCGAGAAGAAAAAAACACAAAGATATAATGAAGTTCGGCAAAGATGCCTACGTCCTCGGGAGCAGAGCGGCAACTTTCTTTCAATTTCAGAAAAGAGTACAAGATATTACTATGATTACAAATAAGACGAGCTTGCTACGCTCGCTCGCTCCGTTCCACTCCAGCATCTATTTCTTATATGGTATATGATTCATACCTAACAAATAGTATCATTCCCTCAGTTAATTAGAATTTCAAAATCACCCAATAAAAGGACAAATTGGAGGAGGTTCTCTGATATGTTTTACTTGTTCTCAAGAGGAAGTCTGGCTATGGAAAAGGGAGGAGGTAAGATATCTTATACGTGATTGCTGCAAAAAGTAAAGTAGTGCTGTTTTTTTAAGAATAGTGAAGAAGTAAAGTCATAAATAAAAGCCACCGAATCCTACTAGAAGCTGCAGCCTAGTAATAGAATCAAAATACATTTCTTTAAAGAAAGATTTGAGTAACTTCACTCTGAAACTTCCCCTTCTGGTTCACATTGTCATTCCCAATTTCTCTCACTCCTGAATCCTGATGCATCAACTCCTGCTTTCAGACTTCTCATTCATCACCACCGCAGGTACTCTTTAGCCTCAAACATACAAACTTATTAGCTACAAAAACGCAACTTGTATGACAAATTTCAATCTTTCAGCAATCAGAGCTTAAAAAAGTTTTGCAAAATTCCTCATTTCTACCTCAAGAACTAAATAATCTCTCACATTTTATCAGAGCCATCACTGTAATTTGCTTCAATACATTAAAGAATAGGGAGAGTAGGACTCTCCCATACATCAAACACATTCTCCTCACTATGCAAGGCAAACAACCGATCACCACCGATCGAAAAATCACATATAGAATCTCCAGCATTCCTCCTCAATGTCGACGTTAGCACCCACTCCGGCCCGCAGAACACCGAAATACTATCGTTCATCGACGAGAATAGCTGGCCGCCGTTCACCACCAGTTTTGGATAACAGCTCTCCTCTCCCCTAACCTTCCCCTTCATAAGCTTGCTCCTTGAGCTCCATCTAACCCCTCCTCTATTACTCCTTAGGTCCAAGAATCCCAAATCCTCATACTGGTTCACAACACATATGGACCTGTTATCTTCCATCACAAGTGCATCCAGAACTCCCTTCTCATCAAGAGGAGCAACCGCCATTCTTTCTTCATCGGTCCATGACCAAACCAAGTTCTTCTCTCTGAAATCCAGTATCCCAATGAAACAGTTATCTGTTCTTGGAAACAGAGTGGCCACCATCAAAAAGCTGTCCCCTTTAATCCACTGCAGCTTATCGGCGTCGCCTAAAGAACAACCCGGAGGCTCGTAGAAGAAATCAGACTGGTTTCCTGTGTTCTGATCCCAGACCCCAATTCCATATTCATTGCATCGGCCTTTACAGCTTGCAAAGATCTTGAATTGGGAATCGCTGAAGCTGAGAGCGCCGGCGGTGAAGGTCTTAGCCTTATTGTCGTGGAAGACACGGAAACGGTGGCGGAGCTCGCCGGAGGAGGAGGAGAACAGCCCCATACCACCGGCAGCGCGGCCCGGTCGTTCGCGGGCGGTGACCACGATGCGGTCCGAGTCAACGTAGCCGACGTCGTTGATTTGTTGGTAGTCAAGATTGATTGGGCGGTGTTCTTCGAGCATCCAGTCGTAGATGTGAACAACGCTGCCGTGTGCGACGCAGCATCCACCGTCCGGCGCTGCGCGGACGGCGGTCGCGTCGCCTGGTGCGCGGCCATAAACTGAAGAGGAGAGGCGGAGGAGGTTGCCATCAAATGGACCACACCGGGCTGTTCGGACGTGATCGAGGAGGCCGTAAAAGAGGGCCTCGCGGTAAAGGAGCTTGTTTGGAAGGTTGTTAGGGAGGTGGAGCTCGCCGGAACGGAGAAGATCGAGGAGGACGGAGAAGCACTCCGGGTTGCGGTCGATGAAATACTCCGAGGCAGCGCCATCGCCGGCGGCGAGGTTCCATTCTTCGTCTAAGAGGGCGCCTAGCATGGAGTTGCGGCCGGCATTGGCTAGAGTGGTAGTGGTGGTTTCGAAGATCTTGCCGCCAATGTTTAAGCGGACGTGGCCGGGCCCTTTCGCCATTGATTCCGATTGGATTGAACGAGGAATAAAGTTTGAATTTTGAAGATTGGAGAATGAGAAGGAAGGGATTTGGAAGATGGGTCGATGCGGGAAATGATAAATGGGATGTCTTTCCTGGAGTTTGGGGACGGAAGAGGTGAGCTGTTTGCTTAATGTGCGGAACGTTGATTCGGATAGCATGAGAATATTATTGAATTATTATTGGGTAATTAGTGAAGGTTAGCCGCTTCAGTGTGAAAGGGCAGAACTGGTCATTAGGGTGGACGGTGGTGATCTCGGGTGAGAATTTAATGGACGGTGGCATTTGACTGGAAAAAGATTTTATATGAAGTTCAAATGCATCAAATTTTTGGACGCAATATCCTCTCTATACTAACGAGATTTGCAGACTGAAAAAATTGAGTCCGTTCTGTATTTTCTCGAGTGTTATGGCAATCAAGCAAGCATGAATCTCAAGTTTTTATTTAAAGTTTAATTTTCAAAGTTAAACTCAGCATGGTCTAAATGCCAATTTTAATAAATTTATTGTTGAATTAATGACGAAAAAATGATCTCAAATTATCCTATTTGAGTGTAAATGAGTCAAATATAAATGCTTTAAAGATCATTATAAATTGTTTGACATTAATTTAAAGACAAAGAGATTTTTAATTTTTACATTCTTACGGCTCTAATTAAAGAGAAATAAGCAAGAGGAGACACCTCAATTTTTATGTGAAAAACTTTGGTAAGGGGAAGATATTATGGGGTCTTGCCCGGTTGAAATAATTCACTTTCTATGGTGAGGACACAAGTAAGCTCTTCTTCTGAATTAGGCAATATTGTGTTAAAAAGTTAGTTATTATAAATGTACAACAATAGTTCATCAATAACAGCTGTACTCTGGTTGTAATGAATGTAGTCAATATTATGTCGTAAATGTTGCATGGTTTCTAGTTAATTGCTTTGGTTGGAGGCAATAGTTTGTTGTAAATGTTGTAGATAGTGGCTATAGCGCCAACTTGTCCCATAGATCATAAGTAAATGCCATGGCAATATTTAGTCGTGTGGGTCTTATATGATCGCTTCAAGAGCGTCAGTTGGACATAGAGGCTGCAGTAAGAAACTACGGAAGTTGTGAGTTACATAGGTCGTAGTTGTTCACATAAGTTGTAGTTGTGAGTTCTGATGATGTGATGTCGTTCGTAGGCTGCAGAAATAGGAGTTGGGAGCTGCAGAAGTTGTGAGCCGCTTAGGTCAAAGTTGGTCACATAAGTCATACTAGTGATCTGTGAAGATGTTCATAGGCCATAGTGGCAGGAGTCTGGAGCTGCACGAGCTGAAGTTACGAAAGTCGTAGTGCTGAGCTATGGAGACGTTCATAGGTAGCAGAGGCTAGAGTTGAGAGCGATACTAGTTGTAATGACATACATGTGCCACAGAGCCAGGGTTAGGAGCTGCACCGGCCATGATAGCTTTCGTGGGCTGTAGAGTCCAGAGTTGAAAGCTGCACTAGCTGTGATAACATCGATGGGCCATAAAGACCAATGTAATGAGCTATATGAGCTATGAGCCATGTAGGTCGCAGTTGATCATGTAGGCAGTAGTGGTGAATTGTGATGATATTTGTAATTCATAGGAGCCAAATCCGGGAGCTACACGAGCTATGATAACGTCCGTAGGTGTAGGCATCAGAGCTGAGAGCTCCATAAGTTGTGTTAACATAAGTAAGCAACCGAGGCCGGAGTTGAAAGTTGCACTAGCTGTGATAATGACTGTAGGCTGCAGAGGCCAAACTTGGGAGCAGCACAAGCTGAGTCACATAAGTTGTAGTAGGTCATATAGGCAATAGTGGTGAGTTGTGATTATATTAAAAGTTGGGAGTTGCACTAGTTGTGAGCCACGTAGGTCATAATTGATTACATTGGGTCGTAATGGTGAGCTGTGATGTCTTTAGGCCATAGGGGTCCGAGTCAGAAGACGCTAGTTGTAAGCCACGTAGGTCGTAGTTAGTCATCTGTGTCGTAGTGATAAGATGTGATGACGTCCGTAGGGCATAGAGTATGAAGTCGGAAGCTGCATGAGTTATGGGCTACGTAGGTCGTAGTTGGTCATGTAAGTCGTAATCGTGAGTTATGAGGAGAGAGCTTTAGGAGTCTAAAGAAATTTAACCTCTTGGGTGAGCATTGTTACACTGTCTTAGAGAAGCATCATTATATCGTAAGTGAGGTGTGTTGTTCTACTGTTATCTATGTGTTGTTGTATGGTATTTGAGGTGCACTGTTGTACCATCTTCGGGAGGTGTTGTTGCACCGTATGATGGGTGCTTTGTAAGGATACCTCCTACTCTACAATGCATATAAGAATTATGTAGCTCACGTCATGATTCTGCAAGGGGTCTCATTGTAATGAGTCAAGTGCAGTCAACGACAGTCAACAGTGGCCGATGGATGGTGGTCACAGTGGCCAGTAGTTGTAGGAGTGAGAGGTATTTATCAAATTTATGGTGCATAAGCGATGATGTGAATTAATGAGAGCTTCCGGATACTGAAATGATGGTCATGTCTCCGATTGAGCTTGTTGTGGTGATAATAGGATGTCCACATCTGGATACTATATGTTCATAGGTGGCAATTTGGTCTCTTGGAATAGCAAGAAACAACCAGTATTTGCGATGTCGACGGTAGAGGCAGAGTACATGGCCATGATCATGGGGGTTGTCGAGATGTTATGGCTGAAAGCTCTATTTATAGAGCTCAAAGTGGACCAATGTGCTTAAATGAAGTTGTGGTGTGAAAGCAAGTCAAAAATCATCATTGCTAACAACCCGGTGCATCATGATAGAACCAAGCATGTGGAGATTGATAAGTTCTTCATCAAGGAGATGCTGAATAGTGGACTATTGGAGATAAGTCGTATAGCTACTAAAGAACAAGTAGCTGACAGCCTCACCAAGAGACTTAGCTCATAGATCTATCAAGGTTGTTTGACAAGATGGGCTTTGTGAATATTTTTTGCCCATCTTAAGGGGGACTATTGAGAATTGTATATATTTTAGGCTCTTATTTGTAAATAGTAAATATATAAGAAGTCAATGATTTTATTTGTAAAGAAAGTTATAAGGTTACATATAAGCTTAAGTCTTTCTTGAATAGTGGAGGTTTTTAAAAACAATTAATCTTTTACATATGCTAATTTCCTCACAGACTAATTAATTTTAACTTAAAAACTAAAGAAATACAAGAATCTTTCTTAATACCTTATATGAACACCAATACTTGATGCTTAGTTGGTCAATTAGTTTCAGAACTTTTCCCATAATTCAGAGATAAAATTATATTCTTTATTAGACATTTTATGGTTAATTTCTTACCTTTTTGTGTGAAGTGCAATCAAATTTTCAGTGCACAATTGAAATTTTTTGTACCATTTTACATAATGTTGATAAAGTACACTGGGTGTGAAGAACAAAGTAATATCTTAGGAAACTCAGGCGTTGTGTGGTTTGTTGGAACAAAATGAAACAATAATTTTGCTTACCTCATGTGTGTATGTTGACTGTGTGTTTGGGTGTAATTCATATGAAATTAATTTTATGAACAAAAGTAGAAGATAAATACATTTCTTTTTATGATTCTATGATTAAAATTAACAAAATTTGAAGTAAAATATAACTATGAACAACACTAATGTTGTGTTCACCCTTCTATTTATAGGTTATTTCTTCACACTAAACAAAATTATTATTTAATTCAGCTTGTCAGAAAAACATGACTTCTTGTTGAGCTTATAGAGTCATTCGCTTATGATGTCATATTAATTGACTTTAGCTCAACTAATTTGAAAGTCTCCGATGAGATATGTGAGGCTTTAAGTTTAATTTCACATTAAAATGTTGGAAAATATGTTGGTGTAAAGATATACAGAGGATGGTTCTAATTTATAGGCTTAAGCTTTTGATTTAAAAATAACTTTGGCCAATGGCCATGGTCTTTCTAGCTCAATTTGGTCATCTTTTGGGTCATGCTCTAACAAGTGATAATAGAACTAATGGTCTTGTCCACATCAAGTGCTTCGTGCAATTTATTGTTTTCCTGGATCTTGGCTTTTCCACTAGCAAGGTTCAAGTTGTGTGCCTCATACAACATACACGTATAATGAAATGAGCTTTTGGAGCAAAATATTTGGAGATGCTTTTGTTCGAGGGAGTTTGATAAAAGATGTGGAGAGCTCTCACATAAGGGAGAGATTGTTTAGACGTGTGGCTTTAGCTTTGATCCCACATCAGATTGTTTTGTTTCATATTTTTCGTTATAAATATGTTCGACCATTGTTGCATATGGCCTAACTTGTTGATCACTGAAATTTTTTATTTAACGGTGTTTTTTATTTGTTGTTGAATTTTAGATTCAATGACTATGAAATAATAATTGTGGATGAATGAAGTATGCTTGACATATTGCATCAAAAGCAAATAGTGTTTTGTTAAATTAAAATTTTGTTCCTTGTGAGTTGTTATTTTGTGTGTTTTTGTTGCACATCATATCTCGGGTTGCATTGTTCGAACTAAACTTTTAACCATCCTAATCAAATACTCTTCTACTTGACAATCAATTGCTAAATGAAATTTACTTTCTACTAAAAATGTGCTTTTCTCTTAACACTTTTCTCTAGGCTAAGGCATGAGAATCATGTATGTCAGTTTTCTGAATGTTACTTCTTTTTCTTCTTCTTAAATAGAAGGAAGGAAATGAGAGATTCTTGTTGGGGTGAATTGCCATTCCACATGCATCATTGTGGAAAAAAAATATTGCAAATTTATGAAAAAAAAAAGGAGAAAGACGATATAAGAAAAGATTTTTTTTATAAACAGATTTGAAAGGCATTATTTTTTGAGTTTCTGAGCTTTCTTTGTGACATTTTTCCTCGTATTGTTCTACTTATATGTTTGAAGAGCTGCATGGAAGTTCAGATTCTTGCTTTAGAGATATGGTTCTGCTTATTAACTATCAATTTGCATCTTTCCTCTATTTTTTTAATTTTTTTTTTTATATGTGATGCGTGCTAGAAAATTCGCGGCGGTAGAGTAACGGATTATCGTTTTAGCGTTGTATGAAAATTCAGCACACATATAGATGAAAGAGAGACAAGCTGTGACGACTCCAAAAGTTTTTATATGGAAAACCTGTAAGAGAATAACCGCGGGGCTTGGCCCAGTTGCGGAAATCTATTATTGATTGACGATTACAGAAATACCTTATCTCACAGACGCCAAAGGGTAACTATGTTTTTCATATTACAATGTTGAATGATGGCGTCTGATTGGTGGTGATCAATGGTGGTTAGTGGTGGTCGATAATGGAGCTCCGCAGAGGTCAATGGAGATTTACGGTGGTCAACGACGTTCATCAGTGGTTGACGATGATCGGCGGAGGTCAATGGAGGTCTGCGGTAGTCAACGACGTTCGGCGGTGGTTGACGATAGTTGGCGGTGGTTGACAGCGACCGGCAACGGTCGACGACGTTCGACAGTCGGCGGTGATGCTGAGTTGTAGCTTCTCTTCAAGGCATCAAGCTCTTTCTCTAGACTCCCCTCTCCCCCATGTGAGGGTTGAGAGTCTATTTATAGTGTTCTGGTGCAATTAATGTAGAAATATAAACCATTTTGATCGGACAATTAAGAGAGCTTCATTCGATCAGATGACGTTTAAGAGGCATTTAGATGTCTCAATGATGTTGAAATTAAGCAATCTTGGGCTCGTTAGATTCATCTTGTCGAGACGCTCAATTCGACTATAAACTTGCTAGATTTGAAATTCGTTTAAACTTTCAAATGTGTATAGAAGTCTTTCAAGTGTGGTTTAATAACTAAATCCGAGTTTGATGTGACTCAGATTAGACTAATTTTCATATCATTAAGTTTGTTTCATCGAGCCGGTCAGTTTGACTATAAGTTTGTTGAAATCTGAGTTCTAGATGATTTTTTATCAAAATTTGAATATTTTTCTTGCTCAAAATATTATCTCGAGATCCGTATCATGCCTTGAGATTCATACCAGATGATCAATATTTGTTGATGGCTTATCAATATGAAATACTGCTCCACCTCTTATGGGGTCTCCATTGACATATTTTATGCATTATGTTCTTCAGCATTATTTATTTATTTTTTTTTTGACGTGTTGGCTCTCTTTGATTTGATTGTTATGAATATAAAAATTTCATATTTGATATTTGGTTTCAGTGTAATCAATAGGTAACTGACTGCTCCAAGAAATGTGAATAAATATATCTTTTTCGTGAAAAATTTGGAAGAAAAGCTTATTGCTTCCTCCTCACAAGAAACAAAAAACTGAAATTGCCGCAAACAGAATAAAATAAAAATAAAAAATCTGAAATATTTTAGCTACTCGTTTTCTTCTTAATCAAAAAAGTGGGTGAAAATGAAATTCATTTCAATTCTTTAGTCTATTTCCATTTTCATCAACTTTCAATTCCTTCAATACAAACAGAGCCATGAAGTTTTGCTTGGTAGAGAAGCTCGGCCATACAATCGCTGGCAATTGTTATGTTCTTTAACATTGCAAGACTGACACTTATGTTCTACAACCGTTTCTAATTTGATTATTACTCTATTGTCTCTTTGATTGATATCTCAAGATAATCCCATTTGATTATATGACCCCTACTTATATATGAATGGATTTCTCAATTGAACACATAAATAAAAAGAATATAAAATACATGATGGTGTGTGGTACCAAGGCATATATATTGGTACAAGGAACTTTAATGACACCAGGTTCTAAAATTATATTGTAATATCTTTTGTAATTGTGTGATATGATGATTTAATAAACAATCAGATTGTCAAACTTATTCAATCGTGGGTTGGGTCTGAACTGGTTGTCGGACAAACTCTTTGTCATGTCTTTGGGCGACTTGTCAGGTGATTTTGGTGATCTATCATTCGGACTCGGTGAATTAATGAGTTGCTTTTGTCTTGCATGTTGAGCTAGCATCTACATGCATCTGATCCAAACTGACTGTCTAGTTTAGGAAATTTGGGCTTCGCAGCGGCCCATGTGAAAGGATGTATTTTAGGGTTGGCAGTCTGCTAAAGCATCAGCCCATATAAGTAATATCAGGGGGCTTTTAAGCTGAATATGACGAGATTTTGTGTTAAACCGGTTATGTTTTTATTGCATGTATTGGACATTGATAAAGCAAATAAATATCAAATTAAATTATTTTGGTTGTTTGGAAATTTACACATTGAATTAATGCCTAGAATTTACTAAAAAATGCTAATCCTAAATGGTTGGGATGATGATGAAGACAAAAGAAACACAAAAATTTTGTCGATTGATTTCTTTTTGTTTTGGAAGATTTACATACATACCACTCAATTATTATGTATTTACAGGGCTAACACCAAAACATTAATTTTTATGTATATGCCACCTTATCTATACATAAAAAAAAGTATATTTTACTTTTTTTAAGTTAAAATAGTGATATTATTTATTTTTTATACATTAAATTTATTGTAAGTCTGACCAAACATTTTAAATAAAAGAGATATAGACGCTAAATTCAGCGTTCGGCTAAATTTAATTTTTCTCTCAATGTAAAGTTGAATTTACTAAATTCAGTTTTCAGTTTAGGAAGAAAAATATGCTGCATATTTGATCACTAATTGGCCAAACAAGTCGAATGGATTTGATTGGATTTAACCTTAACTGAACCGGACAATATTATGGATTTAAAAGCATCTGGATTTGATGAATCTCGATTTACTACAACTTATTTAAATCCGGGTTGCAGCCAAAAACATCCTAAAAAATTTGGGTGGTATAATTGTAATATACAAGGCTTAGATGTTATAAAATGTAAAAACATAAGAATTTGTTAGGAATTATTATAGGAAATAATTTATTCCTGCAATAAATTATTTCCTCATATCAAGAAGATATTTTATATTTAATTACTTAGATTAAAAATTACTTATTTTCCTATTTTATGTTATTTCCAATATCTTCTAGTAATTAATATGAATTGATTATTGGAGATATTAAGAGATATATTTTTCCTTTTATATCATTTTCTTTTTATTATTTTTCCTATTATAGGATTCTTGTAAGGGTTATTTATACCCCCGTTCATATTAATGAAAATATCAAGTATTTCAAATTATTCTAAATCTCAACATGGTATCAGAGCCAAGTTTTTGCTCTAACGACAGATAATCTTTGGAGATAACCTAAAGACTCCCTTCCCGCTGGCCTTTTTGTTGGAAAGGAGGAATCCCACGTTTGTCTTCATCTGCTCGTCGGGAGCTTTTTTTTGTCCTCTTATTTGAGTTATGCAGCATCTTCTCCCGCCTTCGTCTTCAACACCTTCAACTCCGGCCCCTCAGATCGTTTCGATCCCTGCCGGCCCTTCAGATCCCTTCGGTACTTGCGAGGATCGAATGGCCGGCGAGGACTGAAGAGCCGGTGAGGATCGAATGGCCACGAGGACCTAGGGGCCGGCGAGGCGAGGATCGAATGGCCGGCGAGGACTGAACGGCTGGCGAGGATCGAATGGCCTGCGAGGATTAAAGGGCCGGAGAGGATCGAATGGCCGGCGAGGACTAAAGGGCCTGCAAGTACCGAAGGGATATGAAGGGCTGGCATGGATCGAAGCAATATGAAGGCGCCGGAGTTGAAGGTGTTGAAGACGAAGGTAGGCGAAGATGCTGCATAACTCAAATAAGAGGACAGAGGAAAGCTCCCGACGAGCAGATGAAAACGAAGGTGGGATTCCTCCCTTCCCGCAAGTAGGCCGGCGGGAAGGGAGTCTTGAGGTCCTCTCTAAAGATTATCTATCGTTAGGACAAAAATTTGTATGTTGAAATTTTAAAAGGGAGGAATAATTGTAAAAGCATCTGGATTTCATGAATCTGGATTTGATGAACCTCGATTTACTAGATTTTCTACAACTTATTTAAATCCGGGTTGCAGCCCAAAACATCCTAAAAAATTTGGGTGGTAAAATTGTTATATACAAGGCTTAGATGTTATAAAATGTAAAAACATAAGAATTAGGTGGTATGTATGTCAAAGCCCAATTTTTCATTTACTTTTTTCCGACATTTATATAATATATCAAAACCTGAGATTATTTTTCTTTTATGAACTGCACTTTTATGATTTGTGTTGTGATAGTTTTATATAAAGATCATTTTCATGTTTTTTTGAAATTCTTAGGCTTCGTTCGGCGAAACTCCTTTAAACATGACGTTCATGAATGCAAAACGACAAAAACTGTGATTTTTGCAAAGTGGTATTAGCATACGCTCGAGAGACGATCTTACACCAAACGAGGCCTTGCATATTTCTACCTTTCTGTCCAGCACAAGAGAGCCGGGAAACCTCTCCAAACGAGGCCTTATCATAGCATATAACTCTACGTCAACATTCAAAAAAATTTCATTTGGATTTAATGCTCACAAGTGAAAACAAAATAACAAAAGATAAATGAAAAGATTATTTGGACAAATAAAACTTAACGTAATTTCAGCATTTGGGATGGGCAATGTTACACAAACTTATGCAAAACTTAATAAGAATGAATGAAAATGAGTATTTGCAAAACAAAATCAAAATGTTAGAAAGAGGCGCACAATAAGGATGAACAATCGTTCTTATATGTTTGTTTTATATTTGGTTGCCCTACACATGTGAAAATTTTTACTGTGTTTGGGGCAGCTGTGCGGTGGCAATGTGACATCGTACTATATTTTCAAGCATTTCGCAAAACTGTGCTTTGTTTGTTTTTACAAAAACTGTGGTGGGAAGCTATGTTTTGCTATCTGATCTGGCTAAGTGCGGTGGTTGTCAGAAAATTGTGTTCTAATTTTTTGAAAATAAAATAAGTTTGCAATGACCACCACAATTTTTTAACATTAGTTCCTTTCGTAACAGCTTTACAGCTAGTTCTTCAAATAGCTACCCCGAATAAATACTTTTTGCCAATTAACCTTATGGGATGCTTGAGATAAAAGAAAAATCAAACCAAAAAAAAAAAAACAATATCATGTGTTCTAATAAACAATGTATCTAACATAATGAAAAAAAAGTCACTTTGTGTGTCTCAAATAAACATAATTGTTCAAAATGATGCATCAAACTATAATTCTAATATACAAAATTCAAACACATTGTTTCCATCAATTCATGAATCACTAGAAGTGTAAAGAAGTCAAGTCTAGCTTCAGTCATGCCTAACTCGAGCTTGACTCGCCTATCAAAGCTTGAGTTCAAACTCTGAGCTTGAATCAAGCTTAAATGCAAATTCGAGCTTGTCTTGAACCGGCCGGTTTGGCTCATCTATTTCCCTGCTAATCCCTCACTCAAACAAAATAGATAAATAAATAAATAAAATAAAATAAAGAGAGAGAGAGGGATAAAGCAGATACAGCCATACAAATCAAAAGTAACAACCTTAATGAGATTAATTTAACATTTATTAGACAAAAAGTAAAAATCTTATGTGTTTAAATTTTTACTATCTTCCCCTACCAATCAGATTATTGCCATTTTCTGAAGAATCTTAAATAGAAATGTTGCTTTTCTATTAAGTCATTGAAGAATCCAGCTGATCTCAGTGGAAAAGAAAGGCATTTCAAATCTCAAGACAGTAAATCTGCCATATAAAAAGATTATTATCCTTTAAAAAATAGGCAGGTTTACATACATACCACTCAATTCTTATGTATCAACATATCCAGCACCCAAACTTCAATTTTTACATATATGCCAACTTACCTATATTAATTTAAAATACTGATACTTTTGATGTGATATAAAAATTTTGGGTGGTATAAATGTAAAAAAAAAAAAAGCTTTATGTGTTAGGTACTTAAATACATAGGAATTGTGTGGTATATATGTAAATGCCCCATAAAAAATAATAAAGAGCTAATGGGTCCCAAGTTAAAAAAGAAGGGTGGGATATGACTGATCAAATAAAGTGTGGATAACTACATAATTTGAGGGGTAGAACAGCTTTTGATAAAGCTGATTATAGCTTTGTCAACTTCTGTCCTCACTCAACCAAAAAAGTTGTCACTTTGTTCAAATAAAATATTGAAATAATACAAACAAAATTCCCTTCTTTGACAAAAAGAATATTCCTTCCATTTGTTAATCCAACAGCTAAAGTAATATGTGGCTTTGCTTAATCTGTACAGCAAAAAGTGTATCTTTTGAATATAATGTGTATAATTTTGTTGAGACCTAACAATCAATGGATTTCTTATTCAATATAAATGACCCAATAAAGTTATTCTCTCATCCCTTTCATCATATAAAATAATTTTTATGTAAAGTTTTGTATTTCAGATTGTGTGAATTATCTTTTGGTATTTTAATAAGATTTCAAAAAACTGATAAACTTAATCATAGTATACTGAGACCATTGAATTAATGCTATAAATGTTGTTTATTGTTGTGGTTTGTGATTCTTGCAATTTGAGTCAGGTTTGTTGGTTTAATTGAAAATTCTATTACACTTTTGGACAACTTTTGATTTAATTGGGAATTATCGTACTCTTGTATGATGTTAATTTAACATTTAAAAATGATGTTTATTTTAGTTTTCAATTCAATTTAATCTTAACGTCATAATGAGGGTGTCAAAAGATATAACACTAATGTGATACTCCACAATCAAGTGTAAGATGAAGGAGGATTTAATCTATAAGAAAAGAAATATATCAATCCTTAATGTGATCTACATAATAACAAAGTACTCAATATTGCTTCAAAATTACAAGTGCACACATAACTAGAATAAAGAAGAATATCAAATAATATCTTGTATGTATGATGATTACTTATGACGTGGAAACTTAACTATAAGAGAACATAGACAAGAACCACATAGATACACAGTAGAAAATGGTTATGTATCCCCGATAATGTAATTTTAAAATTGTTTCAATTCCAAACAAAAATAGATGTTAAAAGATTTATACTTCAAAAAATTTATTCTCATGGTTTTATTTTCTAAGAACCTCCAAACATGCTTAAAAAATCTTAGAAGAGATGTGTCTAAAAGCTTAACATGAATTGAAGCAAACATTATTTGATTTGGCATATTTGGCATTCATTAGATGAATATGAATATCTTGAAATTCTCTCATACAATGTTAAGCCATAATTAATTATTTTCATTGCAATCTATACTATAGTAAAATGGGAATTTTTTGTTTAACTAATCTTTTCCATGACTAAACCTTTTAGGCTTCTGAAAGCCCACAAGGGATTATCCATCAAAACTAAGGGTCTATCTTGGTGGTTGCAACTTTTAAATAATTAGAGGTCGAGAAAACATCTTAGAAAGTTACGGTGAGAATTATATATATATATATATATATATATATATATATATATATATATATATATATATATATGAAAAAACAGACTACATTTTTCTTATAACCACCACACTTTACTATGCCAGATTATAAAAAAATATGTATCTGTCATAAAAATTTCTAAAAAAATAGCAAGAAAACAGTTCTCCAAACAGAGATGTAGCAGTGATCAAACCTATCCCAAACCGACCGTAAAGTTATTAAAACCTCCAAAATACGATCTCTCTTTTAGTTGCATCCATGAGGTCTTCTCAAATATAAATATATAATTATAACATTCTTATTCAATAGAAGAGAATGTGTCTATTTATATCCATTTGGGGAGGGATATTTTAGTTTTTTAGCATGTAACTTCTGTAAACACCATATTGATAGTACATGTTGATTCCTCATAATCAAGGTTTGTTATTTAATGATTTGGATGTCTTAATAATCTCAGAATGATCGATCTTAAGCTCATTAGATTTCTCTTATCGAGATGCTCGATCGGACAATAAATATACCAAATTTTGAGTTAATTTGATCATTCAATTTACAATCTAAAGCTTTCAAATGTGATTCGATGGCTTCACTTGTGCATGATTTAATCCATATTGAACGAATTTTGGTATCATTGGGTTCATCTTGTCGAGGCAGTTGATTTCACTATAAACTTCCTTGAATCTGAGCTTCGATTGTCATGAATTTGAGTTGAAAAGTTTTCTTACCAAAAAAATGCATTGATATTCACGCTTAATGATAAAAATTTCTTGATGGCACATCAATTGTTTATACAATAACGGGTACTAAAACTTTGTGGCCTTTTCAAAATTTGCCATGTATGATCATTTCCTCTCACTAAGAGAATGAAAGCTGAACAAAACCCTTAATAATATTTATAATAGTCTTATAATATTTAAGGAGACAATTTTTTTTAACTATTATACTCACCACCTCTTAATTTTTTTATCTCCGCACTCCTCACCTTAAATTTTTGTTACACAAAACATACATTCTATGCACAAAACATAGTTTATTTTTATCATTACACGTATCTTCAAAATTCATGAAGTTGAGATTAATCCATATGATGCAATCTGGTTTTGCATATCTCCATCTTATCTAATATAAATAATACAAAGAATCCCTCATAAAATACTGAGTCATAATAACACCTTTGGATAAGCAGATTAGTCAACTAATTAATGAGATAATGATGCCATAACAAACACCAATACTTAAATAAATAAATGTACATTTATATATACTCACAGCGCACTTTAACATTGATTTTATCCCAACCAAAGAAAAGCCAAAGCTTCTTCAGACTTCTCTTCATTACAACGTCAAAATCATGCATTAAATAAGCCGCGATAAATCAGGTTTTTAATGTATAAGTGGCCTTATCACTTGGACATTTCAGCAGACACTATGACTGCGTTTAAATGAAGGTATTAATCTTGCCGGGATGATAAGAAATCCAGTTTACACGTCCCCATACATTTCATCACTAACACACAGAAAACAATAGCGGCTCACAACATTGTGCCCCCTATTTTCCGAGCAGCAAAATTAATGGCTGCCGGCCATGGCCGGCGATGTGATTCAGATCAATTACTCAGGAGAAAAACAGAATTTTTTATCATGAGCGGTTGATAAACGGCATTCACTCACTTGTCTCTAGTTAATAAATAGTTCATAAAATATTTGTTTTTGAAAAATATGAGTTATTGAGCGCATAAATGTGAAACTAATCAAATATATAGGATATGCAATGAAAATATGTGATAAGGAAGATAGATGACTATATGATATTAATGAGTGTGGAGTCTAAATAAACTGACTATGTTGGATAAAATTTGATATTGATTTCTTAAGATTGATGGTCACCTTACATGTGATTTTTAAATATGGTGGCTACATAATTTAATTATGATTTAATTTTTCAAGATGATTGCTAACGCAATTTAAGATTAGTTTATTCACACTTGATTCGTAGATGATAGCTCCAAACTCAAATTTGATCTTTCTAATCTTTAAGAATTATATAAATAAATATTTGAATTGTGTTTAAGTATCACTTAAGAAAAGGCAACAGAGATGAAGAGAAAAAGAGAAAAGAGATGCTATTCAAGAAAAAGTAAGAAGAAGTTTTTTGGGGGTGCTTGTAGCGAGTGTTCTTTTAACTTTTTTAAAGTTAAAGAAGTATTCTTATTTTTCATTTTAATAATTGAATGAAATCTTGGTTATAAGGAGGAGCTATTTTTATTTGGACTCATATGTTATAGAGAAGAAAAGCCTTTAACTTTAGCAATAATAGCATTTCATTCTAGACAACTAGCTCCCATTTCAAAGTTATTGTATTTTCTCTCAACTAAACAAAGTAGTATTAATTGTAGTCTATATCTCTAATTGATATGACATAATTATTTATGTTTCGTTTTTGTAGTTTAGTTCATTACTTAATCTGTGTACGGTCATTGATCTAGTTTTACTTACGTTGAAACATATAAATATAGATATAATTTTGTACAATTTTTAAACTTTTTATTAATTGTTGTGCTCCATCATATGTACTTACAAGTGAAAGTCCACTCTCTTTTAATATTAAGAAGATACATTAGGTTATTGATAGGTTTACATCATGATCTTACTAAGATTTTACTCAAGTTATAAGAAATCATGAGTAACTACCAAAAAAAAAAAACCTAAGGATAGAGATATAGCTAAAAAAACACAGAATGATCTCATCAATGTCATAAATCTGTATATGACTTCCTGCTCATGACTAATAACCCCTTCTTAATAGCAGTGGGATAAATTCAACCATACATAATATGAAAGATATATAAATTGCCTTGTTGCAATTGTTATTTCAACAAGTAGACGAGGGTGAGTACTCTAGATAGATTCTCTTGACGATATTTGTAATAGTCAAGCGAGTTCTTCGGTCAGATGATACGAGTGACCTTATCAGTCATGGCGACTCAATGAGTCGGGCTATAAAGAATAAGGCAATTAGTTGAGTTAGATCAGCTCATAGTTATCAAATTGTAGACCTCAACTTAGATTCATCCATGAACATTATCAATCAGATTAAGATATATAAGTATATAATTTCTATAATAACATGTTTGTTAGGAGCTTTACAACTGCTACATGGAGATTAATCAAACTATCAAAATTCTGAAGCATATAAGCCTGAACAACATGGCTTGACTCTAAGACCAAAAAAAATTTTGGGCAATTACATACAGCCCACTTGAAACTTTCTATTTACAAATCAGCCCCCCTCTTTCTTTCTCTTTTGAAATTCTCACTCAAATATCAAAATTCATGGTAAAATCCCAACTCATATTTTTCACTTTTATCATATTCTCAATAGTTCAGAAAAATCATCGAGATGATTAATTTATAAATATCAATGTTTCGGATGATCTCTATGTTATTACCCCCAAAAAATTAAAGAAAAATACAGAGCAATGTCTTTTAATGCTCCTCGCACATCTTTAACTCTATCTATATCCAAACGACGAGGCCAATATTTCAAGCTATATATAATTTCCCTTCAATAGTACATGCTGGAACTTCATTATAATGAGGTGAGAACATGCATGCAGTTACTGCTAAAGTAGTATTTTATAAAGAAGAAGGGGCAAAAATATTATTTTAAATTTAATGAGATAAGAGCTTTTGTTTTATACATAATTATTAAAAAAAATTAACAAAATTTTTTACTAACATATAATTATAATAAGGCTTATTCTTGTAACCATCTGGGAAGATTTTTAGGCAAAAGAGAAAATGAACAGAATTAGTATATTCTGTCTTCCTTCATGGTGAAATTCAACAACAACAACAATAAAGCCTTAATCCCACTAAGTGGGGTCGGCTACATGAATCCTTTTTCTCTATTGCGTCCTATTTAGTTTCAAGTTTTCGTTTAATTATAATAAATTAAGATCCTTTTTTATGCAATAAGCCCAAGCTTTCTTAGGTCTACCTCTGTCTTTCTTAAC
The DNA here is from genome assembly GCA_022702705.1 of Papilionanthe hookeriana x Papilionanthe teres. Lineage (NCBI taxonomy): Eukaryota > Viridiplantae > Streptophyta > Magnoliopsida > Asparagales > Orchidaceae > Papilionanthe > Papilionanthe hookeriana x Papilionanthe teres. The sequence continues at coordinate 12,926,586 of CM040435.1, read as the reverse complement.
ATACGTTGAATCTAAAACATCTACTCTCCTAATCGGATCATCAGGTGGTCGACGTTTAATGTGACCAAACCATCTAAGGCGACTCTCTCTAATTTTATCCGTCACTGGTGCAACACCAACCCTATTGCGGATATATTCATTTAGCATTTTGTCTCTAAGTGTAAAGCCACTCATCCACCTAATCATTCTCATCTCAACAACACTTAACTTAACATTATGCTTCTCTTTTAAAGGCCAACATTCAGCACCATAGAGCATTGCCGGTCTCACCACCTTCATAGTGAAATTCAAATGAAAATTTTCATTAAGGGTGCCACTCTAATATTTAAAATTATTATAACATTTGTAACTTTGTAATATATATGCATATAATAATGATACAGCGATGAAGTTAAATTATGGAGACCACTTCAATAAATTTCTATATTTATTATGATACAACAGTTGGAAAACAAAGAATAAATGCACCATGCTTAATAACTCGTAGCACATTAGTTACGTATGTACATATCTAGCACCTGAAATGTTAGTTTTTACATACATACCTACCCATGCATGAAAATATGTATTCCACTTGTTAAAAGTAAAAAACAAATAGTGATATTTTGTATGTCATATGAGAGATTTGAGAAGTAAACTTTAGATATCAGATGTGTAAATACATAAGAATTGGGTGGTATGTATGTAAATGCCGCAAAAATTTAATATCAATTAAGATGGCATATTGGCATGACATCATTATTGATATTTAATGTCATTCATTTAAATCATGTTTCTGACTTTTGGGATCATGATTGGAGTATGATATTGGCTTTAGTCAAATAATAGATGTGGTTTTTGTCTTACTTATCGTCTCTAACAATGAATTGATTGCGTGTTTATTAATATTTGATCCATGCTCTGAAAGTGGTCACCATCAAATGTGGCCTAAATAGAAAAAGCAAACCTTTATAAAGTATAACAATTGCTAAAGCTATTTTAGCCGTATACTATAAGGAACATGTATAGTTTGGATTTATCCTCTCTACAGATGAACTAATTTTGGGTCTTTTCGGTTTGATTTTAGTGGGGTGCTATTGAGTAAATGCAGCTCATTGACTTATCTAAGGGCTTTATCTCAATAAGTAATTTTGAGTTAGATTGCAGATTTGAGTCTAACTACAGATTTTTAATGTGAATAGCTCAAGAAAAGGAATTGTTACATGGCAAGAAAGAGATACTTTTGGTTTGTGGAGGTCTTGTGGAAATTGATATCAGTCCGAAATTTTCTAAGGCCATTTGGATTGGCTCTCAAGATAAGGTATTTTGGTACAAAGTTATTCTTGAGAAGAAATTGGACTTGACTTCCTGCTTTTATTGTCACTTGAATGAGCAAGATGGTTTAGTTTGTTGAAATATTCTGAATAAAGATGTAATATTCAACTTCAAATAATATGGTCCTCCTTGATTCTAAGTTTATATCCATATTGATCGTTAGTTCTTCTGCAAGTCATAGAAATGAAGAGCTTATTTTCTAAGTTTAGCAATAAAATTACCTTATTAATAATCCTCAACAAGTAGATCCTCTTATATGTTTCGGTCAATGTGACAGTGGAGCCTAAATCATTGTTGAAATCATTGTTGAACCTATATAACAATCTTTAACAATGAATTCTTTGTTTCTTTTGATAACTCGTGATGCTTATTTTTCTGATGTTGCTCTTGATTTCACTCATGTTGAGAATTTTATATTTAAAGTTATGTTTCCTCTATCTTCCCCACTCTAGCATTCACAATAGACTTTCATTGTCACTCTTACAAGGTTGATTGTTAAGAGCAAAAAATGATTAAATCTATGCTCAGTTTATCTACTTTATATGGTCATTTTAGCGTTAGAAATCATCAAGATTTTATAAGTATCAAATAGCTTTTATAACTTTATTTACTATATACGAGGATGAAACTTCTATGGAACATTCTAATTACACATTTCTCACAAATAGATGGTGTGCAGTACAGAAAAAACAATTAAAAGCGAAGGTAAAAGTGATTGCCTACACTGTGCCGGAAATTTTGAGCTAATTTTCAATGGCTTAGTGACAGTACATTGATATTATCTCTTCCAATGACTTTCCTATGAAATAAACCATAGCTTCCTAGTGAAAAACATTTTTGACGGCTAGTAAATCGAAATTGACGGTCCAACGTGCTAGTTCAAATCGAATTATAAATTAATGGGCTAAGTTCGTCGGAAATTGAGGACGTCAGTTCTTTTAAGTTACAAACCGACAACTATTTGATATTAACTAACGGTTAAACTGTTGGTATTAAGTCATTAATAACCAATGTGCTTAAGGTCATTGGCAAGCTGTCGGAACAACTTAATATAGCGTACTAACGCCTCATTTCTATCTCCAGCTCGCACCCGAGCTCTAGGACCAACGTTTGCCCCTTCGATCCCATTTTCTCTACACTGCACCATTTCTCAATTTCTTATAGTCAAATCGAAAGTAATATCAATCCAATACTTCAAGTTTTTATCTAATTTGAAGTGTAAGTTCTTTTTTTTTTATTTATTTATTTGCTTTATCAGATTACGTGGTCTTGAGAAATTCGATTTCTTTGATAAGGTTTTGTATGATTTTCATTATTTATAGGATTGCGACATGCTTAGGGCTACACTCTTGTGTCTTCCCCTTTTTAACAACTAAGATTTAAGGAAAATTTACATATGTAGCGCACAATTCTTTATGTGTTTAACATGTCTAACATGTAAACTTTTATATTTACATACATAGCACTGTTGCTTTAAATCTATGCATGACAATGTGTATTTTACTGTTAAAAAATGATAATGATATTATTCTTGTTGTGAAATCAAAAATTAGAATGCTATGTTTGTAAACGAGAGAAAAATACATTTATATATGATCTTCAATTTTAGGAAAAATTATTGTATGAGGACTCCAATCAAGGCCTACCACATGTACAGGTAGGCCCACCCATGTATTAAATTAGGGGTCTGTTTGTACACGTGACAACTGATTGTTATAGCAAAACTGCATCATGACTCCTGATGCAACAATATCTCCAATTTTAGGCAGCTTGGTTGGGATTTTGATGAAGATGGTGAAATGAGAGAACCTTGATATTTTGGTGCTAGTGATTTTATGTTCTTTATTTTTCTACAAGATTCTAGAAGTTAATGACCTATGTTCAGCGAGCTCAACATTTTAGGTGTGCGCACCAACATTAAGCTATTTTACAAATTTATTAGTCGAAATTTGAAAAGCTTGGTTCAATCACTAGTGTCACAATCCTAAATAAAAGATATCGACTTCCCTCTCCTCCTTACATGCCAGCATTATCATTAGCTACGATTGTAGCTCCATCTACTTCAGTGAAGGATCGTGTTTTTGTTGCTGATCGAGAGACGTCGGGCATTAACTGTTAGAAACTTTAATCCGTAAAACTTTAATTTCCGTTCACATTCTTGTTGGAGAAAAACAACAAAACTTAAATCTTTATTCTTTCATCTTAAGGCGAAAGCGTACCTGAATCCTTGATCGATTGCAAGCAATGATCTTCCAATCTGCAGATTTTCCGGAGTTTTCCTTAGTCTCTCTCGTTGATGGGGAACCAAGAGAATTTTTTTAGACTGTGTGCAGATCAAGGACCATTACCCCTGTATTTATTGTAACCAACTGGTGGTTACAAAATGATTGCTTAATTCCAATTCTGCCCCTCATTAAATTGGAATTTGCTCTTATGGTATCCACACTTATAATTTCATGACAAATGTGCCTAAAGTCATAAACTTTATTAATTAATTAGACCACAATAATTTTGACTTGTTAAATAATGACCCAACACATTTATTAATTACATTGTAGTCCCATAAATTATCCAACAATCTCCCACTGGACTATATATGTAAAAAATAAATGTGTCAACCTTAGAGCGCTCAAAATTTGTTGTCATTATTATAAAGGCACATTACAATCTCGTCCATTAATCATATCAATATAGGATCAAAGCAGTCTTCATTGTATTTGTCACAACTAAACCCATCAATGGTCACATATATTAATATAATCAAATGACATAGATCAATCATGAATGTGTGGAATGAAAATTACATGCAAGGTGGTCGATTCATGTCAATTTTCAACTGGTCCTACTTTACTTAAGTGAGATCAAACTTTAACTATACAGAGTGTACTGAACTGAATAAAATACCATATTTCTGATCAGAAAATATCCAAATATGTTTTGTACATAAAATAAAACATATAACTAAAAAACACAAACTAACAAACTCCCATCGAATCTAAATTTTCTCAAGCTCTATAACACCCATATGAGTAGTATGCTCATGAAAGACTCCAGGTATCGGACCCTTTGTAAGGGGGTCCGCAATCATGGAGTTTGTTCCAATATGCTCTATGCAAATCTGCCACTCTGTATTCTTTCCTTCACAACAAGAAATTTGATGTCAATATGCTTTGACTTGGATGAACTCCCGTTGTTATTGGAATACGATACAGTCGATTTATTGTCACAAAATAACTTTAGTGGTCTTTCAATTCCTTCCATAATGCCGACCTAAGTGACAAAATTTCTCAGCCATATGCCATGGTTGGATGCCTCATAACATGTTATATACTCTGCTGTCATAGTAGATGAAGCTATTAGTGTTTGTTTTGCACTCCTCCAGGATATAGCTCCACCACTTAAAAAAAATATGTAGCCTGATGTGGATCTTCTCATTGTCTTGGCATCCGAAGAAAATCGGAGTCGAATACCCAATGATCTCCAAATGATCCGATCTCATATATGTAAGCATGTAAACTTTTGTTCTCCTTAAGTACCTCATAACCCTTTTGTCGCTTTCCAATGATCCATTCCCGGGTTACTTAAGTATCTGCCTAAAACTCCAACAATGTACGCAATATCTGGCCGCGTACAAACTTGAGCATACATAAGACTCCCTATTGCTGAAGCATAGGGAATCTTTTGCATTTCCTGAATCTCAAGGTTTCCTTTTGGGCACTGATTGAGATTGAACTTGTCTCTTTTAGCGACAGGGGTGTCAATTGGTCTACAATTCTGCATGTCATATCTTTTAAGCACTTTATCAATATAGCCTCTTTGTGATAATCCAAGAATACACTGAAAACGATCTCGGTGAATTTGAATTCCTAAGACAAATGAGGCATCACCAAGATCTTTCATCTCAAAATTATTTAATAGAAATCTCTTGGTTTCCTGCAACATGCTTATTTCATTTATGGAAAGCAGTATGTCATCCACATACAAAATCAGAAAAATATGTCTTATCCCACTGAATTTATGATACACACAATCATCAACTGCATTCATTTCAAAACCAAATGAAAGAATCACTTGATGAAATTTGTGATACCATCGACGGAAGCTTGTTTGAGCCCATAAATGGATTTCGTCGATTTGCAAACCATATTCTTTGGGTCTCCTATAACAAAGTTTTCTGGTTGCACCATATAGATCGTTTCATCAATGTCTCCATTGAGAACTGCGGTCTTGACATCCATTTGATGTAGCTCCATATCATAATGAGCAACAAGTGTCATGATTACTCTAAAAGAGTCCTTTGTTGAAACTGGAGAAAATGTCTCTTTAAAGTCAATCCCTTCCTTTTGAGTAAAGCCTTTAGCTACAAGACGAGTTTTATGTCTTTCCACATTGCATTTTGAATCCCTTTTAGTTTTAAAAATCCATTTACAACCAATGGGTTTCTTTCCTTCTGGCAATGGAACAAGTTCCCAAACTTTATTGTCTTGCATAGACTTATACTCCTCATTCATCGCTTTGATCCATTTTTCTGAATTGGAACTTTGCATAGCTTGATGAAAGTTGATAGGATCATCTTCCATCATATTAATATTTTTCTCATGTTCCTGAAGAAATACAATACAATCATCTGAAATAGCATTTCTTCTTTCCCTAGTGGATCGTCGCAAAATCACTTGCTCTTGAACTTGTTCTCGAGGTTGTTGAATTTGTTCCTCGAGGGGTTCTTGATTTGCAACTCGATCAATGTCGGAGTAAATTCTCGATCATTATCAAAAGCAATTACAGTGAATAGGAACCAATTCCTTTTCAACAAGAGTAGTATGGTCCGATTCCTCCTCAAAGACAAAGTCTCTAACCTGATTTCTCCCCCAAATTCAATATCCTCAAAGAACACTGCAGCTTCCGTCTCAAAATTATCTTTAATTTGGGATCATAAAACTTGAAACCCCTAGATCGCTCCGAATAACCAACAAAGTAACTGCTTATCGTTTTAGGGTCTAACTTTTTCTCAAGTGGCTTGTAAGGCCTTGCCTCACTCAGGCAACCCCAAACATGAAAATGCTTTAAACCGGGTTTTCGCCCGTCCAAAGCTCATAAGGTGTAATCGTGTACTGCTTTAGTTGGTACTCTATTTAGAATGTAGGTCATTGTCTCGAGTGCTTCTCCCGCAGTGTATTCGGTAAGGTAGAATGACTGATAATACTTCTTACCATGTCTTTAAGAGTGCGATTTCGTCTTTCAGCTACACCATTCATGCTAGGTGAACCTAGCATAGTGTATTGTGGGACAATTCCACACTTCTCTAGGAATTTAGCAAATGGTCCCGGATGTTGTTCACCTGAACCGTCATATCTACCGTAGTATTCACCACCACGATCAGATTTGACTTTCTTTATTCTTTTGCTTAGTTGGTTTTCAACTTCAACCTTATAAGATTTGAACACGTCCAATACTTGGGACTTCTCATTAATAAGAAATAGGTATGCATATCTTGAATAATCATCTATGAATGATACAAAATATTGTTGACTATTCCAAGAAGCTGTAGAAAATGGTCCACAAACATCCGTATGTATCAATTCTAAGACTTCTGTAGCTCTATATGCACCTAATTTCTTCCTTTTGGTCTGTTTTCCCTTAATGCATTCAATACAAACATCAAAGTCTGTAAAATCAATGGAATTTAGAATTCCATCCGACACAAGTCTTTCAACTCTATTTCTAGAGATGTGACCTAAACGCTTGTGCCATAATGCTCCCGAATTTTCATTATTAATTTTTCGCTTAGTACCTCGTGATTCCACATTCGCAGTTTCATTATAAGAAGCAACGAGTATCAAGCAAATAAAGATTGTCATATACCACAAGAGAACCAGCTCCAACAATATTAGAATTAATAGATAAACCGAAACAACTCGTTTTGAAATGAACAACAATAACCTAATTTGTCCAGACAACAAACATAAACCAAATTCCGTCTAAATGACGGTACAACAAAAGTATCTATCAAATCCAAATAGTAACCAGTACATAATAACAATCTAAAATGTCCAATTGCTTCCACTTCTACCGATTTTCCATCTCTCACATAAATGCATCTTTCAGCATCAGTTGGTTTTCGGTAGCTCAGGCAACCCTGCAATGAAACACTTATGTTAGTAGTAGCACCAGAGTCTAACCACCAAGTGTTTCTAGGTACTAAGCCAAATTTACCTCGGAACGTACCAAAGTTAGAAATGTACCTTTCTTTACATGCCAAGCATGATATTTAAGCACATTCCTTCTTCGATGTCCTTCTTTGTTGCAAAAGAAACAACTGATATTTTCTGAATTTTGAGCTTTATTTTGTTTCTTTTGAGAAGGACCCTTACTCTTAGCAGCTTCATTCTTTCTTTTAGAGCCCCTTTCCTTAGAGGTGTTTACCAGATGAGCACTATCAGTCTTTCCTTGCTTCAACCTTTCTTCCTCTTTCACACAATGAGAAATAAGCTCATTAAGAGTCCATTTCTCCTTTTGCATATTATAGCTGACCAGAAATTGACCAAACTGTGGAGGAAGAGAAATAAGAACTAAATGCACGAGTAAGTCATCCATCAACTCGAGATTTAGTTTCTTTAATTTTGAAGCAATATTAGACATCTCCATGATGTACTCCCTTATATTTTCCTTGCCTCTGAACTTCATTGAAATCAGTTTCTTTAAAAGAATACCGGTCTCAGCTCTTATCGCTCTTTGCAAAGCGTTTCTCAATTTCAACGAAGGAAAATTGCGAAGCATCAGTGATCTCACTAGACACCGCACCTCTAAAGGCCTCAGGTATGCTGCGCTTTATGATCATTAGACTCAAGCGATAAGAACGGTCTCACTTCTCAAAGATCCTCCTATCCTCGGAGGAACTTGCATCCGTAAGAGGAGCGGGCTTATCTATTCTTAATGCTAGATCTAGATCCATGCAGCCAAGAACAATGAGAATGTTCTCTTTCCAATCCTTAAAACTATCACCCTTAAGGATTGGAACCGAATTGAGATTAGCAGATACATTAGCAACAACTGAAAAATGAACAAAAGATTTAATTAATAAAATGTTTAAATTCATTTAATGGTAAATCCCATCTCAAGATATCTAATGTAACATTAATATCAAGTCTTTGGACAGTAACATTAACTGCCAGTGGTAATCTTGTTGTAATGATCAAACATTAACAATAACATATATCAAGTAATAAATCTATCTTTGGATCGATTTATTACTCTAATATTATTCCTTATATTTGGTACATCTTTATCATCACAAGTGTGTATGCATTTAGGTCAAGTATTAATTTTCCTTTGGGCCAATTAATACTCGCATGAACCTACATACACACAACATCCATCATTCGTCATGAACTATCTACACATGAGAGGTCACTTTAGCAACATCATGCTTCAATAAGTTCATTAAAAATGATGGACAATTTTAAAGTACCATTTATTCGAATTTAATTCAAACATTAATTTAATTTTACAAAATCTTAATTTTATAAACAATGGACTAAATTTTAAAAAACTTTAAAGTCCATAATTTACAAAAATTGATTGATTTTATAAAATAATCAATCCATAATTTAATTAATTTAATTTACTCATTTTAAAATGAGTAATTTAATTAACTTATTTATTTAATATACTCATTAAATTAAATGACTCATTTTAATTTCCAAATTAAAATGAGTTAATTAATTAATTAATTAATGAGTAAATTAAAATTTAAATTAAACAAAATAAATCAGGAAAATCAATTTAAAACTAAACAAAATAAAATCAAATCAATTTTATTTTATTTTATTTTATTTTATTTTATTTTATTTTTATTTTATTTTTCAGAATTTTTTTTTTCCGCGAACCGGGTCCGCGAACCTGGTCCACGGACCGGGTCCGCGAACCGGTTCTCTAACCGTTCGTGACCGTTCGCGAATGGCGAACTGTCGCGAGCAGTTCGCGAGTTCGCGAACTTCGGCGCCGCCCGGCGCCGTTTCCGGCGCCCCGCCCGGCGGTGCCTCCCTCCGGCGCCGTTTCCGGCGTCTTCCCTTTCGCCGCGTGTTTCAATTTCGCCGGATTTTTCCGCCGTCGGAGGACGCGCCACCGCACCCACCGACGTCTCGCAGTCCTGCTGCGGCATTTCTTTCTCCGTAATCCCGCCGCCGCAAACTTTTGCGGGCGAATCCTTCGCCGGTAAAGGCGAACGAAAGGGATAAAATTACGAAGAATGAGGATGAATTTCAACAAGAACATGAACGGGAGACTCTGATACTAATTTTTAGAAACTTTAATCCGTAAAACTTTAATTTCCGTTCACATTCTTGTTGGAGAAAAACAACAAAACTTAAATCTTTATTCTTTCATCTTAAGGCGGAAGCGTACCTGAATCCATTTGATCGATTGCAAGCAATGATCTTCCAATCTGCAGATTTTCCGGAGTTTTCCTTAGTCTCTCTCGTTGATGGGGAACCAAGAGAATTTTTTAGATCGTGTGCGAATCGGGACCATTACCCTCGTATTTATCAGTAACTAACTCGGTGGTTACTAAAAGGATCGCTTAATTCCAATCTCGCCCTCATTAAATTGGAATTCGTTCTTACAGTATCCACACTTATAATTTCATGACAAATGTGCCTAAAGTCATAAACTTTATTAATTAATTAGACCACAATAATTTTGACTTGTTAAATAATGACCCAACACATTTATTAATTACATTGTAGTCCCATAAATTATCCAACATTAACAACAATACTTATCAGCTTGAGCCTATGGAATTGACAAAAGTTTTCCTTTTTGTTTACTGTGTAATTTTGTGTTTTCAGTTTCAGTGGTTTGTAGATTGTACATAATATTATTATCATATTTTTATTTAAAGTTATGTGTACTAATCAATTTTCTTTTCCTTGTCAGATTTGTCGGTTGGTGAGGATGTGTTTGGCTCACTACTCATGCTTTGCAATTATCTGGATTGTCAAAGGAAGAATGAACAAGCCAAAAAGAATCGATACTCTGACTGCGGAGACATGAGAGCCTCCAAGCATATTGGTGGGGCGCTCCCACATAGGAAGTATAAGAGGAGACTAATAAGAGTTACTTTATGCATTAAATCTTATTGCAAATTAAATATTTGCTAACTATTTCATTTCACTGACAGACTCTAGAGTTGGAATGAGACCCTAGTACTGTCGAGTTACACGTGTGCACCCATAAGCAGTAGTCAGACCAAGCATGGATCAACAAGAAATCACAGGCGACACAGGTAATTCACACGAGTAACTAGTATACAATTCAAATAAATTTTGAACTTTATTTAGTCTCCAATTTTCCTTAAACAATTTTTTGTAGGAGACCTTCCAAAGACTAAAGGAGAACCAAACCTATTAGTCGGGCAGTATTACAATCCCAGGTTGTGATCCGTTCAAATACAATTTGTGAAGGGATGCCGCCGAAGGTAAGAAGAAAGGTCGGGTCTACAAGTTGGGGTCTCAGACGCAGGCATACGACCCAAGAGGAGAAGGATCTTAGGCAGGTTGTCGCATTCACCATAAAAATTGAGACCAGAGTTGTAGGCCAACTCACCCAGATACGATCGAAGATGAGGTTAGAGACGGAGTTGAAAATGAAACTCGAGTTAAATGCATTCCATTGTCAGGAAAAGCTCAGAGGTAAGCTGCCGACGGTGGCTGATTTTGGGGAGAATGAGGAGGAAGGTACTGAGGAGGATTGGAGATTTTTTTCATCCTGTACAAATATTTTTTTGGCTGGTTCAATGCATTTTTTCTATTTTTGTCTTTCATTTCTACATTAATTACTGTTATTTTTATTTAATAATGTTTTGATTGATAAATTATGTTATGTTATATCACATTGGATTTGATGTTGTAATACCACCTTAGGAAATAGAAATGATGAAGAAGGATAATTATTTATTTTTCTGGTTTTACATATCTTTTAGGGCTTTCCAATGGCATTTTAGGAATTTCCCAAAGGCTTGTCATGCCAATCCTAGTTCGATGATTTTTGAGACTTCGGTTGTGATGACCGACGGACGGTATACAAACGATTTGCTTTTACTTAAATAAAAAATGGGTGAGGATCATCGGCAAATTATTTTGAGATAAAAGTCGTCGATTAATCGGTCGCTTTATAATGATCGAGCGATTGACCTACATCCAATAAACCGCCACAAAGCAGCCGGAAATTTGCTAACCGTCTGTTATAAAATATTATATATGATTTTAAGTACCCTCAGTATATCATAATATATATATATATATATATATATATATATATATATATATATATATATATATAAAGTTCAATGTACTATGACATCTTGAACAGGAATATGTCAATTGGAAGAGCGTGGGAATGACTATTGGGGTTAAAGCCTGGACAAAAAAGTGGCTCCTAACAAGCTTCTAAAATAAAATTTGGGTAAAATGATTATTAGGATAATAAATAATTTGACATGAATATGTGAGAAATCCTTCGCTATAATTGGTCGAGTTTTTTTTCAAATTTAATAATTTATGTATTTCTGACGAAGCGTTCCTAAAATGGAATGGGTTGAACCAAATTACCTTGCCTAATATGAAATTGGTCATCATAATTAATATCAACGGTTTACCTTCTGTAGTATGAAATGTAGTTTGAGAATAAAAAAAGCAAATGTAAGTTAGCATGTGGCATCCCAAATATGGAGAAGATAATTTAAAAGTGGGGAGTGATCATGGAGGTATAGGCCTAAATAAGGAGTAGCTTCATCAGCACTCTATGATTAAATTCCATAATAAAACAGGTAGATACTTACCATAATAAGATAAAGTTAACCCCAATTATATGAGATCAATAGGAGTTCTATGGTTAAGTGAACTAATTAGGGAGCACTTTCTGGACTGTTAATTAGTGCAAAAAAAAAAGTTGCTCTAAATAGGTTTAAATTCTGATATTAAATCTCAATCAAAATAATCTAAACAAGGTAAAATAATTTCTAATTTAATTAATGTGAGTTGGGTGACTTGGGTCAGTAGCTTACTAAAACATGACTGGCATGGGCGATTCAGTACCTCCTTTATTTTTATTTGCCCCAACAGTCCCACCATGAGAAGAAAATGTGGGGACAGTCTCACCACAAGAAGAAAAAGTGGGCATGGAAAATAGGTTTAGCCAATTTTATATTTTATATAATAAGTTAGCCTTCTCTCGACGAAGAGGTTGGTACCACCCTTGACTGGAGGATGAGATTTTGTTAAATGGTTGAAGAAGCCCCTTAAGATGTCCTAGAAGATTCTTCCCTGGGTGGTAATATTAGAATAATGAACAAAGGGTTAAAGCGTCTATGGAGGATGGGTGAAATGAATCTAGTTCAATAAAGTGGAATGATCTTTAGGCTATGAACAAAGCAATGAAAGAAGATTAGAGAGGTCATTGAGACTAGTTGAGATGGTTTTCATTCTAGCATAACCTTAAATGCATCTGATGGTCAGAGTGGTCCTACCAAAGGTAACTTTTACCTTAATCAATATAAACGCCAAGGAACATGCACATAAAAATATTCACTGCTCATCACAGCAGCAAATTCCTCTTAACAGAGATAAGACAACAAAGCTTAACAGCAACATATTCTTCAACAACAACAACGGACAGCTTATGTGTCTCGCTCGAATCCCGCGCGTCTGCATAACGACAGCCAAGGAACCAACACAACGCTCATCATGCCCTCTCTCTCTCTCTCTCCATTCCCATTTTATTATAATGATTATTACTAACAATATTATAATATAATCACATCCAATGGAATCCTAATCAGAACTTATCTAGCCAAAGCCAACCCAAATCTCACTTTAAGTATACTATAATGAGACTCCTTCGAATTCTCATCATTTGCCTCCTTTAAACGTCAACGCACTCCAAGAGGCACCAACAATTCGTTTTATTATTACAAAATATAAAATATGTTCTTGCGGACTAAAACACACTATATAAATAGATAAATACATGAACAAAAGCATCTGCATGTTGATAAAAGACATTCTACGACTTGCTAATTTTAAACTTAGAAGTTAACAAAAACACGAAAAAACATAACATTAAAAAAAAAAAAAAGTGATACAGGATGCAGAAGAGAAAGTTGACTGAAACTTTAAATATATATATTTATACTGGTTTTATGGAAAGGGAAAGGGAAAGGGAAAGGGTAAGGGAGGAAAAAGAGAGAAAGTGATGATGATGAAGAGATAGTGGTGGTGGGAGCAAGCTGCCAAAAGTCTACTAAGCAAATACGGGCGTCAATCCAAAATAGAAATTGCGCCAAAGACGCCAGTATTTACCTTAGACTTCGCTTTCGTCCTCTTCCAGCTCTACGGCTTGGATACAGAGACGGCCCCATCCTTGCCGGAAGATCGAGAGAGGTCGGTTTCACAGCCGCCGGCCACGGCGGACTGCACCGTGAGCACTGATAGACTTGGAGACGACGGAGCGTCTCCGGCCGCCGGAATCCCGGGGATTAGACTGGCCAGATTGTTGACGGCACCGGAGCCGGCGAGGAGGCTGGAGTTGGGACCGCGACAGGAGGCGGTGGAGATGGCGGAGGCGAGGGAGATGGGCATCAGACAGAGGCCCTTCCCTTGAAGGTATTGCATCGCCGAACCCATGTCTTCCTCCATCAGTTTAGCCACCTGGTGTTCCGTCGCCGACATGCTTTCGTTCGCCGCGGCGGCCGCCGGCGATCCCCTCCCTCCGGCAGCACCACCCTGGCAATAACAATTTTTTTTTTTTTTAAAAAGGAAATTTAAAAAGTAGTTGTTAATAAAGCATAAAGCCAGGGGTCCTTGGGTACTTTATCCGGCAGCACGCCTGTGCCTGCCATCCCACTAAATAGCAGTTCGCATGCCAAGAAAACATTAAAATAATGTATAGGTTTTACCCCCAACGCCCTCTGAAATGAATCATAAGGAATTTGGCAGCATACCAAACCAGAAATGCCGGATTTACGAAAGGTTATTAAAATCTAACATATTTATAAATTTAAAATTAAATTTTCGATTTTTCCGCCCAAAACGAGAATCTTTCTATTTACAAGCATGTCATTGAATTCTTCTGAAACATCAAAATTATCATCACGCTTCATTCACGTCATGGTTCCTTAGCCAACCTTAAAAGCTTAGGCGATCGATGAAGACGGAGGGAGAATCACTAGATGTGCAGGGATGGTGTCATGGCGCCATATGCTTGACTCCCTCGAAAAAATGTCATATTTATTGATAAAAGATACTTCTTTAAATCACTACATAAAATTTCATTTCCTTAATCAATAGATCAACCCACTTTGACGTCAAAATTATTCCATTTCATTTCACAAATAAAAGGATAAAACTATCTTTGTATGTCTGGATAATATATATATATATATCACATAATGGATTTTGCTTGTGACTTGAATATAAACAGCATGATAAGAAATATATTCATTAGAAAAGTTGAAATTAATCTCAAAAAAATCAAAAATAACAAATAGTAAAATAAAATAATATCAGCAAAAGTTATCCTTAAAACATTGTGAAATACATCAAAGAAAACTAATTATGATAACGATGGTAAAGGAAAAAAGCAAAAGGAAGATTAATAAATATATTTGCGAAAAGAATACGAAATTTACGGAGTATTTTGCATTTAAAGAGGCTTAGGTTGAAATACTTATTTGTGGGCTAAGTTCCAAAATATTAATGAATGTTTTATATCATGAATATAGAAGTAGCGATAAAAAATCATAGTCATCAACTTAAGTTTTGAATAACCTTAGGGATAATCTGCAAGCGTAATAGTGGAGTACGACGAATCATGAGATTAGTGGAGAGATTAGAGTAAAAAATTTTCATCGTGACATAATAGAAAGACTACAAATGACGAATGGTTTCGCATATGAATAAGTTTTAAGAAATTTCATGTAAATGTCTCTCAATAATTAAATAAACCGAAAAAGAAGTCATCACCTCGGAGGAAATGTCGGCGACGAGAGGAGCAACGGCGGCGGCACCTCCCAAGCGGCTCATGCTAAGTACCTGATCAATGAAGTGCAGAGAACCTACATCATCTCTCCAGCCTAGCTAACACGCAGTTATTAAATCCCTAATCCAAGTTTTAACTGATGGAACTTAAATAACATAAATCAAATTTTCAGGAGAAGATAGATTAAAAGACCGTAGTGCTTACCTTGACTTGAAGCTGCAAAAATTTGACGTAGTCGATGATCTCATCCAGCATGGAAGCCTTGTCCGTCTGTAATTACAAATTACAAAGCCAAAATAATTTTAAAATTTAAAATGCAAAAACCAGAAATTAAGAGGGCGATTTCAAAAAAGATTATGGTACGCCGGCGGTACGCTGAACTGAGGAAGTGCGTTATCGGGCGTCGGATTTTGTAATCGTCGTATCGCCCAAGCCGGATGTCGCCAGAGATCCGCAGGAACGTTATTATTTAATCACAAATTTAACTTTTTAAAATTATAATTTAGAGTTTGCTTCGGATTTTGTGAAACAAACAAAAAATTAATGAAATTATCGAAAGTTTATGAAATTCAAATACAAATCTACCGAATTTAGCAAAATTATAACTTTGGTTAATTTATAATAGTTTAATATAATCCTGATAAAAGTTAAAAAATGGTTACAAATTAAATACAATAATTTATAAAAAAATCAATTTTTAAGAATAATATTAAAGGTTAATTTATTTAAATATTTCGCTTCCATTTTACCTTGTTTGCGTTGGGTACGAGTTCCTGAAGAGCTTTCATCCGTTCTGCGATCCGCTCTCGGCGAAGCTGCGAATAGCATAAACCAGAAACAAACAAACAAATAAATAAATTGGTAAACTATGAAATCTGAGTTCTTTCAGAATTTTGATTTGAGTGAAGCTTTATTCCTTCCCTTCCACAATTACTACTGAAATCTCTGCAACTTCAAAGTAAATGCAATGGCTGAGATTAACTTTCAATTTTTTTCTTTTATATTCTTAATTTCACAATGACTTACTCTTTCTGCGATGCTGTGTGGATCTGTAGCCTGGCCGCGCCTAGCACGGACTCGCTGTCGAGGAGCAGCCGGAGCCCCAGGGCCGGCGGACGCAGAAGCCGCTGCCGCCTGCGGAACCCCACCGAAGCTCTGCTGAGGCATTGTTGCACCCTACAGTTACCATTTCAATTTATTTGTAACGTCAGTAAATAGTAGAAAGTTGATACCATTCAGTTTTCAACTATGTTTGGAAGAAAACCTGAGCCTGGTGAAAATGTTGCGGCTGGTTCGCCGATCGTTGGAGTGATGCACTGCCAAATCCATTGTAAAGCCCCTCTGCTCCCTGGAACGAAATTCAACTATATGTATTAATCCGATAATGTGATAGAGAAGAATCTGTAATAAATTAGTGGATTGGGGTACGAACAGTGGAATTAGGTGATTTGAAGGAAGCATCGGAGTCAGATCCGTGGCCGGCTGCGCTAAGAGAAAGCGGCAACGGAGTGAGGAGACTGGAGTCGGGATCTGAGTTGCTTGGCCTCCCGCCGATAGCCGAGAGGAGCAGCTGCTGTTGCTGCTGTGCGCTGAGCGGTAGCATCATCGATTTTCCTACCGGAGATCCACCGTCGCCGCTGCTAATCTGGTACTGCCGGAGCCGCGATGCGAGGAGCGAAGATTCGTCATATCCGGAGGCAGCGGAGGTGGAGTTCGTGAGATCCCATGGGGACTTTGCAAGGTCCTGCCAAGAAGGGATTGTGGAGAACATCTGGTCAAAGAAATCATCGTTGCTGGCTGCCGATGGGTCGAACGGGGAAGAGGAGCCTTGCAAATTAGGGTTCTGGATATGGGGCTGACAGTTACCGTTCGAGAGCTCGTGGAGGGCAATATGGGAGGCGGAGGCAGCTGTTGATGAAGGCGCGGAGGATCCTGGCATGCCGTTCATTGTAGCACCCATTGATTGCATTTCTCTGGTGCTAGGTTCCACAAAGGCGGCTCGCCAGGCGAGCCCGATGATATGGTTAGGGTTTTGCCGTTTGGGGTAGCGTTAGGGTTTCTTAATATGGTTTACAGGATAGAGAAATATTTGCAGAAGCGTTCAGATTTTTCTCTGAAAGGAGGAGGAGACGGAGGTAACGAAAAGGAGACGGATAAGAGGAACCGGTGGGCAAGAGAGAGAGAGAGAGCGAGGGAGGGAAATAGTGGAGAAGCAGTGAAGAGCTTTTCGTCTCTTTATCTTATTTATAAATTTCAAACTATTTTCTGGTTACGACTGGGAAATACTTTTCGTTTAGGCCCCTCTGCAATTGTATTTTAACATTTTTATTTGTATTTTTGAGGTGATGTATAAAATTTTAGTGATAGAAATATAGAAATTAAAATTTTGAGGGTAAATATATAAATAGGTAGGAATTGAGTGCTGTGTGTGTAAATACCCCTTGTCTTTTCGCCTGAAGCGGATAATATGTAAGTTCACTAAGCATAGTGCTTGGCTGCTAGTGATGAAGGCAGACTAAAAATTAAGGAGTTATAAATATTTAAGTCTGTAAAATATATTTAAAAATTATGATAAATATTGTTATTAAAGTTAGAATATCGTGAACATTAATTGATATTAAGTATTTAAATTAAAAGGGCAAAATTATAGGTGTGCTATATGGTTAAAAAGTTTAGTTGAAATATAGGAGTAGCTAGCGTCTCTTTTTGTAACCCAATTGTCCTAACACTATGTAGTATCATCTAATTTTTAATCATAATGTATGAAGAGATCAAGGCGGCACAGACAAACATATAAAACATGACAGATGAGGTGCGTAGCTGGGATATGTTAGAGCTCGTTGGGGGAGCCAAATCAGGTCATTCAGTTAGTCAACCCTCAAACCGTTGTCACAAAATGTCAATGAGTGACCCGACCATATGACGAGCCGACTGGCCTCAAAGCCGAACAAATGAGCTCTACATAATCAGTCAAGCAAATGATATCCATTGAGGAAAAGCGGACCAATGAAATGAGGTAGGAAAACATGTGAAGTCGGATAAGAAGATCACATACCGTCATCTCGTGATTTGTCCAGCTAAGAGATGAACAAATGGGAGTGGAAGAGCAAGTGAGGAGTCACCCCATTGGTGAAACGTTTGTTTGTATAATGTAACATTTAAATTGATTTAGTACCCCTGAGCTCCGTTGTATAGGAAGAGATATAAATGTGATTGTATATATAAGATACCTCCCAAACCTATTAATAGGAAGCCCTTTCGTGAAGAAAAAACTTTAGATACTATTTTCTAATGTTCATTCCCTTCTTTGACTCATCTTACGTGCTCTATTCCTTGAGCGTGACTCTTGGGTATTTTTGGGTTTCACTCATAATAAGAAGTTAGAAGGGACATTTTTCTGTTCCTTAAAGACCCTCTCATAAACACGAGACCAAATGAAGTCAGCAACGATCGAATGGTAATCAACCTCAGTGGGGGAGTAGGAATAGTAGTCCTCCAGATCGATTAAGGCAAATCGACCACCTGACCTGGTACCTTCGCTCCCTGTCTTGCAACGAAACCCAACTAAGCGTGAATCCCTTTCACTTCTTTTGGGTTAGGGGAGGAGGCAAGTCATGTAGAGCAGACACATATGTCTTCCAAGTGACTCCTCTTTGTTGGGAGGCTCATGCTTGACCTCAGGGTCGCTTAGGAAAATTGGAGAAGGGTGATTGGCTTCATCTTTTACAAACAACTCGATAAACGCCAGAGAGATCAACTGAGGGGTAGCAGTTCCTACTTCTTCTATTTATGTTGAATCCTTGCACTTGCAAAGGCTCAACTCCACTTGAATCACTGTCCTCTCAGTCTCTTTGTGTTGTGCACCCGAGGGACCTGCAACACAGAGATCTTTTAGTTGGCATCACATAAGTTTTCATCTCGATAATGATTGGATGGCTAGTGACAATCCTTTGAAAAATAATAGATGATTAAACACAGAATAAATCACTTCCTCACCTTCCAGATTCCCCCAAGTACGTTCCACAAGAGGTTTCTTCCAAGTTACATCTCCAGCAGTTTTAGGGTGGTCTGGTTCTTGTGACTGACATACAGTCAGCAAGAGATCTTTCTTCATCACATCCTTCACTTTTAGATGTTGGATCTCTATAAGATCAATGCCGACATCTTTTTGGTGTACACTTCTAATAATATCTCGAGAATACTACATTCTTCATTAGCTTTATTCATAATAGAATTTTATGTTCTTTGTCTTTGTTAAAATTATTTAATCTTATTTATTAAGACCATTTTATATCTCACTACTGAATCTAGATTTTCCTGTGAATCTCACTCAATGAATGGAGCGTGCGAAGAAGAGGGAACCTTAAAGAGGGAGATAATATATTTTTATATATGATTTTGTCGGCATATTTTTAGGTTATGTGTTGTATTTTGAAAAGGGGTCGCCTACAGAAGTTGTCGGCGAATTTTTAATTTAATTTAAATAAATAATTTGAAAAGTAGTATTTGATTTTGAAAATAATTTTAAATTTGAAAATTTTAAGATATGAAATCAAGCGATCTCACATCCCGAATAGTTTATATAAACGAGCGCCGCACCGCAAGCCGTGTATACTATCCCGAAGAATAGACACACTTGCTTGATAATGGGGCTCGATTAAATAAACTAGAAAGGTTTGTGACATCGGTTTGGTCTGCGAACCGATTTTATAAGCCGACAAATTCCCCGCTTAATATGAAACTATTAAACGGGGTTTATATTACTGCAGGTTCTTAAAGTTCCCTATAGAGGCGAGCCCTATAGTTAATTACATCTTAAGTGACGGGAATCACCTAAGAAAACTCTCGATAATAATCAATAATTACTGCTCTCAAGAATTTCAAAGTTTAAGTTTTCGAGGGTTGAATTTTGGAATTTCGATAGGGAATGGATCAAATTTGGAACATTTTTATTTTGGGAATTCAAAGGAAGAAAGGTAGGAGAAATTACGGATTCGAAGCGGACTTCGGTAATCTCCCGACTATCCTATTGTTTGGCTTGAATTTAGGAAAGTCCTAATGTTTATTTAATGTTTTAATCTTGCCAATTTAGTTAATTAGGGCTTATATTTATATGATAGAATCATACAAATTGCTCAGAAGATGTGAGGGTTTATGTCGTACGGACGACTACCTCGGAATCCTAAGACCGGCTAGGGCTTAATTTGCAATGCAAATGCCTAACGAAAAGTTGAGGATTTATGTTACACTAGTGCAAACTACCTCGAAGTCCTATGGCTTTGTTATTTAATTCTAAGAAAGTTTTGCTTGAAGTAGGTTCGAGTTTCTTGTGACGACGATGGCCGTGCTTGCCACCATGCTTCGAGCTCCTTGTTGTTGCGGGGGTTTTAGTTTTAGAAATCATAAATCAAGAGATGAGAGAAGTGTTCGGTTTAGAGAAGTCTTAATTTCCAAGTGTTTTTTGTGTTTTAATTAAAACAAATCTTAAAGTTGATTATAACGACATCGGTTAAGATCCCGCGGTTCCATCCTTCGGCATCATTATTTTTATCGGATTCACTTAGTCCGGATGAATTTGCTAAACTCAACTGAATGAGTTCCACACTTTCATTTAGACCGTGGGAAATCCCGTTAGCGACACGTAGGTTACATCATCCGAGGTATTCCCGATCATCCAACGAGACGTTTTAATTTAGTTGTAATTGTAGTTTTGTGTTACTGTTTGTGATTAAATTTTGAGTTGTCTTATATTTTGAAATGTTGTGGAGGTGAATTTTATCTTGTAGTGTCTTTTATTTTAATTTTGGGTTTCGGTTTTGGTTTACGTCCTAAAGGTGTCGGTTTTCATGCAATCGTTGTTTATCGTACAAG
Source organism: Papilionanthe hookeriana x Papilionanthe teres (assembly GCA_022702705.1). Taxonomy (NCBI): domain Eukaryota; kingdom Viridiplantae; phylum Streptophyta; class Magnoliopsida; order Asparagales; family Orchidaceae; genus Papilionanthe; species Papilionanthe hookeriana x Papilionanthe teres. The sequence continues at coordinate 12,905,367 of CM040435.1, read as the reverse complement.
AAAAATAAGTGCGATGCGATTAAATAAATTGCAATAAAATAAATTGCAATAAAATAAAAGCGTACCTGGAGGGTCTTCCCGTCATTCGAGCTGCACTTAAAACATAGTTAGAATATTTAAGCAAGTTCCTAGGTAAAGCTAAGGGAAAAGGTTTATGGTTTTCTACCGAGTTCCTAATCCTATAGTTTAGTCATTTTCTATGACGTCTAGGTTCTTTGTGTTTTTAGTTTGAAGACGATTTTCTTCATCGAAGAACAATTAAGTTCAATTGTTCTTGTAAATATCCTATCATATTGAGGAAGTGCTTAAGAAGAATCTTAAACATCTTTTCAATATTTCAGGATTGTTTTAAGTCAAGAGAATTTAATTATATAAATGAATCGATCGTCAGAGGTTTTCAAGTTTTGTTAACTTGCTCGGTGAACTAGGATGTTTGAATATCCTTATAAGTGAAGTGTCACTTCATTTGATATTCCATTTAGGAGTTATGATAATAAAAGCTCCTAAGGGCAAAATAATATTTAATAGTTTGTGATTCAAATTTAAGTTCAAATTAATGATTTAAGTTTGGAATAGTGTTCAAATTATTTTAGGTTTATTTCTTCATGTCTTAAGTGAGGTTATTTAATTCAATTTAATTTAATTTAATTTATTTTAATTTAATTTAATTCGGTTTAATTTAGTTTGATTTGATTTAATTTAATTCGATTCGATTTATTTGATTTAATTTCTTAATTTAATTTAATTTAATTTTAATTTAATTTAATTTAATTTAATTTAATTTATTTAATTTAATTTAATTTATTTAATTAATTTAATTTAATTTAATTCAATTTAATTTTAATTTAATTTAATTTAATTTAATTGAAATTTTTTGAAAGAGTTTAATGATTTAATTTTTATTTAATGGTTAAGTCTTTTAATATTTTAAATTTGAGTTATCATTTTAATTAAGAGTTGAGTATTAATGAGATGATTAATTTAGGGATTTTTAAATTAAAGAATAAATCTCTTCCTAATAATATCCCTATTTTAATAATTCCAAATTTATTATCCTTCCAAATTCAATTAATTATTTAATTAAAGTTTAATCATTTTAAATTGCTTAATGGGTTTCTACCCTTTAATTATTAAATTTCAATCATCCAAATCAGATTAGGATCAAATATTTTACTTGTTAATTTTTTATTAAACCTAAAGTTTTAATTAAGGGTTAAAATTTTAATTACCATTTTGCCCTTTAAGCCTAATAATTTCATAACTCACTAAGTTGAACTCAAATGAACTTGAAATTTTTATGAGACTTCACTCATATGTCAATAAAGACATGAGAGGAGAAAATGTGATTTTTCTGTATTTAATTTATTTATATAATTATTTTTTGTAGAAAAGAGAAATTTCCAAGGAAAATTCAATAACATGACCAAGGGAAAGTTTCTGTCCTTAAAAAAATTAGGGGACATTCCTAATGACCAGAGGACCACTTGGACCAAATTTGGTAATTTTTTGAATTATATTTTATTTATTAGAATTATTTTAAGTTCTGGAGTATTAATTAATTTAAAAATAAAATAAATGTTGAAAAATAAATTTTATAATTTTTTAAAATTCTCTCTGATATCAAGGATTCCAGAGAACTAAACTTTGCAATTTTCTGATTTTTCTTTGATTTATTATAATTATTTTGATGAAAATGCTAGAAAATATATTTTTTTATTTTAAAATTACCCTAGAGCTTTAAAAATTAATATTTCACTAAATAGACCTAGGAAAAATATGGGACCTGTTCCTAAGTGATTAAAATTCAAAATATAACATTTTAGTGAATTTTATTATTTTTGTGATTTTTATTATTTTTTTAATTATTAAAAATATTAAAATAATATTAAAAATCAACTTTTTTAGAAAATTGAAATTTTAATTTTCTTAAACTCCCCTGATATCGGAGAGACTCCAAAACCAATTTGGTGAATTTTTGAAAGATATTTTGAAAGTTATGAATTTTTAAAGTTTAAAATGGCTAAGTGGCTTAATCAACCCAATTAGTGGGGCTAACCAAGTCCAATTGACCTCAAATTTTTATGATGGGTTCCTCTGATCCTAAAGGTCAGTGGAGAATTGATTTCAAGTCAATTTGATCTATAGTTAACTCTAATTAGTTAGGGGTCTATTTTGGGTGTTTGAGCCAATTAGGGTTAATTTAAGTGAATTAACTCAAATCCTATTTTTCCTAGGGTTCTCTGGTCATAAGGAACATCACCAAATTTTCCTAGAATTTATTTCACAACATGCTAATTTTTGAAATTAAAATACTTAAATCAGCAACATGCATTTGAAAAATCAATAACTTTTCACAGAGATGGCCTCCGACCTTGGAAAATTCAAGGAATGTCCCTAAGTTCGGAGGCTTCAAAAGCCCTATAGTCTCATGCCATGGTGAATTGTATACATGCATGGAGAATTAAAACAATGCAGGGAGTAAATAATTAATTAAAAATAAAATACTGGACAAAATTAATTAATTTCTTTTCCACATTATTCTCCTTTGTTCACTGAGCAAGAGGGTATTTTTATTTTATTTTTGTGATTTTTCTACACAAAGATATGGATTTTTAAAGTTACGGGAATTAAATAAATAGAAAATATTCCTATTTATCTACTTAAGTGACGCGGCGCCGGCGCATCCTCGGCATCTCCGAACTCACACGCGTCGCGCTCCCATTCGACGCCGCCATCCGAGTCGGCAGCCCGGGCCCCGCGGTTCTCGTACGCGTCTCCCGGTCCGACGCCATCCGAGCCGTCCGTCCGCGCGTGTATTAAATGGACGGCATCCGTTCATCGTCCATGACCGGTGTGATCCCGTGACCGTCCACATTCTAACCCTAAGAACTCACTCGATTCTCGATGGATTTTCGTGTTCTTATGCTTCTATGGATTCGTCTTGAAGAGACGAACACATCCATACGGTAAACATGCATTGAAATTAAGGCATTTGAAATGGAGAATCTCCGGAAGCTCGGGATGAAGAATTAGCTCATACCTTTGCTCGGAGAAGTGAAGCTTCGATCCGAGAGTTGTTGCACCTTCGATTGGATCTCGGCGAGCTCCGGATGAAGTCTCCCGGTCGCAGTGAATTGTCCAGGTTGAACTTCGACCACGACTCGATCACAAAGCTTGGAGTTTGGAGCAACCGGGTGGCCCGGAGATGGGGCTTTCGCTGGTGGACACCTTCCCTCGGTCCGGTGAAGGTGTAGGACCAATCGATTTGGGGATTGGTTCACCTGCGGGGAAGTGTCCTGGTTTTGGGCTTGGATTTCGACTCCGAAATTGAGCTCACGGAGAAGAAATGGCAGGGGGATCTCACTGGGGATCAAGTGCTGCGTGTATGAGGAGGGGTCCGGAACAATTTTGGCGAGTTTTGGCAAGGTTTGTGCAACTCTCCTCTCATGGCCGTGAGGGGTGGTGTTTAAATAGGCATGGGTTGGAGGGCCTCCCGGGGGAGTTAGGGCTTGGGATCGAGCTGCTGCGGTGAGGAGAAGAACGGCCATGGTGACCACTAGACATGGGGCAGCTCGACAAGGGAGAATTCCAAAGTTTGGCTCCTCCCGAGGTTTCGGCCATGGTGTTTTCCGGCGGCACGGTGGTCGGCCGGCCGAGCACTGGTTACCATCCTGTTTAGGTGGGTCGGGGCGGGGGTTTGGTGTATTCGATCGAGGTTCGACATGTGTAAAGTGGTTGAATCAAAGTAGAAAGGGAAGGGGCTATTTTAGCTTCAATTTGGTCAACCCATTGGTTTGGGTTGGGTGCACCTCCCCATGGCTCGATTTTGGGCTGAGAGGATCGGTTGGGTCACTGCCATGGAGTGGTGAAGTCTCCATCCATGGATTAGGTGGCAAAGCATGGTTTAGAGTGTGACATGCTTAAGGTAAAAAAGGCTTAAGAAGGATTAGGAAAGGGGTCCTCCTTTTTCCATTAATGGCTTGATCACATGTCAAACTCTCCATGGCTTCATGTGGCTTGTCCATGGCTTGCATGGCTTGTCTTTGGCTTAGGGAAAAGTTTAGTCGATTTCATAAAAATGGGTTTTAAGAATTTTTGGTAATTTGGTGTAAAATTTGGATGGTTTGTCATATGGCTTTGTTTAGAAAGATTTGATTGCTGATTTAGGACTTAGGAATGATTTTAACTAAGTGAGGATGAGATGAGATTGTAATGTGGGCTTTAGGATGGGCTTGGGCTTTTGAGTTTGGTTTGGAATGGGCCTTTGAATGTCTTTTAGAAGTGGGCTTTTAGATGAAAATTTTGCAAAGGGCCATGCCAAATAAATGTTGGGTTTAGTTTAAGGATGTGTCATGAGTGATTTGAGACAAGTTTGAAGTGATTTGGGTTTGAATTGGTTTGAATTTGGGTTTAATTGGTAAGTGAGCTAAAGTGGGCCAAAATGGGCTACCATGGGCCAAAGTTGGGCTAGAGTTGAAGTTGATGTGAAATTAATGTTGGGAAATGTTTATGGGAGTGTTTCAAAGAGGTTTTGGCTTTGGTTGGGTTTTGATTTTGGGGTTTGGGCTCATTTGGGCTAGGTTTGGGTTTAGGTCGAAATGGGCCTTTTAGCTTTGGGTTGAATTTGAGTGGGGTTTGGATCAAAGTTTTGGGCAAATCATGTTAGTGTTTTGTTCATGGGGATGTTAAGGAAGGTTTGGAAAAGACTTGGGGTTAATTGGAGTTGAAATGGGTGAGTTTGGGTTAGGTTTGGGTCATGGGTCCAAATTGGGCTTTAAGGCCAAAAGTGAAATTGGACCCAAATTTCAATCAAATTAAGCTTGGCTTTGGTCTAGATTGGTGTTTGGGATGTTGAATTGCAGTTTAGAATCGAATTGGACCAAAATTTGGATCAATTGGGTAGGCTTGGTTTGACATTGGGTTTACTTTGGGTTAAAATGGGTCAAATTGGGGGTTTTGACAAAAGTGGGGTAAACTGACAAAATTGGCCCATGGTGTAGTTGAACAAAATGAAATTGGGAATATTTGGGATTTTCTGGAATTTTCTGGGAATTTTCTGAATTTTTGGATTTTTGGGTTAAAAGGGGTATTTTGGGTATTTGGAAGGTATTGGGAGGGTATTCTTGGAATTTTTGGTATTTTTGGCTAGGAATGGTCAATTTGAGTGATGTGGAAATGTTTAGGAATGGTTTTGAGGAATTTTGGGTAATTTGGAAATTTTTGAGAAATTTGGGTAGTTTCGAGGCATTTGGTAGGGTTGGTGGGTGTAGGGTCCGGGGGTCAAAAATTGAAAATTTGGAAAATTGAAGATTAGGTGGATGTAAGTGAAATGAAAACATCTTTTGTTGAGCCATGAAGCCATATCAAGCCCACATGAGCCATGAAGGGACTCATTTGAGGCATTCACTATGTTGTTCCTAACCCTCTTAGCCAGGGCTTAGGGGTTAAGGACCATCCATGTGAATCACCTACATGAGTCAGGAAGTCAAGTCAGGTATGGGTGTGTTTTTAGGAGGTGTGTGAAAGTGTAGTGCATAGGTGTAGTGTATGTGTGAGTCAGCCCTTCACCAGACCAGGCCACCCAGGGCAGTCCTAAGGCCAAAGAGTCCTATAGGAACTCATCCTTTAAACTTCCACATTTGATTTCAACCCTCTAGGTGATTAGGGGTCTACGATCAAGTTTGTGGAGTTTGCGGGGAGTTTAGAAGTGGTTTGAATTTCTAAAAGGTGGGTCCCAATTCTAATCCTCTATGATAGTCAAAGGAAAAGCCTAAGGCTAGATCCTAAGTACTAAAGAGAAGAAGAGAAGACCTCATCAAAAATGAGGTCAACAGATTTCAACAGCCTTTATTAAAATTAAGAATTCTCTATTTTTACGAGACAAGGATTATTTAAAAAAATGACAATTACAAATTGAACTCCTTTAATCGGTCGGCACCCAATCAATTGACTTCATATGCAATTGGTGAATATCTGGTGATCCATCTTCTTGTCGATCAGCCAGTATCCAAACAATTAAGAGTCTGTCAGACTTTGGAGTCAAATTTAGTGTTTCAACAAGAGGAATCCAACAAACTCAATATCACCTTATTTTGAGGTCATTAAAGTCATCAAATCATCAAAAAGTCTTCTATGATTATGGGGAATCAATATGGGTCCCCCCCCCCACACTTGAAGAAGGAGGTTGGAAGGAAAAAAACGAGCCCATATCTAATGTGGTTATGGGTTGAAGACACGGTGATAACTCTTGATCTATGTAGTCATTGATCGTTGCTCGTCAACAATCGTCTTCTACCCTTAGTCACCCCGCCACTATTATGGACTGTAGAGTAATAATGAATATAGCAGAAACACATTACAGAGAAACAAAAACCTCAAATATGGTATAGTTAAGTACCCCAAATACGATATAACAATGTACCCTGAATATAGTGTCAGTATGTAACAGTATATCCTAAATGTAGTGAAACGACACCGCTGAATATGATTTAATAGTGTATCATAAATATAGTGTAGTAATGCACCCTGAATATGATATATATAATGACGCAACCTGAATTTAGCAATATGACGTAGCCAGAATATAGCTAATGATGTACCCTAAATGTGGTATAATAATGCACCTTGAATATGGTGTAACGACGTCTCTGAATACAATGTAATGATGTATCTTGAATATGGTGCAGAAATACTCCTTGAATATAGTGTAATGACAAACCCTGAATGGTGCAATGTCGCACTTTGAATACGGTGTAATTATGTACACTGAATAGAATGTAACGACATATCTTAAATCCAATGTAATAATGGGGTGTCTTGAATAGGGTGTAACGACACAACCTGAATACGGTGTAACGAAACACTTTGAATGCAGTGCAATGACGAAACTTGAATATAGTGTAACGACGTATCATGAATATTCTGTAACGACATACTCAAACCCGATGTAACAAATGACAATGTATCGAAGATCCTAATGAAAATTGCTTATAACTGTCGTACTCAGAATACGGTAAATTTATCTGGACTCTTAAAGCATCCTCCTTATGTTTTATACTGACAAGTGATTGTTAGAAATTTTCTTTTGAATTTTCCAAATAGATTTTGATCGAATCAAAATCTCTTAGGAAATTGCCACGAGAATCTTTCGTTCACGTTCAAATTAATGAGAAAAACTGAATCGATACAATAGCGGAAGCGTACCTGAATCCATTTGATCGATTGCAAACAAGGATCTTCCAATCTGCAGATTTTCCGGAGTTTTCCTTAGTTTCTCTTGTTGATGGGGAACCAGAGAATTTTGAAGTCTACAGATCAGGGATCATTACCCCTCTATTTAATATAACCAATGGGTGGTTACAAGAATTGCTAAATTCCAATTCTGCCCCTCATCAAATCTGAATTTGCACTTATGGTATCCACACTTATAATTTCATGACAAATGTGCCTAAAGTCATAAACTTTACTATTGATTAGACCACAATAATTTTGACTTATTAAATAATGACCCAACACATTTATTAATTACATCGTAGTCCCATAATTAATCCAACAATCTCCCACTGGACTATATATGTAAAAATAAATGTGTCAACCTTAGAGCGCTCAAAAATTTGTTGTCATTATTATAAAGGCACATTACAATCGGTCCATTAATCATATCAATATAGGATCAAAGCAAGTCTTCATTGTATTTGTCACAACTAAACCCATCAATGGTCACATATATTAATATAATCAAATGACATAGATCAATCATGAATGTGTGGAATGAAAATTACATGCAAGGTGGTCAGTTCATGTCAATTTTCAACTGGTCCTACTTTACTTAAGTGAGATCAAACTTTAATTATACAGAGTGTACTGAACTGAATAAAATACCATATTTCTGATCAGAAAATATCCAAATATGTTTTGTACATAAAATAAAACATATAACTAAAAACACAAACTAACAAACTCCCACTGAATCTAAATTTTCTCAAGCTCTATAACACCCATATGAGTAGTATGCTCATGAAAGACCCCAGGTATCGAACCATTTGTAAGAGGGTCCGCAATCATGGAGTTTGTTCCAATATGCTCTATGCAAATCTGTCCACTCGTATTCTTTCCTTCACAACAAGAAATTCGATGTCAATATGCTTCGACTTGATGAACTCCCGTTGTTATTGGAATACAATACGATCGATTTATCGTCACAAAATAACTTTAGTGGTCTTTCAATTCCTTCCATAATGCGCGAGCTTCAGTGACAAAATTTCTCACCATATGCCATGGTTGGATGCCTCATAACATGCTATATACTCTGTCGCCATAGTGGATGAAGCTATTAGTGTTTGTTTTGCACTTCTCCGGGATATAGCTCCACCACTTAACAAAAATATGTAGCTCGATGTGGATCTTCTCATTGTCTTGGCATCCAAAGCAAAATCGAGTCGAATACCCAATGATCTCCAAATGATCCGATCTCCTATATGTAAGCATGTAATCTTTTGTTCTCCTTAAGTACCTCATAACCCTTTTGTCGCTTTCCAATGATCCATTCCCTGAGTTACTTAAGTATCCGCCTAAAACTCCAACAATGTACGCAATATCTGGCCACGTACAAACTTGAGCATACATAAGACTCCCTATCGCCGAAGCATAGTGGAATCTTTTGCATTTCCCGAATCTCAAGGTTTCCTTTGGGCACCGATTGAGACCGAACTTGTCTCCTTTAGCGACAGGGGTGTCAATTGGTCTACAATTCCGCATGCCATATCTTTTAAGCACTTTATCAATATAGCTCTTTCGTGATAATCCAAGAATACACCGAGAACGATCTCGGTGAATTTGAATTCCTAAAACAAATGAGGCATCACCAAGATCTTTCATCTCAAAATTATTTGATAGAAATCTTTTGGTTTCCCGCAACATGTCTATATCATTTCATGCATAGCAGTATGTCATCCACATACAAAATCGAAAAATATGTTTTATCCCACCGAATTTATGATACACACAATCATCAATCGCATTCATTTCAAAACCAAATGATAGAATCACTTGATGAAATTTGTGATACCATTGACGGAAGCTTGTTTGAGCCCATAAATGGATTTTGTCAATTTGCAAACCATATTCTTTGGGTCTCCTATTACAAAGTTTTCTGGTTGCACCATATAGATCGTTTCATCAATGTCTCCATTGAGAAATGCGGTCTTGACATCCATTTGATGTAGCTCCATATCATAATGAGCAACAAGTGCCATGATTACTCTAAAAGAGTCCTTTGTTGAAACTCGGAGAAAAGGTCTCTTTATAGTCAATCCCTTCCTTTTGAGTAAAGCCTTTAGCTACAAGACGAGCTTTATGTCTTTCCACATTGCCTTTTGAATCTCTTTTAGTTTTAAAAATCCATTTACAACCAATGGGTTTCTTTCCTTCTGGCAATGGAACAAGTTCCCAAACTTTATTGTCTTGCATAGACTTATACTCCTCATTCATCGCTTTGATCCATTTTTCCGAATTGGAACTTTGCATAGCTTGATGAAAGTTGATAGGATCATCTTCCATCATACTAATATTTTCCTCATGTTCCCGAAGAAATACAATATAATCATCCGAAATAGCATTTCTTCTTTCCCTAGTGGATCGTCGCAAAAGCACTTGTTCTTGAACTTGTTCTTGAGGTTGTTGAATTTGTTCCTCGAGGGTTCTCGATTTGCAACTCGATCAATGTCGGAGTAAGATACCGATCATTATCAAAAGCAATTACAGGAATAGGAACCAATTCCTCTTCAACAAGAGTAGTATGGTCCGATTCCTCCTCAAAGACAAAGTCTCTAACTCCGATTTCTCCCCCAAATTCAATATCCTCAAAGAACACTGCAGTTTCCGTCTCAAAAATTATCTTTAATTTGGGATCATAAAACTTGAAACCCCTAGATCGCTCCGAACAACCAACAAAGTAGCTGCTTACTGTTTTAGGGTCTAACTTTTTCTCAAGTGGCTTGTAAGGCCTTGCCTCGACCTGGCAACCCCAAACATGAAAATGCTTTAAACTGGGTTTTCGCCCTGTCCAAAGCTCATAAGGTGTAATTGCAGCTGCTTTAGTTGGTACTCTATTTAGAATGTAGGCTGCTGTCTTGAGTGCTTCTCCCCAGAGTGAATTTGGTAAGGTAGAATGACTGATCATACTTCTTACCATGTCTTTAAGAGTGCGATTTCGTCTTTCAGCTACACCATTCATGCTAGGTGAACCTGGCATAGTGTATTGTGGGACAATTCCACACTCCTCTAGGAATTTAGCAAATGGTCCCGGACGTTGTTCACTTGAACCGTCATATCTACCGTAGTATTCACCACCACGATCGATTTGACTTTCTTTATTCTTTTGCTTAGTTGGTTTTCAACTTCAGCCTTATAAGATTCGAACACGTCCAATACTTGGACTTCTCATTAATAAGAAATAGGTATGCATATCTTGAATAATCATCTATGAATGATACAAAATATTGTTGACCATTCCAAGAAGTCGTAGAAAATGGTCCACAAACATCCGTATGTATCAATTCTAAGACTTCGTAGCTCTATATGCACCTAATTTCTTCCTTTTGGTCCGTTTTCCCTTAATGCATTCAATACGTGACATCAAAGTCTGTAAAATCAATGAAATTTAGAATTCCATCTGACACAAGTCTTTCAACTCTATTTCTAGAGATGTGACCTAAACGCTTGTGCCATAATGCTCCTGAATTTTCATTATTAATTTTTCGCTTAGTACCTCGTGATTCCACATTCAGAGTTTCATTATAAGAAGCAACATTATCAAGCAAATAAAGATTGTCATATACCACAAGAGAACCAGTTCCAACAATATTGGAATTAATAGATAAACTGAAACAACTGTTTTGAAATGAACAACAATAACCTAATTTGTCCAAACAACAAACGAAACCAAATTCCGTCTAAATGACGGTACAACAAAAGTATCTATCAAATCCAAATAGTAACCAAGTACATAATAACAATCTAAAATGCCCAATTGCTTCCACTTCTACCGATTTTCCATCTCCCACATAAATGCATCTTTCAAGCATCATTTGGTTTTCGGTAGCTCGAGTGACCCCGCATTAAAACACTTATGTTAGTAGTAGCACCGCAGTCTAACCACCAAGTGTTTCTATGTACTGAAGCCAAATTTACCTCGTAACGGACCAAAGTTAGAAATGTACCTTTCTTTACACGCCAAGCATGATATTTAAGCACATTCCTTCTTCGATGTCCTTCTTTGTTGCAAAAGAAACAACTGATATTTTCCGAATTTTGAGCTTTATTTTGTTTCTTTTGAGAAGGACCCTTACTCTTAGCAGACTTCATTCTTTCTTTTAGAGCCCCTTTCCTTAGAGGTGTTTACCAGATGAGCACTTTCAGTCTTTCCTTGCTTCAACCTTTCTTCCTCTTACACACAATGAGAAATAAGCTCATTAAGAGTCCATTTCTCCTTTTGCATATTATAGCTGACCGTAAATCGACTAAACTCGTGGAGGAAGAGAAATAAGAACTAAATGCACGAGTAAGTCATCCGTCAACTCGAGATTTAGTTTCTTTAATTTTGAAGCAATATTAGACATCTCCATGATGTACTCCCTTATATTTTCCTTGCCTCCGAACTTCATTGAAATCGGTTCTTTAAAAGAATACCGAGCTTCGACCTTATCGCTCTTTGCAAAGCGTTTCACAATTTCGACGAGGAAAATTGCGGCATCGATGATCTCGATAGACACCGCACCTCTAAAGGCCTCAGGTATGTCGCGCTTTATGATCATTAGACTCAAGCGATTAGAACGGTCCCACTTCTCAAAGTTCCTCCTATCATCGGAGGAACTTGCATCCGTAAGAGGAGCGGGCTTTTCTATTCTTAATGCTAGATCTAGATCCATGCAGCCAAGAACAATGAGAATGTTCTCTTTCCAATCCTTAAAACTATCACCCTTAAGGATTGAAACCGAATTGAGATTAGCAGATACATTAGCAACAATCGAAAAATGAACAAAAGATTTAATTAATAAAATGTTTAAATTCATTTAATGGTAAATCCCATCTCAAGATACCTAATGCAACATTAATATCAAGTCTTTGGACAAGTAACATTAACTCGCTAAGTAGTAATCTTGTTGTAATGATCAAACATTAACAATAACATATATCAAGTAATAAATCTATCTTTGGATCGATTCATTACTCATATATTATTCCTTATAATTGTTACATGTTTATCATCACAAGTGTGTATGCATTTCGGCCAAGTATTAATTTTCCTTTGGGCCAATTAATACTTGCATGAACCTACATACACACAACATCCATCATTCGTCATGAACTATCTACACATGAGAGGTCACTTTGGCAACATCATGCTTCAATAAGTTCATTAAAAATGATGGACAATTTTAAAATACCATTTATTCGAATTTAAATTTAAACTTTAATTTAATTTTATAAAATCTTATATTTATAAATAATGGGCTAATTTATAAGCCATAAAGCCCATGATTTACAAAACAAAATTATTGATTTTATAAAATTAATCAATCCTAAACTTTACAATTAATTTACTCATTTTAAAATGAGTAAATTAATTAACTTATTTATTTAATCTACTCATTAAATTAAATGACTCATTTTATTTTCCAAATTAAAATGAGTTAATTAATTAATTAATTAATGAGTAAATTAAAATTTAAATTAAACAAAATAAAATAAAATCAAGAAAATCAATTTAAAACTAAACAAAATAAAATAAAATTGATTTTATTTTATTTTATTTTATTTTAATTTTCTATTATTTTTTTTTTCCGCTGACCGGGTCCGTGGACCGGTTCCGTGGACCGGGTCCACGGAATGGTCCGTGGACCTGGTCCACGGACCGGCTCGCGGACCGGTTCCGCGAACCGTTCCGCGAGCGGCTCCGCGAACCGTTCGCGGTTCGCGAACCGAGGCGCCGCCGGCGCGCGCCTCGGCCGCCGGCTCCGGCGCCCGTCCGGCGCCGGCTCCGGCGCCCGTCCGGCGCCGGCTCCGGTGCCGCCCTCCTCCGGCGTCGCTCCGGCGGCGCCTCCCTCCGGCGCCGATTTCGGCGCCATTCCGGCGGCTCCCTTCACCGCTCGTTTTGATTTTCGCCGGATTTTGCCGCCGTCGGAGGACGCGCCACCGCACCCACCGACGTCGCAGTCCCGCTGCGGCATTCCTTTCTCCGTAGTCCCGCCGCCGCAACCTTTTGCGGGCGAATCCTTCGCGGGTAAAGGCGAACGAAAGGGATAAAAAAAAACACGAAAGAGGAGGAGAATCTGAACAAGAACATGAACGGGAGGCCTCGATACCAATTGTTGAAATTTTCTTGAATTTTCCAAATGATTTTGATCGAATCAAAATCTCTTGGGAAATTGCCACGAGAATCTTTCGTTCACGTTCAAATTAATGAGAAAAACTGAATCGATACAATAGCGGAAGCGTACCTGAATCCATTTGATCGATTGCAAACAATGATCTTCCAATCTGCAGATTTTCCGGAGTTTTCCTTAGTTTCTCTTATTGATGGTAAACCAGAGAATTTTGAAGTCTACAGATCAGGGACCATTACCCCTCTATTTAATATAACCAATGGGTGGTTACAAGAATTGCTAAATTCCAATTCTGCCCCTCATCAAATCAGAATTTGCACTTATGGTATCCACACTTATAATTTCATGACAAATGTGCCTAAAGTCATAAACTTTACTATTGATTAGACCACAATAATTTTGACTTATTAAATAATGACCCAACACATTTATTAATTACATTGTAGTCCCATAATTAATCCAACAGTGATGTCTATGGTATAGTAGTAAACCCGAGAAAAAGGGTTGCAAACCCCAATTGTTCTCATTACAACCGTCCACTACGATCTTCGTGGCTAACTGGCGCTATTGCAATTGCCCACTACAACCTTTTGTGCCTAACTGTTGTCATTACATCCCTCCACTATGGCTCGTGGCCAATTACGCTTTTACATTCATCTACTATAGCCTATGTGGTCAGTTACTATTATGGCCTTGTCAATTACGCTTTTACTATGGAGTGAATCAATATACTTAGTCATATAGTGAATTGCTTTGATTTGGCTCGGCCTCATGGAATTTTCTCTTTATGGGAGTTTTCCACGTAAAGAATCATGGTATCTCTTGCTATATTTTTCCTGTGTGTTTGATTTTCGTATAATGCTGAGATTTTAAATTATTATTCTATCGTCGTAAATTTTCTGGCACGTGATAATCATATATAAAAATAAATATTAATTTTTTGTGGTAAACTATACCTCTCAGATATTTATATTTTGCAGAGATTGTGAATCTAAATTTTTATATAAATAAATAGTAAAATTTAAACATTCAATATGCAAATATATAAAGATTTTATAAATCGTAAGCGAGTGAATTTATAAAAAAAACATATAATATTGTGATGATGGGCCCCATAACGGCTTCGTGTTTATGTGACAGGTGTAAGCCTTATGGGAATCTCAAACTACCACGTCGTTTGTACGTGCGGGACCCAACCGTAAGTTATAAACTGAATTTTGTGTTCCAATCCTGAATTCTCTAAAAATATTTAGGATATTAATGAATCTAACATCAAAATATTCATATTTACATATGTAGCACTTTAATTCTTTAAACATATATATAAATAGGTGAATTTCATTTTAATTCTAAAAAGTAATAATAATGCAATTTTTTATGTGATTTTAAATTTTAAATTTTATGTATATAAATATTGATGCGTGCTAAAAAATTTGCGGCGGTAGAGTAACAAATTATCGTCTTAGCGTTGTACGAAAATTCAACACACACACACACAGATGAAAGAGAAATAAACGGTGACGACTCCAGAAGTTTTTACATGGAAAACCCGTAAAAGGAAAAACCACGAGGTCTGGCCCAGTTGTGAAAATTCACTATTAATTGATGATTACAGAAATCTCTTATCCCACAGACGACAGAGAGTAATTATATTTTTCAGACAATAATATCAGAGGATGACGTCTAGTTGGTGGCGATTGACGATAACTGATGGAGGTCGATGGTGACGGAGGTCGACAAATGTCTGTAGTAGTCGACGACGGTGGGCGGTCGTCGACGGAGGTCGACAATGACAGAGGTCGACGGTGACGGAGGTTGACGGTGACAAAGGTCAACAGTAGTTGACGGAGGTCAGCGGTGGTTGACGGCGGTCGGCGGTGGTTGACGACGGTCTGCGGTGGTCGATGACGATTCGCGGTGGTCGACTGTGACAGAGGTCGACGGTGACAGAGGTCGACGGTGACGGAGGTCGACATTAGTCGACAGAGGTCAGCGGCGGTCGACGGCTGTCGGCAGTGGTCGAAGGTGACAGAGGTCGACGGTGAAGAAAGTCGACGGTGACGGAGGTCGACGATGATGGAGGTCGACAGTAGTCGACGGAGGTCAGCAGTGATCAACAGCGGTAGGCGATGGTCGACAGCGATCGGCGGTGGTTGACGACGATCGACGGTGGTGCTAAGCTACAACTTCTCCTCAAAGCGTGGGGCTCTCTCTAGGTCTCCTCCTCCTCATGTGAGGGTTGAGGGTCTATTTATAGTGTTTTGGGTGCAATTAATGTAATCATTTTGATCGGACGGTCTAGAAGGCTTCCCTTGATCAGACGGTGTTTACGGGGCATTTGATGGTCTTAATGATGTCAGAATTGAGTGATCTTGGGATCATTGGATTCGTCTTGTCGATACGCTCGATTCGAGTATAGGTTTGCTAATGTCGGCATCTGTTTGACCTTCCAAATATGTCCGAAAATCTTCGAATGTTGATTTATTGACTTGATCTAGGCTTGATTTGACTCGGATTAGTCTAACTTTGATACCATTGGGTTCATCTCATTGAACCCATCAGTTTTACTATAAGTTTGCTGAACTCAGAGCTCTGGATGACTTTTTATTGGATTCGAACGTTTCTTGCTCAATATATTGCATCGAGATTCTTGTCGGATGATGAAAATTTGTTGGTGGCGTATCAGTTGCCCCCCTATTTTCGGGCGATATCATTTTTGACGTCCTAAAGATATAGCTTTCCTTATAAATATGAGTTGAGGCATCCTACCATGTTGGGTATTTTTTCAAAGTCATTTGTTCTGGATAATTGTTATGAGTTAGGAAAATTTTGCAATGAAATTGATTGTATTGGTGGTAAAAACTCACTGTATGTCCTTTCTACATTGTTTTCTTTCAACATATTTTTTCCATTGGTAGTGTTGAAGGCCATAAGCTTAGAGCATGATATTTGGATATTTCTTTAACTATTTCCTCGGTAAGGTTGATAATGTTAGGGATATTGATTTGCTTGAGTTTTTCTAGATGAAGCATCAATAGAGCTTAAATTGAGACTCCAATAGGATAGATGAAAATGATGTTCATCAATGAAGCGTGACTTGTCTCAGTTGCTTTCATGGGGTCTTGGCATTTTGAAATTTCTCTTTGGCATACCTCTCTCTACATGCGGGGTTCAAAATCAAGTTTGATCATGTTAATTGCTTCTCATGGAGACCTAATAAAGGTGATCATTCTTAGCTTTATGTGGTCCAAGCATGGAGATGACCATATTGTATTATGTGTTCGCTTATTCTTGGAGATGAGAGTTTTATAAGAAAATTTTTTTTGCTCTCTTGAGAAGTGCCAAGAAGTTAGAAGATGCACAAGTCCACTTTTTTAGGGGATATTACAATGTTTCTTCTTTTATCTCAAGTTAGATGATGTTTCATGAAGGATGATTTAGTGTCTCCAGAGAGGCAAGGAAACAAAGGTTTTTAGAAGATTATTCATCATTATCAAGTTTTACACAATTAGAAATACTTAATTAGAAGTTGTATTCATTCAGTTAACTTGTATTAGTATAATAAAATGTGGTTGAAATCATTATACATCTCCCTGACAATTTCAACATTAACTAATTAAGAAGATACTAATATATATGAAATCAAGAAGATGTCATTGGGTAATAAGCCATGAAGATAATAGTCAGGGGTCAATCGACTAGGTGGCACCATGGTGAGGATACGATTGAGAGAAGATGTGCATGTCAATCAAGCATTAACTAAATAGATGACAAGAAAATTATTCTTGGTGAATAATCTTAAGTAGGGCATCATTTTCAAAGCCCCTATGCAAAAAAATTATCTATTATAGAGAGCTTGATGGCAAATTAACTTGAAGTAATTCTAATGAAGTGATATTTGGTGGAGGATACAAAGACCATGTTCGCTAGGATGATAGAGCCATAAGTTAAATCCAAGTGGAATAACACCTTAGATTCAATCAAAAATATGTCTGGAGCAACTATTCAACAAATGAATTGTTAACTAATCAATTCAATGACCTATGCTAGAATTGGATGGTCTATGGAGGGTTTACTAGGTTCAAAGTAAACCTAAAAATGGACATACTCACCAAAGTAAATCATAAGAATTAGCTTTAACCCTAAAATCAACTAGCATGGAGTTAGATTATGCCCTAAACCAACTACTATAATGCTAGGATTAAAATTTTACTCCAAGTCTGCCAAAGGGCCAATGTCCACCTACAAAATTAAGATGATAAAGGTCTGCTAAATAGACTAGGAAGTAGCTAATATAATCCTATAACTTGGATGATTGGGCACAAATTGACTCTTACTTGAATGCCTTAAGGCGAGATTTTAATTAAGACTTCTAATAATGAAAAAAGAGATTAACTCTTGTATGATTCAAGAGTTAGGATATGATAACTCTCAAGCGTATAACTATACAAAAAATCACTAAATAGACATGTGATAAAATAAAGAAGAATAGAACATGAAATAGTTATAGTATAATGATAATGAATGGAAAATAACTTTTTTTAACTGTTTGGTTGACTACGAGAAAACTGTAAATTAGCATAAAAAATATTTCCGATGCAAAAATTAACGACCGATTAGTGTCTGTTAGCATTGTCTCACGATTCCACCTCCAGGTAAAATGATGCAAGCGAGTCGTGTCGAGCAGAAATCGCTAATCCGTTACAATAGTGTCGGCTATGACCGACGCTAACCTCACTCATTAGAGTTGGCCATGATCAACGCTGAAGCGGACGCAAGATCCGTGACATAGGGATTCCACGAACCGCAACTCCATTGCACGTCGTCATCTCCTTCGGCTTCTTTTCATCGTCTTTGTCGCCTCCTAAGCTTCCAGCAAATCCAACTCCAATTCACCGCTCCAACCTAGTCCAAAGTGAGAAATCTTCTTCCAGGCCTCCAAGCTTTGTTTTAGCATAAGTTTTCATCTTTATTATTTTCCGTGCATAGGTGTTAGATTTGAAAACACCAAGTTTTGTTTTTTTGTAATCTAGTCTTAGGTATGCAATGCATACGAATTTCATGATTTTCCCCAAGTTTATGTTTGAGATAAGTAAATACAAAAGAATTTATGTCATGTGTGAAATTTTTTGTGTGAGCTATGTAAATGCATAAGAAATTTGTATTTTATATGTAAATATGAAATTTAGGTGTGAGATATTTAATTGTGTAAAAAAATTGTAGTACGTAAATGCATAAGAAAATTCTGGTATGTATGTAAATATGAAATTTAGGTGTGAGATATGTGAAAGATATGTGAATGCATAAAAAACTTGTGGTATGTATGTAAATATGAAATTTAGGTGTGAGATATGTGAATTTATAAGAAATTTTGTGCCGTCTATGTAATATGAAAATTTAAGAGTAAGATAAGTAAATACATAAGAAATTTGGATATGTAAATACATAAGAAATTTGTGTTATGTATTTAGGATTGAAAATTTAGATGTGAGATATGAAAATACATAAGAAAATTTTGTGTTATGTATGTCAATAGAAAAATTTAGGTGTGAGATATATATGTAAATACATTGTAAATTTGTGCTATGTCTGTAAATATGAAAATTTAGATCTGAGATATGTAAATACATAAGAAATTTGTGCTATGAATGCAACTATGAAAATTTAGGTTTGAGATATGTAAATACATAAGATATTTGTGATATGCAAGTTTAGGCTTGTGTTAAGTTAATGTTGATTTTTGTTTGGTTAAGGGTAAGATAATGGTGTAGTAATTTAATATTGTAATGGTGGGTTGATGGGTTAGTTTGGGTGTTAACGGATTAATTGGTTGATTCTCTGGATTTGTGGGTTTTGGGTTCCGAGTATAATGTTTATGTGTCATAAGGTTTCAAGTAGAATATGTAATGTGCAAGCGCACTAATCTATAGAGCTACAATTATGGTACAGATGAATATTCAAAGTAGTAGATCGTAGATGTATAACAGATTATATCCAGGAAGAAAATGATTAACTGAAAAGTTTATTGCTAGCGTTGAAAGTTCGTCCATGTGGCATCGCAGCCGCCCCTTTACCTCTCAGAATGTATGTTATGATACCTCTGTACAAAGCACAATAATCAAGTGTAGCTGGTGCCTAACGAAGTAAAGTTGGACCTATATCACAGGGGATTTAAACCTTATTATTAGTATTGGACTTCACATTGTGACTTTTAACCAGATGTTCAATATAGTCATGCAGGAGTCTCATCAAGTTATGCCCCACCAAATGTTCACTATTGCAACATGTATGAGCAAATGATTGATGATTCGAGCAAGGCTCATTTTATTGGAGTGTGTCTGATGATGACTAGGAACCGAACAAAGAAAGCACAATAGTTATACGAGCTATTAAATATTGCCAAACAACCATTGTGGTGTGTGTTATAAAAGACACACACAAAGATAACGAGATAAGCTATTACGACATACTAAATGAAGTAGTTCAATTGCAATACCCAGGCTATGTTAAGCGCAATGTCTACATATTCAAATGTGACTGGTTTGATCACATTGCTAATCGAGGAACTTGAACACTCGACCCGTATGATATTACCGAAGTTAAGATGAACATAATATATGCAAAGTATGACCCATTTATTCTGTCAAGTAAGGCTAGTCAGGTTTATTATATTTGATAACCTAGACAAGCAAGAGACAAAGCGGATGACGTTTGAGGCCGAACGTTCCAGAGCATTTGTGAGTGGCCCTAGCTTATTGTAGGCTCAACATGAAGAGCTTGCTAGGCGCGTGACTGTGATGAATGAAGAGCTTCGACAGGTGCGTGAAGGTCAATTGCTCGTTGCAAATAGTTTTGCACTCATAACAAAGGGTTTTGATCGCTAGAGCAAGCAGCACATGCGTCTGGTTGAGGAAGATCAGGATGATGATGAGATGAATATTAGATTTTCTTGTGTTTGATGATGTTCCCCCGGCATATGGGATAACTTTTTGTTTTGTCATTCCTGTATTGTACGAAATTTCAGTTTGTTATGTTGTGAATTCTAAGAGCTTTAATCCATTTATAATTAATATAATATGGATATCATTATGTGTATGCTTGAGATTTCTTTTATGAGTTTTGATGATAGCTAAATATCATATTATGTTGATTGCATTTATTATGTGCAGATATGTGGAAATTTAATCATTTTGTTATATCTTTTTTTTTGTTTCTCACAAGTTAGCATTGGCTTAGCGTCAGAATTTTTCAATGCAAAAAGCTACAATTAGTCAATGATACAAGCCATCTCTAAAATGATGCAATAGTGTCAAACAAGTCGAACGCTAATTAGCTTCAAATATGACTAATGCTAATTAGCGTCTAATTAGTGTCAAACTTTTTTGACGCAAATGCATCATTACACTGACAATGCTTGCATGTTCGACAGTATTTTTTAGCGACGAGTGTTTTCGACGCTAATTCAGACGCAAATTAAAATCCAACGCTAATGTTAATGTAAAATAAATTAGCAACTTCGTTTTAACGTCTGAAAAAAGACGCTATTCCAGCGTCAATCTGAATTAGCCTCAGAAAATGACCCTATTAGTGTCACAAATATCCAACTAATTTAGATTGGATAAAATCAATAACTAGTGTTTGATTGTCTTTTCACACGTTAGATAAAAAAGGGAGCTATATCTTGAATTTATCAATGGACTAGTTTACAACTAATATGAATTATATCTCTATGCTTAGTATTATATATTTACATAATTAAACATATAAGAAATATGATAATATTAAAGATAGACACGACAACTTTATAAATATATACAACATATAGGCGACTAACTATAGTTATGCGTTTTTATTTTATTTTTCTCCTAATCAATATATTTCAAAATTTAAAACTATTTATTTTGATAATTTAATTTAATTTATTTTAATTTTAAATTCTTTGGTCCAATTGGATAGAATATTGAAGCTTCTAGGCTATACATTGCATACAATAAGCTAGATCTTATTGGAATAATATCCAACTAATTTAGAAATAATCAAATTCAAATCAATAGAAATCTGGATCCAGTTTCAAATAAAAACAAAAATCAAATTCCAAACTAAGCGGAACTAACCTCAAAATGTGCGTTCAATTCTTCAGTATTTATTGCTGTCCGATTATTTTATTGCCGAGATTTTACTCTCCTAAAATATATATTTTCTCACAGATGGCGTTCTTTTAAATATTTGAATTATAGTTATATTCTTTTATTTCCATCATTATTTGCTTTAGAAAAATTATGATTAAATATTATAGAGAGTGTGTGTGTTTGCTTGGGTCGTTGTAGTCCTTACTATTCAATTGAGTCGTTTTAGTCTCAGAATTTATAGAAGTGTCAAAATAGTCCTCAAACATATTAAATGCTGACTGAAATGGTCCCCACTGAGTACTATATATATATCTAAAGGGAATGGTCATAGACTATTATACGAGCCTCCAGCCACTTCTAATATGTCTAACAATTAGAGTACCATCTTATTAGGTATGACTCATATACCGGAAATTTGGAGTCTCTTGGAATAAAGAAGTGTGTCTCCTGGTGAAAAGAAGCATCTCTTGGATTTAGTGGGTTGGGGGAAGCGAGGGTGTTTTAGTAATTTATCCATAGATTTTATCTATAAATAGATGTGTAACCCTATGGGTATGTGAACTGAACTTGTAACTCCTCGAAAATAGTGAATTTGCCTCTCTGCTCTCCCGAGGATGTAGGCGTCTTTGTTGAACCTCGTTAAATCTGTGTTCTTCTTCTGGATTTGCGTTTTGTTCGCTCTAAACTGCACAACACACCTCCTTAAGGCCACCTGTATCAGAGAGAAATTGAACCCCCAACCTGTGGATTCTTATACCGTAGATGACAGCCAACGGCCGAGGTACACGACACACACACACAAAATATATTATATAATCCTTTATTTTTTTTAAACATAATAAAAACTTGAAGGTATGACCAAGACATTTAGTCTTATTTTTTAGGAGATAAAAATATTGATCGATCAAAGTCTTTAAATAAAATATGATTATAATCTAAATATAAAATTAAAAGAAATTAGAATTTTTTTGTGGAATTAAAATTAAATCAAGCATCAACCACATATAGAAACATAACTAAAAAAAATTAAATAATATATATATATATATATATGGAAAGCCATTGCATGACAGGAACATGGTTGTAAATTAATGCTAAATGAATTTATTGGTTAAAAGTCAATTTTCAAGACATGCATGCAACTTACTCTTGGGATCATTTATGACCCCCAAGACTTAAGTTAATAATCTATGAAACTATCATATGCAAAGTCTCCTAACATTCATTGCTCCCAAAGTACATTTTGGTTTTCTTAATCCCAATATTAGAATTAGTAATCCTAAATCCATTGATTAATGCATCAGCTACTGTCAACCCAATCAACAAGTTATAAATGCACTTACTATTCATAATGAGCTCTCTGAGATTAAGCTGTAACTTGTCCTTTTGCACACAAACCCTAAATAAATTCTCAAATTAACTCTACATTTCTTTTTTTAGTTTTAGTTACAAAATATGGTAAGTATTTTGTGGTTCATTAATTTTAATAGTGTCGGTAAGGTTTTTGTGGCACTTATAATTAATGCTATTAGCTGGAGATTTATTGTAACAAAATAAAAAAATAAAAAATATAATTTGAATTTTTTTTTTTTTTTTTTGCACGTTATGTTGGTCATAAATAAATAAAATTTGCTCGTGCGGATTAATTAAATTTTATTTTGTAATTATATTTATCTATAACACATGTCGTTTAGATATTTGGCATTTTCTTGGCTCATTCTTTCGAAAAATATTTTTTGGAAAAAATATACGAAGTTTTAAATTTGTCATTGTTCACTGAAATATTATTCTTACCAGAAAAAAGAAAAATTAAGAGGGGAGGGCATTTACATTATCACATACATATAGCAAATTCTTATATATTTATATATCTAACACCTAAACTTTTATATTTGAATGTATAACATTTAGATCTTTATCATATACTTAGAAGAGAGAAGAAAATTAGAAATGACACCAAATGTTTTTACGTGGAAAACTTGGAAATGAAAAAATCACAGGGGTCTAGCTTAGTTGAAGAGTTCAACTATAAAAAGATGATTACAATTAGAATCGTTTCCCTGCAGGCGGGAAAGGGTTGCTACGCTTCTCAAGTTACAATGTCGATGTATAGATGATTTGTTGTTGAAATGGGCGGGGACCGATAAAGATCGGTGGCGGCCGACAGATGGCGGTTGACGGCGGTCAGCGGTCGTCGACATTGGTCAACGGCGGTCATTAGGTGTCCACTGCAATTGGCTCCTTCTCAAAGCTTTGTGTTCACTCTCAAGCCTCAAGCTCTCCTCCCCCCTCACGAAAGGGATGGAGCTCTATTTATAGAGTTATAGCTGGAACTAATGCAAGAATATGATTTACTTTGAACACACGGGCAAAGGGTTCTCTCGGTCGTACGACATTTGATGAATAATTGAGTGATTTTTAGTGATGTCGGAATTGAGTTATCTTGGACTCATTAGATTTGTTTTGTCAAGACACTCAATTTAACTATAAACTCATCAAAATCGACATTTGCGTGACATTCCAAATGTGTCTAGTAAACTTCTAAAAGTGGTTTAACGACTTGATTTGGGCTTGATTTGGTTCGAATTGGACGAATTTTGATAACATTGAGTTCTTCCTATCAAGTCGATCAATTTGAATGTAAGTTTGATAATATCGAATTTTGATAACATTGAGTTATTCCTCAAAAAATCATGTCTTGCTTTAAAATTAGTGCATGATAGAAATTTGCTCGGGATGCATCACTGTGTTATGTAAGTAAATGCCCCTAATTATTAATTTAGGCATCTCCTTGTCATCTCCTATCTTCTCATTTTTTAGTCATGTTTGAATTGAGAGTTGTTTATCCTTCCACCTCTAAGATCTTCAACTAACTGTGGTTAGATTATTAACACATGTTATTGACTTCGACACCTCTAAATTCCTACTATTATGAAGGCTCATTATTTTCCTAAATTATCTTTACCACATATGAAATATTGTATAATAGTATCATTATTTTCATTTTTTTTGTGTGATATTCACACAAAAAAATTAAAAAAATATATTTAAACCTCTATGAATACTACTCCACAAAATAATTATAATATTTATGTTGAAAATTTTAAATTATTTATATTATCCGGACAAAATCACTAACATTGGTGGGTAATTCTTGAACTTCATTAAACAATTTCATAGTTGTTAAACATATATGTACATGAAGATGTGAACAAGTTGAGTTTGGGAGAACTTAGTGCTTATTCATCTTTTTATTCGACTTTGATTTGAATTTTTTTGTTCGTTCTAGTTCGTGTTTGGCTCAAAATTATCTCTTAAAGTTTAAAAATGATAGGACTAAATTTTTTTATCGAACGAGTAAAATAATATAAAATCTTAGAATAATATTAACTAATCAATTTAAATCAAAACGAGCTAAACATGGTTAACAATTAAGTTCAATTTATGGATTTTTTTTTTTTTCCTGACAGCCCAACATATAATTTTACAAGTATGCTAAGTTAGTTTATTGCGGATCTGACCCGAATCTATGAGGCTGTCGTAATTTGACCAGTGGATTGGGCCGCCAGTATGGGCTATTTGGCTGGGCTGTTCTCTCAATTCTAAAGCCCATGGACTTACGGACTAAGCTCCAATCGTCATCTCCAGTAAATTATAAACTGGAGAAAAATAGTCCTCAGGAATACAATAAAACGTATGTAACCAAATCATAAATTACATCACATTTTTGCGAATTTTACAGAGGATCAGAATTATTAGACCGCCTGTTTTTAAAATGATGTTTGAATCAAATTAGATTACACCAGAAAAGAGATAATTTATATACTGCAAACTTAAATGGAGGAAATTATTTCATCAATCCCAACTCAGATTTGTCGACGAATTATCCCCCAATTATTTTGTTTGTTGCCCATGCCCCTGTGATCGTCGAAGAGTTAACATCGATGAATATTGATGATCAGTAATGATCAACACCTATCATATCATCCACTCGTTAATGACCAACAATCATCATTACTTGTTAACTAATTATTATCACTCAATACTAATGACCATCATTACTAATTGTCAACTACCACCAAACTCCTAAGACATGTATTAATATACCCCATTTTGAAGCTTCATATAATAAACATTCAATTTAATCAAAGATTAGTTTATGCGTTCTATTAAGAAAAAATTCTTGATTTGGCTACTGATTTACATTGTCAGGCCTCCTATATTAGTTATCACTCGTTCTCTTAAACTAATTCCTATCACTATTGTAGACCAACATTATTATTCGTTGCAATCCACCAACTACCCATAACCACCACCACCTCTTAAAATCACCATCATAGATGACAACTCCTTTTGTTCATATACTTTAATCCTAGCTTCTTTAGCAATAGATTTAAGGTAACTTAGTGTAATTTTCAACAAGTTTGATGATATTGTTTCAACTAGGCAAGGACCAAAGTTTTTTCCTTATCATTTTTACATAAGAGATTATATATTATCTCATGCACTTTGTAGGAAATTTTTTGTGTGTAGAATTTGTATGCAATATGATCTAAACTATTTATTTAATTGTGAATATTTTAGCATCCAATAGTTTCTACCATTGAGATACATTCAAATTGATGTGTTGTAACTTGAACCACAATTTTATAAATGTATTTATTTGATATTTTAAATTTATTTTATAGTATTTTACTATTTTATAATGAAAAATAATTTAAAACGAAATAAATGAAGATTTAATTTTGATGTGAATGAAATTATGGAAATTGAAAGTTTTATAATAAAAATAAAAACTGAAATCAAAACTTGATTTTAAAAAGTTTATTGATATTTGAGTTAATATTTTATTTTCATATCCTTAAATAATGTATCATTGCTCCTAATCAAATTTCAACAATAATAGCAAGATTTACTATAGTTGTGTATGTCCCTAATATTCTTAATTCATATATGGATTATGACCCCGGGCAAGAACATATAATCCAAGGCTTGGAGGTCAAATTAATTAATTATCTAGGTTGTGTTTCATGGATTATTACATTACAAAGAACATATCAGACAATAAAATTGTATTTATTTTTCTACTTTTATAGATGTAAAAGAATAAAAAAATTATACTTTTTTTCAAAGGTCTTCAACAATATTGCTTGCCTTACATATATATATATATATATATATATATATATATATATATAAGATAATTTTAAATAAGTTGTAAAAAACTTTAAAATGATTCTAAAATCATTAAGTTTGATTTCAACAAATTTATAATAACAAATAACATATTTTGATGAGGCAAACTTAATGAGATCAGAATCACTCAATTTCAATGCAAAAAAAAAAAAGATCAAGCATTCATTTATGTATTTATAATTTTTTTTTTAGATAATTACAACCATCCAAGCTAGAGTATTAATATGATGAATGTAATTTGTTTAGAAAAGAAAATAGACAACGAAAAAATATAAAATGATAAAACATTTTTTTTTATCATTTGTTGGAGTGCCAATTTTTTTTTTTTTAAATATTCCTAAAGCACCTCTCCAAAAATATATTAAGTTAGTTATATTTTTATACATAAAAAAAAAAAATCAAAGAGAAGTATGAGATTTTGGATTATTTTAAAGATTTGTCAATATTGTAGTATGTCTTGAAATGCTAAAATTAAATAGGCTCTAAAGCTCGTAACTATCCATCGTCCCTTGCCAGTCATCGACTAATGCCAATCCCCAATGTAGTCCATCACCCAATGTTGACCAACAATTGACATCAGCATCCATTGTCAAACTCATTCGCTTGCAACAATTTTTAAACGACAACCAAGGTTGCTAGTCATCATTTGTTAGCTTCTAAACCATCTTTCCAATTTCTTTTTTGACCTTCTTATCAAAATAAAAACCAAAGGAATAAATCATTATCACCCAACTTTTAATATTTTGTATTAGTCATTTCTTAATATCTGATAGAAACCAAGGTTTTACATCAATCCAGCACTCAAACCTCACATTTTGTCCTCCATCAAAATTAAGCACATGTTTTCTTACTGACTTGATCTCCACTTTTATCAATTGAAAAACTAAACTAGCCATATCATTCGGAAATAAATATTTGTTGATGATTGTTGTCTTACATTCGTTAACCATTAACATCAATTATTTTATCTTCTTATTAATAGAAAAATAAATTGATCTCGCACAATTGCCAAAATTTTAATGTTTTTATTGAGTTTTGATCAAAACATGATAATAACTAATATTTGACAAATACTTCTTAAATTGACTAGTATACCCTTTTACAAAGAATAATCAAAATTCTAATATTGCCCAACTTCTACTAATGGCTAATGTATAACAATATCTAACTTGTCATATTTGACAAGTGCACCTCTTCTTAATTGCACAGTCTTACCTTCTATAAGGATGTCATTCAAGTTAACCAGCCATAATTTTATTATTATTATTATTAATTATTTTGTTGTTCTCGGATGATTATTGCCCAATGCCTTTCAACCAACTTTAGTTTTCCATTCACATCTAACGACCATCTTTCTATATGCTAAGCAACCCTCTTATTAGAAAATCACATAGCTATCATCCACTAACAAATGACTTCCAACATTCTTAGTTGACCATCAGCTAATTTATATCAATGACGAGTATCTCTTGTTTTTTAGACCCTAATATTTAAGCACTCTTTTTGTTCCATATTTCTAATTAATTGCCACCCAACAAATGTCGACTATTAATGTCCATTTGCTTGCCACCAACATCAAACACTTATCTTCTTAGTAGTTTACATATCTCCTTTTCAAGATAAATAATAAAGTGACCACCACCCAACTTTGCTTGGTTTCTAATAATTTCCATTGACAATCATTTTACAGTTAACATAGGTTTACCATTGTCATCTAACTTTTATCTTCATAGTTGTTCGCTTATGAATGGTGGAACATTGATGTGAATGTGCTTGGAGGTTACAGTGAGAAAATAAAAGAAGATGAAATGCAATATAAGTATGTAAAAAAAGAAAAGAAAAGGAGAGATAGTGTAAGGAAAACAATTTTAGTATTTTATAATGGTTTGGTTTACAAATTTATCTACTGTGAGCAAGAAAATTATTCATTATCGATATAAACCAAGCATAAGCTCATAAATGACTTTCATATGATTTTTGACCACCCAGCAGTCGTTCTTGGAGGTCACCAGCTCACGGGAAGCAGTGTCCACATGACCATAAGAGGGATTAAGTGTAATTTTAACAAGCTTTTAGAGTTATTTTAATGATTTTGAGGAGATGGATGATTGTCTTGCTTAAGGGCCTCCTCCAAGATCGCATAAGCCTAATTCTAGCTCTACTAAGCAGATATATAATCTTACATATGCAAGAGTTGAGTTTCGTCTCCGACTCATCCACTTCCCTGCAAGATGGTCTAGCTACTCCCGGCCTCTTTCTCATTCTTGTGAAGCTCAAGGACTCCCACCAATAGGAAGGCAATGTGATAGCAAAGAGAGAATGATAAGCAACTTTTAAGAAAAAGTATGAATGACCGCCT
Source organism: Papilionanthe hookeriana x Papilionanthe teres (assembly GCA_022702705.1). Lineage (NCBI taxonomy): Eukaryota > Viridiplantae > Streptophyta > Magnoliopsida > Asparagales > Orchidaceae > Papilionanthe > Papilionanthe hookeriana x Papilionanthe teres. Next base: position 12,876,298 of record CM040435.1, on the reverse strand, counting down.
TCCTCAAGGAGAAATTATTATGTGTGCACATCCGGTGAGGTCGATGATCCAGATGAATCGATGTGTAATTCACGGCGGCGTGACTGCATCCGATATGTTGTTCGAACATGCAATCAACCACACATAATAACTTTTTGGCATCAAAGAGTTGTTCCATTTCCCTCCTTTGGCGTGAATTTTTTTTTCTAAATATATACTTAATAATTTTAAAAATCAGCATTTTAGAAAAAAAATAACTTTAAATCCTTCAGGAAGCCGATCAAAGGACTTTTAAAATGTGACCATAATGCAGTTTTTAAATTTTATTTTTCCAAACATATTGTTTATTAAGAAAAAAGTATTGTGAAAAACGACGACAATAAAGTGAAAAATGGAACGAGAAAAAATTGCACGTAGAAAAACAAACACCAAAGCGACACATAGATTTACGTTGTTCGGCAAATTTGCCTACGTCCACGGAGCTGCAGAGAATTTTATTACTCCGAGGAATACACCGTCGAGCACCTCGACGTTTACAAGAAAATCTCTATTTTCTTCTCTCCCTTCCTCTCTCTCTCTTCCTCTCTTTCTCTCTTAGAGGACTTGGCTTGGCTTAGCTCTTCATTTGGCTTTTCCCTAATCCAATAGCCAAAAGAGACTATTTATAGAATCAAGAAGAGTGGTAGGTGGGGAGGTAGGTGAGCGGTAGGTGGGATATGGTAGGTGAGCGGTAGGTAGCCCTCTTAATTAGGAAGCTAATTCACATGTGGTGGACCGGGTCTCCACATTACCCAACAATTCTCCCACTTGGAGACTGGGACACACACTGCACCACCTACAGGCTGCATCATCTGCTGGTTGTACCGAACTTTTCCTCAAACACGATATCCTCCACCTCTGCAACTCAAAGCCCCTATCATCATGTCAGAAGACCAGCTGAAGTCGAGCAAAACTTCAGCTTCTCACGAGTAACACCCTCAGTTGACATATCATCATCGACGTAGCCTTGTACCACCAAGCTATTTCTTGGGTTACTCTTGCATCTGCTTACAACTCCCACTGCATGAGCATTATCATGCCCCTGCTGAAAGCTCTTTTCAACAAGTCCAATCTTGTACCTCTTACTGCCACCAAACGCAGTCTTCACCCGGTACACCCACTTGTTGTGCAATGTCTTCTTCCTTGGTGGAAGTTCTACCTGCTCCCAAGTATGATTTCCCAGTAGGGAATCCATCTCCTCCGTCATAACCAGCTCCCACTTGCTCGAATTTTCATCTTGCAAGATTTCTTGATAGCTCTATGGTTCTCCACCATTTATCTGTACAAGGTTTGGTTTTCCTGCCTTTGGCGCTCTGCCACTTTTCAAGAAATTGACCTTCTTCTGTTTCTCCAAAATGCACCTCTAACGCATGTGTCCAAGTCTGCAATGCCACAGAACTCTCGTGCTCTCTGCAACTTTAGTAGCAACAGTATTGAGCAAACCAGTAGTCATATATAGTGTGTCAGTTTTCTTACCCCGAGCCAGTACTAATGCTCATTTGGTAACCTTCCAGGTGCTATCTGAGAACACTACCGAATGACCAGCCTCATTGAGCTGCCCAACAGAGATGAGGTTTTTCTTCAACTCAGGAATGTGTCTGACCTTTTGCAAAGTCCATTTGCTCTTGTTAGGGAGTGCAATATCAACGTCTCTCATCCCCACCACGTCCAGAGCTTTTCCATCAGCCAGATGTACCTTCCCAAAGTCGCCTGCAACATAATTTCGCATCAACTCCCGATGGGAAGATGTATGGAAGGAAGCCCCTGAATCCAGTATCCAGTCATCAACAGAACTGTGAACTGCCATCAATAACGCATTCTGTATTTCTTCTGTTACAACGTTGGCGCCATCATTCTCCTTCTTCTTAGGATTCCTGCATTTCCTTTTTATGTGGCCAACCTTGCCACAATTCCAGCAAGTTACCTACTGAAAAGACTTTGATTTTGATCTTCCTTTGTTTGAGATCCTGTCTTGTGATCTACCTCTGGAATCAACAATCAGTGTTGAACTCGAACCCGAGGTCTCGCCAGAATCTTTCATGCGCACCTCTTCAGCCAAAATTAAATCACAAACATCATCATATTTCAGTTTAGATTTACCTGCAGAACTGCTAACTGCCATCCTCATGGCTTCCCAGCTATTTGGCAATGAAGCCAATAATATCAACGCACGTATCTCATCATCAAAATCAATTTCAACAGACGACAATTGATTTGTGATAGTGTTGAAATCATTCAGGTGTTGAACAACAGACACACCTTCTGCTATCTTCAAGTTGAATAACTTTTTCATTAAGTGCACATTGTTATTCGCCGATGGCTTTTCATACATACCTGATAAAGCTGCCATGAGATCTGCAGTAGTCTTTTCTTTGATGACGTTGTGGGCAACCGATCTCGACAGGGTTAATCGTATAACCCCCAGAACCTGTCGATCCAACAGATTCCATTCCGCCTCGTCCATCTTTTCCGGTCGCTTTCCCAGTAACGGAAGATGAAGTTTCTTTCCATAGAGGTAGTTCTTTATCTGCATCCTCCAGTAAGCAAAATCAGTGTCATTGAATTTCTCGATCCCCGATGTCATCACTTCGTCTCCACCCATCGTTCTTCCTTAGATCTGAACCCAAATCTCTGATACCAGTTATTGTGAAAAACGATGACAATAAAGTGAAAAATGGAACGAGAAAAAATTGCACGTAGAAAAATAAACACTAGAACGACACACAGATTTACGTGGTTCGGCAAATTTGCCTACGTCCATGGAGCTGTAGAGAATTTTATTACTCCAAGGAATACACCGTCGAGCACCTCGACGTTTACAAGAAAATCTCTATTTTCTTCTCTCCCTTCCTCTCTTTCTCTCTTTCTCTCTTCCTCTCTTTCTCTCTTAGAGGACTTGGCTTGGCCCTTACTTTGCTTGGCTTAGCTCTTCACTTGGCTTGTCCCTAATCCAATAGCCAAAAGAGACTATTTATAGAATCAAGAAGAGTGGTAGGTGGGAGGTAGGTGGGAGGTAGGTGGGGAGGTAGGTGAGCGGTAGGTAGGATATGGTAGGTGAGCAGTAGGTATCCCTCTTAATTAAGAAGCTAATTCACATGTGGTGGACCGGGTCTCCACATTACCCAACAAAAAGTATATGAAGTGTGGATGTCAAAAATTTCTCTGACTTGAAGGAGTTGCTTCAAAGGAATGGAAAAAAATATTATGTGCAGTTATGTGTAACCAATCACGTGGAGGGCTCTGGCATGTGAACTTTGGGTAATGCTGCCTCATGCGAGGCAATGTCTAATGTGCAGACACCGCACATAATATTCTCTCTACCGGGGGAGTGGTCTACCTCTTCACGTGAATTGCAAGAAACATCTCTTATTTTTATGAATTGCAAATACATTGGTCTCCCCACCTCGGATGGGTCGTTCCTCCTCCTTGTTGCCAACTCTCTATTTTCATCAATAGATTATAAATATATGCATTTAAAAGAGATCAATAGAATTAGCTTTTTCTGTTTGGGAAAAATAATCTTTAAAGTGAAAACATATGCATTGCTAATTATATATACACATACATACATACTTATTATATATATATATATCCCATCGACATATTTCAAATGATGTTCGAATCGAACGAGATTAGATTATAATTGAACCGCCTCCATAACTTTGACGTCATGGTATCATTCATTTCGTGAATGACACGCCTATGAACAAATTTTACTTTGACGAAATTTTCAATCATGCAAATCTCGTGTATCAAATTTTCACTATCTAACTAACCATCACATTTTTTGTCACGCATAATCATTTATGGTGATGTAAATAATGCAACTTATGAAATTCAAATTTGAGACTGAGAGATGAAGAGAAGTGACTCACATAATTATGCAATAATATGCACTTCATCATTCTGAAGACTAAAAGGTATGTTTGGGGCAGCTGCAGTTTATCGAGTAATCTACTGATACATTGATTAAAAATAATCTGCTGATAAGCTAGGTGCGGTGGCTATTATAAATTTTTATTTTTCTTGAAAAAGTAAGACCGCAGCCAAATAACTGTCACTGCACTTAGATAGGTGCGGTGTGAAAACTTTATTTTCAGCGTTTTGAAAACGCATAAGTTGCCAAAATGTAGTTTACCTAAATAGGTCTGGTGTGTTTTCAAAACGCCACCGCATCAAATAAACTGCCCTAAACAGGCCTGAAGTGATCGAGGGCCGAGTGAGCTATGTCCCATATTGGCACATGTACACATGATCGCTCTTATTTTGCCTTATAAATTTGATTTTATATGTCTTATAGTATATAAATTTCGAGAAATATGATGAAAATTTATTTTCTTAAAGAATAATGCCTAAAGTTCATTTTAATCAAAATTTTTCATAATCTTATAATATGATATAATGATGCCTTACCCTTTTACACGCTGCTTGTTTCTACTGCTATTGTGAATATAGTATAATTTGAGATTTCTTTGCTGGATAAGTGAATATGTCCTCAGCAAACAACCTGTATTACTGGAAGAACTATGGCTGAGAATGTTTTGATAGCACAAGAACTTATCATGAATATTGATAAACAGAGGAGTTAATGGAATTGATAAGTGAGAGTTAAGGAATGCTTATTGTAGTATAAGTTGGAATTTTATTATCAAGGTGCTTCAAGAGAGAGGTTTTAATGAGGATTTCTGCAATATTATTCAATTATTATTAATGGGAGGAGTCACAAGCATTTCAAATCTGATAGAGGTTTAAAGCAAGGTGATTCACTGCCAATAACTTTGTTTATCATTGTTATGGACTATCTTTCTAGAAAGTTGAATAATCATATAGAGACTTATAATGGTGGGAGATATAAAGCTAAAGGGGGGAGCTTTTTTCTCATTTAGCTTATGTAGACGATTATATTATTTTATGCAATATGGGTAAAAATAATATCAGTCGTATTTTTAAGGTTGTTTTGCGCTTTGAGAAGATGTCATGTATCCAATTTAATAAGCTTAAATGTGAATATTATGCTAGCAAATAGGTCTTGACTTAAAGAAAAATATGGATTGGAAGGTATACTAGTTTTAAGGAGGCTAAGCTTCCTATCAAATACTTGGGCATTCAGCCTAATAGTACTATAAAGAAAAATCTTCTCTTCATTGATGTTATACATAAGATAAACAATCGTATTTTGAGCTGGGAAAATTTTTTTCTTTCTTTTGGTGGGAGAAGTACTCTTCTACAATTTGTCTGGAACTTACTTCCTCTTTATGTATTATAAGTCACCATGATGACAAAAAGTATGCAAGTTATGTTGGGCAGAATACTAATAAGTTTTTGTGGTATGGGCATGGTCAAGGTGTGCATTAGACTAATTGGGACAGGTTGTGTAGACTGGAAACACTGTTGGTTTCGGCTTTAGACTCTTCAAGCAATTAATGAAAATAAACTTTTGTAAGTTATGGATTAAATAGAGAGAGAATAGTAGTGCCAGTCATAGGGTGGTCGGTCGACGGGCCGGGGTGGTCAGTTGAACCTAGGTGTTCGGTCGACCGGGCCGTGACAATCGGTCAGACTAACATGCTACACATGTAACATGCATAATGCAAAGGCAATCATCGAGACAAAGCATACGATGCCGCACAAATGCTAAGACCAGTAGTGAGCCATACTCGTCTTAGTGCACTCGCATAGGCGCCTAGATTTTCATGCATTGATATGTGGCATGGCGGTCTCCGACTGTAGTGAGGGAGTGTAGAGAAATTTTCCTCTCGACTGCTCAGAGGAACGATTCTCTGCCTTCTGCAAAATAGACTAGCTACAAAGTTTTTTTCATTTTGCAAGTGCAACATTCTGATCCCTTCACAAAAGGTCGGATACCGCTATAGTCGTGGAAAATTGAGATTCCAACCCGCTTAGGTTTAGTTATAAGGGTTGCAAGGAAAGCGCTCGACATCCGCTGGGGATTTAGCCACATAAGCAAATCCTAACCTAGGGCTTTCTCTAAGACGCCACTGACCAATTAGTAGGTGTATGGTCGTGCCGACTACCTGCCTAGCAATGGGCGATCAAACCCCGACACCACAGATCTGACCAATCAAAAGAAGTATGGCCAGGCCGACTTCTGTCAGCTAACGAACATGACTCGTGTGGGCGACCAAACTCACAACAACCTAACAAAAACTAGTCCTAGGGTTGGCTATAAAAGGAATTGCAAGAGATTAGGGACTTGAAGCTCTCCTTCTAAGAGAAGATGAAACCTTCCCCAAAGTAGAGTTAAAGCTCTCCTCACACCAAGGAGAGAGGTGATCTCTCTTGCTCTAAGTCTCCAAGGAATGAGATGAATGCAAGAAGTCCTCACTCAAACCTCTTCTCTGTCTAACAGAGAAGAAGTCTCTCAAGGAAGAAGATGGAGAAGAGGAGTAGAAGGAGAAAAAGGTATAAGATAGGAATCGAGAAGGAAATTTCCCCCTTTCGTCACCTTTCTCTTCAAAGAAAGCTCTCTGTTTTCTCTCCCTCCATGCATAAAAATATAATAAATTTTACACACGACACTCACTCATTGCTTCCCAGATGAGTTGATCATTATTCAAGATGTTATTGGATCTCCCAAATCCATAATGACCAATGGGAAGAGGAGGAAAAGTCAAAAGTTACGGCTCCAGTAGGCTTGGAGTGACAATGCCCACAACTAGGTGTGGTCATGCTTGGGTTAGTCTAGTCCCCCTTGTGACCTTTATGTCACGGGTGAGCATTGTAAGTTTCGGCGAGTTTTCATTGCCCTGAAGGGTCCTACATGCATGGGAATTGATCTATAACCACTAAGGAAGGTCTACGGACGTAACAAAACATCAAAATAACCTCTCAGAATAGCGGTCTTTCTCCAGTGAAGCAATGTTTCCCAAAAAAACCCTAATTCTTATCGGTAGTGCTCGAGGGCGAGTTTTATGGCTCCCTATACCACACAAAGCTCTAGACTGATGGAGTTATGTCTAAACATCTAAATGGACATCTTACATGCCATCTATTAGAGCTAAGACCAACTTGGGGTGAAATCTCCCGGGCAGGGCAAAAATCAATTCTGGTCCCAATTTCGTGCTCAAGGCACATACCAAGAAGTCCATATGAGGTTTTGATCTACATGATGTTGTGAATGAATAGTAAATCATCCCGAGTCTTGCAAGCAGATACTCTACTCTCGTGACACCCAAAAATGGATGCCAACAATCTTAATTTGAGTGAGTTTTATTTGGGTGTAGTGGGAGCCTCCAGCAGTAATCTGCAATGCTTATTTTGTGTTGAATAAAAATTCTCTCTTAGCTTATATATATATATATATATATATATATATATATATATATATATATATATATATATATATATATATATATATATATATATAGATATTTCTCTAAGAAAAAAATTAACTTCAATTTTTCATATTAATATGAGAAAAATGCAAGATCATTTAGTTCTTCATCTTTGACAATCATGGGTGATAAAATGGGCATGCCATAGATAGAAATTAATAATAGCATAAAGATATGATATATATAGAACTAGGTGATGTTGTAGACAAATAATTTGTATATAATAGCGACTTAATGAAAGTTTAAATACTAAAGCATTTATTATTGATCACAATCCAAGCTTATAACTTATAAAAAATAGTGTGCATATGAGGTTTTCTAATTCTTCATTTATTTTGTGGCGAAAAACATTTATTCAAGTTATGTTGTATATAATAGTTACTTCATAAAAGTTTTATATCTAAATATCTGCTCGAGATCACAATCCAAGCTTATAACTTATTAGAAATAGTGTAAATGTGAGGTATTATAATTCTTCATTCATTTTGGTTCTAAAAGTGATTATTCATGATATAAGACACATGGATAACTTGTAATTTACAAATATCAATGCTTAAAAGGGCCCGTAATTTAATTATTGCTATATAGTGGGGCCCATGATCAAAATTTTCTCATTTTACTTGAAAGTTAAGCATGTAAGAGCAATGATGAGTTAATATAGACTCATTTATAAAATTGATTAAAGATTATGATATATCCATTGCACTTTAAAGAAATACTCGCAAAAATTGCAATTAGTGAGGTTGACAAACTTAAACATACTCAAAATAAAAAAGCATAATTTACAACACATTTGTACTTTGGATGTTGGATCAATTGATCACTAATAAACTTAACCATGGCTCACTGGATATGTAGTCAATAAAAATCTCAATTAAACTAAACTTTAACTAAAGAAAAATACGAATCGAGCATATGTGAAGAGAGGTTGTGATGTTAATTTATAATGTTACAATTTCAATAATGTCATGAATAAGCTGTCATCTATATAAGAGAGACCTTTGAAGCATTATTTTAGAAGTTGCCATTTTATCTAAATATGCTTTATAGTCAATATTTAAGGATACTTATTGATCTTCAACTTCATGATAAAGGATATCATAAGCTTGCTTAGTTTTCCTTAGGTATTTATATTCAAAGCCTTAAGAGTGTATGTCAAACAATGTTAAATGTGGATGAAATATTTTTAAGTAAATAAAGTGGAGATACTTTATTCACAATAGAGACATTGGATGTTAATTCAATTTTATCTTCAGCCATTTATAATAAATAGCTTAAAAAATAATGAATCATGGATGTATTCTATGACCGAATTGAGAGGAAGAGAGAATCAAGATGCAAAATAGAAAACTTATTTTTTTCTTCGATAGATATGTAAACATTTTGTGGCTAAACTATAATAAACAGATGACACTAGTCATATAATTGCATGGAGGCACACTATTTTGGGTGAACAAAACACAAATCCAGAATAAGAACATAAAGATTTAACGAGGTTCGACAAAGACATGCCTACATCCTCGGGAGCGGAGCGGCAAATTTCACTATTTCAGAGGAGTTACAAATCCAGTTCACATACCCATGGGGTTACACATCTATTTATAGATAAAACACCCACAAATAAATTACAAATATGTCATCGCTCCCCCCAACCCACTAAATATGAAGAGACACGTCTCTTCACCAAGAAACTACAAATTTCCCAGTATATGAGCCATACATAACAATATATGCACTTAAATGTCACCATTACGATCACTATTGGATTGTGTGTTATCCAATAATTGCCAGAGGCACGAGTCTCTATGATTAATTACTCTTCTTAGCAATAAGTGAGAATCCTTTTTTTTTTTTAATTAAAGCTAAATCGTTGAGCTGCCACTTGTTTGCATAAAGCAACATCAATCTAAGTTATAAATTAAAAATTATCTTGTTTAGTGTAGATGGTTTGAGGAATAATGGGAAACATGATCAAGATTATCACATTCAATGATCGACACGGTTAGTAAAGCTAGTCAACAGAATATGACCAAAAGATTTCTTGTCATATTTAATAACACAAAAATCTTTCATATCACATACAAATATCAATTAGTAAATTTTTTTAAGAGTGAAATACATCTTTTTCATCCATTGTAAACTTTAAGGTACGTACAAATTGAAGTAGGTATTAAGTATGTAAATACATCGGAATTATTTGAATATTGTGGGTTATAATAATGTAAATATTGAAGCTTTAGTGTGAGATATGTAATATCAACAATTTTGAGTGATATATATATATATATAAATCCTCCTATTTTGTCTTATATTTTTCTTACAAGTATACTATAATAATTCTCACTAAATACTTTAATATAAAATAAAATTTTCAAATATACTTAATTAAACAAACGGTTAGCAGCTATATTTCTAATAACTTCCGCATATTCGTCGTATTCTGTGAGATTCGCCTTTTGAAGGGTTGTTCTCGTGTGACCCACTCGCATCTACCGCGCCGCGCGGCGCAGCCTATCCACAGCGTATCCAACTCGTGGTTCTCATCTTCGCCATATAAAACGCAATCGTCTCTCGTTATCACAGTCTCACTGTTCTGTATCCATTCACTCTGGGAAGACTTGACGTCATCAGAGGCGATAAAGAGGCGGTGTTTGTTTCGTCGGAGGGCGACCCGCTGTCGGAGATTGCGGGAGTGATGGCGGGTGCGGGGGTCTTCAGTGAGATTATTGAGGAGGAGGTGTACAAGTACTATGCGGAGGGGGAGTGGCGCAAATCCAGCTCCGGGAAATCAGTTCCGATCATTAATCCGACAACACGGAAGCCCGAATACAAGGTCCAAGGTAAGAATCGGAGCTCCGATTGGGATTTGGGGGGTTTTGGATTCGGGGTTTTGATTTGTTCTTGGTGGAAATTGGGGAATCGGGGAAGCGTGCACGCAGGAGGAGGTGAACAGGGTGATCGAGGGTGCTAAGGCGGTACAGAAGGCTTGGGCTAGGACGCCTCTGTGGAAGAGGGCGGAGCTATTGCATCGCGCGGCGGCGATATTGAAGGATAATAAGGGGCCGATAGCGGAGTGCCTTGTGAAGGAGATTGCTAAACCAGCTAAGGACGCTGTCACTGAGGTCGGTCTTCTTGCAAGCTCTTTCCCCTCTTTTTCTGCTCGAGGCCTCCTTAATTGGGTCTCTTTCTATGAGCTATTTGGAATTTATTAAGCATTTAGTATTTATCTAAATTTTTATTTAGTATCTTTTATAGATATAGGTTTAAGTAAATTATATAAGTGATAAAATTTGAAAAGGAAATTATTATATGTAGTTTTAATCTGATTTGAAATTAAAAAATTATTTGCATGTGAACCACAAGTTTTATTAAATTCTTAAATATTACTTCTTGAGGGTGTTTAAATCTTTTTTTGAAAGAATTTGTTCAATCTAGAATTTAGCTTTTGAGTTTGATAAATTCATACTTTTGCTTAAACCGTCATTGTATGTGTCTTGGTAAAAAGTAATATATATATAATAATAATAATAATAATAATAATAATAATAATAATAATAATAATAATAATAATCATAATAATAATAATAAGCATTTGTATCCTAAATAATGATGGCATTCCTCTTAAAATTATTATATTAAAGGTTTGTTTGTAAAATGAGATAAATTTGTTATTTATTTTTTATTAGTAAGCTCTAATCATCTCTTATTATAGAAGGTATTGTGACTGATTTTTATGTGTGGAGTTGTAATTTTATTTCGATCGTCTCTTTTCTTTCTCTCCTTCGTTTTAATAGTGGAATAATATCTTCTCGTGGACATAAGTAGATTTGCGCTGAACCACATAAATCACACCATGCTTGATTGTTTATTTGTTGCATGATTTCATTTTTCACATTATTTTTCACAACAATCGTTATCAGGGCCAGATTATTGTGATTCGGACAACGGGCCACTACGGTTCTGACGAAGTCATGATCACAAAGCAAAGAAATCAGAGCTAGTTAGGTTACTAGATATAGTGAAGCCATGCATAATAGCATGTCATCGGATATTTCGACATTCTCCACAATAATGGAAAATACGTCAATTCATCAGTTGGTTATGCATACTTTCAAGACCGATGTGATAAATTTTGATGGTAAGTGAAACTTTGGCATTTTGCAATGTGATGAGATGTGTGCGCTGTGTTCTTTGAAATTGGAGAAAGTTCTTGATAGCTAACATCCTGAAAAGATGTCGAAAAGTAATTGGTTGAAGATGAATCAAAATGTTTGTTGTTTGATCCAAAATTATTTATTTCAGGATATCAAATATGTGGTGATTATGAAGAATTTTATATAAAAATGTTATGGAGGTCGCTGGAGAATAAATATCCCATGAAGAACATGAAGACTCGTCTCTATATGAAACGTCGACTCTGCATATGTGAAATGAGACATGAAATTACTATTAATGAGCATTTAAATGGTTTTACAAAACTTTTGACAGATCTGTTAAATCTAGATGAAAAGATTGGAAATGAAGACTATGCATTTCTATTAATTTTGCTTTTGGATGAGTGCAAAAGCTTTATGTTGACACTCATTCATGGGAATTGAGTCTTTTATTATGGCGAGATGACTATGACGTTGTTGAACCATGAGTTCTGTCAAAGTGACAAGGAGTTCGTAAATATGAAGTGGGCTGAGGCATTTACACTCCAACATACCTGATTTGGGAAGAAGAAAATTGGACAAAGATGGGTCACATCAATGATATTTTTCAAAGACGAGATGAGTCTCGTGTGTGCAATCTTGAGAAAAATCTGTGTTTTATTTTTAGAATTTGTCCATTAGAAGAACAATTATTCGAAATTGAAGAAGGAGAAGGAGCAGGAGGAGAAGGAGGAGAAGGAGGAGAAGGGAGTTTCCTCAGAGTTGAAAGTCATTATTGTAGAGAGATGTGACGAGACAAATTCAGAAATATCAGACTATTAGTGTATGAAGCATCAAGATGCATGAATATAATGTGAGGGTGCTTATTAATGTTAGACATATTTTAGATATTAGATAAAAACTGATGTCTGTTGAGGCCTTGGAAGCCAAGGGTTATAAAACAATTATTGAGGTGTGAGTTCTGAGAATATATCTTAGAGCACTGATTTTTATGAAGGGAGTTCGACATTATAATCTTTAATATCTTCAGGGTAGTACAATCACTTGAATGGTTGTTGTTGCTAATGATTCTTCTGATGCCACTATATTGTGAACTATGTGGCTAGCTCATGTTTGAGAGGCTTTAATTTAGCCTTTGGTGAAGCAAGGATTGATCAAATGAGCGAGCACTTGTAAACTCGATTTCTATGAATATTATGTGTTTGACAAGAAGACAAGAGTATACTTTGGTATTATCATCCACAGCACAAGGGATATTTTAAAGTATGTTCACATAGATATTTGGGGCCCAATGAAGGCATCATCCGGTGAGCAGAGATACTATCTCTTTTATCGATGATTATTCTAGATATATTTGGACGTACACTATGAAGGGATGCTTGATGTGAATCAAATGTGTGATTTTCTTCGTAAATATCTTGTTTTAGTTCTTATTATGAGGATTTTTCACTTGTGAAAGGTGTTTTTACCATGTTTTGCAGGCTACAGGTGTTAAATGCGCTCTCACAAAGCATCGCGGAGTTAAGGATGGCAAAGTGGTCAAAAGAACATCGGCACACCCTCACCAAAGAGTGTCACACTAGCGCTTCCTTCTCAGGTTAGAGGAACACCCGTTCCTAGGAGAAGCACGCCCATGCCACCTTATCTATCGAGGAGATTGCGCTGCCACGACATATCTGTGCCTGCTAGTTGAACGTACAGGCCACCTAACCAAGCACAGAACACGCCCGCACAACAACCCTATGCACCCGTGCCACATCTTCAACAGGAGTACCCTGTTCTGAGAATTGGCAATTTTAGAAGGGTTTGAGCCCGAAGTATATAAGAGAATGGATAGAACATTAGAAGGAATTATTGGTTGCTGGGAGGCCTTTTTCATCTGGTTTTGAGGAGAGTCTTTTGTGTACTAGGGTTATCTTGAGTTTTCCTTGGGAAACCTTCAAGGATGTTGTCTTTGTGAGAGTTTGGAGAGAGTTTAGAGGGAGAGTTCTGCATGAATTTGTACGAGAGAGATCGATGAAGAGCTTGCATTGTAAGGAGAAGATTGTGTTATATTATAAGGGTTAATTGATTCGGGTTTGAGTTTTTTGTTCATATTACGCTGTTTTCTTTAATGTTTTCAATGAAATTGTGTGTTGTTTCTTCTTATGCATAATAGTTAAATCTTCTTCATATTTTTGTGACGTTGGACAATTTTTTTTTTGTTTTATTCTTGAGTTTTTTCCTAGATGTTTTTTTTTTCCAATTTCATACGTTGATGTATTAACCAACATTATGATCTAGGATTTTCAATTTCATTCCTAACCTGACAAATTAAAATATTAAAATCTCTGTGATCAATGATTTTAATGATTAATACTAAAATCTCTGTGATTAAAACCCCTTACTAATATGGATTTTCAATGCTTCTTATGACACACAGGCTAAGAAGGACTTGTTCAAATTTGTCAACAACAGTTTGGGGAACTTGTAGGAAAAATATCTAGAATTCACTGGATTGGTGTCACTAGAGTATGAACATTTCGCCTCTGAGAAAATCCAACAAAACTTAGTTCTGTCTTCGGATTTTTGTATTAGGATTTTAAAACATTTAACTTTCAACAAATTTGAACCCTTCAAATTAGATTTAGCGGAGTAGTAAACTAGAATTTTGCATGTTAGAAAAATTGATAAGTTTATTTTTGTGGAATCAATATACATACTCTACGTATATTATCTGATTGACACATGCACTTGCGTGGTTGATTGATTGATTCGCATCAATTTCGAGCATCAATACTCGAGATTTCATGTCTTGGAAGAAGTGGATTGAGATTCAAATTGATAAACGGATTCGATGTATCAAATCATACAATGGAGGGAATACGGATGCATTCTTGCAGAAGTGTCTAATAATTGGTATGGGGCAACACTTTACTATTCGAGAGACACTACATCAGAACATAATGGCAAAGAAGATGAATCAGACTTTATTGGAGAAAGTTTAATGTATGTTGTCCAATGATGGGTTGAGTAGAATGTATTAAGTCACTTGATGAACCGACTGTCTTTTACAACTATAGGAAAAAAGATCCCACTAGAGATGTGATCAGGGCATCTTGTTAGAAATTATGAACATGAGAGGGTATTTGAGTGTCTAACTTACTATCACATGCAGAATGATAAATTGAAACCATAAACAAAGAAGGCAATCTTCATTGGCTTTAGTGATTAAGTTGAGGGCTTCAAACTTTATGATTAGTTGGAGAGAGAGATTGTCATCAATAGGAATCTTACATTTGATGAGGCAATTTTATTGAACCCTTGGGACTCAAAGTACCTTGAGAGTTCTATTAGGGTCACAAATATGTAACAAATGTTGGAGTTTGATACAAATCCATTTCTTTTACAGTTTTCATCAATTTCTCAAGTACATGATCCTTGTGAAGCTTCCTTCTAGGAAGGAGAGCCATTTGGTGCAATGAGTATACGCAAAAAAGGATCGCATGGAGTTGATGTGTGATATAAGGTAAGTTTGGTGACAAAGGCTTTTCATAATGAGAAGAAATTGATTATGATGAGATGTTCTCTGCAGTGGTGTTCTCTTAGTCCTTGCAGCGCAGTACAATTTGATTTTGGAGCAATTTGAAGTGAAGTCTACGTTCCTACATGGAGAATTGCAATAGGAGATATATATGTTGTAGCCGCCTGAATATAAAGCCTCAACAAATTTGGTTTGCATACTGGACAAATTTTTATATGGGTTGAAGCAGTCACTATGATAGTTGTCTAGGAAATTTGATCAATTCATGATGTGAAGGGAGTGCACAAGGAGCCAATACAATTATTTTGCCTATTTTATGAAGTATGTCAATTGTGAGCTCTTCTACTTGCTTTTATTGGTTGATGACATGTTGAGTGCATCTTGTAGTCATACTGAGATTGTTAAGATGTAGAAGAAACTATCCAAATATTTTGAGTTGAGTGAACCTTGCAAAATCCTTGACATGAAGATTCTCAGGGATAAGACACTGGAAAGATTTGACTCCTCTAAGAAGCATATATTCAGAATGTGCTGAAAAAGTTTGGGTTGATGACTCAAGCAAGACGGTAGGTTTATCCTTTGTATCTCACTTTCAGTTGAGTTTAGATTAGTCATAAAAATTATTAGGAGAGAAAATACATGTGATCGATTTCTTATGCTAATATAGTGTGTTGTCTGATATATGTTATAGTTTTGCACTAGATCATACATTACGATCTTTAGAGGGGTAATGGATGAAGAGATGGAGTCTCTTCGAAAGAATTTCATCTGGAAGTTGGTGAAGCTTCCTCTAGGAAGGAAAGCCATTTGGTGTAATTGAGTATATGCAAAAAAGAATCTCATGGAGTTGATGTGTGATATATGGCAAGATCGGTGACAAAGGCTTTTCACAACAAGAAGAAATTGATTATGATGAGACGTTCTCCCCAGTGGTCAAACATCCCTTGATTTGTGTTCTCTTAGTCCTTGCAGCACAATACAATTTGATTTTGGAGCAATTTGAAGTGAAGTCTGCGTTCCTACATGAGGAATTGCAATAGGAGATATATATGTTGTAGCCGCCTGAATATAAAGCCTCAAGAAATTTGGTTTGCATACTGGACAAATTTTTATATGGGTTAAAGTAGTCACTACGATAGTTGTATAAGAAATTTGATCCGTTCTTAATGTGAAGGGAGTGCACAAGGAGCCAATAAAATTATTGTGCATATTTTATGAAGTTGGTCAATTGTGAGCTCATCTACTTGCTTTTATTGGTTGATGACATGTTGAGTGCATCTTCTAGTTAGACTGAGATTGATAAGATGTAGAAGAAACTATCCAAATATTTTTAGTTGAAGGAGTTGAGTGAATATTGCAAAATTTTTTACATGAAGATTCTCGGGGACAAGACACAAGAAAGATTTGACTCTCCTATTTATAGTTTGAGTGCGATATTATTGGCCATAAATTCAATTCATCATTGCCACAACATCAGATAAGACAGTCAGTTTCCGACTAATAAGTGCAAGGCTTTAGCGAGAATGTCACCACCAAGCGAGCTGCACGACTGACATTCAGACATCCAGTTCAGACGCTTGCTCACACATTCTAGATAGAGATAGTCAATCAACTACCGATCTATCATCTACTAGGGGAGAAGGTTGCTGAAAGGAATGACGGGTAAGCACCAATGAGTGAGAGAGCGGGCGAGATCTACCAACTTTAAATCAGTAGGTCAGATTGTGTCAGTATGCCAGTCCACTTTCCGGATTGGACTAGCAATGGAAAAAGTGACTGTATGGAATGCCATGGATTCTGTCGAAGAGATGACTGCCGAGTTAGGAAGCAGTTGTAGATAACATATTGATATGACGTATCACTTTGTTCGAGGCTTAATTGATGATGAAAATGTTTTCTTGAAAAAGATAAATGCGTAAGAGAATCCAATGGACATGCTCACAAAGGGGTGTCTACGAGTCGATTCATGCTCTAGCCACTTTCAGTTTGAGCTTGAGCTTGATTAATTTTATCAAGTTCAAGCTTAAGTCTACAAGTTTGAGACAGCTTGTTTAATATAAAAGAGAGAAAATGTTATTAATTTAAGCTAGCGTTATAGTAAAATGACAAATAAAATGAACAATTAAGAAGATAAATAATAAGAAACCAGCTCATGTGCAATACAAAGTATAATTTTTTTTAACATTTTTAATACCATAAAGATAAAGTTTTAAAATTTTATATGTTTGGAGCATATTTATATTACTATTTTTTTAAACGGGCCAGCTCACGAGCTAACAAGTTGAGTCAAGGCTAGCTTGAGCTTGGCTTGTTAGCTCATCTAGCTCAGTTTTAGAGCCACTTATCGAGCCGAGCTCAAGCCGGTTCACGAGTAGGCTTGACTCACTTACACCTCCACTCACAAAGGTAAAACCAGGCCAGAAGTTCACATATTGAATGTGTTTGGTGAAACATGCCTGATAGTTTATTTGGGTATTTTGAAGAACTATGCGAGTCTTGATCTCTTCGGGAGGTGGTACATAGACAACCATCTTGGTGCAATCATTTTGGTGTTGTAGCTCATTTTTGTCATATCTCATGTTTGTGAAAGTGAGATATTAAGTGGAGATTACTGCATTAGATATTTATTTGTAAAAGAGGATAAATAGATCATTTTTAATATTTCATTAGTATGCCCTAATTCTCTCGTATTTATAAGAGGGATTATGGTTGATTTTTATGTGTTTCGGCGGTCTTTTTTCTTTCTCTTCATCGATTAATAGTGGAATAACCTTTCTCCGTCGACGTAGGCTGATTTGCGTTGAATCATGTAAATCATGTCGTGTTTGATTGTTTATTTATTGCGTGCTTTTGTCGTCCGCATTATTTTTCAGAAAGAAAATCCCATATTTGACGGCCTCTTACCTTAATAATTTCGTTTGATGGTGATTTCGCTTTTTCTCTTAATTTTCTAGTTCTGGTTGTGAAATTCCTGAAAATATTTCTTTCTTTTCTCATTTCTTTAGATTGTCTTTATTTTCCAGAAAATTTAATATTTATTTATTTGGATAAAATCATGTAAAGGCTCTATTATTTTATACAGATTTCTTCTTGTTGATATTTTGTTTACTCAAATTCGTTAGTTCTCCGGATCTGTTTTTTAATTCTCTTTTGGAACTAGATTGTTTAGTGGTTCTTTTATGTCAATTACACATAAACATTGAAAGGAGAACATGTTTTTTTTTTTTGACAAAAAAGTTGATTTCTTTTTTCGTATCAAATGTGATTTGATTTTCATTTTTGTTGCCATGAAAAGGTCGTGCGCTCGGGGGATCTGATATCCTACACTGCAGAGGAGGGAGTAAGGATTCTGGGTGAGGGCAAGTTTCTGGTCTCGGACAGCTTTCCTGGGAACGAACGGACCAAATACTGCCTCACATCAAAGGTATTGACATTGTATTCTATTTTGGCATAATGAACTCTTTAAAATACATCTTTAGTCTTGTTGGATTTTGATAACTTATGATTTAAAGAGGAACACATGCAGAGTTTAACTCCAATTGATATTGCTGGTTCTGATGAATTATGGACGTTTTCACATCAAGTTGATCAGGCGACCAACCTGTATAGTTGCAATGCTATAATAACACTGCAGTTGATTGGTGGGTTGACTATCGAGTATGTGTCATGGAATCAACTCAAGGGCATTGGTCAAAGCCTTTTGCCACAATTTGTGATTGCTGCCTATCAATAAAATCATGAGGAAGGCATTAAGTCTTGATACCCACCGAAAGCTTCCACACATGATTGTGAACAAAATCATCAAACTTTTCAGGCCTAGACTGATGTCATTTGAAATCTTTAGTGGCTTAGGTGGTTTTGGTGGTTACTAGCTTAAGGGAGCATGGTTAGACATGGAGGTTTAGTTTTTGTGAGTATTTGTGGATTTTCTTGTCTCAGTAAATAATGGGTTGTTGGTGGAAGTGTTGGCATGGTTAGAAGCTTGGGTTGGTACATCTTGCTTGGGTTTTATAGTGAGCTGAAGGGAGGAAAATTTTTGGTCACTACGGATTTCCATAAGTTAGCAAATTGATTTCAAAGTGTGTTTGGCTTTGTTAGTGAAGGTAAAGTGGTCAACTGGTGGTAAAAAATTGACAGACAATGGAGGAGCAGCTGGAGGCATTACTAGTGTTCTTAAGAGTGACGCATGAGGAACAAAGAAGTGAGTAGAACTAGAAGACCCAAGAGAATTCATGAATGTAGAGTTTTAGGTTAGGGATAAGTGACCTACATGTTGGCAAATTTGAAGGGTAAGATTTTTTGATGATGCGACATTTCGAGAGATGTATATTACAGACGTGATAGGATCTAGGAAGATGCTGTTAGCTTTTGTGGGAGAGTACTCGATAAAGTCACTAGGTGGGGAGCAGTTAGTTAGTTTGGGGGTTTAGCTGGGACAAAGTCTTGGATGGTAAATATGCAGACTTTGGAGTAATCAGAGATCGGGTAAAAGGAGATTCAGAGAGAGACTTAGAGTATAGCGTGAGAGCTAGCATAATTTTTATTTTGCAAACAGTAATGGTAAATGTATTTGACTAACATTGGAAAGGGGAGCATGACTGTGTAAAAAGGGACTGGTTTCTACCATGTGACAACAATGACGGTCAAATACCCATTGTATTTTGAGTTATGAGGTGGGTGATGCTGTAAGATGAGAGAAACTGATGGAGAGCTTGGCATTCACTATCATTATCAGAGTAAAAGGTGATAATTTTGTGGTGAAAGAAGGTTTTGACTTGTGGTTTGAACTTAGTGAAGACTTCAAGGACCTGGGATATTTGTAAGACGGTATAGACTTGTATTTAGTGAAGTAATAAAAAAGTATACGGGAAATTTTAATCCATCAATTGAGGTATAAGAGTGGTCCAAAGTTTTTAAAAGGTAATTTCTAGTGGTTTTGAAGAGGTAACTATTGATATAGAGAAATCAAACTTGTGACTTTTATTAGAATTCATGTGTTATTTAATACTAATGCTTTAGAATTTTAGACTGAGTAGAGTTAAACGATGGTGCCACTTGAAAATGTTGTCTCATTACAAGAAAAAGGTGGTCATGATACTTGATTTAGACTTGGAATATTATAGCATAAATACCATTTTCATTTTTGTTTTTCAGAAGATGTGCTTGTCGGCGTTGTTTTGGGTGTGGAGTGCCCGTAGGAAGCTGTCGGTCGCCGGAATCGAAATCTCGTCGCCCGCTTCGGAAGGACGCTTTAATTTACGTATATATATATAATTTTAAAAAAATATGATATCAAATTGACCTCATATTTTTCATAGTTTAAATGAAAGAGCACTGTACCTCAAGACCTGTATATATCCCGAAGGATAAACACAAGACTTGAGGATGAGACTCGATCAAATAAACTAAGAAATATATGACGTCCGTTTGGCCTGCGAAACCATTTTATTTGCCGTTAAGTTCCCCTATTTAATATGAAGAATTAAATAGGGTTTATTTTAAGTTGGGTTCGGAAATGCTTCCTATAAGGGCAAACCCCTATAGTTGATGACATCTTAAATGACCGAAATCACTTAAGAAAACTCTCGATAAAAATCAAGAAATATTATCTTCAAGGAGGTCAAAGGGATATGACTTTTCAACGAAATCAGACAAAGATGTGTGAAAGGGGATTGACTCAAATTTGAAACATTTATTGTAGAATCCAAAGAAGGAAGAACTAGGGAATGTCAGAGATCTAGAGGCGAACCTCGGTGACTTCCCAATCTATCCTATGGTTTGTCTTGAATTTAGGGGAGATATTATTTAAGTGTTTCATCCTGCCAATTTTATTTAATTAGGACTTACATTTGTGTGAAACGATCATATGAATAGCCTAGAAGATATGAGGATTTAGGTCGTAACGAACGACAACGCTCGTGAATCCTAAAACGAGTTAGGCATTATATTGTACGACGGAGCTATACAAAGCGCCTAAAAGAGGTTGATGATTTATGTCGCACTGTGATAACAACCTCGAAATCCCATGGATTGTTGTTTAATCACTAAGGAACAGTTTAATCTAGTGAAGACATGTTTTCTTGTTGAAGATGGCCACGTCGCCTCACCGCTAGCTCCGAAGCTTCTGCAGTGAAGAGGTTGAGTTTTCAAGGTAGTGAGTCATAATGTCAAATCGAGTGTCACTATGATCGAGTTCTCTTAAACATCCTATGCAGAGTATGTTTAAAGTTGTACGATGCAGTAGCAGAAGTATATAAGACGAGGAAAACGATGAAAGACGTACGAGTAGAGTATGGTACAACTGCTAAAAGGAATAGTAGCAGGTACAAAAAGTAACACGCTGTAAATATAAACAAACCTGTATACATGGGAGATCCGTTATTCTCTTAAATGTAGCAGGCTGGCTTGTGTCACACAAGTAAAAGCAAGACAAAAACGTCATCCAGAAAACTCAAAAAAAAGGACGGCGAATGACTCACGGTAGAAAGTCTCGGAGAAAGTAAACAAAAATCACAATAAAATCATCAAAACCTCGGGAAAGTCCCAGAAAAAGGACCACGTGTGCTTCATCAAAATCATACGAAAATCCGAAGAAAAACGCAAGCACTCGAGTCGAGTGCAAGCTCGAAACCGCAGAAGATCGCTCGAGGTCGTCGAAGCGCTACTCTGGTCACCCGAGTGTATAGAAATCCGCCACTCGCCTAGAAGGCGTCTCTACTAAACCTAATTCAGGAGGGTGTTCCTTAACCCAAAACTGATAATCAACAAGTGGACAACCAGGTTTTATAAAATGATTTTGAAATTTATATTTTTAGCTTGCACGTGAATTTCAGACATACAAAAAGAGTTTGAATCAATATTTGTTTGTAATGAAATAG
Source organism: Papilionanthe hookeriana x Papilionanthe teres (assembly GCA_022702705.1). Lineage (NCBI taxonomy): Eukaryota > Viridiplantae > Streptophyta > Magnoliopsida > Asparagales > Orchidaceae > Papilionanthe > Papilionanthe hookeriana x Papilionanthe teres. The sequence goes on along the minus strand of CM040435.1, from coordinate 12,854,370 downwards.
TATCCATTCTTATCAGATTTTGAAGATTGGGATTGTCCACGAGTCGATTATTTTGTTGGGTGTAGGATCACAAACAATCCTAAGAAGGTATGGGTGCTCCGCTAGCCTTATAGCGGTGAATGATACCGTCATCCTACGGTTCACCAGGGCCCTAGAGCGAGTCCTGGTGTCGTAGGATGTGATATCATTCCACTCTACCACCGGCGTGCCTTTATCATCGACACTCACTGCCAAAAAAAAAAACAAAACAAAACCAACTCCGAGTGAAGCGGGGAAAACACGTCAATCAACGGAAAGGGGAAAGAAAAAAGATCAATCCACCTCCAAATCCGAGAAAAGCCAAAGCGGGAGGAGAGTTAATCTAAGACGCCCCTAAAACAAGTAAGAGTAGAATACTGAAAGCAAAGCTCGAGGTCCTTGAATCAATCCCAAGGATATCATTTTCTCGCTTTTGCATAATTGGATCGACCCAAAGAGGGTGTCCTTTCCATTCAGACCAAAAAAAGAGTGAAATCTGAAAATCTTTTTAAAACCTCGTAAATCAAACGGGAGAGAAATGACTCGGAGAAAACCCTATACTAAAATTTCCAAACCCGTGCTAAAATCAAGATTTCTCAACCTCCAACTCAATTGCTAGCTTTTAAAACATAGGCCTCCCAATAGGACCGCCTACAGGCTCGGGACCAAGGCTACAGCAACAGGAAGATCATTAAGCTTCAAATACATAAGAAAGTGAATGGACAAGCTTCTTAAAATCAATTCAACTTCAATCTCACCACAAAGTGCATGAAGGTATTCATCAAATAGCCATAGGATTGAATTCGTATAAAGTCACAACTAAGCCAACACAAGGCATAAACCCGAGCCACCATGGAGTTAGGACCGAGCCAACACAAAGCTACAGCCGGTCTAACACAAGGCCAAGATAGGGAACAACATCACAAGGGTAAAACCCAACCAATACAGGTCCAAACCCGAGCGACAACAAGGTCGGGGACAAGCTAGCACTAAGCTACAGCAATCCTAAAACAGAGCCCAAGCTAAAGCCAAACCCGAGCCACCATATGGCTGAAAATCAGCCCAACTCCAAGTTAGAACAGCTCCAATACAGAACCAAAACCAGAGGTGCCAAAAAAAAAATCAACTGTTATTGTCAATCAAGCTCCAAATTTTCCCTTTAGCTGTACACTTTGTGCGAAAAATGTTGTGTCGAAGTTATGATTGATTCCGGTCTGGTTTGGATTGTAAGACTCGTCATATGACTAGTAACTCACCTTCATTCTCTGGGAGCTGAAGTGCTCATCGGTATCTTCCCTCGCTTTCTTCCATGACACCTTGGTCTGTAAAAGAGACAATTCAACTTGTGGAACAGTTGGAGGCGATGTGGCCGAAATCATGACATCTAAAACATTTTCTGGCTGGCATTGGCCTTAAGGAGCTACTTTTTTCGAGTTTCTTATTGCTTGAATCAGTTTTTGCATTCTCGGATGCTGGTTTCCCCGTTCCTGAAGTGCCTTTGTCGGTTGGTGTAGTTGTTGGGGGTGGGCTTATAGGAGGATTGTTGCCGGGAGTAAAACTGTGATCTGGTCTACTTCTGTTGCTTTTCAACTTTCAGGGCCAAGCTTTGGACGCCACTTAGCGAAAAATAGGGTTGTAGTTGAATAGCATTGCCAATAGCGGGCTTCAGGCTTTCGAGGTAGGGGACAATGCTATGCTCATCTTGTTCGACCAAGTCGCATTTGACTTGCAACTGATCAAATTTGACTGTGAATTCCTCTACAGACATCTCTCTGTTGTGCATTGTGGAGCTTCAAGAACATATTTTGGTAGTAGTGCGGTGGTAGATATTTCTGCAGCAGTGCTTTCTTCATCTTGTCCCACTTTGTGATTTTGTTGATGTCGTCCCTCGTTCGTTGATGTTGCAGGTTGTCCCACTATAATGAGGCATATTTTTTTAGTTTAAGAGCTGCTAGCTTGACCTGCTTATCTTCAGGTGCCTCCTTTTATTTGAAAGTTCATTTGATTGCTCGTAGCCAGTCAATGAATTCATCCGGATCCATACCGCCATTAAATTTGTGGAGATATGTTTTCATGCCGAAGTCGCGATGGCCTTGGGGTTTTTCTCGTGTCTTCTCTGGTACTGGATGCCAAAATGGCGTAGACAGTATTCTTAGTCGCTTACGTCTTCCCTATGGAATGGGTTGAGGTCATCGGCCCTGTTTTCGTGTTGACTTTGTAAGTCATGATAGAGGTTGACTTTGCCTTGGGCCTCTCCATCAAGTTCTGCCAATAATTGTTGCAGACGGCGGATTTGGCGTCAGATTGCATCCCGGTAGGTTCTGGTACAGTTCTCCTGGGGGGCATAGTTGTTGGTTTGAGTGCGAAGGAGATAGAGAATGCGGAAAAGAAAGAGGGGCAAGAAGGATTGACGACTAGAAAGAAGAGAGTTGAGGAGGAAGGAAAAGAAAAAAATGATGAAAACATTGGGGGAAAAATTTGGCTTGGGTAGGGGTGCGGATTCTAGAGAACCCTAGAATAGGACTAGGGTTGGGCTAACACTGATACCAAATGATACAGGAGTTAACCCAAACCGCGACACAAGATATGAAGTTTATTAATAACTTAAAAGATGATTACAAAATGGACTCAAAAAGAAAGAAGATACTACGAAACATAAATCAGATAAAACAAACAATAAACAAGACTCAACAATAAAAGACACACGAGCTCGATGAGGAGAGGAGCCCTGAACGGTGGCATGGGAGTGGTGGTCGGAGCCGAGGGTCGAAGGTAGAAGTGCTGCCTAAGCTGAGGGCGGTGACTGGCGGTCGGAGCTGAGGAGAGGAGGCACGAAAGGCTGCTGAAACCGAGGAGTGGAGGTACGACGGACGGCTAAAGCCGAGGAGCGGAGGCAGGAAGAGGTGGTCGAAGCCAAGGAGCGGAGGCACGAGGAGCTGCCGAAGCTGTGGGAGGAGAGTGGACCCAAGGGAGACTTTTTGAATCTGTGGGAGTAGAGTGGAGCGAACGGAGAGCAAGACAATCACCACCTTAGACGGGGTTACAACCGGGTCATCTTCCTCCTCATCAGATACAACCCTCAAGGGAAAAACACTCAACTAGAAATAAAATCACATCTCAAAATCAACTCCGTAACTCGAGACATAACAACTCTTATTTATTATAGAGATTTGACTCAATTTTGAAACATTAAATTAAGAAAGTGAATAAAATCAGATCTCATATGTAAGGGAGGAGATTCAAATTAGAGTTAAGCTTGTAGGAATGTATTAAATTAGGAGAAAAAATAAATTCAGTTCTCAGTTTTTTTAGGAAGGTTTTGGAATAGGAAAAGAGAACCAAATCAGGTTTTAGGCTTTTAAGAAACGTTTTAGTCTCCAGGATAATTTCCAGCTTATAGTGTCATATGCGTTTTTTAAGTCCAGCTTATAGATTAAATTGCCACCTCTGCACTGCGTATCCAAATCAATAAGCAACTTCTGGGCTAAAAACACACTGTCAGTAATGCTCCTCCCAGTAATGAAGGCAACCTGGTTTGGTCTGATAAGTTGAGGGAGATGGGTTTTCAATCTATTAACCAAAATCTTACTGATAATTTTGCTAAGAACAGTGGTCAGAGAGCTAGGCCTATAATGTTGCCATTGAGACCAATCAGAAGATTTAGGTATCAACACTATAGTGGAGGCACTAAAATAGGTAGGGAGAACACTGCCCTGAGAGAAAGACTGCATAGCCTTAATAACTTCAGCATGGGTTATCTGCCAAGTGCTCTTATAAAAGGCTGAAGTAAATCTATCTGGTCCTGCTCTCTTACCACCATCAATACATTAGAGAGCACTCCAAATCTCCTCAGCAGTAGGGATATCAGTAAGGCTGGGTTGGTAGATATAAGCAATGCTATCATGAAAAGAGTGGCAGGTCCTACTCCAAAGCGGCTCGTGTCATGTCAGCTCAGAGGTCCGTTACCTCTAGCATTTCCCTCTGGAAACGAAGGAAATAAGAGCACATGCTCTCATTTGGCCCCTGCTTCATCTGTCGCGGGGCTAACGCGCTCTTCTTTGGTGTCTGGGTGCTTGCGAATTATGCAAAGAAAAGCCTTCAGAAGTCTAAAAAGTTGTTGATGCCGGCCGGAAGCGAGTGGAACCACTTCAAAGTTAACGACCTGAGAGTGGTAAAAAACAATCAGCACTTGAACGCATCTAAGAACTTCAGTAGGCACATTGCCGATTCAAACGGGCAATGTGGTTGTTGGGATCTGACCACCCCCGATGGGCATTCAACTCTAGAAGTTAAACTTCTTTGGGGGTTCGGTTTCAAAGACGTGAAGAGAGAAATGATTCTCCGGCTATCGTGGTGTTTCGGTGTGCCCAAGTCGTTGCTTCTCCACTTGCGCGGATCCTGCGCTGTCCTGATACTGTGAGTCATTGGCCCTTCTGGGATAGTTGTTCAATCTTCTGTCGTTGTGCGCCGACGCGGCCTTTTGTGGTGGGTTCTGGTCCTAGGAGAATTTTCTTCCTGCTAGGGTCGCGAAAACCTTTAGAACCTCTGAGATCTGACCCGACATCCAGTCCATGATCTGAGTCCTCATCTCCTATAGGCTATATTCCTCAGTGCATGCATTCCTTTATATCTTCTCATAGAAAGAAAATATGAAAAGGAAGGAATGAAGGCAATGGGATGATGAAAAAGGAAGGCGGAGGAAGGAGGGGTGGTGGGGACCCCCTCGGAGGGGTGGTGGGGACCCCCTCCAAGGGCTGGCCTGTCCAGCAAACCCCCCCCCCAACAACACCCGCACACACACACACACACACACACACACACACACAAAGCCCCATATCAAGGGACTTCATGACACGAGTGGCACGAAAGACATTGTTCCCTCATTTTGTCTTTTCCTCCTTACATACACTCTCAGCTCCCTTTGAGCTCGAATCCCTCCACTTTTAAGCTCATTTTTCTCATTTTTGGACTTTTCTTCAGTTAATCCCTCCCATGTAATGAGATGAGGCATCATTCCAATATGTACCAATCTCTGACCACCACTACTCTCCCCCTCACGCTCATTCCTCCCGTATCTGATGAGTCACTAAAGGATAAGATCACCTCCAGAGTGTAGTACGGTTCGAAACTTCTAAAGGACACTTCTATGCTCACATACAGTCTCTTTTCTATTTTACTTTAACAAACATACCCATTTTTGGTAGAAGAAAAACCCATGAAAATACACTTCATAGCTTTAGGATCCAGTTTCTCTACTGATGGTTTGTTGTCTTCACAAAACATACATAGTCAAACCTTTAATGAGAGGATTTCGCTATTATTTCCTTTCAACATCTGACAAGGAGACTTCCAATCCAAGAGTCTCGAGAGCATTCTGTTGATCAATTGGCCGCTGTCAAAACCGTTTGCCCTCACAAGTGCTTTGCGACATTCATCGTGATTATCATGCTTCGAGCTACCTTTATAATGTGTTTATTCTACCTCTTAGTTACTTCGTTTTGTGTCGGTGTGTATGAATATGTTGTTTGATATTGTATCCCTTGGGCTGCAAGTATTCCCCCAAATGCTTTGTTGGTATACCATCTCATTATCAGACCTCAATACATTCACTACAACACTGAAATAAGTTTGAATCACTTTGTGAAAGTCTTTAAAGCAGACAAGTACATCATTTTTGTTTCTCGTCAGATATAATCAAGTAACATGAGGAAAAACAATTAATGAAAAACACAAAATATTTGTAACCTTGCATAGAAGTTGTAGAACAAGATTCTCATACATTTGAATACACAAAATCAAATACATAAGAACTCATTTTTCCAGAACTAATATAGGAGCTCCTGGTATGCAACTAAACTCAGAAGATCACACACAAATTTATGTTTATTTTTTTTTATATGAAGATGGATACAAACAACTCAGTAGACTAAATGAAGAGTGTCTCATGTGCCATGATGTAGTAGCAAAACATCCTCCACATTCCTCTCAGATCCTCCTGCTCCAGTATTCTCAAACACGGACGACAAATATGAGTTCATCTCATCTCTAGCCAAATACCAGAGTCCACTATGCCACGTGTCAGTCCCAATTCTCTGGCCAGTCACCTTCTCTTAAAAGATCACCTTTGGAATATCCAATGAAACAACACAATTTAATTGAAGTATAATGACCCTAATGGATAGAAGATTTATTGGAAAGGAAGGAGCATGTAAAACATTAGACAAAGTCATAAAATTTGGACACCTCACTATACCCTTACCAACCATAGGCTATGTTGTATCATCAGCGGTTTGAATGCTCTCTGAAACTGCTAAGTGAGTATAGGAAGATAACTCACTAGTGGCACCTGTCACATGTTGAGATGCACCAAAATCTACTTTCCATTCTCGTGAACTTGTGGTGTATATTGAGGCAAGTGCATGTGTATCACGAGTATTTGACCATAACTACCAGTGTTCCCCTTGGATGACGATAATGTGGATGCATCCTCAGACACATTACTTGTTGCTCTCTGCTTCCTCTTCGTATCTCCAGTAGCTCGTGATCCTCATCGGTAAAGACTACCCATGTCTTTCCTTCATTCTTTGCTACCATCTTATTTGCCCGGTAGCCTCAATTTTCATTTATGCCAGTTATAGAATAATAAGGGAATTTTCCTCCACCTGCTCCTCTAGATGAGTAGTCACCACCACCGTAATTGTAGCATGAATCATCCGAACCCGCTTTGGCTGTTGATTGATATTTGTCGACCGTTCAACCATTTATTGTGCATTTTTTGATAGCATCCTCCATTGCACGTCTGTGCAAGAAGTCATAAATCCAAATCCACGAGGTCGCGCTATATCGCTTTCCATCATAATCTGCACATCTAGCACCTTGCCCAATCTACTAAACATAGCATCAAGTCGTTCTGTGGTACTCCATGACAAACCCCCTGTGAATATACGTGCTTCCTCATTCCCTCACATCGCTTCTACTGGCTGCCAAGTTCTTCTTCAAAACTTGCACTTCGAGAGAAAAGCGGCACACACCTCCACATTCTCCTCCTTCCTAGCCCATGCCTTAAGCATGCTCTGCAGCAACACGCAACCAAGCTAGAACAAAAGTGACCACAACCTCTTCCCCTTCAGCTTGTTCATCGTATTTAGGTTAAGCATCTCCTTGCACTGTGAGAAATCACCTCCTCCTTATCAGATTTAGGTTATGCGTCGCCTACTTCCAAGTCAACTTTTGCACCGTTTTGCTTCAGTGATCGATTTGCAACTCTTCTACGATGGAAGCCCTCCTTCTGCGATTGATCATGTTTGTCGCTCCTCACGACAGAGCCACAGTCCCCGTCGCATGTACCATCTCTTGTTTAAACTTCTTAATCAGATCGAAGCCCTAGCTTGCTTTGCCTCTCCAGTTCCCTCAAGCTTCCACCATTTTGTCGATCCCGTTTCTTTCTTCCTCAGCTAGCATGCAATTGCCGATCGAGCAGCGGCGATGTTGGCTCTGATATCATGAAGAAATAGGGATGATTACTTTGGTAAAAAGCTTTTGTCCTTTATTCATGAGTTTGGCTTCTATAGAGCCTTACAAACTTTTTACAAATAACCTCTAGGCTTCTTCTATATTTTCTATTTATAATTAGACCTCTCAAAATAAGTTACAAATCTCAACATGACCTTTTTTTATGCAATTCACGTGCAGATTCCTCTTGGTGTAGTCTTAGCAATTCCACCTTTCAACTATCCTGTCAACCTGGCTGTCTCTAAAATTGCTCCTGCGCTAATAGCGGGCAATGCGATTGTGCTTAAGCCTCCAACACAGGTACAGTTAATTGTAGAAGTTTATTAGATTCTATTCCAATTCGGAGATGAATTAAAATTATTAATTTCTTATCCAGGGTGCAGTTGCAGCGCTTCACATGGTCCACTGTTTTCACCTCGCCGGATTCCCCCAAGGTTTGATAAGCTGTATAACAGGAAAGGGATCAGAGATAGGTGATTTTCTGACAATGCACCCTGGGATCAATTGTATAAGGTAATCTTAGTGCATTTGGAACACTTCGGATTTTGCAAGTACTGATGAGATTGTTCTAAATTGGCTATATTAATGATTGGTTTTGCTTGCTAATCTGTGGATTAATGGCAGCTTCACTGGTGGTGATACTGGAATTGCCATTTCTAAGAAAGCTGGCATGATCCCTCTCCAGATGGAACTTGGAGGCAAAGATGCATGCATCATCCTTGAAGATGCTGATTTAGATTTAGCTGCTTCCAATATAGTGAAAGGAGGCTTTTCATACAGGTGATTCGTTCAACCCCTTAACCTGGTGATGGATAAAATTCTTGGTTAATTAATTGGTGATTCCTGATGAAAACATAGAAAATGAATAGAGATTAAAAGTGAAGTCCGCAATATAATTTCCATTTTTTATACTTAAGCAATTCACACCGAAAAATCAATATTTTCCCTGACAGATCTATTTATTCATAGTCATCATCATCATCATTAACCTTATCCTAATTATTTTGTTTGCCTTTATGAATGTATCTTTTTCTTTCCCTTTTTTCAAGCATGAGCTTTATTTACATAAGTTTATTCTGTCATAGGTTTTGATATATCATATTGAGTCTCACTTTGTCCTTATGATACGTTCATACTTGTCATATCAAATATCCTTCCTACCGCATCTTTTGTCTTTTCTTGATAATTTCAAACCACTTGAGTGGATTCCCATTGCTACATCTTTTGTGACTGAAACTCCCATTCTCCCTCTAATATAATAGTTCTTTCACTAGCAGTTAGGTTTGCAAAATTCATGTTTAATGTCTTATTTTGGCCACAATCAAGTTTGCTGTGTGATGTCTTTGTTACCAAATAATCAGACCTGTACAGTAACAATCTTACTATATTATTGTGAAATTAATTTCTAAAATATTATTCTCTTGTACCAGAATAATCTTAAGTGTTTTTCTATTACAATAGACTGGTTATTATACTTGAAATTGTTTACCCATCTAAAATACATTCTTTTGTATAATCGAGCTAAAATACTTAAATCTATCACACTGTAGTATTCCCTAATTATTCTCATATTAATTGATAATTATAAATTTCACCTTGTCGGCCGCTAAAAATTTAACTTCTTCGCTTCCTTCGGTTTTAATTTAATTTATATATATAATTTGATTTGGAAAATAATACTTTAATTTGAAAATATGAAATCGAACTGATCTCATATATGCAATAGTTTAAATGGTCGAGCACTACACTGCAAGCCACACGTCTGTCCCGAAGAACATACACATTGCTTACTGGGGGGGGGGGCTCGATTAAATAAATTAAAGAATCTATGACATCCGTTCTGGTCTGCGAATCTTTTATTTCGACCGACAAATTCTCCTACCTAATACAAAAGAATTAAATTGAGTTTATATTACCTCCCTATAGAAGCAAGCTCCTATAGTCAATTACCCCTCAAATGAACGAAGTCACCTGAGAGAACTCTCGATTTAGATAAGGGGTATCCATTTTCATGAATTCAAGGGTTAGGATTTCCAAAGAGGTGTGTATAGGAAATGCCAAATGGGAAAGGCACAAGGTGGAACATTTATTTCTGGAATCAAAGGAAAGAGGAGGGGATGATAGGGATCGGAGTAAACCCCGGTGACATCCCAGACTATCCTACTGTTGGGCTTTGAATTTTAGAAATGAATTAATTTAGATTTCAATTTTGCCGATTATTAATTATAGAAATTTCATTTGCATAATGTCTTATTATGCAAATAACCTAGAAGATGGAAGGATTTACGTCGTATCGGACGCGACCTCGGAATCCTAAGGCGATTTAGGGCTTATATTGCACAACATGGTTGTGCAAAGACCTAAAAGAAAAGGTGAGGATTTATGTTGCACTAGGTAGACTACATCGAAATCCTATGGCTCATTATTTAAACTAAAGGAAGGTTTTGTTGATGTAGTCCCATTTTGTTGTTGTAGATTGTCCTTCTCCGTCTGCTGCATCCTCGTCGTGCTGCCCTTGAAGTTTTGCTCCGTGCTTCATGTTGTATTAGTGTTTTTTTTTATTTTTAGATGTGTGCTTTACAATAAACAGGGGTGTATGTTACAGTAAACATGAGTATACTACAGTAAACTAAAGAATCTATGACATCCGTTCTGGTCTGCGAACCTTTTATTTCGACCGACAAATTCTCCTACCTAATACAAAAGAATTAAATTGGGTTTATATTACCTCCCTATAGAAGCAAGCTCCTATAGTCAATTACCCCTCAAATGACCGAAGTCACCTGAGAGAACTCTCGATTTAGATCAGGGGTATCCATTTTCATGAATTCAAGGGTTAGGATTTCCAAAGAGGTGTGTATTGTTGACCTCGTTTTTGTCGAGGTTTAGTTTTCCTCCTAGGATTTAGGGTTCTAGCTTTAGGAGCTTCCCTGAGGATCTTAGACTCCTAACAATGGGCATACCTCGTTTTAGAATGCTTGAAGCCACTTCGTCACTCTTTTTGAATCCCGGACGAAATTCCGTACCTCTAGCTCATAGCAGGTTGGAATTGACGTTAGGAGTCCAAATTGAGTTCCCATAGGGCCACCGGACCATAGGATAGCCTCGTGCACGTCTCTTGCACTACCGAGCACAAATTCCTCGAGCCACAGCCTCGACGCTTTCAATCACTCCGCAACGAATCAAGACCGAAGTCAGAATGCCAGGACGATCGACGTCAAAGTCAGAATTTCAGAAAATGTCGGATTTGACGCATTTTCTACGCGACCGTCGACAAGGTTGTCCGAACGACCTCGGATGGCGAAACGGACTTCGACGATGCGTCCAGAACGTCGTTTTTACCTAAAATTGATATTTAATTTGCGACGATCGCCTGTCGGGGCGAAAATTGTGATTTCGAAGCTTGATTTTAATAAAATTAATAATATTTATATATTTTAAACCTATTTAACCTACCCCGACCCTAATCACACGCCTCACCCCTCGGTTACACTCGCCCTTCCCGCACGAGTGTGAGGGAAGCTTCCTGGGCTTTCTCCCGCGCTCGAGCATGGAACCTCCTTGCGGCCGTTACCTCCTCGAGCCGCACGCGGTTCTCCCCCCCATCCCTGCTCGAGTGTCATCCCTGCGCGATGGTCACCTCGCGTGATCCTCCCGCGCGGCCTTGTCTCCTGCTCGACTCATGCTCCTGCTGCCGAGCCTCGGCTCTTGGCTGCGACACTTTGTCGCCATCTCCCTGACCTTCCCCCACTTGCGTCCATCTCTGCAGGTAGGGAGTGGCTTTCCTTTCTCTCCTCTGCCTATAAAGGCCCCGTTTTGAGTTGGATTTAGGGTTGGCTGATTTCTCTTGGAGGTGAGGATTTGGTGTTAGATTGGAGCCGAATTTTCTTTGCTCTTCTTGTGCACTCTACTGGTACTCTCTTCTCCCCTTTTCTCCTTCTCGGTTTGGCCCAGGGTGCCCGTTGCCTTGCTTTTGGTTCGGCTTTACCTGCTTATAGTTTCGGCTGGATGTTTGTGTGTTATGAAATGACTTGTTTAATTGCTTAAAATGGTGGTTTCTTACCTCCTCTACATAGTGGCATGCTATTGTGATCTTGTGTGGATGTTTGAGAGCACTTTGTTGATGGAAGCATGAATAGGAATAGAGGTTTTGAGCATGTTCTAATGTGAAATGTTAGTCATTTACTTGAGGAAATCAGATTTGCCATGCGGGGAACTTTTCTCTCTTTCTTTTCTATTCTCTAAAGCATGAAAAGTATGTTCTTGAGGCAAGGTATAGGCCTCTCTTATTAGCATGTTGGGCTTTGCATTATGAAGCCCCCTTACTTACTCTCGTTTGGAATGAGTTATGGAAGAGCTTGTTTAGCTTTTTAATATGTATGTTTGGGGCTTGGCTTTGCTCCTTATGGCTTTCTTCATCAAAATGGCATGCTAGGTAGAAATTTTAATTTAATTTGGAAGCTCTCACATTCGTTCTCATGTTAAGTACATAATGGTTCTATGCTTTGCTATATCGAATGTGTGGAGATGTTTGTTTTAGCCTCATGCTTGATTTGGTAGCCTGGATTTATTCTTTACATTGGGTTGGATTTTGGGGGTTTTGCGAAGCCTCATTTGGCTCATTTTAGCCCTATTCGAGAGCCCATCTTAATGTGTTATACCCGTCTTTGCTCGAATGCTTTAAAGGATTCGTTTTGGTTTCATTTGGGAAGCTCGGTTTTGCTTGTTTTAGTCTCTACCCGAGAGCTTGTTTTGAGGTATTATGGCTGTCCCCTTTAGCATCTGATTTGGGGACTGGTTTTTGTTCTGTTTTCTGCTGCTTAGCAGCCAGCCCTGTGGCATTTTGGGGCTCGGTTTTGGTTATTCCTGCTGTCTTGCAGCTGCTCCCTTTGCACTTGACATGGGGGCTCGGTTTTCGGTTTTGTGTTTTGTTGCTCTTGCAGCTGCTCCCTTTGCACTTGATATGGGGGCTCGGTTTTGTATCTCTGCTGCCTTGCAGCTCCCCCCTTTGCACTTGATGTGGGGGCTCGGTTTTGTGTGTTGTTGTTCTTGCAGCTGCTCCCTTTGCACTTGATATGGGGGCTCGGTTTTGTGTTTTGTTGTTCCTGCAGCTATCCCCCTAGCACTTGATATGGGGGCTCGGTTTCTGTGACTTTTCCTGTAGCCTCCCTTTTTACGATTTCTATATGGCTCGAGTTCCTTTTATGTCGGGTCTATGCTTTAATTATTGTCGGACTTGCATTTCAATGTTTGAGTGCTTTGAAGAGTTGAATTTATACCTGCGGCATTTGAGAGCGCAGTTTTAGCATTTGTATTGGAATCTCGTGTCAGCTTTACAGGATTGTTTTTTTAGTTGAGTCTAGTCTTTTCTAGCAAGCATTTGGAGTTTAGAGGAGCCCCGAGTAGTGGTCTAGAGTCTAGAGACCCTGTCGGTGATTTTAAGTTTGTTCTATTTACTGTCGTTAATCGAGAAAAGGGGTGTTTTCCTAGGAGTCTAGTCCTCATCCTCTCCGGGAGCGTCTGTGTTACTTTAGGCCTTTGTAGGTCGTGTAAGGACGGTCGGGAGTCTAGGGTGATTCACTTGCTTTGATTGTTATTGTAAATCGACTCACTACTTTTACGAGAGTTGTGTTAGGTGGGTTGCTTTCCCTCTTTCCTTTCCTTGTTCCCTCGTCCTCGATTTTCTCCTGCTTCTTGGTTCGATGTCCGCACCTACGAGGGACGTGTAGGTGTGCACATATAGCCCCTTTAGTGTATATGTGGGGTCATCAACAGTAGTCGTAAGTGTGGTGGGGACAACGATAAAATTGCATAAGAGAAGGTTACGAGAAAATTATAGAATGGTCGCGCTCGACTCGGAGACTGCGAGAGAGTAGAGCGGGAATCATAGCACTATTCGCTCTGTCCTTGGGGTTTCTATCTGCCGATTCGTCTCAAGGATGTTAGCGATCTTAGTCAGATTAGGGTAGTCTACACCGTGGACCAAAAAATATTTTAAATACGAGAAATACATACATTTGAAAAATACAAAAGTTTTACCTCCACCACAACACAGCCTACATGCCTACGAACTTCTTACTTGCATGCAAATCCAAAATGATATGTGTGAAAACTTACAAAGGTCCATGGTCGGCTACTCGAGTCGGGTTAGAGTCGCCTTCGTAGAAAGTTGGTGCAGTAGTCGATACCAGGTGGGACATACGGCTATGACTCTGAGTCCTTAACACCACCATGCTTACGGTCCTTTTCAGATGCCCCATGGCTTTCTTACGGTTCGCCGTGAGTTTAGCGGGACATCTGTGAGTGTCTTCTTTTGGTGTTTCTGTGGTTTTCGCTACGACTTTGTTTTGTTTTCGTTCGTGATTTTATTCGAGGTTTCTACAGGATTCCTTCTCTTTTCTCGATTTTCTTTGCTTTATTTCGCCTTTCTTTCGGGTTTCTTTTTTTCTTTCTTTCGCCTTTTTCTTTTTGGATTTATTCCCGGATTCTGTATTTCGCTTTTCCTGCACGTATGGTAGCGTACTTAGTCAGGTTTCCCTTACTACGTTCACTCCTGTTTTGTTTCGGTACTGACGCCTTTCCTGCAGGAGATAAAAGTGATAATAATAAACAGGTAATAATACACCGCGGGTAATCAGCGCCTACGGTACACTGCAGCAGACCGTTACTTCTTTTATTCATTGCGTTACCTACTCTACTTTTCGACGATATATACCTGCTAGCGTAGCATGTTTTACTTTCTAAGTCTTGTCTCATGTAGTCAACATGTTTTACTTATTACTACGTATATTCCTATCGATATAAGCATGTTTTATTTCTCGTAGCATGTACTCTCGCTTAGTGTAGCAGTGTTTCTATATAGCATACTTAAGCATAGCATGCTTGTGATGCTCATCTTCCTGTTATTCACTACAGCATGTTCATGTGTACCTGTTTCCTGCCTTCTTTTTACTATCTTCATGTCGTATCGCATGACGACACACTCACACTAACAATAAAAAATGATAATAATAATAATAAACGAAATGAAGCAATTTGCATGTTCACTTTAACCTAAATCTAAAATGTAACCTTGCTACGACGTGGAGCACGGAGCATGACTTTGAGGGCAGCACGATCATCGTCAGCAATGAAACCCGTGTCGACATCAATGAAACCATACGTTAGTCTAAACAATAGTATAGGACTCGAGGTAGTCAGCTCAGTGCGACATAAATCCTTACCCGTTCCTTTAGGCACTCGCATAGCGCTTATTGTGCGATATAAGCTCTAACTCGCTAGGATTCAGTGGTCGTCGTCCAATACGACGTAAATCCTTCTATTTTTCAGGTTGTTTGCATAATCGGATATTATGCAAATGTAATCCCTATAATTAATTGGCATGATTGAAACTTAAATAAATTCATTTCCAAAATTTAAAGCCCAACCATAGGATGGTCTGGGAAGTCATCGAGTTTCTCCTCGAGATCCGCGACATCCCCTACCTCTCTTTTCTTTGACTCTGAAAAATAGATGTTCTACATTTGCGCCTTTCACCTATTGGACTTCCTACTACCACATTTCGTTGAAAACCCTACCTCGAATTCATGAAGATAGAACCACGATCTAAATCGAGAGTTCTCTCGAGTGATTTCGGTCGTTTGAGGGGTAATTGACTATAGAGAACTGCGCTTTATAGGGAGTTTTATGAACCCGAGTTAATATAAACTACTATTTAATTCTTTTGTATTAAATAGGGGAATTTGTCGGTCCACATAAAAGTTCGCAGACCAGAACGGATGTCATAAATTCTGTAGTTTATTTGATCGAGCGATATCGTCAAGTAGGGTGTCTATTCTTCGGAATATATGCGTTACTTGCGATATTACGCTCATTCATTCAAACTGCTAAAAGAATGAGATCCGTCCATTCTCATTCTCATATTTTAAAATTTAAAATTTTACTTTCAAAAATCAATATATATATATATTAAATTAAATTTTAAATCCCAACAACAAAAAGGTAATTTTCAAAAACCCCCAAGTCATTTCAGCGGCCGACATGTATAGGAAATGCAAAATGGGAAAGGCACGAGGTGGAACATTTATTTCTGGAATCAAAGGAAAGAGGAGGGGATGATAGGGATCAGAGTAAACCCCGGTGACATCCGGACTATCTCTTCGTTAGAACTTTGAATTTTAGAAATGAATTAATTTAGATTTCAATTTTGCCGATTATTAATTATAGAAATTTCATTTGCATAATGTCTTATTATGCAAATAACCTAGAAGATGGAAGGATTTACGTCGTATCGGACGCGACCTCGGAATCCTAAGGCGAGTTAGGGCTTATATTGCACAACATGGTTGTGCAAATGCCTAAAAGAAAAAGTGAGGATTTATGTCGCACTAGGTAGACTACATCGAAGTCCTGTGGCTCATTATTTAAACTAAAAGAAGGTTTTGTTGATGTAGTCCCATTTTGCTGTTGTAGATTGTCCTCCGTCTGCTGCGTCCTCGTCGTGCTGCTCTCGAAGTTTTGCTCTGTGCTCCATGTTGTATTAGTGTTTTTTTTTATTTTTAGATGTGTGCTTTACAATAAACAGGAGTATACTACAGTTAACATGAGTAAATGCTACAATAAAAGGAGAGCAGTAGTGGTAATTTGCAATGTAAAACAGGTAACAACATTATAATACAGTAAAAGGAAAGCGCAGTAGCAGTAGTACAGGTAGCAGCAGTAGAAGCAGTAAAAAGTGCAACAAAAAATGCTATAAACTTTAGTTATTTGAACGCCCTGCTATTTCCTATTATTATTCCTGCAAAGAAAGGATTAAGAACATAAACAAAGTAGAAAAAAGTATAAAGAAAAGGGTGTCCAGTATCCCGAGCTATCTGTGAAATGTAAAACCCAAAACACCGTTCGGAAAGCCAAGAGCGAGAAAATTTGGAAAGAAATTAGTGAAAAAAAAATTCGAAAGAAAATAAGCCGTAGAAAGCAGTTCGTAGAAAACAAAGAAAACCACGAAATACAGACTAAATGCTCGAAAGGACCATAAGCATGATGGTGGGGAGGACTCAGAATCAGGACCCTGTGTCAAATCAAGACTTTAAGGTCCTAACGAAATATCATGCATGTGTGATCCAACACTAAGTAAAAAATTCTCAGTCTAGCAGCTACAGAAGGGGGAAACTCCTAACCTGGTTCACATGATTGATCCGTGAATTTTCTTTTTATAAAAATATTTAAGAAATATTTCATTTCATTTTTTAAAGAAATTTTGATTTATCATTCATTTAAAAGAAATTTTGATATTTAAAAAAAAAGTGAACGGATCAGTCATATTAGCAGGCGAGAATTTTCAACTACCCGTAGAGGCGAAGGTACCCATTTACTAAATGTTAGAAATGTGGTGCTGCCGATCCCTCATCCTCATATGGTCACTGAGTCAGGATCGTGCTAGGACCTCTCACACATGCCTAGGTGGTTCTTTCATCACTTGTTCGAACCCTGAACCATCCTACTTACAGCCTTGTTTGATGACCCACATATAGCAAAATGCTATACGTGCACACTTATGCCTCTCACACATGCCTAGGTGGTTCTTTCATCACTTGTTCGAACCCTGAACCATCCTACTTACAGCCTTACTTGATGACCCATATATAGCAAAAGGCTATACGTGCACACTTATGCCTCGTACATAAGTGCAAAAACCTAGCCAAGAAGCAAGAGAGGAAACGACCCTGTTGACCTCATTTTTAGTGAGGTCTTGACTTCTTTCTCTTAGACCCTAGGATCTAGCTTTAAGAGTTCCTTATTGACCATCCTAGCAGACTAGTAATGAAACCCACCTCCCATAGAACTTCGAGCCACTTCTTGACTCATTTTTGTGAGACCTCGCATGAGTAGTCCCAAGCACTCAACTCTTTGTTGCAAGGGCTAAAGACTAACATGTAGAGGGCTCTAAAATGAGTTCCCATAGGATCAGACGGCCTTAGGTGAACCCCTAATGACTTGAGCACTCGGCTCACCGCAAATTGACACATTTTTTGCCCGACCATCGGTGAACTTGTCCGGACGACCCGGGATGACGAAACGGACCACACGGATGCGTCTGGGACGTCGATTTTAGCTAGGAGAGACACCCATATCAACATGGTTCCGCGCGCGCGCAAGCTGCATGAAAATCAATGCATATTAAATTTAATTAAAAGAAATTGGTTTAGGCTTAACTTGGGTTTGATTCGGGTTGAACACAGCCCAATTGCACCAGGTTGAGCTGATAAGCCAATGTGTAATTTGAAATTTGAAATTTCAAAATTAGCTACCCATTCTTTTAATTAAATTTAATTAACCCTTATTACATTGCAATTCAACCCGCTGCATCAATGGAATTTATTTAATTCCGTGCCAACACTTCTGCTAACATCTCAGCGGCTATACAACCCTTTTCCCATTTGAATCACGAGGGGGGGGGGACTTTAAACAAACTCCTTCTCAGGTGGTGATTTGGCTCCTCCCCCCTGCACCGAATCTCAACCGCTCAGTTGGACAAATCGACATTAGGCTCTTTTTCTGGTACCATGTTTTGAGTTGAATCTTTCTTCAGCGATTCATCTCGGTTTGCAAAAGCGACCTTTCTTCTTTCGTCGGTGATATGGACAATCTCCGACTGGTTCATCTTCGGGGATGCCACCTGCTGTGAGTGTGACTGTCCCTGTGCTGCAACTATGACGGCCATCATTTCTTCGACCTTTTTCTTGAGGCTGATAATATGCTCATCTTTTTGCCGAGCGAACCTCCGCCACTCAGCTGCGGTGTTCTCCTCAACAGACGGAGTATCACACACAGACGACGTAGCTCGGGATTCAACGACGTTGATTCTAGCGAAGTACTCATCCATGTAGTCTGACAGATCATAATATTCATCATTGAAATTTACCCCTCGCTCTTTTGCTAGTTCGGTGATTTCGGCTCTGAGCTTTCCCAGTTTATCATTGACTTCCTTCCCTTTAACTATTTTCAAATCAGTTGACATCCCTTGAAGGACTTCTCTTTCTGTAACGAATTCCGGAGCAACTGCAACGGCGGCGATGAGAGTATCGGACTTATGTTCCTTTTCGAGAGAACGCTCTTCCGACCCTTCCAAAAGTATCGGTTCAACGACCTTAGGTATCCACACTTTCTTTCTTAACGTCGATGCTTAGAGACGGGGTGTCTCGGTAGTGACATCAGCGTGTCGAAAGTGCGAACCAGATACTATAGGGAATGGTCTTTTCCCATTACTCTTCCTTGGAGGCTCTTCATAGCTGACAACAGGTAATACTCTGGGACTCAGACGAGACTTGGCTGGTCTGCGATCAGTGGGTCTCTTAACAGCTGAAGCGACATCTGAAACAGTGGCAACGGTAGAGACACGGTTTCCTAATCGAAACCTAGCGGGAATACGAGGCAGTGGCGCCTCTGCTGACTTCTAGAGTTGTCGGACGGACTTATCCATTTTCAAAATCTCAACCTTCATCTGTGGCGATACAGCACATCCCATCCTTTTCAGGAGCTCGGCAACAAAACAGTGCTCTTTCTCGGCTAACTTTTCAAATACTGAATGGACTCGAGTCGGGTGAGGGGTGTGGTCCTCTCCCTTTCCTTGTGACCACAGAGCGGCGGTAGCGCAGCAGCAATCCTGTGAAGGCTCTCTTCCCCGGTAGAAGCAGACAGTGAATGAAACCTACTTCCTTTGAGGAGAGGAGAGGTTCCAAGCTCCTCATCTTCTTCCGGTTGAGAAGTTGGCTCGGCGGAGGTCAGTTTTGCAGGCTTGGCTCTTGCAGCTTTCAGAATCCTTCGTTTGTTGTTTCTTTTCTGTGACTTGGTTAACGGCACATCCTGAGAACTCGAACACTGACGGTGCATGAGCAAACACATCTACAGAATCTTCCTCAAACAAGATTTTATTTCCTTTTGCAGACGGTACAGTCGGGGCAGTGATTGCAAATCCGGCTCTTCTCGGCACAAGGACAACAAATTTCACAGACATGGGGGCAATAGGCTTAGCGAGAGTATTTATAGTCTTAGGCCTCTTAATTACGGGAAAATCAGTTTCTTCGTTCAAATCGTATTCGGTCGCAGGCTCAATGATTTCTAGCGAAGCGGTCTTCATGATTACATAAGGTGCTTTCCCGAGTATGATCTCGACCTCATCGAAGCCGGTACCAAACTTTATCATTGCTCCTTGGTGAAGCGCAGCTTTGTTGTGGGGCAAATTTCCGTCGAACGAGAAAATCTGCTTCAAAGCTGACATTGCAACTGTCAGTTGAAAAATGTTCCAAAGGTCAGTTACGGCCTACACTTTGTAATTTCATTAAGAAGATACTAAAATCAACAAAGGTCGTC
The DNA here is from genome assembly GCA_022702705.1 of Papilionanthe hookeriana x Papilionanthe teres. NCBI lineage: Eukaryota > Viridiplantae > Streptophyta > Magnoliopsida > Asparagales > Orchidaceae > Papilionanthe > Papilionanthe hookeriana x Papilionanthe teres. The sequence continues at coordinate 12,834,468 of CM040435.1, read as the reverse complement.
TTATGAACTGGGTAGCTTTCCTTTATTATTTATTTTATTTTTTTATCTCGATATTTTCAACTTATTTTATCTTTATTTCTGGATTGTGATTTTATACATTTATTAACGGTGTTTGTTTAATATTAGAATTTAAACAGAACGTACGAGAGTAGAGATTTGGTTTAATTTGCCGATAGCAAACCAAACCCGAGAGACACAAAGTAAAAGTGAAATTCAGGACCCAGTCCGGGACTGATTTCACAACGCACCTCGCGCACTAACACACTTATTAGTGGTCCGACATCACATAAAAGAAAACCCTAAAGATTCCTGAACCACTCTGTTTGGGGATGGTCAAACAGATGGTTCTGGAATCGAGAGAGTTGACCGTGCTTGCCCAAGAAAGAAATGAGCAAAACATGTCAACGGAAGAATGACAATCTGGACCATGAGGGACATGGACACATTGTCAATGTATGAAGACAGAAACCTTCTGTTCATAATGGAGAGTAGAGTTAGTCCCCAGCAGAGTCGCCAGAATTTGTCGAACGTTAAAGATTTAACTGTCACTTGCTTCGGGTTTAATTTAATTTATATATATTTTTTTTATTTGGAAAATAATACTTTGATTTGAAAATATGAAATCGAACTGATCTCATATTTGCAATAGTTTAAATGATCGAGCACTACAGTGCAAGCCACGTGTCTGTCCCGGAGAATAAACACATTGTTTATTAGGGGGGCTCGATTAAACAAACTAAAGAATTTATGACATCTGTTCCGGTCTGCGAACATTTTATTTCGACCGACAAGTTCCTCTACTTCATACAAAAGAATTAAATATGGTTTATATTACCTGGGTACTTAAAGCTCTCCATAGAGGCAAGCCCCTATAGTCAATTACCCCTCAAATGACCAAAGTCACCTAGAGAACTCTCGATTTAGATCAGGGGTATCCATCTTCATGAATTCAAGGGTTAGGATTTCCAAAGAGGTCTGTATAGGAAATGTCAAATGGGAAAGGCACAAGGTGGAACATTTATTTTTGGAATCAAAGGAAAGGGGAATAAGGGGAGGGCACGGATCCGAGTAAACCCCGGTGACATCCTAGACTATCCTATGGGCTTTGAATTTTAGAAATGAATTAATTTAGATTTCAATTTTGCCGATTATTAATTAAAGGAATTACATTTGCATAATGTCTAATTATGCAAATAACCTAGAAAATGTGAGGATTTACGTCGTATCGAACGACGACCTCGGAATCCTAAGACGAGTTAGGGATTATATTGCACAACATGGATGTGCAAAGGCCTAAAAGAAAATGTGAGGATTTATGTCGCACTAGGCGGACTACCTCGAAGTCCTATGACTCGTTATTTAAACTAAAGAAAGGTTTTGTTGATGTAGTGCCCTTGAAGTTTTGCTCCGTGCTCCATGTTGTATCAGTGTTATTTTTATATTTTTTTTATTTTTAAATGTGTGTTTTACAGTAAACATGGGTGTATTCTACAGTAAACAGGAGTATACTACAGTAAACAGGAGTGTACTACAGTAAACAAAAGTAAAGGCTACAGTAAAAGGAGAGCAGTAATGGCAATTTTGCAATGTAAAACAGGAAACAACATTATAACACAGTAAAAGGAAAGCAGCAGTAGTAGTACAGGTAGCAGTATTAGAAGTAGTAAAAATTGCAACGAAAGATGCTATAAACTTTATTTAACTGAATGCCCTGCTATTTCCTATTTATTATTCCTGCAAAGAAAGTATTAGCAGCATAAACAAAGTAGAAGCGAGTATAGAAAAAAGGGGAGTCCAGTATCCCGAGCTATCTGTGAAAGGTAAAACCCCAAACACCGTGCGGAAAGCCAAGAGTGAGAAAATTTACGAAGAAATTCGTTAAAAAAAAAACTCGAAAGAAAGTAAATCGTAGAAACTCGAAAAGAAAGAAATCAAAAGCAGTCCGTAGAAACAAAGAATACCACGAAATATAGACTAAAAGCCTGAAATGACCGTATGCCTGATGGTGGGAAGGACTCAGAATCAGAACTCTGTGTCAAATCAAGACTTTAGACCCTAACGAATCAGCATGTCCAACCAACTAAGCAACTATATCAGGCAAACCCGCAGGAGTGCTAAGCAGAACAACAAAGTGTCGAGCAAACTACAGTGGCACCGAGCAAACCAAGAAAACAGTGGGGGGGGAGAAGAAGTTACCACTTAGTGTAGAGCACACAAGAAAAGCAAGAGTAGGTCCAGAAGCAATCCAGCAGCACCTCTCCTCTTCTCCAAAGTTTTGGCCAACCTTACAGAACTCCCCAAATGGGGGCCTTTATAGTAAAGGAGAAGGAGAGGGCTCAGCCCAACTCACCCAAGACCCAACCAAACTCACCCAAGACCCAACCAAACTCACCCAAGACTCAACTAGGCATAAGGAACGGGCCAGGTAACCGTAGCAAGGGCGACACAGTACGGGAGAAGACTCAAGAAGAGGCGTAGAAGGCATCGGGAAGGAGAGACATTTCCCCATTTGCGTCACAGGGACAGGCTTGCCAGGGTCGAAACACCAAAGGAGAAACGTCGCAGCTTGGCACGGCTTCGGGAAGGAGAGTTTCGGGCAGAGGGGGAGCAGAGCGAGGCTAAGGAGTCAACTCTCCCTGTCACGTGACGGGAAGACTCGAGAGGGAGGTACGACCATGGCTCCAGTTTCGACCGAGGAAGAGGAGAAGGGGCGATCCGCAAGAGGGGAGCTCGGCTAGGGTTCGTGCAAGCGGGAGCGAGGGAAGAATCGAGTGAGAGACGTGAGCGTGGGTTTTGGATTAGGGATTTGGGGGGGCTTTAAAATAAAAGAAACATGTTTTATTATTTTATTTCATTTAAATGTGCCAAACTTCGTATCTTTTACCCGTGCTCGGAACCCTAGCAAAGTGCACATCTTTTCTAAGCAAATTCTACGTTTCAGACGCATTGGCACGGTTAGTTTTGTGATCTGGGGTTGTTCGGGCGACTTCGTCGATGGTCGGGCCGAAAGCGCGTCAAATTTGATCATGTCTGAAATTTTGACTCGCCGTTGATCATCATGGCAAATTGGCTTCAGCTTCGATCAGTGGCAGAGAAATTGAAGGCGTCAAGGCCGCAAAACGATGAATTTGTGTTCATGGTGGTGCAAAATGTGCACGAGATAATACTAGGGCTCAATGATTTTATGGGGACTCCCTTCGAGTTCCTCACTTTAATCCTAACTTCTACTTGCTAAAGGTACAAAATTACATGTGGGACTCCAAAAAAGTAGCGAGGTGGTTTCAAAACTTCTAAAACGAGGCGGGACCCATACTAAGATTCTAAGATGATCAAAGGGAAGACTCTAGGGTTAGAATCCTAAATCTTAAGAAAGAACTAGACCTCGACAAAAGTGAGGTCAACACACTTTCACTATTATTTATTACCCATTCGTTAAATTTCACACACGTCAAAGTGATCTTATCCATTAAAACTTCAACATCACAAATAGCATAAATATTATTTCCCTTCAATATAATCTACAAGCACATCATCACCTATACATAGGATGCACTTTAAAGTAGATCTTTGATATAATTCTATCATATAAATTTTCGTTACAATGTAAAACTTACTCTAATGCTTTTCAAAGATGCATAATACACATTTTTAATAACATGAGATTTTTGACAAGCACATTTATACTTAATGTCCATTAAATGAATTCTTGCTGTACCTTCTATTAATTCATATAAACATGAAATAGATTTACAGCATGAAGATTTGCTGTAACCGGAGGTAGACTACTACCTTGATGCTTTTGTCTTAAAAAACTCCATTGAGGTTACTTGCTTTGATACTTTAGTCTCATTAGCTAGCTATTTCAGCGTAAATCTTTCATCCTACAACTTGACTAATTGTCCTCTGTTATATTGACATTTCAGTGGCCAGAGATGCACAGCTGTAAAAGTTGTCCTAGTGATGGAGACTGTGGCTGATGCTGTTGTTGATAAAGTAAAAGCTAAAGTGGAAAAACTTACAGTTGGCCCGCCGGAGGAGGATTGTGATATCACCCCTGTGGTGACTGAATCCTCAGCTAACTTCATTGAAAGTTTAGTTATGGATGCGAAGGAGAAAGGAGCAACTTTTTGCCAGGAGTATAGAAGGGAAGGAAACCTCATATGGCCATTACTCTTAGATCATGTGCGGCCTGACATGAGGATAGCTTGGGAAGAACCTTTTGGGCCTGTGCTTCCAGTGATTAGGATTAGCTCTGTTGAGGAGGGTATTCATCATTGCAATGCTAGCAATTTTGGGCTTCAGGTATGTATTTAAACTATGTGGTATTTTGAGCTCTACTTTTTTACTTGTAGTTTTGCCATTATTTTGAATTAAGTCTAGCTGAAGAGAACATTCGATACATAAATTGGAAAGATCGAAGTGAAAAAACTATGAATTTAAAGTTGCATTTCAACTATATTTGGAGTTTCTTATTTTATGTATACCTCAGGCCTTCTTTTCTCATTCAAAACAATGAGTTATATGACTAAAGAATAATTTATTTTTCTAACATGTTGCCAAATATTGAAAAAAGTTACCAAATTCCTTTCTTATTATTTCCTTTTACACAAATTTATGCAAAATAGGGTTAATATCTTGCGTGGCACTTGGTAACATAAGTGGGGAATGTAAGGATTCATTAAGTAATCCAATTTGTCAAGATAAGGGTAATGATGATGATAGCGATCAGGAAATTTTTACATGGATTATAGATTTTATATAAAATGTTGCAATTCTTTTCTCCCAAATTTGAGAGGAGCAATCGATTTAGATACCCTTGTTTTGTAATGATTTCTATTTAAAAGAAGAGAACAAAGAGAAGAAGCACAAGCAGAACATTATCATGAAGAAAGACAATTGTTTTCCTTATCCCAACAAGGACAACAAACCACTGTCTATGTAGAAGGTGCAAGACAAACTTTGTGGATTGAATAAGGAAAAATAACAAATATCAGTGATGGAAAATAACAACATAATATTACTTTTCTACGTCAAGAATTAAGTAGGGATTTGCATTTGATATCCTGCTTTCCAAACATGGATTGGGCGGCTTCTTGTCTTTTTTTATTATTATATTTTTATTATCTACTTGCATATAGCGGGAAGCTGCCATCCAAATTCTTTTAGATTTTAGCCAGAACGGTAGCCTTATTTCCATAACTACAGGGACAGAAAATTGCAAAGCAGTTCTCTTATTCCATAATTAATTTATAGGCTGAATTAACTGCTTTAATCCCTCCTCGATGGCTGTCTCCCACCTTGCATTCTATCTCTTTTTCTTGATTTCTAGTAGCCATAATTCCTTCCAAATCTGAGCAAAGCTATAATCCCTGCATTGATTCATAATCTTACCCTGCTTCAAGATGGGAATTTACATTGATCATTCTTGGATTTGAGATTCTCGCATTCTGTTTGTTTATGGGGTTTATCAAGGATATATACAATTTGGTATTTTATAGGAGTATAGATCATTTGATAATTTCTTGTTTAATTTCCTGTTTTATGAAGTATAGATCGTTCTCAATATGTCTAATCCAATTATGGTGGACATATTATATAGCTATGTTGATTGTATTTTGGTCATCGTACATCACTATCATCATCATCATCAATTCTTCATATTGATCTTGAGGTAATCAAAAAATCTTTTAAACCACATACTGTTGAAAATTCTATTGTTCATAGCCCTAATATTTACTTCAGCACTATTTCTAGCAACAATTCCTTATTTCTCACGTCTCCATGCGATTAAGTTTTCCATACAAATGAGGAATAGGCAATTTATGATCAGTTTTAGACCTTACCCAATCAGTATCAATAAACATTATAATGCTTCTTATTATACTAATTTCAATTAGGAGATTTAAGTTATAATTTTTTTAAAGGAACATATCTTTCTTTGATCTTGGTATAACATATTTTAAGACTCCAAAGTCCTTAATCACAAATTTATTTGTCAGGTGTTGACCTCGCTTTTAATCGTGCTCGTGTTAAAATTTTGCGACGGTACCAAATTTCGACGCAATTTTGATGCGACCGTCGACGAGGTTGCCCAGACGACATCGGACAACGAAACGGACTGCGCCGATGCGTCCGGAACGTCGATTTTACTTAAAATTGACGTTAGGTTTGCGACGACGGCCTGTCGGGGACTAAAATTGTGATTTAGGGTTTAATTTTTAATAAAATAATAATAAATATGTTTTAAACTAAACCTAAACCCTAAAACCTATTTACCCCGCTCGGTTGACTCCGTCTCTCCCGCACGAATGCGAAGGAAGCTTCGAGCATCCTTCTCCCGGGCTCGAACATCCGCCTCCTTTGCGGCCGTTTATCCCTCAAGCTGTATGCGATCACTCCCATTTCTATCCCTGCGCGAGTAAATAGTCCCTGCGGCATTTCCTGTGCGAGGGTTATCCCCGCGACGCGTGCGCAAGTGGCCCGATCCTCCTTGCGGCATTCTCCCCCATTCTCTCGTACCTTCCCCGATCCTACTCGACTCCACAGGTATGGAGCGGCACTCCTCTTCCCCTTTCGCCTATAAAAACCCCATTCTGGGATGTTTTAGGGTTGGCCCGAAATTCTCTGTAAGGAAGGGGAGGTGTTGTTGGATTGTTTCCTGAGCTTTTGTTTTGCTTCTTGGGTATTCTACACAGGCTGGTAACTCTCCCTATCCCCTTCTCCTTCTCGGTTTGGCCCAGGGAAGTCGTAATCCCTGCTGTCGGCTTGGCTTTTCTTGTTTACTGTTTCGGTTAGGCGTTCAGGTGTTATCGAATGGCCTATTCTAATTGCATGAATGATGTTTTCTTGCTTCCTCTATATAGTGGCATGTTAACATATTGATTTAGAGATGTATAATTATTTGGAGCATGTGAAAGATAAGAGTGTGAGCATATGGAAAGTTTGGGTTTTGATGGCATGCTAATACCTCCCTCTTTACTTTATGTTCAAAGCAAGTATAAGATGTTGAAAATGAAGCTTTAGGTTCATGCTAGCCCCTCTTGCAAAAGTGTTGGGATGTGTAACATGAGACTACTCATTCACCCTTGTTTATCATTAATTGTAAAGGAGCTAATTTTTTTTTATGCATGTGGAGGCTTACTTTTGGACTCCTTGTAGCTTAACCCTTCATGAAGCATGATTAACTAATTTGAAAAGTCCCTGTGCTCATTCTATGCTCATTCTTGTTTGCAAGGATATGGTAGGTGAGTTCTTAAAGATATACATGTGTTTCATCTAGTTGAGCTTTAAAAAAAAAGGGAAATTCGCTTTAGCTTGATGTTGGATTTGGATTTAATCATGGCTGGAAATGGTTTTAGCCTCATATGGCTCGGTTTTTGTTGAGTCTTGCTATATCCCTTGTTTTAAACTTAATTCGAGCTTGGTTTTGGCTTTATGAGGTTCGGTTTTATTGAAGTCTTGCTATATTCTTCGTTTTGAGCTTAATTCAAGCCGGATTTTGGTCTTGTGTGGCTCGGTTTTCTGTTAGCCGTGCTGCTCCTTTTTTTTTTATTATTCGAGGTCAGGCTTGTTTCTAGCCCAGCTGTGTCTCGGGTTGGCTCCTTTAGCTCCCCTTTTGCTTTGGCTTGAATGGGGAATGCCGCAACCTGATTTTATACTTGTTCTCACCCTTGCTACGGCTCGGGTTGGGCCTGCAGTAGCTTGGTTTTGCCCTTATGACATTGATCCCTGTTTTGGTTTTGTTTTGAGTGGGTTGTAGCCTTATATTGGCTCGGTCCTTGCGTCATGGTGGCTCAGGTTTATGCTTTGTGTTGGTTTGCTTTTAAAGTGAGGTGATTAATGATTGTATGTGGGGCATTCTCCTTATCTGAAGTTAAAAAAAATTGATTTGGGTGGCTCTATCAGAGGTTGTATATTTATCTTCTTATAGTTAAAGACTATATTTGGGGCGGCCCCCTTTCGTTTCTGTCCTGAACCCATGCTTTGGCCGTGAGTCTCCTCCCTTGTTTATACCTTGGCCGTGAGCCTCCTCTCCTATTTGTGCCTCAGCCGTGAGCTTTAGTGGGGGTAGCTGAGATAAGTGTGGCCTTGCTTTTTGTTATTCTTGCCCATGGAGTTGATTGAAATAACTTAGAAATGCTCCCTGATTCATATGTGAGAGGAAGTGTAATGCCACATTTGGGATGTTTTATTTGACGGGATTGGAATTGACTTGAAAAATTTTGAAAAGTTTATCCATTCACTCTCTTATAAATTTGGAAGTTTGTCCTTTTCATTGGAAGTTTAGGGATCTTCTTGTTGTTGTTGACTTAATCCTGAGCCTGGTAGTGGTCTTACTTTTAGCCATCCTTGCCTATGGAGCCTATTGTGATGATACGGGGGTTTTCTTTAGCTTGCTTGTGAGGAGAGATTTCAAGAAGCCATTGATTTCTTTGAAATTTGGAGAGCTTAACTCTAGTGTGGGTTTGAGAATGTTAACAGCCAGTTTTCCCCAAGCCAGTCCTCTTTGTTTAATTTTAAAGGCTTGAACGATTTTCTCGGGGTTTGCTTTAAACATTTTCGATCTAATTGCACCCAAGTGAGAAAAAGACACCCTCGGGGTCGATTCAAGGATCTTGGGCTCTGCTTTCAGTGGTTTATTATTACATGTATTAGGGGAGTTTTAGATTAACTCATCTGCCGTTCTAACCCTTCAAATTCGAGGGTGGGTTAATCTTCTCTTCCCCTTTTTCGTTGATTAACACGTTTTCCCAGCTACACTCGGAGTTTGGTTTTGTCTTGTTTTGGGGCAGTGACGACGATGATGCTAAAGGCACGCCAGTGATAGAGTAGAATGATATCCCATCCTACGACATCAGGACTTGCTCCAGGGCCCTGGTGAACCGTAGGATGACGGTATTATTCTTCGCCATAAGGCTAGCGGGGCACCCATACCTTCTTAGGATTGCTAGTGACTTTATATACCCGACGAAATGATCGACTCGTGGGCAATCCTAATTTTCAAAGAAAATCTGATAAGAATATGATACTACATTTTGCAATAAAAACATGCTTCTACTACAATAAAAAATTAATATAAAACTCTCTTTTGTATGCCTGAAACCCATGTGCATGCTAAAAACATAAAATTTTAAAACTATATTATAAAATTCGGTTGTCCACTTGTTGATTATCAGTTCTGGGTTAAGGAGCACCCTCCTGAGTTAGGTTTAGTAGGACACCCTTCTAGCTGAGTGGCGGGCTCTATACACTCGGGTGACCGAGTAGCCTTCGACGACCCTTCGAGCAGTACTACACAGTTCTGAGCCTAGCCCGGCCCGAGTTCTTGCGGTTTTTCTTCAGGTTTTTTTTCGTTTGATTTTGATGAAGCACTCGTGGTCTCTTTTTTTTAGGATTTTCCTGAAGTTTTGATGACTTTTGTTATTTATTTTCTCGGGCTTTCTGTTATGAGTCAGTCGCCGTATTTTCTCGAGTTTTCTAGACGATATTTTTGTTTTCTACTGGGCTTTCGCCATGCAAGATGCACTTCAGTTTGCTATGATAACGGATCTCTCAGGTATACAGGTCTGTTTACATTTACAGCGTGTTACTTTTTGCATACCTGCTACTGTTCTTCTTAGCATGTTGTACTGTACTCTACTGCATGCTTTATTGTTTTCTTGTGCTGCATACCCTGCTATACACTGTACAAAAATTTAAACATACTTGTATAGGATGTTTAGAAGAACTCGACCATAGGGCCACCTGATTGAACATTTTAACTTGCTATCTTAGAAAACTCAACCTCTTCACGGCAAGGAGCTCAGAGCTGGTGTTGTGGGCAGCATGATCGTCTTCAACAGCAAAGCATGTCTTCATCAATCAAACCATAGAATAGCTCGGGAAGTCATCGAGGCTTGCTTTCGGACATCCCCTAGTCTCTCTCCCTTTGGATTCTACGATAAAAATGTTCCAAACTTGAGCCAATTCCTTTTGCACACCTCTCTATCTTATTTCATTAAAAAGTCCTACCCTTTTGATCTCCTTGAAGATAATGTTTCCTGATTTTTATCAAGAGTTTTCTTAAGTGATTTCGGTCATTTGAGATGTAATTAACTATAGAACTGCCTTTATAGAAGCATTTCCGAACCCATTTAAAATAAACCCTATTTAATTCTTCATATTAAATAGGGGAATTTGTCGGCAAATAAATTGGTTTCGCTGACCAAACAGACGTCATATATTTCTTAGTTTATTTGATCGAGCCTCACCCTCAAGTTTTGTATCTGTTTTTCGAGATAAATGCATGACTTGAGGTGTAGCGCTCTTTCATTTAAACTATGAAAAATATGAGGTCAGTTTGATTTCATATTTCTTTTCTAAAATCATGTTAAAACGTCCTTCCGAAGCGGGCGACGAGATTTTGATTCCGGCGACCGACAGCTTCTTACGGGCACTTCACACCCAAAACAACGCCGACATCAGGATACTTTTTGTTATGCTCGTGATATGAATTTTTTTTTATCATTGTGTAAATGCTAGGGTATCCCCTGGAAGCGACACGTTGTATGGCCTGAATACAGTGGAAAGTGTGCAAGGGCCGCTACACCGACGCCCAAGTGTAGTGTCAAATAAGCAAGTGTTCCCACATTACGCACGGATGCGGGTAAACGAGGTTAGTCCTTGATACTAGTATTTTAATAGGATATTAGAATATAAGTACTCTCAATGGTAAATTAATGGAACTAGTTGATATTATGATTCATAGATAAATAAATATCTTATGTATTCAAGAAACTAAATGGGTTGGAGAAAAAACTAAGAAGATTGGTAACTTAGGTTTTAAACTTTGGTATTCTAGTAAGAGTCGCACTTGAGATGGTGTAGGTGTAATTATTGATAAGAGTTTGAAAGATAATGTTATAAAAATTAATAGAGTTTGAGATAGAATTATAGTAATTAGGATTATTATTGATACTAAGATTTTTAATATTATAAGTGCTTATGCTTCTCAAGTAGATTTAGATATAAACTCTAACGAAAAATTTTGGAATGACATAGAAAACCTAATTCATTTGATTCTTCTTGAAGAAATAATTTTTATTTGTGGAGATTTAAATGGACATATCGATAGAGTGGTAGAAGATTTCATAAATAGTCATGTTGGCTACGGTTATGGAGTGATTAATGAAGAGTGTAGAGTTAAATTAGATTTCGCTTTAGCGTATGATTTGGTTATTACTAATACTTTATTTAATAAAAGATATGATCATATTATTACTTATAAGAATGGATCTAATAAAACACAAATTAATTATTTTCGTATGAGAAAAAGAGATCGTCGAGATTGTAAGGATTGTAAAGTCGTTCCAAGTGAGGATTTAAGTATGTAACATTGATTATTAGTTCTATATATTAAGATGAAGAGTTGTAAAATAAAGAATACTAGGATTCAACATCGTAGAATTAGATAAGGGTACCTAAAAGACAAATAAAATTATTTTTTAAGTAAAATTCAATATTTAAAATTTGGGATGTTCATGAAGAAGTAAATGTTATATGGGAAAAAGTAACAAATACTATTAAACAAATGACAAAAGATGTATTTTGAAAATCAAAAGAAAAAATTTCTATAAATAACAATAGTTGGTTGTGGAATAATAATATGCAAGAAAAGATAAAATATAAGAAGTTATGTTATAAAAATTGGTTTAAATGTAAAAGTTTAGATAACTGAGAAAAATATAAAACGACCTCTTAAGAGTCTAAAAGAATAATTTGTGACGCTAAAAATTCTGCTTTTAGTGATCTTTATAACAGATTAAATACTAAAGTGGATGAAAAATATATTGATAAACTAGTCAAACGCAGAGAAAAAAAAAAAAGATTTAACTCAGGTAAAGTGTATTAAAGATGAACATCAAAATGCTCTTTTCTTAGAAAAAGTATTCAACATATGTGAGTGACTTATCTTAATAAATTTTTTAATGAATTTTCTGAAAATATGATCGACCTTTGTGATCTTAATATCGTTAATAATAATAAAACGTTTCATTTTTACCGTCGCTTTAATAAAAAAGAGGTTGAGGAGGCCTTAAAGAAAAGCAAGGGTGAAAATTCTGTAAGACCTGATGATGTCCCAATTGAACTGTTGAAATATTTAGGTGATTTGGGAGTTTCTTGGCTTACTAAAATTTTTAATATTAGTTTGAAAACTAGAAAGCTGTATGAGGAGTGGAGGAAGAGTATTTTGGTCCCCATTTTTAAGAATAAAGGGGATGTACAAGCGTATGCAAATTATAGAGGAATTAAATTGATGTGTCGTACTTTAAAATTATGGGAGAAGGTAATTGAACATAGGTTAGGACGTCTTACCGAGATTTCTCATAATCCATTTGGATTTAAGCCGAGCAGGTCTACTATAGAAGCTATACATTTATTGAAGGTTTGATGGAGAAGTGCAGAGTTAATAAGGAGAATCTGCATTTGATTTTATTGAATTAGAAAAAGCTTACGATCAGGTTCCAAGAGATATCCTCTGGAGAGTCTTTGAGAAGAAAGGTGTTGATATGACTTATATTCAAGTCATTAAAGATATGTATCCTAGAGCGTGTTACTTGTGTTCGAACTGAAGGAGGATTGACTAAATATTTTCCTATTTTTGTTGGTTTACATCAGGGATCAGCTTTAAGTCCATATCTTTTTGCTTTAGTTATGGATGGTCTTACTGGACATTTACAAGAGGATGTACGTATGCTTTTTGCTGATGATATTCTTCTTGATGATAAGATGAGAGAAATCCCAGGAAAAACTTGAATTATGGAGGTCAGCATTGGAGTCTAAAGGCCTTCATTTGAGTAGAACTAAAACTGAATACATGGAATGTAATTCTAGTAATAATAGCTCTAGTGTAAAAAGTGTAACTTTGGGTGATCAAATTATTAAAGGTGTGAACGATTTTGATATCTCGGGTCTATTGCTCAAAGCGATGATGATATAGATATGGATGTTAATAGGAGAATTCAAATTGGTTGGTTAAAGTGGATGAATGCTTTGGGCCTATTGTGTGACTGAAAAGTACCGCTTAGATCGAAAGGAAAATTTTATAATATGGTGGGTGAGACCCGCAATGCTCTATAGTGCTGAATGTTGGCCTTTAAAAGAGAAGCAAAATACTATGTTAAGTGTTGCCGAGATGAGAATGATTAGGTGGATGAGTGGCTTTACACTTTGAGACAAAATGCGAAATGATATATCCGTGATAGGGTTGGTGTAGCTCCGATGACGGACAAACTTAGAGAGAGTCGTCTTAAATGGTTTGGTCACATTAAACATCTGATGATCCGATTAGGCAAGGAAATGTTTTAGATTCGACTTATGTTAAGAAAGGCGAAGATAGACTTAGGAAGACTTGGGCTTCTTGCGAGAAAAAATGATCTTAATTTATTAGAATTAAATGAAAATATGACACTAAATATGACGCGATGGAGAAAAAGAATTCATGTAGCCGACCTCACTTAGAATTCATGTTCATTTTTTTTTTCACGAACATCTCTTCAATAAAGGATGTAGTCCCCACAAGGGGAATTAATAATCCTTTTTAATGTCAGTTACGAGGATTTGAATTTTTATCCAGTAATGAAAAAAACTTCAACAATGAAAGCATGTCTTCATCAATCAAATTATAGGATAGCTCGGGAAGTCATCGAGGCTCGCTTTTGGACATCCCCTAGTCTCTCTCCCTTTGGATTCTACGATAAAAATGTTCCAAACTTGAGCCAATTCCTTTTGCACACCTCTCTATCTTATTTCGTTGAAAAGTCCTACCCTTTTGACCTCCTTGAAGATAATGTTTCCTAATTTTTATCAAGAGTTTTCTTAAGTGATTTCGATCATTTGAGATGTAATTAACTATAGGAGCTTGCCCTTATAGGAAGCATTTCCAAACCCAGCTTATAAACCCTATTTAATTCTTCATATTAAATAGGGGAATTTGTCGGCAAATAAATTGGTTTCGCAGACCAAACAGACGTCATATATTTCTTAATTTATTTGATCGAGCCTCACCCTCAAGTTTTGTGTCTGTCTTTCGAGATAAATGCATGACTTGAGGTGTAGCGCTCTTTCATTTAAACTATGAAAAATATGGGGTCAGTTTGATTTCATATTTATTTTCTAAAATCATGTTGAAACGTCCTTCCGAAGCGGGCGACGTGATTTCGATTCCGGCGATCGACAGCTTCTTACGGGCACTTCACACCCAAAACAACACCGACATCAGGATACTTTTTGATGTGCTCGTGATATGAATTTTTTTTTATCATTGTGTAAATGCTAGGGTATCCCCTGGAAGTGACACGTTGTATGGCTCGAATACGATGGAAAGTGTAGCGGCCGCTACATCGACGCCGAGTGTAGTGTCAAATAAGCAAGTCTTCCCACATTACGGGATATTAGAATATAAGTACTCTCAATGGTAAATTAATGGAACTAGTTGATATTATGATTCATAGATAAATAAATATCTTATGTATTCAAGAAACTAAATGGGTTGGAGAAAAAACCAAGAAGATTCATAACTTCGGTTTTAAACTTTGGTATTCTAGTAAGAGTCGCACTTGAGATGGTGTAGGTGTAATTATAGATAAGTGTTTGAAAGATAATGTTGTAAAAATTAATAGAGTTTGAGATAGAATTATAGTAATTAGGATTATTATTGATACTAAGATTTTTAATATTATAAGTGCTTATGCTTCTCAAGTAGATTTAGATATAAACTCTAACGAAAAATTTTGGAATGACATAGAAAACCTAATTCATTTGATTCTTCTTGAAGAAATCATTTTTATTTGTGGAGATTTAAATGGACATATCGGTAGAGTGGTAGAAGATTTCATAAATAGTCATGTTGGCTATGGTTATGGAGTGATTAATGAAGAGTGTAGAGTTATATTAGATTTTTCTTTAGCGTATGATTTGGTTATTACTAATACTTTATTTAATAAAAGATATGATCATCTTATTACTTATAAGAATGAATCTAATAAAACACAAATTAATTATTTTCGTATGAGAAAAATAGATCGTCGAGATTGTAAGGATTGTAAAGTCGTTCCAAGTGAGGATTTAAGTATGTAACATTGATTATTAGTTTTATATATTAAGATGAAGAGTTGTAAAATAAAGAAGACTAGGATTCAACATCGTAGAATAAGATAAGGGTACCTAAAAGACATAAATAAAATTATTTTTTAAGTAAAATTCAATATTTAAAATTTTGGGATGTTCATGAAGAAGTAAATGTTATATGGAAAAAAGTAACAAATACTATTAAACAAGTGACAAAATATGTATTTTGAGAATCAAAAGAAAAAATTTCTATAAATAACAATAGTTGGTTGTGGAATAATAATATGCAAGAAAAGATAAAATATAAGAAGTTATGTTATAAAAATTGGTTTAAATGTAAAAGTTTAGAGAACTGAGAAAATTATAAAACGGCCCCTTAAGAGTCTAAAAGAATAATCTGTGACGCTAAAAATTCTGCTTTTAGTGATCTTTATAACAGATTAAATACTAAAGTGGTGAAAAATATATTGATAAACTAGTCAAACGCAGAGAAAAAAAAGTAAAGATTTAACTCAGGTAAAGTGTATTAAAGATGAACATCAAAATGCCCTTTTCTTAGAAAAAATATTCAACATATGTGAGTGACTTATCTTAATAAAATTTTTAATGAATTTTCTGAATATATGATCGACCTTAGTGATCTTAATATCGTTAATAATAATAAAACGTTTCATTTTTACTGTCGCTTTAATAAAAAAGAGGTTGAGGAGGCCTTAAAGAAAAGCAAGGGTGGAAATTCTGTAGAACCTGATGATATCCCAATTGAACTGTTGAAATATTTAGGTGATTTGGGAGTTTCTTGGCTTACTAAAACTAGAAAGCTGTATGAGGAGTGGAGGAAGAGTATTTTGGTCCCCATTTTTAAGAATAAAGGGGATGTACAAGCGTATGCAAATTATAGAGGAATTAAATTGATGTGTCGTACTTTAAAATTATGGGAGAGGGTAATTGAACATAGGTTAGGACGTATTACCAAGATTTCTCTTAATCCATTTAGATTTAAGCCGATTGAAGGTTTGATGGAGAAGTACAGAGTTAATAAGGAGAATCTGCATTTGATTTTATTGAATTAGAAAAAACTTACGATAAGGTTCCAAGAGATATCCTCTAGAGAGTCCTTGAGAAGAAAGGTGTTGATATGACTTATATTCAAGTCATTAAAGATATGTATCCTAGAGCGTGTTACTTGTGTTCGAACTGAAGGAGGATTGACTAAATATTTTCCTATTTTTGTTGGTTTACATTAGGGATCAGCTTTAAGCCCATATCTTTTTGCTTTAGTTATGGATGGTCTTACTGGACATTTACAAGAGGATGTACGCATGTTTTTTGCTGATGATATTCTTCTCGATGATATGATGAGAGAAATCCCAGGAAAAACTTGAATTATGGAGTTCCACATTGGAGTCTAAAGGCCTTCATTAGAGTAGAACTAAAACTGAATACATGGAATGTAATTCTAGTAATAATAGCTCTAGTGTAAAAATTGTAACTTTGGGTGATCAAATTATTAAAGGTGTGAACGATTTAGATATCTCGGGTCTATTGCTCAAAGCGATGGTGATATAGATAGGGATGTTAATAGGAGAATTCAAGTTGGTTGGTTGAAGTGGATGAATGCTTTGGGCCTATTGTGTGACAGAAAAGTACCGCTTAGACTGAAAGGAAAATTTTATAATATGGTGGGTGAGACCTGCAATGCTCTATAGTGCTGAATGTTGGCCTTTAAAAGAGAAGCAAAAATCTAAGTTAAGTGTTGCCGAGATGAGAATGATTAGGTGGATGAGTGGCTTTACACTTAGAGACAAAATGCGAAATGATTATATCCGTGATAGGGTTGGTGTAGCTCCGATGACAGACAAACTTAGAGAGAGTCGTCTTAAATGGTTTGGTCACATTAAACATCTGATGATCCGATTAGGCAAGGAAATGTTTTAGATTCGACTTATGTTAAGAAAGGCAAAGATAGACTTAGGAAGACTTGGGCTTCTTGCAGAAAAAATGATCTTAATTTATTAGAATTAAATAAAAATATGACACTAAATATGACGCAGTGGAGAAAAAGAATTCATGTAGCCGACCTCACTTAGAATTCATGTTCATTTTTTTTTCACGAACATCTCTTCAATAAAGGATGTAGTCCCCACAAGGGGAATTAATAATCCTTTTTAATGTCAGTTACGAGGATTTGAATTTTTATCCAGTAATGAAAAAAATCAAATAAGCTCTGACGTAGTCATAACAAAAGATGTAAACTACTCAACCCCCTAGATTATGCTATGAATGCTAGAAAAATGTTAATCGGCTTTTAAGAGATGACTTGAATAGGATTTTCCCGGAGTGTTTTGATAGTTAGCTTATTTTACGCTTAAAATGAATTCATATTTTATTGGTAAAGAAATATGAGAATAATTTGTTGAGATACTTCGAGTTTGGATAACTATGAAGGAGATGTCATATCGGAATTGCACTCTTTGTAGCAAAAGATACATATTTACCACATTTTATTTGTAATTCTTGGTTTTTTCCATCACACATGAGATAGAATTCAGTATTTTCTTAGCATTGCTAATCTTCTTTTCTGAGATTGCAATTACAAATTTATTAAGGAAATAGACGTTAACTATTTATATATTCGTGGATTATGGTGATAGATAGTAAATTGCGAGAAAGTTTAGGAATTATTAGTATAAAATTTTGGATTGTCGATTATGAGAAGTTGATTGTTTCAACACTTGTAATTGGAGATAAAAAAGGGCGACAATCCTTACAGAGAGGTTTTTGGAACAAATATGTATTTTGTGAAATAAAAAGATATCTTCGGTCATATGATCTTGAGTCAATAATCCATGATCGAGTCTTCTCTGATTTTTTGATTAAATGAATTTACAATCATATTTTTTATTTGTTTTATTCTATATTTTGATTATAGGGGCGTCTATATTTTTTTAGAGTTGGCTATATACCTTTTTAGCATCTCAATTTGATATTGATTGAAAAAGGATAGTATTAATGAGTAAAATTAGTTGTGGGATGCCTTTCGGTTTGCCAAAGAAAAGGATGATTATAAAGTGAACTTTTGAGTGAGATTTCTTAAGTTTGATAGTAGTGAACTCTGATGCTTAGAATTTAACGTAACTATATAAGGGACTGAGAATTTAGTGTGGTTCTACGGTTACCTCCATTATAGTTTCTGCTTTCAGTTGTTGATCTTTTACATTCGAATTGCTTAAAACTGATGAAAAAAATGTAAGGAAAGTATCCCCAACCTTCTGCTGCTTGATGGTCCTTCCTAGAGAGAGAGAGGGTAACTGATTAAAAAAAATGATAGGGAAGTATCTCCAACTTTCTGCTCCTAGACGGTCCCTCCACAAAGAGAGAGAGAGAGAGAAAGAGAGAGAGACCGCCCTGTTATATAGTTGAGAAACCTGTTGATGGGAACCAGGAACACATGGCTGTGGGTTGTCCACAACCAATAATGACTCAGAAATCTACACCTCTCTGCACTATGATTTTTCAATCAAGAGCTAATTGAGATGCTGACCATGTTGAAATAATAAAGAAAATGAAGACAATTAGAGCAATGTATAGGAAGACTTTATTTTTCTTTATTCAACGATGATAACAAACTGCTGTTCAACTAGAGAATAGAAGGCTCAATTAGTTGACCGAACATGGAAAAACAGCAAAAAATATTGATGGGAAATGACTGCAGATTTATTATTCTTTTACTTGGGGAAATATGTACTAGAGAATTTGCATTTAATAGCCTTTGAAGCATGAACTGTAAGGCCTGCTATCTTTCTTTTCCTGCTTGGAAAAGGATAGCAGCTGTAGCTTCATAATTAACTACATAACTTACTAGATCACTGGTGCACACTTCTCTGCTCAATGTGTACAATGTTTGAAATTTAAAATATAGAAATCTGTATGAACACTACTCTTCATTTCATTACTAAAACAAGCAAACCAACAGGGTTCCATCTTCACAAGGGATATCAACAAAGCTATTATGATCAGTGACGCTATGGAGACCGGCACTGTTCAGATCAACTCTGCACCAGCTCGAGGACCTGACCATTTCCCCTTTCAGGTACACCTCATCTTCCTTTCCCTTTAACTTATTGAAACACAATTTCAAATTAAATGCTGAAGATTTAAACCTGTTGTTCTGATAACAGAATCACAATATTTATTTGTTATTTGTTTGTTGCTACCTTTCTATACTCTCTAACTTGTTATTTGTTTATTGCTTCAGGGTTTGAAGGATAGTGGTATTGGTTCACAGGGAATCACAAACAGCATCAACATGATGACCAAGGTCAAGAGCACCGTCATTAACCTGCCTTCTCCATCATATAGCTTGGGCTAAATTGCAGGTAAGAAAATTAATTCTAATTCCGGTATGAGGTCTAATGGTTTAATAAAAATAGCATTTTAATATTCTACTCGTATGTTTCCTATGTACTTTTAGACGCATTTTAGTTTTGCCATGTAAAACTAATTAAAAAAGTCATGATTATCTTCTCTGCAGTCATCTGCAGTTGTAAGTGTGTTATCTATATTTCAGTAATATTAGTGAATATTGAGATGTATCTTGACTATCTTTTGATTATAATGGTTAATCACTTATGAAATTTCTTATATTTATCTTGTATGCCTACAAATAGAAATCCTGTCAGTTATGTCTAAAGTTGATACTAACAGTTAATATATGATAAACTTAAAAGTCAGGCGTTTGCATGTATGTTGGTAGAGCAGCCTCTTTGAATGTCGTAAGTCCCCTAAGATCAAGAGTTTGAATCCTCTCTGGCTAGTTTGCCGGTAGTGAGGGCGGTCATCGAATAGTTAAGCACGTAAGGGTGGCCGGGGGCTCTTATAATAGCCTCTGGCCATTCTTTAATATATATATATATATATATATTAACAGAATGCATATTCCAAGTGAAATATATTACTATTCTCCCTTGAGTATAATTCATCTCATATTTATTAATTTCCTCCCATTAATAGGCATCTATATTCAGCAAATAAGTAATGATAAATCCTCTCCTCACATCGATACCAAATCATTTTGGTTGGACAAAGCGTGTGTGAACTGTTGACCTTTTCATCTACCAAAAGTACTGCACAGTGGAAATCATTGTTATCATATTATATTTATCAATATGCTAAATCCTGATCAATGTTATTGTGTTCCCTTTCATTTATCCTTTTTACTAATAGTCAAAATTTTACCATCATATTTCAAGTAAAATAAAGATGTAATTCTGTGTAATTTCAAATAATAATCTAATAAAACTTATGGAGTAATTATTTATTTATTAATAGTTTGTAGTCGTAGAATCTTTTGTGCAGAGTAATCACTTGACATGCACGCTCAATTTCTCTTGTTTCTAATTCGATTCAAATTTAAAATTCTATTGCCTGAATATTTGTCAGTCACGCAAATGCACGACTTTTCATCGCATCAAAGCGACGATATGTTAATCTTATTTCTCCAGTGGTGCTAATAGAAAATTACCATGTGATAGTACACTACTGTCCCCCCTGTTTCTTTAAGACTTATGGCCATCATCTTCTGAATTAATTAATATAATATTAAACTATTTGCTTGCTATTTCTAAAAATATGAGAAATCAAATTGAGTTTTTAATTAATTAAACTCGTTTTGAGATGAATGGACTGTGTGTGTGTATATATATAATAATAAAGTCCTTTCTCGTTAAAATATAATATACCTATTATTCAAAGGATATCTTAACTTTTTTGTGCCAATGCTTTTATGCTGATATCATAAGATCTACTTTTTATGAAGTAGCTTGTTCATGCGTAGGAGATAATATATATATTATTAGTGTGAGTCCATTATACAGTAGAATTTGAAGCATGTTATTTCTTCTTGATTTTGTAAATTACGGTAAGTCTGTGTTTGGAAGAAATATTATATCAGGACTTCGCACGTAGAGCTACGTGCGGAGTCCAATAAAATAACTCCACGTGAAAGTGATAAAAAAATAAAAAAAGACGCGGTAACACGAGAGTAATACGGGGAATATTTTCTCCGTGTTATTCCGTATTATCAAGTGTTATTGTGGTAGTTTTGATGTGTTATTGTGTTATGAGAATATTCTCTGTGTTTTAATAAAATATAATAATACATCAATAACACCTGACTAATACGGAATAACAGGGAGAATATTTCCTACGTTACTGGGCCGACATGAGAATATTCCCCCTGTATTATTCAGGTGTTATTATATATTATTCATGTGTTATTGTGTGTTATTATGTTATTAAAATATTCACTGTGTTATAATAACACAATAAAACGTCAATAACACATCAAAATCACCACAATAACACTTAAAAATGCGGAATAATACGGAAGAAATATTCTCCCGTGTTACTCTTGTGCTAACGTGCCGTTTTTTTTATTTTTCTATTATTTTTATTTTATTGGACTCCGCACGTAGCTTACGTGATATTTGTTCATGTGTTTGAGCTTATCTCTCACTAAACTTTTCTTTTATAAATAAATATTTATATTTGTAATTTAATCTTTTTTATTTTTAAAATTGATTAATATATATTATTTCTATATTGTATTTACATATATATTAAATCCTTTTAGGATGCCGGGCCAGTACATAATAAAAAATTAATCTCCGTACCACGTGCCATTCACTTAAAGCAGCGAAGCCGAGGGGCAGCCCTATTGAAATCGCATTCATTCATTATAGTATTTAGAAATTTAATAAATATATTTATTTAATAACCTAAAACTTTTGTATCTTTTTATATGGTTAATAATTAAATTATTATATTTACCAATATAATACTTATTTTTTAAATATAATATAAAAATATCATTTTCTCTCCCTTCGGTTTGACTTTCAATTTTTGATGTGAGCTTTTCCTCTCACACGGAGTTGGTGGTTAATATCTCATTGCAACTTCTTCAAGTCTCATCATAAATTTCTCATTTTTTTTTTTAAATAGGGTGCTTTACATTGATCTCTTCAATGCCCTTCTCCAAGTGAATTGTCATCATAGTTTTTTACATTTTAGAGAACATAATGTGTGAGATAAAAGTTTACACAAAGAATAATTCAATAAATAAAAGTTAAATAAATGTTAAATATATTAATAAAATAATTTTAAATATTAAGCATTTCCATCCCATTTTTATTATGGAAAAATGATGAGACTTATATAAATTATTTTATTGTTATTTATTTTGAAATTTGAGAACAATGCTCAAATTGTATAACTAAGATGCACATTAAAATGGGCATAAAAATGGTAATCATCAAAATGGAGTCTCACAAGAAAGAGATAATCCATCAAAAGAATGAAAAATTGTAAAGGAAACGACGAGGCAAATCTAACTCTAGTACTCTTGGTTAAGTTTAACGTGTCAAAACAGAATCATCCAAAAATATAAACTTTTATGTACTTCATATCATCTAATCAAAAATCATAATAAAAATAACATAACAAAAAAAATATTAAATATGCTATGTGGAGCAAACACTTGCTTCCATTTTATTATCTTTAGCTTGCCCACTTTACTTCATCCAAATTTGCTTCCATGGATTAACTTTGGGTTTCCCACTTTACTTTCACTCCAAAAATGAGATGAGGTGCTTGCAATATCATTACCAAGCAGAAGATTATTCCTTTTACTCCGCAAATGAACAAATGTATAAAAGGATAGTAGAAGCATTGTGGTGTTATCTTTCTATCCGCAAAATGTTCCAAATTTTACATAGTAATAGGCATAAGAGGATAGTGGTGATCCATGGAAGCTATTTTTAATAACTTGGCAAAAGGAAGGGTAAGAGAATAATTTATGACGCATATATTTATTCATAGGATTACAAAAGATGCATAGAAGGTGAGCATGAATGTTGCGGGTAGTATGAGTTATCTTAAAATTCTATTAAATACAAGTTAACTGTAAATAAAGCATCTTTTTTGGTGCCAAATAGATTGAATCATCTAGCATCAGAAATGTAAGTTCAACTGCTTAGCCACAAAATTTTATGTAGAAAATGTTCAAAATGTTGTGCTAAGCTAAACAAATAGTTTTATTAGAAGTGTGTGAACACCTTAGCAACAAATTCTTACAATAAAAAAACATTCACCATTTGAGAGTCGTATATTTAATCATATTTGCTACAAAATTAATTGATTAAATGAAAATCAGAGTGCAACACACATTACAGTAGCTTTGTTATAAACCACAAAGAGAGATCATTTATAAAGTGTCAATACCACATTTGCATCACGGAAAGCAACTAGAATCATAAGATATCATATGAATAAGTTCATTGGGGGACTTTCATGGTAAGAAAACTTTGATCATGATTATTTAGGAGTTGGATGCATCCCTTAGGAATAAAATATGCTTGAGGTCAATTAGTAACGACTTTGGAGATAACAAATTTGACAATTTAAAATTACCTAGTTAGTGAAAGATATGAACTTGTTGCCATCGATCATGAGCTAGATTCCATTAAATAAGATTGTTGCCATTCAATACTTAGAAGAAGCAACAAGCAAGCCTAAGCTTTTAATGTGTAGTAATGAGAAGAAGAATACAAATAGATTTTGTTGCAAGTGCAAATTGGATTTGGCTTTTATGTAGCAAATATAGGCTCTTAATTAGATTTACCAAAATGTTGGAGAAGCAATAAAACTAGAGGAGAATTTTAATATGATAATCAAGTTACCAACCTTAATGATACAAAATATTATAACATGAATTGCATAACAAGAGATGCAAAATGTGAGTGTGATTTTCACAACAAATAGGATAATAAAAGGCCAAAGACATTTTAGTTTTAATAAGGGTATGTTTGTCGCGGCGCTTTGGGAGCGGCGCGGCACAACACCACGATTGGAGATGTTTGGGGCAACGGCGGAGTAGCGGGGGGACGCATTTCGAGCCGAACGCCAGCCGCGAACAGTGACCCGTGGCCTAGCTTTCTCACGCGGCTTTTTACCTGCGCTACCCCGCAACAACTCTTTTTTTACCCTACCCGATAATAATCGGTGGCTCTCATTCCCTCTCCACTACTCCTCCAACCTACTCACTCATCCTTCTCTCCGACGAATCTCACGGTAATGATCCCCTTTTTCCTCCTCCTATAACGACTTCTTCACTGTGCTTCACGGTAAGCACCGCAAATGCCTTTTTTTCTCGAGGGTTTTCTTTGACCCGAAAAATAGTTATCTTTGTAGATCAACATGTTTTGATGTTTGGTTCATGATTATTGTACTGAGTGGTCCTTTGATGTTTGGTTCATGCTTATTGTGCTGAGTGGTCCTTTTTTACATGGTGATACCTCACAGTTGAAGGATTTTTTGGTGTTTGGTTAGTGCAGATGTTGTAAAATCCTCCAAAGTTGAAAAAAAAAACTCTACTTTCCAGTTTTATATTACAATGCCTTCTTTTGTTTAGGGTTCATAGTGGGTTTAAATTCATTGTGAAGTTTTCTTATAACCAATGCAGTAGATATGAGTTTGTGAAGTTTATAATCATTGTGGGATTACAATATGAAACATTATTATGGTTTAGGAGGAGAGTTGATATGAGCTTGTGGATGGCTCAAACTTGATTTTTGCACAGTTGCTCAAACTTAATTATAGTTTATGTGTTAGATATGTAAATACATAAGAATGTATTGTATATGTCTAATTATTATATATAAAAAAAAATTTAGCACGTTATGTTCTATTTAGAAATGAATTTCCGCTTCTAAAGTTACGAGAATATGACGCTTAAAGTCTTCTTTTAAATAGTTTTACTCAACATGAGTAAATTGATCATTTTTCGAAACAATTGCCTATGATTGTTTTCATATACTGCACTAAACAAATCGTCGGTTTTCCATAATTGTTTATCATAGCATTTCTCGTGATAATGATAATTGCTTCTTAAAAAGTCTGAGAAGTTGTATGTATGTATCTACTCTAAATAAACCGTAAGTTAAAATAACTTAACAATGACAATGAAAAATTAAAAAGAAAAAAATTTAAAGAATGATATTTTTTATGTGATAACCAAAACCTATGCATTAAATATAAAAAGTTAAATTTTGAGATTAGATATATAAATATATAGCAATTATGTGGTATGTAAATGCCCCAATATAACTCATTTTAATCTCCTGTTCAAGAAGTGTTTAGAGGCAAAAACCATTAGATTTGTCGTCGGTTGCGATGACTACTGTACAAAACTAAAATTTTAAAAACTACATTTCTCGGGCTTCGTGCTTCCTTTTCTCGTATAACTGCGGAAAATGGGAACGACTGAACAGGGTTAGGATCTGTCGTGTAGCCAGCTTCTTCTTCTTCCCCAACACACCTTTAAACTGATGTGACACATTAGCAGTCGCCATGGCTAGGTGCGAGGTCGTAGCCGGCGGCCGGTCGTCTCCATTCTCTACAGCCGGTATTCGACGGAGGCTTTTGGAAGCCGTGCTATGCGGCGCAACAACCCACCGCCGGAAAAAAGAGGTAGAAACACCCCGCAACGATCCACCCCCTCCGGAAGAGGAGAGACAGTTCGAAAAGCTGTCCGAACTGCTTCAAGCAGAAGCACAAGAGTCACGGAGGAGAGAAGAAGCCGAAAAGAAGCGAAAGATCGCAGCTTTCGAAGAAATGCAGGGCGTCGTGATGCGTCTGCAGGAAACAGGGGAAGGCTGTGATCGCCGGCGAGCTGATGCGGCCGCGGAGGTGCGAAGATTAGCAAAGAATAACCCAGAGGCCCGGCAGACGCTAGCAATGCTCGGCGCCATTCCTCCACTCATCGGATTGCTCGATGCGGAGGACTCCGATTCCCATATCTCTGCTCTCTACGCGCTCCTCAATCTCGGAATCGGCAATGACGAGTAAATAAAGCTATGATCTTTCCTCTCATTCTCCCCTTTTTGCGATCCCTAATCCTTAAATACGCAACATACACAGGAACAAATCGGCGATAGTGAAAGCGGGAGCGATTCACAAAATGCTGGTTCTGATCGAATCTAGCCTTCCAACGCCGCCGCAGACGGCGGCCGCGATCGTCGCCGTTTTTCTCGGCCTCAGTGCTTTGGATGCCAACAAGCCCATCATCGGAGCTTCATCCGGCGCGATCCCCTTCCTGGTGAATTTTTTTCGCGATCCTAACCTCAACATTAACTCCACCCAATCCAAAGATGACGCCTTGCGGGCTCTATTCAACCTCTCGATCTCTTCTTCCAACGCCGACCGGCTAATCGACGCCGGCCTCGTTTCTCTTCTCATCTCCGCAATCAGCGAGGATACTAAGATCAGTGAGCGGGCCCTCGCCGTCCTTTCCAACCTCGTCGCCGCATCTCCGGAGGGCCGGCGAGCGGTGAGCTGCACGGCCGACGCGTTTTCGGTTCTGATCGACGTGTTGAACTGGAGCGATGAGCCAGGGTGTCAGGAGAAAGCGGCCTACATTCTGATGGTGATGGCGCACAAATCGAGAGGCGGTGAACGAGCGGCAATGGCGGCGGCGGGGATCACATCGGCATTGCTCGAGCTCGCGCTGGTTGGGAGCGCGCTCGCGCAGAAGCGAGCATCTCAGATTTTGGAGATGCTGAGCGAGGAGAAGGGGAAGGGGGTTTCGAAGAAAATGGTAGCGGTGTCCGCACCGATTGATTCCGCCGTCGGCGGCCGCATTTTATCGGCCGCGGCGGCGGGAGTAGAGGAGGAAAAGGAAATGAACGAGGAGAGGAGGGCGTTGAGGAGGTTGGTGGTGCAGAGCTGGCAGAGCAACATGCGGCGGATTGCGCGGCGAGCAAATCTACCGCCGGAATTTGCATCTTTGGATTCTTTTCGTGAACTGACGGCATCTACGTCGAAGAGCCTGCCATTCTAGCTGATGCGCAGGTAAAAAATTAGCTTTTTTTTTTCTGCTTTATGATATGAAAAAAATTATTATGCCTGGAGTAAGAGCTGATACAGTCAAGGTCGGAGATCACAGCCGACCTCGGCTGTATCACAGCCTTCGTCCTGATGCAGCTCGAGTCTGGACTCCGAACGGAATAATTTTTCTATGATATGGGTGCTTTATGATGCATTTGAGCAGTTTGTGATTGTGATGATAAGTTGTTTATCTGAAAATGCGAACTGTAGGGTCGATCTGCGTTTCGTGTAAAAAACTCACTGTATTTTTAAACGGTGATGCAACACATTTTGAAAATGCCACTGCAGTAAATAAGCTGTCCCGAACGAAACCTTAATAACTACTCGGCTTTATTCAGGATTATTTGTATGTGAATGCCCAAAAAAATGAGTTTTAGAATTATTATTTTTTTGTTAATCAATAGGGGCTCTAAAAAGGCTGAAAATTGCTTACCTAATGAGGATTTGGAAGGGTCCTATCGATCTTTTTTTATGAAACATTAAATAAGATGGGTTGGCACATCCCAATTATATTTGGTATAGTTTTAATTTCATCTCTCTTATATTAAATTTCTTTTGTTATGAAAGTATTCGTGGCGCCTCAAGGTTTTTATTTTTTTATTTTTAAGTTCTAGACAGACTAAAATTGATATATAAGCAATATTTTCGATATTAACTTACATATATGCTCTAAAAAAAGCTGTCACATTCAATAATGGGCAATAGATATATCGTACATGCAGTTATTATGAAATAAAGTTTAGTGGAGGGATCCATCAATTTTAATGTAATAGTTGGGTGCTCATTGTTGATGCGGTCATAGATTCAAAGGGATTCGACCCACGTTCTGCGTTTAGTGTTAAAAATCAATTGTGTTTTCGAAT
Organism: Papilionanthe hookeriana x Papilionanthe teres; assembly: GCA_022702705.1. Taxonomy (NCBI): domain Eukaryota; kingdom Viridiplantae; phylum Streptophyta; class Magnoliopsida; order Asparagales; family Orchidaceae; genus Papilionanthe; species Papilionanthe hookeriana x Papilionanthe teres. The sequence goes on along the minus strand of CM040435.1, from coordinate 12,806,554 downwards.
AAGTTGCGCAAATGCAATTTTCAAACAGTGAGGCAGCGGTGATAAACTGCCTCAAATGCAGCCTTTGTTAAAAGAATGATTTTTTGCATGTTCCTTTTCCCTTTTTTTTTTTTTGTTCTTTAATAAAAAAAAGTAAAATTTACCTACATAGCCCACAATTCTTATGCTTTTACAAATCTGACTTTCTAAAGTTTGCTATTTACATTTGTAACACTTTGATGAGCCTGAAACTATGTATTAACAGTGTATTTTTTATGGAACATTAAGGGTTTGGTATTATGCATGTCAACATGAAAGTTTAGCTGTTAGATATGTAAATAAATAAGAATGGTGTGTTGTGTATATAAATAACCCTAAAAAAATAGCAAATAAAAGGCTGTCTTTGTAACAACCCTGGAAATGAATTAAATGGTGTTTTATACAATTGTTTGCCATGTGCTGTCTTTTGCTGCAGGACTGCTGCAGTTGAAGGAAGATGGGCGGCAGGAGTTACAGAGTTCTTTTTCTTCTTTATTTCTGGGTCTTGTCTGATGTAGAAAAAGAAATAATATTTGCTCTTGTTTTTGTTTGTATTCTGAGTTCTAAATTAGGAATAAATAAATATTTCAATGTTGATGCTTCAGAGCTGTAGATATCGTAGAAGGGAATATATTTTTGTTAGCACACGGCAGAGAAAAATATTGAAAAAGTTGTCTTTTTTTTTTCTGAATATTGAGCTTCAGAGCTACAAAATAAAAGAGAGATACTTCTAACAGTAGGGATGATGTGTGGTGAGAGATGGATTAGGAATGATTGATCTTCATGAGGTTAAGTCTATTGAATTTGAAAATGTATTCTTTTATTTTTTCACAGAAAAATGTTTTCTAGTTTATGTAGTTTTTGTAAGAAAATTGGGTTTAGTTGTTATGAAGCTTGAAAATTTTCTCGGGCTTAGATTTCATTTTGGAGTTTTTTGTGGCTAAATGATGAAATGAGATGGTTGAAAAATCAAGATGTTCAGAACGCTAAAGATATGAATTTTTAATAAGATTAAGTTTGAAGTTTCTCACACTCTTTGGTGATTTAACTAAGATGGTTGTGGGATGAGTAGATGAGGTAAAGAGGGATGGAGTACAACTTTCTTCACCATCTTGTACTCCTTCCCGTAGTGCTAAAAAAAAGGAGAAGAATAGATAAATGTTGTTTTGTAGGTTGTATTGTACGTAGTGTATTGAGACTTGTCATTTGAAAATATATTATCATAGATGTTAAGTGACTCGTAAATAGGAATTGAAAGTGATGGGTTAGAATCTTCTTTTTACCTGCATGTTGTCAACTTCAAAAGGTTGATAAAGGATCTTGATGGTGAAGCTTGAGAAGTGTAGGCGAGCTCAACGAATAGGCTCTGCGAGTATTTGTGAGCTTGGTGGAGGAGCTTGGTAGGTTCAAGTGAACTCGGCAGAGGAGCTCGCCAATTCATTAGATCTTTTTAAGAGAAAGTTCTTGTGGTCATCACTTTAATGAATTTGGTTGTTGAGTATGGTCCGTAAAAGAAAAGTGGGCTTCAAGTTCACGAGGAGAAGACCAAATCAAATAGGCCCAAAAAGCCCCCTTTATAGAGGAGATTCATTGATAGTTGAAAAAAAGTCACTTTTAGATGTGCAATACAAGTAAAAGTTTTGTTAAAATTTTAAATTTAAAAATATAGTAATTGTAATTGTGTTGGATTTATTGATGCAATAGCTCATAATAATAATGAAGCTAATAAAGTGACTTGGCTGGTTTTCAACCCTATGATAGAGTTGGAGAGTGTTAATCCTAAAATACATAATGTGGTTTTAACACTAAAGGTTTCAAAGTACTGATAAAAAATTGAGTAATTATTAAAAAAAAATTTATTTAATTTCTGAAAAAATAATACAATAATGGACATGGTTATATGTGGGAGATCTAAATAATTCATGATAATTTAGCTCCTTACAGTAGCACTCAATCTCCCGGACTTTTCATAATAAGATGAGAATTCAAGCAAATATGTGATTACTTGAATTTGCAAGACCAACCAAGGTTTACAATTTATTTACTAATTTGTCATCAATAAATTTCCAAAATTGGCATGAATCATAAAGCATGACACAAATCATGATGCACCTTTTTGAGTAAGAAACGTTCAAATTTCAATTAAGAGTCATCTAGAGCTCTAATTTTGACAAACTAAAGTCAAACTGACTGGCTCGATGATACAAACTTGATCTATTCCAAGTCAAATCAAGCTTAGATCAAGCCATAAACCACTCTTGGAAGCTTTTTAAACGCATTTGGAAGGTCAAATAGATACCAAATTCGGTGAGCTCATAGTCAAATCGAGCGTCTTGGCAAGACATCATTAAAGTCATCAAATGTCTATCAAACAGTGTTCAATATAGAGGGAACCTCTCCAGACTATCTGATCAAAGTAGTTCATATTCATGCATTAATTGCACCTATAACACTATAAATAGAGTCTCACCCACTCATGAGGTGGAGCTTAAGACTTGAGGAAGAGCTTGAAGCTTTGAAAAGGAGCTAAAGTCTAGCATCACTTCTGTAGCACAGACCACCGTCGACCACAGCTGACCATCGTCGACCATCACCTACTGGTCACCACCGATCACTATCGGTCGCCGTCTGTTCCTTACAACAAATTTATCTCCATGTCAAAGTTGTAACTTGGAATACCTTCTAACTTTTTTCCGCCTGTAGAGAAGTTGTTGCAACTGCAATCATCATTTTATAGTAAAATTTTTCAGCTGAGCCAGACCATGTGGTTTTTCTCTTTACAAGTTTTTCATGTAAAATCTTCTGATTTTTCTCTCTTTTGAGTGTGTGTTGAATTCTCATGCAAAGCTAAGAAGATAATTCATTAATCTACTATCATGAATCTCCTAACACGCATCATTTTAGCACTGTCTATTGAAATAGAGCATTCTCACCACCAAAGTACTTGTGAGACTTGCTGCATGACCACCAGGCGTAACACTCGCAACAATGAGGCATCTCACTTCAAAACCCATCATTCTGGAAGGAAGTCACAGATCCAAGGGTGTCAGGCCTCTGCATCCTCCCACTCTGGAAGGCATCATCGATTCCATTAACGAAGATGTCTCAGGTCCTTTTATGGAAGACCGAGTACTAAAGCAGGAGGCATCTCAACTCGAGATTTAACAGCTCCTACGCTGTGAGCAGCAACTACGACCCAATGGAACTTACTTACCATCAATTCAACATTTAACAAGAAATACTCCCTCACTGGGTTCTCTCCCAATGATAAAATCATTCCCCTCCCAAGACAGGACACTGATCTCCTCAACATTATAAGTTCCACTCATCCGTCTCATGTAGCTCGCCTGGCACTGCTCCATCTTCTTGTCTCTTCTACTGATATCATATGTGATGAGACAACACATGCTTTGGGAAGAGTCCACTCTAGATAAAAGGGATCACTTCCATGCTTGCCACAACTTACAAGAATCCTCTCCTTTAGCTGATGTGGTTCTCCAACACCCTATTCTAACTGGCTTCAAACTCCTAAATATTGATGCCTACGAAAGGGTAACAGACCCATACAAGCATATCGACCAATATCGAACTATCATGCACATCCACCATGCATCTGATGCGCTTCTCTGTCAAATGTTCCCCGCGACTCTCAAGGGGCAAGCTCACACATGGTTCTACTTCCTCTCAGGGGGCGCCGTAAATACTTCAATGAGATTGTCAGACTATTCGTAGAGCAGTTCATAGAAAATAGAAAGATCATCAAAGATTCATCCTCTTTATCAATTGTTCACCGGAATGAGTGTAATCCCTAAAGGAATACTTCCACGGGTTCTCCATTAAGGCTTGCCAGATTCCAAGAGTAGATCCAGAGTTATTGAAAGGAGTCTTCCTTGGAGAGCTTTGCTCAGAACCTTTCTACTCATCACTAATGTAGGAGATGGTTCAACTTACACAGATCTTGTACATCGTGTGAAGCTTAAATCTCTGCATGCGAGGCCGTTAGTGCACACAAGCAACAATTTGAGTGATTGGGAAGCAAACACAAGAATATAACGAGGTGACCGATCAAATCTCATAACGAAAATAATTCGAATCACGGGGGAATCGTCAGCCTCAATCAAGAAAATTATACACGCCATGTAACACATCACGTATCAATATCTTAATAGCCATCAAAGATGGAGAAGTCGTCAGGTGTCCAAGGTCATTAAGAAATTTTGAGGGTGGGACCAGTCTCAATATTGTCATTTCCACCGTGCCAAAGGGAAATTATTTTCAATTTAAGAAAGAAATTAAATGTTAGATATGTCAATGTCATCTAGGTCGCTACTTACAAGAATAAGGTGAGAAGAACCAAAAGAAAATCGTCGGGATTATCAAATAAGAAGTATAACTCTAAATTATCTTATAAACACCTACTTTCATTCCAGCAAAATTTTCATATTGTTTTAAACTGTCGTTTAGTAAAATTTTCTTATTTTCTCACGAAATATTTTTATGTAGAAAGTCCCATTAAGAGAAAACGGCAGAAAAGATCTCCACCATGCTCTTGAAAGTCGAGCCCATGAGATCATGCTTAATGGCCAGATCTGGTACCCCTCGAAGTTGAGTCAAGAGTCAAAACTCAATAAGAAGTTACCACGCCCCTAGAAATTGAGCCCAAGAGGTAAGACTCAATTGGAGGATATGGTACTCCTAGAAGTCGAATTCAGGAGGCAAGACTCGATGAAAAGCTGTTATTCCCTTGGAAGTCAAGCCTAAGAGGCAAGACTCGATGGGAAGATACTACACACCTAGAAGTCGAGCCCAATTGGCAAAATTTGATTGGAAGTTATTATGCTCCTAGAAGTCAAGCCTAAGAGGTAAGAATCAATGGAAAGATATGGTAGCCTTAAAAGTTAAGCCTAAAAGGAAAGACTCGATAGAATTCTATCATGCCCTTGAAAATCGAGCCCAAGAGGCAAGACTCGATGAAAAGATGAATATTCTAGAAAGTCTAGCCTAGGAGGCAAGACTCGATGAAAATCTACCATTCCCCTTGAAGATGAGCTCAAGAGGCAAGTAACGATGCGAAGCAAATAGTGAACATGATCCTCACTAGAAAAACTACACGAGAGCAAGTGGTTGACAGGGTCTCCGCTCAAAGATCTCTGAAGCTACAAATCATAGAAGACGCAGCTACATCAAAGACCTCAGAATGCTACATGCTTTAAAAGGTACATGTGCATCAAAGACTACAGAATGTCACAAGCTTTGGGAGACATAGGTACTTCAAAGGCCTCAAAAAACTACGAGCCTCAAAAGGCACGACTTATTTCAAACTTCTAGAAGGCATAAGCCTAAGAAGACAGAAGCCTCAAAAGATACAGCCGCAAGAGGGCGGGCAGAAGCCTCAGAAGGCACGAACCTTAAAAGATAAGCGGTGCAAAAGAAGATCTGATTGATAGCCTACTACACAGTTTAGGGACGACTTTTCTCTGCCCATATTTTAAAAAAGATCTCGTTGGTCGCCTGCTACGCAGGATTGAGATGACTTTCTTCAGCGCCGCAACAAGAAGGAGGTTCCCGTTGATCTTCTATTACACAGAGGATTTCGTTGCTCGTTTGCTACGCAAGATGGAGATGACTTTCTTTTACGTCACAACATGAAAAATGATCTCGTTGATCGTCAGCTACGTAGGTCAATGACAACTTTCTTCTTACGAGTAATCTCGAATTACTGACTAGGCATAGCTGCCACTTCCATCGTCATTTCCTTTGCCTATTTATAGGTTAAAAAATTATTCGTCTTATTTGCTAAAAATTAATGCAATTCATTAAAATAGTAATTAAAAAAAAAGTAAATTCCACCTAAATTTTTTTTGGCATTTGGTCTTCCGTCTTCTAGCCCATAGTCAACACCTTCCAAGTAAATAAAACAAAATGAAAAAAAGAACTGTTTTGCATTAAATAAATAAATAATAATAAATTATAGCATTAAATAAATAAATAATTTTCTATTATTAAAAAAAACTGTATTCTATTTAAAAAAAAACTGCAATCTATTAAAAAAAAAATTACCTCAGGAAGAGCAAACATGATTACGCGAATTATATGGAGTTTAATGAATTTTATTTACAAACTTTTCAAATTCTCATAAAAGGTTGAAATTTTACTTTTAAGACGTGGAATTTGATCGGACTCATATACATCAATTATTTACAGACTTTTCAGATTCCCATCATTCGAAACTTGCTTCTCACACGCAGTTAATAGTGACCATATATATATATATTGTCATACATAAAAATATATAGACCCCAAATCTTAATATTTTTGCTCGATAATTATGGGGGCAACTGATACACCGTTAATAAATTTCAAATATTTAGCATGAATCTCAAAGTATGACACAGATTTCAATGCAGATTTCTGAGACAAAAACATTAAAACTTCAATTAAGAGTCATTCAAAACTTCGATTTAATCAAACTTACTGACTCAGTGACGCGGACTCAATGATACAAAAATTAATCTAATTCAAGTCAAATCAAACTCAGATCAAGTCATTAAACTATTTTTAAAGTTTTTTTTTGATAAATTTGGAAGGCCAAATAGATATCGAATCTAGCAAGTTCATAGTCAAGTCGAGCGTCTCGACAAGACGAATCCAACGAGCCCAATATATCTTAATTCTAACATTGTTAAGGTCTTCAAATGTCCATTAAAAGCCGTCTAATAGAGGGATTCTTTCTATACCATCTAATCAAAGTGGTTCACATTCATGCATTAATTGCACCTCGAACTCTATAAATAGAGACTTGAGGAAGAGCTTGAAACTTTAAGAAAGAGCTAAAGTCCAACATTACGTCTGTCGTCGTCGACCAGTACAACCGACCGCAATCATCCACCACCTGTAAGCCACCGCCGATTGCTATCAGTCGTCACTTGTTCATTGCAACAAATTTATCTGAGTTTCGACGTTGTAACTTTGGAGACCTTCTAACTCTTTTTCCCACCTTTGAGAGAAGTGATTACAACTGTAATCATCATTACATAGTGGAACTCTTCAACTGCGCTAGAGCCAGTGGTCTTTCACTTCACGGGTTTTTCACATAAAAACTTCTGATGTCACTACTAGTTGTTTTCTTTCTTCCGAGTGTGTGTTGAATTCTCATGCAACATAAGACGGTAACTCATTCTTCTACCGTCGCGAATCTTATAAAAACTTTTGATGCCACTACTAGTTGTTTAGAATATATTGCTTTTGTGCTTCATGCAAATATCACTCTTTTTAAACTTGGAGCCCTTATAAGAAAAAGGGGCATTTGTAGGGCTGTAAAAGAGACGAACACGAGCTGGCTTCGTGTTCGGCTCCTTTATATTTCGAGCTCAAAGAGAGTGTTCGTGTTCGGCTTGTTTGCTTAGCGAGCCGAACACGAGCTGTTCACGAACAAAGAGTCATCTTGACAACCCTAATCACATAATCATAAGATGTTATGGCAATATACAAAGATTGTTGTTTATATTAAACGTCATTTGAATCTAATTTAATAATTTTTATTCTATTTTATTAATTAATATTTTAAATTGATTATAAATGTTTGTTGCCTTGTAGTCAATTAATCTTTTAAAAAATACTACTCATCAATATATATTTATATATATATATATATATATATATATATATATATATATATATATATATATATATATATATATATATAATTGATGAATATTATTTCAAGCCAAAACGAGCCGAACACGAACGAGACAAATCTTTGTTCGTGTTCGGCTCGTTAACTTAATGAACGAGCTGAGCACGAGCTTCTAAACGAGCCGAACACGAGCTATTCGCGAACAACGAGCCATTTTTACAGTCGAGAGGCATTTGCATACATTCCACTCAATTCTTATGTATTTATATATCTAATATTCTAATTTTATTTTTACATTTATATCATGCAAATCTTTCATATCACGTTGAAAATATCTCTATTTTAACTTTAAAATAAATAATTCCTTACTGATGCGCCAAACTGATGCGTGCTGGAAAATTCGCGGCGATAGAGTAATGGATTATTGTCTTAGCGTTGCACGAGATTTCAGCACACAATCAGGTGAAAGATAAACAACCAGTAATGACACCAAAAGTTTTTACGTGGAAAATCCGTAAAGGAAAAAACCACGGGGCTCTGGCCGATTGCGAAAATCCACTATTGATTGATGATTACAGAAATCCCTTGTCCCACAGACGGGAAATGATAATTATATTCTTCAGATTACAGTGTTAATTGACAGCGTCTAGTTGGTGGTGTTTGACGATGATTGATGAAGGTCGACGAAGGTCAGCGATAGTCGACGACGGTAGGCGGTGGTCGACGGTGACGGAGGTTGACGGTGACAGAGGTCAAAGAGGTCGGAGGTCGACGGCGGTTGAGGGTGGTCGACAACGGTCGGCGGCGGTCGGCGGTGGTCGACGGCGGTCGGCGGTGGTCGACGGCGGTCGGCGGTGGTCGACGGCGGTCGGCGGTGGTCGACGGCGGTCGGCGGTGGTGCTAAGCTGCAGCTTCTTGTCAAGGCCTCAGGCTCTATCTCTCTAGGCCTTCTCATCTACCGGGTTCATCCTTATTTGATTGTACCCTGATGTCGGCATATTTTTAGGTTGTGTGTTTTATTTTGAAAAGAGAGTCGCCTACAAAAATTGTCGGCGAATTTTAATTTAATTTAAATAAATAATTTGAAAAGTAGTATTTGATTTTGAAAATAATTTTAAATTTGAAAATTTTAAGATATGAAATCAAACCGATCTCACATCCCGAATAGTTTATATAAACGAGCGCCGCACCACAAACCGTGTATCTATCCCGAAGAATAGACACACTCGCTTGATAATGGGGCTCGATTAAATAAACTAGAAAGGTTTGTGACATCCGTTTGGTCCGCGAACCAATTTTATAAGCCGACAAATTCCATCGCTTAATATGAAACTATTAAACGAGGTTTATATTACACAGGTTCTTAAAGTTCTCTATAAGGGCAAGCCCCTATAGTTAATTACATCTTAAGTGATGGGAATCACCTAAGAAAACTCTCGATAATAATCAATAATTCGCTCTCGAGAATTTCAAAGTTTAAGTTTTCGAGGGGTTGAATTTTGGAATTTCAATAGGGAATGGATCAAATTTGGAACATTTTTATTTTGGGAATTCAAAGGAAGAAAAGTAGGAGAGATCACGGATTCGAAGCGGACTTCGGTAATCTCCGATTATCCTATTGTTTGGCTTGGATTTAGGAAAGTCCTAATGTTTATTTAATGTTTTAATCTTGCCGATTTAGTTAATTAGGGCTTATATTTATATGATAGAATCATACAAATTGCACAGAAGATATGAGGGTTTATGTCGTACGGACGACTACCTCGGAATCCTAAGACCGGTTAGGGCTTAATTTGCAATGCAAATGCACAACGGAGAGTTGAGGATTTATGTTGCACTAGGCAAACTACCTCGAAGTCCTATGGCTTTGTTATTTAATTCTAAGAAAGTTTTGCTGAAGTAGGTTCGAGTTTTGCTTGACGACGATGGCCGTGCTTGCCCACCATGCTCCGAGCTCCTTGTTGTTGCAGAGGTTTAGTTTTAGAAATCATAAATCAAGAGATGAGAGAAGTGTTCTGGTTTAGAGAAGTCTTAATTTCCAAGTGTTTTTTGTGTTTTAATTAAAACAAATCTTAAAGTTGATTATAACGACACCGGTTAAGATCCCACGGTTCCATCCTTCCGGCACCATTATTTTTATCGGATTCACTTAGTCCAGATGAATTTGCTAAACTCAACCGAATGAGTTCCACACTTTCATTTAGACCGTGGGAAATCCCGTTAGCAACACGTAGGTTACATCATCCGAGGTATTCCCGATCATCCAACAAGACGTTTTAATTTAGTTGTAATTGTAGTTTTGTGTTCGTTTGTGATTAAATTTTGAGTTGTCTTATATTTTGAAATGTTGTGGAGGTGAATTTTATCTTGTAGTGTCTTTTATTTTAATTTTGGGTTTCGAGTTTTGGTTTACGTCCTAAAGGTGTCGGTTTTCATGCAATCGTTGTTTATCATGCAAGAAAAATAAAGTGCATTTGCAATAAAATAAAGCTCGCAATAAAATAAAAGCGTACCTGGAGGGTCTTCCCGTCATCCCAAGTCGCACTTAAAACACGGTTAGAATATTTAAGCAAGTTCCTAGGTAAAGCTAAGGGAAAGGTTTATGGTTTTCTACCAAATTCCTAATCCTATAGTTAGTCGTTTCCTATGACGTCTAGGTTCTTTGTGTTTTTGGTTTGAAGACGATTTTCTTCATGAAGAACAATTAAGTTCGATTGTTCTTGGAAATATCCTATCATATTGAGGAAGTGCTTAAGAAGAATCTTAAACATCTTTTCGATATTTCTAGGATTGTTTCAAGTCCAAATGAATTTAATTGTGTAAATGAATCGATCGTCCGAGGTTTTCAAGTTTTGTTAACTTGCTCGATGTAACTGGGACATTTGAATGTCCTATAAGTGAAGTAATATTTCATTTTAATGTTCATTTAGGAGTTATGATAACTAAAGCTCCTAAAGGCAAAATGATATTTAATGATTTGTGATTGAAATTTAAGTTCAAATTAATGATTTAAGTTTGGAATAGTGTTCGAGTTATTTTAGATTTATTTCTTCATGTCTTAAGTGAGGTTATTTAATTTAACTTAATTTAATTTAATTTAATTTATTTTAATTTAATTTATTTAATTTAATTTGATTTGATTTAATTTAATTCAATTTAATTTATTTGATTTAATTTCTTAATTTAATTTAATTTAATTTTAATTTAATTTAATTTTAATTTAATTTAATTTAATTTAATTTAATTTAATTTAATTTAATTTAATTTTAATTTAATTTTATTTATTTAATTTAATTTAATGTATTTAATTCATTTAATTTAATTTAATTTGTTTATTTAATTTAATTTAATTTTAATTTAATTTAATTCAACTTTTAATCTTAATTTAATTTAATTTAATTGAAAATTTTTGAAAGAGTTTAATGATTTAATTTTAGTTTAATGATTAAGTCTTTTAATATTTTAAATTTGAGTTATCATTTTAATTAAGAGTTGAGTATTAATGAGATGATTAATTTAGGGATTTTTAAATTAAAGAATAAATCTCTTCCTAATAATATCCCTATTTTAATAATTCCAAATTTATTATTCTTCCGAATTCAATTAATTATTTAATTAAAGTTTAATCATTTTAAATTGCTTAATGGGTTTCTACCCTTTGATTATTTAGTTTCAATCATCCAAATCAGATTAGGATCAACTATTTTACTTGTTAATTTTTTATTAAACCTAAAGTCTTAATTAAGGATTAAAATTTTAATTACCATTTTGCCCTTTAAGCCTAATAATTTCATAACTCACTAAATTGAACTCAAATGAACTTGAAATTTTTATGTGACTTCACTCATATGTCAACAAAGACATGAGAGGAGAAAATGTGATTTTTCTGCATTTAATTTATTTATATAATTATTTTTTGTAGAAAAGAGAAATTTCCAAGGAAAATTCAATGATATGACCAAGGGAAAGTTTCTGTCCTTAAGAAAATTAGGGGACATTCCTAATGACCAGAGGACCACTTGGACCAAATTTTGTAATTTTTTGAATTATATTTTATTTATTAGAATTATTTTAAGTTCTGGAGTATTAATTAATTTAAAAATAAAATAAATGTTGAAAAATAGATTTTATAATTTTTAAAATTCTCTCTGATATCAAAGATTCCAGAGAACCAAACTTTACAATTTTCTGATTTTTTTTTGATTTATTATAATTATTTTGGTGAAAATGCTAGAAAATACATTTTTTAATTTTAAAATTATCCTAGAGCTTTAAAAATTAATATCTCACTAAATAAACCTAGGAAAAATATGGGACTTGTTCCTAAGTGATTAAAATTCAAAATATGACATTTTGGTGAATTTTATTATTTTTGTGATTTTTATTATTTTTTAATTATTAAAAATATTAAAATAATATTAAAAATCAACTTTTTTAGAAAATTGAAATTTTAATTTTCCTGAACTCCCCTGATATCAGAGAGACTCCAAAACCAATTTGGTGAATTTTTGAAAGATATTTTGAAAGTTATGAATTTTTAAAGTTTAAAATGGCTAAGTGGCTTAATTACCTCAATTAGTGGGGCTAACCAAGTCCAATTGACCTCAAATTTTTATGATGGGTTCCTCTGATCCTAAAGGTCAGTGGAGAATTGATTTCAAGTCAATTTGATCTATGGTTAACTCTAATTAATTAGAAACCTATTTTGGGTGTTTAAGCCAATTAGGGTTAATCTAAGTGAATTAACTCAAATCCTATTTTTCCTAGGGTTCTCTGGTTATAAGGAACATCACCAAATTTTCCTAGAATTTATTTCACAACATGCTAATTTTTGAAATTAAAATACTTAAAACAACAACATGCATTTGAAAAATCAATAACTTTTCACAGAGATGGCCTACGACCTTGGAAAATTCAGGGAATGTCCCTAAGTTCAGAGGCTTCAAAAGCCCTATAGTCTCATGCCATGGTGAATTGTATACATACATGGAGAATTAAAACAATGCAGGGAGTAAATAATTAATTAAAAATAAAATACTTGGACAAAATTAATTAATTTCTTTTCCACATTATTCTCCTCTCGTTCACTGAGCAAGGGGGTATTTTTATTTTATTTTTGTGATTTTTCTACACAAAGATATGGATTTTTAAAGTTACGGGAATTAAATAAATAGAAAATATTCCTATTTATCTACTTAAGTGACGCGGCGCCGGCGCATCCTCGGCATCTCCGAACTCACACGCGTCGCGCTCCCATTCGACGCCGCCATCCGAGTCGGCGGCCGGGCCCCGCGGTTCTCGTACCGTCTCCCGGTCCGACGCCATCCGAGCCGTCCATCCGCGCGTGTATTAAATGGACGGCATCCGTTCATCGTCCATGACGCGGTGTGATCCCGTGACCGTCCACACTCCAACCCTAAGAACTCACTCGATTCTCGATGGATTTTCGTGTTCTTATGCTCCATGGATTCGTCTTGAAGAGACGAACACATCCATACGGTAAACATGCATTGAAATTAAGGCATTTGAAATGGAGAATCTCCGAAGCTCGGGATGAAGAATTAGCTCATACCTTTGCTCGGAGAAGTGAAGCTTCGATGCGAGAGTTGTTGCACCTTCGATTGGATCTCGGCAAGCTCCGGATGAAGTCTCCTGGTCGCAGTGAATTGTGCTAGGTTGAACTTCGACCACGGTCGATCACAAAGCTTGGAGTCCGGAGCAACCGGGTGGCACTGGAGATGGGGCTTTTGCTTGGTGGACACCTTCCCTTGGTGCGGTGCGGGTGTAGGACCAATCAATTTGGGGATTGGCTCACCTGTGGAGAAGTGTCCTGGTTTTGGGTGAAATTTCGACTACGAAATTGAGCTCGCGGAGAAGAAATGGCGGGGGATCTCACCTGGGGATCAAGTGCTCTGTGTGTGGGGAGGAGTCTGGAACAATTTTGGCAGAGTTTCAGTAAGGTCTGGTTCAGCACCTCTCATGGCCGAGAAGGTGAGGGGTTTAAATAGGAGATGTTGGAGGGCCTCCCAGGGGGAGTTGAGGGCTGGGATCAGCTGCTCTGGTGAGGAGAAGAACAGCCATGGTGGCCATTTGGAGTGGGGCAGCTCAGCAGGATAGAATTTCAAAGCTTGGCTTCTCCCAAGGTTTCGGGCATGGTGTTTTCCGGCGGCCGGGTGGCCGGCCGGCCGGCATGGGTCACCCTCGAGGTCGGGTGGGTCGGGGCTGGGACTTGGTGCAATCGATTGGCAAATGCCATGTGTAAAAGGCTTGGATTAGAATGGAATGGGAGAGAGCTTATTTTGGCTCAAATTGGTCAACCCCTCCACTTGGGCTAGGTGCACCACCCAAGGCTTGGTTTTGGCTGAGGGAAAAGTGATTTGGCTCGGCATAATCGGTAGGGTCAAGTCACCATCCAAGCACGATTAGGCATAAGCATGGTTAAGGGGAATCATGGGAGTGGTTAATCACCTTTAGGAATTAAGGAAAGAGCCTCCTCCTTTTGCTCAAAATGGCATGGTGACATGTAAAGAGGCTCTCATGGCTTGCATATGGCTTGTGCATGGCTCCATGGCTCCATTTGGCTTGGGAAAAGGTTGGGTCGATTTCATAAAAATGGGTTTTAAGAATTTTGGATATTTTGGTGTGAATTTGTATGGGGCTTGATTTGGAATTGTTTGATGATGGAATTATAACTTAGGGAATGGCTTTGATTAAATGGATGGCAAATGGAAATGTCATGTGGGCTTTAGGGCCAAATTTGGGCTTTTATATTTGGTGGAAATGGGCTTTTAGGGAGGTTTAGGGAAGTGGGCTTTTAAATTTAAAATGGATTTTGGGATGAAATTTTGGTAAAGGCTTGGGCCAAATAATTGTTGAGTTTGGTTTAGGGATGCTTCATGAGTGGTTTGAAACAAGTTTGAGGTGATTTGGGTTTGAATTGGTTTGAATTTGGGTTTAATTGGTAAGTGGGCTAAGGTGGGTCGAATTGGGCTTGCTTGGGCCAATGTTGGGCTAGAGTTGAAATTGATGTAAAATTAATGTTGGGAAATGTTTATGGGAGTGTTTCAAAGAGGTTTTGGCTTTGGTTAGGTTTTGATTTTGGGGATTTGGGCTCATTTGGGCTAGATTTGGGTTTAGGTCAAAAATGGGCCTTTTAGCTTTGGGTTGAATTTGAGTGGGGTTTGGATCAAAATTTTGGGCAAATCATGTTAGTGTTTTGTTTATGGGGATGTTAAGGAAGGTTTGGAAAAGATTTGGGGTTAATTGGAGTTGAATTGGGTGAGTTTGGGTTAGGTTTGGGTCATAGGTCCAAATTTGGCTTTAAGGCCAAAAGTGAAATTGGATCCCAATGCCAATCAAATTGGGCTTGTATTTGGTCTAGATTGGTGTTGGGGATGTTGAATTGAAGTTTAGAATTGAATTGGACCAAAATTGGGGTCAATTGGGTAGATTTGGTTTGACATTGGGTTTACTTTGGGTTAAAATGGGTCGAATTGGGGGTTTTGATAAAAGTGAGGTAAATTGACAAAATTGGCCCATGGTGTAGTTGAATAAAATGAAATTGGGAATATTTGGGATTTTCTGGAATTTTCTGGGAATTTTCTGAATTTTTGGATTTTTGGGTCAAAAGGGGTATTTTGGGTATTTGGAAGGTATTGGGGGGTATTTTTGGAATTTTTGGTATTTTTGGATATGGATGATCATTTTGAGTGATGTGGAAATGTTTGGGATTGATTTTGGAGAATTTTGGGTAATTTGGAAATTTTTGAGAAATTTGGGTAGTTTCAAGGGCATTTGGTAGGGTTGGTGGGTGTAGGGTCCCGATGGTCAAAAATTGAAAATTTGGAAAATTGAAGATTGGGTGGATGTAAGTGAAATGAAATCATTTTTGTTGAGCCATGAAGCCATATCAAGCCCACATGAGCCATGAAGGGACTCATTTGAGGCACTCACTATGTTGTTCCTAACCCTCTTAGCCGAGGGCTTAGGGGTTAAGGACCATCCATGTGAATCACCTACATGAGTCGGGAAGTCAAGTTAGGTATAGGTGTGGTTTAGGAGGTGTGTGAAAGTGTAGTGCATAAGTGTAGTGTGTGTGTAAGTCGGCCCTTTCACCGGACAGGCCACGCTGGGGCGGTCCTGAGGCCAAAGAGTCCTATAGGAACTCATCCTCTAAACTTCCACACTTGATTTCAACCCTCTAGGTGATTAGGGGTCTATAGTCGAATTTGTGGAGTTTGCGGGGAGTTTAGAAGTGGTTTGAAATTCTAGGTGGTGGGTCTCGATTCTAGTCCTCTAAGATAGTCGAAGGAAAAGCCTAAGGCTAGATCCTAAGTACTAAAGAGAAGAAGAGAAGACCTCATCAAAAATGAGGTCAACAAATGGACCCCCAATAGGTGTGGTGAGTCGACGGAGCACACCGCACGTATTGGTGTTGACCGAAGCGATCAACAAAACCAACACGGATGTCCAAGTAACAAACTTAGGACGAAGTAGAAGAGCTTCGGCGGGGAGTGTCAAGTATATCTGCGGGACGGGAGATTCTTGAACTCTCGGCAGGGAAAGGAAAAGGAGGTGAATCCCAAATCACATGATCTGGGAGAATTTCGATTTAGATTTTATTTTGTTTCATGTTCAAGTCATGATGTTGTGAGTTTAGATTTCAATTTGGAGTTTTAATTTAGATTGAAGTTTTGCCAAGATTAATTTTGAAGGGATCTGATTTGAAATGAAAATTGGAATTTTTTTTTTTGAAGTTTTAGATGTAACATCTTCAACCCCAAAAGAAGATCGAATCGATTGGATTGAGTCATTGCAATGAGGAAAGACCTCAGAATAATGCGGTATTGGATGTAAAATTCGTAACCTCAAGAGTTTGATTTGATGTATTTCGGTGCGATAGGAAAAGAATCCTAAAGCGATGCGGTCTTGGATGTAAAATCCTCGACCCAAGAGTTTGAATTTGATGTATTTCGGTGCGATAGGAAAAAAATCCTAAAGCGAGTGCGGTCTTGGATGTAAAATCCTCGACCCAAAAGTTTGAATTTGATGTATTTCGGTGCGATAGGAAGAGAATCCTAAAGCGAGTGCGAGTCTTGGATGTAAAATCCTCGACCCAAGAGTTTGAATTTGATGTATTTCGGTGCGATAGGAAGAGAATCCTAAAGCGATGCGGTCTTGGATGTAAAATCCTCGACCCAAAAGTTTGAATTTGATGTATTTCGGTGCGGTAGGAAAAGAATCCTAAAGCGAGTGCGGTCTTGGATGTAAAATCCTCGACCCAAGAGTTTGAATTTGATGTATTTCGGTGCGATAGGAAAAGAATCCTAAAGCGAGTGCGGTCTTGGATGTAAAATCCTCGACCCAAAAGTTTGAATTTGATGTATTTCGGTGCGATAGGAAGAGAATCCTAAAGCAGTGCAGTCTTGGATGTAAAATCCTCGACCCAAGAGTTTGAATTTGATGTGAGATCTGGAAAGATCGAATTTGAGATTTGATAGAGATTTGGAATCTGGAAAGATTGAATTTGAATTTTGATATTTGAAATGATGAGTTTGAACTCAGTTGAAATTTGATTTAAGATTTGATTTGAAATTTGGAAGATGAAATTTGAAGTTTGATCGAGATTGGATTCGAAATTTGATTGAGAATTTGATTTAACATTCTTGTTGATTTTGTTTATCCTTTAATGATTCAAATTTTATTTTGTTATTTATTTAATGTTCATGTGAATTTGGTGTTTGTCATTTTTTTTAGATCCTCTTTTTTTTAACGAAAGTTTTCTTCGTTCTTTTTTTCTTTTCTGTTCTTTGTTCGAAGTTCATTTAACTTTAACGGCGTTTCCCAATCAATTTGCACAAAAGAGGTGAAGGCCAAAAATGTGACATAGTCACTTTCATTTCCAATCATGCGAAGATACATCGTACAACTTGATCTGGAATATATTTCATACAATCCATGTAGACTCAAAACGGATCGTGTATGATCTTTGTTGATCCATCTAAAGAAGCATCTGTCAAAAGTCCATGTCTGAATAGTGAGATGCATGGTCAATAACATCACCTTCCAAGCCATCCTTGGCAAGGATGCCGTATGGATGTACATTGGAGGTGTGATATTTTCCATGTAACTCACAGCTCGTAAGGTCGGAGGCTCTCTAGCTCCGGGTCACGGCTGGAAATGGTAAGGTATCTTTACGTCGTCCATCCTTCGAACGTAACTCGAAATCCTCTTCATCGGTACTCCGGTATGCAATGCTTGGCGATATCCGCTCCGTTACCCTTCGGTATCATGACGGAACCTACCGGTAGTGGTATCTTCACCGGCCCTCGGAACTCACTCCGGACCTGCTATCCGGAGGTCGGATCCGAACATGATGTTACACTCGCTCGGGAAAGAGACCGTGCGAAAGGCTCGACAAAGTCATGGTGATCAATGTGTGGGGGTATACGGTCACCTCGCTTGTAGATATTGATGATGCGGCTATTGGGTATGCGATCTGTCGCAGTACCCTCCATGTTATCAATCTTTTTACCATTCTCTTGATGACTAATGGCATCGGGTCCACTTGCCCATGACGGAGTATTCCCGGCGGGTTTCCCTTCTCGTCCTCGGCAAAGTTGTAACGGCATCCACATTGTATTGTGATTCTTCCTTTCCACGGCATCCATCTCCGGGGCTACGAGTATGTGTTTTCCCTTAGGCGGCTCCGCTCGGCCCAGTCTTTTCAAATCCCGGATGCAATCCACGATTTGCTGCTCGCTCATACTACGAGAATACGTCCGTATGTAATTCGAGGCCCTCCAGGTATATTGATTCTTCTCGCCTCTAATCCTTTCAAAGTATTCAAAGGTTTTCTTTTCAACATTTTGCATTCTCTCCAGCTCGTATTCCGGAATGATCGCGGA
Source organism: Papilionanthe hookeriana x Papilionanthe teres (assembly GCA_022702705.1). Lineage (NCBI taxonomy): Eukaryota > Viridiplantae > Streptophyta > Magnoliopsida > Asparagales > Orchidaceae > Papilionanthe > Papilionanthe hookeriana x Papilionanthe teres. The sequence goes on along the minus strand of CM040435.1, from coordinate 12,787,993 downwards.
TGGCGAGGCCCGGTGACGTATTGTGGGATATAAGGTTCGATCCCTTCACGTTCTCCCGCATACCTCGGCTCCTCGGGGATGATGCCTGTCGGGACATCCCCGGGGTTGCTCCGCAACAAGGTCATGCATCAGCTGGTGGTTCTATCCGGTGGCGTGGTAGCCTTCTTTCTTCCGGTCTTTGTGAGATTTCTCCGGTTCTTTCGTCATCCTAGGAGCTGGCCTCCTTTCTTCGGTTCTTGGTGAACCGGTGTCCTTGAAGTGTATGCATCGACATTAGCAACTGCCTCGTCGTGCTGATCCGCAGCTAGTTTTGTCAACATCTTACGGATACGGCGATTCTTATTTCTTCGTTGCGTTGCTGTGAGAGTAGCTCTCCGAACTTCTTGAATCTCCGTGGACGCGGCGGCGACAAGCTCGCCCTCTGCCGTAGCGACTACGGACTTCATTTTCTTATCTTCTTCGATATTTGTCTTTCTTTTCTTGTTCTTTGGATTGGTGACTTGGGCCACCCACTTTCATTACCGTATGTCCGAGCAATTCTTCTCGGTTAACCGGGACCCGGTCACTTTCCTCGTACTCGTAGGCTCGTCGGTGCGAAATGCGAGTCAATCTCGATTATCGCTCCATCTTTCACCCTCTTTTCATCAAGTGCAAGGCTTACGCCATTCTTAAAGTTCAAGACCAACCGCCCGCTCGACATTTCCCTGCGAAGAGACAAGGAAAAGGATCAGGGGCTGTACTAAGAACAAGAACATCAAGAAAATGTTAATTAAAGACATCTTGTTTTATTATTACTTTTATATTTTCAAACTTAACAGGAATGAAGTGGGATAAGATCGGGTAAGAGATTTTGATTTGGAAAAGAAAACAAGGAAAATTTTATTATCGGGATTTTATTTATTTTGGCACATTTTTGTTATTTTTGGGTTCGGACCCGGTCATAAGTAATCACTTTGCCCGTGCTTCTAGGGATGGAAAGTTCATTCCTTCGAAACATCGGGTAGCGTAATACTTTTTCAAGTATCGTCCATTGATCGGAAGCATATGTCGTTTTCCACGGCAATTCACTAGCCGGTAGGAGCCTCTCGAGTGGATCGCCTCAACTACGAATGGTCCTTCCCGAGTGGGTTCAAATTTTCCTCCTATCTTGCGGTGTGCAAGAATAGGTCTTTTGAGAACGAGAACTAGATCACCAACTTTGAAGGTTCTTGGGCGGACCAGTTTATCATGAGCCTGAATCATCTTAGCTTGGTATAATTCTAAATTCTGTTGCGCTGCAAGTCTTTTCCCTTCCATGCTCTCTAATTCTTCGAGCCGTAATTTGGCGTTTTCTTCTGTTGTGATTTTATTTGCAACTGCAATTCTGAGTGAAGGAAGCTGGACTTCTAAAGGTAACACTGCCTCGGACCCATACACCAGAGCGTAAGGTGTAGCTTGCGTAGGAGTTCGAAGGTTGTCCGATAGCCCATAAGGCTTCTAACAACTTCTCGTGCCAATTTCTCTTATTGTCGTCTAAAGTCTTCTTTAAAATTTGAACGAGAGTTTTATTAAAAGCCTCGCAAGGCCGTTTGCTCTTGGGTAGTAAATTGTTGAATATCGCCGGTCGATTCCGTGTCTCCCGACAAAATTGTTGATTTGTGTGCTTCGAATGCCGACCCATTATCCGAGATGATCTGCGCGGCACCCCGAAGCGGTAGACAACTTGGTTCTTGAAAAATTGTAGCACGTGATGTGCTTTCACTTCTCCGAGTGGAGCTAGCACGCCCACTTGGAAAAGTAATCCGTAGTCGCAAGAATGAAGCGATGTCCTTTTGACGACGGCGGTTCTATTGGACCAACTATATCCGTGCCCCAACATTCGAATGGCCGCGATGCGATTGTCGGATGTAGCACATTTGGAGGTTGGTGTAGAACCACTCCGTGCACTTGGCACTGGTGACGGCTCTTGGCGATTTTCATGCGGTCGGTCATCATCGAGGGCCAGTAGTACCCTAGTCTTTTAATTTTCATTTTCATCTTTGGACCCGACTGGTGAGCGCCACAGAGTCCTGAATGCACCTCCTTAACAATTTCACGGGCTTCGGACCCGCTTAGGCACCTTAGCCACATTTGATCAAAAGACCTTCTGTATAATGTGTTGTTTATTAGTGCGTAGGACAGAGTTCTTTTCTTGATCTGATGGGCTAACGACCTATCCTCTGGTAGTTTTCCTGTTTGTAGGTAATCCATCAATGGCTGTCGCCATTCTTCCGTGTTTTCTGTCACTGCTGCAACTGATCCTTCTTCCTTTTCTGATTTGTGTATCGTGTCTATGTCAAGCTGCGATAGGACCTGACGTCCGTGAACTGACACTTCCACTGATTCATCTTGCAAACAGGCAAATTCCTTTGCGAGACGGGCTAAAGCATCTGCTAAAGCATTTTCTTTTCTGGGAATCTTGTAAATTGTCACATTCGGAATCTGTTCCAACAGCTGTATGGCATACTGGAAGTATTGCTCGAGTCTTGGTTTTAAAATTCCGTATTGTCCGGCGATCCGTTGAATGATTAACCGTGAATCTCCGTAGATGTTGATGTCCGTTATCCCCATTTGAATGGTTAATTCCGGTCCGTTATGAGGGCTTCGTATTCGCTTCGTTGTTTGTACATGGTTACGTCAAGTGGTAGGAGTATCTTAACATCCCCCGCTCCGGTGTTATAAAGATTAGTCCAATTCTCGCCTTTACGGGCACTATCACTTGCGATTCTTCGTCTTTGTGCGCCGAAGATGCTCCGTCGAAATATAATTCCCAACGTCGATCATCGAGGTCTTCTAGATTCATTATTTGTTCATCCGGCGGATCGTCATTGAGAGGAGATTCGCCGGCAAAGGGTGTGCTTGCGAGAAAGTCCGCTAGGGCTTGTCCCTTTACGGCACGAAGAGGCACGAAAGTTATATCAAATTGCAATAATATCATTGACCATCCGGCAAGTCCGCCGGAAAGCGTTGGACGAGTCATCAAGTATTGCAATGGATTAAACTTCGAGATCGAGTTGACCTTATGAGAAAGCATATAATGCTCGAGCTTTTGAGCGGCAAAGATCGGGGCCAAACAATGCTTTTCAATTGCGGGATACCTTATTTCCGTCGGCGATGAACGACGACTTAGGTAATAAAGAGCATTTTCTTTACCCTCATCATTGACACTGGCTAACGGGGCTCGAGAGAGTCGTCTAAAGCCGCGGTATAAAGTATTAGCGGTCTACCCGAGGCCGGGGCTGCTAAGACGGGAGGTGTCATTAAATATTGTTTAATGTCTTCGAAGGCCCTCCGGCATTTCTCTTCCCAAATAAATTTGGCATCCTTTTTAACTAGTGCCGAGAAAGGCCGACACCTACCCGACAAGTTTGAGATAAAGCGTCGAAGATATGCCGGCTTCCCTTGAAAAGATCGTAGTTGTTTTAAGGTTTTGGGAGGCGGCATTTCTAAGATAGCTTTAATCTTTTCCGGATCGATTTCAATTCCACGATGTCGGACAACGAATCCTAAGAATTTCCGGAGGTGACGCCGAAGGCGCATTTTAAGGGATTCATCTTAAGGTTAAATTGTCTTAATCGTTCGAAAACAATTCTCAAATCATACAGGTGGTTGTCCTTTACTTTGCTTTTGATGACCACATCGTCCACGTAGCATTCGACTTGATTATGGATGAGATCATCAAAAATCCTTGTCATTGCTCTCTGGTAGGTTGCTCCTGCGTTCTTCAATCCGAATGGCATCACGGTGTAGCAAAATACTCCGATCGGCGTTACGAATGTCGTAAGTTTTTCATCTTCCGGAGCCATTTTTATCCGGTTGTATCCCGAAGATCCATCCATGAATGAGAATATTTCATGTGTTGAAGCGATGTCGATCATTAATTCCAGGATCGGTAGGGAAATTCATCTTTTGGACATGCCTTGTTTAAATCTCCGAAATCCACACAAATTCGATCCGACCATTCTTCTTTCGATCGGTACCACATTGGCTAACCAAGTCGGGTATTGTTCTTCACGGACAAATTTAGCGTCTATTAACTTTTTAACCTCGGCTATGACTTGTTGTTCGATTTCTAGACGCATTCTTACGGGACCTCGTCGACCTGGAGCGAGTAGGGTCCACTCCTAGTTTATGGACTGCGACCTGCTGGAGCTAAACTTGGCATCTCATCGTAGCTCCAAGCAAAACAGTCTTTGAATTCCATTAATAACTTGATTATTTCTTTGGAGTCTTCTTTATTGAGTAAAGAGCTAACAAAGGTAGGTCTAGGCTCTTCGCTAGTACCTAAGTTAACTTCTATTAACTCATCTATTGTAGATTTGATTTCTTCTTCGAATTCTGGTGGAGCGTCTCCAATTTGCAAATCTTCGAGTTCTTCTGTAGTTTCCATGCAGTTTTCATTAGATTCGCAGGTGACAACCAAGCAAAATTCAGTATCGTCAACTGATCCTACTGTGCCAAATCCGAGACCATGCTTTGAGTTGGGTGGACGACCGGAGTTATTCCATAAATTTTCAAAACGTTGTGATTGACCTTTTGTCCACTTGTCGAGGTAAGAAACCACGTTGAATTAAATTTTGAACACGGGGAGAGTACCACTCAAAAGGCAATTCCATTAATTCTGATGAAGTAGCATCTTCAAATTGTACATTATTTTCAGTTTTGGAGGAAGAAGCACCACGGTAGAATTTGATTGGTTTTGCACCACCGCTACGTACCTCTTTGACCTCCATACCCTCGATCTTATTAGAATGGATCGGAGTTAGGGTCATAGTATGTACGTAGTGGTTAATCTTCTCGTACATTGATTTGTATTCTTCATTCTTCTCATCTTCGAGAGGGATTCGAATTGCGGCTTCTTCCGACTTATTGTCGCTGCTTCTTGTTTGATTTCTTTTTCTTCTTCGAAGTATCTTCCCAATCAACATTGATGGTTGGTTTCCTCCGTCCAATCGTCCTAACGTCTCTACCACGACCTCGTCCCCGGCCTCGACCTCGGATGCGAGTTGTGGAGAAACCTTCACCATCTCGCCGTAAGGGAGTGGTGAGTGATCGTTGGACTAGAACTTCGGGTTCTTCGTTGTCCCAAACTTTCTTTGCTTCATTTGTTATGGTATCTCCGGAGAAGATCGTTTTCTTCGGTGGTGCATAATAAGCCGCATCCTCGTGGATTCCAATTTCATGTACGGAGAATGGTTGTAAGTCACCTTTGATGCACTTGTTCCCCTCCATCGTAGTACTTGATGCACCGATGTAGAGATGATGGTACCATCCTCGTTTTCATGTATCCATGGTCGGCCCGGTAGAGCGTTGAACGACGTTTCGAATCAATTATGTGAAATTTCGCGGTTGTCTTTGCTAAGTCACCGGTCTTCATCGATAGCGTTATTGAGCCGAGGGCTCTTTCTCCTTTACGGTTGAATCCTCTTAATAACATTTTGTCCGCCTCGAGCTCGCGAGCATCAATTTCCAAGTATGCTTAGCGTTCGAATATTCATTATATTGATTGATGCTCCCGGATCTACCAATACTGCGGAGAGTGTAAATTTTCCGATTAGTAATCGAAATGTACAACGGTCGGTTGTGATCTGTTCGTTCCAAGTAGTAGGTCGTCGTCCGTGAAGGTAACACCTCGTTGTTCCTTTAACGAGCAAACCTCATCTAAGGACTCTCCGGCCATTTGAGCTAAGCAAATTTCCGGATCAAGTAAGGCCTTGATCGGAGCTTCTCTCATCTCCTTTGATAAGATGAGAGCGTCGTAGATGCTCGGTTTGGTCGGTAGTTTCCTAAGATGGGCTAGCACGTTGTAGTCCACTCTGTTTTCATGTGTCTCTCGCTTCTTCTCGAATGGGTATTTCTTCTGCCGGGGTTGGTTCTTCACGAACAACCACACGCTTTTCTTTGTCCTTTGGACCCATTCTCGGAGGTAGAACTTTTCCACTCCTTAAGTTGACTTCGTAATTTCTTCCGAATCTATTGTTGAGCTTGCGGTGTCTCTTCTTGAATCGGAATGACGAGGCTCTTCCGGATTAGCTTCGAGTACGAAGGCTCTAACTCTATCGTGACTTGGAGCTCCTCGAAACTCACGAGATAGATTCGTTGCTTGTTGAACTCTCGTAGCCTCCTTGATGGATGTCTTCTTCGTTATTTTGCTTGTCGAGATCGTGTATGATTTGAGAATTGTCGTTGGTATCGAAATCGATATCCGGATTATCGTTAGTTACGTAATCGTTAGAAACGGTCAAAACGTAGCCAACGCCATCACCTTTATCATTATATGATCCCACCGAAGTGAGTAGATAATCATACGAGTCGGGGGTTCGAGGGATTTCTCCCCGAATCGGAAACAACTATCCTAGGATAAGCGGCCCCTGAGTCCAGCCTTAGGTGCCTCGGTCTTCTCTTCTTCGTCAATTTTCTTCTTCTCTTCAATCGTCTCCTGTTGAGGTGATTTTTCTATCGCAAGTGATAGTACCGGCTTAACAGGTTTCAAACTCTGAATTGAAGCTCGTACCGAAGCGGTCTGGATGCTGTCTAAAATCTTTTTCGAAGACCTCGTCCAAGCGGTAGTCCATCCATCGTCAGTTGTATAGGGATCTATCGGAATGATGGGATCAGTCGAGATAACATTGACGGAACCTCCTTTCTGGGGTTCCTTCATGTACTCCTTTGGGATCGTTATATTCCCTTTTCGCAGGTTGTGATTGAGCCAACTTTTGAAGGTAATGCAATCTTCTATTTTGTGTCCAAGCATTTGGTGGTAAGGGCAAAAGTTGGGATCACCTTTCTTGTTGACTTCCTCCGGTCTTTTAGGCTGGCAGCTGGAAATCTGGAGTCTTCATCAGACTGCGGAACATTTTCGGCACTGCTTCATTCTTGAACGGATATTCTCTGCTCAAAAGCTCTCTTAATGTACGTTGCGGACGAGGTGGTTGTTCATATTGCGGAGATGACTGATAGCTGGGCCGGGGTTGCTGGTAATTCTGTTGTGGTTGTTGCGGCCGTTCTGGTGGTATTTGCATCGGTTGCTTGCCTTTGTCAACTGCTGCGACGATCCCGGATTTCTTTTCAAAAGTCTTTACGGGCTTTTGTTTGTCCGTCTTGTCGGTGAAACTTAATTGCTTCGCCTCTTTTTGCAAGCTTCCGGCCTTGCTTAACAACTTCTCGAAAGTCTTAATAGTAAATCCCTTGAGGAGAAGTGCTATCGGGCCATGGATGCTTTTTAGCAAAATGCCGACCGCATCTTTGTTCTTGCAGTTGTGGTTCACACTTCATACTTAAGTTCCTCCATCGGAGTATGTAATCCACCAAAGTTTCATTCGGCTTCGCTTCTCTACCACTAAATCACCTATAGTGATGTGGTGTTGAGCTCCGGCGAATCGCTTGATGAAGAGGTTCTCTAGCTCTGAGAATGTCTTTACCGAACCGTTTGGTAATTCTGCATACCAGTCGAAGGCGATTCCTGACAGACTGCTGACGAACTGTCGGAAGAGTAATGCATCGCTCCCGCCGGCATTGCAACAAGCGGCACGAAAGTGTGCCACATGCTCGTCGAGGGTTCCCGGTTCCATCGAAGGTCTTAAACGGAGGTGGTACGAAGCCTTTCGGGTATTGGACGACGTCGAATTCTTCGGGGTAAGGTCTACCCGTCCGAATGGATGTCCCGCTCTTCGATTGTGCTAAGGCTTCTCGCACTTCGCTGTTCCACCAAGTTCTTGATATCCTTTTCGGGAATCATACTTTGTGTCGTATCCTTTTTAGCCGATCATCCCCATTGACGGACGTAATCTCCTTTCCTCCGTCTACAATGTGAATGACCTGCGGGGGTGTTTCCCTATGTGGTTGTACTTGACTGCGGAGAGTGGCCGGAGCTACGGCCATCTCTTCCATCCTTTTCGCCATTCGAGCGATCGTGTCGTCTTTCTCTTGAAGCTGTCTTCTCATCGGTTCCGGCTCCTCTCTTTCGCGGCCGCGGGAGCACCTTGCGAAGCCGATGAAGCTCGTGTCTCAACCATGTTGATTTCCGCGTATTCGTCGTCCATGAATTCCGATGAATCAATCTCGTCTCCGAACTTTTCCTCTCTTTCTTTTGCCAAGCGTCGGATATCGATTCTCAGCTTTTCCATGGCATCTTCTAGCGGGGCTTTACGTGTGTCTTCGTGGTTGTCGTGCGATAGGCTGTCGGGTCCCCTTCTCACGAGTCCCCTTCATCGCGGTAGCACTTTCTTCGATTCAAGTCTCCTGGCGAGACTTTCTTTCTCGGGCTGCTCGTTTCGATCTCAACTCGCCCAGTAGTGGGACGCCATACCATCCTTCCGGCGGCGGAAGGTTTAGGACCGGATGGTCCGTCGGCCAAATGCTTGGAAGGTGGTATCCTCCCTAATCCGTAATCCCGAGACGACAACGGGCGGACTAGCCTTCATTCTTTTACTCGGCTTTTCCGTCATGATGGCGGGTTCTACTCGGGGCCCGAGACGGGATTCGACCGGCACCCGCCCTATCCTCCGTAGAATTTCGATACGGGGCGGTCTTCCTTCTTCGCTAACTTTTCTACCAAAGTTTGCGGTCGAGCAAACGGCGTAGTTCTAGTTCTTTTCTTGCGGCTATCGTTGTAATATGCGGGTTGTGGTAATTTGGCGACAATCTTGCGAATGTTTTCTTCATCTTCCGCGGCGGAGAGGGGATGAAACCCGCTTCCTCCCAAGAGTGGTATGTATTCGAGCAGCGGTGTATATTACGGCGAGTTACGGAATTTCTTCTAGGAAAGCAATTTCAGCGGCCACCGGCTTCTTTAGCGATCCTTCTATTTCGTTTCTTCTCCGGGTCTTTGTTAGTGACGGAATTCTTGAACTGGACCCGATTTTGAAAACGAAGGTCTTACGAGAAGATCCGTACCCTCCACGGTAACGAGTCCATCATAATCTTGGATTTCTTTCCCCTTTGATTTGGCAAAAGTCGGGACGGGTGCGAAACAACTAGACCAGGTGGGGTAGAAAGAACAGGTCCTCCTGTGGACGTCGGTACTCCTCTTAGTCGGGATCCTTTGCGGAGGAGGGAATTCTTGGGTTGACCTAAGGTTGAATTCAAGCGACGGCTCTTCGGCTTCGGGTACCTTGTTCATCAGTGCAAAGAGGGAGACGTTGGTGACCTTGACGTTCGTGTTTTCAAATCCTTGTCCAAATCGGATGATTCCATTGTCGGGCAACTCATCCTTATAGACAGCGAGGTCCAGTCCATTGGTGAAAGAGAAAATCAGTTTCGGGCTTCCATTTCGCGGGGTAGATTCCGGTTGTCAGTCCCAAGTTATGCTTCTTTTCTTTAGGACGAAAAGAAAGGAATTGAAAAGAGTCCGAACTCATTCATGTTCATGTATTTATAAAAAGGAATCACTTATTAAAGGGTTTGTTTATTTAGAACGGAGTGTTCAAAGGTGTAGAGAAGGTAAGGAATCCGAATCGGAGTTGGAAGGGAAAAGAGAGTCTTAAGCAAGACTTCTCGACTCGAAGGATCACTCCTAAACTAACACCTATCGGGGGTCCACCCCACCTCGGAAATGAGGTAAAAGGATCTCGGAACCTCTGCGTTTATGGGTGTCTAAACAGTGGCTCCTAAATCCGAGAGAATGTTGGTTATACTTGTTCAAGGTAGAAATGAACACAGTATTCCAACGGAAAGAAGGGTAGTTTGATCCATTAGGGACATGGATACACTACCGATTTTTGAAAGCAGAACTATTTGATTAAAATGGAGAGAGGAACTTTTCCCCAGCGGAGTCGCCAGAAGTATGTCGGCATATTTTTAGGTTGTGTGTTTTATTTTGAAAAGAGAGTCGCCTACAAAAATTGTCGGAGAATTTTAATTTAATTTAAATAAATAATTTGAAAAGTAGTATTTGATTTTGAAAATAATTTTAAATTTGAAAATTTTAAGATATGAAATCAAACTGATCTCACATCCCGAATAGTTTATATAAACGAGCGCCGCACCACAAACCGTGTATCTATCCCGAAGAATAGACACACTTGCTTGATAATGGGGCTCGATTAAATAAACTAGAAAGGTTTGTGACATCCGTTTGGTCTGCGAACCAATTTTATAAGCCGACAAATTCCCCGCTTAATATGAAACTATTAAACGAGGTTTATATTACCCGGGTTCTTAAAGTTCCCTATAAGGGCAAGCCCTATAGTTAATTACATCTTAAGTGATGGGAATCACCTAAGAAAACTCTCGATAATAATCAATAATTATGCTCTCAAGAATTTCAAAGTTTAAGTTTTCAAGGGTTGAATTTTGGAATTTCAATAGGGAATGGATCAAATTTGGAACATTTTTATTTTGGGAATTCAAAGGAAGAAAAGTAGGAGAGATCACGGATTCGAAGCGGACTTCGGTAATCTCCCGATTATCCTATTGTTTGGCTTGGATTTAGGAAAGTCCTAATGTTTATTTAATGTTTTAATCTTGCCAATTTAGTTAATTAGGGCTTATATTTATATGATAGAATCATACAAATTGCACTAGAAGATATGAGGGTTTATGTCGTACCGGACGACTACCTCGGAATCCTAAGACCAGGTTAGGGCTTAATTTGCAATGCAAATGCCTAACGGAGAGTTGAGGATTTATGTTGCACTAGGCAAACTACCTCGAAGTCCTATGGCTTTGTTATTTAATTCTAAGAAAGTTTTGTTGAAGTAGGTTCAAGTTTTGCTCGACGACGATGGCCGTGTCGCCCACCATGCTCCGAGCTCCTTGTTGTTGCAGAGGTTTAGTTTTAGAAATCATAAATCAAGAGATGAGAGAAGTGTTCTGGTTTAGAGAAGTCTTAATTTCCAAGTGTTTTTTGTGTTTTAATTAAAACAAATCTTAAAGTTGATTATAACGACACCGGTTAAGATCCCACGGTTCCATCCTTCCGACACCATTATTTTTATCGGATTCACTTAGTCCAGATGAATTTGCTAAACTCAACTGAATGAGTTCCACACTTTCATTTAGACCGTGGGAAATCCCGTTAGCAACACGTAGGTTACATCATCCGAGGTATTCCCGATCATCCAACAAGACGTTTTAATTTAGTTGTAATTGTAGTTTTGTGTTCTGTTTGTGATTAAATTTTGAGTTGTCTTATATTTTGAAATGTTGTGGAGGTGAATTTTATCTTGTAGTGTCTTTTATTTTAATTTTGGGTTTCAGTTTTGGTTTCTGTCCTAAAGGTGTCGGTTTTCATGCAACTGTTGTTTATCATGCAAGAAAAATAAAGTGCATTTGCAATAAAATAAACTGCAATAAAATAAAAGCGTACCTGGAGGGTCTTCCCGTCATCCCAAGCTGCACTTAAAACACGGTTAGAATATTTAAGCAAGTTCCTAGGTAAAGCTAAGGGAAAGGTTTATGGTTTTCTACCAAATTCCTAATCCTATAGCTAGTCGTTTCCTATGACGTCTAGGTTCTTTGTGTTTTTGGTTTGAAGACGATTTTCTTCATCAAAGAACAATTAAGTTCAATTGTTCTTGGAAATATCCTATCATATTGAGGAAGTGCTTAAGAAGAATCTTAAACATCTTTTCAATATTTCTAGGATTGTTTCAAGTCCAAATGAATTTAATTGTGTAAATGAATCGATCGTCCGAGGTTTTCAAGTTTTGTTAACTTGCTCGATGAACTAGGACATTTGAATGTCCTATAAGTGAAGTAACATTTCATTTTAATGTTACATTTAGGAGTTATGATAACTAAAGCTCCTAAAGGCAAAATGATATTTAATGATTTGTGATTGAAATTTAAGTTCAAATTAATGATTTAAGTTTGGAATAGTGTTCAAGTTATTTTAGATTTATTTCTTCATGTCTTAAGTGAGGTTATTTAATTTAACTTAATTTAATTTAATTTAATTTATTTTAATTTAATTTATTTAATTTAATTTGATTTGATTTAATTTAATTCAATTTAATTTATTTGATTTAATTTCTTAATTTAATTTAATTTAATTTTAATTTAATTTAATTTTAATTTAATTTAATTTAATTTAATTTAATTTAATTTAATTTAATTTAATTTAATTTAATTTTAATTTAATTTTATTTATTTAATTTAATTTAATGTATTTAATTCATTTAATTTAATTTAATTTGTTTATTTAATTTAATTTAATTTTAATTTAATTTAATTTAATTCAACTTTTAATCTTAATTTAATTTAATTTAATTGAAAATTTTTGAAAGAGTTTAATGATTTAATTTTAGTTTAATGATTAAGTCTTTTAATATTTTAAATTTGAGTTATCATTTTAATTAAGAGTTGAGTATTAATGAGATGATTAATTTAGGGATTTTTAAATTAAAGAATAAATCTCTTCCTAATAATATCCCTATTTTAATAATTCCAAATTTATTATTCTTCCAAATTCAATTAATTATTTAATTAAAGTTTAATCATTTTAAATTGCTTAATAGGTTTCTACCCTTTGATTATTTAGTTTCAATCATCCAAATCAGATTAGGATCAACTATTTTACTTGTTAATTTTTTATTAAACCTAAAGTCTTAATTAAGGATTAAAATTTTAATTACCATTTTGCCCTTTAAGCCTAATAATTTCATAACTCACTAAATTGAACTCAAATGAACTTGAAATTTTTATGTGACTTCACTCATATGTCAACAAAGACATGAGAGGAGAAAATGTGATTTTTCTGCATTTAATTTATTTATATAATTATTTTTTGTAGAAAAGAGAAATTTCCAAGGAAAATTCAATGATATGACCAAGGGAAAGTTTCTGTCCTTAAGAAAATTAGGGGACATTCCTAATAACCAGAGGACCACTTGGACCAAATTTTGTAATTTTTTGAATTATATTTTATTTATTAGAATTATTTTAAGTTCTGGAGTATTAATTAATTTAAAAATAAAATAAATGTTGAAAAATAGATTTTATAATTTTTAAAATTCTCTCTGATATCAAGGATTCCAGAGAACCAAACTTTACAATTTTTTGATTTTTTTTTGATTTATTATAATTATTTTGGTGAAAATGCTAGAAAATACATTTTTTAATTTTAAAATTATCCTAGAGCTTTAAAAATTAATATCTCACTAAATAAACCTAGGAAAAATATGGGACTTATTCCTAAGTGATTAAAATTCAAAATATGACATTTTGGTGAATTTTATTATTTTTGTGATTTTTATTATTTTTTAATTATTAAAAATATTAAAATAATATTAAAAATCAACTTTTTTAGAAAATTGAAATTTTAATTTTCCTGAACTCCCCTGATATCAGAGAGACTCCAAAACCAATTTGGTGAATTTTTGAAAGATATTTTGAAAGTTATGAATTTTTAAAGTTTAAAATGGCTAAGTGGCTTAATTACCTCAATTAGTGGGGCTAACCAAGTCCAATTGACCTCAAATTTTTATGATGGGTTCCTCTGATCCTAAAGGTCAGTGGAGAATTGATTTCAAGTCAATTTGATCTATGGTTAACTCTAATTAATTAGAAACCTATTTTGGGTGTTTAAGCCAATTAGGGTTAATCTAAGTGAATTAACTCAAAACCTATTTTTCCTAGGGTTCTCTGGTCATAAGGAACATCACCAAATTTTCCTAGAATTTATTTCACAACATGCTAATTTTTGAAATTAAAATACTTAAAACAGCAACATGCATTTGAAAAATCAATAACTTTTCACAGAGATGGCCTCCGACCTTGGAAAATTCAGGGAATGTCCCTAAGTTCGGAGGCTTCAAAAGCCCTATAGTCTCATGCCATGGTGAATTGTATACATACATGGAGAATTAAAACAATGCAGGGAGTAAATAATTAATTAAAAATAAAATACTGGACAAAATTAATTAATTTCTTTTCCACATTATTCTCCTCTCGTTCACTGAGCAAGGGGGTATTTTTATTTTATTTTTGTGATTTTTCTACACAAAGATATGGATTTTTAAAGTTACGGGAATTAAATAAATAGAAAATATTCCTATTTATCTACTTAAGTGACGCGGCGCCAGCGCATCCTCGGCATCTCCGAACTCACACGCGTCGCGCTCCCATTCGACGCCGCCATCTGAGTCAGCAGCCCGGGCCCCGCGGTTCTCGTACCGTCTCCTGGTCCGACGCCATCTGAGCCGTCCATCCGCGCGTGTATTAAATGGACGTCATCCGTTCATCGTCCATGACTGGTGTGATCCCGTGACCGTCCACACTCTAACCCTAAGAACTCACTCGATTCTCAATGGATTTTCGTGTTCTTATGCTCTATGGATTCGTCTCGAAGAGACGAACACATCCATACGGTAAACATGCATTGAAATTAAGGCATTTGAAATGGAGAATCTCCGAAGCTCGGGATGAAGAATTAGCTCATACCTTTGCTCGGAGAAGTGAAGCTTCGATCCGAGAGTTGTTGCACCTTCGATTGGATCCTGGCAAGCTCCGGATGAAGTCTCCTGGTCGCAGTGAATTGTCTAGGTTGAACTTCGACCACACGCGATCACAAAGCTTGGAGTCCGGAGCAACCTGGGTGGCCCGGAGATGGGGCTTTTGTCGGCGGACACCTTCCCTCAGTCCGGTGCGGGTGTAGGACCAATCGATTTGGGGATTGGCTCCACCGTGGAGAAGTGTCCTGGTTTTGGGTGAAATTTCGACTCGAAATCGAGCTCGCGAGAGAAGAAATGGCAGGGGGATCTCACCTGGGGATCAAGTGCTCTGTGTGTGGGGAGGAGTCCGGAACAATTTTGGCGAGTTTCGGTAAGGTACGGTTCGGCACCTCTCATGGCCGAGAAGGTGAGGGGTTTAAATAGGAGATGTTGGAGGGCCTCCCGCGGGGAGTTGAGGGTCGGGATCGACTGCTGCGAGTGAGGAGAAGAACGGCCATGGTGGCCATTTGGAGTGGGGCGGCTCAGCGGGATAGAATTTCAAAGCTTGGCTTCTCCCGAGGTTTCGGGCATGGTGTTTTCCGGCGGCGGGTGGCCGGCCGGCCGTGCATGGGTCACCCTCGAGGTCGGGTGGGTCGTGGCTGGGACTTGGTGCAATCGATTGGCAAATGCCATGTGTAAAAGGCTTGGATTAGAATGGAATGGGAGAGAGCTTATTTTGGCTCAAATTGGTCAACCCCTCCACTTGGGCTAGGTGCACCACCCAAGGCTTGGTTTTGGCCGAGGGAAAAGTGATTTGGCTCGAGCATAATCGAGTAGGTCAAGTCACCATCCAAGCACGATTAGGCATAAGCATGGTTAAGGGGAATCATGGGAGTGGTTAATCACCTTTAGGAATTAAGGAAAGAGCCTCCTCCTTTTGCCCAAAATGGCATGGTGACATGTAAAGAGGCTCTCATGGCTTGCATATGGCTTGTGCATGGCTCCATGGCTCCATTTGGCTTGGGAAAAGGTTGGGTCAATTTCATAAAAATGGGTTTTAAGAATTTTGGATATTTTGGTGTGAATTTGTATGGGGCTTGATTTGGAATTGTTTGATGATGGAATTATAACTTAGGGAATGGCTTTGATTAAATGGATGGCAAATGGAAATGTCATGTGGGCTTTAGGGCCAAATTTGGGCTTTTATATTTGGTGGAAATGAGGCTTTTAGGGAGGTTTAGGGAAGTGGGCTTTTAAATTTAAAATGGATTTTGGGATGAAATTTTGGTAAAGGCTTGGGCCAAATAATTGTTGAGTTTGGTTTAGGGATGCTTCATGAGTGGTTTGAAACAAGTTTGAGGTGATTTGGGTTTGAATTGGTTTGAATTTGGGTTTAATTGGTAAGTGGGCTAAGGTGGGTCGAATTGGGCTTGCTTGGGCCAATGTTGGGCTAGAGTTGAAATTGATGTAAAATTAATGTTGGGAAATGTTTATGGGAGTGTTTCAAAGAGGTTTTGGCTTTGGTTAGGTTTTGATTTTGGGGATTTGGGCTCATTTGGGCTAGATTTGGGTTTAGGTCAAAAATGGGCCTTTTAGCTTTGGGTTGAATTTGAGTGGGGTTTGGATCAAAATTTTGGGCAAATCATGTTAGTGTTTTGTTTATGGGGATGTTAAGGAAGGTTTGGAAAAGATTTGGGGTTAATTGGAGTTGAATTGGGTGAGTTTGGGTTAGGTTTGGGTCATAGGTCCAAATTTGGCTTTAAGGCCAAAAGTGAAATTGGATCCCAATGCCAATCAAATTGGGCTTGTATTTGGTCTAGATTGGTGTTGGGGATGTTGAATTGAAGTTTAGAATTGAATTGGACCAAAATTGGGGTCAATTGGGTAGATTTGGTTTGACATTGGGTTTACTTTGGGTTAAAATGGGTCAAATTGGGGGTTTTGATAAAAGTGAGGTAAATTGACAAAATTGGCCCATGGTGTAGTTGAATAAAATGAAATTGGGAATATTTGGGATTTTCTGGAATTTTCTGGGAATTTTCTGAATTTTTGGATTTTTGGGTCAAAAGGGGTATTTTGGGTATTTGGAAGGTATTGGGGGGTATTTTTGGAATTTTTGGTATTTTTGGATATGGATGATCAGTTTGAGTGATGTGGAAATGTTTGGGATTGATTTTGGAGAATTTTGGGTAATTTGGAAATTTTTGAGAAATTTGGGTAGTTTCAAGGGCATTTGGTAGGGTTGGTGGGTGTAGGGTCCCGAGGGTCAAAAATTGAAAATTTGGAAAATTGAAGATTGGGTGGATGTAAGTGAAATGAAATCATTTTTTTTGAGCCATGAAGCCATATCAAGCCCACATGAGCCATGAAGGGACTCATTTGAGGCACTCACTATGTTGTTCCTAACCCTTAGCGCAAGGGCTTAGGGGTTAAGGACCATCCATGTGAATCACCTACATGAGTCGGGAAGTCAAGTTAGGTATAGGTGTGGTTTAGGAGGTGTGTGAAAGTGTAGTGCATAAGTGTAGTGTGTGTGTAAGTCAGCCCTTTCACTGCACTGAGCCACCTGTGAGGCGATCCTAAGGCCAAAGAGTCCCATAGGAACTCATCCTCTAAACTTCCACACTTGATTTCAACCCTCTAGGTGATTAGGGGTCTATAGTCAAATTTGTGGAGTTTGCGGGGAGTTTAGAAGTGGTTTGAAATTCTAGGTGGTGGGTCTCGATTCTAGTCCTCTAAGATAGTCAAAGGAAAAGCCTAAGGCTAGATCCTAAGTACTAAAGAGAAGAAGAGAAGACCCCATCAAAAATGAGGTCAACACCTGAGTATGCATCCATAAAGCTAACATTTGATGCCCATACGTGGCATCAACAAGTTGATCTATGCGCGGGAGAGGAAAGCTATCCTTCGGACAAGCTTTATTGAGGTCTGTATAGTCGACACACATTCTCCATGATCCACTAGTTTTTTTCACCATGACGACATTGGCCAGCCATGTAGGGTTGTGTACTTCCCGTATGAACTTTGCTTCAATAAGCTTGTTGACTTCTTGTTCAATAGCTTGTAGGCGATCTGGGGCAAAATTGCGTTTCTTTTGGATGACCGGTTTAACAGTTGGATCTACGTTTAAAGAGTGCATGATTATCTCGGGATCAACTCCGGGCATGTCGAGTCGGGGTCCATGCAAAAATGTCTTGATTTCTCTGGAGGAGAGCTACGTATTCTGATCTTTGCTCATCGGAGAGTAAGGAACCAAGCTGCATTGTTTTTGACGGGTGTTCATTAGAGAGCGGGATATGAGCCAAATCTTCTACGAGTGAAGCTCTTTGAGATACCTCTTCATCTCGGAGATCAAAGTTTTCAATGCTAAGTGTCATTGACGGGCGCGGCTGAGCTTGTCTGAGATAACATTATTGTGCTATCTGTTGATCTCCTCGTACGATGCCTATCCTCGTCGGGGTTGGAAACTTGAGCTTCGAGTGTAACACGAAGTTACGATTCCAAAAATAGATTGCGAGAGGTCTTCCGAAGATGGCATTGTATACTGATTCTGACTTGACAATGATGAACTGGACTGAGTGAGTTATCTGTCGAGGAAAATATCCCATGACAATGGGGAGATTTATTGTTCCCTCGACCCTTACTGTTTGATTATCAAAATCATATAATGGTCCGGATGCAGGTTGAAGTCTTTCTCTTGTCGATCCCAAGGCGAGGAAAGTCGAATAGAATAAGACGTCGACGAGCTCCCATTGTCGATCGGGATTCTTTTTACGTTATAGCGAGGTTCGCCGATTCTCGCGCTAATGACGAGAGGATCTTGGTGAGGGACTCGAACTCCTTCCGGATCGGAATCATCAAAAGTGATAGGGTCGAGGCGTAATTTCTTCCGTGCTCGGTTCACCAGGTACAGTGATAAGGACTTGATCAGTAAGCAACGGGCCTCCAGCAATTGTTTGAATTTCACCTACGATTGTGTGACCCCCATGTTGCTGCCTTTGTGTATGTTGCCCCCCAGTAGGAGCATTATCGGTACCGGCTGGTTTACTTTGTACAAATCTACCAAGATATCCCTGCGCAATTAACCTTTCAATCTCTTCCTTGAGCTGCTTACAAGCTTCAGTGGTGTGGCCACGACTTCGATGGAAATGACAGTATTGTTCTTGATTTCCCGAGTTAGGTTTTAGAGGGTGAGGCCACTTAATATTTTGCTCATCTTTAATGGCCATCAAGATGTTAGCACGCGAAGCGTTGAGTGGTGTATACTCTTTCTTGGGCCGATATTCAGTTCGTTGTCCCGCGGGTTGGAGAAGGAGGTCACGATTCTTTGGTTGTTCAGATTTTCTTCGTTGTGAAGATTGATTGTTATCTCTAGAATTACCTTTGAGCTTTCCCCCAAATTTCTCAAATTGCTCCTTATGTGCGGTGATGGCCTCATCCGCAGTGATTTGAGCCTCAACACGATGGACCAGGTCAGCATAAGAACGAACTGTCTCCCGCATGAGTGATGAATAGAAGGGTCCTAGACGGAGTCCCCCAAGAAAGACTCCCCTAAGCAACTCTGGATCTACTCCTGGAATTTGACGGGCTTCAGTAGAAAACCTGCGGAAGTAGAGTGATTCTCCTTCACTTTGACGAATTCCTGAGAGATGAGATGAATCCTTGATGATCCTTCGATTTGCTATGAACTGCTCCACAAATAGTCTGGCAAGCTCGTTAAAGGTGTTTACAATGCCCCCGGTAGAGAGTAAAACCGAGGTTCGAAGCTTGTCCCTTAAGAGTAGCCGGGGAACACTTGACATAGAAGCGCGTCAGAGGCACGTTGAATGTGCATGATGGTTCTATAATGATCAATATGTTCATAGGGATCAGTTATCCCTTCATATGTGTCAATGTTCGGCAGCTTGAAGCCAGTTGGAATGGGGTGTTGGAGGACTGCATTCGCTAAGGGAGAGGATTCATTGATGTTATGATGAGTGTGGAAGCGATCCTTTTTCTCAATGAGGAACTCTTCTCGGACGAGGCGACGTAATTCGTTACGGATGACATCATTTGGAATGGTAGCGAGATGTGGCGGTGCTAGGTGAGCTGCATGAGATGGATGGGTGGAACTTGCAGTGTCTAAGAGTTCAACATCACGACACGGTATGGGAAGTGTTCCTTCATGGGGAGGGGGACCAGTATGACTTCCTCCAAACATGTTTCTCATAGGACGTGGATTTAATGGTGAACGAGTTTCATTCATCGGTGGTTGTTGGGTCCCACGTAAAAATTGTAAGATCTGCAGTTGAGCCTCCTCCATTCTTCTCATGCGTTCTTCCATAGAAGGACCTGAAACCCCCTCGTTGGCAGGATAACGTGTTCCAGGACGGGAAGATGAGGAAACATATCGCCCATGACTACGTGACAGTTCCCTGGAATGATGTGTGTTGGAGCGAGCTGCTCCGTTGTGTCGAATATCGTTTCTGTTTGCCATGTAGGAAATTGAACAAATACTTCAGTGGTGGGATTGAGAGTTTCCCACAGACGGCGCCAAGCTGATGCGTACTAGAAAATTCGCGGCGATAGAGTAATGAATTATTGTCTTAGCGTTGCACGAGATTTCAGCACACAATCAGGTGAAAGATAAACAACCAGTAATGACACCAAAAGTTTTTACGTGGAAAATCCGTAAAGGGAAAAACCACGGGGCCTGGCCCAGTTGCAAAAATCCACTATTGATTGATGATTACAGAAATTCCTTGTCCCACAGATGGAAAATGATGATTATATTCTTCAGATTACAGTGTTGATTGACAGCGTCTAGTTGGTGGTGTTTGACGATGATTGATGAAGGTCGACGAAGGTCAGCGATAGTATACGACGGTAGGCGGTGGTCGACGGTGACGGAGGTTGACGGTGACGGAGGTCGAAGAGGTTGGAGGTCGACGGCGGTTGAGGGTGGTCGACGGCGGTCGGCGGTGGTCGACGGCGGTCGGCGGTGGTGCTAAGCTGCAGCTTCTTGTCAAGGCCTCAGGCTCTATCTCTCTAGGCCTCCTCCACCCTCATGTGAGGGTTGGGGTCTATTTATAGTGTTTTAGGTGCAATTAATGCAACCATTTTGATCGGACGGTCCATAAGGTTTCCCTTTGATCAGATGGTGTTTAAGGGGCATTTGATGGTCTTAACGATGTTGAAATTGAGTGATCTTGGACTCGTTGGATTCGTCTTGTCGAGACGCTCGATTCGAGTATGAGCTTGCTAGTGTTGACATTTGTTTGACCTTCCAATGTGTCCGAAAATCTTCTAAAAGTGGTTTAATGACTTGATTCGGGCTTGATTTGACTCGAATTAGACTAATCTTGATATCATTTGGTCTGTTTCATCGAGCCGGTCGGTTTGATTATAAGTTTGCTGAAATCGGAGCTCTGAATGATTTTTTATCAAGATTTGAATGTTTCTTGCTCAAAAGATTGTATCGAGATTCGTGTCATGCTTCGAGATTCGTGCCCGATGTTGAAAATTTGTTGGTGACGTATCAATTGCCCCTCTATTTTTGGGCGAGATCAATTTTGTCGTCCAAAAATACCAATATTTGAAGCACCCTTCTCTCTTCTTTTTTTTTTTAATCTTTATATATATACATATATACATATATATATATACATATATACATATATATATATATACATATATACATATATATATATATATATATATATATATGTATATATGTATATATATATGGTATTTTTTAAGCAATGCATTGCCAGCTTTTAATAATCCTTGATTTGCTTTGATGATCCTTGTAATTACGTGTAAGTGTATATTAATGGTATTGTCATATGACAGGAAATGGTGGCGGAAGCAGGATCGGCGATAAGTTTAATAAATGGTACCGGAAGGGGAAGCTGAAGCGGAGGGTAGCTGAAAAACTTTTATTTGTTTGATTTTATTATTATTATTATTATTATTATTTAATAAATTAGCATTTAACGGCCCTAGTCATTTCTTAGCCTATAAATAAGCCTAAATGAGGGGGTAGAATTGCTGCGGCACGTTGCGGTGGAGCGTCGCGGCGGCGCGTTATGGCGGAGAGTCGCGGCGGAGCGTCGTGGCAGCGCGTTGCAGTGGATGCAACACGACGACGTGTTGCTGCACAGCATCGCGGTGACGCGTTGCGATGGAGCTTCTCGGAGGAGCGTCACGGCGGCGTGTTGCGCGTTGCGGCAATGCGTCGTGGCGGAGCGTAGCGGTGCGTTGCGACGGCGCGTTGTAGCGTTGCGTCGCGGTGATGCGTTGCGACAGAGCATCACAGCGGGTTGTCATGGTGACATCTTGTGGCGTGGTGTTGTGATGACTCGTGTGGCGGAGCGATACGGTGGCGCATGCGGTGAAGCGTCGCATTGCGGCGTGCTTAACAGTGATGCGTTGCGACAAAGGGTCGTGACGGCACGTTGTAATGGTGCATTGCGGTGAGACGTTGCAGCGGCGCTTTGCGGCGAGTCGTCGTAGCAGCGTGTTGCTGCGAGACAACGCGACGACATGATGCGGTGAAGAGTCGCTTTGCGACAGTACTTTACGGTGATGCGTTGCGGCGGAGCTGCGCGGCGACGTATTACAGCGGAGCGCCGGGCGACGCGTTGCGGTGGATCATCGCGGCAGGGCGTCGAGGCGACGCGTTGCGGTGGATCATCGTGGATCTTGTACTTGATGTCGCATATTCCGGAGGAGATTTCCGTGCTACTCTTGCACGTTTTAGGTGATGAAGAAATGTTGTAGTTTTCCTGCCGTGCCATGAGGCAAGGATATTCATGCTTATGTGGTGGAGATATTTGAAGACTTCTTGATGATCAACAAAAGTACTGGAATTTTTGGAAGGCGATGCCGACTCTAATTGAAGATGAACTGATTTGTTGTAGCCCTTGTACATGTATATGTTGGTATTCGTAACCTTTTTAATCATTTGATATGACAATTGCAGATGATAACAATATATTTCTTTGTTGCTTCACGGTTATTGTGGCTTCTTAATTGTGCAAAAAACTGCAATTTAAGTCAGTACACACTTTATAAAATGATGAATCGGGTACCTTTTGTGGCTCTTGTCTTCCGAGGTTATCCCCTTTCGGGCTTATGCCTTATAGAAGCTTGAAATGAACCAGTACCATCCGAGGCTCGTAGTCTTCTGTGAAATTTTATGCACTTGTGTCTTCTGAGACTTGCAACCTTCTTAGGTCTTTGAGTGTACCTGTGCCTTCTGAGGCTTGTAGCCTTCTGAGGTCTTTAAGTGTGTCTGTGCCTTCTGAGGCTTGTAGCCTTCTGAGGTCTTTGAGAGGAGACCCTGTCAACCACTTGCTCTCATGGAGTCTTTCTAATGAGGACCATGTCCACTACTAGCTTCCCATCGAGACTTGCCTCTTGGGCTCGTCTTCCAGGGGCATGGTAGAAAGAGAATCCATTAAGGATGTAAGACTAGTTCTGAGTTGTATCACCGGAGATGCTCGACAGTAATAACTCGTAATGAATCGAGTCATATGAAATCCACTGAGGATGGTTGACCTATCCTAGGTTGTTGGTCGAAGCTTTTGCTTGACGACCGTAACCTGTTATGGAAGTGGTCGAAGGAAATCCACCAAGGATTTTTGACCTATTCGAGGCTGTATGTCGAAGCTTTTGCTTGACGGCGGTAGCCTGTAATGGAAGAGGTCAAATCGAGTCCCCTTGGGATCGATTAAGCCTAGAATGAGGTGTCAGAGATGCTCTGCATTTCTCGATACTATATAGTAGATCACAATGGATTGTATGTTTTCTTCGAAATATGATTGTAGTCATACTCAAGAGTAATGTTTGGCAACTTGTCAGTTGTTGCCCCCCCCCCCAACGGGGGTGTTTTCTATGCTAGCTTGTAAAAGAGCACATGTATTGGGTCTTGAAGAGATCAGCTTCCTGATCTAGTTGAAGAGGAACTCCAGGTGCTGAAGAACCGTTATTTCTAGTGAAAACTGCCCCTAGTCCAGAAGCGATTCTTGTAGACTTGTAATATGAATAAAATACGGGATGACATCCTCATCACAGTCGTGCCCAGGACGTTAACGTGAACGGCCTTTCGAGACTGCGGTGAAGGTTGCCCCCCACATTGAAGAATTCTCCAGAGATGATCTTTAAGATGCAAAAATGATTCCTTTGTTCGTTGGATGGAATACGACATTGGGAAAGGAAATAGGGGCTCAGTGTCTTAGAGTTGTAGACAATGTCGAACGGGACTTCGTTCCCACAGACAATGCCAAACTGATGCGTGCTGGAAAATTCGCGGCGATAGAGTAATGGATTATTGTTTTAGCGTTGCACGAGATTTCAGCACACAATCAGGTGAAAGATAAACAACCAGTAATGACACCAAAAGTTTTTACGTGGAAAATCCGTAAAGGGAAAAAACCACGGGGCCTGGCCCAATTGCGAAAATCCACTATTGATTGATGATTACAGAAATCCCTTGTCCCACAGACAGGAAATGATGATTATATTCTTCAGATTACAGTGTTGATTGACAGCGTCTAGTTGGTGGTGTTTGACGATGATTGATGAAGGTCGACGAAGGTCAGCGATAGCATACGACGGTAGGCGGTGGTTGACGGTGACGGAGGTCGAAGAGGTCGGGGGTCGACGGCGGTTGAGGGTGGTCGACAATGGTCGGCGGTGGTCGACGGCGGTCGGCGGTGGTCGACGGCGGTCGGCGGTGGTGCTAAGCTGCAGCTTCTTGTCAAGGCCTCAAGCTCTATCTCTCTAGGCCTCATCATCTACCGGGTTCATCCTTATTTGATTGTACCCTGAGTATGCATCCATAAAGCTAAGCATTTGATGCCCAGACGTGGCATCAACAAGTTGATCTATGCACGGGAGAGGAAAGCTATCCTTCGGACAAGCTTTATTGAGGTCTGTATAGTCGACAAACATTCTCCATGATCCACTAGCTTTTTTCACCATGACGACATTGGCCAGCCATGTAGGGTGGTGTACTTCCCGTATGAACTTTGCTTCAATAAGCTTGTTGACTTCTTGTTCAATAGCTTTTAGGCGATCTGGGGCAAAATTGCGTTTCTTTTGGATGACCGGTTTAACAGTTGGATCTACCTTTAAAGAGTGCATGATTATCTCAGAATCAACTCCGGGCATGTCAGCTGGGGTCCATGCAAAAATATCTTGGTTTCTCTGGAGTCACTGTTTGTTCCCTTTTCATCTGTGTGCGTGCTGAAATCTCGTACAACGCTAAGACGATAATCTGCTACTCTACCACCGCGAATTTTCTAGTACGCATCAATTTTATTGTATCTTTAATTTGCTTTGACATCTAAGATTTAGAAGGTATTATCTCGCAACTAAGGATTATTTCTGATTTAATGGTTAAATGCCCATTTTTTTATAATATTAATTCATTCCAATTTTGTAGAATAAAGATATTGCTATATTAGTATTTAGTGCACCACAAACCCAAGTAACCTTGTTATTGCGGTAATATGACAGCCTTACCTGAGATTAGGTAGAACATTGAATCATTATCTGGATTACACTATTTTTTGCAGCCTGCAATACTCTGTATATATATATATAAAGAAAAAGGGTCTGATACAATATTTTGGGATGGATCCTATTTCCTACAATAGTATTTCTTGTGGAAGGATGTTGAATCCCTTCGTAAGTATGATCCCATGTAGTTCGTGAACTCGTAAAATTCGGGAGAAATCTTGTGAAAGAAGTGAGAAGAATCTAAGAGTTCTTTTAGAGAAAGAGGAGTCTAAAGAGAGCTAACTCCCAAGTTTTTCATTTTACTCCTTATTTATACACCATAGATCCTATATATCCTTGTAGGGATGTAAGAAATAAAATAAAGAAGTTGCAATATAAGTTGTACAGTACGGGACCTTGGACACCGGTCTCCTCAACATTATAAGTTCCACTCATACGTCTCATGTGGCTCACCTGGCACCGCCCCATCTTCCCATCGCTTCTGCTGATATCATATGTGATGAGACGACGCCTGCTTTGGGAAGAGTTCACTCTAGATAAAAGGGATCGCTTCCACGCTCGCCAGAACTTACAAGAATCCTCTCCTTTAGTTGATGTGGTTCTCCAACACCCTATTCTAACGGGCTTCAAACTTCTAAATATTGATGCTTACGAAGGGGTAACGGACCCATACAAGCATATCGACCAATATCGAACTATCATGCACATCCACCATGCATCTGATGAGCTTCTCTGTCAAATGCTCCCTGCGACTCTCAAGAGACAAGCTCGCACATGGATCTACTTCCTCTCGTGGGGTACCGTAAACACTTCAATGAGCTTGTCAGACTATTCGTAAAGCAGTTCATAGAAAATAGAAAGATAATTAAAGATTCATCCTCCTTATCAGTTGTTCGTTGAAATGATGAGAATCCCTTAAGGAATACTTCCACGGGTTCTTCATTTAGGTCTGCCAGATTCCAAGGGTAGATCCAGAGTTATTGAAAGGAGTCTTCCTCGGAGGGCTTTGCTCAAAACCTTTCTACTCATCACTAATGCGAGAGACGGTTCAATCTTACACTGATCTTGTACATCGTGCGAAAGCTTAAATCTCTGCATATGAGGTCGTTAGTGCACACAAGCAACAATTTGAGCGATAGGAAAGCAAACAAAAGAATAATAACGAAGTGGCCGATCAAATCTCATAGAGAAAAAAGTTCGAACCATGGGAGAATCGTCAGCTTCAATCAGGAAAAGTATACACACCATGTAACACATCACGTATCAACATCTTAATAGCCATCAAAGATGGAGAAGTCGTCATGTGTCTAAGGTCGTTAAGAAATCTTGAGGGTGGAACTAGTCTCAATACTGTCATTTCCACCGTGCCAAAGGGCATTCGACTGAAAAATATTTTCAATTAAAGAAAGAAATTAAATGTTAGATATGTCAATGTCACCTACATCGCTACTTACAAGAATAAGGTGAGAAGAACCAAAAGAAAATCGTCGGGATTATCGAATAAGAAGTATAACTATAAATTATCTTATAAACTCTTAATTTCATTCTAGCAAAATTTTCATATTGCTTTAAACTGTCGTTTAGTAAAATTTTATTATTTTCTCACGAAATATTTTTATGTAGAAAGTCCCATTGAGGGAAAGCGGCAGAAAAGATCTCCACCATGCTCTTGAAAGTCAAGCCCGTGAGATCAGGCTTAATGGGCAGATGTGGTACCCCTTGAAGTTGAGCTAAAGAAGCAAAACTTGATAAGAAGCTACCATGACCCTGGAAGTTGAGCCTAAGAGGCAAGACTCAATTGGAGGATATAGTACTCCTAGAAGTCGAATCAGGAGGCAAGACTCGATGAAAAATTGTTATTCCCTTGGAAGTCAAGCCTAAGAGGCAAGACTCGATGGGAAGATACGACACTCCTAGAAGTCGAACCCAACTGGCAAAATTTGATTGGAAGTTGTTATGCTCCTAGAAGTCGAGCCTTAGAGGTAAGAATCAATGGAAAGATATGGTACTCTTATAAGTTAAGCCTAAAAGGAAAGATTTGATAGAAATCTACCGTGCCCTTGGAAATCGAGCCAAGTGGCAAGATTCGATGAAATGATGGATATTCTAGAAAGTCTAGCCTAGAGGCAAGACTCGATGAAAATCTACCATGCCCCTTGAAGACGAGCTCAAGAGGCAAGACTCAATGCGAAGTAAATAGTGAACATGATCCTCACTAGAAAAAATACACGAGAGCAAGTGGTTGACAGGGTATCCGCTCAAAGATCTCAAAAACTACAAATCTTATAAGGCACAACTACATCAAAGACCTTAGAAGGCTACATGCTTTAGAAGGTACACGTGCATCAAAGACCACAGAATGCTACAAGCCTCGAGAGACATATGTACTTCAAATGCCTCAAAAAACTACGAGCCTCAGAAGGCACCGACTTATTTCAAACTTCTAAAAGGCATAAGCCTATGAAGGCAGAAGCCTCAGAAGATACAGCCGCAAGAGGGTAGAAGCCTCAGAAGGCAAAAGACTTAAAAGATAAGCGGCTTTTTATTATAAAGTGCACGTGTTAACTTTAATTGTAGAATTTCACATGATTGAGAAGCCGCAACAAACTCATAGACAACATCAAAAATGTACTAAAAAATATGTTTTCATCATCTACAAATGCCACATCAAACAACTGAAGGGCTACAAAGATAACCTATACTTGTACAAGTGCTACAACAAATCAGCTCATCTTTGAGTGGAGTCAGCATTGCCTCCTCAAAATTCCAATACTTATGCTAATCTTCAGGGGGTCTCCAGAGAGGTATGAAAATCTTCCCCTCAAAGTGCGGCGAGAAAACTCCAACAATTTTTATCTCCATTAGAATGCGGCATCTACAAACAAGAAGATCTCGAATCATCTATTAGGCAAGAACGGGAATAACTTTATTCATCTCAGCGGTGCGAAAGAAGATCTGATTAATGGCCTACTACACAGTTCGGGGATGACTTTTCTCTGCACATATTTAAAAAAAATATCTCGTTGGTCGTCTGCTACGCAAGATTGAGATGACTCTTCAGCGCGGTAACAGGAAGGAGACTCCCATTGATCTTCTATTACACAGAGGATTTTATTGATCGTTTGCTATGTAGAACGGAGATGACTTTCTTTTTCTTCACAACATGAAAAAAGATCTCGTTGATCGTCAGCTATACAGGTCGAGAATAACTTTCTTCTTACGAGTAATCCCGAATTACTGACTAGGCATAGCTGTCACTTCCATGGTCATTTTCTTTGCCTATTTATAGGCTAAAAAATCACTGGACTTATTTGCTAAACATTAACGCAATTCATTAAAATAGTAATTAAAAAAAAATTAAATTCGACCTAAACTTTTTTGGCATTTGGTCTTCCGTCTTCTTGCCCCTAACCTTCCAAATAAATAAACCAAAATGAAAAAAAGAACTGTTTACCTCAGGAAGAGCAAACATGATTACGCGAATTATGTAGAGTTTAATGAATTTTATTTACAAACTTTTCAAATTCTCATAAAAGGTTGAAATTTTACTTTTATGATGTGGAATTTGATCGGACTCATATACATAAATTATTTACAAACTTTTCAGATTCCCATTATTCGAAACTTGCTTCTCACACGCAGTTAATAGTGAC
Source organism: Papilionanthe hookeriana x Papilionanthe teres (assembly GCA_022702705.1). Classification (NCBI taxonomy): domain Eukaryota; kingdom Viridiplantae; phylum Streptophyta; class Magnoliopsida; order Asparagales; family Orchidaceae; genus Papilionanthe; species Papilionanthe hookeriana x Papilionanthe teres. Next base: position 12,759,444 of record CM040435.1, on the reverse strand, counting down.
CATATATATATATTGTCATACATAAAAATATATAGACCCCAAATCTTAATATTTTTTTACGATAAAATTAATCTCGCCCAATAATTTCGAAGGCAATTGATACACTGTCAATAAATTTCAAACATTCAGAATGAATCTTAAGGCATGACATAGATTTTAATGCACATTTTTGAGACAAAAACATTAGAACTTCAATTAAGAGTCATTCAAAGCTTTGATTTCATCAAACTTACCGGCTCAGTGACGCGGACTCGATGATACAAAAATTAATCTAATCCAGGTCAAATCAAACTCAGATCAAGCCATTATAACCGTTTTTTAAAGTTTTTTTGGACAAATTTAAAAGGTCAAATAGATATCGAATCTAGCAAGTTCATAGTCAAATCGAGCGTCTCGACACGAATAATCCAACGAGCCCAAGATATCTCAATTCCAACATTGTTAAGGTCTTCAAATGTCCATCAAAGGCCGTCTAATCGAGGGAATCTCTCTAGACCGTCTAATCAAAGTGGTTCACATTCATGCATTAATTGCATCCCAAACTCTATAAATAGAGACTTGAGGAAGAGTTGAAGTCCAACATTATGTCTGTCATCGTCGACCAGTACAACCAACTGCAATCAACCACCACCTATAAGCTACCGCCGATTGCTATCAATTACCGCTTGTTCCTTGCAACAAATTTATCTACACTTCGACGTTGTAACTTGGGAGACCTTCTAACCCTTTCCCACTTGTAAGAGAAGTGGTTACAACTGTAATCATCATTACATAGTGGAACTCTTCAACTGCGTCAGACCCTGTGCTTTTTCACTTTACGGGATTTCCACATAAAAACGTTTGATGCCACTACTAGTTGTTTTCCTGTACCGCCGCGAATCTTCCAACACGCTTCTTGAACAAACAAATAAAACACAAAACTCAAATGATGGAAAAATATTTCTTAGGCCCAAAATCTATTTTATAGCATTAAAGACGGCTTTAAAGCAATTTGTATGTCAAATATTATTATGAGTAAGTGCCTTTAGAGTGCTCGCAATGGGGGGCAAACTATTAACTAGAGTTAAACTAGATGCAAACAATATCTTCTTGAATGCATAAACAGCAATTAAAAAAGAAACAAGAGCAAGTTAAGAGTCATTTTAACATTTAATTGATAGACATCTAGGCATATTTTAAAGCAAATACAATCTCACCACAAGCCAGATAAATAGCAATGGTCAATGTTTGCATTTAATAATATCATTTTTTATGGTAATTAGAGAATTTCTATGAGACAAACATCTTACATACAAACTTCAGGTTTGTAATTCAGCTTTTGGTGGTTTTAGAATATATTGCTTTTGTGCTTCATGCAAATATCACTCTATTTAAACTTGGAGCCCTTATAAGAATAAAGGGGCATTTGTAGGGTTGTAAACGAGCCGAGCAAGTCAGCTTGTGTTCAGCTCGTTTATATTCCGAGCTCAAAGAGAGTGTTTGTGTTCGGCTTGTTTGCTTAGCAAGCCGAACACGAGCTGTTCACGAACAAAGAGTCATTTTGACAACCCTAATCACATAATCATAAGATGTTATTGGCAAGATATAAAGATTATTGTTTATATTAAAACGTAATTTGAATCTAATTTAATAATTTTATTCTATTTTCTTAATTAATATTTTAAATTGATTATAAATCTTTGTAGCCTCATAGTCAATTAATCTTTTAAAAAATATTACTCATCAATATATGTATATTTAAAAAGAAGCCCTAGGGCCATTTTCATTAATATAAAGGGTTTACAAAAGAAGTAGTATGAGAGGGCCCATGATGGAGCTCTACTCATAAGAAGCAAAGAGCAAAAAGCTCAAACAAACAGTACAAAAGATAGGACGAAGTAAAACATGCAACTAAAACTTTCTGAGTTGACGAGGTCGCTAAGGTCTTCCTCTTCCATGGGTTCTTGTAGCGCATTCAATAATCAAGCTCTGGAGTGATTCTCCATTACCAGGAGAGACCAAGGTGTCATCCATAAGATTCCCAAGTAGCATAGTACCCCCAGCCTTCTTCTTCCACCGGGAGGTATACACTTGTCACTGTTCCTCCAAAGAGTGAGGCGTCTGATCAAAGGCTGCTGCAGTGATTGGTTCCAGTACATGGGATTCTCCTACCCCTTGAGCGGGTAGAACAACCAGGGTACTATTAGCCAGTAGATCTTTCTCAGTAGGAGTAAACTCTTTTTCCGTCGTCAGATAATGAGTGTTTGTTTCTTCCCTGTTTTCAGACCTGTCAAGATGGGGAGTCTGAACTCCCTCCATAATTGATGAATAGTATTTCAAGCCCAAACGAGCTGAACACGAACAACTTCATTAACTCAGCGAACGAGCCAAGCACGAGCTTCTTAAAGAGCCGAACACGAGCTGTTCGCGAACAACGAGTCGTTTTCACAGCCCTAGGCATTTCCATACATTCCACTCAATTCCTATGTATTTATATATTATTGAGAAATTTAGGGCAAAGAAACGCAAAGAATCGATGCAAATCCAGAAGAAGAACACAGATTTAGCGAGGTTCGGCAAAGGTGCCTATATCCTAGGGAGCAGAATGGCGAATTCACTATTTCAGAGGAGTTACAAGTTCGATTCAATACCCATAGGGTTACACATCTATTTATAGATAAAACCTACAGATAAATTACTAAAACGCTCTCGCTCCTGCAATCCACTAAATTCCAAGAGACGCTCCTTTTCACCAGGAGACGCACCTCTTTATTCCAAGAGACTCCAAATTTTCGGTATATGAGCCATACCTAACAAATCTCCACCTTGGCAAATATCTAGCCCCTTAGGAGATATTAATCACCCGGTATATGAGTGATACCTAACAAATCTCCATCTTGACGAATATCTAGCCCCTTAAGAAATATGCATCACCCGATATATAAGCTATACCTAACAAATCTCCACCTTGGCGAATATCCAGCCTCTTAGGAGAAATGATTCGTGGAGTTTCTTACACAATAGTAGGTTGGGCAACCAAGTCATCTGACCTGGCTTGGTTAACCGTGTCATCTAGCACCCAAAGCACCTTCCTGTTCACACAAAAACTCAACCGAACTAATGTGCCTTGCCCGAAGCATTTTCCTATTCACGTCAACGCCTCAGCCAAAATCCTTCTGTCGCAACTCCTCCTGCGACGAACTTGCGTACTGTGTTTTGCCTCTGTCGTGATTCACTTGTCGTTATTCACCTGTTGCAAAATCACCTGCAACAAACCTGTGAACTCCGCTGGCCGAACTCCTCTGTTCGCAAAACCAGGTTCCTATTCACCGGAACCAAACTCCACCTGTTGCAAAATCACCTGCAACAAACTTGCGAACTCTGCTGGCCGAACTCCTCTGTTCGCAATACATGATTCCTATTCACCGGAACCAAACTCCACCTGTTGCAAAATCACCTGCAACAAACTAGCGAACTCAGCTGGCCAAACTCTTCTGTTCGCAAAACATGGTTCCTATTCAGCGAAACCAAACTCCAATCGTCGCAAATCCTCATGCGACAAACTGACAAATTTGCTAGCTCCACCTGTCGCAAATCCTCATGCGACAAACTGACAAATTTCGCTGACTCTACTTGTCGCAAATCTTCATGCGACAAACTGACGAATTTCACTGGCTCCACCCGTCGAAAATTCTTATGCGACAAATTGTACCTCACCAAACCGTGAAACTGTACCTCGCTAAACCGCGAAACTGTTCTTCATCTAACAGCGAACTGTCGCGCCTGCTCTACCTACTCTGCTCGCGCGGAACCTATGGAAGCCTGTTGTATTCGTCGAGTTGTTCCTGCTCGAAGCTCTTGATCGAAGTGTTGAACTGTTCCTCCGATCTGTTCATGCGAGCCAATTGCGATTTGCGAATGCTTCACATGCCGAACTCCTCGGCAAACTTCTCCGCGCCTGCTGAATTCCTCAGTTAAATTTTTAAATTTGTTGAGGCCAAAAATTTCTTGCTTAAAATTTTTCCAAAAAATTTATTTTCCAGCAATATTCTCTTAATTAAGAATTTCCCTTAATTAAGATTTCCAGAAAAATTATTTTTCTTTTCCGCGAACCAGAAATTTCTTTTTTCAGCAGACAGACCAAAAATTTCCTTTCCCAGCAGAAATATTTGAAATATGTCCAATTAAATATTTCCCTTGATTTTGCTTCCCGGAATTGGATTCACTTAATTAAGCCCTTAATTAAGTATTTATCTTAATTAAATTTTCCAGAATTTCTTCTTCAGCAATCTTACCTTAATTAAGCTTCCCTTAATTAAGGATGTGCCTTAATTAACTTTACGATAAAAGCAGTTTTCTTCTCTCAGAATCCCACCAGAAATTAATTAATTTTCATATTAAGGCCTTTCAGGAATTTCTTTTTCTCTGCAGCAAGAATTTCTTAATTGAGAGGGAATATTCCTCCTGCTAGGAATCCAAGATTCCCTCTCTTCTCCGCCTCCAGCGCTAGACTCTTCCGCAGCGCCTCTCGCGAACACCGGGCTCCTTCACTGCAGGCCCTGCTCGAACAGCTATCTGCTTCGCCCGATCTGCCGTGAACCTCGCCGCGCCTAAGCCCTTCGCGCAAATACCTCGGTCGGCCTTCTGATTTGCGAACAACCTACTTCCCGCGATCCCGCTTCGCCCGATTGTTCTCCCTCTTCACGAAATCCCCGAAGCCTGCTACGATTCGTGTGAAGCCTGCCGGAAGAAGAACGCCTTCAGATGTCGGCCTCTCCTGTTCGCAGATTCTCACTGAACTGCTCCTGCGACTAATATCACGCCGATGTCTGTCACGCACACTTCTCGTTGCAAAACCAACGAACTCCACATGCGTCGCACAAACCCTCGATGTTCCTCCTGCAGCACCTCGCCCAACTCCGAACCTGCTCTTGTCCGGATCCGGAATTCTGTTAAATTTTTATTTTGTGGCTCACATTCATTTTAATAATTTATCAATAATTTATGTCATTTATTTTAGAACTCATAATAACATAAGTTCTTTATTTTCTTAACTCTTAACTTATGTTATAATAAAAGTTATTTAATTTTATAACTCATGAAAACTTATGTTATTTATGTCATAACTTATGATAACTTATGATATTTATTTGTTAACTCATGTAACCCCTAAATGAATAGAGAGTTATTAACTTATGTCATTGATTTTAATAATAAAAATCAATTAATTTATTTAATTGTCATAAATCCTATTGGTTAGTAACCCCCTTGATGGATGGTGGTTAAATAGAGCATGAAAGTGAGAATGGGTCCTCTCTCTACCCAACACACCACGTACATTTCTCTCCATCGGAAAGTACGGAAAGTTTTAAGGGATTAGAGAGAGAAACTCCATCTCTTCAGGATCAATTTTTCTTCAAGATCAAATTTATTCGTCATGAATACGGGTATGAGTTACTTTATTATAGATATGTAAAAATCACAAATTTAAAAGATCTTGGCTATTATGTATCTTTGGAATTTGTGTCATAAAGTTCACACATGAATTTCTTACATGTGGTATCAGAGTCTTGATTACTAAATTTATGATTTTTCATATACTTTTATTTATGTTAATTATATTAAATTTCCACTGCGAATTAGATCTTGAATTAGACTACTAAAGTAAATTGATATGATTGAATTTATTATTTATTTGATGTCGATGTTATGTTTAATTTGTTAGTCACCAAAGTGACCAAATTAGTAAGTTTAATAGACGTCAAATTAAATAAATTCAATTACTCACAAGTTTGTGATGCTTATTATGAAATAATTTAGTATTTTATCACGAAAATATTAAAAATCATTGATTATAAAATATTTCTGGATCGCCCAAAGGTTGATCATTTGTTTTATAATCTTTGAATATAATTGTAATCTATTTATATACTCAGTTAAGATATGTTTATATATCCAAAGATAATAAGCATATCTAATTTGAGTATAAACAATTATCAATTATTAAATTTAAATTAAGCATCAATTATGTTTATTATCGTGTATTGTTATATCACCCAAAGGAGATTTTAATACACTATTATTATTACAATTATTATTTTAATCTGATTTCATATGAATATCTATGTAAGTTTAATATTCAAAGCATTAATGTACTAGCATATTTTATTCATTTGCAGTAACTACTCCTGTTTCTCTTCATTCGCAAGCTACATCTGTTCAAACATTCAATGGGCTTAATTTCTCTGAATGGAGTGAGCAAGTCCAGTTTCACCTTGGTGTTACGGATCTTGATTTGGCACTCACGATCGAGAAACCCCCTGCTCTTACTAATTCTAGTAATGTCGAGCAAGTATCTTTCTATAAAGCTTGGGAAAAATCGAACAGATTGAGCTTGATGTTTATGCGAATGATCGTAGCAAACAACATTAAGAGCACATTTTCTAACACTCGAAAGTGCTAAGGAATTTATGAAATTTGCTTGAGAATTGTTCTCGATCCGACTCTGCCGATAAGTCACTTCTTCGGGACACTATTGAGTACGTTAACCAACATGAAATTTGATGGTTCTCGTACTATGCATGAGCATGTCGTTGAAATGACGAACATAGCAGCGAAGACTTAAGACCTCGGGAATGGAAGTGAATGAAAATTTCCTCGTGCAATTTATCATTAACTCCTTGCCTCCTGAGTATGGTCCATTTCACATGAACTATAACACCATGAAAGATAAGTGGAATGTGAATGAACTACAATGTATGCTCATTCAAGAGGAAGCAAGGCTTAAGAAAGGAGCAAATCACTCCATTAATCTCATGGGTCACCAAAGAAAGCTGCAAAGAAAGTTTTGAGGTATCTACAAGGAACGAAGGACCACATGCTCACTTATAGAAGATCTAAAGATCTTGAAGTGATAGGATATTCGATTCGATTTTCTTGGATGTGTTGATACTAGAAAATCAACATTTGGCTATCTATTCCTTTTGGTCGAAGGAGCAATCTCATGGAAAAGTGCGAAGCGGACTATCATAATTGCTTCCACTATGGAAGCTCGAATTTGTGGCTTGCTTTGAAGCTACGATTCGGGGTTTATGGCTACGGAATTTTATTTCGGGACTTGGAATTGTCGACGATATTGCCAAGCCGCTGAAAATTTATTGTGATAACTTCGCTGTGCAGTCTTCTTTTCCAAAAACGACAAGTATTCCAAAGGTGCTAAACACATGGAATTAAAATATCTTCGTCGTTAAGGAAGAAGTTCGAAACAAAGGGTGTCAATTGAGCATATTAGCACCAATCTCATGATAGCAGATCCTTTAACGAAAGGGTTGCCACCGAAGACATTTAACGAACATGTCGTGAGAATGGGCATTACCAAAACCCTTTATTAGTTTTATGCTCTTCATATTTTGACACATTGAGCTCAATTTTTCTTGTTTCTGATATTTATAAATCTTGTTTTTATCGTTAGTGTACACTTTATTTTGCTTGATGTTCAACAAGATTTGTCTTCTAATAGACATTATGGGACCATGATGTTAATTCTCATTATGCTTAAGTATGTAATTGATATTGTGATACATGGAAGGAATCTGTGTCGATAAATTGATGCACAACCGCCATGATTCATATTAATTTCGTACTTATTAAATAATTTATGATTTAACCAATATAAAGAAGGATTTATTTTACATTTTATGCGGTATGTTACGCACTTATTAAAATTAAGTGAGCCAAGTGGGAGAATGTTAAATTTTTATTTTGTGGCTCACATTCATTTTAATAATTTATCAATAATTTATGTCATTTATTTTAGAACTCATAATAACATAAGTTCTTTATTTTCTTAACTCTTAACTTATGTTATAATAAAAGTTATTTAATTTTATAACTCATGAAAACTTATGTTATTTATGTCATAACTTATGATAACTTATGATATTTATTTGTTAACTCATGTAACCCCTAAATGAATAGAGGTTACTAACTTATGTCATTGATTTTAATAATAAAAATCAATTAATTTATTTAATTGTCATAAATCCTATTGGTTAGTAACCCCTTGATGGATGGTGGTTAAATAGAGCATGAAAGTGAGAATGGGTCCTCTCTCTACCCAACACACCACGTACATTTCTCTCCATCGAAAGTACGGAAAGTTTTAAGGGATTAGAGAGAGAAACTCCATCTCTTCAGGATCAATTTTTCTTCAAGATCAAATTTCTTCGTCATGAATACAGGTATGAGTTACTTTATTATAGATATGTAAAAATCACAAATTTAAAAGATCTTGGCTATTATGTATCTTTGGAATTTGTGTCATAAAGTTCACACATGAATTTCTTACAAATTCCTCCTACAACAATGCTAAACTATCGCGCTGGAATCGAACTCCCTTCTCTTCTGCCGTGAACCAAATCTTAAAAATCTTTCTTCTTCCCTGCGCCAATTTCCTCTGCCCTCGAACCAAGCTCTGATACCAATTGTTGAGAAATTTAGGGCAAAGAAACGCAAAGAATCGACACAAATCCAGAAGAAGAACACAGATTTAACGAGGTTCGGCAAAGATGCCTACATCCTCGGGAGCAGAGCAGCGAGTTCACTATTTCAGAGAAGTTACAAGTTCGGTTTAATACACATAGGGTTACCAATCTATTTATAGATAAAACCTATAGATAAATTACTAAAACGCCCTCGCTCCCCCAACCCACTAAATTCCAAGAGACACTCCTTTCCACTGGGAGACGCACCTCTTTATTCCAAAAGACTCTAAATTTCCGATATATGAGCCTTACCTAACATATATCTAATATTCTAACTTTATTTTTACATTTATATCATCCAAATCTTTCATATCACAATGAAAATATCTCTATTTTAGCTTTAAAATAAATGAAATACACTTTTTTATGTATAGATAATTCGGCGGACAAGTAAAAATTGGAGTTTATGTGTTAGATATGTAAATACATAGAAATTGACTGATATGCATTCTTAACAAAAAAAAAATGATTAGAATATATTAATTATTTTTATTGTATCTTTAATTTGCTTTGACATCTAAGGTTTAGAAGGTATTATGTCGAAACTAAGGATTATTTCTGATTTAATGGTCAAATGCCCATTTTTTTAATCACATTCATTCATTCCAATTTTGTAGAATAAAGATATTGCTATATTAGTATTTAGTGCACCAAAAACCCAAGTAACCTTGTTATTGTGGTAATATGACAGCCTTACCTGAGATTAGGTAGAACATTGAATCATTATCTGGATTACACTATTTTTTGCAGCCTGCAATACTCTGTATATATATATATAAAGAAAAAGGGTCTGATACAATATTTTGGGAGGGATCCTATTTCCTACAATAGTATTTCTTGTGGAAGGATGTTGAATCCCTTCGTAAGTATGATCCCATGTAATTCGTGAACTCGTAAAATTCGGGAGAAATCTTGTGAAAGAAGTGAGAAGAATCTAAGAGTTCTTTTAGAGAAAGAGGAGTCCAAAGAGACCTAACTCCCAATTTTTTTCATTTTACTTTCTTATTTATACACCATAGATCCTATATATCCTTGTAGGGATGTAAGAAATAAAATAAAGAAGTTGCAATATAAGTTGCACAGTATGGGACCTTGGTAGACTTGTTGTTGACAAGATCTTTAGTATGGGCGTTAGGCAGCCAATAAATGGTTACATACATGATGATGAATTGAAGTTCTCTTCCTTCTGTCTGCAATAATTTGTTTTAATTCTGTCGTTAGAACTGATCTGTTTTTTTAAACACGACTTTCTGTGATCAATATTACGCTAAAAACATATTTAGTTGGTGTATTTTTTGCTTGTATTTAACTTTCATTTTTAAAAGTAATTAAATATGTTATAACATATCAAATGTCTTATTTTAAGTAAATAAATAAATAAAATAAAATAAAAATAAAAAAATAAAAAAACAATAATCCAAAGTGATCAACAAAGGAGCCTAAATTTTTTCTTTATTTGCAAATATAGTTAAATAAATGAATTGACACAACTAAATAATCCTTGTCTATTTACATATCTAACACTTAAATTATTTTATTTACATTAATGGTATTTTTGTGTCATAAGCATACTTCAAAATAAGTATTTCACTTTTAAAAAATAAGAACATGTAATATTTTTTATTTGACATTAAAGATTTTAGTACTTTTCATGTAAATATGAAAGTTTAGGTGTTAGATAAGTAAATACATAACAATTGTGTGGTCTATTTATAATATGCTATTGTCAACCTCAACATATGTCATCGATGTCAACATACATTCTGTCATCAACATCAACATTATTTGATGATTATCTGATTCTTCTACTTTTACATATCTAAAACCTAAAATTTAATAATTATATTTATACCACTCAAATACTACGTATCACATAAAAAATATCATTATTTCAACTTGAAATATACCATTTCATACATCGATGTAGTGGGATATACGGAAAAATTGAAGATTAGGTGTTAGATATGTAAATACAAAAGAATTGTGTGGCGTGCATGGGGATATTCCTAAATAATATTTTTGAAATGTGCGTTCTAAATTGAAACACTTTGCAAGCGTATCAGTAATTGAGATCACATGTTTGAATCGTGCATATTGCCCTTTGTGCTCAATTTTCTCTATAATACAGAAGAAAATATTTGAAAATTTGATTGAAGTATTAATACACTTGAAGTTCTTCAATATTATAAATTTGATCATATATGGAGTAAATTGAGGGCTAATCCTAATCAATATCTCTACTTAGTCAAGAATGTTACATGAGTCTCTTACAAAAGACACAAAACTTTTGAAAATAGGATTATATATATAATGATTTTCGTAATAAATAAAAGATAATTGTTGAATTTAAATTCGTCTTTCAATCACACCCAACGAATAGAGCATGAGAAGAGAGTATGAATATAGAGGGAGGGAGGAATAGGTCCTACATTGGAGCTGCATTTTTTTCAAATGAACAATAAAACTCGTGCAACCCTCTACTTATAGAAGATTTAGTACAATAGTGATTATCTTTTAACCCCATATGTATGGGGTTTAGAGTAGGTATTTTAGGTGTTTTGTATAAGTGTCGACTCATCATATGGTTGTATGTTGGCTCGTTTGTCTGAGCTCGGTTAATTGAGCTTGGTCGGCTTGGCTTGGTCGATTTTTCTTATTTGTAAAGCTTGATCGGTTCAACTCAGTTGGCTCGGCTTGGTTGGCTCAGAGATTCTATTTTGACAAGAAGTCTTCTGACTTTAGTTGGGTGGTTGAAGATGCTTTGTGGAACTGACCATCCTGTTAGGTTAGCCTCCCTAGAGATAAACTCTGCATCGTGTCGACTTTCTCTTTGTTGGAGATGCAAACACTCTTCTGGTGAACTTCAGGGTGAGCTACTAGGTTGGTACCAATCGACTATGATCACATCGATTTGTTACCCGGTTGGCTTGGCTTTGCTCAACTTGACTCGTGACCTCCGCAAGGGATTTTCTTTTATCATGCTTCCTTATTCTGTATAGCTGGATCCTTGTGATATCTGAACTGACACTTTTTTTTATTTGATCTTTCAAAGAGTTCCCTTAATTACCAAATACTGGGTGATTTTAATCTTGAAGAACTTACAATTAATCACTTCTTCGGAGATATTTCCGGTCTCAAGAAATAATATATATGGATCTACTCAGCTCTTCAATCCTTCAGTTTATATCTCCATAACTTTGGCTTCTTCTATGGTCGGTCATAAGAGTCATTGAGAAGTTCCCTCTCCAAAACGGATGCACTTGGACAAGAGTTATGCCACCTAAATATCCTCTTAAAGAATGTGTTTCATTTAGAAGTCTTTAAATTTCCATATCTATGCCTTAGCTTTCCAGAAATAACTTACCATCATCTTGTATCTTGCTACGAAATGCTCGCCTACTTGGTTGACCACCAGTTGAGAGTCAGCCTTCACCATGAGGTGTCACACACCCATCCCGTAAGCAAATTATATTCCGACTACCAAGACCTCATAGACAGCTTGATTGTTAGTATCTTTGAATCCAAATTTTATCAAATGTTACAAACGATCACCGATCATACTTGATAAAGCCGAGTTGAGCCATTCCCCGACATGTTTAGATGCCTCGTCGATGTGTAGGGCCCGTGTTAAGTAGTTGATTGTCATCTCATTATAGGGTTTGCTCAATTCAGAGAAGTCAGACAAGAACTCGACAATAATTTGAGCTTTTATAGGAGCTCTTAGCATGCAAGATAGGTCAAACTTGATGAGCTCTATTGCCCACTTGAGGAGTCAACTATAGTGCTCTGGTTTGGTGAGGATCGCCTTGTGTTGGTGGTCAATCATAATCCAGACCGAATGCCTTTCAAAGTATGGGTGAATCCTGTGCACAAAATGATGAGAGAAATAAATTAGTTTTTTCATGATTAAATAATGGAGTTTGGCTTCTCAGAGGATTCGGCTAACATGGTAGTTAGGAAACTGCTTCCCTTACTTTTCTCGGACCAAAGCAGAGCTTACAACTTCGGATTCAACTCCCCAATATAGAGAGAGTTTCTCATTCGGTTTCAGGCTATAGAAAAGTAGTGATAACGTTAACTTTAATTCCTAGAATGCTTGCTCGTGTTCATTTGATCAAGTGAAGTTAATTTCCTGTCATAATGTCCTGAAGGAGGTGCACATATCACTAGATTTGGAGATAAAATAACTTGGTCGTGCGATTCAATCTATCAATCTTTGGAGTTCCTTGGTATTCTAGGCAATGGCATGCTGACCAGAGCTTGGACCTTTTCCAAGTTAGCTTTAATTTTTTTATGGCGTAAGAAGATAGTCCAAGAATTAGAACTTTTGAAAATAGGATTCTATTCCTCAAAAAGCAAAAGATGAAAAATAACAATAGTTAAATAGAGTTGAAAGAGATAAAATAAAGCTAAAAAGTTATCACAAAAGAATAGAATATCATTTAACAATTTTGTCTGGATACAATTGAAAGGATATTAATAATATAGTGAAAAAAAAAAAACTTTAAATAAACTATAAAACTTTTTGGTTGAATCCCTAAAATTTGAAGAAATGTGAGTTTTCCTCGTGGCTTTTCGAAGAGATCCACAAGTGATGCGTGCTAGAAAATTCGTGGCGGTAGAGTAACTGATTATTGTCTTAGCGTTGTACGAGAATTCAGCACAAACACAGATGAAAAATAAGCAGTAATGACTCCAAAAATTTTTACATGGTAAACCCGTAAAGGGAAAAACCACGGGGCTTGACCCACTTGCGAAAATCCACTATTGATTGATGATTACAGAAATCCCTTATCCCACAGACGGGAAAAGGGTAATTATATTCTTCATATTACAGTGTCGATTGACAGTGTCTAATTGGTGGCGATTGATGATGGTGGTTAGCGGTGGTCAACGATTGTCGACGGTGGTCGACGGAGATCGGTGATGGACGATGACAAAGATCGACCGTGGTTAATGACGAAGATCGACAGTGGTTGGCGACGGTAAGTGATGTTGAGCTGCAACTTATCATCAAGGCTTCAAGCTCTCTCTAAGCTTTTCCCCCTTTCATGTGAGGGTTGGAGGTCTATTTATAGTGTTTAGGGTGCAATTAATGCAGTCATTTTGATCGGACGGTCCAGAGAGCTTCCCTTAATCAGACGGAGTTTAAGGGGCATTTCATGGCCTTAACAATGTCAAAATTGAGTGATCTTGAGCTTGTTAGATTTGTCTTGTTGAGACGCTCGATTTGAATATAGGCTTGCTAGTTTCGACATTTGTTTGGCCTTCCAAATGAGCCAGAAATCTTCTAAAAATGGTTTAATAACTTGATCTCCGCTTGATTTGATTCGGATTGGACCAGTTTTTATACCATCAGGTTTGTCTCATCGAGTTGGTCAATTTGACTATAAGTTTGATGAATCGGTGTTCTGGATGACTTTTTATCAATATTTGAACATTTCTAGCTCAAAAGATTGCATCGAGATTCATGTCATGCCTCGAGATCCATGCTGGATGATCAATATTTATTGGTGGCATATCAATAAGCATGCAAATACAGATCCTACAATCTTGAAATTTTCAAAAACAAAAGATAAACTATCAATGTGTCTTCACCAGGAGCAATATTCAAAACCTAAGCTACAATAGAGAAGGATCCCATAACAAAATAACATGAAAATTTTGAAATTACATCATAATCCCATTTAAGATCAATCTAATAAACAAAAGTCCTCTGAATCCCTATCAAACCAAAAATCACAAACATCAAGAATTATAGAATGATTGCAATGGAGACAACATATATCCATTAACACAAGACAACAAACAAACACAAAGTATCCACCATAACAATTGTTCTAGCCACATAACAACAACCTAACGACAGCCAAAATGGCAACAAAAGCAAAAGCATACAAGTATGCTGAAGTTCACTTCAAAGACACTGTGAATCATAATCTAGCCCTCAATAATCAAATATAAAGATGATGTTTCAAGCTCATTATCCAAAATCATGTAGCATCGAATGGACCAATTTAGCATTAGGTTTACTGTCAAAATAAATTCTACAAGTATTAGATATAAGCAGGGCTGTCAAAGCAGCTCGTTGTTCGGGAACAACTCATGTTCGGCTCGTTAACAAGACAAATACGAACATTTTTTTTTGTGCTAGATATATAAATAAGTCAAATACGAACAAAAGTTTATTCATTCATGTTCGACCTTTTTTGGCTCGAAATAATACTCATCAATAAATATATATATATATATATGCACATATTAATGAGTAATACAAGTCCACAAAGTATTATAATAAAATAAAATTATTAATTAAAAAATAGAATAAAAATATATTAAGTTATATTTAAATAATGATGTTTAATATAAACAATAAGATTTAAATCTTACATCAACTCTTAGGATCCTTCGGTTGCATTATTAGGATTGTTAAAATGACACTTTATTCGCGAACGAGTCGAGCACGAACACACTTTTGATATTTGAAATGAGACAAGCCTGATGCGTGCTAGAAAATTCGCGGCGGTAGAGTAGCAGATTATCATCTTAGCGTTGTACGAAAATTCAGCGCACACACACAGATGAAAGAGAAACAAGCAGTGACGACTCCAGAAGTTTTTACGTGGAAAACCCGTAAGGGAAAACCACGGATTCGGCCAGTTGCGGTAAATCCACTATGATTGATGATTACAGAATCCCATGTCCCACGTGACGGGAGAGAATCATGTATTTTTCAGACAACAATGTCGACTGATGGCGTCTGGTTGGTGGTATTTAACGATAATTGTTGGAGGTCGACGGTGACTGAGGTCAACGAAGGTCGTAGTAGTCGATGACAGTAAGCGGTGGTCGATGGAGGTCGACGGTGACGGAGGTCGACGGTGACGGAGGCCGACGATGACGGAGGTCGACAATAATCGACGGAGGTCAGCGGTGGTCGACTGCGGTCGGCGGTGGTTGACGGCGGTCGGCGGTGGTAGATGGCGATCGGCGGTGGCGCTAAGCTGCAGCTTTTCATCAAAGCCTCAGGCTCTCTCTAGGCTTCCTCCCTCATGTGAGGGTTGAGTGCCTATTTATAGTATTTTTAGTGCAATTAATGCAACCATTTTGATCGGGCGGTCCAGAGGGCTTCCCTTGATCAGACGCGTTTAAGGGGCATTTGATGGCCTTAACAATGTCGAAATTAAGTGATATTGGGCTCGTTGGATTCATCTTGTCGAGACGTTCGATCCGAGTATAGGCTTGCTAGTGTCGACATTTGTTTGATCTTCCAAATATGTCTGGAAATCTTCTAGGAATAGATTAATGACTTGATTTGATCTTGATTTGACTCGGATAGGACTAGTTTTGATATTGTTGGGTCCGTCTCATCGATCCGGCCAGTTTGACTATAAGCTTGCTGAAATCGAAGCTCTATATAACTTTTTATCATGATTTGAATATTTTTTGCTCAAAATATCGTCTCGAGATCCGTGTCATGCCTCGAGATTCGTGCTCGATGATGAAAATTTGTAGGTGATGTATCAAAGCCGAATACGAGTTTGTGATATTTTTAATAAACCCGCTCGTGTTCGGCTCGTTACACTCCTAATTATAAGTACATTTTTTTTAAACAAATTTTTAATAATTTGATTGTAGCACACGTAAACACATCAATTTGATAGTTCAAAAATATCACCTTGATGATTAATTTCTAAATATTATGGTAAATAATTATCCCTAGATTTATAATGTATAATTCACTCCTTCAAAATTTTAACTATTTTACCTAAATTATAGAACAATTCAACCAGTTTTTGGTGGCGCACGTCATGTTGAAGTCCACCCACCCTTTCCCACCCTTCAAAAAAACCTTGAAATTGTAAATTAATTATTTATAAAAAAGGTAAAATTTCCATTATTGATATATATTTTTTTTTTATTACCTCTTCCATATGCGGATCTCGCGCCGGGCCAAACCGCCATGAGTCACCGCCTCTATCGCCGCAGAAATTTTCAAACCCTACACAGTTTCTTTATATACATGTTCTCTGTTACCATTCTTCTCCTGGAAGCCATAAAAATTCTTTGCCGTTGCCGGAAACCTATCTGGCCCGTCGCCCACGCTCTTCGATCTCATCCTCCGCAGGTCAGATATGTCTTTTCCGTCTTCTTCCACCCCATCGTTAGGGCAATTTCGAATTTGTATGATTGGGGATTTCTTCTTCGTGGGACGGTTCATTTGATGGTCTCGAAATGGTAATTGAGGGTTTTCTTGGTTCAATGTTTGCAGTTCGCATGTCTCAGAGATGTCAGTGGCCCCTAAGAGTGATAACGTTCAAATCCGAGAGGTGTGGGATGACAATCTTATGCAAGAGTTTGCTATTATTCGGGAGATTGTGGACGACTTCCCTTTTGTTGCAATGGACACGGAGTTTCCGGGGACGGTGTGCCAGCCGTTGGGACCCTTCAAGTTGCTCTCCGACTACAACTACGCCTTGCTCAGGGATAATGTCAATATGTTGAAGCTGATCCAGCTCGGCCTTACCTTCTCTGACGAGCGCGGCAATCTCCCCACCTGCAACACGGGATTTGGCTGCATCTGGCAGTTCAATTTCCGAGAGTTCGACGTCCAGTGCGACATTTACGCTGCCGACTCCATTGAGCTCCTACGCCAATCGGGAATCAACTTCAAGAAGAACAAGGAGCTGGGTATTGACGCCCTTCGTTTTGGTGAGCTTTTCATGTCCTCCGGCGTCGTTCTGAATGAGGACGTGCATTGGATCGCCTTCCACTGCGGCCATGACTTCGGCTACCTACTAAAGCTACTCACTTGCAGAAAACTCCCTGAAACTCAGGCAGAGTTTTTCGAACTCTTGAATATCTTCTTTCCGACTCTATACGATGTCAAGCATCTCATGAAGTTCTGCAACGGTCTTCATGGTGGGCTCAACATGCTTGCCCGGCTGCTTGGTTTGCGGAGGGTTGGGGTCTCCCATCAAGCTGGATCTGACAGCCTCCTCACCTCTCGCGCCTTCTGGAAGCTCAGGGAGTTCTACTTCGGCGGATTGACTGAGAAATATGCTGGTGTGGTGTATGGCCTTGGTGTAGATAATGAAACGAAAGCTGTTACTCGATGAGAAAATGATTAAACAATAATAAAATAATATTGAAATTTTGAAACAAAGTTGCGGGTCTCTCTTTCTTTATTTTTGTTTTGAGTATGAGCTGCTGCTTTGATGCTTCCTTGCTACTTATTTTTCTTTCATTTCGTGCATGTGCTGCTGCGTATACGATGATTTTGTAGCTTGAGAAATATAGCTCTGTGCTTTGATTTATGCTGATATTATGACTCAAAGTTGTTCCTTTCTCATGATATTTGCAACTGGTAATCATTTCATACGCAATTTTTTCTACCTGTTGTAGAGGGGCTTTACAACATCTGATTCAAGGCTTGGAGTTTCCTAGTTAAATTTCTATTTTCAAGTATAATTTTAAAGCTTATTGCTTTTTGCAACGAGATTATGCAATTGGAAGGAGGTCAGTTTAGCGCAATGATATTTTCAATATCTGCTTAAGGTGCATAACCTTAAGATTTTAAATTTGTATAACAACCCGTTACAATTCCGATTTCATGCATAGTATATATTCTCTTTTTCTGAAGTAGTGCTATGTTTGTAAATGCTTGGTTAATTGATGACACTTTAATCTTTGCCTAATTATTAAGATTTCACTTTGTTTCTTATTTGCTCGTCATTACATGTATGATTCTTTATGTTCCTGTTATTATGCAACAATTCTTGTACTTATTTTTGCTGTTTTCATTTCCACTGTTGAAGTCTGACAATATTTGTTACTTAGGTTTTTTTATCATGCGTAGCTCGATGTCTATGACTAGATGCTAAAAAAGAGTGATTTGTCTCTTATAATTGTTTGTCTCGGGAAAGTCATCATCCTTTGCTATTGAGTCTGTTGCAGTTGCGAGATATTACGCAAAGGAGGCAAATTTATAGGTTCAAGGAAAAAAATGCTAAAAAACAAAATAAAATTAATAAAATAGCAAATCCTCATACCCCTTTTGTTGAATTATCAAAGCATGTAAATTATTGAATTCTCATGCACTTTGTGCTGATTCCTCAAAAGCATAAGAGTAAAACTAAGAAGCAATAATATAGGTTGCATGAAATTTTGTACCAATTCTAAATTATCATTTACACAAAGCATAAGGAGCTATTTAAAAAAGCAACATTACATTCAAATTAGCCCCCTAAGAGCTTGTTTTATGTTAATCCATATGAAGATTAGAAATTACATTAAAATTTGCTACTTCCTGATAAATCTGAAATGCGAAGGCATAAAAAAGATTCTGATTGTCAAATACAGTGGTTGATGATAGATTATATATCATTGTTTTGTTGAATTTCTAGCCAAAATCTCTTAGCAAGACAGCAACAGGTACCAAGTTTACATTGGCATATTTTTTATAGGTTACTGTTGATTTGAATAAAAAATTTAGATTAGTTTTCAAAATTCAAATTAGATTTGAATTCAGATTTGAATGTAAATTTATATTTTGAAATCAACTTTGTCATATAAACAAGTGAGGGAGAATGGCTATGTTGGAGAAAATTTGTAACTGTCATAAAAAGAAAATAATATGCATTTTGTTTTGCTGGGTTTGGGTGTAGTGTGGGGTGGGACTAATGCTAATATTCGTGTTTTATGCGACTGGAGAAGGCTTTATTATTAGGAGATGATTTTGGGACTCAAGAAAAGTTACAGCTTATAAAAATGAGTTTATAAACGATGATAACATGATGAGCATTGCTAACAATTAAGTGTAGAATTGTGAAAATAGGGAAAACAACTAAGAGAAGAAAAAAGAAATATGAAAGTTTCAATGAAAACAGGACACAAAACAGCAAAACATTTGCAGAAAAACAGCAAAAACAACAAGAAAGTGAGACATAGGCAAACATGACAAAAATATAAAAATTTTGCTTTGATAGTAAATTGATGCAGGGGTGAAATGAAATCATATATTCAATAAGAATTTGAAATAAATGAAAGAAGAAGAAACTGAAAATTACAAATTCTAAACTTGAACATGTTGCATTTGCAAAACGTCTAAATTGTTTGAATCCTCAAGTAGTTTGTGTTGATTCACATAGCATTCTTGACAAATAGGAAGCATTTTGTTGGCTGTATGGAATTTTCATTTTACACTTCATACTTTTTATTTTATTCTTAAAGGAAAGTAATAGGAATGGCAAAAGTAGAGCTTTGATTTGTATATGAAGTATTGATAAAATTTACTTCTAGTAAGAACTTAGAGAGTATGGGTATAGCGTAAGTCAGCAAACTTTCTTGCGTGATGACATAACAATTTTGGAAGCGTGGAATTCCATATCTTCCATGGCATATGTTGATACGAAACTATTGTTATTTTGTGGCTTCTCTAATTTTAATATTTAGGTTCCTATTTTTTATTTTGTTCCATTCATGCTTGTCAATTATGCAGAATAAGATACACTATTGTTGTTGCAAGGCACAAACGGTCAAGAAACTAACACTACTTTGCTCTGTTTAGAAGCTATCTTCATTGAAGATGAGGGTTATGAACATTAGTATGTTGGAGTTGGTAATGATGAAGATTTGGTTTATATAACCAGAACTATTTGGAAAATGATTCATTGAAATTTGAATACGGGATTTGTGAACAAACTCTTATGTTTTGAGCTCAGTATTCCTTTGAGAACTTTTTTCGTTCTTTTATGAAAGATGAGGCTATTATGGTTCATGGTGATAATTTTGAGGATGAATTGTTTATCTTTGAAAATGAATTAAGGTATTTGTAAACAAATTATTACTTGTGTTTTGGATTTATGTATTCCTTGAAAATATTTACATTTCATTAACAGTTCCATTTGCCAATCAAACTGCTTTACCATGATAATTTATTTTTTAATTTAATTATCTTTCATGTACTTTCATGATGTAGAAGTTAAATTATCTTACGGTATCCTTACATCGTGTCTTTTTTATTTTCTCCATTAATTGATGAGTTATTAACAAATAATTCATGTTTCTTACTAATTTTTGCTATTTTTAAAATAAATGCTACTATGGTATGATTTTGGGGGATCCATGCACTATAGTGTGCTATTTGCTATTGACATGAATGATTCCAACAAGACATTTCCTTCTGTTTCTTTAATTCTTTTCATTTGTGTACTTTCAGGTTTTTCCTTCAATATTTTCTGTTGGATTTATTCATGGGATTGTTCTTGGTTGTATTGTCGGCTTCTTCCTACTGCTATTCCTCGGGGCTTTGTTGTCGTGGAACTATTTGTACGCTTGTCAATGTTTTTGACCTTTTTTTTTACTGCATCTCCTTGAAAGTTTTCATCTCGACAGCGCTTATTCCTTGTGCTGCAATGAGGTTTATAAATATCAATTTTAAAGTAGATAAAAGAAGTCTATGGCTTACATTAAAGATTTTTTGAATGTGTAAATCATTTCTTTTTTGGGATCTTGATTCATTAAGAAGATAACATCTTTTGATGTGTATGATATTTACCTATCTTTCATGTATTTTTCTTTTTCTTCCCCCCTTCTGTAATGTTTCTTTATCTTGATTTAAAATGTGATTGCTGTTTAGATCTAATACAATTTAACTCATTTCATGTGTGCAAAATTTCTATCACAATTGTGTTTTTTGGTCTTTAATTCATATGACTACTTTTCATTAATGGCCCAAATTTATTACTGTAATTGCTAATTTCTATTTTTCAACATTAATATTAAATGTTCATTGCTATCACAGTTTACTTTTCTGAAATTTGCATATGTGTTTAATAAATTGTTTGTATTTAATTTTTCTGCATACCAGATCCGCATTAAAAATTTTAGACCCAAGAATCATCTATATTGATTAATTTCTTCCCTATTTGTTTGTTGCTCGTTTTAGTAACTGTCATAGAAGCTATTCGTTTTGTGTAAATGACGTTTTCTTGACTTTGGTGTATATTTTCCTTGTTTGTAAAAATTTTTATTGATTGTTGTACGACCCGGTTTGGTAATGCTTTCTTGCAGCTCTGGTTTTACAGTCTCACATAGTTGTGTTTTGAAAATCTAACATGTTGATTGTTTGACTTTCGTGAGTAAAGTTATGGCTTCATGATCATGGTCAACATATTTGCATAGTTGCCCACCAATTTTTGGCCCATCTCCCTCCATCGAAAGTCTCCCCTCCCCTTTTAGGAGTCTTAGAGTCTGTTTGGGACAGCTGCAACATCGCTTCCCCAGGAAGCACTGCTGCGAGGAAGTTGCCGCTATGATGCTGGCAGGCTGTTTGTTTCAGCTGGTTTAAAACAACTGTGTGGCAGTTGTTCCTGGACAAATGATCATTCTGCTCTTGTATAGTCATGCTCAAAGCTGTTTTTAACCAGCATAAAGGTGGAAGGTAGAATTATGTTGATCTCTCTTTATAAAGCACTGCATTAGTGTATCCCGCAGCCCTCGTTGCACCCACAATTAACAAGCATGGTGGCACGCACAGCTATAGCAGATGAAAGAATCACATGAAAAAAAAATCTCAGCCACAAAATGGAGATTAGGGCGAGAATCCATCAATCCAAGCCAAATATCATAAAAATATGACCATTATGAAGAAACAACCCAATTTCCAAGTCAAACACCAAAATCTAGGGAAAATAGGAGAATGTAGCTAACTGACCTACTTAAGCGACAAAGGGAAAGTGATCATTCCATACTCTTTCGGAGATCAAACGATACTAGCAGTTACCTCCCTCCACTTGAGACAAACGCATGCACAGGCAACCACGTTCCTGTGAAGCGGCCACTGGTCCTCACTCACATCCACCATCTTTATAATATCGCTGAGGAGTTTTGACAACATTCACGACCATCGATCATCTTCCCCATCCTCCTCCTTGGCATAAGCGATTGCAGCCGAAGTCCCTACACCTGTCTCCTGCCAAAGTAACAGATAGTTGCCATCATCGGACTGAGTTCGCCGAGAAGCTTTTCTCTGGGCAGATGTTTCGATAGAGGAGGAGCTCGTTTGTTGGAAAGAATGCCCACCGTCGAGACATCTCCTTCCCACCCGATCTCAGACGCAGGGTAGAAGAGGCTTGATCGTGAGACGCTGGGGAGCGGGGGGTAATGGAGATAAAAGTTGATCAATGACGCGGCCCGCGTTTCGCCTATTTTAGCGGTGGGCGGCTGAGAACATGGCATCTAAACAAAAAAAAAAAAAAATTATATTTCGCGATTTGGAGCAGTGACGCGTGAAATACGAGACCTCAAACGAACCCAAGGGGGACAATCTTATAGATAAATGAGGTCTTCTTCGTTGTCTTCTCGCTCGATCTCCTTCTCTTTTGACCTAAACAAGAATCCCCTGATCAGCCCTTGGTTAGAATTTACAACTGGAGCGTTCGGGATGGCCTTAGCCTACATCACCATCATCTCCCGTATTTCTCAAATGCTTTCAAATTCATCCTCCATTCAACTTTCAATGAAAGATACATGTCTTCCATGTTGGCAAACCTCGCTTCCACTCCGAATTTCAATGAAAGATAACATATCCTCCATGTTGGCAAACCTCGCTTCCACTCTAGATTTGATTTTCCCTGTCTTTCCTTCTAGCACATCAACTTCATTGGTGTACCACCAAGATCTATGCTCTGATACCAATTTGATACGCCTCAGCACCAAAATAAGCAAAAGAACCACAACGTAATCGCAATAGATAGGTAGAAAAAGCACAAATAAGGGTTATTCTTATAACAATCCAAGGAAAACAAACAAGTACAAGGCTGATCTACAATTCGAGAGGTTGATCCTCTCTCTCAAAGACGTCGCTGAGAGCAACACATGAAGAAAGAAAACAGCAGCCACAACAAAACATGCATGGAAAATAAAACAAGCCCTCGGTTCCCCCTTAATAGAATTCTCATACAGCATTTGAAAACTTTCCTTCAAAACTTCCCTTCAATCTCCCACAATTTCTTCTTAAATATATGATTCTGGCGCTAGTGCAACCCGCCCCTTCCTTTCCTTCCTCTGCGCCTCGCCAGCTCCCTCCCCTTCTTCCCGCGACAAAGACTGGCCCGTTTGTGGGCTGACGATATTGCAATCGGTTGGTCCGTCCTAGACCAACTGTGTACTAGGCGTAACACAATCAAAATGCAACATAGTGAACCATGTCAAGTGGGAGGAAAGCTTAACGACACCTGCAAAAAAGGCGTTAGCATAAATCATTACAGCTTCTCTCTGTTGGACATGGCTCCCTCTCTGTTGGACATCACTCTCTGCAAGAAGACCGCCCTTAATGTACTATTGTGCATGCTTCCCACCCAGTAAAGATATAAAGGGAGCACACAAAAGGATGTCTGACTATGACACAAAACAGGAAGGAACAATAGCCAAACATCAAAAGTCTACCTAAGCGCCCTAGTTCTAACCTAACACGTCATTTATCACATAGTGTTCTAGTCTCAACATATAAGTGTGTGCATAGTGCAAGGGTAAAGTCTAGGTGTATGACTTTGACGGGGTCGTCAAACCAGATCCGTCCTAAAGATCCAAAAGATCAAAAATATATCACTAAGGGTTGACATTTAAAACAGGAGGTTTAACATATGGCCTAACTTATTTAATTTTAAAAGTAGGACGGATAATATATAATAGAAAAATAATCATTTTTATATTTTAAAAATATAGGACTATTAAACACTAGTCTATAACATGCAAGTGAAGTATCTTAGAGTCCTTAGAGCCTTAGCACAGATGCACAAGTTGGTTGTAATACAAAAACTCGCATTGTTCGTTGAGACATGCTCGCGAGCAATGCTTGTTTAAGTATTACGACTAACAAACGTGTTACTCACCTAACGAGTGAGAATTGTCATCAAGGCGATTGGGTGATGCACATACAAAATGCAAAAGACCCAACACATTGTGATTATTTAACGGATGTACGAACAATCACAATGAACGCAAAATAGGCGAATGACACATCATGCAGATGCAAATGCAAGAATATCACATGCACATCGCAAACACATAGACTAGGTATATTGGGTATAGGTCACCTATAAAAAGAAATTACACCTCACCCGGGAACTCAACCTAAATGCCATGCAACAAACAGAAAAATGCTAAGTTTTCATCGGAGATTGGACACATATAGAAGGAATCAATTCTTACGCGAGATGAACACAAACAAGCACATGCATATATTTAACAGTGCAAAAGATGCCCAAAGCAAATGACAAGCATACAACAAATGCTAGGTGTCAAATGTTAATAATGTGATTCATGCCAATTGAGAATCACATACCTGGGAGGATACACATTGCGCCTCGCATGAGTTCGGTGAATATAAAGCATGACTCATACTAAGCACAACGTGAGATACCTACGACATTCCTAGAAGGAGTTTTAGGGAGTGGTAGCACGGATCTCGTGGAAGATAATTGTGCAATAGGTGGCCTTATATGTGAGCCGCCTCCTCACGAAGTGTGCAAGCATTTATACACGTGCATATAGTGACGTATGTGGGAACGATACTTGCAGGTGCGGGTGCTCAAAGAAACACCCAAACATGTTAAATGTTAAACAACAGATAAGACAAACACAATAATTGTACATGCAATGAAATATAACATAAGCATAATGCCCAAAAAAGATTTTCATACACATGCAAATGGATACGAAAGCAAACCCGACAAGCAACATGATGCAAACATGCATATAAGCGGGCACAAGTAGAATGAAGTAGACCGAAGATGGCCAATCGAAACAAAGTGATTGGTCGATCAAGTCGGGGAAACCAATCGAACTGAAGTGATCAATTGATTGGGTTGAAACGTCCGATCGGACCCAAGTTATTGCATGATAAACATGCAATATACAAAATGCCACAAATGAACATGCAAGCAATGCAACCGAGCACACTCGACGACTAATCAAACTAGCCCGAGACCTCACATAGGATCTAGGGAATGGTGAAGTCGTAGTTACCGTCCGTAATGCAACGTAACGGAGGGGGCCTACCTCTAAATATTCGGCCAAACGCGGAGGAGTTTTTTTCTTGAAAATGAACACTTCACAAAAAATGAAGATTTCCCTCAAGGACATAGCCTTTGTGATCTTGGGAATGAGGATCAAACGAATTTCCTTGTTTCTAGATCAATGTGGCTTCAACCCATTCACAAAGAGATGAAGCTGCCGAATAATCACATGGTTGTTTTCCCAGCCGATTAGGATAATATGTGAAGGTTTAGGGGGACATCTAAGTCCACAAAAATGGACTATATTTTTAGCCCTATATTCTCTAACAACCAGAACTAGAATGCTTGCTAGGGTTATAAAAAGATATCTCTGTCGTGATAATTGCTGTGGCGTTCTCTTTGCCTGTCCGAGCAGTTGCCGTCCGAACCATGCACCACAAACATGCATGGAACGAGGGAAGGAATAGATGGGGTTTGCAAATATCTTCGATAAATGATCATAGCATACGAAAATATAACCAACACACCTTAGTGAGCAAAGTTGGACGCCGCTGAGGGCTTCGGCGCCAGAGAAAACGTCCGCGAGAGAGAACCCGGTGAGCTCACCAACGACTCAGGTCGCTAGGAGGCGGCAGGCGAGATTGCTGCCCAAGAGAGGGAACGTCTGTGGTAGGAGGGATGCTCGCCGCCGGCGATTTTAGCCGTAGATCCCGCCATTTACCCTCCTCTATCTTCCTTCATGGTCCCGGTTAGGAATAGTGCAAAAGAAGAAGAAAGAAGGGAGTTTTGGGTCTCTGTAAACCTCAAGCTAAGAGGGAGGTGGCCGATGCTCCGGCGAAAGGAGAACGCGCCGGGGCTTTGCGTGAGAGGGAGCCCCGGCGTGAGGCTATCGCTCCTCCATAGGACACAGCTCAAGAAATTCCGAGAGAGGGCGAGGGAACCACGGATGCTAGGGAAGATATCCAGTCGCCGGAGGAAGCTCGCCGACAGTGGCTTCACCGACGGGGACGCGAGCGGGGAACAGGCGCGGCTTTCGGCCTTGGGAGGAGCCAGGCGTAGAGGGCCTGGAGACCGCGCGCGTAAACAGGGAACTTCGCCTGAGGGAGAGGGAGGCCAGAGTTCGCCAGCGACAGGGAGGCGCTCGGCGTTCGGCGCAGCGAGTGATCCCGAGCTCTCGATCGCGAAGGTCAACGAAGGCGGCGAGGGTTTCGGTCGCGGGATTAGCGCCTGCATGGTGTTCTCTTTTTCGAGAAGGCTGAGAAATAATAATTTTTATCATGTTCTTTTATTTAACAGTATGTATTTAGTGTTATTTGTACCTTGAAGTTGGACAAATTCACCAATGATCTAGCTAATTTAAGTCTGATTCGAGCACAGTGTGGCGGAGGAGGTCTGTTGGTTCGATCAAATCCGTCTCATCGACAAAATGTTAATCGGTCTTCGCTTAAGCAACTATTAGAGTCCATAACTCATGGAACATACATCAATCAACTAAAAAGAATTAGGTTTATGTTTCGTTTTGTTGTTGTTTTAGATTCTCCCTTGGAGACTCCTTCTCCCTTGCCAAAGCATTATATAACGACGGGTGATGCTTTGGATGTATCATGCTCTGAGGAGGTGTTGTGTCCTTCCTATTTTCTTCCCTACCACTTCTCCTTCTCCTCCCTTAGCCGCCAACCACATCATCTTCTTCCAGCTGCTCTGCAGCCCCCTTCAGCCCCTGCAAGCCTGCTATCCAACCCTCCAATGCACTTCCCGACAACCTGTTTTCTCTATCCTTGCAGTCGCCATTACTATCCAACCCTCCGGACTAGCCTCCTACATCCAATCAGCCCTCTATAACAGCTTTTCTTGTTTTTCGGGCTTTCCCTCCATCACCCAACACCCTTACCCTTCCTTCCCTATTGCTTTTCCTACAACCCCACGCGTCCAACCTGCAAACCAATCAACATCCCCCTTTCCAACCTACCCTACAGCCCTTAACCTTTCCCTTTCCTCTTGTCGTTTCGCCGGCGCCGCCACCGCCTTTAGATCTTCGCTTCTGGCCCTAGTCAATGATGATTATTGTTGTGTCGTGTTTTTGTTTTAAGTTGTGTATAACCTAATTCAGTTGCTAATAAAAAGTTTGTTTTTATTTATGTTGATTCCTAAACTAGTTCTAATATCATTTAGTAAATAAGAATTTAAGCCGAATCGAAGGGAAAATTGCGGCCCATAATTCTCAAGTTTCGTAAATCACCATAACTCTTGCATTTTCGGTTTCAGTTGGATTTCATAAATCTGATGATATATTTTATTCCAAAGTTCGACAAAACACACCCTTATTTCTTCTGTTTACTTGAAGGAATAGAGGGCACGCGTAATTTCATGATAACTTTATATTAAATTGTTATTAATTTTTAGGGAGAATTATGCATGTGCTTCCAAAATCATGCAGATTTTAAATCCAGCATTATATATATAAAAAAAATGAACACTTGAACCCTTGAGTTGTGCATGCCACAATCAAATCTTCTAGTGTTTGATGAAAGTGAAACATATAGATTGGAGTTTTGTTGTGACTTTAGGTATGGGATAATGCGTCATTGTTGTAGTTTGGTGGTTCTAAGCATAGATAAGATTTTTATGCTATGCAAGAAGTTGCTCCTATTTTTTGAATTTTAACATATTTGGAAGTTTTCTTAGCTTGATTTGATGTATGTTCTTTTTTATGTACTGTATATATATTTTTTGCTTGTGCCAGAGATTTTTGTACTCATTTGAATGTTTATAAATCCTTGAAGCAGCGATTAGAAGTTTGATGGTCATAGACCACTAGTTGGCACATGCTGAATTTTATTGTTAAGCTCTTGTGCATGTTATTATGTTGAAAATGCCAAAGAGGCATGTTTGACGCAGGAGGGTCTCCCGCTTTTGGACGAAGCGGGTGTGAGATTTCTCACAACAATACATGGCAACAGGGTAATGCGTGTAGGCCAGAGTCGAACTAGACCCAGTGGCTCCTCTTACAAATTTTGGCCTTTTATTCTTCCTTCTTTTCTAGTTATTTTCTATATATATGTATATATATATATATATATATATATATATATATATATATATATATATGTGTGTGTGTGTGTGTGTATTAGGGTTTGGATTCTCATTTTTATGGTGTTTATTGTCGGGACAGTCTTTGAGTCTCAGATTTCCCTTTGAGGGTTGTATCCAAGGGAATAGTGGTACTCCAGTTGTAACTTGTGTTCGAGATAATGACTCTCCTCCAATGCGCTTCCCCCTTGTCCTTTCCTTTGTCTTCACCTTTGCCTTCCAACTGAAGCTGCGTGGAGACAGTCCTATTAGTTGTTCTCCCTGCAGTTTCCCCACCACTCTGCAGTGAACAACCTTTCATCTTGGTTGCCTCCCTGCTAGACCATTCCAGCATCTCTCTCCAGCCTTTCTAGCCGTCTTGCCTTGTTGTTGCAGCCTCGTGATAAACAAAAAAATGTAAGGAGTCGAACATAAATTTACAATATTGATAAACAAAAAATTAATTTTTTTAGTAAGAAATGAACTATTTGACAATTTCATGAGGATGAGTTAATAAATATGTGCTCCCTTGTTTCATTGTCTTTCAGCTGGGAAGGCGATTATATTTGTTGTCAGTCGAAGAAGAGCGAGCTTCCGTATATTTGATTTGAGGTATTCCTTCAGCAACATTCATATGAAATTTAATGCTTATTTTAATGCAGTTCACCGTGTTGGGGATGCATGGAACTCGATGCCAGTCGGTGGTTGTTGACGGCAGTCAACAATGGTCAAATGCGATTAATGACAGTTGCGATAATCAACGGCAGTCGGGTGGTGACAACTACAATCAACGGTGGTCGACGGAGGCGATCGACGACGACAGAGGTGGTGTTGGACTTTAGCTCATTATCACAACTTTAAGTCATCTTGTCATGAGAGGGGTTAAATTCTATTTATATTGTTACGAGTGTAATTAATATAGAAATATGAACTACTTTGATCGATGATAAAAAGAGATTCATTCGATCTAACAACGTTTGATGGACATTTGTGTGCCTTAATAATGTTGAAATTGAGCAATTTTGGCTCATGGGATTCGTCTTGTCAAGACACTCGATTCAACTATATGCTTGCTAGATTCGACATTCATTTAACCTTCTAAATATATCATAAAAACTTATAATAGTGGTTTAATGACTTGATATAGGCTTGATTTGACTCGAATTTGTCAAATTTTGGTAACATTGAATTCTTCTTGTTGAGCCGGTCAATTTGACTGTAAGTTTGCTGAAGTCGGAGTTTTAGAAGAGTTTTATCAATGTTTGAATATTTACAGCTTAAAAATCGGTATTGAGATTTGTCATATCTCGTGATTCGTGTATAAAGATGTAAATTTATTGAAGATGTATAAATAATAACAATCAATATTTTTCTTTCTATTAAGAATGACTTATTCTATGGTGGAGTTTAATTTTTTTATTTTAAATTATAAAAATATAAATCTTTTCTAGCATTATAACTTAATTTTATATAATATATTGATAAAAATGTAGATAAATAGTTTTCTATAAATGCTTTTTAAGAATATAAAATGCTATGCCTACTATTAATTGAATTTAAAAACTATTTGAGAGAATTCTATTTTAAAATACAACTGTTTTTCATTTTAAATTTAATAATTTAATTTTCAAATAATTTTTTTCATTATTATTTCTTGTGCATAATAAAATTTTAAATCAGAACAGTTTATAAAATTTTAATAAATTGTTTGCTTATTAATATTTTTTAGATGATTAAATATATTTTTAAATAAATTTAATAATTCTGAAATTTTTTCCATAAAAAATAAAAAAAATTAATTTAATTCTTATGCATTTACTTATCTCACATCTAAATTTTAAATTTTACAATCTAAATATTTTTATATATGTATGCAAAGATGAATTATAAAAGTTCACCTTTCCACAGTAAATTATTGCGTTAGGATGTCGGACATAAATTTGCGTCCAATAACATCACGCCCCACCCAAAAAGTGTATGGGGTGGGGCCCATTTTTTAAAATTATTTTTTAAAAAAATTCTCTCATTGGACGCCAGACGCAAATTTGTGTCCGGCGTCCGGACGCAATAATTTCTCTCACTTTCCACACATAAGTAAAATTGCTTTTATTATAAAATCAAAATGTATCTATGACACATGTAAATACAGAAAAATTGGTCACATATTATTGACTAGCAATTGATTAAGTTTTTTAAAAACAAAAATTATTGTATGAGAAATTTTGATATAATTTTTCATTAGGATTCTAACTAAAACCAACTTATAGATCTATCTATATATTAAATTAAAAATCTATCTGCATATTACAAAATTGCAGCAACATTTTTGATACAAAATTAAATCAAACTCTTGATGTAATTATTTATGGGGAGGACTTCGAGGAGGGTTTGGTGACAAGGTTCTGGAAGCATATCATCGATCGGGGAAAATGGAAACCTACGGGTTCTTCATTTCTTCTCTCTTTATAGAATGAATTCAACCTAATCGGGCATTTGGATCCTCTCCCATAACTGCATCTGCTGGTAAGCTTAACTTTCTTCTTGCACGGTGTCGGGGCACTTTCAACCCTAACGAGAATGAGTTCGGATGCTGGGTCACAATGCCCGTAGCTATGTTTGGATGTTGTGGATTTGAAAGTAAAAGGGCTTTTCCACTCTGCTTTGTTTTCTTCTCATAGTTGTTTGACCGTAAACCCTATAAGGGTTGTTTGATAGCTGGTCTGGGGCAAGAGTTGACTCAAATCACGCAATGATTTCTCTGCTGTTTTTAAATCTTTGGCTTAAATCGCAGATTTCTTACATCCAGGACGGATTTATGCGATTTGAGGTTTTTTACTCATCCTCTGTTGCCGTTTGTCTCATTATCTCCTTCTTTTTCTCCACTCGTCTCGATGCCCTCAATGCTTTCCGTCGCGACCTCTATATCTGTTCTTTCTCGTTGGGATATTTACATACGTTCCACAATTCTTATGTACTTATGTAACTAATACCTGATGTTCATTTATTGAGAAATTTACGAAATTTGGATGGGAAGTGTATTTCACTGAAAAAAAAAAAACAGGGTTGACGAAGATTTTGATGTGGTTAAGTACAAGCGGAATGGGTTTGAGTATTCATTGAAAATATTCTCAATAGTTTGATCGTGGCACTCTTAAAGTTCTCTGGCTTTAATCGAAGACGACAACAACAACAAGAAGCCTTTATCCCGCTTAGGGTCCGTTTGAGACGGCTTATGCTTATCCAGCTTATTCAAAGAGAAGCTGCTTATCCAGCTTATTCTCATAAGTTGTTGATAAGCCGAACCGCATGTCCCTTACCGTGATCGGCTTCTTTAAAGAATTTAAAATTGGCTTATTGGATAAGCAGTTGAAACGCACAAATCAAACGGTACAACGACGTTTTGAAAACACCGCCACATTTATAAGCCGCCCTAAAAGGGCCCTTAGCGGATTCCCCACCTCTACAGTTCTTAAAATAAGTCAAATCTAAAACATTCACTCTCCTAACTGAGTCATCAGATGGATGGTCTATATATTTCTGCATACAGTGTCCGTATGCAATAATTTTTCCATCAGATGGTCTATGTTTAATGCGAACAAATCATCTAGGACGACTCTCTCTATCCTTGTCTACCACTGGAGCTACTCCAACCTTTCAATGAATATATTCTTTTGGCATTTTGTCTCTAAGTGCAAAGCACAAATCCACGCTAGCATTCTCATCTTAGGAACACTTACGTTATGGTTCTCATTTACAGGCTAATATTCTGGGCCATAAAGCATTGCAGGTCTCACCTTTTGAAAATATTTGTCCCTTCTTCCATTTCTCCTCTTTTTGGAGTGACCTTACTTTTTTTCATTTATGCTGTTTGTGCCAAACTCTTTCTAGCTTGACTTCATAGCCTCTGTTT
The DNA here is from genome assembly GCA_022702705.1 of Papilionanthe hookeriana x Papilionanthe teres. NCBI lineage: Eukaryota > Viridiplantae > Streptophyta > Magnoliopsida > Asparagales > Orchidaceae > Papilionanthe > Papilionanthe hookeriana x Papilionanthe teres. The sequence goes on along the minus strand of CM040435.1, from coordinate 12,726,922 downwards.
CAACTTGGTTTTGTTGCTCCTTTTCTTTTCTAGATTTTGTTGGACTCTTAGCATAAAGTTATTCTGTCATTTACTTGCATGCCAAGTTATAAAATCAAGCCCCCGTCTCTTAGTCTGAAGGATTTATCAAATATTGGCATGAGTGGTTTCTAAAGAATTTATCTGTTGGAAGAGGAAGGAACATAAATATGGGTGGTGATAATTAATTCCTTGGAGTTCATATTTGACAAATTTTGAAGTTGCTTGTGGAGTTTTGTCAAGGTAGTTGTAAGCATACTAGATTTGGCTGTCATTTGTCCTCCAGAAGGATTTTGAAGTTGCTTGTGGGGTTCATTTTCTGCCCTCTGTTCTTTTAGGGTTAGTTTTTAATTGTACTATTTTCCAATAAGCACTCTCTGACAATGATTTCATGGCCTTTCTTTAAACTTGGTTTGCTTATTCCCCATTTTTTGTTCTATTTGTTTACTCTGTTTTGTTCAGATCTCATCTCGATATTCTTATAGTTCATTCATTTGCATGTCTAAGGGTTTGCTTAATATAGCTTTCTGGCTACATTGCTTTTCAGACCGCCACCACGGTTCTGAATGGAAAACTTGTCTTCTTGTTGTTTTATAGAAATTTCTGTTGGAAGGTTGTTTTTTCAACATAACCTCTTAAATTTTGGTGGCTGTTAGAAGGCTGTGTTCTAATTTTTTGATGTTAAAATAAAACTATAATAGTCGCAACAACTTTTTGTTGTAGTAGCTTCAAAGCTGCTTCACCAAACCGCTGCAGCTGCCCCAAACAAAGCCTATTGAATAATCTGCTGATAAGCTGATTAAAAATAATCTGTTGATAAGCTAGGTGCGGTGGCCATTACAAATTTTTATTTTTTTGGAAAAGCCAAACCGCGGCCAAAAAGCTGTCACTGCACCTAGGTGTGAAAACGCTGTTTTCAGCTTTTTGAAAATGCATAAGCTGCCAAAATGCACTTTACCCAATCAGGCCTGGTGCGTTTTCAAAGCTACCAAATAAGCTGCCCCAAACAGGCCCTAAGTTGCTGCTTCTGATATGACATTATCTTTTGAAGTTTAGTTACTTAGGTGCATCATGATACCAGGAAAGAAGCAACTGTATTAGATGAAGGAAAAGCAACCAAATTTTGGGATGCTATTAGATGCACACAAATCTTTCCTTTTTTTTCTGGTCAGATTGCTTTGAAACCGTTTTCTTATTGCTCATTTTCTTGCATGTCTAAGATGCTGCTTCTGACATGGCGTCTCTTGAAGTTTAGTTACTCAGGACCATCATGATACTAGGAAAGAAGCAGGTATATTAGATGGAAGGGAAAACAGCCACAATTTGGGGTGTTGTTTAATGCGCAAAAATCATTCCCTTTTTTCTTGGTCAGAATGCTTTGAAGCCCAAAGGTTTCAAAGCATTGTAAATAGTAATGTTTTAAGTGTTATACATGTAATTGCCCCTTTTTAGTTACAGTGATCAGTTTTTTTCAAAGCCATTTATCTGGTAGCAGTGGCGTGTATGAGGCAAGAGTTTGGATTTGGAATATTGAAGATGCAAATTCACTGTTCTTCAAACTTGTTTTTTAACTTAAAGCGGCCCAAACTTCACTCAAACTGTTGGAGAAGGCAGTGATAATAAAGAAGTTATAGGTTCTCTTAAGAGTCTGTTTAGGCTAGCTTTCTGCTTGCTTTTAGTTTCATACTGTCATCACGATTCTGTTTGGGAATTGGGTGGTTGTTTTTTTTTGAAATTTCTATGATGGAAAGTTGACATAAGCTTTCTAAAAGTTGTTTTACACTTTATAAAACCTATAAAAACTACATCACCCTAAATATTTTTTCTAAATTGAGTGAAGTTTGGGCTCATTCCTAGATAGTGTTAGGCTTTGTATGTTTCGGGATCTCTGAATGTAATTACCTCAACAAAAAGGAATTACAAGAAAGAAAAGGATAATGAAACTAATATGATGAATTGAACAGAAACTTCTTTGTCCTCTAGCCCTTCAGATGACAGTTGGGAAACCACTGTAGGCTAGTGCTGATGCATGGGCTGCTTTTCTATCCGCAAATTTGTTTTACCTTTAATTCTCTATTAATAATTTTTTTTTATGGGCTATGATGATATGCCCAGGCTAATGTGGCAAGGAGATCTTGGAAGGTCTGCATGCAGACAACCAGTTTCCATGCCCTCATGATTTTATTTGATTGTCTGTTGTAGTCTTAAGTGGTTTAATATGTACAATAAAATTAAAGAGCAGAAAATGCACCTGTTAGATAGGTGCATAAAATTAGTGTTGATGGATTAGGAAGCAAAAGATGTAATATGGAAAGTAGTAGTTCAAGTTGGCTTGTGAAGAAGAGCCTTGTCTTTTAATATCATTACAAAAATGGTGCTGTCTATTGGACAAAAATGTGAAGCTTCAGAGATTTTTAGTTGGACCAGTTTATGCTTTGCTGCAGTGGAAAACCCTACTTTATGGATGCAAGTTTAGCAAGGCAGTTTTTTATTTTATATTTTTGATTTCTCAGCATTCACTGAAAGGGATGTTCACGAATCTATTAGATGCTTCATCCTGTTGCTGTCCGCAAAAAAAATGTTACAATGTCCTGTTCTTTGTTGTTGAATGCTGTACTTTTTTTGAAGGTTTTTTAGATTTAGGGCTAGGATCCAGGCTTGTTGTTTTAAATCTGATATAAAATAGGCGATGCCTGCTTCTGATTCCAATTTCGCTACGAAAGTGGTAAAGATGATTGTAAAAATGAGGATTTTATTTTTTCTTTCAATTGTTATTTTATTTTATTTTATTGTTATTGAGTAAATATATGCATAAGAAATATTTCTTAATGCTTGAAGTTACATGAATAAAATGATGCCATGTAAATAGTGAGGGGACTATTTTGGCACTTTCCTTGAAGATTCACTACTTTGGCTTTTATTTGTAGATGCAAATAAACACTTTCTGTAGTTTTTGAAATTGACCTTTGAAGTTTGTATGATATCTATCTATCAAAAAATGTGTTTAAGTTTCTTCATTTTATTGTTTAATAGATTCGATTTAAAGCTGTCACATTTTTGTATTATTTTCTTCTGATGGCATTGTTTGATAATTAATATTATTTATGTTAAAGTTTTCTGATTTTTGTTGTGTATTAATTCTAAATCCCTTATGTTATACATTTCTTTTAGTTGATGTATAACTTTTAGGAGCATGCCTCTGCTGAAACATAAATCCCTCACTAAAAAGATAAAAGCTTTTTATGAACTATCGAATGATTTCCAAATGCCTTTTGGAATTAAAAGCTTGAAATTTATTCTGCTGCATTGTTTTAGCATATTATCTGCGTTTCTCTGTTTGTTGTCAAGGCATGTAAGCAGCCTACAAAAATGTCCAAATTGCATTTTGATCGGGACAACTTAGCAGCAAATGGTGTCTTATCTTGTAGGGTGTCAATTTACTTATGCAAAATTTATTCATGTCAGTCAATGTACTGTTGACCTCATTTTCTATGAGGTCTTTATTTCCTCTTAGTGCTTAGCCATAGGACTTTTTTTTTTATTATCCTAGAACGACTTTTTTTTTTACTATCCCAGAAGACTAGAGATGGAACCCACCTACATAGAAATTCAAACCACCTCCTGGCTCTCTTTGAAATCCTGTCCAGATGGTCATAAACCTCCAACGCTTGGAAGGTTAAAACCAGCTTGTGAGGATTCAAAGATGAGTTCTCTTAGGGTCTGTAAACCTTAGGACAACCCTGGTTGGTTTGGTTCATCCGTACTCACCTGAACCCACCAATTCCCCTTGACCCACTCAAAACACCCTTTGACTTCTCGAAAAAACTCCTAGGGATGGTCCCGGGCCTTCCCCGACTCTTGTTGGGATGGTTAGGAACAACATATGGAAGGTTTCAAGATGAACTCTTAGGGAGTTATGAGATTTGAATGAGACTCTCCTTGACTTGAACACTCACGAATGCTACAACTTGCATAACTTACATAAACATTGAAATTCACATCACCACCAACTTTATGTCTCATAATTAATTGAAATTAAAATTAATTTCCAAAACGATCGATCGCGAACCAAAACTTTGACGAAATTAAATTTGACGTATTTTTGACCCGATCGTTGACGAAGTTATCTGAATGACCCCGGATGACAAAACGGACTGCGCGATCGCGTCTAGAACGTCGACTTTACCAAAGGGGGACATTCATTTCATCATAATGCCGCATCTGGATGGGAAATACGTAAATGATAATAATAATAATAATATTATTATTATTATTATAATATAACATAAAAAAGAATAAAAAAATAAAATCATCATATCTTATTATTATAACTCACGCATGGAGCAATCCCATCCTATCTTATTTTCACAAATGCAGCTTATATATATATATATATATATATATATATATATATATATATATATAAATAAAATAAAATAAAATATAAAAATAATAAAAAAACACCCCTATTTAAATCTCTCGCACGTCTCCTTCTCTCACCTTCTCTCTCTCCCATGCCTTCCCTCTCTCTCTCCCTCTCCTTTCTCACGTCAGCCAACAAAACAAAATAAAAAAGAAAAAAAAATCCTCTCTCACGCCTCTCTCTCCCTCTCTCGCTCTCTCTCTCATTCCCCTGTATAACAACCACCTCACTTCTCTAAAAAAAGACAACCGAACTCCTCCCCACACTCCACCTCTTCAAGCTCACTTCATCTCCACCACCTCCTCAACCCAACCAAAACCAGCTCTCCAATTTTCCATTCCGTTATTCCTTTTTCCTTCTCCAACGAGCCGTCCTTCCTCCGGCGAGATTCCCGTCGGCGAGCCTTCCTCTCTCCAATACATAAAAAAAGGAAGTTTACACGCATACCACCAAATTCCTATATATTTGCATGAAAAAAATAATGATTCACATATATACCACCCAAATTTTTTTATATTTGCATGCGTGAAGTAAAAAAAAAAGAGGAGAAGAAGATAAGAGGAGAAGAGCTAGCTAACTTCCCATAGAACTTCCCAAATCTCTTGCATCCTTAACAACAGTTGTAGCCCTTGACCTGAACAACCCAGCCCACTCCACCGCCGCCGTCGGAAACCACCGCCGCCGTCGGAAAAGCTCCCTAAAGCTCATGGCCACCTTTCAATTTTGCACGAAAAACCCTTCCAAAACTCTCCCAAATTATTACATTAGCGTTCTTAGGTCCTTAGGAGACCAAAACACTCATTTTCCATAATTCTTAAGGCTGTTAACGCCTCCTCCAAGCAAAGTCGAGCCACCTCTGCCAAACTTCCAACTAGACGCAGAAATCACGTCAAATCGACGCCGCAAGGACTTGGATACACTCAAGGGAGTCTACTTATTCAAAACCTAATTTAGGACGAACCTCTTAGGCTCAGGTATATCTCTTAAATTGAAATGATAATTCCGAACTATCCACCCTTCTAGATCAAAAAGTAGATCACAAAACACCCAAGTATTCATATGGATGTAATCTACTCTTCGAGCTGAACAAAACGAGCTTAAAAACGCGAAATTTGGTTGAGAATCGGAGAACGAAGCCCTGGAAGTTCAGGCTGTCGGTTTCCTCTCTTACGTGTGTCGCGGGTGTCGTCAGGAGGAAGAAGATACTGTAGCGCTTATTTTGTTTTATTTTATTTTTTAATTCAAGAAAATTTGATTTAACTTCAAAATTACATAACTTTTGTAGAAAAAACAAACTGAAAAATGCTGTGAACGCAGGAAAATGAGAAGAATTTTTAAAAATTAAAATCATATTTTTTTATCAATTAAATATTTTTAAATTAATTTTTGAACCTCTGGAGTATTTAAATCATAAAAATTTAAATATAAATGAGAAAATATGAAATTTGGCAGAGATATTAAATGACATTGGGGGAAACTTATCTAATTTTTTTGAAGCAATTTTAATGTTCTATATTTTATTTTTTGAATGAAATGACCTATTTATTGAAATTAAGAATAAAAAAATTATGAAAATTGCAAAAAACTCTTTTTAATTATATTTTTGACCATAAAAAGACACTTAAATATTTTAAAACTCTATTTAAAATATTTTTTATAGTTAAAACACATTAATTAGGGTTTAGGTTTAATTTAGGCTGAGTTAGCCTAACCCAAGCTCAACTTAAGTCCAACATAGTCAATTCTCTTTAGGTCTAGTTCAACCTGATCATATACCTGGTCAGCCAACCCAAAGATTGATTCAATCACCCACTAAGTTCAATTTTAGTCATTTAGAGTTTTAGACTAGCCAATCTTTAGCCCTAGTCGAGCCTGGGTAAACTTAGGCTTTGTTTGGAGCGACGTTTTTTGTGCAGTGCGGGGGGAGGCAGCAGAAGACGATTGTTTGGCGCGGCGTTCCGCTCGCGAAGGCCGCGAAGCTGAGGGAAAAGCCGGTCGCGGGTGAGACCCTGCGGCCCGCGGTGAGACCCCGCGGTATTACTCCCCTACCCCTCCTCCATTCGATCTCGCCTTCGCGCCTTCGCCTGTGCCGTCGAGTGCGAACTTCCTTTGCTGATCGGAAGACTTCTCTCGTTCTCGATGCCGATTGGAACGAAGACGCCGAGGAGGAGCTCATCCCAACGCCGCCTCCTCCTTGGCTGGGATGCGCAGCTTCTCCTTCTAGCTGCGATGAAAATGGCGATCTCATTAGCAAGCTTGATCGGTACCCTTGCCCTAGGAATCTTCTCTATAATTTCTCTCTGATGCCTTGCAAGGATCATATCTTCCTCTCAAATGTTATTCCTTCTATATGCATTGAATATATTGTTTTCTACTAGCAGGAAGTTAGGTTGAATCTTGAAGAATATTATTGTTTTCCTGTTTCTTAACCAAAAATATTCCGGCGCTTGATAAAAATTTGCATATGGGCAGGTGAAGCACACATTTTTCTCTTCAATTTGCATACCAGAACCAATCTGCTGGTAGGTTTGATATATTAGTGGAAAATCAAAGCGTAGACGGTGAAGGTGCAGGCGAGATGACAGAGCTGAAGGAACGAATTACTGATGAGATAGTGGACGTATAATTGGAGATGTACTGGAATATTAGTTTTTTGAATTTAATTTGAACTATGATTTTTTTTGGAATTTTATTTGAATTAGTATTTTCTACAAACATACAATTTTATTTTGTTCTGGAGTGGTATATATGTAAATATAGATTACTTTGTTTAATTGAAGGAGGGATCACAAGCATGGCACTTAAAATTTTATGTAGGAACCGTTCTTCATGCTCAGAAATTTGGCAATTATGCATGGGAACAGTATGATGATTTGGAGGGTTGCAATCGTGTGCAACTGACCAGTAATAAAATTTATATGTGGGTTCTTAGGCTGGTCTAATTATTCTTAGCAATCATTGCTGCTATGACCAGTCGAATGCTTCTTTATTTGTCTTAATTTTTGGATTTGATTTTTAACTTTGAGGTTAATTTCTCAGTTCTTATAAATAGTGTGATGAGGGTACTCTTTCATTCTGAATGTGGGCTTTAGACAGTTTGCCCATTATCTCCTTATTTTCCATTGTTATGGATACTTTTTCCTCTTCACTGAAAAGTTTTGAAGGGAATAGTGTGTTTAAGCTTCTCATATATACTGATGATCTTCTAGTTCTTGGAGAAGCTGCAACTTTTTCTCTTCTGCTTTACATTACTTCTTTATGGCATCTAACTTGTGTATGAATATGATTAAATCAGCCATCTGATTTTCTAAAGCTGTTGATACTTTCTTACAAGGGTTCCCACATTACGGACGGATGCGGGTAAAGAAGTTAGTCCATGATACTAGTATTAGGATAGGATCTTGGAATATAGGTACTCTCAATGGTAAATTAATGGAATTGGTTGATATTATGATCCATAGAAAGATAAATATCCTATGTATTCAAGAAACTAAATGGGTTGGAGAAAAAGCTAAGGAGATTGATAACTTAGGTTTTAAACTATGGTATTCAGTAAGAGTCGTACTTAGAAATGGTGTAGGTGTAATTATAGATAAGAGTTTGAAAGATAATGTTGTTAAAATTAATAGAGTTGGAGATGAGACTTATAAAGACTTAAGATTATTATTGATACTTAAGATTTTTAATATTATAAGTCTTTATGCTTCCTCAAGTTGGTTTAGATATAGGATCTAAAGATAAATTACTGAATGATTTAGAAGACTTAATACACTCGATACCCTCGAAGAAAAAATTTTTATTGGAGGAGATTTAAATGGACATGTCGGTAGAGTGGTAGAAGATTTCGAAATATTCATAGGTGGTATGGTTATGGAGCGATTAATGAAGAAGGTAGAGTCATTTTAGATTTTGCTTTAGCGTATGATATGATTATTACTAATACTTTATTCAAGAAAGAGATGAAGCATCTTATTACTTATAAGAATGGATCTAATAAAACACGAAATTGATTATTTGCTTTATGAGAAGAAGAGATCGTCGAGATTGTAAGGATTGTAAGGTCATTCCAAATGAGCAATTAAGTACTCAACATCGATTATTAGTTCAGATTTTAAGATGAAGAGTTGTAAAATAAAGAATACTAGGATTCATCATCGTAAAATTAGATGGAGGCATCTAAAAGACACAAATAAAATTATTTTTATGAGTAAAATTCAAGATTTAAATATTTGGGATGTTCGTGAAGACGCGAATGTTATGTGGAAAAAATTAACTAATATTATTAAACAAGTGGTTAAAAATGTCTTGGAGAATCAAAAGAAAAAGTTTCATAAATAAAAATAGTTGGTGGTGGAATAATAATGTACGAAAAGATAAAATATAAGAAGTTATGTTATAAAAATTGGTTTAATTGTAAAAACGTAGAAAGCGGGAAAAATATAAAACGGCCGTGAGTGAAGTGTAAAGAATAATACGTGACGCTAAAAATTCGCTTTTAGTGATCTTTATAATATGTTAGATACTTAAGGAAGGTGAAAAATATATGTATAAACTAGCCAAACAAAGAAAAAGAAAATTAAAGATTTAACTCAAGTAAAGTGTATTAAAGATGAAAATCGAAAAGTCTTCTTAGAAAAAGATATTCAACATAGGTGGGTGAGTTATTTTGATAAAGCTTTTTAATGATGTTCTTGAAAGTACGATCGACCTTAGTGATCTTAATATCGTTAATAATAATAAAACTTTTCATTTTTACCGTCGCATTAGTAAAAAAGAAGTTGATGAGGCTTTAAAGAAAACCAAGGGGAAAGTACGTAGGACTGATGATATTCCAATTGAAGTGTGGAAATGTTTTGGTGATTTGGGGGTTTCTGGCTTACTAAACTTTTTAATATTATTTTAAAAACTAAAAAGATGCACGAGGAGTGGAGAAAAAGCATTTTGGTCCCCATTTTTAAGAATAAAGGAGATGCACAAGAGTGTGCAAATTATGAAGAATTAAATTGATGTGTCATACTTTAAAATTATGGGAGAGGGTAATTGAACATAGGTTAAGACGTATTACGAAGATTTCTCATAATCAATTTGGATTTATGCCTGGCAGGTCTACCATTGAAGCTATTCATTTATTGAGAGGTTTGATGGAAAAGTACCGAGATAATAAGGAGGATCTACATTTGATTTTTATTGATTTAGAAAAAGGTTACGATAAGGTTCCTAGAGATGTTCTTTGGAGAGTCCTTAAGAAGAAAGGTGTTGATATGACTTATATTCAAGTCAATAAAGATATGTATGCTAGAGTCGTTACATGTGTTCGAACCGAAGGAGGATTGACCAAGTATTTTACTATTTCGTTGGTTTACATCAAGGATCGGCTTTAAGCCCATATCTTTTTGCTTTATTTATGGATGGTCTTACCTGGCCATTTACAAGAGGATGTACCTTGGTGTATGCTTTTTGCTGATGATATCCTCCTTGTGGATAAGACAAGAGAAAAAGTCCAGGAAAAACTTGAATTATGGAGGTCTATATTGGAGTCTAAAGGTCTTCGTTTGAGTAGAACTAAAACTGAATACATGGAATGTAATTTTAGTAATAGTAGGTCTAGTGACAGAAGTGTAACTTTGGGTGATCAAATTATTAAAAGGTGTGAACGATTTAGATATCTCGGGTCCATTGTTCAAAGTGATGGTGATATTGATGGGGATGTTAATAGTAGAATTCGAGTTGGTTGGTTGAAGTGGAGGAATGCGTCCGGCCTTTTGTGTGATAGAAAAGTACCGCTTAGGACCGAAAGGAAAATTTTATAAGATGGTGGTGAGACCTTCAATGCTCTATGGTGCTGAATGCCGGCCTTTAAAAGAGAAACATAATGTTAAGTTAAGTGTTGCCGAGATGAGAATGATTAGGTGGATGAGTGGTTTTACACTTAGAGACAAAATGCGAAATGAATATATCCGTAATAGGGTTGGAGTTGCACCGATGACGGATAAAATTAGAGAGAGTCGCCTTAGATGGTTTGGTCACATTAAACGTCGACCACTCGATGATCCGATTAGGAGAGTAGATGTTTTAAATACAACTTATGTTAAGAAAGGCGAGAGGCAGTACCTAGGAAAACTTGGGCTTATTGCATAAAAAATGATCTTAATTTATTAGAATTAAACGAAAATTTGACACTAAATAGGATGCAATGGAGAAAAAGGATTCATGTAGCCGACCCCACTTAGTGGGATTAAGGCTTTGTTGTTGTTGTTGTTGTTGTTGTTGATACTTTCTTACAACAGCACAAATTCTAATGTATATAGCTGTTGATACCAAAGTGCTATGTATGTAAATATGAAAGTTTAGGTGTGAGATAATTATGTAAAGCATACTAAAATCAGTGATAATGTTGCCAGTTATGATTGAATTATGACACTTGGTAATGTTGCCGGTTATGATTGCAGTGTTTGTATGATAAAAGACGATGAGTGGCCCATAGCATTCAAAGAAAGCTCAGTGCTGCTACTATTTTCAACTTAGATCAGCACAAGTTTGCATTTGTTCTTGACTTAACAGTCAATAGTTTGATTAGCATAGGGGGATTATTTAGCTGCTGTCACAGGACCCAAAATTTTGCACAAGAAAACAGCACCTACTCCACAGCTTATCCGATTCTCACTCAATATTCAGCTTTCAGCTATGCATCCCTTTCAGCTTTGCATTGATGGGAATTTGGCTTTTCTGGGGAAAATCACTGTTTTATATTGCTTTCATTAGTTTGGGCATATCTTGTGAAGAATTAAGTGGCATGCCTGCAATTATTCCTATGAAAAAGTTTAGATTTGTAAATTTGTAAGAATATCCTGGTATGTTAATTCAGCTTTTCATGGAATCAATGCTGATATGGTTTCAGAAGTATAAGTGTGATTTATTAGTCATATTAGCTGCTATTTATAACTGGAAATGTATTAACTGCTATTTATCTTTTGTATCTATATCTACTGCTTCAAACATGAATAGCTTCATTTACAAAAGAATACTCTGTTCAGTTATAAATAGCTATTTTGATAAGGAATAATCTTTCAGGTGTAGAATGGTTTCCACTTCAAGCATTTGGTGGCTCGCAGTCTCTTGTCATACTTGAGGGCTCTGTCCCCATTTTTAAGCTAGATTTTGATCTTCACTTACTGTTTACCTTTAATTTATCTGCCTCAGACACTCTCATTCCCTTGGAAAATCTGCTAATTTTTGCAATAATCTATTCTTCAAAGAGCTCTTTGCTAAGAATACCGGCGAGCTTCTCCTTGAAGTAATTAAAATGACTGTTTCTGGATCTGATTGTGGCTCCGATGGGTTCACAATTCATAATTGTAGAGGGGTTTCTCTCGCTCCAGGGGAATCAACAAATCTTCTTATGTATGTAAACTTGTATTCTCAACTCAAGGAGTGAAACAAAAAACTAATTTAGCTCCTTAATTCTCAATCTTACAATCAATCTGAAAATTCATACCTGGTACCAACTTATAGCCTTTTTGTCATCCATAATTAATCCCACAGATTCCTTCCCATCCATTGTAGCAGTGAACCGAAATTTAGCAATACCAATACCATGAAGGGAACAAATTATTTTATTTGCAGTAAGCTTGAATACAGTGAACCGGAATTTAGCATTCATGATAAATTCGTCATCAGGAATTTAGCATTCACATGAAGATTGTTATGTTAAAAAATTTTTGTTAGAAGCAATTGACTGCAATATTCTCTAGCAGTTGAATTTATTTCATAACGCATCTAGAATGATCAATATGTTTACTTACGTCCATTATAATCAATTCTTATGTATTTACATATAAATTTAGCCAATTGTTTACGTATCTAACACTTCAATTTACTTTATTACAATTAAAATACTCAATTCTTATGTAAGTCCTTTTAAATATTATGTAAATTTTTTGAAAAAATATAGTTTGTGTTAGAAATGTAAATACATAAGAATGTATTGCATATGTCCAATATTTCAAACAAATAATTTTTAGCACGTTCTGTTTTGTTTAGAAATGAATTTTTGTTTTTAAAGTTACGAGAATGTGACGCTTAAAGTCTTTTTTTAAACAGTTTTACTCAACAGGGGTAAATTGGTCATTTTTTCAGAAACAGCTGTTCAACAGCTATTTTCACACAGCTGCACCAAACAGATAGCTGAACTTTCCTCGCAATTGCTTCTCATGTAGACAATTTCTAAGTAACAGCATTGCGAAATTGCGCAAACAGACCCTTAACCTTTAGCTGAGTCCAATTTGAATAGTTGGAACATTTTAAACTTATGATTTAAGTCATCCTATTATTCAATTCAGGTTGAACTTTTTGGAATTTAGGGTCAGTCAACACGAACTTTAATTTAGTTCAATCTACACATTGGGTTCATCATGAACCAAACCTTAATCATTAGGATTAATTATCATAAACTCTAGGATTAGCTAACCTTATACCCATATGATTAGCTAAGCCTAAAACCCTAAACTAATATAATTAGTTAACATAAACCTTAAGTTAGTTAACAATAAATCAATAGGATTAGTTAACATAAACCTTAGGTTAGTTAACCCTAAACCCATAGGATTAGCTAAGCCTAAACCTTAGGTTAGTTAACCTTAAACTAATATAATTAGTTAATCGAACCTTAGGTTAGTTAACCCTAAATCCATAGGACTAGCTAAGCTTAAGCCTTAGGTTAGTTAACCCTAAATCAATATGATTAGTTAACCTAAACCTTAGGTTAGTTAACCCTAAATCAATAGGATTAGTTAACCTAAACCTACTAATCCTAAACCTTAGGTTATTTAACTCTAATCAATAGGAATAGCTAACCGTAAACCTTAGGTTAGTTAACCCTAAACCCATAGGATTAGCTAAGCCTAAACCTTAGGTTAGTTAACCATAAACCAATAAGATTAGTTAACCTTAACCTTTGGTTAGTTAACCCTAAATTAATAGGATTAGCTAAGCCTAAATCTTAGGTTAGTTATCCCTAAACCAATAGGATTAGCTAACATAAATCTTAGGTTAGTTAACCCTAATCAATAAGATTAGCTAAGCCTAAACCTTAGGTTAATTAACCCTAAATCAATATGATTAGCTAATTCTTTCTGAGCACCTGGGATTAGTCTTGGCGGTCGTCAAAATAAGTGCGAAGAATTGAGTTTAATCTGGCTTTGTCCTCATCCTTTATAAGCACCTGGGATAGTCTTTATCCTCATGCTTTCTCAGCACCTGGACAGCTTTGTTCTCATCCATTCTCGGCACTTGCTATTTATTGGGTCGGATATCAGTTTTAATGCATTTCTTCCTAATGTGATAAAATTGAAACAGTAAATAAGACCTCGTAGTGCGTTTGGGACAGCTGTTCCACCCACACCATATGAAAAGTTCACTCACGCTACGTTGGCATAGACTACGCGTACACCAAATGAAAAACACACTCTTTGCTACGCCCACTCGAGGCTATGCATAATCTTTTTGCCAATACACGACAACTTTTTTGCCAATACAAGACGATCCTTCGCCAAATTACGGCGACCCCAGTCAGGTCAGGACCACCTTTCTGCCGAATCACGACAATAACTCTAGATTCATACCTTCCCCTAACGGATATAGGTTGAATTTATATATATCTGAGCTAGGTAAAAGTCCTCTTAAAATGTACACTGCATCCTAGACTCTTATTCTCTTACACTTGCTACCACTGAGACCATATACCTCAAGTGGTGCAATAGTGTCTTTGATTAGCTCTCAACTTGAAGATGAGTCACTGTGCTTTTCTTCTTGATCTAGTCTTTATATGATATTACACATTTTATTTGATTTTATAATTTGAAATTTTAACTATAAATCAAAATTTATGCCTACTGATCCCAGCGATGATGTTGGCAATCCAAATTCATACATTCTAAAAAATATACACACATTAACCTTTGATAAATATCCTTCTTCCTCATCCCAGCGGAGTCGCCAGAATTTGTCGGTCGCTATGTTGCTAGAATGCGGTTTAATTTAGTATAATATATAGTATTTATAAATTAATTATTTTAATTTGAAGAAAATTGGGTCCAATTGATCCCATTGATTCCTACAGTTTGAATAATCGAGCTAACCACGAGTAAAATACCACCCTGAAAGGTAATACACTACTTGATGATAAGCTCAATTAAATAAACTATAAAAATAAATGACTTCCGTTTAATCTGTAAGTTTGCACGATGACGGACATATTTCACTATTAAATATGGGAGTCAAACTATAAGGGCAAAACCTTATAGTTAATTACATTTTAAGTGAACGGATCACTTAAAACTCTCGATAAAAATCAAGAATCTTTTGTTTTCATGAATTCAAAAAGGAAGAGTTTTCAATAAACATGATTGTAGAATTTCCAATAAGGATTGGTTCAAAGGTGAAAGATTTTATTTTAAGAATCAAATGAAGAGGAGTATGAGAGATTAAAGATCCAAAAATAGGCTCTTGGTAATCTCCCAAACTATCCTAATGTTTGGCTCAATTTAGGATGATATTAATTTATGTTAAATCCTGTCAGTTTTATTAATTATGACTTAAATTTGTATAATGATGATTTACACAAAAAACCTAGAAAGATAAGAGGTTTTACGTCGAGTGACAACCTCAGAATCCTAAAACAAGTTAGAACTGTTGCATATCGGGACTATGCAGGAGCCTAACAAAAAGAGAGGTTTTATGTCATAGAAGGCAGCCTCAGAATCCTAAAGATTGTTATTTAAACTAAAGAAAGGTCGTGAACGAGCTGTCCATGAAGTTTGCTCCAATCCCCATACTAAAATGTCTTCAGGTCCTCCAGTCTTATCATTAAAAGCTTCATTTGTTTCGATAATTTTATAGTGAATCAATTAAATGGTAGTGGAGGAATAGTTCAAACGTAGGCCAAGGCTAAGTTCACTTAAACTAAGTAATTCCATAGTGTTATGATTTCTAGGTTCTTCCTAATCTAAATAACTTTTATTCCTTTATTATTTGTCCTTAACATATGCATTCTATGTTTGATAAAAGCAGCAAAAACATACATTGAGATACACAAAGTAATAAGTAGAGCAAAAAAAAAAAAAAAAAAAAAAAGTCAAATCTTTATTAAAATTTAATTATTTAATTAGTGGTAACTCGGTCAAGATGTCTATGGCTCCGTCGTTTTGGGTCGCCGGGTGCCTTAGTTTACTTAGGGTCCATTTGGTTCCGAATTTTTGCCGTGGCGCGGGTCGTGGCAGTGGCTTCGTCCGAAGCTCGTCCGTTTGGTTTGCAACTTCGAGGGAAAGCTTTCGATAATTTGGGTGAAAGCGGGCTTCGCGACGCAATATTCCGAATTGCCCTCGCTCGCGAAGAAGACCTAGCGGACGGTCCCGAGCCTTCTTCCTCGTCGTCCATGTTTCGCGCCTGCAATCCTAGCGATCCCGCTCCTTCGAAATCGCTGTGTCGCCTTCTTCCTCATCGAGTTGGTGTGTCGCCTTCTTCCTCGTCGAGCCCGCAGCCCTAGCGATCCCGCTCCTACTTTCTCGTCGTCCAGGTTCCGTCCCGATTGATCTTGCTACTTACGCATTTAGGAAAAATTAGTGTAAAAATTTCTTTCGCATTTATTTGATAAGCTTATGATTCACTTTCTTTCGCAGTTTTTGCAGATCTTTTAGGGTTGTGGATCTGTACAACGATTTTGAATGTGGGCTTTGACAACGATTTTGTTGATCTGTACATTAGTGATGACATTTAACTCGTTAGGCTTGCTTCACTGCAGTTTGTGGATTCTCGGTTGGAGTCTAGCAGGCAAGTTGGGATATGTACATTAATGATCCAAAAACTGAAAAATTATGCTTTGTTAGGCTTTGCTTGTGGATTTGTACATTTCCTTCTCTTTAATTATTTATTCCGCATTTGTACATATATTATACATTTTGATATTACTGCGCATTAATTTTTTTTAAAGTTTTACTTAAACGAGGACGAACTTGGTCATTTCTCACGAAACGAACTTACCTCACATGTTGTTCTCGGACACTGTAACCAAATAGACAATAAGCTTTCCATGAACGAACTCACGGCAACACATATGTACATTGCGCTGAAACGGACTCTTGGTCTGAAAGGTGTTTGCCCACCAGGACCGGAAGATTCTTGTCAACATTCACATAATGCATCGTTCAAGAAATCTTCGTGAACTAAAACAAAGAGGGGGGTTTAATTTGCGTTGTGTGATTTTTGTGATTAAAATTTGATTAATTCTTGAATTATTTTATCGATTTTAAGGTTGAAATATTCTAGGTTGTTTAAGTCTTGTTGTCTGGTTTTAAATGTTTAATATGTGTTGTTTTTGTTCACTTATTATTACTTATGTATGATTGACGACTTTGAAGCTGACTTAACCTCAAAACAATATTTTAAAGCCTTGTTACATTTAATTGTTTTAAGTTTAAGTTTTAATATGTTTTATGTAAAGTTTATCCATCCCAATATGTTTTATGATTAACAGTTGATGTTTCAGTTAAAGGGTTTAGGTTTAACTTAGGTTTAAGATTATAACTAAAATGTTCTCTTATGTTCAACCTATGGGTTAAGTTTTAACCTATGGTTTAGGGTAGGTTTAGCTTAAGATAAAGCTATGATTTAAGGATCGGGTTAGCTTAACTAATCTAGGGCTCAGGCTTAAGTAATCATATGGATTATGGTTAATTAACTTAGGGCTTAGGCTTAGCGAATCCTATGGATTAGGGATAACTAACCTAAGGTTTAGGTTAACTAATCATATTGGTTTAAGATCAATTAATCTAATGTTTAGACTTAGCTAATCCAATTGATCAGGATTAACTAACCTAAAGTTTAGGTTAAGTAATCCTATTAGTTTAGGGTTAACTAACCTAAGGTTTAGGCTTAGCTAATCATATGGGTTTAGGTTAACTAACCTAAGGTTTAAGTTAATTAATCCTATTGGTTTATGGTTAACTAGCCTAAGGTTTAGGTTAGCTAATCTTATTCGTTTAGGATTAACTAACATAGGGCTTAGGGTTAGTTAATTCTATTAGTTTATGGTTAACTAACATAAGGTTTAGGCTTAGCTAATCCTATGGGTTTAGGGTTAACTAACCAAAGGTTTAAGTATAACTAATCCTATGGGTTTAGGGTTGACTAACAATGATTTAGATTAACTAATCTTATTCGTTTAGGGTTAACTAACCTAAGGTTTATGCTTAGCTAATCCTATGTGTTTAGGGTTAACTAACCCAAGGTTTAGGGTTAACTAACTTAAGGTTTAGGGTTAGTTAATCTTATTGATTAGGGTTAACTAAACTAAGGTTTAGGTTAACTAATCCTATTGGTTTAGGGTTAACTAACCTAAGGTTTAGGTTTAGCTAATTATATTGATTTAAGGTTAACTAACCTAAGGTTTAGGTTAACTAATTCTATTGGTTTAGGGTAACTAACCTAAGGTTTATGTTAACTAATTTTATTAGTTTAGGGTTAACTAACCTAGGGCTTAGGTTTAGCTAATCCTATTGGTTTAGGGTTAACTAACCTAAGGTTTAGGCTTAGCTAATCCTGTGGGTTTTGGGTTAACTAACCTAAGGTTAGAGTTAACTAATCTATGGTTTATGTTAAATAATCCTATTAGTTTAGGATAAACTAACCTAAGGTTTAGGCTTAGCTAATCCTATGAGTTTAAGGTTAGCTAATCCTAAAATTTAGGATAACTAATCATAATGATTAAAGTTTGGTTCATGATGAACCCAATGCGTAGATTGAACTAAACTGAAGTTCGTGTTGACTGACCCTAAACTCCAAGAAGATCAACATGAATTGAGTAATATGATGACTTAAATCATAAGTTTAAAATGGTCCTACTATTCAAATTGGACTCAGCTAAATGTTAAGTTTACCCAGGCTAGACTCGGGTTAAAAACTGGCTAGCTTAAAGCTCTAAATGACTAAAATTGAACTTAGTGGGTGATTGAATCAATCTTTGGGTTGGCTGACCAGTTATGTGATCAAATTGAACTGAACCTAAAGAGAATTGACTAGGTTGGACTTGGGTTGAACTTGGGTTAGACTAACCTAACCTAAATTAAACCTAAACCCTAATTAATGTGCTTTAACTATAAAAAATATTTTAAATAGAATTATAAAATATTGAAGTGTCTTTTTATGGTCAAAAATACAATCAGAAAGTTTTTTGCAATTTTCATAATTTTTTGATTTTTAATTTAATTAAATAGGTCATTTCATTCAAAAATTAAAATACAGAGACAAAGACATTAAAATGGCTTGAAAAAAATTAGAGAAGTTTCCTCCAAGGCTATTTAATATCTCTGCCAAATTTTATATTTTTCTCATTTATATTTTAATTTTTATAGTTTAAATACTCCAAAATTTCAAAAATTAATTTAAAAATATTTACTTGATGAATAATCATGATTTTAATTTAAAAAAAATTTTCTCATTTTCCTGCGTTCACAACATTTTTCGGTTTGTATTTTTTAGTTTTCTACAAAAATTATGTAATTCTGAAGTTAAATCAAATTTTCTCGAATTAAAAAATAAAATAAAATAAAATAAACGCTACAGTATCTTCTTCCTCCCGACGATACCCACGACGCGTGTAAGAGAGGAAATCGATGGCCAGAACTTCCCGGTCTTCGTTTTTCTTTGATTCTCAACCAAATTTCACGTTCTTGGGTTCGTTTTGTTCAACTCGAAGAATACATCACATCCATACTGATACTTGAGTGTTTTGTGATCTACTTTTTGATCTGGAAAGGTGGATAAATCAAGATTATCATTTCAATTTAAGAGATATACCTGAGCCTAAGTGGTTTGCCCTCAATTAGGTTTGAATAAATAGACTTCCTTGAGTGTATCCAAGTCCTAAAGATGTCAATTTGACGTGATTTTTGCGTCGGGTTGGAAGTTCGTCGGAGGTGGCGCGGCTTCGCTTGGAGGAGGCGTTAACAACCTTAAGAATTATGGAAAATAGTTGTTTTGGTCTCCTAAGGACGTAAGAAGGCTAATGTAACAATTTGGGCGAGTTTTGGAAGGATTTTTCGTGCAAAATTAAAATGTGAACGTGAGCTTTAGGAAGCTTTTCCGGCTGCAGCGGTGGAGTGGGTTGGGTTGTTCGGGTCAAGGGCTACAAATTTTATTAAAGATGCAGGAGATTTGGGAGGCTCTATGTGAAGTTAGCTAGCTCTTCTCCTATTCTCTTCTTCTTTTTTTTTTTTTTTTTTACTTTACACATGCAAATATAAAAAAATTTGGTTGGTATGTATGTAAATTGCCATTTTTTTCATGCGAATATATAGGAATTAAGTGGTATGCGTGTAAACTTACTTTTTTTTATGTACCAGAGGGAGGAAGGCTTGCCAGCTGGAAACTATCCGGAGGAAGGAGGTCTCATTGAAGGAGGAAAAAGGAAGAAGAGAATGGAAAATGGGAGAATTGGTTTTGTTTGGGTTGAGGAGGTGGTGGAGATGAAACGAGCTTGAAGAGGTGGAGTGTGGGGAGGAGTTGAGTTGTCTTTTTTTAGAGAAGTGAGGTGGTTATATAGGGGAAGGAGAGAAAGAGGGAGAGGCATGGGAGAGAGAGAGGCGCGGTAGAGGATTTTTTTTTCTTTTTTTTTGTTTGTATTGGTTGTCGTGTGAAAGGAGAGGGAGAGAGAGAGAGAGAGGCGTTCGAGAGATTTAAATAGGGGTGCTTTTTATTATTTTTATATTATACACACACACACACACACACACACACACATATATATATATAAAAGCTGCATAAGTGAAAATAAGATAGTATAGGATTCCTCCATGCGTGAGTTATATAACAATAGGATAGGATGATTTTATTTTTTTTATGTTATATTATAATAATAATATTATTATCATTACGTATTTTTTATCCAGATGCGGCATTATGATGAAATGAATGTCCCCTGTGATAAAATCGACGTTCTTTGCGCGATCGCGCAGTCCGTTTTGTCAACCGGGGTTATTCAGATAATTTCGTCGACGATCGGGTAAAAAATGCGTCAAATTGAATTTTTCGTCAAAATTTTGGTTCACGATTGATCGTTTTGAAAATTAATTTTAATTTCAATTAATTATGAGACATAAAGTTTGTGGTGATGTGAATTTCAATGTTTATGCAAGTTGTGCAGGTTGTAGTATTCGTGAGTGTTCAAGTCTATGAGAGTCTCTTTTAAATCTCATAACTCCCTAAGAGTTCATCTTGAAATCTTTCATATGTTGTTCCTAACCATCCCAACAAGAGTCAGGGAAGACCTGAGACCATCCCTAGGAGTTTTCTCGAGAAGTCCAAGGGTATTTTGAGTGGGTCAAGGGAATTGGTGGGTTCAGGTGAGTGTACGAATGAACCAAACCAACCAGGGTTGTCCTAAGATTTGTAGACCTTAAGAGAACTCATCTTTGAATCTTCACAAGCTGGTCTTAACCTTCTAAGCGTTGGAGGTTTATGACCATTTGTATAGGATTTCAAAGAGAGCCAGGAGGTGGTTTGAATTTTCTATGTTGGTGGGTTCCCTCTCTAGTCTTCTAGGATAGTCAAAAGAAAAGTCATATAGCTAGATTCTAAGCACTAAGAGGAAATAAAGACCTCACCAAAAATGATGTCAACATGTACTTGCAAAAAGTCGTTACATAAAAAATCTCTGCGTACTTAACACTTAAATATTCATATTGACATACCCGACACTTAAACTTTTATCATCGCATAAAAAATATTACTATTTTTAACTTTTAAAAGTGAATATAACTTTTCATGCATAGGTTAAGGGTGCTTTTGGGGCAACTTGTGCTTATCCAGATAAACCGTTTATCTGGAAACGCGTACCGCGGGTTTCAACCTGCGTTCTGCTTGTAGCGAGGTCTTAAGATGGTATTACTCATGATGAGTCATGCATGCATAAAGTATAGAGCATGCAACGCCATTAAGATTAAAAGGCACTTATACAACAGGAAACTTTTCCTTTGCTATTATTATTAACATTCTAATCAATGAAAAGTTATCATTTTTTATCTTCATCCACATGTCTAATATCATTATTAGTTGTAATGATTAATATATTTTTCTTTTTTTGGTACAGTATGCGACTGGCCTACAATAATCTCCACGCTCCACTTAGATCTAGAAAACTAAGAAGCGAATGGTGTCTTATCTTCTAGGATGATAATTTACTTTTGAGGAATTAATTCTTTTATGTCAATATACTTGCCAAGTATTTTCCTATTCCAATTGAATTACATCAGGGATTGGCTTTAAACTGGTATCTTTTTGCTTTAGTTATGTATGCTCTTACGAGACATTTACAGAAGGATGTACCTTAGTGTATGCTTTTCGCTGATGATATTCTTGTGGATAAGACTAGAAAAAGTGCTCAGGAAAAACTTAAAGAACACTTTATATATCTTGGGTCTATTGTTCAAAGTGATGGCGATATAGATGGCGATGTTATTAATAGAATTCAATTTGGATGATTGAAGTGGAGGAATGCTTCAAGCCTATTGTGTGATAGAAAAGTACTACTATTTAAATGGAATGCTGGCCTATACAGATGGTGGTGAAACATGCAATGAATTATGGCCAGAATGTTGGCCTTTAAAGGAGAAGCATAAAACTATGTTGAGTGTTATCGAGATGAGAATGTTTAGGTGGATGAGTGGCTTTACACTTAGAGACAAAATGCGAAATGATTATATCTGTGATAGGATTGGTTCAGCACCAGTGTAGGAAAATATTAGAGAGAGTCGTCTTAGATGGCTTGGTCACATTAAACATCGACCATCTCATGATCTGGTTTGGAGAGTAGATGTTTTAGATTCGACTTATGATAAGAAAGGCAGAGATAGACCTAGAATGACTTGGGCATATTGTATAGAAAATGATCTTAATTTATTAGAAATAAATGAAATATGATGCTCGATAGGACGTAATGGAGAAAAAAAGGATTCATGTAGCCGACCCCACTTAGTGAGATAAATGCTTGTTGTTGTTGTTGTTGTATGTCAATATACATATAAAAGAAAATTTCAACAAGCATATCTACATACTTAATGCTTTAATATTCATTTTGACATGCATAGCATTCAATTCTTAGTATCACATCAAAAATATCACCATTACTAACTTTTACATGTGAAGTACACATTTTCATACATAGGTTTTTGTCACCAAAGTGTTAGAAATGGAAAAGTTAAATTATATTTTTCAGATATGCAAATTCTTAGAGATTATGTGGATGTATGTCAATCCTCTTTTTTTTTCTTTAAGCAATGACTAATTGCCTAGATAACATGCTGTGAATCCCCTTAACTTGAAAGAAGCTAAACTCTTCAATATTGATACGCCTTTTGGTGGAATTTTGTCCAAAACTACAAAGTTAAACTTTCTCGTATAGGAGCATTCTCAGGATGGGTGACCTTCTGGAAGTTATACCAATGGGAGACCAAGCAAACAATATCTCAATTGATGAGAGTTTGGGGTGCTACACAGGATGTTAGCATACATAACTATATAACAAAAATTTATTTTCCTCTACAAATTGCAGCAAGTTTTGAACATTTGAATAACTATTGAGAGGACATGATATCTATAAGCATTAAATGATGCTCTATTGGGAGCTTTAACTTTTCTTTCTGTTTGGGATGAACGAAGAGAAAAGGTCTGCACTTACAAAGAATGAAAATCGAAGGTTTGGTTCATGGATTTCTCAACCACTGCCTTGTGCTTTATTATGTTATAATGAACTTTATGATTTCTTAGATCCAGAGCCTGTATCTTACAATTTGACATATGTGCCACCTTACCTATGCATGAAAAGTTGCATTTCACTTTTTAAAGTGAAAATGGTGGTATTTTTTATGTGATATGAATGATTTGGGTTGTATAAATGTAAAAAGTAAAGTTTTGGTGTTACATATGTAAATATATAGAAATTGGGTGGTATGTATATAGCTGCAAATTGGGTGGTATGTATATAGCTGCCCCTTTGTTTATTTATCCGTTATCAGTACAGTGATTGTTCTGGTGGCTGTGATGAGAGAAAATCTTGGTTTTCTCCAATTTTTTGTTTGGAAGGAATTTTAAAATGAAGGGAGAACTTAACTTGCGAGATACTAATGCTTGATCATGAGTGTTTGTGTGAGGGTTGGTTAAAATCTGATATTTAATTCAAAGAGAAATGAATTTTACAAGACTCAACTTAGTTTTACTTTACCAAGGTGATGGAGAAGCTCTGCTGGCCGGTTTTGATTTAAAGAATTTACTAAATTGTACTTTAGTTAAAATGAAGGGGATTCACAATCTTTGAAATCTTGCTCACATGATTTACTAAATTCTACTTGAGTTAAAATAAAAGGGGATTCACAATCCTTGGAAGCATGCTTTTACTGTTTATTTGAAGGATGAATAAAATAATTGTGCTGTTCAAATTGATGCTTTTTATCACCTGCAAGTATGGAGCGGCTTGGATGGCTACTGAAATTTGTTTTCAGCAACTTGCTTCCACACTTTTGTAGTTTCAGAAGTGCTTGATTGATTCTTTCTATGGTATTGGAAGCCCCTTTCTGGTGATTGAGTGAGGCTGATCTAAGCCTCTGTTGTAATTTCTCTTTGATGTTGTTTTGGATCTTTAAAATTTACTTGGCATTCTTAGTTCCACACTCTTTTCTTTTAGTGGTTGGTGATTAATCATTCCTTGAGGTATACATTCAAGGGTTTTTAATTTTTGAAGTACTTCTTGTGAGTTTTCTGTTGGAGGGTGGGGGAACCAAATATAGCTCGTATCTTAGTCAATTTTGAGGATTCTTTTGGGGAATCTTTTCCTTTTCTATCGATTCTGATTTTGTAGATAAGGGAATTTCTGTGTCATGGAGCCGGCTCAGATGGCTGTTTTGAAGAACTGTAGGCAACTGCTGATGCGATTAATGTTTTAACAGCCTTCATATTGGTTATGTTTCTAGTTCTGTTCAGCTTTTTTTTTTTTTAAAGAGGCGATGATAATAAGCCCCAGAAGATTTGGCAATTAGATTTTGGAAGGTCTGCGTGCAGGCAACCGGTGTCCATGCCTTGATGATTTTCTTCTAAGGTTGTTATTGGCTTTGAGTGGTTTAATATGTACAATAAAGAGTAGAAAACGCTCTGTAAAGTATGGTATCAGTGCCTCAAACTAATTCAGTCGTAGTGAAAAATTCAAATTCATAAAGTTGACCCTAAAAATTTGGAATAAGGCTATTGGAAATGTGATTACGATGATGATGACACTTCTGCATACTTTGTTATTCCTCTTGTCCTTCTTATTGCTTTCTCTTTGATCATTTATCCAAACTGAAGCGGTGTAATGGGGCATGTTCTATTTTTTATTTGACATGAACGTTCTTATAGCATTTTCAAATGTATTTATGTTTACTTACTATATCCTGAGACTATTCTTGAAAAAAAAGGGGCAATTCTGAGCCTCTTGCCTTTTAATATTATTACTATTATTGTTAGTTTTTTGGTGATTTTTCCTATGATGTCTTTCAGCCACTTAGATACTGTACCTGACTTGTGAAGCTATAAAGATATTTAGTTGGACTTATTTATTTTTTTGTTAAAATGCAAATCCCTAGTTTGTGGTGGCTAATACAACGACTGTTTTCTTAATTCATATGTTTGATTTTCAGAGCATCCATCAGAGGGATTGCTTGTTCATAAAGCTTACTAGAGTCTTTGCTCCTTTTGTTTCAACAAATAGAAACGTAACCATGTCACATCTCTTTGATGTTGAATGCTGCAATGTTTTCCTATGATGTATTTCAGCTAATTAGATACTACACCTGACGTGTGAAGCTACAAAGATATTTAGTTGGGCCTGTTTATGTTTTTGTTGCAATGCAAATCCCTAGTTTGTGACTGTTTTCTCAATTCATATTTTTGATATTCGGTAAAGCTTACTAGTGCAATATTTTTTGAAGATTTTTAGCCAGGATTTAGTGTTTCTGATTCAAATCTGATGTACATATAGTTGATGCATTCATCTGATCTTCTTTTCAGAAACTATAGAGGTGGCACGGATGGTTGTTAAGCATGATGATTATCATGTTCCTTTGTATTATTATTTTATTTTTGAATGATTTACATACAAACCACTCGATTCCTTTGCATTTACATATCTAACATCTAAACTTCAAATTTTGCTTATACGCCACCTTACCTATGAATGAAAAGGTGGGTAGCCAGCTAGTACAACAGAGGTTTTGGTGATGTAATGGAGGAGTCTAATTTGTGGATGCTAATACAGCAAAACAAAACTCTCATTTCATATTTGTTGAATTCTGATTTGTTCATGAATCACACTTAAAAAATAGAGCCTAAGACTGGAGAGAGAGAGAGAGGGAGAGAGAGAGAGGGAGAGAGAGAGAGTAATGAGTAATAATCTAAATTGTTGATTAGTCATTTTTCTGAAAAAAGATTCATATTTATAAATGGGTGCAATGTGTGAATATTTAGGTATTTTATATGTACAGACTTTTGGCTCGGCTACCCTCTGACTCAATCGGGTGATCCAAAAAGCTTGGTCCATCATTGATGCTCTGCGTGGAGCTCAACCGTTTCCTAGTGTTTGGATGTTGTAAGAAGTTTAGATGTTATATATGGAAATACATAAGAAATGGGTGTATGTATGTAATTGCCCGGTTAATTTGAGTAATTTATCCAGCTCGATTTGCATCAAGATTTGGGTGGTACGAAAGTAAAAGCAATACTTAGTTGTTAGATATGTCCACTGGCTGTGTTAAGAGAATTTCTTCGTGTAATATCTATAATCATATCCGTTTTTAATATGGTGGTAACTCTTTAACATCTACTCTTTTGATTGGGTCATCAGATGATTGACGTCTAATATGACGAAATCATCTAAGAAGACTTTCTCTAATCTTGTTTGGTCGGAGCTACTCCAACCCTTTTATGGGTATATTTGTTTCCATGTTGTCTGTGTAAACCCCCTCATACTTAATTTTATACTTATTGTTTACAGGCCAACATTCTGAGCTATAATTCATTGCAGGTCTCACCTCAATCTCATAAAATTTCTTTTTAAAGTCTTAAGCGGTACTATTCTATCATACAATAGGTCTGATACATTCATCCACGTCAACCATCCATCTTTAATACTATATTAATATCCTCATCTATATCTCCATCACTTTGAAGACCACCACAGTGTTTTAAATGTAAAAATTAAAATTTAGGTGTTAGATATGTATATACATAGGAATTATCTGGTATGTATGTCAGTTTTTTCTTTTTTGTCTTGATTCTTTTTCTTTCAGCAAAGGCTAATCGTGTAGATAATGTGTTAAAACTCCTTACGGAGAATGAAGTTAAACTTTTAAACATTGTCTTTTTGTGGAATTTCATACAAAACTCCAAAGTAAAGCATACTCGTACCTGGAAACAGACAAGTTCTTAATGGTTGAAAGTCGGGCTGTCATGCATGCTCAGATTTGGTAACTCTTAACTTTTCTTATATTAGAGTCTAAAATTTTATAATTTTAATATGGCAACTCTTTTAACTTTTCTTAATATTAGATTCTAATGTGTAATATCTAAAATCTAATAAATTAAAAGAGATTATATATTTACAATATCTTATAAGGATTTTTAGACAGGATACTATAGTTAGCAATATCCATGATAGACGATAAACTTATAACTATGTATACATTATCGAAATTAAATATGTCAAACAATGAATTTATAATTTTGTACTTTTAGCATTTATTAAAATTTAACTTCTATCGAAATCTCTAGTTGTAACATATCTTACAACATATAGGTAAGAAAAACAAATTGATAGGCTTATTGAAATGTTCTTTTAAGAATATAAAATATTTACTTAAATATTAACTGAATTAAGATTATATTTGAAAAAATTATCTTTTAAAATGCATTAGTTTTCCATTTTACAGGAATATTTTTTGTTCCCATGTGAGTTCTTCTCATTACAATTTTTTATTATGTATATAAATTCAACAAATTTTTTCGGTAGAATATTTTATTAAATTTTAATAAAAAGTTTAGTTTTTAATATTTTGAGTTTCATCTATTTAGTCATCTAAATATTTAATATAATTTGGTAGTTATTAAGATTGTAAATATAACATTTTAGTTATTTTTTATTATAATAATCCTTAAAAAATTATGCAGATTTTAAGTGAAGATTTTGGACTATTTATTATTTTATTTTGTTGGATTTTTAAATAAATTTAATAATTTTGATGCTTTATTATAAAATATCTTAATTATTGCATTCTGTGAACCCTTTTTTTCGCAGGTTCTGTATCTCCTCTTTGTTTACGAACTGAGTTTAACCTAATCGGGCATATGTGAGGTGAGCTTAGCTTTCTTCTTCTTGCTCGGTGTTACGGCACTTTCAACCCCAACCCTAACCAGAATGAAGTTCGGTAAACGGGCTTTTCCATTCTTTTTCCTTTTGCTTCAAATTTCACTCACAGATTTGTGTGAGGTTGGGGAGTACATTACCCTATAAACCCTAAGGGACGGTTTAATAGCAGGTTTTGGTCAATATTATTCGAATCTTGCCAATGATTTTTCTGTTGTCATTATATCCATGGCTTAAATAGCAGATTAATAATCCAGGATGGATATTTGGGATTTGAGGTTTTTAACTCATCCTCCGTTGCTATGTCTCTCATGAGCTTCTTCTTTCCTTCACACTTATCCCATATCGTCGATGCTTTCCGTCGCGACCTTCTAATGTCTTCTTTGTCGTCCTGCATTTGTATGGAAAGTGATGTGAGAATTAGAATAGAATCGGAATGAGTAAAGTATTCTGTAAATTCATGCTTGTGAACATTTATCCGAAGGATCGTTATGCTGGGCCGTACAAAGAGAAATGCTTTTTCCCCTCGCTAAGTTATGGAGCAGCTCGGATAGGGTTGGTGTAGCTCTAGTGAGGGACAAAATTTTTGAGTTGCCTTAGATGGTTTGGTCACATTAAACGTCGACCATCTGATGGTCCAATTAGGAGTAGATGTTTTAGATTCGACTTGTATTAAGAAAGGTAGAGGCAGACTTAGCAAGACTTGGGCTTATTGTATAAAAAATGATCTTAATTTATTAGAGTTAAATGAAAATTGGACACTAAATTGGACGCAATGGAGAAAAATGATTCATGTAGCCGACCCCATTTAGTGGGATTAAGGCTTTGTTGTCATTTTTGTTATTGTTGTAAGTTATGGAGCAGCTCGGAAGCCGTTGGAATACATCATTGGCAGCTGTTGGTTCCATGCATTTTTAGCATGTGGCATTTACATGCATAGCACATGATTCTTATGTATTTGCACATCTCACAATTAAACTTTTATATTTACACACATAGCATTCAAATCTTTAACAGCGCATAAAAGTAGCGCTATTGTATTTTTTTTTAAAAGTCAAAAACACCTTTCTCAAGTGAGGGAAAAAAGGATTTTGAAGTTGCCTAATATCCTAAATTTTTATTTTATTATTTTTTTTTTGGTGCTTCAACTACACATCTAGACTAATTGGGGCTTATATCAGATCACTTTTGTTCTTGGGTTATTTTGGTTTGAGTGATTTTGTATTTGACTGGAAGTTATCCAGCCGAACTCTATGTTGAGATTTTGGATCGATCAATTGAATTGTTTGGGCGACATATTAGCTATATCCCTAGTCCTCTGTTAGTGATTTTAATGAGGCTATGATTACATGCTTAAGCAGATGTGGCATGGATATCTTGGAAGGCCTGCATGCAGGCAACCGGTGTACGTGTCATGGATATCTTGGAAGGTCTGCATGCAGGCAATTTATGATCTCTTTTAGACATTAGAGCAATACAAATATATATTAAAGTGTATGGAATGCAATCACTAAATGTATAGACTCATAAAATTAGGGCTGTTTGGCATTAGTATTGTTTTCTATTTTATTTTGTTTATGTTTCAATTTGAATTGCATCATTCCTTCTCTTCCTGCACCATTCCTGGTTTTGCACAAAACCAGTCTTTGTGAATCACTCCCTCTCTTCCTCCACCATTCCTGGTTTTGCACAAAACCATTGTCTTTGTGACCGAACTTTTGTAATAAAGTCATGTTTAGAGTTAGCTAGGAATGCAATGATGGGACCGAGGATCACAGATTCCACTGAAAATCCCATCTTTCTCCTTTTGCTCTGCTTTTACATGAAATAATTGAAAAAGTTAGCATGTTTGCGCCATTCTCTCTTCGCTTTTACCAGATTTACTAAATCCGCTAAACAATAAGATCTAATAAATCCGAGATTTACGGCTGAAATTCATGATATCTGGATTTATTAAGTCCGTGGCTTTATTTTGTCAAACTGATCGTTTGGCAAGATTTAGCCTAAATTCATGTTAAATGCTGGTCTAAATCCGTTGCAAAACAACCCGGAAGTGGCTATTGGTAGCAGAGTTTTATATGTTAAAATGAAGGGGAAAAGCATTCTTTGAGAACTTGTTTCTGAATTTTTCTTCTAAGGATGATTGAAATCATTTGGCTCTTCAATGAGATGCTTTATATTCCCTGTTAAGCTATGGAGCAGCTCGGATGTCTGAAAAATTGTTGTCGGCAACTGTTGCTTCCAAGCATTGGTAGTTTGAGAACTGCTGGTTTGATTTTGTCTCTGCTGTTGAAAAGCTTTATCAAAGGCTAATTTGCTCCTCTTTTATGGATTTCTTTTTTATTGTTATTTGCGATCATCAAAATTTACTTTGCTTGCAGACATTTTGTAGGCTTTTTATTTTATTTGTCAGGATTTTTGTTTGTTAATTTTTTCAGAATGTTTGGTTTCAAACAGGATTAAGGGTCTGCTTGGTTTGTAGAAAAAGAAGTACTGCGTAAAAGAAATGCAGATTTGAAAAGAAATAAAAGCAATGCAAGATATGCCTATTAGGGGCAATAATTAATGTTGATGGATGGATGCAGGGCTGAGAAATTATCTCAAAGAAAAACAGATTGATGGGCTTTTTCCCCTCACTAAGAGTAAAGCTTTTCCCCCTCAATAAGTTATGGAGCAGCTCGGATAGGGTTGGAGTTGCTCCAGTGACGGACAAAATTAGATAAAGTCGCCTAAGATGGTTTGGTCACATTAAATGTCGATCATCTTATGATCCAATTAGGAGAGTAGATGTTTTAGATTCGACTTATATTAAGAAAGACAGAGGTAGACCCAGCAAGATTTGGGCTTATTGTATTAAAATGATCTTAATTTATTAGAATTAAATGACACTAAAGAGGACGCAACGGAGAAAAGGGATTCTTGTAGCCGACTCCACTTAGTGGGATTAAGGCTTTGTTGATGCTGCTGCTGTTGTTGTAAGTTGTGGAGCAGCTCAGATGTCGTTGGAATACACCGCTGACAGCCGTTTGTTCCATGCATTTGTAGTTTGGGGCATTTACATGCATAGCACATGATTCTTATCTATTACACATCTCACATATAAACTTTTATATTTATTCAAATCTTTAATATGACATAAAAGTAACACTATTATTGATACAACAACAACAAATTTTCATTATCCAGCACGAATCTCGAGACATGACACGAATTTCGGTGCAATCTTTTGAGCAAGAAATGTTCAAAACTTGATAAAAAGTTATTCAGAGCTCTGATTTCAACAAACTTATAGTCAAACTGACCAACTCGATGAGACGAACCTAATGATATAAAAACTAGTCTAATCTGAATCAAATCAAGCACATATCAAGTATTTAAACCACACTTGAAATATTTCTGGACAAATTTGGAAGGTCAAACTGATACCGACTCTAGCAAGCCTATACTCGAATCGAGCGTCTCAATAAGACGAATTCAAAGGGCCTAAGATCGCTCAATTCCGACATCGTTAAGACACTCAATTGTCTATTAAACACCGTATAATTGAAGGAAACTCTGTACCGTCCGATCAAAACCCCAACCCCTCACATGAGGGGGAAGAAGTTTGGAGATAGGAAAATATGTACCGACCGCCATCAGCTATTATCAATCGCCGACGACCTCCATCGACCGTCGTCGACTACCACCAACCAGACGCCGTCAGTCGACATTGTAGTTTGAAACATATAGTTACCCTTTCCCGTCTATGAAATAAGGGATTTCTGTAAACATCAATCAATAGTGGATTTTCGCAACTGGGCCAAACACCGTGGTTTTTCTCTTTACGAGTTTTCCACGTAAAAACTTCTAGAGCCATCACTTGTTTGTCTTTCATCTGTGTGTGTGCTGAATTTTCGTACGACGCTAAGACGATAATTTGTTACTCCACCGTCGCGAATTTTCTAGCAGACATCAATTATATTTTAAAAAAAAAGTCAAAAGCATCTTTCTCAAGTGAGGGAAAAGAGGATTTTAAAGTTGCTTGTGAAAGTCATACTTTATTTGGTTATCATTTGGCCTTCTATTAATATCCTCAAGTTCTTTTTTTTTGTGTGCTTCAACTATAACGGTTGGCCTAATTGGGGCTCATATCGGATCACTTTTGATTTTGGGTTCGGCTATAAATTTACTGAAATTTTGGTTTGAGGGATTTTGTCTTTGACTGAAAGTTATCCAACCGAACTCTGTGTTGAGATTTTTTATCGATAAAGTGGAAATTTTTGGGCGGCATATTAGCTATATCTCTAGTCCCTCTGTTAATGATTTTAGTGAGGCTATGATTGCATGCTTAAGCATATGTGGCATGGATATCTTGGAAGGCTTGCATGCAGGCAACCGGTGTACGTGCCATGGATATCTTGGAAGGCCTGCATGCAAGCAATTTATGATCTGTGCTGGACATAAGAGGAATACATACATATATATATATTAAAGTGTATAGAATGCAACCACTAAATGTATAGAATCATAAAATTAGGGCTGTTTGTCATCAGTATTGTTTTCTATTTTATTTTATTTATGTTTCAAGTTAAAACAAAAGATATTTGTGATCGCATCACTCCCTCTCTTCCTATCTCTTTCTTCTATGCTGGAAACCCTCGACTATCCCTCTACCATTCCTGGTTTTGCACAAAACCATTGCCTTTGTGACCGAACTCTTGTGATAAAGTCGCCGTTAGAGTTAGCTAGGAATGCAATGATGGGTTTGAGGATCACAGATTCCACTGAAAATCCCATCTTTCTCCTCCTTTTGCTCTGCTGTTACATGAAACAATTGAAGAAGGTTAGCATGTTTGCGCCATTCTTTCTCTTCTTTCTTACTGGATTTACTAAATCCACTAAACAATAAGATCCAGTAAATCCAAGATTTACGGCTGAAATTCGTGATATCTGGATTTATCAAATACGTGTCTTTATTTTGTGCAAACTGGCCGTTTGGCAAGATTTAAATCCGTTGCAAAACAACCCAGAAGTGGCTATTGGTAGCAGAGTTTTATATGTAAAATGAAGGGGAGAAACATTCTTTGTGAACTTGTTTGTGAATTTTTCTACCAAGGATGATTGAAAGCATTAGGCTCTTCAATTAGATGCTTTATATTCCCTGTTAAGTTATGCAGCAGCTTGGATGTCTGAAAATCTATTGTCGGCAACTGTTGCTTCCAAGCATTGGTTGTTTGAGAAATGCTGGTTTGATTTTGTCTCTGCTGTTGAAAAGCTTTATCAAAGGCTAATTTGCGCCTCTGTTATGGATATCATTTTTATTGTTATTTGTGATCTTCAAAACTTACTTTGCTTGCAGACATTTTGTAGGCATTTTTTTTTATGTGTCAGGATTTTTGCTTGTCAATTTTTTCAGAACTGTTTGGTTTGTAGAAAAAGAAGTACAGCGTAGAAGTAATATTTTGTATTTGGAATACTTCAGAGACGTTTATTTTAGTATAAAATAAATGCAGATTTGAAAACAAATGAAAGCAATGCAAGATATGCCCATTAGGGGCAATAATAGATGTTGATGGGTGGATGCAGGGCTGAGATATTAGCTCAAAGATCGTTAATCGTCCCAACCTTTATTCGAATTTGAGCTTGAATCTAAATCAGATCGAATAGATGAGCCGAGCACTGAGTGAAACCTTTGGATCCAACTTTATTCGAGCTGATTTCAAGCTGGGGTCGGATCGGATCCACCAGCTTTCAATCGGATTGAAATTATATCTACGAGAGCAGACGTTGGAGATCCACCCTCATGTCATGTTTCGGACCGAGGTTACAGGAATAAGTGGCATGTCTATTGGCTTAAACCCTAAATACTTTTGATTCCTTCAATCGTTTCCCATCTTGTTTTATCTGCCCCGCACTGGTCCAGTGCAGTCTCCCGATTGTCCTTTTCAAAATTCATAACCATAGGTGAGCAATCACCACTCCAGCATTCCAACGGTCTAAAAGTTTTCGGTGGTGTCATTTACTCGTTGCCATATCTCTCTCCGGCCTCGCCTTCTCTTTTTGCTCTATTCAGTAACTTCTTTCTCTCAATCTTGTCTTTTTCATCTAAGATGACTGTCGTCTGTTACCTCTCTATTTTATTATGGTAGATGTTTATATGTTTTCTTGCCTTGGCATTAGTTATAAGAAAATTCCTTAATAGAGGGTGTTCGGTATTATATTTTTAATAGGATTTATGACTGTATTTTACCTAATTATCTCTGATGTGAATTCCTCCATCGAAGGAATGCTTTAGAGTTGGGCCTTTTTCCTTCAAATTTATAACAATATTCTGTTCCAAATTGCCGTGGTGCTAGGCTGCTAGGGTTCACAACCTGAGTGCTTATTAATTTTTTCTTTTGTTTTCTAATTTTATTGTGGTTGATGGCTATTATTTAGAGGGTTTTTAGTGTTCCTCTAAGTTTATAACAATGTTCTGTTGGCCAGTCCATTGTTGCCTGCAACTGAGTCTTTATTAACCTTTACTTCTTCTTTCTCTGATTTTTTTGAGGTTTTTGGATGTTTTTTAGGGCTGTCTTGGACTCATGATTATGCCCTCAACCTGAGTTCTATTTATTTAGGGCTGTCATAATTGTTCTTATTAACTTTTCCTCTTTAGGTTCGATTGCTGGATTCGTTCACTATGATCTTTTTTTTATTTCCAGCATAAAAAGAGAATCGTCTCAATAGTATTTTTACAACTGAGGGGAAGAGAGATTAGCTTTGTATGAAGAATGAGCCTCTTCTTTTGTTTTAAAGCAAAATGTGATGGCATATGGCTGCTGCTCATATGGATATGATGAACTTAAAAGAATGAGCTCTGGATTTTATTATGCCAAGTAAGTGAGATATGAGGACTGAAACAGTAAATAGAATGATTGGGTCATGAAAACTGTTGCGTCTTGCGGAGTTATTATTGGGTGTGAATGAGAAATGAAAAACCTTTTGGTCGATACCAAGGCATGTGGATTTATTATCGAGTGTGGGTCTAATGTTGTCTGAATTGGACATGCGATGTGTGTCTAGAGATACAAAAATGGAGTATTTTATGCTCTTTAAAGTAGAATAATATTAGAATAAAAAGTTGTACTTCATCCACTATAAATCAATCATATCTATGTTGGCTTTTCTTAATCTTTCTCACATTTCTTTCTAATATTTTCCTATATTTGTATACATTTTGTATTTATAATATTCATCTATTTATCTCGAGTATTATGCTTTACCAAATGTAGCTAGTGCTCATTCCCTGAGAGCCTTTATGCTTGGCTTGGTTTGAAGGATTTACAATGACAAAATGATAATGAAAATGATAAAAGGAATTGAACATAAACTTCTTTGTCATTGGAGCAATTCAGATAGAAGTTGGGAAGAAATGAAGTGTAGGATTAATATCTCAGGCAACACTTAATAATATAATGAATGAAAAGTAAGAATTCACAAAGTTTACCCTAAAGAATTGGGATAAGGTTGATGATGATGATGATGATGATGATGATGATGATACTTGTTGTGCATGCTTTGGCATTCTCTTTTTCCTTCCCATTCGTTTCTCTTTAATCATATGTCAAAACTGTAATGGTGCATGTTCTAGTTTTGTTTTGGCAAGAACCATCTACGATCATTACCAAATGCAACTAAGTTTAATTTCCATGTTCTACTTCTGTTTTCTTGTAAAGAAAAAGGGCAATTCTGAGCCTTTGCCTTGTAATATCATTTACCAAAATTGTTCTTATGCTGTCTTATTTTAAAACACTTGAAGCTGGAGATTTTTAGTTTTTCTTATTTATGTTTGTGCCACAATGCAAAAGTCTTATTGGAGCTAATGCAACAAGATGGTTTTCTCAATTCATAATTTTGAGTTTACAGCATTCAATGAAACGGATGTTCATGAAGCTAATAGAGGTTTCATTCTGTTGTTGTACTGAAATGAATTGTTACATTGTCCTACTCTTTGTTTTAGAATGCTGTGCTGTTTTTTTGAAGGTTTCTTTTTGACTTGTAGGCTATGAAGTAGTGTTGCTGACTCAATTCTGATATAAAAATAGCTCATGCATTCTTGTGATCCCCATTTCTGCAGTTATAAAGGTGGCAAAGTTAATTGTAATGATGAAGATGATCTTGTTCCTTGCTATGGTTATTTTATTTTATTATAATTGAGTAAATATAAGAATAAGGAATATTCTTCGACATGACTAAAATGACCCCATGTACATAGTTAGGGGACTATTTTGGTATTTTACTCCTTGAAGTTTCATCGATATTGCTTTTGTCTAAGGATGCGAAAAAACACTTTTGTAGTTTTTGAAATTCACAATTAGAGTTGGCTTGATATACTTTATCACAAAATGCTTTTTTAGATTCTCCATTTTTTTTGCTTAGTGAATTTTTATTTACTTGAAGCTATCACATTTTGGTATCCTTTTCTTCTGATGGCATTGTTTGATATCTATTAATATTTTTTCCATTAAATCTTATGTTCTTGTTATATTCTAATTCGAAACAGCATTTTGTTCTAAACATTTATTTTAGTGGATGTATAACCTTCAAAAACATGCCTTTGCAAAAGAATCAGAAATCCCTTACTATGAGTTCGCTTTAGTAAAGAACTGAATATTAGGTTTGTAAATGAACTATTGCACATGCTGAATAACTTGAAACTTGTCTGGATTAAGGCTCAATCGTGTTCGTTCAAATTAATAAATAAATAAGTTTGAATAATTTTTAAACGCTCGAAACTTAAACAAATTGAACATGAACATAGTTGAACTTGTTCGTTTAAGTTCAAGAACAAACTCATTCAACATTCAATTTGTTCAATACTTAATATTAAGTTAGATAATAATATATTATTTAAATAAAATTTAATTTGGTAGAATTTATTTAATTATAGTTTTAGTAGTGAAATATTATTATATCACTGATATTTTTAGTTTAATTATTAATTATAATTTATTAATAAGTGAGTAGTAATTTATAATGAGATATTAAAATTTACTATTAAAGTTTGTCATAAAAGATTTTTCTTCTGGAGTTTTCATAAACTTTGAATGTAATGAGTTTATTTTTTTTGATCATGTCGGCGTTGTTTTGTGCCGGTGAAGTGCCCGTAAGAAGCTGTCGGTCGCTGGAATCGGAATCCCGTCGCCCGCTTCGGAAGGATCCTTGACGAAAAGAAAGGAAGTCAGCCGACTTCATATTTTTCATAGTTTAAATGAAAGAAGCGCTACACCTCAAGTCGTACGACTTATCCCGAAAGACAAACACGAGACTTAGGGTGAGGCTCGATCAAATAAACTAAGAAATATATGACGTCCGTTTGGTCTCGTAAACCAATTTATTTGTCGATAAATTCACTATTTAATATGAAGAATTAAATAGGGTTTATTTTAAATTGGGTTCGGAAAATCGCTTCATATAAGGGCGAAGCAGCTCTATAGTTAATTACATCTTAAATGACCGAAATCATCAAGAATACTCTTGATAAAAATCGGGAAATATTATCTTCGAGGAGGCTAAAAGGATAGGACTTTTCAACGAAATAAGAAGTGGAAGTGTCAGAAAGGAGTTGGCTCGAATTTGGAATGTAGAATCCAAGGGAGAAGAACTGGGGATGTCGGAGGTCCGAAGCGAGCCTCGATAACATCCCGAGCTATCCTATGATTTTGTTGACGACGACAAGCTCCATCTGTTGAAGACGACAGTGCCGCCCACTATACTTAGCTCCGAGCTCCTTGTCAGTGAAGAGGCTGAGTTTTCTAAGTGCTCAGGGTCGAAATGTTCGATCGAGTGGCTACTATGGTCGAAGTTCTTCTAAACATCCTATGCCAATATGTTTAAGTGTTGTACGGTTTATAACGGGATATGTATATAACGCAGAGGTAGCAGATAAAGACATACGACGAGTATATAATGTAACGTCTTAAACAGGAACAACATGCGATAGCTGAGTATGGTACAAAAGTGACAATTAAACAAGATATAGACGTACGATAGAAAGTAAACGATAAACATGCTAAACGGGTATAAACATGCGAGCGGGAGAAAGTACTGGAAATGTAAGACATGCTTAGTAAGATATATGCTCGAAAGTAAACGTACCTGAGACTAACAGGAGTATGGGCTGAAAAGTAAAACATGTCAGCTATAGTATAAAGAAAAGTAAAGACATCACGCAGAGTACCGTATCTTTCATTATCCTCAGTGCTGTATTGTTCATTTATTATTATTTTTTTTATTTTTATTTTCCGCAATAAATTTGTCGATCATCAAAAGAGCGAGGAGTAAAGTAGTAAGTGAAAAACAACCTAACTAAACAAGGTCTTATGGTGTAGTACAAAGAAAGTAAAGTCCGAAAACTCAACGATAAAAACGAAGGAAAACTCGCGAGAAAACGAGGAAAATCACAGAAGAAAACTTAAGAAAGTCGGGAAAGAAAGAAAGAAACGTCCGTGAAAACTACAAAAACAAACAAGATTGTAGAAACGCTATAAGCATCATGAGAAACCCACGAACGACCCGCTAAACTCATAGCGAACCATAAGAAAGTCATGGGCCTCTGGAAAGAAAGACCAGTAAGTACGGTGGTGTTTCGGACTCGGAGTCGTCTAATGTCCGGACTCGAGTGCTCGACTACTAGACCGACTTTCTGCGAAGGCGATCCTAATCCGACTCGAATAACTAACCGTGGACCTTTATAAATTTTCACACACTTCATTTTGGTTTTCATGCAAACAAAACAGTAGTAGGTAAGTAGAGTCGTGTAGTAGTGGAGGTAGTT
Organism: Papilionanthe hookeriana x Papilionanthe teres; assembly: GCA_022702705.1. Taxonomy (NCBI): domain Eukaryota; kingdom Viridiplantae; phylum Streptophyta; class Magnoliopsida; order Asparagales; family Orchidaceae; genus Papilionanthe; species Papilionanthe hookeriana x Papilionanthe teres. Next base: position 12,688,246 of record CM040435.1, on the reverse strand, counting down.
TTGTATTTTTCAAACATATGTATTTTTTTGTTTTAAAACATTTCGATCCACGGGTTGACTACCCCGAGGACGGTCGAACGGTTCCGTGATTCCCGCTCTACTCTCTGCGAGTCTCCGAGTCAGTGGCCGCATTCTACGATTCTCGTAATTTTTCTCGTTTTGCGGTCTCATCAATGTCCCCACCGCACTTACGCACTGCTGATGGCCCCATATATAACCCAAGGAGGTTATATATGCACACCTACACGTCCCCCGTAGGTGTGTCTTTGAGCGAAAACAAGGTGAAACCAGGGACGAGAGGTCGAGGAAAGGAGGACGGAAAGCGGCTCACTTAACACGATTTCGAAAGAAGTGAGTCGATTTCCAATAATCGAAAACACGTAAGTCACCCCGACTCCCGACCGACCTCACATGTCCCGTAAAAAGGACCTAAAGGCACCTCGACACTCTCGGAGAGGATAAGGACCGGACTCACGAACGCACTCCCTTTTCCCAAATAACTGTAAAATCATAAGCAAAAGAAAGAAAGAGAAAGCCACTGCTCGGGTCCTAGACCCTACTAAACTAGGAGTGCTACCCCAAAAACCCCCAAGACCTTGCCACTTTAAATCAAAATCCAACTTCAATTCATACCACAAAAATGGGCCTTAAGCAAGTGTTGAAACTAAGGCCACACACATCAACATTAATCAATCAAGTAATTGCCATAGCTCATGCTCACATACTTTTCTTAATCGAGCCTTAACATTTAAATTTCAAGAAATAACATCACCATATCCATCAAATCTCATCTCAAGGCTCGGCCAAGGCAAGAACAAGAAGAGAGGCCCACGGCCAAGGTCCCGACCAAGGAGGCAACAAGGAATAAGACCCCCACCAAACACATTCTAAATTGCCACAAGTGTAGCTCACGGCCAAGCTTTAACCGGCCGTCCACATCAATTCCAGCTCTCTCATAAATACACAAAAGGATAAATTCCATTGAGATCCAAACAAAGGTGCAGCCGGACCACCACAAGGCTCAAAGAAATAGCCCCAAACACAAGCTAAGACAGCCTAACACACAGCCCAGCACAAGAGAGTCCCAAAGGCCAAAAACCGAGCAGCAGCAGGATTCGACTCAACCCAAAACCAAGAAAATGGCAGGGCTCAAAGACAGCCCAACAATTTGAATCAAAACAGTCCCAAAGACAGGGCTAAAAACCAGGGATATTAAAGAGCCAAAGCCAACTACAGTAAAACAAAAATAAATCCGATTTTAAATCACAACAGCTCCCAATATGAAGCCAAGGCTAGGGAGAATAGAAGAAATCAACCCAAACCACCGCAAGACTGGGACAGCCCAACTTCAATTCAAAGCAGCCCCCAACACAAGGCCGGCTCAAGAAAGCTTCAGAGGCGAAAACCGAACAACGACGGGACTCACGTAAGCCCAAAACCGAGAGCAGCACAAAGCCAAAACCGAGGCCTCCATTTGACCAAAACAAAGCACAACAAGTCTAAACCGAGCCCAGCAAAGCCAAACCGAATACAGGAAAACCAAAGCCGAATACAGGAAAGCCAAAACCGCACCCGACTCGAGGGAATAAGCATTCTCTACCCCTTAATACATCAAAATAGAAGGCCACCATATATTTCGGATAAGAATAAGCATAGAACTTTTCCAAACTTAAAGTAAATTTCTCCATAACATGCGCTTTTGATAAGGAAAAGCTAGAAGAAGTCGTAAATGAGGCCCACATGTTTACAAGGCCCAAGTGAATCCCCCACCGTTTCATGCTAAACAAACTCACATGTAAAGCCACATATTTTGATTTCGATCTTCATCTTGAACATAAGGAAGAGGGAAGGTATCAACATACCAATCCGTTGCTATTTTGAAGCAAATAATCAACTCCAACTTTAAAACATATTCATGCTTGAATATTTATCATGCTTGAGCAATAAACCCCACCCCCAAATGAAATTATAATAACGAGCTAGCATGCCATTGGAAAGAAAAGAGGAGGAGGAACTATCGTTTAGGCTAAGCATACAAGTTATACTTCCATTTTATTTTACTATAAGCGATAAAAAGAAATTCCCTCCAATCTATATGCAAAACTACACAAGCATGCCACTTAAAGATGAAAAGCGAGGAAATTATCATCTCAAGCAATCAAACAAACAATTCCACTAGCATACAAACACCGCAGGAAGCGATAGAACGGGGAGGGCCGAACTAATCAGCAAGAATCACAGCCTCCCTGGGCCAGACCGAGAGGAAGAGAGGAGAAGAAGAGGGTTACCAGTTAATGTAGAATACCCCAAGGAATAGGAAACCCTAAGCTTTGAACCAGCAGCACCTCCCCACCTCCACAAGAATAATCGGCCAGCCCTAGATTCACCTCCAAACAGGGTTTATATAGGCGAGAGGAGGAGAAGTGTCGCTCCCTACCCGTGGAGTCGAGTAGGATCGGGCAAGGTGCGGCGGGATGGAGGGAAATGCCGCAAGGAGCAACTTGCTCTCGCAGGGGATAAGAGATGGGTAAAAGATACCGCGGGGAGGCGCGGGGAGGGTGCTCGAGTGCGCACGGAGAGCGGACCCGAATCCATCGCAGACTAAGATAAGGAGTGGAGGAAACCACGCGCGGCTCGAGGAGCCAACGGCTATGGCAGGGGGAAGAGTCGAGCGCGGGAGAAGAGGCGCGAGAGGATTCTCGCGGGACCAAGGCACGGGAGACGGGCTAGCCGAACGAGCCGAATGGGGGAAGGGTAGGATTTAGGGCTTAATTTTATAATTTAAAGGATTTAATATTAATTTATTTTTAAAAATACGCCCCGAACCCTAACTTTCGCACTCGACGGGCTATCGTCGCAAATTTAACGTCGATTTTAAGTGAAATCGACATTCCGGACGACGTCGGCGCGATCCGTTTCGCTGTCCGAGGTCGTCTGGGCAACCTCGTCGACGAGCGCGTCAAAATTGCGTCGAAATTTGGTATCGTCGCAAAATTTTGACGCGAGCGCGATCGAAAGCGAGGTCAACAGATCATCATACTGCACTTATCAATAGCATTATTATTTTATTGCTATATTTTTTATTAATATAATTAAGTAAATGCTCTTCCTTAATTTTCAGGATTAATTTAGTACTTCCACTTAATAATTTTGAGCAAGTCCTATCAATAAGAATTATGTAGTTATTTAGTAATGTTCAAAGATTTTAGATTTCATAATCCATAAAGTAATAGCTGGGATTAGAATTGAAAATTATTTATTAAATTTTCATATGAAAATTTAGATTCTCAATTAAATCAAGCTTTATCCAGACTGATTCGCATCAAGATTTCAGTGTTATAAATGTAAACGTAAAAGTTAGTTGTTAGATATGTAAATACATAGGAATTGGGCGGTAAATATCTAATTTCCCTTTCATTTATTTATCTACTATCAGCATGGTGATGATTCAGTGGGTGTGGTTAGAGAATTTTTTGGTTTTTCAATTCCTTTGTTAGCAAAAAAAATTAAAATTAAGGGAGAACGTATCTTTCAAATACTTGATCATGTGTATTTGTGTGGAGATTGGGCAACATCTGGTAGTTTGTTAAATGATAAATGAATTTTACAGACTCGAGTAAATTTCATTTGACCAAGGTGATGAAGAATCTTCGATTACTTTTGGGATCTGCTTTTCTAATATCGTTATTAGTGATAACGATTTATATGTTTCTGTTTTTGTTAAAAGCTTGCTCTGCCTACAATAATGGCCACACTCCATTTAGAACAGGAAAACTAAGAAGCAAATGATATCTTTTCTTCTAGGATGACAGTTTATGTCAATTTACTTGACAAAAGATACTTAAGCATTTAAATTTTCATTTAATCCTAATAAATTACGGTTTTTTTCTTTTATACATGTCCAATTCTTTTTAGATCTGTCTCTACATTTTCTAACATGACTAAATTCTATAACATCGACTCTTTTGATTGGGTCATCAGGTGGTCAAGGTTTAATATGATCAAACCATCTAAGTTGACTTTCTCTAATCTTGTTTGCGTTGGAGTTGCTCCAACTCTTTCACGGATATATTTGTTTCACATGTTGTCTCTGTGTAAAACCACTCGTACTTAATTATGCTTCTTGTTTACAGGCCACAATTCTGCGCTATAATGCATTGCAGGTCTCACCACCATCTCATAAAGTTTCCCTTTCGAGTCTAAGTGGTACTTTCTATCATAAAATAGGCTTGATACTTTCCTCCACATTCATCCATGCAACAATCCATCTTTAATATTATTAATAACATTCCCATCTATATCACCGTCACTTTGAACTATAGACCACCCCAGTGTATTAAATGTAATAATTAACTTTTAGGTGTTAGAGGCTAAATGTGTAGATAAATGTGGAACTCCCTTAAGTAGAATGAAGCTAAACTCTTAAGGTTCGAGGCACCTTTTTTTGTGGAATTTAATACAAAACTCCAAACTAAAACATTCTCGTATGTGACATTCTCTGTATGTGTGACCTGGGAATTTGCTCCAATGGGACAGAGTTGAGGTCATTAGGCCAAAGCGAACTAGGTCTTAATGGTTGAGACTTTGGCTGTCATACATGTCCAGCTTTGGATGTCAGCTTACAGACTATTACAAAACTTTCTTTTTTCATTTTACAAATTGCAGCTAGTCTTAATCTTTTGAACTATTGGGAGAACATGATATTTATGAGCATTAAATTATTTGGCCGTAGTTCTTGATTGTATGCTCCATGTGTAGCCCCAGTATTTCTTGGCGCGTGTGATCCTGTGGCTTTTGTTGAAGGAGTTGCCTTGTGCCTTATATTGTCATATGAACTTTAAGGTATATTAAATATCCAGAACCTGCCTTCTTTTTCTTTATTTTTTGTAAAAATGTAAAATGTAAAGTTTAGGTGATAGATTTGTAAATACATAGGAATTGGTTGGCATATTCGTAAATGTGTATTTGTTTTCAGTATCCCGATGGTTCTTGTTGCAGAGACCAGAACAAAATCTTGATATTTTAAATTCATTTGTGAGCAAGAAATATTGAAGTGAAGGGCGAATGTACCTTAATAATGCTTGATCATGAGTATTTTTGTGAAGGTTGGTTACAATCTGGTAGTTCATGACTTCATTCAAAGAGAAATCAACTTTACTAGACTCGGGTAGGTTTTACTCGTATTCTTTGTTAATGGAGAAGCTTTGATGGCTTTTGGGATCTGCAACTAACAAGTTTTACTCATATTTTTTCTTGTTTGACACCGTAGTATTTTTCCATTCCATTGCTTATTATTAAAAACAAAGATAAATTTTTAATTTCTGAGATTTTTGGTATTACTAGTGTTATCTGTGTGTTGGATGCTCGTGCAAGACTAAGTATTTAAATTATCACTATACCACCATGAATTTTCTAGCACGTAATAAGGCTAATGGTGATGATACTTGTGCATATTTTGATATTCCCTTTTTCTTTTTATTCTTTTCTCATTGAACTTTTGCCCAAATTGTTATGGTGTAATGGAGTGTATTCTTCTTTTGATTTGGCATGAAGCATGTAACATAATTACATTTGTAAGTTTACTTTCCATATATTCTACTTCTGTTATTTAAAATGTTCTTGTAAAAGAGGACAACTCTAAGCTACTTGCCTTTTAATATCATTATCAAAATGATTCTTATTGATTTTTTTGTTAAGCATGCGAAGTTATATATATGTTTTGTTGTGCAACACCTTAAATAGAGTGAACCCAAACTACTTGCTGTCATTGGCGTCGCTTTCCGGAAGAGCTCCTTATCCTGGATGGCGTTCGCTATATTCGTCATGGATACCTTAAGTGAGGTTTCACGGGGGGCTCCATAATTATACAGTGGTTGCTCACAATGGTAAGACGATCGGTGTTTCTAGGCTTTGGTCTGTCGCCTTTGGTCCTCCCAATGCTAGGTGGAGTGATTGTCAGGGCGACCCTCATCGTGGGGGCAGTTTGATTGCCTTGCGCTTTGCCTAGTTTGTCCTCTACTGTTTTGTGGTGGTCTTTTATGGTCTCTGTTTGGCGGGCTCAGGGGCGTTCTCATAAGAGACAATGTATTTATTGGCCATTTCTAATAGCTTGGTCATGAGGCGACTATCTTGTGTTCCATTTTATATATTGAATATGGGGGTTTGAAAGGCAAGGGGAGAGAGACTCACTACATAAGAAGGTTCAAGAGAGAATATTCAAAAGCCTCTTAATTACCCCCATATTTATCAAAGATAGAGGTACCGAAAATGTTAAATTACATGGTTTACCCCTGTTATGGAGGGGTTGTATAGGGTATTATGATCTTTTTGCATGTCTAGATCTTCTGCTCGGCAAGTCTTTGAGTCGTTCGACTGAGCTGTTTTTGGTCGACATTCGTTTAGGCATCAATTGGCATTTGAATGGGAAGCCGGTTTGTTCTAGAGTTGGGATGATCGGTCGGGTTTTGGGTGGCCGATGTGATTTCTTGATTATAGTTTCTTTATGGCTTTTGGGTGGCCAATGTGATTTCTTGATTATAGTTCATTGTTGATCTTTGGGGGAGCTTTTGAGAGAGCTTTGCATTGATACTTATTAGATTGTTGGAAGTGCTTCACTTTTATCCGATTATTTCTTTTAGAGTGATTGGCCTGGATGCATGTCTCGTGTTGGTTTGGGTGGCCCTTCAGTCGACTGAGCATGTGATTGGTCGGCTGACAACTTTGTTTTGTTGGGTTGGCTATCAATCGGTCGGATTTGTGAGACCTCATGGTTTTTCGTCACAGGGATCCTTGTCATTTCTCTTTTGATATTTGACTGTTAGATTATCTTCAGATAATTGCAGACATATTTTAAATCTCTCAATCTTTTGTATGTTCATAAATTAACTATCTGTTTATAGTCGGTGTCCTGATTCTATTTACAGTGTAACTTTAAAAAATCTACTTTCTAAGTGGAGGACTATATATCAATTTCTTGTTCCTCTAAATTTGTTGTAGGGCAGATGAAAATATAACATATGAATATAGTTTCAGTTTGATTTGACTTCTGCTTTATTCTTATTATAACATAAATATTCAGAATCTATAATCTCATTCAAATTGTTGAAATCAATAAACTATCATATGAATATATTCAACATTACATTCAATCAACGAATAGCAATTACAATGTTAATTATTACGAATATGTAAGTTATGAAAATTATTTACAATAACAAATACCGACAAAATACTTAAAATTAATATTTATTAAAATTTGCTTTTTGCCAAAATTGTTCTTTCTTTTCATTTTATCATTTTCACAAGATATATTTTAAATTTTATTACTCTCAAATTAGATTATACTTTTCATGTGTATTTCCTACATATTTAGTTAAATCATAAGAAAATGCACATATTAAATTTTCTTAAAATGATGACGACGATCAATATTTTTCTTTTTATTAAGAAAGTCTCATTCTAAGTAGCGGTATAAGCAAGTTGAATAGGAGCGAGCTTAGGCTCAGTTTGTGTTCGGTTCGTTAAAAAATATCACTGTTTGTGTTCGGTTTGTTTATATTTCGAATATACAAGTGTATTCGTGTAGTTTATTTGCTTAACGAACTGAACAAGAATTATTCGCGAACAAATAATAGCTTGGACAACTTGAATAACACAACCATAGAGTGTTAAGGGTTTGAGCAAGATGTAAATCTTGTTATTTATATTAAAACACCATTTAATATATATATATATTTAGTGAGTAGTATTTCAAGTCAAAACGAGTCGAATACGATTGAAAAAAATTTTATCGTGTTCGACTCATTAATTTAGCGAACGAATCGAACACGAGCTGTTCATGAACAACAAACTTTATTTTTTATTTTAAATTATAAAAAGAAATCTTCTCTCCCATTATAATTTAATTTTATATAATATATTGATAAAATTTTTGACTAATAGGTTTATAGAAACTCCTTTTTAAAGTGTATAAAATACTATGCCTCCTATTAATTGAATTAAGCAACTATTTGAGACAATTCTATTTTAAGATACAACAGTTTTTTCTTTTAAATTTAATAATTTAATTTTCAATTAAATTTTTCATAATAATTTCTTGTGCATAATAAACTTTCTAATCAGAATATTTTATAAAATTTTAATAAATTTTTTAGTTATTAATATTTTTTAGATGAATGCATATATTTTAAAATAAATTTAATAATTCAAAAATTTTATCATTAAAAAAAAAAAGAAATTTAACTTAATTCTCATGCATTTATTTACCTCATATTTAAATATTACTTTTTATAATTTAAATTTTTTATGTATGAACATAAAAGTGAATTAAAAAAATTACCTTTTCAAATAAAAGTATTTATATTGTAAAAATTAAAATGTATATGAGATAAGTAAATACATGAAATGGTGCTAAATTCCCAAAAATACTGAACATAATCTTCGCCAGCAGTTGGGCAGAGTTTTTGGTAGGGTTTTGTGATTAGGCTCTTGAGTCGATCGGGGAAGATGGTAGACATACGGGTTCTTCATTTCTTCGCCCTTTATAGACCGACTTCAGCCTTATCGGGCATTTGGATTCTCTCCAATGACTGTACCTGCTGGTGAGCTTATCAACTTTCTTCTTGCACGGTGTTAGGGCACTTTCAACCCTAACCAGAATGAAGTTCAGAAGCTGGGTCACAGTTCCCATGGCTATGTTTGGATGTTTTGGGTTTGAAAGTAAACGGGCTTTTCCACTATTTTCTGTTTTCTTCTCATAGTTGTGTGAGATTGGGGGCACATTTCCCCCGTAAACCCTGTAAGGGCTGTTTGATAGCTGGTTTGGGGCAAGAGTTAACTCAAATCACGCAATGATTTCTCTGCTGTTATTAATTCCTCGGCTTAAATTGCAGATTTCTTAAATCCAGGACTGATTTATGGGATTTGAGGTTTTTTACTCGTCCTCTGTTGGCGTTTGTCTCATTATCTCCTTTTTCTTCGCACATCTCCGATCCCATCGATGCTTTCCGTCGCGACCTCTTAACCTGTTCTTTCTCATTGTGATATTTACATACGTACCGCGATTCTTATGTACTTATATCACTAATGCCTAAAGCTTGATGTTTATTTATTGAGAAATTTACGACATTTGTATGGGAAGTGTATTTCACTGAAAGAAAAGGGCTGACGAAGATTTTGATGTGGTTAGAATTTAGAGTACGAGCGGAATGGGTTTGAGTATTCTGTAAACGCTTGTTTGTGGACAGTTATCCGAAGGATGGTAAAAGAGAAATGCTTTTTCCACCCACTGTTATGGATTTTCCGCCCACTAAGTTATGGAACAGCTCGGATGGCCTTTGGAATGCGTTGTTGGCAACCGCTGCTTCCATGCTTTTGCAGTTTTCGAAATGATTGATTAATTCTTTGGGATAATGACACACAGACCACCCGAAACTTGCTATCGACAAATCAATCATCCTCTTTCATTCATTTTTCAGATTTTCACTCAAATATTAGAGTTCATGGTAAAACCTCAACCCATATAAGTTCTCTGGCTTTAATCGAAAACAACAACAACAAGAAGCCTTTAATCCCACTAAGGGTCTGTTGGGGGCAGCTATAGTTTATTAATAATATGCTGATAAGTTGATTAAAAATAATCTGCTGATAAGTTAGGTGCGGTAGCTATTGCAATATTTTATTTTTTTTTGGAAAAACTAGACCGTAGCCAGAAAGCTGCCAACGCACCTAGATAGGCTCTGTGTGAAAAATTTATTTTCTGCGTTTTGAAAATGCATAAGCTGCTAAAACACAGTTTACCCAAACAGGTAATGCGTGTTTTCAAAACGCCACCGCACCAAATAAGCTGCCCCAAATGGACCCTAAGTGGGATGCCCCACCACTGCATTTCTTAAAATAAGTCTAATCTAAAACATTTACTCTCCCTGCGGTCTAACTTTTTGAAATTAAAATAAAACGGTAACAATCATAGCAGCTTTTTGAACAACTTCTTTTGCAACAGCTTCACAGTTGCTTCTCCAAACCACTGTAGCTTCTCCCAACAGACCCTAAGTTGCTGCTTCTGATATAACATTATCTCTTAAAGTTTATTTACTCAGGAGCATCATGATACCAGGAAAAAAGCAACTATATTAGATGAAGGAAAAACAGCCAAATATTGGTATGCAGTTTGATGCACAAAATCTTCTCTTTCTCCCTGGTCAGATTGCTTTGAAACTGTTTTCTTATTGTTCTTTTACTTGCATGTCTAAGCGGCTGCTTCTGATATGGCGTCTTGAAGTTTAGCTACTCAGTAGCATCATCATACCGGGAAAGAAGCAGCTATATTAGATGGAAGGAAAAACAGCCACATTTTGGGATGCTATTTGATGCACAAATATCATTCCCTTTTTTCTTGGTCAGATTGCTTTGAAACCTTTTGGGTTTCAAAGCTTTGTAAATAGTAATTTTTTAAGTGTTATACATGTAATTGCCCCATTTTAGATACAGTGATCAGTTGTTTCAAAGCCATTTATCTGGTGGCAGAGGCGTGTATGAGGGAAGAGTTTGGATTTGGATTTTTGAAGATGCAAATTCACTGTTCTTTAAACATGTTTTTTTAACTTAAAGCGGTCCAAACTTCATTCAAACTGTTCGAGAACAGCGATGATAAAGAAGTTGTAGGTTCTCGTAAGGGTCTGTTTAGGCTAGTTTTGTGCTTGCTTTTAGTTTGATATTGTTATCACAATTTTGTCTGCGAATTGTATTTTGGTTTTTTAGAAATTTCTATGATGGGAAGTTGACATAAGCTTTCTAAAAGTTGTTTTTCACTTTATAAACACCTATAAAAACTGCAGCATCCTAAATCTTTTTCTAGTTTGTTTGAAGTTTGGGCTCATTCCTTGATAGCGTCAGGCTTGGTTTGATTTGAAGTAATTACAAGAATAAAAAAAAGGGATGGATGGTGATTGATTTGTAAATAGCAATTTTTCGGGTGCTCTGTATTTAATTACCTCCAAAAAAAAGGAATTACAAGAAAGAAAAGGATAATGGAACCTGATATAAGGAATTGAACAGAAACTTCTTTGTCATGGGGCAGTTCAGATGGCAGTTGGGAACCACTGTAGGCTACTGCTGATGCACGGGCTGTTTTTCCTTCCTGCAGATTTGTTTTACCTTTAATTCTGTATTAATGATTTTTTTATTTGGCTATGATGATATGCCCAGGCTAATGTGGCAAGGAGATCTTGGAAGGTCTGCATGCAGACAACCAGTTTCCATGCCTTCATGATTTTCTTCAATTGTCTGTTGTAGTCTTAAGTGGTTTAATATGTACTTTAAAATTAAAAAGCAGAAAATGCACCTACTAGATGGGTGCATAAAATTAGTGTTGATGGATTAGGAAGCAAAAGAGGTAATATGGAAAGAAGTAGTTTTAGTTGGCTTGTGAAGAAGAGACTTGTCTTTTATTGTCATTACAAAAGTGGTTCTTGTTCTGTCTATTTGACAAATATGTGAAGCTACAAATATGCTTTTGCTGCAGTGGAAAACCCTAGTTTTTAAATGCTAATTTAGCAAGCATTTTTTTAATTTTATATTTTTTGATTTCTCAGCATTCAGTGAAACGGATGTTCATGAAGCTATTAGATGCTTCATCCTGTTGTCCCAAAAAGAAATGTTACAATGCTCTGTTCTTTGTTGTTGAAAGCTGTACCATATGTTGAAGGTTTTTTAGATTTAGGGGTAGGGCTGTCAAAACGGCTCGTTGTTCGTGAACAGCTCGTGTTCGGCTCGTGAAGAAGCTCGTGTTCGGCTCGTTTGCTAAGTTAATAAGCCTTAACGTGTCGAACACGAACAAAGATTTATTCTTTCGTCTTCGGCTCGTTTTGGCTCGATATAGTCTTCATCAATTATATATATATATATATATATATATATATATATATATATATATATATATATATATATATAATGAGCGATATTTTTAAAAAAAATTAAAAGATTTATAATTAATTAAAATTATTAATCAAGTAAATAGAATAAAATTTATTCAATTAGATTCAAATGATGTTTAGATATTAACAATAATTCTTAAATCTTGCCCCAACCCTTAACATTTTATGGTTACGTGATTAGGGTTATCAAAATAACTTTTTGTTCGTGAATAGCTCGTGTTCGGCTCGCTAAGCAAACGAGCCAAACACGAACACACTTTCTGGGCTCGAAATTTAAACTAGCCGAACACCAGCTGAGCCTGGGCTTGCTTGTGTTTGGCTTGTTTACACCCCTATTTAGGGGCTAGGATCTTTATCAAAAAATGTGTAATAGTTTCTTCATTTTATTGATTAATAGATTCAAATTACTTAAAGCTGTCACATATTGGTATTATTTTCTTGTGATGGCATTGTTTGATAATTATTAATATTATTTCTGTTAAAATTTTATGATTTTTGTTGTGTATTATTTCTAAAGCCCTTATGTTATACATTTATTTTAATGGATGTATAACATTTAGGAGCATGCCTCTGCTGAAACATAAATCCCTCACTATAAAGTTAAAAGCTTCTTATGCACTATCGAATGATTTCCAAATGTGTTTTGGAATTAAAAGCTTGACATATATTCTGCTGCTTTGGTTTAGCATATTTTTTGCGCCTTTTGTTTACTGGGAGGTCTATGGTATTTATTTTACTTATGATGGTTCATGCATGCATAGAATATAAGTGTATAGCATGCAATGCCATTAACATTAAATGACACTTGAACAATGGGAAATTTCTGCTTCATTATTATTTTTTACTTTTTAATCAATAAAAGTTTATCATTTATTGTTTTCATCTGCATTTCTAATTAGTATTTGTCATAATGATTTATATCTTTCTCTGTTTGTTGTTATGGGAGAGGGTAATTGAACATAGGTTAAGACGTATTACGAAGATTTCTCATAATCAATTTGGATTTATGCCTAGGCAGTCTACCATGGAAGCTATACATTTATTGAGAGGTTTGATGGAGAAGTACGAGAGATAATAAGGAGGATCTACATTTGATTTTTATTGATTTAGAAAAAGCTTACGATAAGGTTCCTAGAGATGTTCTTTGGAGAGTCCTCGAGAAGAAAGGTGTTGATATAACTTATATTCAAGTCATTAAAGATATGTATACTAGAGTCATTACATGTGTTCGAGCCGAAGGAGGATTCACCAAGTATTTTACTATCTCTGTTGGTTTACATCAAGGATCGACTTTAAGCCCATATCTTTTTGCTTTATTTATGGATGGTCTTACTTGGCATTTACAAGAGGATGTACCTTGGTGTATGCTTTTTGCTGATGATATCCTCCTTGTGGATAAGACAAGAGAAAAAGTCCAGGAAAAACTTGAATTATGGAGGTCTACATTAGAGTCTAAAGGTCTTCGTTTGAGTAGAACTAAAGCCGAATACATGGAATGTAATTTTAGTAATAGTAGGTCTAGTGACAGCGAGTGTAACTTTGGGTGATCAAATTATTAAAAGGTGTGAACGATTTAGATATCTCGGGTCCATTGTTCAAAGCGATGGTGATATAGATGGGGATGTTAATAGTAGAATTCAGGTTGGTTGGTTGAAGTGGAGGAATGCGTCGGCCTATTGTGTGATAGAAAAGTTCCGCTTAGACTGAAAGGAAAATTTTATAAGATGGTGGTGAGACCTTCAATGCTCTATGGTGCTGAATGTTGGCCTTTAAAAGAGAAGCATAATGTTAAGTTAAGTGTTGCCGAGATGAGAATGATTAGGTGGATGAGTGGCTTTACACTTAGAGACAAAATGCGAAATGAATATATCCGTAAAAGGGTTGGAGTTGCACCGAGTGACGGATAAAATTAGAGAGAGTCGCCTTAGATGGTTTGGTCACATTAAACGTCGACCACCTGATGATCCGATTAGGAGAGTAGATGTTTTAAATACAACTTATGTTAAGAAAGGCAGAGGCAGACGTAGGAAAACTTGGGCTTATTGCATAAAAAATGATCTTAATTTATTAGAATTAAACGAAAATTTGACACTTAATAGGACGCAATGGAGAAAAAGGATTCATGTAGCCGACCCCACTTAGTGGGATTAAGGCTTTGTTGTTGTTGTTGTTGTTGTTGTCTGTTTGTTGTTAAGCATGTAAGCAGCCTATAAAAATGTCCAAATTGCATTTAGATCAGGACAAGTAAGCAGCAAATGGTGTCTTATCTTGTAAGATGACAGTTTACCTCTGAAATATTTATTCATGTTTGTCAATGTACTATCAAAAGGTAGTTGCATCAAAATTTTCTGCGCACTAAACACTTCAATTTTCATGTTGACATACCCAGCACTTAAATTTTTAACATCACATAAAAATTTTTACTATTTTTTAACTTTTAAGAGCAAATAAACCTTTTCATGCATAGTTTAAGTTGAGTGAAGCTAAACTGTTAAATATCGATTCTCCTTTTGTTGGAACTTCATCAAAACTCCAAAGTTAAGGGGGCATTTGGTTGCATACTTTTAATCGAATTACGGCTGGATTTAACATAAATCCAACCAAACGGGAAAAATCGGGAAGCTAAATCCAGCGCTCTACTAAAACCATCTTTCTCTCCGTTTCGACTTAAATCCGGTGATGGATTTAGCAGCTAGGAAGAAAAACACTCCTGCGTGGCTCCCATTGTCTCTACCTGATTGCCTAGCTGTCCATCATCGACTTCAAATGTACTCTTCCAGTTCTCCTGAATCTGACATTATCCCTTTACACGATTTCACATTTCTACACAAATCCTCAAAAGCAATATTTTTTTTTTCTTTTGCCATGGTGAAAAGCTTTCCAAGGTCATTTATTAGAGCGGTTTCACCGTGAGAAGAAAAAGCATGAAGGTTATGAAGGAGAAGTCAATGAGATGAAAGCAATTTGTACGAGGGCTCTGCATGGGGAGTTTCTAATGGAGCAGAAAGGCATCGGAGACCGAGGCTGGAAGGGTAAACAATGGAATTTTGTTGAAGTAGATGATATATGGTGGGCTAAGAGTTCCTCTGTGCCATGTGGCCGATTCCGGGATGGGAGGAAGAGCAGCCAACCACATCATGGGTTCTCCTGTTATCATTGGCAGATGGAAGCCAGTAGGAGTCTTGAGGGAATCTAAGTTATTAGATGGTTGAGGTCCCGAAAGGAAGGCTAGTTGCAGTAGATTTATGTTCTTGCAGCATTTAATTTACGTTCATTATAGATTTTTTTTGGAAGTTAATGTGGCACAATCCTTTTATTTCATATTTTATTAAGGAGAAGCTTGATTCCGGGGAGATTTGTGTTCCATTTGTCCCATCCAGTGGTCAACTAACTGATATCCTTACAAAGAATCTTCCTCGGCCATTATTTGATGACTTCAAATCCAAATTGAACATAATGGACATCTTTGTTTCAACTTGATGGGGAGTATTAGAATTATTAGCCTTATTAGCTGCAATTATTATTAGCAGGTACTGTTTCGATTGATTAGCCTTTATTTACTTTCTTTACCATATTTATGTATTTTCTATTTGATTTTTTTCCTGAATTTATGTCTTTCCTTTTATAGGAGTCTTGTAAGTGTATGTAAGCTCCTTTTCCAATCAATGGAACCTATCCTGCTCTATTCTCTAAAATTAACAGTTTCCAATGGAAAAGAAATGCATTGGAGATGGACTCAAGGGGGTAAAAAAGAGATTCGAGGAAGAAGATATTATACTATGTCAGAGATCCGCAGCGCTATGTGGCACATTTCGGGATGGGAGGAAGAGCAGCCAACCATATTGTGGCATCTTGTGCCTGCATCGCAGTTGGGAGCCTGTAGGAGCCTCTAGGAAACTTATGTTATAAGATGTTTGTGGTCCAGAAAGGGTGGCAAGTTGCAGTAGATTTTATGTTCTTACAACTGTTAATTTATATTCATTATAGAATATTTTTAATGTGAAAGTGGTGCGAGCAGCCAACCATATCATGGGATCTCATGCCAGCATGGCAGTTGGGAGCCAATAGGAACCTCGAGGAAACTCATGTTATGAGATGGTTGTGGTCCAGAAAGGGAGGCAAGTTGGAATAGATTTTATGTTCTTACAACTTTTAATTTATATTCATTATAGAGTATTTTTAAAGAGTAAGTGGTGCGAGCCTTTTATTCCATATTTAAATTCTTTGAAAACCAATTGCTGTTAAATCCTGAAATTGCCTGCCAAACTTGTAATACGGATTTTACTGGGTTATAACCTCAACCACACACGATTGTGGATTTAACAGCATCTGCATTTGATAAATCCAGATTTACCGGGTTTACTAAATCTTATTTAAGTTAAATCTTGGTTGCAGCCAAACGCCCTCTAAATGTGCTTTAAACCCTAAACCCAAAACCCCTAAAGGGTTTCTGGTTTGGCAGCATTCTCAGGATGGGTGACCTCCTAGGGAGTTCCAGCAATGGGACAAAATTGAGGTCGTTGTGCCGAAGCTGACAATATCTTAATGGGGAGAGTTTGGCCGGTACACATGCTCAGCTTTGGATGCCTTTTTACAAATTGCAGCGAGTTTTAAACTTCTGAACAAATATTGAGAGAGCATGTTATTTATAAGGATTAAATGATTTGATTGTAGTTCTTGAATCTTTTGCCCTACATGGAGGTCGACCATCTTGTGGTGTATGGGATCAGCAGAGAGGGAAGCTCTGCAGTAAAAAAGAGGGAAAATCCAAGGCTCGGTTGATATATTTCTAAACCACTGGCTTGTGCCATATAATGTCATATGAATTTTATGATTGTTTTAGATCCAGTGCCGGCATCATTCAAATTTTACATGTATGCCACCTTTCCTATGTATGAAAAGGTGTTTTTCAATTTTCAAAAGTTAAAAATGGTGTTATTTTTGAATTGATATGAAAGATTTAGGTGATATAAATGTGAAAAGTAGAGTTTTTGTGTTAGATATGCAAATACATTGGAGTTGGGTGGTGTGTATGTAATTGTTCCTTTATTTATTTATCTATTTTCAGTATGGTGATGGTTCGGGTGGCTTTGATAAAAGAAATTCTTGGTTTTTTCAATTCCTTTGTTAGCAAGAAAATTTAAATGAAGGGAGCTTTTCAAATTAATTCATATATATCAGTATACTTACCAAATATTTTCTTATTTCAGTTGGATTACATTAGGGATCAGCTTTAAACTCATATCATTTTGCTTAAGTTATGGATGCTCTAACGGGACATTTACAGTGTATGCTTTTCACTGATGATATCCTTCTTGTTGATTAGACTAGAGAGAGAGCTCGGGAAATACTTGAATTATGAAGGTCTACTTTGGAGTCTAAAGGTCTTCGTCTGAGTAGAACTAATACTGAATGCACAGAATGTAATGTTAGTAGTAGTAGCTCTAGTGACAGAGTTGTAATTATGAGTGATCAAATTATTAAAAGTTGTGAATGCTTGAGATAACTTGGGCTATTGTTCAAAGTGACAGTGATAGATGGGGATGTTATTAATAGAATTCAAGTTGGATGGTTGAAGTATAGGAATGGTTCTTGCCTATTGTGTGATAGAAAAGTATCGCATAGACTGAAAGGAAAATTTTATAAGATGTGGTGTGACTTGCAATGATTTATGGCACAAAATGTTGGGTTTTAAAAGAGAAGCATGAAACTATGTTAAGTGTTGTCGAGATGAGAATGCTTAAGTGAATGAGTGGCTTTACACTTAGAGAGATAATGCAAAATGAATATATCCGTGATAGGGTTGGTGTAGCTCTAGTGGTGGATAAAATTAGAGAGAGTCATCTTAGATGGTTTTGTCATTAAACGCCGACCATTTCTGATGATCCGGTTAAGGGAGTAGATGTTTTAGATTCGACTTATGATAAGAATGGCAGAGGTAGACTCAGAAACACTTGGATATATTGTATGGAAAATGATCTTAATTGATTAGAATTAAATGAAATACAATACTCAATAGGATGCAATGAGGAAAAAAGATTCATGTAGCCGACCCCACTTATTGGGATAAAAGCTTGTTGGTGTATGTCAATATACTTACAAAAGAAAGTTTCATCACACATATCTACATGCTTGACACGTTAACATTCATTTTTACATGCATAGTATTCAAATCTTAACATCACATCAAAAATATCAACATTACTAACTTTTACAAGTGAAATACACATTTTTATACATAGGTTCATGTCACCAATGTGTTAGAAATGGAAAAGTTAAATTTAAACTTTTAGATATGTAAATACATAGAAATTATGTGGATGCATGTCAAATTTTATCTCTATTTTTTTTATTCTTTAAGCAATGACCAAATGCCTAGATAACATGCTGTGAAACCCCTTCAGTTGAAAGAAGCTAAACTCTTCAATATTGAGGCGCCTTTTGGTGGAATTTCATCCAAAACTCCAAGTTAAACGTGCTCGTATGGGAGTATTCTCAGGATGGGTGACCTCGTAGGAAGTTATACCAATGGGACAAACTTGGTGCCGTTAAGGCCAAAGCAGACAATATCTTAATGGATGAGAGTTTGTGCTGCAACATATGAAGTTAGCATACATAACTGTATCACAAAAAATTCTTTTCCTTTTACAAATTGCAGCAAGACTTGAACTTTTGAATAACTATTGAGAGAACATGATATCTATAAGCATTAAATGATTTGAACGTATGCTCTATTGGGAGCTCTAGCTTTTTGTTCTGGTTGGGATTAGCGGAAAGGAAAGGTCTGGAGTCACAAAGAATGAAAATCCAAGGTTCGGTTCATGGATTTCTCAACCACTTCCTTGTGCCTTATTATGTCAAGTTTAGATCCAGAGCATGCATCTTTCACTTTGACATATGTTCCACCTTACCTATGCATGAAAAGTTGCATTTCATTTTTTAAAGTGAAAATGGTGGTATTTTTTATGTGATATGAATGATTTATGTTTTATAACTGTAAAAAGTAAAGTTTTGGTATTTGATATGTAAATATATAGAAATTGGGTTGTATGTAGGTAACTGCCCCTTTATTTATTTATCTGGTGGCTGTGATGAGAGAAAATCTTGGTTTTCTCGATTCCTTTGCTTGGAAGAAATTTCAAAATGAAGTGAGAATGTAACTTGCGAGTTACTAATGCTTGTTCACGAGTATTTTTGTGAGGCTTGGTTAAAATCTGATAGTTAATTCAAAGCGAAATGAATTTTACAACTCAACTCAGTTTCAGTTTACCAAGGTGATGGAGAAGCTCTGCTGGCTTTTGGGATCACTGCTGGCGGGTTTTGCTTTAAAAGGATTTACTAAATTCTACTTGAGTTAAAATGAAGGAGATTCACAATCTTTGAGAGCTTGCTTGTAAATGCTTAGGGTTTTGCTTTAATAGGATTCGCTAAATTCTACTTGATTTAAAATAAAGGGGATTCGCATGCCTTGGAAGCATGCTTTTAACTGTTTCTGTAAAGGATGAATAAAATCGTTATGCCAGTTCAGATGGCTGTTGGGAGCAACTGTAGGCAACTGCTGATGCGGTTAATGTTTAATAGCCTTCATATTGGTTGTCTCTAGATCTGTTCAAATTGAGGCGATGATGATATGCCAAAGAAGATTTGGCAAGTAGATTTTGGAAGGTCTGCATGCAGGCAACCGGTGTGACGGTGTCCATGCCTTGATGATTGTCTTCTAAATTTTTTATTGGCTTCAAGTGATTTAATATGTACAATAAATAGTAGAAAATGCACATACCTTGATGATTGTATTCTAAGTTGTTATTGCCTTTAAGTGGTTTAATATGTACAATAGAGTGGAAAAAATGCACATACTTGTTGGATTCATAAAATTATTGTTGATGGATTAGGAAGGAAAAGAGGTAGACATAAGGCAACATGGAAAGTTGTTTGAATGGTCTGCAAAGTATGGGATCAGTACTTCAAACTAATTCAGTCGTAGTGAAAAATTCGAATTCATAAAGCTGACCCTACAAAGTTTCAATAAGGCTATTGGAAATGTGATTACGATGATGATGACACTACTGCATAGTTTGTTGTTGCTTTTTTCCTTCGTATAACTTTCTCTTTAATCATATATCCAAGCTGTAGTGGTGTAATGGGGCATGTTCTACTTTTTATTTGACTAGACGTTCTTATAGCATTTCCAAATGTATTTAAGTTTACTTACTATATCCTGCGACAGTATTCTTGTAAAAAATGGGTAATTCTGAGCCTCTTGCGTTTTAATATTATTACTATTATTGTTAGTCTTTTGGTGATTTTTCCTATGATGTCTTTCAGCCAATTAGATACTGCACCTGAAGTGTGAATCTATAAAGATATTTTGTTGAACCTATTTATGTTTGTTGAAATGCAAATCCCTAGTTTGTGGTGGCTAATACAGCGATTGTTTTCTCAATTCATATTTTTTATTTTCAGAGCATCCATAAGAGGTATTGCTTGTTCATAAAGCTTATCAGAGTTTTTGCTCCTTTTGTTGTGACAAATAGAAACGTAACCATGCCACATCTCTTTGATGTTGAATGCTGCAATGTTTTTCTATGATGCATTTCTAATATCATTATTAGTCATAGCGATTTATGTGTTTCTCTTTTTGTTGGTAATGCTTGCTCGGCCTCCAATAATGGCCACACTCCATTTAGAACAGGAAAACTAAGAGGCAAATGATGTCTTATCTTCTATGATGACAATTTATGTCAATATACTTAACAAAAGAGAGTTGCACAAAAACTTTCTATGTAACACCTAAATATTCATATTTACGTACATATCACATAAATCTTGTAACATCACATCAAAAGTATGACATTAGTAACTTTTAAAAGTGAAATACACATATTTGTGCATATAGGTTTATAAATACAAGTGCGGTCTTCTACATAAATCTTTTTCTTCATTGTGTCCTATTTAGTGTTATATTTTCATTTAATTCTAATAAATTAAGATTTTTTTTAACATGTCCAATTCTTTTTAGATCTATCTCTACATTTTCTAACATGACTCAAATCTATAACATCTACTCTTTTGATTGGGTCATCAGACATCTAATTTGACCAAACCATCTAAGGCGACTTTCTCTAATTTTGTCTGCACTAGAGCTACTCCATCCCTTTCACGGATATATTTGTTTCACAGGTTGTCTCTGTGTAAAGCCACTCATACTTAAGTTATGCTTCTTGTTTACAGGCCAACATTCTGCGCTATAATGCATTGCAGGTCTCACCACCATCTCTTAAAATTTGTTTTTCAAATCTAAGCGGTACTATTCTATCATACAATAGGTCCGATACATTCATCCACGTCAACCATCCATCTTCAATACTACTAATAATATCCCCATTTGTTTTTTTTTTTTCCCCTTTTAGCAAAGGCTAATTGTGTAGATAATATGTGAAACTCCTTACGGAGAATGAAGCTAAACTTTTAAACATCGAGGTACCTTTATGTGGATTTCATACAAAACTCCAAAGTAAAACACTCTCGTATGGGAGCATTCTCTGTACGAGGTTTTAGTGGTTGAGAGTTTGGCTGTCATACATGCTCAGCTTTGGATGTCAGCTTACATACTGCATCACAAAAATTTCTTTTCATTTTACAAATTGCAGCTAGACTTGATCTTTTGAACAACTATTGGGAGAACCTGATATTTATGAGCATTAAATTATTTGGCCGTAGTTCTTGATTGTATGCTCTATGTGTAGCTCCAGCATTTCATGGCGTGTGTGATCTGCAGAGAGGAAAACTCTGTGGTCAAAGTAAAAAATCGAATTTGCCATTGAAGGATTTACCTTGTGCCTTCTATTGTCATATGAACTTTAAGATTTGTTTTATATCCTGAACCTGTCTTTCTTTTTCTTGATTTTTTGCAAAAATGTTGAAAATAAAGTTTAGGTGATAGATATGTAAATACATAGGAATTAGTTAGTATTTCGTAAATGTGTTTATTTGTTTTCAGTATGTTGATGGTTTTTGTTACTGAGAGAGATATTCTTGGTTTTTTAAACTCATTTGTTAGCAAGAAATATTAAAGTGAAGGGTGAATGTATCTTACGAATGCTTGATTATGAGTATTTTTGTGAAGGATGTTTAAAATCTGGTAGTTCATGACTTCATTCAAAGAGATCAATTTTACAGGACTCAAGTCGGTTTCACTTAACCAAGTTGATGGAGAAGCTTTGATGGCGTTTGGGATCTGCTACTAACAAGTCTTACTCGTATTCTTTGCTGTTCTCAAAATGAATCGTTGATTCTTTTGAGTATGTTTGAAGCCCCTTTTAGTATTGTGTCAAGTATGACTCTGATGATTCTAAGACTCCTATTATTATTTTCTACTTGATTACATTATTTCTTATTATACTCCAATTTCTGACATTTTTGGTATTACTAGTTTTTTGATTTTTTTTCTTTTTCCTTTTCTTTTCATTTGTTATTCAATTGCTTATTTATTTAGTTTAAATGAAGGGGAATCACAATCTTTTAATTTTTTAGTAGATTATTTTGATTGGCCAGGCACCATAGTATTTTTTTCCATTCCATGTTATTTTCACCAAAAACTATGATGTGTTCTCCCTTTTTTTTGTGTGTGTGGTCGTGCCGGACTAAGAAGTTAATTACCACTATACCGCCGTGAATTTTTTGGCATGCAACAAGGCTAATGGTGATGATACTTTTACATATTTTGATATTCCCTTTTTCTTTTTATTGTTTTCTCATTAACCTTGTATCCAGATTGTAATGGTGTAATGGAGCATGTTCTACTTTTGATTTGGCATGAACCATGTAACCTCATTACCAAAGATAAGTTTATTTTCCATATTCTACTTTTGTTATCTAAAGTAATCTTGTAGAAGAGGGCAATCCTGAGCCTCTTGCCTTTTGATATAATTATCAAAATGGTTCTTATTGACTTTTTGTTAAACATGCGAAGCTACATATATGTTTTGTTGTGCAACCCCTTAAATAAAATGAACCTAAACTCTTAAACATCGAGGTGTCTTTTGTTGGAATTTTATCCAAACTTCAAAGTAAAACATGCTCATATGGGAGCATTCTCTGTAAGTGTGATATGGAAATTTACCCCAATGGGACAAAATTGAGGACATTAGGCCAAGGCGGGCAATATCTTGATGGGTGAGAGTGTGGGCTGTTATGCATACTCAGCTGTGGATGTCACAGCTTACGTAATGGTATTACAAAAATTTCTTTTCTTTTTACAAATTGTAGCAAGTCGTGATATTTTGAAAACTATTGAGATAACATGATATTTATTAGCATTAAATGATTTGACCATAGATGTTTTACTTTGATGTTTTGGATTCAATTCCAGCAAAAGGTGCCTCGAGAGTTTAGCTTCTTTTATGGGAATGCTCGGTTCAAGCTCATATTAAACATGACCAAGTCAAGTTCAATACATGACGCATACTAGACTCGACTTGGCTCGATTACATCCCTACCAGTTGGTTTCAATATTTAACTACCTTAGCATATACTAAATCTGAATTTACTGGATTTAATAAATTTTACTGATGCGGGTGAGTCTAGGCCTTGTGTGGGAGCGCCCAGACCTGCGCGGGTGCGGCAATTGCCACACATGTTTTGCTCAACCCAAGCGGAATCGGGATTGGGGAAAACTCCTTAGAGTACGGGTCCCTCCTATTGAGCGAGGCCCACTTTTCTTTATCGACTTTTTATATGTTATTTTGTGTGTGTTTTAGGTGAGATTTGGTTTTCAGATTTTGCCGTTGACATCTTTCACCCTTGCTAGGGCGAGGACAGGTGATGCTCCGACTCGATCCTGCTCCGAGGTGGTACGCTATCTCCTTGTGTTCTTCCCCTTCCCACACTTCCCCTTGCTTGGCGGCCCTCCACAGCTGCTGCTTGCTGCTGCACCTTCTTACAACCCTCTACTTGCTGTCTAGCTATAAGAATCCAGTTCCAACCTGCTGCCACACCCCTCCACAGCCCCCTGTTCGCTGTCCAACCAACAAACCACTGCCCCATTGCTGCCGTAAGGCCTCTCTACCACCTACTGCTATCCATTTCCACTTCCTCTACCGCAGCCCTCCACACCCAAACCTCGCCCTAGGGAATCTTTTGTGCTCGTGTCATCGTTTTCCTGTCTCAAGTGTCTTTGTATGCATTAATATTTCCATTCGGTTGCAGTTTATGGTTAATTCTGGTATCATCTACTTAAGTTAAAATAAAAGGGAATCACAATCTTTGAAAGCTTGCTTGTAAATGTTTCAAAATCGTTGTGCACTTTGAAGAGATGCTTGATATCACCTGCTAAGTATGGAGCAGCTCGGGTAGCCACTGAAATTTGTTGCTGGCAACGTTTGCATCCATGCATTGGTAGCTTGAGAAGTGCTTGATAGATTCAGTCTATATGATGTTGGAAGCCTGCTTCTAGTGATTGATTGAGGCTGATCTGAGCCTCTTTTGTAATTTCTTTCTTCTAGTTTTTTATCTTTAAAATTTACTTGGCTTGCAGACAGTTTTTTATATTTCTTAGTTATTATTTTTATTTTTTTTATTCAAGGCTGTTTGCTTGCAAGCAGGATAAATAAAGGCTCTCTTTTATTTATTTATTTATTTTTTCTGTAGTCCTGTTATGCTATCGGTAAATCTCTTATGGCGTTAATCTCGTTTACGAAGTGTTCAATCACTGACATTGATTTTGTGGTCTAGCTTTCAACTTGGTTTGTATGTACTCATTTTTTCTGCTTTATTAGTTTGCTCCATTTTTTATGAGATTTAATATTAACATTTTTATAGTTTATTTGCTTGCAATTCTAAGTATTTGCTTTTGAATTTTAAAGTGGCTTATTGATATGATGATATCTCCGGAGTAGTTCATTTGCTCAGGAGCTTCATTATTCCAGACATTTTGGAATGCTGTTTGATGCCAAAAGATCATGTCCGGTCAGATTGCTTTGAAACTGTATAGATTTCATGGTTTTTTAAATCACAATATTTCAAGTGTTTTATAAGTAATTGACCCTTTTTAGTGATCAGTGGTTTCAAAGGAATTTATCTGGTGGAAGACGCTTGGATGAGACAATTTATGTTGAAGAGTGGGTTTACCAAATTTTGCTTTTATATTTTCTCAAATTTTAGGATCTCATTTTGCGAGAATTTTTTGTTCCTTCTCGATCGAGAGATTGTTTATTTGCTAATTTGAATAAACATGATCGGGAACTATTTATTTCTTATAATTTTTGCATACATTGATTCATTTTTATAGATATACAAAAGAGTAAAAGTATAAATAAATAAATATATATATTAAGGTGGACCGTACTCTCATCCCACTTAACGATACTACAATTAGATAGATGCTTCCGCTTCAATTTCTGCTCCAGTCTTGCATTCTCTTAAATGAACAATAAGTTTTAAAAAAATTAAATCGTAATCATTAATCAAAATTATTCAGATAAATAAACAAGTTTTATAAAAACAATATGGCTTTTACAATGAGAATTCTTGGAATTTTCACTAAAAAAAAATTTATTGGCAAGATTTATCATTCGTTAAACAAAATAAGTTCTTAGTGTGTGAACATAAATTTATTGTTATTTTTAAATATTAAATGAAATATTTTTCATTGGTAAGCATAAATTAAGGGTGGGGGCAACTGTAGATTATTTATAATCTATTGATAAACAGAATAACTGTTTAATATTAGGACAGGCTAACTTGTTTGGGTGAGTTTATTTAAAATAGCTTATTGAGAGTTGGTGATGGATAAATGATCATTTTGTCATTTTTTGGTGAAGTTGTTCTCAATAAAATTATGAGAAAAATAATAGATAAAAAAGAAGCCACATCAGCATCTTAAATTACAAAAAGTACTTCATATCCTCATCAATAAAAATGAAGCAAGTTAAACAGAATATATTTCACAATACTCAATGCAAAAGTAGAAGAAAACAATGAATGTAAAGCGATTAAAATACCTTCAATTTGGTCTCATGAACTTCGAGAGAGTTCCTAAGTGGTTGTTTTCGCCCTTGCATAAAAAAGCACCAAATTTCTTTCCAACAGAGATAAAAGGCAAAAGCCGAAAGTATTTACAAAAATCACAATCAACACAAAATATTCAAAGCTTAAAACCATTCACTCTGTTTTTTGATATTGCTGAAATTATTTATATTCATATTTACAGCATTTCAGCTATCCCAGACACGGTCAAAGAGATGAAACAAGAGGAATTTGTTATTTACAAGACTTCACCTAAAGTATTTCAGATCCATGGGAGCCATAAGATGTGGCCTCCCTACCTTCAAAACTGGTTGTGTAAGTGATAAATGTGAGAATAATGTGATTATGTGTTGACATGAGTATGATACATCTAAGAGTAGGATTTGGTGAAATCGAAATTGCAAAAAGATCTGGATTCGAACAATCGGCTAAAGAGGAACCGCATGGGAGACTCTTGGGGAGGAGATTTGGAAACCTCTTTCACTTGAAGCACCGTCTGCCCAAAGGCGAAGGAGCTCTCCTACGGGTGGCGAGGAGGCTGTCAGCGAGGAGGAAGGTGAGGTCACGAAAGGAGGAGAAAGGAGAAGTTCTCAATCGCGTGTTGAATCTCCTGCCGGCCTTATTCGCCGCTGAGCAATTTGTTTGCCGCGTTGGAGGCATCCGGTGCGATGGAGATCGAAAGAGAATGTCTGTGTTGAATCTCTGACATGGCATCCAATCAAAATAGCGAAAGAAGAGCGGCTAGGGCTTCTGCATCAAAAAGCACCATCTTCCTTTTTCCGCGTACCGAAGGTCGAGGATGGCGAGGGCCAAGGCAAGGGGGGCGCCGGAGGAAATCTTTACCAAACACGCGAAGCGGATGCGGGACGCTGGCTCTTCACAGCTTCACCTCTTATTAACTAAATGAGAAAGCGATTATCAGAACGACAGAAATAAGCAAGGCTAACGTGTATTTCAAACACAGCGGCAGCTGCTCTAAACGAGCCCTAATTAGGATATCAAATTAGCATGTTTCAAAATATTACAATTAATGTAAAATAACTGATGATATATTAATCAATAGAAAATCGGTCATTTACATAGATATATAACACGTAAGCTTTATTTTTTATATTTATCACCTAACTCTTTCAACTATATTACATCAAAAATACCTATTTTAACTTTTAAAAAGTGAAATATTAATTTTCATATTTAGAAAAGATGGTATTTATATATATATATATATATATATATATATATATATATATATATATATATATAAATCAAGCTTTAAGATTTAGATATATGAATAATGTGTTGTGTATGCAAATTTTCTTAGAAAAAATTGTGGCGTTACGCATTATGAAAGAAAAAAAAAAAAAGGCCTAAAATTTAGTCGCTAATTGAATTGGGAGTTGAATTATTTTGGGCACCTTTGGGATCAATTTTATTTTTTACTTTATTTTTAAAAATACATTTACTTATTAAATTATTTACATATTTTTTATCTTATTTTTTAGATAATAATTAAATATGTCAAATACATTTTATTTAGAATTAAAATATAAATAAAATAAACATAAAAAAATAGAAACCAAGATATGCATGTTATACCAAATGGGCCCTTATTGCGCAAGCTTTGTGAAGGAGCTGGTAGAGGACTAGGAGATAGGGGTGTAAACGAGTTGAACACGAGTCAGGCTCAGCTCGTTCAGCTTGTTTATATTTCGAGCTCAAAAAGTGTCTTCTTATTCGGCTCGTTTTCTTAGCGAGCCGAACAGGAGCCGAACAGGAGCCGTTCACGAATAAAGAGTTGTTTTGACAACTCTAAGCACATACTCATAAGATGTTAAGGATTGGGCAAGATTTAAAAATTATTGTTTATATTAAAACATCATTTGAATCCAATTTAATAATTTTTATTCTATTTTCTTAATTAATGCTTTGCAGCCGATTACATTTTTTTTAAATACTACTTATCAGAAATATATATATATATATATATATATATATATATATATATATATATATATATATATATATATTGATGAGTAATATTTCGAATCAAAACGAGCCGAACACGAACAAATAAATCTTGGTTCGTGTTCGGCTTGTGAACTTAGCGAACGAGCCGAACACAAGCCTATTAATGAGCCGAACACGAGCTGCTCGATAACAACGGCTAGGCTTCGTTTGACAAAGCAAGAATTTTTGTTTTGTTGCAGTGAAGGTCGACTTTTATAAAAATCTTTGTTTGGTGTAACAACGAGACGAATGTCTCTAAAAGTTCTTTCATAAGAATGATACTGTTTAAGATTGGAGAAAATTTTGTGTGCGCCCTCCAGATTTGAGCGCGAGCTACATTCAGACAATAGACACGATACATTGATAGAGTCTTTTTTTTTTTTTTTTTTTTTTTTTTTTTGTCTTCGTGTCATATGACACGAACCGTTGTTATAGTGCATATGCAGGCAAGCCCCTCTTCGTTTTGACTGAAGGAGACGGGACATCAAAGTGAAAGCAAAGCTCTAGTTCTCTACCTCATTTCATCGAAGGAGATCAGCGATCTCTAGACCTCCGCCTACTGTAGCTTGAGGAGGAGATGTCGACCGGATTGCGAAGGTCGGCGGGTTGCCTCCGATGCTGCCTAGTGATATTTGCCATGGCATCAGCACTCTGCGTCTCAGCGCCGGCCCTCTATTGGAGATTTAGGAAGGGTTTCATTGGTAGTTCTGCCGCGTCCGCTGGTTGCGCCCCCTGTATCTGCGACTGCCCGCCTCCTCTCTCCCTCCAGAAGATCGCGCCCGGTAAGATCTCGAATTCCATTCCGTCGTCTGTTTTTTGGTGATGATCTTATTGGCATCGATTGGATGTAAATCTGAGCATTACCTGTTGGGATTTTAGGCTTATATTTTGGAAATTGTTGTCCGGATTATCAAATGGGGCTAGATTTGGGGTATTGTTTACAGTGTGGATGGAGAAGGAATCCTTCCCCTTTAAGTGATGGATTGGGATATTTTGTGTGGATGAGATGGCGGATCTGAAGAGACCTATTTTATAGGCTTTGCTGCTTATTCGGATCTGTGAACTTTATAAGCTAATTAGCAAATTGAGTTCAATTTGCATCTATTTTTTGCTTCTTCATGAGTTTTAAATGCTTTTCTATGTTTTTTATATTTTAGGAAATGCTGTGGACTTCTTGAACTTGAAAAGGGACTTCTTGAACCTGAAAATTTTCTATCTTGCTCTGAATTCGCATAATTGTTTAATAAGATTGAATTTATTGCTAGCCTTGAGAATTTCTTTGGTTTTGTATTATCTAAATTCTTGAATGGCTAGTGAAAAACAATGATAGGCATCAGAACCCAGTTGATTGGTGGATTATGTTTGTGTGCATTAAATGAGTGTGAATTAGTAAATAATCAAGAAATGTTGATGTTTGTGTGCATTAAATGAGTGTGAATTAGTAAATAATCAAGAAATGTTGGTTAGGTAAATTTTAATTCCAGATTTAATGAAGTGATTTACTTATTATTCCTGTATTTATATTTAATCCATATGTAGATGATTTCATGGTTTCTTATTTGTCATGTTTATTGGATGAAACTCATCATGTTTTCAACCATGAATACCACCAAGGTATCAATTGATATACATCATGCTACAGTGA
This sequence comes from Papilionanthe hookeriana x Papilionanthe teres, assembly GCA_022702705.1. Taxonomy (NCBI): domain Eukaryota; kingdom Viridiplantae; phylum Streptophyta; class Magnoliopsida; order Asparagales; family Orchidaceae; genus Papilionanthe; species Papilionanthe hookeriana x Papilionanthe teres. Next base: position 12,658,636 of record CM040435.1, on the reverse strand, counting down.
TAGTAGTAGTTATTTTGTGAAATGAGTAAGACGGTGAGTTTAGCTGGAAAATCGAAGTTTGCTTGAAATTTGGCCAATTTTTGTCTTAGATCAAGCTTGAATTGAAGTCAACAAGCTAGATAATGAGCAAAACACAACTATAATTGAGCTTGAAATGAGCAACCTAGATAGGATTGAGCTAGGTCGAGATTGGATCAAGTAGATATGCATACTATGAATGCATATACACATATGTTATGAACATAAAGAGATTTCAATATCCATTAATTATTCTCCGGATATAAAAAAAAAAAAAATTTAATCGATAGTTGGTTGATTTCTATCTTAAAATGAAGCTTGATTTGAAATTAATGAGCCATGCTTGATTTGAAGTGAGATTGGATTGAGCCATCTTATACTATAATACAACTGATTATCTATCTTTGTTCTATTCTTTTCATGCATAGCATGCTTTATAGATTATTGACTAGTCTCTTTATTTTCTTTTGCAGGGCTCTTGAACCTGTCTGTTTCAGGTTTGGAATCATCCCAACTACTTGTTATTTAAGAAAGTGAAACTTAAAGATGTCCTTTTACCCATTCGGTTAAACTGTTTAACAGATAAAAATAGTTATTTGGCGACTAATTCATTTATTTTACAGTTATTTAGTTGCTATTTTGGAGTTTCTAGTTGAGTTTAGCTTGTCAAATGAATAATTTTACTCACTATAGTTTTCTCTCCAATTATGGAATGTGCTTCTACCATGATCTCTCAAAAATTGTTAAGTTAAAAATACAAATTGTGTATCTTTCTGGCGCTTCACAAACTGCAGTGGAACCAGGTACTTAAAGATGCAGATGTTTAGGCAAGTGAGAGTAATTTATTTAGTTCTACATTGGATATTTAAAAAATATTTTGTAGAAATATCAAGTGGCTTATAATCTCCCATTGACCTGAGCTTTTGATTGAAAATATGTTTATTTACTGGTGTATTAAGCAAATCTCAACTTTTATGCACTTTGGTCCATAATGCATACCCCCACCCTTCATTCCATTTTCCGCAATATGATTTATTTTGAAGTTACAATACCTTGTGTATTCCATTTGAAAAAAAAAAAACTTTTCATCGAACTTTTCAGTTGCCACTTAAAAGAATCTCTTTTTAGCATGCAAGGAGCTAAAGGTCAATTTGATGACATATTGTTCGTATTTTCTCAATTGAAAAAAAGCCAGAGCACCACTGCTATACCAATAGTAGTGCTACTCTAATCATAATTGGACGCACTATGGTCATTGCATTCTTCGAGCTAAGGTTCATAGCTCTGCCAATAGCAGGAGGTAATTTGAAATTATGCTTCAATTATGTACGGTTGACACACACACACACACACACACACACACACACAATGGAATGATTAATGGTTGATTTTAACCCCATGCTGGTTTAACTAATCTTTGTGCACTCAAATGATTCTATTTATTGTTCATTATTCTCCGTATCTCTTGAAAAAAAAGTTTCCACTTTGTCCTCTTTCATTCCGTTATTTTATAGCACCTTTTGCATTTCTCAACTTGAAAATGAACAAAAAGAACTTATAGGAGTGGTTCAAGGAGAATGTGGAGAGTACATTTTAGTGAGAATTTGATGTTATCAATCTTCTACATGTTTTTGGTCTAAATGAATAGGCTATGTGTTTTTCAAAACTGATATTACTTGCTTACTATACCGTGTCATTCTGTTCATACATGGTGTCTTACAGACTGTGGTAAGAATGATCCGGAGCTGCACAAGGAGATGGAGAAGCAATTTGTTGATCTCCTCACCGAAGAGCTAAAATTGCGAGAGGTCGTTGCCGAGGAGCATGCACACCACATGAATGCTACCCTTCTGGATGCCAAAAGACTTGCGTCCCAGTACCAGAAGGAAGCTGAGAAATGCAACGCTGCTACCGAGACCTGTGAGGAGGCAAGGGAGCGGGCTCAAGCAGCATACATTAAAGAGAAGAAACTAACAGCATACTGGGAGCGCCAGGCCCGAGCACTTGGTTGGCAAGTTGCTTGACACTGTGGCTCTTTGTGCCAAGATTAGTTTATAGGTGAATATAATAGCATGCTCCTACAATTATGTTTGAAGCCAAAGGCTTATTCTTTTTCCTTTTTTTACTTGAGTTGGCTTACTTGTTAAATGGCAACATATTGATTGTTTTTCTAAATATTCTGTTTATAGCTGTGTTGGTCATGAAAGAAGTAAAAGCAAAAGCTTTAGCTTTTGTTTTGCATGACACGATGTTATGCGACTGTAACATGGATGAGTTTTCTTAAGTTCGATCAGGATGAGTTTTCTATTCATTATTTTTATTTTGAGATATTTATAATCCAAATGTTGATTGATTAATCATGTTTTGTATTCATCTTAAAGTAAATTCATTAGTAAAATCTATTATGACCAAATTTGAGTTGAGATATTTTTATCAGAATTATTTTAGAGATATAATCTACTAGAATAAATTGAAAATATGATGCCCAATAGGACACAGTGAAGAAAAAAGATTCGTAGCCGACCCCACTTAGTGTGATAAAGGCTTGTTGTTATCTTCTTTGTATTTTCAGTGAAAATTGTAATATATCTGCCTCCAGACAACATTTTCACATTAAGTCTGCCAGACACATTGCATTATTCTACAGGGTTTGGTAGACATCACAACTTATTTTATTCATTAGGAGAAACCAAGCATAGCAGTGTCATACAAGCATATTGAAATGCAACATTCAGAATCCAAACTTTCATAAAGCTTTTACATTACCACTCTTAACCAGTTTTGCAGCCTTTATTTTATGACAAAGGGGATAAAGCAGGAAACCACCATACTTTTCTTCACAAAGCTCGAATGAAATGGTGGCTGAAAGCAAGCAGACTATACTTTGGCAATCCAATTCTCACATCCACCCCTCCCACATCTCCTGGCCTCTGCATGAAGAAGGCGACCTGTTGAACTGGCGAGCCGAGCGGTGACACATAAATGGCTCCGCTGCGCCCACAGAAGTCCACTTGATGGTACGGCATTCGCTGCCAGTCGGAGACCATTGTGAGCTCTGGCAATGGAGGAAGCTCACCTTGGGGAGCCTCAAGAGCCTTCAGGTAAGCTTGTATGTATTCTTCAGTCACAACTGACTTTGCCACTTTTATCTTCTCCACAAGAGTTGTAAGTTTTATGTTTATGATCTCACCTGCTGTGGATGCAACAGAGCAGAGCACAAATGCATTGCCTGAGAAGGATTGGGGGAGAGGAGGATCCATCTTGTTTCTGATGTCCACAGTGAATTGGAGGCATACCATCCTCTCCTTTGCAATTCCAAGGGCTTTAGTCCTGGCCTGTAAGTAAAATGTAGAAGTTAAGAATGTGGCAATGCGATAAATACCTAGGAAGATTTGAATTTATCTGTCAAACTTTCATTCAACTCTGATTTCTTTTGTTCCATAATTTGGTATTAGAACCAGAGGGTCAGGGAAAAAGTTGATGTCAATGGATTTTATATGGAGATAAAAATTAATGTAAAGGATTTGGAAGGAGAATCTATAGAGTTAAGATGATATGAATAGAAGTTTATAGTTGCCTTCAGATGATATGTTTAATGCTATAGACAATAATTAGAAAGAAGAATTAAAAAATAAGAATTGCTGGAACAGGCCCCAAATATTCTGGATAAGGCTAATGATGACTATGATGATGATATAGATAAAATCACAAGATGATGAAACTATTCACATCCAGTGATGTCTTTGGTATGGGTGAAGAGAAATGGTAATCTGATGGGCTCAGTGGTCAAGTATTTGAAGAAATTCACACTCTCACCTTTCTTCTTATCATCCCCCTATTAGGCCAAAAGAATCCTTCATAGTGCATCTATTGGAAATGAATTCATTATTGAGGGCCAAGTAGTTCATTAAAGCCTACAATGGATCATTGCAGAGTTGAATAAAACCATGATACGGTTTGTCCCTTCAAATTGATTGAAGACTCACATATAATAAAAATTGATGACTTGATGATTCGCATGATTATTTGAAAATGTTCAATGTTCTCGTGTGGATTACTAGACTCTCTGTATGAATCAATATCTAACATTTCAATTATATGCAAAAATTGCTTTGAGAATTTGAAATGTTGAAGTTTTCTCATTCATTTCGTCACTGAAGTAAGTTAATCTGGCCCCTCTTAGATATCATCATCAAAAAGATAAAATATCTAGATATGTTTACAGGGAAGTAGATTGGTCAAAATAGGTAGAAAAAGGGGTATGTTTTTTTTTCTTTAAGTTGAATGTTTGAAATTCTTTATCTATGATTATGAGCATGAGATGAAAGGAACTTTGGGGTTACATTGAGGTTGACTTTTATTAGTTTTCTCGGATCAATGACATCACAATTTATTAATTTGTGAGTTATACTTTGATGGGAGCGATGACGCTCATGATAACGATTCCTTCAATCGAAGGAATGAAGGAAAATATACGGATCCTTTATCTTATCATTTTATGGGATGTTTTTTATGTTGAGAGGGAGATTTATTGGTAGCTTAAGAAGTGTATGGTGGATGATGAAACCAACTCATCTCTAAGATCCAAGTTGGACTAACTTGCCCCATGATTGAGAGTATTTTGATTCTTTAAGCAGTCAAGTGGTGGTGAATCACACCATGTCATTCATAAGATCTATCGCATCCGATCACACTTTCAGAGATAATATATAAATCAAATTAGGCCCTTGGTTTTCAGATTAGCACCATTGAGTTACATGAACTTAAGTGGCCAACAAAGGTGACAATAGAGAAATTAGAGGAATTCACTGTTATGGTTGCTATAACAGAAAAATTAAGATTAGCAATTTGGCAAACACCCACTACAAATATGATAGGTTGACACCCACCAATAAAAGAAAATATACAACCATCTCATTCACAAAAATACACGAGCAATAAAAACAAAATCAAATAAAATATTGACAATCAATTATAAATCAATCATAACTTTCTTGGATTCATCACACCACAATGATAGCTCCATTAAAAAAATGCCTAAAGACAGAAGATTGTAACAACTTGGCTACAAACTCTACTAAAATATATGTTATTTTGAGCCATATAAATATGACAGATGACCAAGGGAACAACTAACTTTGTAATGAAGATGTGTTTCTTAAAAGATCCCAAAATACCAATGTAATGAAAATGTAGGTAAAAGCTATGCAAATGAATATCGTGAAGGTAGAGCCATTTGAAAGCCAATTTGGGGGAGATGTAAAAAACTTAAAAATGAGTAATAATGATCCTCAATTGTTGGGGAACAAAAGGATAAAATTGCGAAAGACGATATTCTCTTATTGATCAAAACATTCACAATATGATGTTTTGTCAATTTTAGTCATTTATAGATATAATTTTTACTCAACTTCACACTTTTAAAGTAAGCAAAATGCCACCAACAGACTTGATCCATCTATGGATGTAAAATTAATAGTAATATAAAAATGAACAATCGAGTATTTTATCATAATATAGAATCTTATTTATTACTAAGTATGCTCACATCTTTAAACAGAGTAAAGCAACACTCGGGTTTAAATAAAAAGAATTACCACTATCACCATAATAAATGACATTAGATTTAAAATTTGTCTAACATTAATGATAGACTATCAATAAGAGAGATACTATAAGTAAACTTCAATAAGATATTTGCTCAAAATGTTTATCTGTCATCCAATTGGCCCAAAGCCCATTACTAATGATAATGCCCTAAGAAAACATAATCCTAACAACAATATTGATAAGCATCAAATTAGTCGTGCCTCGAAATCCCGTACACATATCAATGGTATTCCGAGCCACCATTTGAAGATTACTGGTTGATCCCCAAACATTCGAAATATATTAATAGTTCAATATTTCATGAAAAATTTTGAAGGTTTAAGCAATAGACAAACATGGATAAAAAATGGCTTGGAGAAATCTACATCACCCAACAATAGAGAGTGAAAGTACCTTCCAATTTCAGTGATTGGCTTGAAGCTAATAAATAATTTATAGAAGTTAAATCATTTATCTATATTAAAAGAAATGTCAAATTTATCTTGAAAATATCATCTATATAGCTAAAGCATTAAAATTTGATAATGATATCTTTCCCAAAAAAAAAAAGAAAAGAATATTATCAAAAAATAAAAAGGATATAATGAGCTTATGCTTTTTGAGGGGGAATATATGCGTGGAGATGACTTGATCAAGAAGGCATGAAGATCGCACGTAACGATAGCCTAAAGGTAAGGAGATTAATGCTGACATTTCAGAAAAAAAAATGCGAAAAGAGAGGGTCTTAAATCTCTAATGGTTCTTGAAGCATATATCTCAGAATTAAAAGTGATGACATTAGCCTTCATGTATTTGGGAAGTTTAGCCAACTAGAAGTTAAAAAAATATTAGCAAAAATCTCAACAACATAGCAAATCTATTGACTATTAGTGATATATTTTTGCTCATGGATAAAAAAAAAAACAAAAAATCTTTTGGATGTCCTCAATAGAAATATTTAAGATAAAATAGCTAGTAAGATCAATAGGAAAAACAGAGCTAAAGAGATGAGAGCTATAATAGAAGTGTGAGGTTTATTATAAAACTTTCAGAAAAAGAAATAATCAATCTCAAAAGATATAAAGTTGTATATTAAGAGAAGCCTGCTATATGATTAGAGAGAATTAATGTAATTAAAAGATCTTTTATCTTTGATCAACAATGATAAGAAATTAAAATTATCACCGTCATCCATTAAGCAAGATTTTTAGCCCTCTATCTAAAAAGACATTAAATTTGATCAAAAGACCTTACTTTTTCTAATGATGTTAGGATTAAGAAGCTCTTAATCTAACATAAACTGAATGCACATGAGATTATTGAAGACTCCCACAAGCCCAAAAATGGATGAGAGGTCCATAATCTTAGTTCATGCTAAACAACATTCAAGTTTTTATGGAGAACACACATAACCATGGATAATTGTTTTCTATGCAACCTCTAACACCACCGCTAAAAAGCCCAATAGATTTTAAAAGTCCTAAAATTTAAAATAGGAAACATGCTTATTATTAAACTACAAACAATACAAGATATGGAACTTGAGGCTCCTGAAAAATATTTTGATATTTATAAAAATCAAAGTGAGATTATAATGCAAATGATTCATCAAAGCTAAAGTTCAAGGACTGAAGAAGACTCATTTCGTCACAAAAAAAAAGGAATATTCGATCATTATGAAATAAATTGTTTGGTTGTCTACAATACATATAGAAATATCCTCTTTCGTGTAACCAAAAGAAATTTAGTATAAAGAAAGGTTCTAAATGCATGAATTAGATATCTCATATTTATAAGTTGTGAACTCCTCAAATTTAAATTATATGTAGATGATAAATTAAAATTTTTTTCTTTTACGCTTTATGTATATACCATAACAATATTGTGCATCTTGAAATTCTGACATTATTATTAAATTTTGTGCAGAGGATTAACTCTTTTTTTTTTTCTTTCTAGATTGAGCTATTTTTGAGAGATTTTTTGGAAGGTTTTAATACACAAGCGTTATATTATAAGTTGTTTTTTAAAATTATATACCCTACCCTTATGATTCTTGGTCATATGCTCTTATGATTCTCAGATTTCGATTTGAAAATGTTCTCCATTATGTTCATAAAATTCAGCGGTAAATTACTTCTATATTTAACATAAAACCATCAAGAATTCTCTTTAATAGTGGATGCTTTCTCTATGAAATTGGTTATCATGTGGCTTCGTACTCCCCAATTAACATATGAGGTGAAATGATTTCTTGAATTGTTTTTCAAAGCTAGTTAATGGAGGGTTAATCTCGCCATGGATCAAAACCTTTGCATAAAAGTTAGGGAAAAAAAAGAGGAAAAAACAATAGTTCCTATTATTTTTTAATTTTCTATGTTTTTTATATTTGTAATGAATTTTCCGAAGTTAATGTGAATTTTACTTATATTGAAACACATTCAAATTCACTTAAAATAGCATTAAAAAACAGATTGTAAATGGGCCTATAAGAATCCAACACTATGTTGGTACTTTTTTTTTTCTTATCAAGCTTGAATCAGGATTGAATAAGGTCTGAGTTTCATAGCTTGACAGGACCACAATTTTCATACCACTACTGCCCAATCACCATTGTGGTTGTAGTCGAACAACAACTAACTGGCTGCATCCGGACCTTTACTACCTAGCCACCAATGTTGTTGCCATTAGAACACCACCGTCGGGTTGCCATTGTCGGACCCACCGCTGACAGGTCACCACCGTTATCGCTGTCGAACAACTGCTATCTGACCAACACTGTTACCACTTCTAGACCACCGTCGTGGGGTCGCCGCCACTGCTATACCTCGGCTGCCCGGTCATCAACGTCAATACTACAACCGATGACTCTAGCATCAGGTTTTCTGACACACGACTTCTACTATGGGTCTTCTTTCACGATTGTTGGGCCACCACCACTTCCTTAACATATTATGTCGCTCCTCTAACGAAAGTCACTTTGAAAACTCATGCTTGTATAAAATTACTTCTAGGTATTCAAGGATCGGTAAAGTCTTGTAACCTAAATCGGCATAGTATAATAATTTCAAATGATTTACGCCCCGTGATTTTACCATTTCAAGTTTTCCATGTAAAAACGTTGGTTATTCTCTTTGTCAGTTTTTTCTCTTATTTGTGTGTAAAGAATCTTCGTACAACACTAAGACGTTAATGTATTGCTCTGTCACCACGAATTTACCAGTACACAACATATATTATTGCTAAATAAATGTATTAAAAACTTTTTATCAAATTTGAACTTAATTCACTCAACATTATTTGTATTATTTTATAAATAATTCAATTAATCTTCATTCAATCTATCTAACAATTTATTAAATATTTTTATTATCCAGTGTCAAAATCAAATTTTAATATATTAATCTAAGCACTTGTTCAATATTTTTAACGTAATTATAATTTTGGCGTTATAAATAATTTTTGAAGTACATAAAATATAAGGAAAAATTAAAATAAATTAATTAAATTATTAAAAAATAATTAAATTACCTTTAAATTAAAAGTTTTAATAAGATTTTATCGAGTTACATTGTTAAACAACAAATAAAAATGTTCATAAATGTAAATGAACAGATGGTTAATGTTTGAGATTGTACCATTATGTGTCATGTTATCCCAATTTTCTTCATACTTGTTCGACTACTTTAATAAATGAACATAATCGAGTCTTATATTACTTTATATAGAGTCTATTTATCATGTGCATATTTAAGGGCCTCATTAAATGTGGGCATTTTTTTTTCTATTTCAAGGGCCTCATAAAAACGGTTCCCTCAGGTCAGAGGTTCGATCTTATTGTGGAGCGGGGGATCTGTCTGTTTAGGCACATGATGTGAGCCCTCATCATGGGGCCCAAGCGCATGAGAAACCGATATCAGTTTCATTTTTTTAATATATATATATATATATATATATATATATATATATATATATATATATATACACACACACACACACACACACACACACACACTAAAAAAGAATGGTCGGAGGCGATTATACGAGCTTCCAAACCACCCCTATGTCTCTAACTATTTGAGGGCTGCCCTCACTACCGCAAATCGGCTGCAGGAGATTTGAACCTCGACTCTGGGGACTTACGACTTTCAAACAGTGTCGCTCTACCAACTAGTTATGGCCACACACACACACACACACACACACACACACACACACACACACACAGATATATATATATATATATATATATATATATATATATATATATATATATATATATATATATATATATATATATATATATATATATATATATATATATATATATAGTATATGTATATGTATATGTATATGTATATGTATATGTATGTATGTATGCATGTGTGTGCGTACAATATATTAAAAAATTTGGATCTTTTACAATTTAATTATTTCCATTCATTTTCTCTTTATTTTAGCAAATTCTTGGGTCACTCATCAACTTGTTTTTTTTTTTTTTTTTTTTTTTTTTTGGTGGCCATTTTAAATTCAATTTCAGGCTATGTTTTCTTCAATTTATATTTGTTATTTTATTTGTCAAAATATGTTGTGCCACCCACAGCAGCATGCAAGCTACGTAACTAACAACAATTCTGAATATTTAAATAACTCAATCTAGTGTAGGATATATATTGTAAATAGTCTATATTTTCTCTGGTAAATTAATGAAAAATCATTATCCGAGTTAAATTAATGTAAATAGTATATATATTTTCTGGTAAATTCACGTAGTATTTATAACTGGGAGACGGGGTTACTGTTTTAAACCAAATATGGTACTTGTCGATATACACAGAAAATTGCAGGTGTTAGGGACAGTCATCGTATATTGACCATGAAGGTCATAAGCAGTTATTATTGGTGGCTGATGGTCAGTGGCGACAAGTGTTGACGGTGGTTGGCAGCTATAGAGGACGGAAGTTATCATGGGGTCTTCAATATGGGTGAATCACTTTACAGTCGTATTGTGATATTGCGTTTACAAGCCGCATGGGTCACCGATGATAGGAGGTCAACGACAGCTAGGAGGGACAACTGGCAAAGGTTGACAACGGTCGACAGCTACAGAGGCAGAAGTTATCACAATGTCTTTGGTCTAGAACAAACTCTGTAATTTCTCTTCTTCCCTTCTTCTTTCAAGTGAGTAGAGACAGCGGCTTTATAGCCCCATAGGTTGTAGCATTTTGATTTTCTGATGAATAACTTCTTCAATGGCCTAATCGTACGACTCTATATTGATATGTCCACCTTGATTGCAAGATTTTTTAACAATCTAAGTGTCTTGATGACCTTGAAATGAAGTGATCTCGGGCTCGTTGGATTTAAATATATCAAATTTAGAGTTCATTTGATCATTAAATTGACGATAGAAATCTTGCAAATGTAATTTAATTGCTTCATCCAGGATTGACTAAACTCGGATTGACCCAACTTTTTGTATCATTGGGTGTTCATCTTGTCGGTCTGTTTGACTACAAACTTGCTAAAATCAGGATCTTGAATGATTTTGGATATGTATGTCAATGCCCCTAAATTAAAATATAGGAAAACGGATAGATTTGCATTATCACAATGTCTATGTTTGCCCAAAGCTAGAAATCAGTGCTATTTACCCATATAGCCAGTGTTTGGAACAACTAAATTCTCATTCAAATTTGCTATATCAGTTCAACACAATTTAAGAGCATAAGAATCACTCAAATTTTGATCGTGCAACATTTTTTGAATGTACTGAGTAGAGATACATTTAAAATGTACTAGATTTATAGCATGTGAAGAACACTTATATATAAAACTGATAATAATAATAGCCCACAAAAGGCTGCTAATTAAATGCATAATAGGGTGAAAATGGAAATAAAAATATTATAATATATCTAGCATATGCAAATTGTCTAATTAACAAATTAATAGAAAAGAAAACATTATATATAAATGTGTGGAAGAACATTATTCTCAATGCATAGTTTTTGTTTTCTTAAGATTTGAAGCCCACAGCTCTACTATATAGATAAAGAATAATATTGTTAAGTTGCACATTTAATGGTATCAACATATAATTAATTAAGAGTGATGAGTACTAACATATAATTTTTTCAATTAATTAATTCCACATTTGATTTGTTTCTATATTCTGACATCTATTCCATGCACACACATTGTTGATTGCAAATATATCATCATTGGTTTTTATCCTAACTATTTAACATCTTATTTACAAAACTTTAACAACATTTTTTAAAACAGTATTTTTAAACATTGCATTGAGTATTATACTTTTTCTACCTTCTGCAATTTATGCATGTAAATATGCAATGTATTGTATGGGATATTATTATGTTTGTACGGACAATATAAATATGGACATGGTTAGAAGTATGGAGAGATCACTTCATGTATACATGATCTCCCAATTTATCACTATCTGTACATCCGTACGTTTGCACGTAATAATTTTTACGGTTGCACACTTATTTATGAGAAATGCTTTTCATGCATCTGGAAAGAGAGATAGAGATATATATAGAGAGAGAGAGAGAGAGAGAGAGAGAGAGAATTACCTTCCATAGGTGAGCTGCAATAACCTCAAATGAAGAGCAAGAACCACCATCAACCTTACTTCCACTAGCTACCTCTCTCTTGAGTTTTTCCACCATAGTATTGGTCAGACTAAAAGTTCTAAGAACAAACTCTTCATGTTGAGCACTTGAAGTACTTCTATTATAATGATCCATTGGTGATTTTAAGGAGCTTGAAGTTTGCATAATAAGTTGGTGTAAATGATCAAATGCTATCACCCTCGTCGTCATAATATTGCCTTGAGTTTCAGCTTGCAGCTTCCTCTCTTTTCCATGTCCATTGCTACCTACAAGAAGTCTTCCTCTCTCATGAACTGGTTCAAACCATGAGAACTCTAACTCCTCTTTCGCTACTCTCCCAGCTGTATTATGAGCCCATGCTTTAATGAAATTGAAATTTGCCACCCCATCAAATATAGAATGGCTTGTTCCGATTCCCACTGAATACCCTCCACAACCAAATTTAGTTACCTGTTGAAGAGATAGAAACATATATGGCTATGAGAGTCTAGCTAAGTGAGTGAGAGAGAGAGAGAGTGAGGGAAGTAAAGTTAATGTGAACTTGCTTTATATGCATGCATGCGATTTATCTAGGCAACAAGATTTGGCCAATGTATTGCCTACTATGTTTTTAAAATATTTATTTACTTGATATAATATTAAGTACAAATATAGTAAGATACTTGAGGGTAGCATTCAATAATGGATGGTATATTACATGCAATTTTATGTGTGTTTGGGGCTCTCACAGTAATCTCATGATAAGCTACACGCCGAGAAGGGAGAGAGAGAGAGAGAGAGAGAGAGAGAGAGAGAGAGAGAGAGAGAGAGAGAGGTAAACTAGCTATGAAACTAGACATATGATTTTATTTTCCAACAAAAATCAGAAGTACTAATAAGAGATTTCTATCCAGAAAAACAGAAAGGCATAAATCTTAATAAAAGATAATGGATATACATAATTTAAAATTCCTTACAACATTCTCAAATAGGAACTCATTACACAATATTTTAACCCTAATTAAGTATAAACAAAATTACTCCAAGTAATCACCATTAGAAAGTCCTCTAAAAATTTTCAAATCCTCATAAAAGCTTGGTAATTTGTAATGATCTCATGCAATAATCAGCAAGATAAATATATACATGTTGCTTTGGAATTCCTTATAAAATTCTCTATAACAAGTAATTCCCTCAGAGAACAAGAGAAAGAGCTGTAAAATTACAATCTTGCAAGTGCTTTTAAAAATAATTTATTTTTACCTGAGCAACAAGAAGAGGCATCTCAGATAAATTGGCAGATGAGAAGGGAGAGCTAACCACCAAACTCTCATAGAATTCATTATACTGAGAAAGGTCCCCTAGCTCAAAGATGTGTACTTTAGTGAAAGCTTCAACCAAAAGTGCACCAGAATTATTGTTGCATAAAAGATCAAGCTTTCCATTATCACGATTAATAATAAGTCTCCCAGCTGCTGGAAACCAATCCGACAGAGTCTTTTCAAGACCATGCTTTAATGAATTGAATAGTGTGTTATGGGGTGGAGATGATCTGTAAAAGAACACCAAGTACATGAGTTGTGGGCACTTTCTATCTAAGTTAGAGAGGAGGATGACTTTCTGTCGAGGAAGAGGAGAGCTTGGATGGACAGCCATGGTCCTAGTGATCAGAACCTTTTGATTATCATAGCTGGTCTTGGTCTTGTTTTGTTCTTGGTTGGCCATTTAGAGAGAATGGAAAGAGAGTGGGGACGTATAAAATTAAGGAGAAAGGGTGAGGCTGAAGAAGATGAGTAAGTTGAGAGAGGAGAAGGGGTATATTACTATTTTTAAAATTATGGTTTTGTGTTAACAGTGTGTATGGAATATCTCTATAGTGTCTTAATTTGAAAAAATTATTAGGTACGGAATTACATGCATACATACTCCTTTTACAAACGTGTTGTACACTATTTTACGCGCAACACAATTGTACAAAAAGTCGTCATGCATGCAAACTCAGTACCTAATATTCTCTCCTCAATTTGTAGGTACATGTTGCCTAATATTGAATAAAGTAATGTAATTATGAGAGGGTGATTCATAGATGTACACGTTGAAATTTCTATCTTATTCTCTACCTAAGGTAAAAAAGGAGAAATAGCTCAGGAACTTTTGGTACAAAATTAATGAGTGTGACAGATTTTTTAGGTCAAAATAATTAGATTAATTTAAGTAAACTAAAATAAAACTTTTTATTGTTATTATTTTAAGGCAAAGTTTATTTTTTTAACTTTTACATAAATATATTCTAGCAAGTTAAGTAGAACTCATGTCTTTTAATTAGAGAATTCATTCTATTAGAGAATTTGCTTTGTAGAGCATCATCACTATTCTTAAATCATTGTTTTCTTACATAATCTAATGAGATATATAACTCATCATGAGGTTTACCCATAAGAAATCTAAAATCAAGAATATAAAGTCATCAATAAGAACGGAATTTCCAAATAATTAATGTATTATTCACAAGAATTTGATGAACTCTTTAAGCTTATAATACTATAGGCATATATATTTTCTTGAAGAGTTTCCATTACTTCGGCAAAATATTTGTCCCAGTTCTTTCATAGAACTTTAGTTTATAAATAATCATTTTTATCAATTAATCTTCCAAAATGCAAATATTTAGAACATTCTCCTAACAACATGGCCAAAAAATCCTTTATTTTACTGGCATTTCTTACATAGATTTATTCAATAAAACTATTTCAACAATAAGTTAAGATTTGGCCTTACCTCTACTACTCTTGCACACAAAAAAGATGCACTCGCTAAATAAATCTATAAGAAAAAGAGAGGATTAGACTTAACTTTAAGTAGGCGGCCAATCATTTCAAGCAAAAGTGTGTGCAGTCCTCTTCCCACTTTAATTGTCCCGCAAAAGAAAAAATGAGATTCAATACTGTTTTTAATGGTGCACAACTCAAAAAAATGAGAATGGGAGAATGCAATGCACTTGTTTAAAGTAAGGGAGGTTGAAACAATTATGGAGTAATGTGATTCAACTTGTTGGGTGTCATGACTTATATACTTCAAAGTTGTACATCGAAAATGAATTAGAGTTGATCCTGAGGAGATCTAATGGTAAAGAAGGAAGAGAGTATGACAAAAGAGGGTACACCAATAGATGATTAGGAGCCTATTTATGCAATCGACATTCGAGCCAAAGAATGCATGGCAAGCCGACTAAGTCTAAACGACGACTAAATGACCCAAAGTTGAGATGTTCTGACAGAAACAAGACAGAGATATCCAAGACAATTGGCACGAAGAAGCGACCAACTAGAAGGAAGATCTAGCCCCTTGGCATCTCCAATCATAGGAGTATCAAGAAGCTCTCTCATCTATTATATGTGAAGGATCGACAATCATACCAACTCAATCGACCGAACAAGTTATGCCGACCCAAAGCAAATCGAGCTCAGTCGAATGACAATGCCAACTAAGTCCAGTGGATTGAACCGACTCTGCTGAGCTGAAGCCATGCGAGCCAGATATCAGCCGTGTGATAAGCCCATAGCTGTAAAATACCTAAAATACTATTTAGAACCCTTATTAAAGCAAGAGAAAAAATAGAACATCACCATATTGTTCTCTTCCCTACAAGCACGGAGTTCATTTCACAAATAAGACAAGACATATTATTGTTCACTTCTTTCTCATTCTCTCTCTCCTTACTTACACAATTCTTCATGGTGTGATTCATGGACAAATCAAGTTTCAACAATTATTCCTCCTTTGACCAATACTTAGCTAAGAGACATGAATTGTTAAATACATTCTATATGCATAATACATAATTTATAGACATTTGTTAAATACATTCTATAGACATTTGGACATTTGTGAAGCATAATACATATTTTATGCATATATGAGACACTCAAAATTATCTCTGTAGTACTTCAAGATAAAATTAGATTATGACATGAGTCCAATATGGCTTGTCATTGTATGGACTTAGCTTAACACACCACAAGAATATGCTTATGAGGGTTAAAAAAATGACAATTGTCCAGTGTGAAAAAATTACTGTTTATTTTATCTTTAATAGTGTGTCAAAAAAATTTTAATACTTTTATTGTTTTGTGTGTGTTTTGAGAAGTATACATGCTTTCAGTGTATGTTTAACAATGGCCACATTGTTCATGTTTATGTCTAGTTAGACAAATAACTAAAAGAGAAGTTTTCTTTAAAATAATTTTAGTTACATTTCTTTTTGTACGTTTGAATGTTTTGAAAATTATAGTATGTTAAGATATAAGATTTTTCTATTGTTGAGAGTTTGTTAGTATACAACCATGTTATAGAATAAGAAAATAAAACAATAATTAATTGTTATCTAAATCTCATGAATTTATAATTTGTTTCATATTTAAAAGGTCATTAAGCTTTTGAATTAATGTTGCAATTGATATAATTACTCATTTAATTATTGTCCACCGGACCAAATATTGCATCAGGAGTCCAAATGCAGTTGTGCGCCTGGACACTAATGATATTTCACCACGTGTAAAATAGTCGACCACCGAAAAAAAAGAGATAAAGGTGTATTTTGGTGTGTGACCTAGCCCGAACATAAGCCTAGTGCTTCGAAAAATAAACCTTGTGCGCCTCTTCAATATTCATTTCCTTCTTTCACCAAACGAGAAACAGTCTAGATTTAGGGTTTTGTCAAGTGTTTTTCATCTGTGATATTGGTAGCTAGGGTTTTGAAATCTTCGAAGCAATCACTCACCAAACGAGAAGCAGACGCAGCCTCTCTCTCTCTCTCTCTCTCTCTCTCTCTCTCTCTCTCTCTCTCTCTCTCTCTCTCTCTCTCTCACACACACACACAATATGTAATTTATTGTGATGTTTAGGTATTTCTGAAACAACTCTTGCATTTGGATTTACGGTTTATGGTGCAAACTCACGCATGTATTTTTCTTTTAGTTTTCAAGGAAGCTGACATAGAGGAATGAAATAACCCAAGGAAAAAATAAAGTGAATGAGCCGATAGAGAGCAACTAAGTAAATCAGAGCTGTGGTTCTAGTTACATTCAAAAGTTTATTATTTACGGTCTTAACTATATTAACTATATCACGAATAAAACAGTAGAATGCTACCATTAAATTATTGTAATACTATCATACCACCACACTAATAACACCACATTACAACCAGATTTTTATCACAATGATACCATAATATCACACTAATAATACCACTATACAACCACACTAGTAACCCCATATTACAACTAATAATACCATAATACAACCACATTTGTATCACAGTAACACCATAATACTGCATTAATAACACCACTACACAACCACACTATTAACCCCAAATTACAACAACACTAATAACACCAAAATACAGTCACATTTAGTGATATTCTGAAGTGGAATTGTTTTATTAGGGTAATGTTGTGGCATTCTGGAGGAAATTTTGGTAGTTTTATGCAGCCAGGTTTGGGTTTTGGGGTGGTAATGTGTTGCTATTATGTGGGTAATTTGGTGGTATTATTATTTTAGTTTTCTGTTTTAATTGAGGTATTATTGTGATATCATGATTGTTTAGTGGTGTATGGTGGATGTTATTATGCTTGTTTATTAGAATTTATATTATGTTATTTTGGTGTTGATTTGTTGTTTTTATGGTGGTAATATGGTGAAATTCTGATGTTGAATTGGTTTTTTCATGTATGTTTTTTATGGTAATTTGATTGTGTAGAGATGTTAATTTGGTGTTATTACATTAGTATCTCAGTTGTTTTCCAATTGAGTTGTTATTATAGTGATAATTTGGTTCAACTTTGGTGGAATTGTGGTGACAGTGGTATTTTGTTGTTGATTAGGTGTTTCTTAATTTCTATTTGAATAAAATGATCATTTTGATGGTAATATGTTGTTATTCTATTGTTGATTCGATGTTATTATGGAGATATGTATGTTTTATCTTAGACATACTTTAGTGTTATTAGAGTGCTAATTTGTCCGGACATATTTTAGTGTTATTTTGGATGTATTTTGGCATTATTCTTTTGTTCATTCGTTGTTATTAGAGTGATATCTACATTGTATACTGGACATATTTTAGTGTTGTTGGGGTGCTAATTTTTCCGGACACATTTTGGCGTTATTATAGATATATTTTTTTGTTATTATATTTTTGATTTGGTGTTATTATGGTGATATTTATGTTGTGTCCTAGATATATTTTAGTGTATTAGGGTTCTAATTTGTTTGAACATATTTTGGTGTTATTATGGACATATTTTGGTGTTATTAGGTCATTAATTTGGTGTTATTATGATGATATCTATTTTGTATCCTGGACATATTTTAGAGTTATTATGGACATATTTTGGTGTTAATCTGTCATTGATTTAGTGATATTATGATAGTATCTATGTTGTATCACGGACATATTTTGGTATTTTTATAGATATATTTTAGTGTTATTCTGTTGTTGATTCGGTATTATTATGGTGATATCACATTGTATTCTTGTGTTATTAAGGTGTTAATTTGACTGTATTGCGATGATTTTGTGGCATTTAAGTTGTGTTATTATAGTTTTATCTCAGTTGGTGTTTTCTGTTATTACTATTTTGGTATTGGTTTGCAATTGATATTGGTGTTTTTTTCTTTTTTTCATTCATGTTTAAGTACTGAAGTGGTTTTATTATGGACATATTTGGCATTAACAAAATGTCTTTTTTGCATTGTCATCTTTGGTAGGTTTTTGAACCCAATGATGTTCAACTATAAATGTCAACCATTTGTGGAAAGATCTGTTCTTGATTTGGTCAAACATGCCATATCCGCAATATAATGTCCATCCTGAATTGTTGGGATGTTAAACAAAGGGTTAGAATGGGCGGGACGGAAATTAAGTTTAGACTTCGATCAAGTTATCTTACTGAGAGACGTGCCCAACAGAGGAAATCCACTCCACCAGGACAAAACTCCCACATGTGGTGTACCTGTGATACAGATAAATAATAAACTAGTTAATGTTTCATACATTGAGTATTTTATGCCCTTTAATGAACTATTTTAATTTTTTTTGTTAACAAACTTATTTTTTTCTTCGGGCAGCTTTTGTGTGCCCCAAAGGTTTTACACTTGTTCTGAGAATGTAGACTTTTTTTTAATTAACATGTTTTCGTTTTAATTCCTTATTGATCAAGTGAATTCCATCGTTACAAAATTTAGGCAGAATCGTTCATTGAGATATATTAATTGATTTATTTTCTGCTTACGATTAGTATGATGTTTATACCATTTAAATTTTTTTTAGTCAAAATAGGTTATGATTTAAACTATTACACTGCTCTGGTTTTATGAGTGTACGTCTCTAGTTACTCCTACCGCACCTGATTCCAGGCCTCGTATGTTGAGCTGGCCAAAAAATGTGAGCTGGAGCTCCTCCTTGATACATCGACCTTTTAAGCAGCTCAACCTTGAACAAGTTTTTCTCTCATTAGATAACTTTTCTTCTTTTTGAAAAATTTAGTTCGTGTCTGATTGTTATTATGGTTCATTGTAGGTTTACATTTCTTATTTGGATGTGAAAAACAAAGAACATGTCCAGCCCGCTCCTTCAGTTAAAGAACAACCTAGTTTGTTAAAACACCACGATCCATCGCCCATGAAACTCATTCCACACCACAATCATCAATTTCATTTTGGCGTGGACCCTTTCATTCCAAGTGACACACTCCAGAACCAAGGTTTACATGCATCAACATAGGTTTTAAAATTTTTTTGAGGAATTATATCCACAAATGGAATCCATCATCAGGTTGGTAAATGCTTAAGAAAATTTTACAACAAAAAGATTTTAATGATGTTTAAATTTCCTTATATACGGGCATGAAATAATCCGACATTGCACAAAAATTTTTGTCCCATAAGGCAGTAACTAGTTCATGGTTTGATGAAGGTTATTTCTCCTTTCTTGCATTACAAACCATGATTTATGTTAGAGAAATGCAATGACACGTGCATATAATAAAACTAGTCTTGCATACATGAATATAAACTTTTGGTTCTCTTATTTTTCTCAATACCCTTTTAATCTGGAATTGGATATTCCTTTCAAATTATGATATTCATTGACTAGTTTTTCTTATTCAGTTTTTGATTCCACTGAGGTGCTCTCCTACTTAATATGTCATCAACATCAATAGATAATTTTTTCAATGATTCCAAAATGTATTGCTCAACTTCTTCATTTCCTTGTACTTTGGTAATAACTTGATATGAAAACTTTTGGATGTGTATTGAAACCATGAAGCCACTTCAATAACCATTCCTCAATTGCGCCTCTTTGAGATATCTATATTCCAAATATTTATTTATTAAAGGTTGTTGACCACTTATATCTAATGTTGTTCAAATCAACTAGCCAAATGTTGTCGTGTAGTTTTTATTTCTCAATCATCACAACCCAAATTTGTTCAAACTCCTCATCAAAGTCGCATTTGTTCATGCATTAGTAGAAAAGGTCGTTGACTACCTTATTACCCACACCACAATGAACTTTCGAAGGAAAATCCTTGTATATATGCCACTGCATAATCTATGTCGTGTATGGTTCATATAATCTTTTATAGCTCTTGTCATTGTTTGATCATGATCAGTAAAGATTGTTATTGGATGTTTATCATTCATTATACAAATACATGTTTTGAATTGCATGTTAAACAAATCAATTGTCTCGTCCGATAAAGAACCAACTTCAAATACAACATTTTGTCAATGGTGGTTCACGTCATCAAAAGGAGCACAACATAAATTATATTTATTCAGTCTATAACTTCTATAAAAAATAATATCTCCAAAGCAGTCATAATCAAGATGTGTCGTCACTTCATAAAATGCTCATCAACCTAACACACTCATCAATTTGGAAGTCTCATGCAAACATGTTATCATCAATTTGTTTCTTCACAAACAATTGTAATAGAGAATTAGTGTCATCATTTTTAATTCTAGCTCTTCTCTCTTTTTGAATGAAATTGAAGGTATCTCTCCTTGTACATTCAAGTTTCTCTATTCCCCCAACTTTTGTAGCAAGAAATTTGAATGCATTTGTAGCTCTAATCTCTCATTTTGTCATCGATCTGAGTACATTTGTATTGATTTCACTTGTCTTTCTGCTGAAATGCAAAGGATGCTTATTACTAGGCTTTGCTAAGGAGCGGTTATGACTTTCTATAAATTTTTTAACTGTATAGTTGCCTTCAGCATCAACTTCATATCGAATCATTGTTGGACAACCAGTCATTGTGTCTGCTTCTGAACTTCACCTTGTTGATGAACTTCAACTTCTTAAAACCAACTTTGTCGCATAAATTGTTTTTCGACTTAATTTCCTCAAACTTGACCAAAAACTACTGTGGTGCATAAGCACAATATAGTTCATATACTTCTTTTTCATTGATAATAATGTCAAAAAATATGTCTGCAATTAGATCATTATCAACATCTCTAGTCTTGCAAAACTGCACATTTATAAAATAGTCTAAACATTATTAAGTATGAAAATCACTAAACTATAAGTGCAAAACTTAAAGAATATAAATACATCCACAGAACCGTCACAATACCATCATAATAACACCACAATACAACAACATACCACTCCAATAAAACCACAATAATACCACAATAGCATCAATAATATAACACCACAATATGAACAAAATACAACCTCAATCACACCTCAATACAACTACGATACTACTCCAATAACACAACAAACAACTAAAATACCACTAGAATAATAGGACAATATCATCTTAATACCAACACAAATTCATCACAATTCCTCCATAATAACAACACTAAAACACTACAAAACCAACACAATATGAACAAAATACACTCAATCCTATCTCAATACAATGAAAATAGTATTACAATACCACCGCAATACAACCACAAATTTATCACAATATCATCACAATAATACCATAAAATCAGTATAATATAAACAAAATACAAACTCAATCTCACATCAATACAACCACAATACCACTCAAATAACACTACATAATACTACAATACCACCAAAATAATAGAATAATACCACCACAAAATCCCCTTATTACTAATAAATAATCACAATACATCCACAATCTCACCGCAAAAACCACCGCAATCTAAATAAAATATAATCTTAATTCCACCTCAATACCGTCATAATATTTGTCCAATAACACCACAAACTATTACAACACCACCAGAATAATAGGACAATACTACTAAAATAAGATCACAATACTGCCTTAAAATTATCACAATACCAAAAGAAACAAGAATAACAAGAAATACCACCAAGAAAAAACATCATCGTCAGAATAACTCTACTATAACAACACAAAATCATCAAAAAAATACCAAAAAAGCAATATAATACTATTAATTTGGAGTACAAATGAAATCAGGCAAACATAAATTAATGTAAACATTTCAAACTCAACTAAACTCACCTTCATTTCAAACTTCTTGTCTTTATTTTCATATTTCATCCTCAGTATTTCTCACTTGATGTGTTGTTCACAAATAACACAAGGTTATTGTCATAAACCTAACTGGAGAACTGTAGGAAAACTTTATGGCCACAATTAAAACCCTTTCTTTTTTATAGGACATAGAAGAGTGCGCCAGACTTTGAACTGTATGTTGGGTTTTGAACAGTGCGCTTGAATTTTGAACAGTGCACCATATTTTTTCCTAATTTACGGGTTGGTTCGGGCCTGGTCACATTCTAAAATACACCTTTATCTCTCTTTTTTCATTGGGTCTATCATTTTACACTTTGACATATCATTGGAGTCCAAAAACAAAACCTCATTCGGACTCCTGATGCAATATTTTTAGCTACTCAGCCAACACCGCTTTTGATATAATGGAAATGAGTCGGCAGGCGAGTTAACTTATGACTAAATATTTTTTTCATCTATTTTCAATTAACTTTAGAACATTCAGTCATGTAACATCACACACCTTGTGCCATCCTTTCTTGATTTATAACAAGTGCCAACTTTCAGACTTCTAACAACTCATCATATTTCCCTTAGGTTTTGTTGCCACATAACAACTCATTAAAATACTAAAAAAAAATCATATAATTAAAACCCAAGGACGCCTTCGACATCCAGGGGTCACAGACCGACTATAAACCATATTCAATAAGTGGAAGGCATTAGTTGTCCGCTCTCCGGTTGGGCAGTAAGGGTCGGAGAAAGGCAATCACTTGTTCTTAAAACTAGCATCTGAAGACCAGAGAGTCGGGTGGAAATGGGGGGAGAGCTCTTTGTTCCTAGTTCTCCTGTATAAAAAATATATATTATGATCAATAAAGTCAATATTCAAATTAACATCAATGTCAGCAGCAATCGTCACAGCAACACTGACATTTATAATTGCCAGAAAGGCTAACGTTAGTCATCATCGATATTAGCATTGACATTCTTTTGCGCCAACATCTAACTACCAGCATCAATAAAAATATTGACGCCCCCTATCTTATACAGCAATACGAATATTCATTATGGTCAATAAGATCGACCGACACCTAGTTTATTACTAAAAAGATAAAACCTTTAACAACATCGCAAATATGGTAACACACAACTCACAACACAACATGTATATTAAAACACAATCAAATGATCATCAAGTTCATCACATACGAATAAAATCATATTCACTTTTAACCAATCAAACAAAATCAAATAAAATTGAGTGGATTATAAAATCAAACTCCAATTATTCGCCATCACACAAAAACAAAAACAAAAAAAGTGTTCTACTTTGACTTTGGTCCCTAAAATAATAATGCTATTTAGGTGGATGCATGCATGACACAAAAGCTCAAGGCTACATTAGGCCGGCATGATCATTACAACATAGGAATGCTCTTTGTCTACAGTAAAGCAACTGAGGCTCCATTGAGGAAGAATATATATACAGTGCTATATATAAAGAAGTCCAAAGTGTTGGCTTAGAACAGTGCAAGCGCAAAGCTGATGGCAGCCATTGTCGTCCTCCGGTCCCTTTCTTTCCGGGCAACAAAGCCGCCCTTCACTTGCAACCGTTCCTTTGCAACTTTTTCTATTCTTTTCACTCATTGGGCTGCTTTTCAAACTATTCAAAGCCAACTACAGTTCTCTATATTCTTATAATATTGAATTTGATGCTGTTGGGGGGAATGTAATTCCCTCTGCACGTACATTATGCATGCAAATCTTTATTTTTTTTATTATTATTTAGGTAGATAATGGTATATGTGCAAATTCTGTCTTTTCTTTTTTTTTTTTATTGGATGGCACCTAATCTATTGGAAGTGCTCACGAGTTAATTTTATATTAATGGCAATCATCTTGGATGTCTACTTAGTAGAGGTTTAGTTGTGAAAGGACTTGAGGCCCTTTGGTTAAAAGAGAAAGTTATGTTGCTTATGATCATGAATTTGAGTCATGATATATTAATCTTTATTCCAAACTAATAAATACAGAGAGTTTAGTATGTTATCACTAAAGTGTATGAGTAAACACTTATTATTTGGCAAGTATCAATCCTTTGAGGATATATATATATATATATATATATATATAGATTGGGGCATTTGCATACATGCAACATGATTTATATAAATCTGTTGACCTCATTTTTGATGAGGTATTCTCTTCTCTCTTTAGTACTTAGGATCTAGTCTTAGGCTTTTCCTTTGACTATCTTAGAGGATTAGAAGTGGAACCCACCCTTTAGAAATTCAAACCACTTCTTAACTCCCTACAAACTCCACAAACTTGATTGTAGACCCCTAATCACCTAGAGGGTTGAAATCAAAAGTGGAAGTTTAAAGGATGAGTTCCTATAGGATTCTTTGGCCTTAGGACTGCCCTGGGTGGCCTGGTCTGGTGAGGGCTGACCTACATACACACTACACTTATACACTACACTTTCACACACCTCCTAAAACCACACCCATACCTAACTTGACCTCCCGACTCATGAAGGTGATTCACATGGATGGTCCTCAACCCCTAAGCCCTGCGCTAAGAGGGTTAGGAACAACATAGTGAATGCCTCAAATGAGTCCTCTCATGGCTCATATAAGCTTGACATGGCTTCATGGCTCAACCAAAGTGCTTTCATTCCACTTACATTTACCCAATATTCAATTTTCCAAATTTTTAATTTTTGACCCCCGGGACCCCAGATTCGCCTAGCCTACCCAAAACCCTTGAAATTACCCAAATTTTTCCAAAATTCTCCAAATCACCCAAAAATCCTCAAAACCAATCTCAAACATTCCCACATCACTCAAATTGATAATCCATAGCCAAATATACTCAAAATTCCAAAAATACCCCCTCAATACCCTCCAAATACCCAAAATGCCCATCTTGACCCAAAAATCCAAAAATTCAGAAAATTCCCAGAAAATTCCAGAAAATCTCAAATATTTCCAATTTCATTTTGTCCAACTACACCATGGGCCAATTTTGTCAATTTACCCCACTTTTGTCAAAATCCCCAATTTGACACATTTTAACCCAAAGTGAACCCAATGTCAAACCAAACCTACCCAATTGACCCAAATTCTGGTCCAATTCAATTCTAAACTTCAATTAAACATCCCCAACACCAATCTAGACCAAATCCAAGCCCAATTTGATTGGCATTTGAATCCAATTTCACTTTTGACCTTAAAGACCAATTTGGACTCATGACCCAAATTTAGCTCAAACTAACCCAATTCAACTCCAATTAACCCTAAATCTTTTCTAAACCTTCCCTAACATCCCCACAAACAAAAAACTAACATAATTTTCCCAAAATTTGGACCCAAACCCCACTCAAATTCAACCCAAAACCAAAAAGCCCAATTTGACCTAAACCCAAACTTAACCCAAATAGGCCCAAACCCCAAAATCCAAACCCAACCAAAGTTGAAACCTCTTTGAAACAGCCCTACAAACATTTCCCAACATTAATTTTACATCAATTTCAACCTTAGCCCAATATTGGCCCAAATTAGCCCAATTTGACCTACATTGGCCCATTCACCAAATCAACCCAAATTCAACCCAATTCAAACCCAAACCACCTCAAATTCATTTCAAATCACTCATGACACACCCATAAACCAAACCCAACAATTATTTGGCCCAAACTTCTACAAAATTCCCATCCATGAATTCATTCTTAAACCTAAAGGCCCATCCCCTTTAGCCTTCCTAAAAGCCCATCAAAAATGATTTCAAAAGGCCCAAAATTCATCCAAAGCCCACATGACACTTCCCCTCATCATCCATTTAATCAAAATCACCCCTAAGTTTCAAAATCATCATTAAACCATTCCAAATCAAGCTTCATGAAAATTCTCCACCAAAGTACCAAAATTCCTAAATTCTACTTCCATGAAATCAAGCCAAGCCATCTTAAGCCATAAGCAAGCCATGAAGCCATGCATGAGCCACATGGAAGCCATGAGAACCTCTTTACATGTCACCATGCCATTTTGGGCAAAATAAGGAGACCCTTTCCTTAATCTCCTAAAGTCATTAGCCTTAACCATGATTCCCCTTAACCCAAATTTAATCTAAATATTCTTAGAAAGAGACCTCACCACCTTTGACCAGCTGACCTAACTTATTCTCTCAGCCTAAAACCAGGTCATGGGGAGGTGAACCCAACCCAAACACATGGGTTGACCCAAACCAAGCCAAAATGGCATCTTCCCCATTCCATTCCAAGCCATCCCCTTTACACATGTCCATGGCCAATTGATCGCACTAAACCCCGGCCCCGACCCACCCGAACAAGATGGTGACCGGTGCTCGGCCGGCCAGCCACCAGTGCCACCGGAAAATACCATGGCCGAAAGCTCACATGTGAGCCAACATTGAAATTCCCCTCGTCGAAGTGTCCCAGCCAAGTGGCCACCATGGTCGTTCTTCTCTTGCATGAGAGCAGCTTGATCCCTAGCCTTAAACCCCCGGGAGGCCCTCCACCCTCTCCTATTTAAACACCACCCCCTCTCGGCCATGAGAGGTGCCGAACTGCACCTTACCGAAACCCTGCCAAAATTGCTCCAGACCACTCTCCACACTTGGAGCAGTTGATCCCCAGTGACAATTTGCCCTAGTTCCCACCAACAGAGCCCAATTTCTCAGCCAAAATTCCACCCAAAAACAGGACATCTCCCATTTCTCTACCAAACTCAAATTAAACTCACCCACACCTGCACAAGGTCAAGAGAAGGAGTTCCCCAGTGAAAGCCCCCTCTCCAGGCCACCCATCTGTTCCAGACTCCAAGCTTTGTAATCGGCTGTGGTCGAAATCATACTCGGACAATTCACCGGCCCAAGGGACTTCATCTGTAGCTTGCTTGGACCCAATCGAAGGTGACACAACTCTCAGATCGAAGCTTCACTTCTCTGAGCAAAGGTATGGACTCACTCTTCTTCCCTAGCTTACAGAGATTCTCTATTTAATTTGAGTCAATTTCAATACATGTTTACCGTATGGATGTGTTCGTCTCCTCAAGATGAATCCATAGAGCATAAGAACACAAAAATCCATTGAGAATCGAGTGAGAAATTAGGGTTAGAAGGTTGACGGTCACGGGTGCACACCAGTCGTAGACGATGACCAGGAGCCGTCGGATCGAGCGTGTATCGAGCCGGACAGCGCGATGGTGCATGAACCGCGGGACCCTGGAGTGCTGAGTCGGATGGCGGATCCGAATCAGAAGACGACGCGTGGCCTTTCGGAGCTGCCGAGGATGGCGTGGCGCCGCGTGGATAAGTAGGAAATTAGGGTATTTTTTGATTTATTTAATTTCCTAAACTTCAAAAATGCATAACTTTGTGTAGGAAAATCAGAAAAATAAAATAAAAATACCCTCTTGCTCAGTGAACATAGGAGAATAATGTGGAAAAGAAATCATGTAATTTCATTAAGTATTTTATTTTTAATTATTTATTTACTCTCTGCACTATTTCAATTCTCCATGTATGTATACAATTCACCATGACATAAGACCATAGGGCTTTTGAAGCCTCTAAATTTGGGAACATTCCCTGAATTTTCCAAAGTCAGAGGCCATCCCTATGAAGAGTTATTGATTTTTTCAATTCTAGGTCACTATTCTGAGTATTTTAATTCCAATAATTAGCATATTGTGAAATAAATTCTAGGAAAATTTGGTGATGTTTCTTATGACTAGAGGACCCTAGGAAAAATAGGTTTTGAGTTAACTCACTTGGAATAACCCTAATTGGTTTAAATACCCAAAGTGGAGCTTTAATTAATTAGAGCTAATCATACATCAAATTGACTTGAAATCAATTCTCCACTGACCTTTAGGATCAGAAGAACCCACAATAAAAGTTTGAAGTCAATGGGACTTGGTTAGCCCTATCAAATGGGTTGATTAAGCCATTTAGCCAAAATTAAACTTCAAAATTCATAACTTTCAAAATACTTCTCAAAAATTCACCAAATTGGTTTTTGAGTCTCTCTGATATCAGGGGAATTTAAGAAAATTAAAATTGCAATTTTCCAAAAAATTTGATTTTTTGCATTATTTTAATATTTTTAATAATTAAAAAATAATAAAAATCACAAAAATAATAAAATTCACCAAAATGTCACATTTTGAATTTTAATAACTTAGGAACAAACCCCATATTTTTCTTAAGTCTCTATGATGAGATATTAAATTTTAAAGCCCTAAGGTAATTTTAAAATTTAAAAAAAATGTATTTTCTAGCATTTCCACTAAAATAATTCTAATAAATCAAAGAAAAATCAGAAAATTATAAAAATTAGTTCTATGGTTTCCTTGATATTACAGAGATTTTTTAAAAATATAAAATTCATTTTTCAGCCTTTATATATATTTTTTAAATTAATTAATACTCCAAAAATCAAAATAATTATAATAAAAAGAATATAATTCAAAAAATCACCAAAAATGGTCCAAGTGGTCCTCTGGTCATTAGGAATGTCCCATAATTTTATTAAGAACAGAAACTTTCCCTTGGTCATGTTGTTGAATTTTCCTTGAAAATCCCTATTTTCCACCAAAAATAATTACATAAATAAATTAAATACAGAAAAATCACATTTTCTCCTCTAATGTCTTGATTGATATATGAGTGAAGTCACATAAAAATTTTAAATTCATTTAAGCTCAATTTAGTGAGTTATGAAATTAGTAAGTTTAAAGGGCAAAATGGTAATTAAAATTTTAACCTATAATTAAAAATTTTAGGTTTAATTAAAATGAAATAGTAAAATATTTGATCCTAATCTGATTTGGATGATTGAAATTTAAATAATTAAAGGGTAGAAACCTACCAAATAATTTAAAAATAATTAAAATAAACTTTACTTAAATAATTAATTGAATTTGGAAGAATAATGAAAAATTGGAATTATTAAAATATGGATATTATTAGGAAGAGATTTGTTCTTTAATTTAAGAATCCCTAAATTAATCACCTCAATAATATTTAATTCCTAATTAAAATGATAATCCAAATTCAAGATTTAAAATGCTAAAAAACTTAATCATTAAATTAAATTAAAATTAAAACATTTAAATTAAATCCTTTTAAAATTTCAATTAAATTAATACTTTAATAATTAAAATTAAATCATCCTTAAAGCATAAAAAATAAAATATTAAATTAAAATTAAAATAAAATTAAATTAAAATTTAAACTAAATTAAATTAAATTAAATTAAAATTTAAATTAAATTAAATTAAAACATATTAAATTAAATTAAAATAAATAAATAAAATCAAGTTAAGATAAAATTAAAATTAAAATTAAATTAAAAAATAAAATTAAATTAAAATTAAAACTAAACCAAATTAAATTAAACTAAAATTAAATTAAATTAAATTAAATTAAATATAACATCACCAAAGACATAAAGAATTCAAAATAAATCTAAAACAACTTGAACACTATTCCAAACTTAAACCCATTAATTGAAATTAAATTAAATCACAAATCACTCGAACATCAATTTGCCCTCAAAAGCTCTTGTTGTCATAACTCCTAAACGGAGTATTAAGTGAAGTGTTACTTCACTCATAGGATATTCAAATGTCCGAATTCATCTGAGCAAGATAACAACAAAACTTGAACTCCTGGATGATTAGTTCATTTGTATAATTAAATTCTCTTGGACTTAAAATAATCCTAGAGGTATTGAAAAGATGTTTAAGACTCGTCTTAAGCACTTCCTCGATATGATAGGATATTTATAAGAACAATTGAACTTAATTGTTCTTTGATGAAGAAAATCGTCCTTAAACCAAAACACAAGAACCTGACGTCATAGGAGATGACTAGCTATAGGAGTAGGAACTTGGTAGAAAACCATAACCCTTCCCTTAGCTTTACCTAAGAACTTGTATTAAATGCTTAAATATTCTAAATTGTGTTTTAGTGCAGCTTGGGATGACGGGAAGACCCTCCAGGTACGCTTTTATTTTATTGCAATTTACTTTATTGCAATTTACTTAATCGCATCGCACTTACTTTTCTTGCATGATAAACAACTGTTGCATGAAAACCCACATCTTTAGGATAGTCCCTAAAACTGAAACCAAAACTAAATTAAAAGTCAATACAAGATAAAATTCACCGCCACAACATTTCAAAATATAAAACAACTCAAAATTTAATCACAAACGAACAACAAAACTACAACTACAACTAAATTAAAACGTCTTGTTAGATGATCGGGAATACCTCGGATGATGTAACCTACGTGTTGCTTAACGGGATTTCCCACGGTCTAAATGAAAGTGTGGAACTCATTTAGTTGAGTTTAGCAAATTCATCCGGACTAAGTGAATCCAGATAAAAATAACGATGTCAGAAGGATGGAACCGTGGGATCTTAACCGGTGTTGTTATAATCAACTTTAAGATTTGTTTTAATTAAAACATAAAAACACTTGGAAACTAAGACCTTCTTTAAACCAAAACACTTTTCTCATCTCCTGATTTATGAATTCTAAAACTAAACCTCTGCAACAACAAGGAACTCGGAGCATGGTGGGCAGCACGGCCATCGTCATCAGCAAAACTCGAGTCTACTTCAATGAAAACATTCTTAGAATTAAATAATCAAGCCATAGGACTTCGAGGTAGTTTGCCTAGTGCAACATAAATCTTCAACTCTTCGTTAGGCATTTGCATTGCAAATTAAGCCCTAACCGGTCTTAGGATTCCGAGGTAGTCGTCTGATACGACATAAACCCTCACATCTTCAAGGCTATTTGTGTGATCGCATCATACGAATATAAGTCCTAATTAATTAAAATTGGCAAGATCAAAATATTAAATAAACATTAGGGCATTCCTAAATTCAAGCCAAACAATAGGATAGTCGGGAAATTACCGAAGTTCGCTTCGAATCTGTAATTTCTCCTACCTTTCCTCCTTTGAATTCCCAAGATAAAATGTTCCAAATTTGATACATTCCCTATCGAAATTCCAAAATTCAATCCTTGGAAACTTAAACTTTGAAATTCTTGAGAGCAGAACTACCGATTATTATCGAGAGTTTTCTTAGGTGATTCCCGTCACTTAAGATGTAATTAACTATACGGGCTCGCCCTTATAGGAAATTTTAAGAACCTGGTAATATAAACCCTATTTAATGTTTTTTTTTTTTATATTAAGCAGGGGAACTTGTCGGCAAATAAAATGGTTTCGCAGACCAAACGGATGTCACAAACCCTTTTAGTTTATCTAATTGAGCCCCACCATCAAACAGTGTGCCTATTCTTCGAAATAGACACGCGGTTTGTGGTGCGGTGCTCATTTATATAAACTATTCGAGATGTGAGATTAGTTTGATTTCATATCTTAAAATTTTTAAAATTATTTTTAAAATCAAAACACTACTTTCAAAATCATATATATATATATATATATATATATATATATATATATATATATATATATATATATATATATATATATATGTAAATTAAATTAAAAATTCGCCGACGACTTACGTTAGGCGACCACTTTTCAAAAATACAACACTCAACCTAAAAATATGCCGACAATATCTACATAGTGGTAGAGTAACCTCTTTGAATTTCGTAAGTCTCCTCAGGTCACTGGTTCGAATACTCCTCTTGCCACTTGCCAGTAGTGAAGGCAATACTCAAATAGTTAAACACATGAGGGTGGCTGGAGCTTGTATAATAGCTTCTGGCCATTCTATTTAATATATATATATAAACCTTTGTAAATATCAAACAATATATAGATGTTAGATATTTAAATGCATAATAATGGTATGGTATGTACTCAAATTTTTCTAAAATGAGTTGTTTGAGTATTGTATCTATCTTAAGATAAATTTTAAAAATAATATCATAATTCATCAAGAAGAAGTTTCAGGATTTTGCATTTAAATGATCAACTTAAATATTAAGCACTCATTTATATGGCTGTCAAAAAAGCTCGTTGTTCGAACAGTTCGTGTTCGGTGCGTAAAGGAGTTTGTGTTCGATTCGTTCAATAAATAAACGAGACGAACACGAACAATTTTTTTTGTTCGGTAAGTTAAACGAACTAAACACGAATAATGATGTGTTCGTTCGTGTTCGAATCGTTATTGTTCGAAATATAAAATAGTTTAAAATAAATATATATAAAAAATTTATGATATTTTAAAAAATTAAATTGTATCATTTATAATATATAATAAATTAATAATAATAGTAATAATATATTAATATACTATATTAGTATTATATTAATATAAATATTATATATTTATATAATATAAGTTATATAATTAATATAATATATTATTTATATATATTAATATTAAGGTCTATCAAGCGGCATTGTTGTTCGCGAACAGCTCGTGTTCGGCTCGTTTGTTAAGAAACGAACACGAACACGAACAGTGACTTCGCAAACAATTTCGAACACAAGCTTATTTTAAACAAACTAAATTTCAAACGAAATAAAGACGAACGCAAGCTCTGTTCGTTCGTGTTCGATTTGTTTACACCCCTACTCATTTACTTATACCAATGAGCATGTTCGTTTGTTATTAAAAGGTGGTTTGAATAATCAATTTTTTTTATCTATTTAATAACTTAATCCTTTTGATTAAATTTTAATATCCAAAACACTTCAAAATTGTTATACATTACAAATGATAGATATACATGTGATGAAATTTTCTAAGATTGGTGTTATTGGTACATGGGGTTTCGAAAATATAAGAAATAAGATTGAGTGAATTAGCATAAAATTCTCCATGAATAATTTTAATTTTGGGAATTATAATGAGTGGGCCAATAATTAAACATGAAAAAGAAGAAATTTAAAGCCTAAAGCACGACTAAAATATAACCAATGAATGAACTTGATGATGTAATTAAAATAGATTAAAATAATTTGAATATCACTTAAACTATGTAATAATAATGTAAAAATACAATTGAAGTTTATAGAAATAGTTTATGAAATATAAAGAATGCACAAGTTCTAATTTTTCTCGCTTTCCTTGGTGATGGGAATGATAGTATAGTGCTTTCTTTTTCTTTTTCCTTTTCTTTTTCTTTTTTTTTCGTTTTTATTATTATTTTTTTTAGACAATGACCACACATTTTTCCAATCTATCCAAGGCAATGGTGACTTTAATTGTCTTTCGAGTAACTTTACTGTTGAATAGTATTTCTTCAGGTTAATGCAAGTGATCCATATGGAGAAGTTGAAATTAATTTGGCAATTGGCTCAAATTAATTCATATATATATATATATATATATATATATATATATATATATATATATATATATAAAGCAAAAGATATAATTTATTGAAAAGAAAGGGGTACAACAAGTAATATGGGAGGGCCAAAAAAATGGGGCTTTACCCATAAACAAGACTCACATAAACGACAGAGCAAAGCAAGACATGCAAATAAGCAGTGCAATGGAAGGGGTCACTTAACCTCTTCCTCGGGATGTTTCTTGAAGAAGAGCAAGAAATTATGCTCTGAAGAGCTGAGCCCATGCCAGGAGAAGTCGAAGTGTCGTCATTAATCCAAGCTGAAGATTACCCCTAACTTTTTTCCTTTCTCCGAGAAGTGTAGACGTACCATTTTTCTTCTTCTTCTTCTTCTTCTTCTTCTTCTTCTACTACTTCTGAGAACTCTTGGGCATAATCAGCATGTTGTGCAACGACACCTTGAACTCCTACTCTCTCAATAGGCAGTTCTACCACAATTAGGGAGTCACCAACTACCTTCATCGTAGTAGTGACTGTCTCACTAGCATTTTGAAGTAGAGGGGTCTGAGTGGCAATCCTAATGCTGTCGGGAACAGCAGCCTCAGGAGCCTTAATAGATTCAAGTAAAGAGAGGGGCTCCAACTGGACATCAGCCAAAGGAGCCTGATGGACCAATTCAGTGTGAACAACCATTAGAGCCGGAAGTGAAACGATCTCATGACCAGAAAGGACAGGAATGTCCAACGGAGGGCTAAAAGATTCACCCACTTCCAAAGCAGGAGGAGCCACTGCTGGAGCAGCCCCTCTAGGTTTCCTTTTGGAAGGGGGAAGAAGTCTATAGAATGTCTTCCAGGTGACCAAACATTCTGCAATAGTGGCAGTAGAGAGGCCTATGTACCACCTCAATATTCTGCCAAAATCCATCTTCATTAGTGTCAATTCAAACTATTTCCAAGTCATGCAGTATTATGTCTCTTTCAACTAAAATTTTGGTGCCGGCAGGACTAGCTGTCGCAGATGTAGGGGGTCCACCTTCAAAGGAGTCCCCAAAGCTCTGCTGATGTTAAATAAAACATTTTGATTATAAAACTATATAGGGAGATCCTGAAATTTGAACCAAATAGGGACAATAAGAGGTTCCTTACTAGGGTCAAAATCAGAAGTCCACTTCAACAATTTCATAGGTGTGCTAGCAATCAACACTGTTTGTTTAGCAAAGAGTCTAGCATAGTCCTCTTCATTAGGGAGTCTGATCAATAAGTGTCTTCCATCCATTAAACCCTAAACCCTAAACACTAAACCCTATATATATACATACATACATACATACATACATACATATATACATACATAAATACATACATACATATATACATACATACATACATACATACATACATACATACATACATATATAGATATATATATACATGTGTATACATACACACACACACACACATATACGATGATAGTGAGTGTTCTTTTCTATCCAATTAAGGGTTTAATAATGTTACTTTAAAGAATAATTAGAAGAACCAAATAGAAATCAAATAATGCTAACAATGATTATAGAATTATTGGAGAGTATAAATATGTTCCTCTCAGTCTTGATAAGAATTTGTTTGTTATCAAGAGTATTAAGTAATCCATAAATTGGTCGATACTTTATTGAGTATGCAGAGGATGAGTATGATAATCCTTCAATGAGATTTTAATTAGTTAGAGGTTTTTTGGTGTTGTCCTCCTTTTGCCTATGCTTTGCTTTGGCTTTAATTTAACCTCATATCATTAGCTTTCATTTCGGCTTACAAAAAATTGTCACCAATCTTATATTTTAAAATAACACTATCAAATTCTAACTGGTGATAGTTTTCCTTTTAAGAAGAGAGAAGTCCAAAAAGGGGCCATTCATTATAGTTATCCATGATTATTGATAATAAAATTAGAGATTAATATGTCACCAAAATATTCACTTGATTAGGTATGAATCTCAATGCATGTTGAATAAAAAAAGTTCATAATTAAATTCAAAATTACTTGAGCACCAATTTCAACAACTTTATATTCAAACTAAATATCTTAACAATATAAATCTAACGATACTAAAAATAATTCAATCGAAACTTAAATGAGCCAAAATCAAGCTTGAAGCATAAGTAAAAATTTTGAAGCATTTATTAAAATTTTAAATGATTTTCAAATTCGGCATGCTTATTATCAAAAATACAATAAACAATATCTACAATTAAGAGAAGTAACACAAACTATCTGAAGTAATGTTTTGAGATTTTAGTTGAATTTATTAAAATGCTCTCCTAAAACTTTATGAATATGTCTTTATTTTCAACATGTAAAAAAATAAATAAATAAGACTGAAGCTAAGAGCCAAGTTCACACACTTGAATGAAACTTAAAGCCAGCGAACATTGACATCGTCAATCACCTTTAGTTGCTATTATACTCCAACTACCTTTTTGTGACTATTATAGCTAGCCTAGTTGTCATTCAAGACTATTGTTGTCTGATTTCTTTCAACCCGGTCGAAATCTTGTAACCGCATCTTCTTCGCTTAGAGAAAAGGGTGTAACTTCGTAGCTTGAAATATATACTAGATTAGATTAGGTCAAGTCCAATGGTTTTTCCCCTTTACAATATTCAATTTAAAATTTCTAATATTTTTTCTTTCAAAACTTATACATATGCCAGATCTTCATGCAACATTAAAACATTAATCTATCAATATTGTACATTTCTGCATTCATAACTGCATGCATATTTGTATGCTTATATATATATGCAATCAAATAAAAAATAATAATAATAATAATAATAAGTTTATCTACCTACAAGCATGGGTGCAAAGTGGGGCATTTGATGGCCTGTGCCCACACAACCTTGGCCCAATTATTTCAAGGCACAGACCACCATTCTTCTTCTAAAAAGTTCAGTGTTTTAATCTTTTTTAATTAAAAGTTATAAATTACAGATAAATATTCCACAAAGTTCATTTCAGATCAAACTAAACAGTTAAAACTAATAATCTTTCATTAAAAGAAAAAATTAAAACATTGAGCTTAATTTATAACCTCTATCTCAAGTCCTAACAATCAAAATAACATTCATAAAGCATTTTCTTGCAATGCTCTTACAACTACCTAAACAGTCATCAAGGCAATAAGCAGAACCACAGTAAGAAAAAGTCTGCAACCAAATCCTTCTTTGAGACTCCTCAACACCCATTCTCATTCATTCACTGAACACCAATATCAATATTTAAATACAACATCAACCTTTGGGGTGAAAAAATTAAAAAAAAAATGAAAAACTAACACTCCATGATGAGGTTTGATAGCTTTGTATTCAAGCTTCATTCCAGAAAGACAATATATTAGGCAAAGGGCTCAGAGCATTCCAGCCATTCTCTAATGACTGACTATACAGCAGAGAAATGGGAAGCAATCTAAAATGAAGATTTTTCATAAAATAGTGCTCAAGGAAAAGAGATCAGAGCTTATTTCTCCGTCGATGATGAATCCTATGTCATCTCTCTCCTGCAATTTAAGTATCAGCAATTAGCTGTGGAGCTATGACAGTTCATAGTAGAAGTGGAAATAAAAACTATAAAATAGTTTGAGGATGTTTTAAGTATAATGAACAATCAACAAAAGTAAATATAAAAAATAAGTAAAAAAGCCTCACTTGTTCAACATATAAAGTCATGAAATATATGGTGTGAAATAAAAGAAGACCAAAGTTGGGTCCGATACACAGGATTCAAAGTCATTTTCAACACAATCTTAAGCCAAGGCATGAGAGTCGACTTTTTGATATCTTGCTACATTAGTATTATTTTCCACTAACCGTTATGAAACTAAACACCGACACCGTCACGGGTTTAAACGTCAACACTAAAGAAGGTGGTGTTTGTTGAGAATTGTATAAAGTTTAAGGTCCTATTTATAAATAGGAAATATAGAGTCAGTTTAAGGATTTATTTGTATAAAACGTTGTAAGGTTCTATATAAGCCCAAGTATTAAATGAATGGAAGAGATTTTTTGAACAATTCTTTCTGTTATGTTTGTTTCTACTAAAACATTTTGCTTTTTTTTCTTAATAGAGCCTAAACAACGAGTTCCTACATTATACAATTAATTAACATAGATTTTAACTCAAAAGTGACAGATTAGTTTGATTAAGATGTACTGTATTATGTAATAAAATACTTAAAAATACTTGATAAGCCTAAGAAAATGCAATAGTGATTAACATAAAATGTTCGATAAAATTTGTAGATAAAAAGACATTATCTATCCCTGGACATGTTAAATTCAGTCCATCTCAAAGACAATAGGTTGAATTCGAACAAAAATTTCACATGCAAATGCAATCGGATCAATAATGTATGCTATTTTACATTCCAAATCTTCAGGTAAGTATATGTCGAACCGTGGAGGGAGGGGCTCATTAGAAAGATGTTAAAATAGTTGTTTAGATATTTACGGAACATCAATAGCTTGGGAATCAAATATGACAATAATTAGTCAAATTCATATCTAATTGGTTTTGTAGATTCTGCCTTTTGAGAAGATTTGATTAGACAGAGATAAATTAAGAACATATCCTTCACTTTGAAAAGCCTTTTTATGATGGCACAGACTGTGTTAATCTAATTAATGTTGCAAAAATATGCTGGAAACAATCAATTTCACAACACTAGTCATATAGAATGTTTTAGTAGAAGTTATGCATAGAAAAATATTTAATAGTAGGATAAATTTCACCAAAATGTGCTTCCAGACAAGATTTTTGTTGCATCTACCATGTAGAATAACACAAATGACTTAATAATGTTATCTTTTGCAAAGTAGACCTCTTTCCTTGTAAGAGGTAAGAAGGACAAAAAAATGTTTTTAAAATGAACTAGCAAATGGATGGAATTTTATTCATTCTAACACTTGTTGAACATGAAGTGATAACAAAATTCTGCAAGAGTGGCATAATGAAAGAATTATTCAATAGAAAGAAGCATCTAAGTATTAATGACAACCAGAATACACTCTTCCATTCATGAAAATTCAGTCAGAATAAAATATTTATTGCATGCTGTTGCATACATGTAAAAACTATTCAAGAAAATTGTGTCAAATGAATTACAGATTCAACTTTTTTTAAAGGGACAATTACATATATAGACACAATTCTTATGTATTTACATATCTTACACCTAACTTCCATATTTACACATTGCACTCTAATCTTCAATATCACGTAAGAAATAGCACTTTTAAAGGTGGAAGGCACCTTTTCATGCATAGGTTTAAAGCATCAAAGTGTTATGTATGTAAATATAAAAGTTTAGGTGTGATGGGAAAATACATAAGAATTGTGCTACGTATGTAAACTCACCTAACAATATGATCAGTAAATCTACACAGAAGATAAAAAATAAGACTGTTAATACAGAATTGAGCAAAAAGAGAAATAAGATCTCACCGACTTGATCATCTCATTCATTAGATCATCGAAATTGCAACCGTTGGAACCAAACCCACCCTGCATCTTTGAAACCCCAAACAAGTTATCTTCACTAAATGTAAGCCCATTATAAAAATTTGATTTGTCTGTCTTGCCATATTGAGTGCTGAAAGCAGTATCAAAACTGGGCTGGTTCATCACATTAATATCAGACTTTCTGTTAAAAGTTCGATTTTTCAGCCCCTGACTTTCAGCAACATTATTCAGCAGGGTCTGATTTGTAAATGGGGAGTTCGATGAAGAACTAAAAGATATATTTGTTTCAACTGCACCCCTCTGTTTGGAATCATTTGATTTCTGCTCAACACTATTGAAACTCAAGAATTTTGGATCTGTGATTCCTGAACTGGTTTGGCATTGCACATCTTGTCCTACTAAAGAGTTCTGAACTGATACCACTACGTTGTTCGAAGAAATATTCGAAGGGTTTCCAGGAATCTGTAGAACTGTCGAAGCGAGGGTAGCTCTCGTGTTGCTCGAAGTCAAATTATCATTACAATAGGGGGTTCCGGCCAGCAAACTGTCACCACTATGCGCATTCAAAGAAGGAGCATTTTGCCATGCACCACTGCGTTCGCCGAGATCCAGAAAACGAGCAGACATAACAGGGTTCATCTGAAGTTGATTAGCTACAGAAGATGGTATGGAAACTGGAAGTTGATTCCTTTGCAATAGCAAAGAATTGTTCGTCAAAGTGATGAAATTGCTGTTAGAGGCATCAGAAAAAACACCTTGCAAGCGATTATTCGATTCATTTATTCGTTTTGGTTGTTGTTGAAGACGGTCAACCTCCAATGACGTTGGAATGCCCTCAAACAAATTCTCCCGTTGGTTTATGGGTACGGATATGTACTGAAAGTTAGAGATATCATTCACAGGATTGTTCGTGTTGTTCTGAGTTCGACCGAGTTGAACCATTCCAGGAGCAACCCTGGGTGGACCTAATAAGTTTGGGCTCGTTCTATTTGACACTCCAATTGGTTGTAAAGTTGTCAACGCTTGAGAAGTCCCGAAGTTATTAAATGAACCCATATGCATAAAAGACATATCTCTTCCTCCTAAAGATGCAGCCATGTTTGCATGCTGGGTGGTCACTGCACTTAGACGTTTAAGGTAGAGTCTGTATTTCTGCAATAAGAAACATTGAACTGAGAGATTAGAATATTTTACTGATTGAATATACCAAAACTACCAGCACAAATCTCAAAGATAACGAACATGAAATTTTCCTCCAGAGTAAGTGATTGGCCTACAATTCAACGCAAAACATGAGAATCTGTATCTCTAAACCCGGAATAGGTCAAAGCTCCGGAGATGCTCCCCTGCTCAATAGCAATAAGAACTGCCAAAGGGCAAGACACAAATCGTCGTCCCGACAGCGAGTCTCGTCAGATCTCCGCACATGCAACGGCAAAATCCGCTCAAGACCTTGCAAGAGGGAAGATCTTGTCGGGGCAGCAAATTGACAAGACATACGAGACATGGACCCTATAAAACTTGAGTCAAACAACAAGTGAGTCACGGCTCGCTCAACGAAACGGGTCGACCCATTAGTTGACCGCCCGATCGAAGTGACAGGTCCCGCGGAACCAACCGGCCATACCTCTTATCAAGACGGCCTACTTTATTTACACCAACCGATTACCCCCTCTTAGCAAAGACACATTTTGATCGGTTAACGGACACAACCAGTCGCCCGTGGCCGACGAACACAATCGGTCGCCGGCCAACGGACACGATCAGTCACCTGCTAGCCGAGAGCAATCAGGGTCCTAAGTTATTGTAAATCGTTATTTTTGTCAACATTATGACAGTCAATAATTCAAATTATACGCATCGATTCTATTTAAAGATTGTTGTTATAACAGTTCTCACCTCCCTTAATTATACTAATTAGATCCATTTAAATAGACAGTCCCAAGAGGAATAAAAGCAGACTCTCTCATCCCTTTCCAAGTGAAGGGAATTTTCGTGTGTTTTTACCCTCTCGCCTCTTTCAATTCT
The DNA here is from genome assembly GCA_022702705.1 of Papilionanthe hookeriana x Papilionanthe teres. NCBI lineage: Eukaryota > Viridiplantae > Streptophyta > Magnoliopsida > Asparagales > Orchidaceae > Papilionanthe > Papilionanthe hookeriana x Papilionanthe teres. Next base: position 12,617,020 of record CM040435.1, on the reverse strand, counting down.
GACTCTCGAGGCGTGCTGGCAAAAGGACAAGTTAGAATCCATTATCCCCTACAACAAAAACCCTGGCAACCACCGTCGGGAAGATGAGAAGAAAGCTCGACCGTCACGACTAGCAAGAGAAGAATACTACAAGTTCATCTCACTAGGCAATGCACCGTTGGGCGGGCGTGATCTCCCCTAGGAATATGTTTGACCTATGCTTCGTCCAAGGATAATCACATCCGCCGCGAAGGTCATCCATGGTCCGGACCCCCCCCCCCCCCCCGAATTCAAGCTTTGTTCCATGTTCTCGTTAATCAACCTCATTCCAAACTTTTTTGCATCCAGTTGCTTCTCAAGTACGAATCGGAAGCAGAATGCAGCCGGAACAAAAAAGGTTGGGGGGCCCTCACCCGAACTATAGCTCTCTTTTGAACTTCTTCCGCGATGAAGAGCAGTTAGAGACAAAGAGAGGAGAAACTGTTGCCGCCAGAAGTTTCATGCCCTACCCTTGGACCGCTTGGATCCAAGGATCCAAAAACTTTCGTATGTTTGGTGGCAAGGGTCAAACAAACATATCGACCACACAAGGATATGGCCTCACCTCTACCATTCCTGGAAGTCCACTTTGTCCGCATGCAGGAAGGATTTCCAGCCGTGTGTCTATCTTGACTCGACGTTCGACACTCGACTTGAAGAAAATCCTTCCATTCGACACACAACTCGAAAAAAAAAAGAATTTAAAGAGGCGTGGGTCTCGGAGGTCCTTCGGCGCCCGTTGACTGAAGATCACCCCCACTGTCAGTCTAGCGATGAATCGGCCAACCTCGCCAAATTTTTCAAAGTCAGCGCGCTTGGTAAAAAGTTGAGGAGATAAAAACTTCCTCCCCCTCAATATAGTGGGAAGAATCAACGACTTGAAATGGAGCCCATCCGCAGAAAGCTTGCAAAAGACCACTTAAAGATGACAGCTCAACGCATTGAAGAGACGTCTCGATGGTTGATTTCCCAAAAAAAAAGAAAAGAGATGTAATAGTCAAATAGGCTTTTAAAGAGCCCCTTAACTAGAAAAGACATTAATTCAATGGGTCCATTCCCGATACTCGGGAACTGAGCCCAGCCAGGTATGTCACAAACCTTGCTCGATAAACTCGGGGAACTTATGATGCCGAACGCTAAATGCAAGCAGTCGAAGATCGCAAGACGATCAAAAAGCTAAGTCGTCCCTTGAATAGGACCATCCCCAAAAAGAATCGCGGTTCGAGACGCTCGGAGCGTTTTTTCCTACTCACTAGCGACAATATCCGCGAGAGAGATACAAAGGTCCCCCACATGTTCTAAGTGGACACCCCTTGGGCGACGACAAGATTTGTGCCTTCCGGATGACGGAGGGAAAAAGACATGCATGAACAGGCAAAAACGGTTAGTCCCCGGGGGGTCCAGAAAAGCAACCGCATGACATTATCAAGAAACCCCGCAATTCTAAGAAATCGATAGCTAGACTGATCGCCCTAGATGATGGACGATCAGACGTTGTATAGTCGGTCGAACTTGACACCTTCCAGCCACAGGCCAACATGGAGTCTGTGCAGTAGGTTGTCTAGGGCGGCTCTGTCTCTATTAGCGACGAGATCCAAAAGAAGGAAGCGAAAGTTGCCACTAAAAACCCTGTTAATCACTCTCTCAGGTAACAACAAGATCTGTGCCGGGAGAAAAGATCGAACGAGACTGAAATCCACTCAAAAAGATAACATGAGTAAACGAACGGAAGAAATGAAAGTCAAACCGACCAAGACCAAGCACTATGATTAATCGGTTTCTCAAACTCCATGGGTTGACCCAGGTAAAACAAAAATTTTTCTTTTTAGGAAAAGCAAAAAGTTTCTTCTCATTAATGTAAGGAAAAAATCACAAATCTTCTTGTATAATGCCAACAAACTTTCAGGTAAAAAAAAAATTTACCGAGCAACCGATTAGTCTCACCGTAGCCATAGAGAGATTCGCTCTACTACCCGAGAAATCACCCTCCTTTGAGACAATAGAAAGACGATCGGGGATCAAGGCACTAAACCCAGATGGGTCGGAAAACTTCGGGTCGACCAAACCGTGGTGGACGTACCGCTGGGTAGCATACTGGATCCCTAGCCTAAGTTGTTCTGCGAACTCCTCTCAGAGAACAAGCAACTCCAATCTTTTATTAAGTTCGGCAACCTCCTTCTTTTGCAGCTCCTCACTTTGTTCGGATTGGTGCAACTTCAATTTGTTGAAGTTTCAGTCATCGCAAACCCTCTTACGATCACTAGCAAGGCGGGCAACTTCTTCCTAGGACTTTAACAGGCTCTCCCTAGTTGTCTTCAAGGAATTCGCCTTTTTCAGAAAGAACAAGTCCCAAGGAATGAGAAGTCTGACTCGCATCCAGGAGCGATCAAGCAGCGCACTTGAGAAGTTTCTCATAAGAGAGCCCCTTGAGCTCCGCCTGAAACGCCGAAGAACCAGTCATTTCCACCAAAAGAGGCACTATACATTAGGTGTTGACCGATAAGGGATGCCAGTCTTTCAAAACATACAACAAGGTGAATCTTTTGTCACCACTCACAAAAAGCCATCCCTCACCCCCTTCCAGAGAACACTAGCCAGGTTCCCCCACTTCCTCTTCAACGAAGGAAGGGCTAGAACGTCAGCACCTTCCATCAATTTTTTCCCTTCCTAGGGTATAGTTTCCCCCTCCAAAGGCGGCGAAGATTCGGAACTAAAAGAAGCAGAATCCTCTAAAGTGGAACCGATCGAAATGACGGGAGGCTGGCCGCCCTAGCCCTCTCAACCAAAGGCAAGTGAGCGGCATCGATCGAGCGTTCAGTGGAGAAGAGAAGATCGAATCATCTGGCGAAAGGACCTTCAGCTGTGTCCCCCCTTTGAGCCTCTCGTGCCCATTCTCGCTCCCTCACCTTATCTGCAATAACCGAATGAGCGCAATTATGGTTAACTCACCGGTCACCGTGTCTTGAACAACTACCGTTGTCTCAAAAACAGAAGTTATAAATTGCTCGATACTAGAGCATATCTCCACCACTTTTGCTCTAGCGCACTCGTTGGCGTCTGAAACCCTCCAGTTGTCTGGAGTCATCTTCCCTTCCATCATTCGGTCCACCATCCTTTCCACATTGTACTGAGGGTCCGACATTGGACTCCCTTCAAGCACCTCCTGGACGTACTGCAGATCGACCGGTGAGGCCCTTGGCTTGCTGCCCGCCACCTCTCGCAGGCAAGTGCAAGCTCCCAATGGTCAAATGTAGATCCGACCAAGAACTTTTTCCGCCAGCCCTTGACCTCATTTTCGACACCAAACAAACAAAATTTTGGCCCAGGCGAAAACATGACAAACCCCACTTTGTCAACCTTGAAAAGTAGTGGTTGCAAATGTTGATCGACCAAGGGATGCTAAAACAGTGAAAACATGATATAATTCATGATGGCTGCAACGGTGTTCGAAACAATTTGGGCTAGAATGACCCCGTACTTGGTCAGCACACTCCTGACTCTGACCATAGAGGCAACTGGAGGTCGTCCCTAAACTGATCCTGGTAGAACACCAGATCAGGGCTAATAAGACTTCGTTGGGCGCCCCACGGTCAATATCCTGCGAAGGGTAATTTGGGTACCCAATACGTAATAATCCTGAAGGCTCCCCACCTCTCGGTCTATAAGAAAGGAGGAATCGGTCGCACACATAGTGCCGAAGAGAACCGAAGAATACTTTGAAGCCATTGCAATCGAACGAAAAGAACGAAAGATAAAGAAGGAGAAGAGATCAGAAAACTCAGAGAGCGGAACGTAAAAACTGAAAAGAGCGACCCCTGACCCTATTTATAGGGCAGGCACGTAGATTGAAAGTCCATATAAAGATAAGTAACGCACTAATTGTCATTTCAAATTCCTCCAAAATATTATTTTATTACAAAAAACAATGCTACAGGTTTCAGATGAAGTGTTTAATAGGGGTCCTCCGTAGCCTCAGGCGGGGCATACCCCTTCTCAAGCAACTTATGGAGAATCATCTCTCCACCAATCCTAATTTGTTCCATCCGGTTAGTCTCATTATGGAATCAACTCAAAACTAACTAATTGTGGATGGCTCTCATCTCAGCACGGACGTAGTTTAGGGAACTTTGGAGCGACACAACTTCCCCCTCCAATCGAGCGACAACAACCGACTGTTGTTGAAAAGCGGCTTCCATATGCTCGTAAGAATCTAACCATTCTGCTGCGGATGGGTCGGTAGGGTTTTTAGTTGTTTGGTGCAAGAACTTTGCCATCTCCTACACTAGGCATGCCACCGGGAGTCTCCAACGTACAGTTTGTTCCTACTGTGAACTTCCACCCTCCTCTTCTCCCTTCTATCCACGTTTCTTTTGACAACATGTCGGACTAGGGGGGTATCCTGCCAGGCCAAAGAGGATCGAGTTAACTGTTATTTTGCTCACACCGCCCGACATGATGTCTACTCACTAGTCCAGAAAAAATCAGCAACAAATAAATTGCCCAATTCCTGACCTTATTTATAAGACCAGAAGAGCATGAAAATAAATGGAAAACTAATTATTAAATTCTTCTTTTTTGGTTGTTGTAACACGATTAACTAATTATTTCTTTGTTCATATCGCAGTTGACGTCATCAAAGAGCAGAAAAACTCGGGGAACTAACATGTATATACTAGAACTACCAGCACTAATCTTAAAGATAAAAATTGAGAATACGAAGTTTCCCTCCAGTAAGCGATTGACCGACAATTCAACGTCAAGCATGAGAATCTGCATCTCTAAACCTAAAATAGGTCAAAGTGTAAGTGACCTTACTCAGTAGCGGAAAATCCACCAAAGTGTAAGGCACAAATTGTCCGGCAGCGAGTCTCGTCAGATACTTTGGACTGGCAGCGACAAGATCCGCTCAAAACCTTGTGAGAGAGAAAATTCGGCTGAGGCAGCGAACTAACCAGGTATACAAGACATGGGCCATGTAAAACTTGAGTCATAAAACAAGTGAGTCATGATTCGCCCAACGAAACGCGTCGACCCATCAGTCTACCGCCCGATCAAAGCGATAAGTCCCGCGGAACCAGCTGACCAAACCTCTTGTTAAGACGACCGACCTTATTTACACCAACCAATTACCCCCACTTGGCAAAGACAGGTTCAGATCGGCCGACCAACATGATCGGTCGCCCACCGGCCGACAGCATTCCAGCTGATAAGTCATTATAAATCGTTATCTTTGTCAATATTATGACTATCATTAATTCAAATTACACGCATTGATTCTATTTATGGGCGGTTGCCATAACATTTCTCACCTCCGTAATTCTACTAATTAAATCCCTTTAAATAGGTAGTCCCAAGAAGAATAAAAGTAGGCACCCACCTCTTTCCGAGTGAGGAGAATTCTCGTGCATTCTTACTCTCTCGCTCTCTCTCGCCTTTTCAATTCCGACTCTCGGGGCATGCTCGTAAAAGAACAAGTTTGGATCCAACACTAATATAGAAAATAAAAAAATATTGGAAAGGAAGAAGAGATATGATGACAAGAAACATAAATTCGATGGAAATATAATCATTCACAACCAAAATTATCTCAGAAGAGTACCTTGTGGAGGTTGAAGGGGTAAGTGGCTTCAAATTACGGGAAAAAAAATGGTACACAACTTCAATGGACATGAATTAACTTGTGGTTGAGGACGAGGTGATACAAAAGGTGTCACGGATTACTACTACATAATAATGGGAATATATATGAAGATGCATGGTGTGTTTGGGGCAGCTTATCACTACGGCGGCGTTTTCAAAACGCCACCTCACCGTTTTGAAACTGCTTTTGCACAGCTTATCTGAAAACGCTGTTGGTTTTCTACACTAAACGTTGAACGCAGATCGAACCCTGCAATCAGCTTTTTCAGATAAACAACTTATCTGGATAAGCACAAGCTGCCCCAAACGCACCCACAGATAGTAAAACAAAAGCTTAGTTCAGTTATATCATGTGTTGTAGTATTATAGGAGAATTATATACAACAATAGATATATATATATATATATATATATATATATATATATATATATATATATATATATATATATATATATATATATATAATGGTTTGAGATGTATTACGAAAAATGTTGAATGCAACTCATATAAGATTACAAGATGTAAATCATGCATCATATGAAAAAATGATTTTGATGTTCTAGGAAAACAATTGATAAACAAATCATGAGACTAAAAATAGAAAAAAAAATGAAAAGTTGTTAATACATGCCTGTAAATGGCTTGCCACATTCTCTCTTGTGAGCTTATCAACATTCATAATATCCAAAATCCTCTTAGGAACAGCCTCTGCATCAAGCATGATAAACAGCATTTATATGATAAACAAGAATATGTTTTATGATGGAGAAAACTGTCATTTTGCAGGGTGGTCATTTGAGTCATAGAGCTATAAAAGTACAAATTTTGTCCGCGGACCTTTTTTAGTATGGCCTGAAATAATCCCCCAGAGAACTATTTTCAGCCCCAATTTAAAAGAGTCTGGGAACTAATTTGATATTTCTATAGAATATGGGATTAATATGATCCCAGGTAAACGATTAGTAGACTATTTTGGCACTTTATTTTAATTTAAGTGAATATACTAGCAACATATAGACCTAAAGCAGAAAAAAAAAAGTTTTTCTTGTAATTAGTGACATAAAATCTCTTACTATCAACTCCTAATTGGTTGACAGCAGCAACAAATTTGCGGTGAAGCTCAACAGACCAAACAACCCTCGGCTTCTTCTGGCACGACGGGTCTTCACTTTCATGAGTGCCTTCTTCATAGTCGTATTCTTCCTCAATGTTCAAGTCCTTCCTCTTCTTATTAAATTTTGTGTTGGAATCCACAGGTCTATTTGCATCAAAAGCTTTCGTAACTTCAGAATTTGCAGCTTGGACCTTCTCATAGTCCTCGCCAATGTTAAGACTGGGACGTTCTATTTGATCAAAATTTTTCCTCCTCACAACATGCTGCCAAATATTTTTAAGCTCTTCAATCCGAACCGGTTTGAGTAGATAGTCACAAGCCCCATGAGCTATCCCCTTCATGACGGCTTTAGTTTCCCCGTTTGCAGACAACACTAAATTTAAAAGATTTCTTGGATCAGTGAATTTCTTCTGATAACTTAGTTAAATTAAGTCAATTATACTTGCGCTTATTTTCAATCATGAAGCAGCTAAATATGTATAAAATGGCTTACACAACTGGTAATTTTGGCAAAATCTTTCACTTTTTCTATCAGTTTTAATTGATTCTAACTGAAAGATAACTTCTTGATGTTACCTGATATCAAAATGTTCTTCAATGCAAACCAAAATTATCTCAAAACAGAGATAGAAGCAGCTAAAAGATGCAAAAAAAAAAAAATAATAAAAAAAGAAAAACCAGAAATTTTGACTCACTAATTACAGGGAGGTCCATTTCAAGGCCTACCAACTCCAAAAGCTTAAATCCATCCATGTCTGGCATATGAACATCGCTGATAACCAGATCAAATTTGGCTTTATTCTCCCTCAACATGTTTAGGGCCTTGATTGCCTGATTTGTCGTTGTAACTGAAATGAAATAAAGATACTAATTGACAAGCTGATTTTGAAAGAAAAAAAAAATTCTTATACAAAATTTCTCGCCAAAAATCAGAAAGATCAGAAACTTAGAATTGAAAAAAGGACCAACAAATGACGGAAGAATCAAATATTCAAATTTCCAAGTAAAAGATAACACAAAACCAACAACTAATCTTCTGAAAAGCAAAGAAGTAGTATCCCAACCATTGTATTGGCAGCGAATCAACAGAGTCTCCAACACCTTCAAGCAGATTGGATCATCATCCACAGCAAGCACGCGCATCCCAATGGGGAACTCCTCTCCAGGTCCTTCGTCTCCCCCTATGATCCCTGTCTTCTCCTCAATGGTCATCTTTACCAATACCTTAGACTAGAAGCTGGAACCAGTTTGTAGGGCAGCAAAGGTATGGCCAAACCAAATCCTTGTGGCCCAATAAAAAACTACTTGACCAGATCCTCCAAGCTAACTCCTTTTTCCTCCCATGGATTTGAACTGAACCAAAATATCATAGCTTTAAGCAAAATGATTGGGAAAGAAACGAACTTTCCAAATCCAGATACAGGGCACTATGGCAGTGCGTCAAAGAAAAAGAGGAAGACTATGGCAGTAGGGTTTGGAAGGAAACATAATGGGTAGAGAAGGCGATCAGTTAGCAAAAAGCAAAGATGGAAAGGGTTTAAGACGAAGGAATCTTTAAGGGTTAACGTAAGGCAACCAAATAGGAAAAGGCGGAAAATAAGCGAGGCTAAGGCTCTCCCTCTCCCTCTCCCTCTCTCATATTTCTCCTCTGAAAGCTCCTGGCTTTACCGCAGCCATTAAGGAGATAACGAAAGAGGAAGCTGCAACATTGGGAGCAATCAGCAATGGTGAGAGAGTTGCCAAAAGAAAAATGGGGTCCATGTTCGTTCAAGTTTTTCCATGCAGCTAAAAAAAAATTGTTTTTTATATTTTTTTGTCATTTTTGAGCATTCTTTAGTCTTGAAACAATGAAACGTGCTAGAATATTCACCGTGATTGAATAACATATTATCATCTTAATATTAATAGACATTCAAATAAAAGAAATAATTGGTAGACACATAAAATAGTTACATGAAAAATTCAAAAAGAGAAAAAGCTATGGTCTGGGCGTGCTGAAGAAATTCACTGTAAATTAGACATTACTAGTACTGTCATTTGTCTCGTAGGCATAAATATATTACACAATCTTCCGAACTACAAATTTATTATGAGAATAAACTTATCGTAAGAAGTGAGCGGTGACCGATGTTGGTCGGAGAGGGTGACGAGTGATGGTCGGCAGTGATCGGCGACTGGAGGTCGGCGGTGTCAAAGAATGGTGATCAGTAGTGGTATGAGTAATGTTGGACTTTAATTGTTTCTTTACAAAACATCAAGCTATTCCTCATGCCTTAAACTTTCTTCAGGCTTCAAGCTCCCCACTCCAGTCCCAATTCCAATTAATGCATGAATAAAAATGAACCACTGTGATTTGATGGCTCCGACATATTTCCTTAATCAGACTACATTAGATGAAAGTTTAAATGTCTCAATGATGTCAGAATTGAGTGATCTTGGACTCGTTGGATTCGCCTTGTCAAGACGCTTGATTCGACTATAAGCTCATCAGATTTGGCATTTGTTTGGTGTTTTAAATAAGCCTGAAAAGCTTCCAGAAACGGTTTAATGTCTTGATCAGGACTTGATTTGACTCGAACTGAACCAATTTTAATATCGTTGAGCATGTCTCATTGATTGATCGATTTGACTATATGTTTGCTGAAATCCAACTTCCAGATGAATTTTTATCAAAGTTTGAATTTTCCTTACTCAAAAAGATGCACCGAGATTAATGCATGCCTTGAGATTCGTGTCAGATATTGAAAAATTGTTCATAACATATCATCTCTAACCCAATATCTTAAAATTTTTATTATATTTTTAATCAATCACATCTGAAAAAAAATTACTTGATAATAATCTCATTTTGTAATCAACTAAAATTCATTTAAGATTTATTTTTATTTATTTAATCAAACTCAATTTAATAAGATCATTTCTCACTAAAAAATTTATATGATAGCATGGATCTTAATGCATTTTGGATAAAAAGGTCTTTCAAATCAAATTCAAAATCTTTTAAGCTTTGAGTTTAATATTTTTTTAGTTAAACTATGTATTTTGTGTATCCATCGAAAGATGAAAAGATCTCGAAATTTGGTATGCTTATAATCAATTTGTGTGACTCTACAAAAGAAATACAACAAGTCCTAAATCAATTTTTTAATTTCGATTTCCTTATCAAGTGTTTTGAGTTGTTGGTCAATTTTATCAAAATGTCCATCTCAAAAATTAAAAATAGGCTCCCATTTTTTACTTAAAGAGGGAGAGGAAAAGAAGATTGAGCTAACAACTAAAACAAAACTTTTGAAAATAATTATAAGACCAATGATTTCTAGAAATCGTTGAATACCACTGGTAATTGTTCTAGCCCAATTACGATTGTTATAGCCACCAAATACGACTCTTGTAACTAACTATTATTGTTGTTGCGACCAACGATAGTTGCTGCAGCCAAGTATGACTGCTGATACCACCAAATATAGTGATTTTTCTAATCACTACTTCTATGTTATGGTATTTGTCAAGATATTGCAAAGCAGCTGTGATTTTAACATACTTTGTTGTCTCATCTTCACTAATTTAAGAGAAATGTGGTCCTCTCTATTTTCACCTTCCTAATGAATTAATTCGAGAAGCTATGCTTAATGAATTTTTAAATTTCTTGGGTTTTTTCCCTTAAAAATTCTAGTTGTTTCATACACTTTTATTTGTGTTTGTGCTGAGTGTTGAGATTTTTATACCGTGAAAAATTTTCTAGCATGCAATAATATTTGTACGAAAATAAGAGAAGATTCATAGGAGGATTTATAGGTTAATTTTTTATGCATTTGCAGATTAAAACTGATCTTATATCATGTTCTCATTATACATTATAAAATGTGTATGTTAAATAAGGAAAAGTTAAATGACTTTTCTAAATTATTTTGAATTTTTTAAAGATATGTCATCAATAAATTTTATTTGGGCATGAATATCAAAGTGATTAGCATGAATCTCGGAATATTATTTAGCAAGAAACATTCCAACTCAAATTAAAAATCATACATAACTCATATTTCAACAAACTTATAGTCAAACTGACCGGCTCGACGAGTGGGACCCAACGACAATAAAGTTGGTCCAATGCAAATCAAATCAAGCCGGATCGAGGCCTTAAGCAAATTTTGGAAAGTTCTAGTGCCTAATTGGATGATAAAAAGGATTCCAAATCCAACAAGCTTACAATAAAATTGAGTGTCTTGACAAAATGAATCTAACGAGCCCAAAGTCACTAAATTTTGATAACATTAAGACACTCAAATATATACTGAAGGTCATTTAATCAAGGGAATCTCTTCAAATCGTCCAATGGAGTGTTCTTGATTCTTTCTTTATTTGTAAGGATGTCTCTTATAGGCTATATATAGAGCCATACTCCCATATTTCAGAGGAAACCTGAACCTTAAGAAGGATCCAAAGAATGAGTTGAAGCCCAGTTTCATTTTTGCACTAAAAATCAGGTGAACTCTTCTTTCTCCTCCAAATGCCAACAACCATTGATCACCGCTCACCAACCTATATAAAACACTATCGGATGTCGACTGCTCATTGTTGTGAGTACTATTGTTGAATCATAATGTGCGTCACAGAATCTCAGTGTACATTACAAAGTAACAAAACACCAGATGATGCAACAACGCACCCAAAGCGGTGCAGAAACACACCCTAAAGACGAGGCACCAAAGTCACTTTGAAGACGATGCAGTATTGTACACCAAAGATGGTGCGGGAACACAACTCAAAGACGGTGTAACTATGCCAACCCAAATACTAAGGCTATCAAAAAAGCTTGTCGTTTGTGAACTACTCGTGTTCGACTCATTAGGTAGCCAGTGTTCGGCTCGTTCATTAAGTAAATGAGTCGAATGCGGATAAAATTTTTAAACTCGAATTATGAACGAGTTGAACACGAACAACTCTTTGTTCAATTGTGTTCGACTTGTTTTAACTCAAAATAAAAAAATTTTCATGTATTATTTATATAATAATATATTATATATATTTACATCTAAGTTTAAATCATAACAGCTCCTGTGGACATGCGATTCTACGCCTTCTATTGCATAGGGTTGGTACAAGCTTGAATCTAGCACCCTACATCTTTTTTACCGATTAATTTTAAAACGCCAATTTTGAGTTGAACATGAACAAGAATGTTTAAATTGAGTCGAACATGAACAAACTGTTCACAAGCCAATTTTGAACACAAACTGAATTCAGACACGAGCAATTTCAAATGAGCAAGACATGAGCCGAGCTTGAGCTCGATTGGTTTACAACACTACTAAAGCCGATGCAATAATGCACCTCAAAAATAGAGCTGCAACTAGTGTAGGAACACACTCAGAAGATGATGTAATGACGTTATCCCGAAAACATTACAGTGATGCACTCTGGAGACCATGCAAGAAAAACACTCATAAGATTGCAATGATGTCACCTTAAAGATGGAGCAGCAACATACCTCCAAGTTGGTATAACAACGCACCTCGAATATAGTGTAACTCTCCATTGTTGGGGCCTATGTGACCAACCAGAGCTCATGCAGCTCCAACTTTGGCCTTTGTGACATACAGACATTATTGTAGCTCACCACTACATCATACGTGACCAACAATGACCTACGTGATTAGCTTACGCAGCTCCCAACATTGGTCGTTGTAGCCTACATATGTTATTGTAATACACCACTACAGCCTTCCGATCGACTACAGCCTGTGTGTCATAGGTCAGCAGCTCCAAAATCTAGCCTCTGTGACATACAAACGTTATTGCAGCCCCCACTCCGGGCCCTGTGGCTTATGGATGTTATTGTAGCTCACTGTTACGACTTATGTGGTAAATGACTCACGCAGCTCCAAACTTTAGCACATGTGGCATACAGACGTTATTGCTGCGCACCACTACGCCCTATGAGACCAACTATTGCTACATGGCTTGCAGGTCACACATCTCCTAGCTCTAGCCTCAATAACCTACATATGTTATTGAAGATCCCAACTTCGACTCCTGTGGCCCATGAACATTACTGCAGCTCAACACTACGACCTATGTGATCAATTATGGCCTACGTGACTCACGTCTTCTACAACTCTCTACTACATCATATGTGGCTAATTGATGCTCGTGAAGTAATCATTTATGGCCTACATGGCTAATCTCTACCACAACTTTCAACGACTGTCTCATCGACCAACTAGCGTAACAACCACCAACCACACCATCCATGGTGGACTACTATCTTCATAAAAATCAACTACAACCTTATTGACACATTATAACTATTGTGAACTATAACTATGTATCAACTTTGTAACTCAATCTTAAGTAATTCTAGAGAAGAGCAGACTCATGTACTAAATTATATAGTTGATTATTTCAACTGGATCAAGGCTCATAAGTTTTACCCCTTTCCGGAGTTTTTCACATAAAAATCGTGGTGTCTCCTTTTGTCACACTTCTCTATTATTATCTGAGCGTGTGATATATTTTCATATAATGCTACGATGCTAGATAACCATTATACCGCCGAGAATCTTCCGACACATATAAAAGAATAAGCTAAAAAAATAAATATAATTAAAAAATATCATGTGGTAGAATTTAATTCAATGTATGAGCTACATAATATTTCGATATAATAAAAGTTTAAATATTGAACATTTTAGTTAAATTATATAAATATGTTTTTTAGTTGTTTTTATTGATCATAAACAATGGACAAAAATTGTTACTGATTCAAATATTTCCTGCGGCAAACTTAACTAGAGACCTCGGAGCGTACTTATGGGTAAGTTATATAATGATAAATTTTCTCTGAAGTATAATGTTATATCAATATATCACACACTATCCTATTATTACAATTTCTAAATTTATATTAAATTAAGTTGTTTATAATAAATAAAAAAGTGTGGCAAATAATATTAGTATAACGTTATATTAATATATCTCACAATGTCATATTATTTAGACAAATTTAAGGTATTTAAATCTCTTATGTATGACATTATATATATATATATATATATATATATATATATATATATATATATATATATATATATATATATATCGTCAAGAATAGCTGGAGGCTATTATACGAGCGCCCAGTCACCCTCGTGTGCCTAACTATTGAAGGACAGCTCTCACTATCGACAAACTGGCTAGAGGGAGATTTGAATCCATGACCTGAGGGAATTTACGACCTTCAAAGAGAATACTCTACCAACAAGTCATGACTGACACACACACATAAAAGAAAATATTGATCTCCTATTTATATAATTATTTGTTTGCTATTCAATTTTGATCATATATTCTTTAGCTTTTACGTACGCAACGTACGCATGAACCAATATTTAACGATGATTTCTCCTTACCATGCTGAGCAATTTGTCAGTTATAAATATATAGACATAGGCTCACATTTATCTCCAGATCATTAAAAATGGAATTCTCGTCACAAAAGTTTTTAATAAGCAACTAAAATTGCATTTGAGATGTTAATGCGAACATCTCTTAAAATGTTACATGCAATATTTAATAATAAATGTTTGTGATAGTTTTCATTCTTTTCTCTTTTTATTTTAAATAAATCGTCATTTTGTCTATGCTACAACAATGAACTAGTTTACTACTGGTAATAGTTTGTTTCAAGTCTCTCTTCTTGAGTTTAGATTTACCTCTTAGCTCTATCATCTTCTCTTATATGAATAATGATAGTTTATTTATATTTTATGAGAGAGACATTTGATAAATTTAATCAAAATCTTAAAACACTTCATGAATGTTGCAAGTTGATTAGTTGATTACAGGCGGATTTCTCATTGTTTAAATTTCTTAATGATATTTGAATTGAATGAATATATGCTTGTTGGATTCATCTCATTGAGCCGCTTGATTTATCAAATAAACTTGTCAAATTCAAAAATCATCTAAGTTTCAATAAATTTTTAAATTTTCTTACTATACTTTAAATGCTTAATCTACAATTTATTTGGGCTTGAATTAAATCTTTTAGTGTTATGGGGTCCGGATTATAGATTATTTAGAACTCAAATGATCCTAAATTTGAATTTGAAATATGTCACCTAAAATGCATTGATTTTTCATGACATACATCAATATATCCAATAATCCAAATAAAAATATTTTACTCAATATTGAGAAAAAAAAATATTACATCTGGAGTTCTTATACAAAACTGTATCAGAACTCCAATTACAGTCCGTCACGTTCACAGTCCGAACCCCTTAGTAAAAAAAACAAAGTAATTTATTACATGAACCCATTATATTATACACGCGACAAACAGTGTGATTGAAATCTAGATAGAATTTTACATAAGATCTCCTGATATAATATCATCGACAACCCGCCTTGTTCCTCTGCTCGTAATGGCAGTCGATTTCAATTATTTCAAGATTCAAAATGAGTTTTTAGGGTTCCACGTGAGCCTCGGCTGATGTCAGGCTTGCTTGCTTTAATTCACCAGCTTTCTTAGCTTTTAATGATTAATTTAATGCATTAATGCGTCAGAAACGTGTTTATCACTCTATTAAAGTCTTATAATACTAATTATGATTGGCTAACCAAGTTTAGGTAGCTAATTAGCAAAAAGTGCGGTCCACTTAATTTTTTTTGTGCCGTGCGCACAAACGAAGCTTTGCATTGGTTTTCTTCAAATTCCAAAACCTTTTCATTGCAATTAATTTATTCCTTTTGTCCTTCAAATTATAAAAATGTAGTTCTTGTTGGAGGTTTTCAAAAAGCAGTGCTCGTTTGCCCGTATTCATTACTTTTATTTATTATTAGATTTACTTATGTGCCACTTAGGGTCCATTTGTGGCAGTTTATTTGGTGCGATGACGTTTTGAAAATGCACCTGACTTGTTTGAATAAACTGCATTTTGGCAATTGTGCGTTTTCAAAAAGCAGAAAACTGTTTTTTCACACCGCACCTATCTTATCAGCAGATTATTTTTAATCAGCTTATTAACAGATTATTCAATAAGCTACAACTGCCCCAAACATACCCTTAATTTGCATGCATTTTATAGTTAAGCACGTAAGTTTCAATTTTTTACATTTATATCATCTTATTTTTTCGTGAAAAGATGTGTTTCATGTTTTTTAAAGTTAAAAATGATGACATTTTTTTATTTTTTTATGTGATATGAAATTGTTGACTGATTTAAATATTAAAAGTAATGTTCATGTATTGGATATCTAATTACAAGAAATTGGGCGTTAGGTATGTAAAATGTCTCGTATTTATGTTAGGATTTTTAAATTTTTAAAATTATATAGAAAAAAGTTAATTTTTTATCATTTATAAAGAAATCTCAAGTTTTAGGTTAGGCAATTGCTCGCCTAGGCAGCCTAAACTTAGGGTCTGTTTGGGGGAAAAAAATTGCATACGTCAAGAGTTTCGTACGTAATAGATTACACGGGAGTTATAACCCCCTTGTGCCCTCCGTGTAATTCCCGTGCAACTCCTCTTAACATTGTAACATTTGTAACCTACAAATGGATGAAATAGAAGCGCGCGGGTTACAAGTGAGTTACATGGGAGTTACAAGGAGGTTATAACACGCTTGTAACCCCCGTGTAACCTTCGTATAATCTATTACGTACGCAGCTCATGCGTACGGTTGACATACGCAATTTTTTTCCTTGTTTGGGATATACTTGATACTTACTATTATATGAGCTGTTTATCGGATTTTTATATCGTTTTGAAGAGATTTTTTGCTTTTAAAGTATCAAATATATAACTAGAACAATTCTGTTACAAATATCATTACTACACAAAGGCAAAATTATCATTTTTCCTGAATACAAACAGCCAACCAGCCAGCATATGATGGCATTTGCCTTAACGATGTCATTTATCCAGAATGGTTATTTTCCTTAATGATGAAAAATGAAAGAAAAAAAACAGCCAACGAGCTTCACCACAGCGACTTCTTGGGGCAACCAAGCTGCATCAACTTATTGATAAGTTGTAGCTGCCCCAAACAGACTCTTAAGCTAATTCCATCCCTATGAATTAGATAATATATTATTTTTATTAAAAAAAAATATTCACAGACATTCACGTTTAAACCATTTATATCAAAACCTAGTTATTTGCATATAACCCCTCAAAAAGAATTTTAGAAAATCACTATGAGGTCACTTTATTCTTGGTTAATTCTAAAGTAGTAGGGAACCTTTTGCAAGAAAGCATGATAACCTTTTAAATCAGATTTACAAGAATATTTTCTTATTATGAGAATTTAAACACACTGGCAAATGTAGGGAATGAATCAACATTATTTTTTAAAGTGGGGAATAAATTTTATTATTTATATAAAAGAAATTACAAATCTTATAGGGGTAATTGCTCGCACTGGCTACTGGCAATCTAGGAATGTAATGGGCAACTTCTCACCAAGTGTTGGTGAACAGTAACAACGATCATGCACCCTCCCGAAGGTCCTCGGGCCCGGAGATACTATTTTATTATCATACTTTTAGCACAAAAAGTGTTTCACATCATTATCTTTAACCCCAAATCTTCCAACTTATAGTCTCGCTAGATGATCCATACACGATTATTTTTTCAATATTCCCACAATGGTCAAAATGCTATATCCAAGACTCATATCATTGAGCATTGAGTTTTACTTTAGGAAGAGTTGTGACAGGATAATTCTCTTTTTTTTTTCATTTAACGGGGCCCCCAGATCATATGTTGGCGGGTCATTAAGCGTTTCATTTTTTAAGTTTGATTCTAATGGTCGTTGTGTTTTGAGGATGATTTCCCTCAACAAAATATAATAAGCCCGAATGTTGTACAAAAATGTCTAAATTTTGTAAAGGTGTTCAGGGGTGATCCTAGACTACCTAATATCTTTTGGACCTCTATAGCTTGTTAATGCTTTGTTTTAGAATGGTTAGAGATTAGTTTGGGGAATAAAAAAATTTTTTTAACAATTCATTAACATGAAAACCACCTTAATTGTTTGACGGTAAGACTGAAAACTATTTTAAGATTTTTTAACTGCAGTTAACTAATGGCTTACTTCAGTGCTTGTAAATGAAAAGTACATTTAATTATAAAAGATTATATGTTAGATAATGTTGTGTTACGTGAAGCCCGGTCCACCACATCTAAATTGGGTGGTATTGTGCATCTTAGAAAATATGGACGAGGCAGAATGAAATATGTTGGATCGACAGGTTCTAGGGGTTATTCGATTAACCTTATCAAGATTCGTTGCCCATAACATCATCAAAGAAAGGACTACTGCAGATTTTATTGCAGCTTGATCAGGTATGTATGAAAAACCATCAGCGAATAACAATGTGTACTTGATGAAAAAGTTATTCAACTTGAAGATGACATAATGTGTGTCTGTCACTCAGCATCTTAATGATTTCAATACCATCACAATTCAATTGTCGTTTGTGGAAATTGATTTTGACGATGATATATGGGCACTGATATTGTTGGCTTCATTGTCAAATAACTCAGAAGCCATGATGAAGACAGTTAGTAGTTCGACAAGTAAATCTAAATTGAAATATGATGATATACGTGATTTGATTTTGGTTGAGGAGGTGCGCGAGAAAGATTCTGGCGAGACCTCATAATCGAGTTCGTCACTGAATGTTGATTCCAGAGGGAGATCACATGACAGAAACTCAAATAGAGGAAGATCAATATCAAAGCTTGATCATCAAGCAGCCTGTTGGAATTGTGGCAATACTTGCCAAATAAAAATGAACTGAAATAATCCCAAGAAAAAGGATAATGATAGTGCTAATATTGTATCTGAAGAAATACAGTAAGCATTATTGCTGGCAGTTAACATTTCTGTTGATGACTAGATACTGGATTCAAGGGCTTCCTTCCATACATCTTTCCACCGGGGGTTAATGCAGAATTATGTTACATGCGACTTTGGGAAGGTATATATGGCTGATGGAAAAGCTCTAAACATGGTGGTGATGAGAGAATTTGATATTGCACTCTCTAACAAGTGCATTCCAAAGATGAAGAAAAACTTCATTTATGTTGGTCAGCTCAATGAGAGTGGTCATTTAGTAGCATTCTCAGATAGCATCTGGAAGGTTACTAAATGAATATTAGTACTGGCTTGGGGTAAGAAAACTGACACGCTATATATAACTACAAGTTTACTCAACATTGTTGCTACTACAATTGCAGAGAGCACGATAGATCTGTGTCGTTGCAAGCTTGGTAACACCAGTCAGAGCTATAAAGAAATCTTGCAAGATGAAAATTCGAATAAGTGGGAGCTGCCCATGAAAGAGGAGACGGATTTCCTGCCAGGGAATAAGACTTGGGAGCTGACAGAACTTCCACCAGAGAAGAAGACATTGCACAACAAGTGGGTGTACCTTGTGAAGACTGAGCATGATGACAGTAAGAAGTGCAATACGAGACTTGTTGAAAAATGCTTTCATCAGAGACAGGATATTGCCCATGCAATGGGAGTTGTAAGCAGATGCATGAGTAACTCAGGAAAGAGCTCGGAGGTACAAGGTTATGTTGAAGTTGATATGTCGACTAAGGGCGTTACTCTTAAGAAGCTGAAGTTGTGCTCGACTTCAGCTGGTTTTCTCGCATGAAGACCGATACTTTGAGTTGCAGAGGTCGAGGATATCATATTTGAAGAAAAGAATGTTACAGTAGTGGATTATATAGTCAATGTCCCAGTCTCTAAGTGAGAGAATTGTTATGTTATGTGGAGCCGGGCTCACTACATCAAAATTGGGCGGTATTGTGCATCTTCGGAAATTATCTAGATGATTTAATTTACTGTTATTTGCTTCCTTAATTGATCACTATGAATTAATTAAGTTACAATTACTGTTTGGGGCCTCGGCTGAGCTGTGGCGCGGCACCGCGCCGCCTGATTTGCCTGTTTGGGGCGGCGGTGCCGCCGCGGCGTCCCGCATTTCCCCCCGAAAGCGGAAAGCGCCGAGGTAGGTGCGGCTGGTTCGGCTTTTTACCCCCCTGCCCTCTTTTACCAAAAGAATTCGCCCCGTGAAAAAACAGGAATGCCGCGATCTTCTCTCCTCTCCTCTTCTCGGACGGCTTCCGCTACCTAGGGCTTCTTCCTCTTCTTAGCAGCGGTAAGAAAAAAAAATTTTTTTTTTTGCCCGTTGGATGCTTTGGATGAATGTGGCTGAGCTCCATGCCACATCAATGTGTCATTGGTAGAGAATATGCGTATGCATCTTCGTTTTGATGGATCTAAGTTATGCTGAGGCTCCATTTCAGGGCAATTCTTTACTTGTCTATCCTACCGGTTCAAATCTTTTTCAATGCCAAAAAAGGCTAGCCATCCTTTGCTGTTTCAGGCCTATTAGATCCTCTATTTTGACATTTTGCTTATTACTGTTTCAAAAATTTGTGTTTGGCTAAATAATTTTTTGAATAAAACTACTTCCGCATCTAGATTTCTATAAGATTATTAAATAGTTTGACGTTTCTAGTTGGCACACACTGAAATGCATGCTTGGTGTATCTACTTCTTTTGAGGATTTGAATAACAAATAAATGGCATGGTTGGCTATTTCTAGTAGAAGCATAGGAATGTCTTGGTTGGCTATTTTCTAAATTTTTTTTTGTGAAATCTGTTGTATTTTCCACTGACATCTAAGTTGAATTTCTTTATGATTTATGCTCAATGAAGTTATGAATAATATAATGCATCCTCTTTTGATGATTAACTCATCTAGATGGAGGTATTTAGTATAATTTTTTGGTAATTGGTGGAGGACACCTATTAATTTGCCATTTCTGAGTTGACACTATCGTTTTTGTTTTTTTGTTGGTGAGAAAAAGCTTATATTATGTTTATGCAGAAGTTTGCCTACATAGCATCTAATTCTTATGCATGTACCTATCTCACACCCAAACTCTTATTCTTACAAAATAAGCTCCTTACCTATAGATGAAAGTGCGCAGTTCATTATTGGAGGGTAGTGATAAAGTTAAGTTGGGTGATTGTTCTGTAAATGCATAAGAATCGGGTGTTTGGGAGTGATATAGGTAAATGCATATGAATAGGGTGTTATGTATGTAAATTCCCCTTTTTTTGAAAGTTATAGAAGATTAATAGCTCACAATGGACATCATATTGTTGGAAAAGATCACAATGCTATGTTTATATGGATTTCATATTGAGGAAGACAACGACTCCTATAACGACAAGAGTAATTGATCCGTTAGAGAGGTTATTGTCTTGATGACTTTGGTGATGACAAATGGGGAAGCTGAGTCACTTTGTTACACTTTTTCATAAACAAAAGAGTCAAAAGGGGAAAACGGAATTATAGGATACCAATAAATAGCAAAAAACTTGCTGTCATAGTCAACTTGATTTCCAACCGTGGGTATCATTTGGATTGTTGATGTGGTGAGGCCAGAAATTTTTTACAGCATATTATTTTTCATTATGTTTTGTTGCTTGGTGTCTCCCGCCATGTAACTAGCCATTGTTGTTTCAACACTTAAATTTTGTCTCTTATAAGGTTCAAGTCTCATTATAACATTGTAATGCAAGTTCTTGTGTTGCGAATTCGTTCGCGGTTACAAATTTTGATAGTAATTTCTTGCAATGAGAAATCTTTTGTGGATTCCTTCCATACACATCTATGGTGAGGAGAATATTTGATGGGATCTATCCCTTCTGCTTTCTATTTAGAACCTTCACACAATCTGCTTGTTTCTAATTTCAGATCGATGGGACCTATGGCTGTAAGCTGTGAAAATTGTAGCCGGAAGAAACGTTGGTTGCAGTTATGATGTTACATCTCCAAGGGATTGATTCTTTTCTTCTTTGTTTGATTCTGAATTTTGTTGGGTTTAAATAGATGTTGGGGGAATTCTGAATTTTGTTTGAACAAGTTTTGCTGGGTTTAAATATATGCTAGGGGGATTGCCTTAATAAAGATGAGGCTGAAAGGCAAGAAAAGTCACTGAGTATAGTGGAAGGAGATTCTGTACAGAAAACTTGTATCTGGTGCTAGTTAGAGTTTGTTGCTGTAGTTCTTCTTTGATTCAAAGCTATGTATCTTCCTCTTGATTGCCTTAATAAATATGTTTGATTCATTTCCCGTGAGTGTAAGTCACTTTGACTGAACCACGTAAATTTCTTGGTGTTCTTATTTACATTTCAATTTTATTCTTTAAATTGTTTGTTTGTGAGTTTATTCTTTTATTCTTTAAATCTCTTCATAAATTGAAGAGGGTTAAGGCTTCATATTAAAAATAATATTATCATTATTTTCCTTGTAATTTTATTAGTTCTTTTCTTTTTATATTTTACTTTCGATGTTAACTATTAAGTGAGTTGTGTATCTGAACGTCTGTTTTATTTTGAAATGAATTTGTGTTTCTGCATTATCAAATAAATAGCTGTCAAAGTTCTAGATTAAACAGCTTCACTAAACAAGGGTAGAATTGTCATTTTTCCAGAAACAGCTCCCCACAGATTGTTTTCACATACCATGCCCAAATAGACAGATCATCTTCTCGCATGTAGCTTCCCCACAACAACTTTCTGTGATAGTGCATACTGCAGTGGTAAGAAGCTGGGAAGCTGCAGCTGCCCCAAAAAAACTCTTAGATTTTTTCAAGTCATCCACTCTCCTCCAATCAGCCTTGACAATCAGCATACATTTTCTCTGTTTGTTTCCAACTGCAATCATTCCACCTTGTTTTATAAAAGTGTGGGCTGGATGCATGAAGGATTGCCATCTTCCAGATAAAGAACAAAAATCTTATTAACCTTGGCAATTAAAGAATCTTTTAAATTCACGACAGCTGCAAACTGAACCTTTTCCAAATCCCTTAAATTATGTAATGCCAACATTCGTATGTTAGATAAAACAAAAACCAATGAACCAGAAATGAATGCCAATCTAATTATAACTGCAAAAATAAGAAATGCTTAAGCTCACACGGGTTCTGGCAGTTCATCCTTCATGAGCAAACCATCTTTGACAAGCTCTTCAAGGGAGAAAAGAAGAGTGTTCCACAATTTGCATCGTATAAATAATCACCAAAAGATCACCAAACTTTGAAATGGAAATGCTAGTGTAGAAAAGTGCAATATGTATTGAAATATCATTCCAATAAATTTGACAAAGTGGCGCTCTTTTATTTATTATTATTATTATTAAATATAAGTACATTAAGTGAAAATCAATCTTTTTTATGTTACAGATATTACTAGTAGTAAAACTTCCTAATGACATGGTTTTAAATGCATATTAATTACCCAGATTTTGTACCATCAAATGGATAACATTTTAAGGATGCATAAATTGTCTAAGAACAAAAATTTGCATTTCACTCAAGTATTTAAAGGATAGGAGAAAATAAACACATAAAATCTTTCCTCAGTTAAAAAATGCCTCAAGTAGCAGCATAGTATCTAATCAGATGAGCAGAAAATTCAAATAAGTAAAATAAGTGGTAGTGGAATATTTACTTCAACAAAACGAGAAAGCAAAATTAAAACGTGCTAATAAACTCTAAACTGCAAAAGATGGCTCATTGGTCTAAAACTATAAATTAAATTTTATAGTCAATTCAGTATAAATAAAATTAAAATCGTGCTTTAATTGAGTTAAATCATTAGCTATAAATTAAATTTTAATTTATTTTTAATTCACAAGCATTAAATTAGTTTTAATCAAATTTAATCATGAACTTTAAATAAATATATTTATCGAGCTTCATAATAAACTTGTTCGGTAAAGAAAAAGAATTGTGCGGTAAAGAAAAAAAAAGATTAAGACATATCTCATTTATTTTTATTAATGCTTGAAAGTGGATACAATTACAAGTGTTTATATTACATATGAAATATCAAAGTGTGAAATAAGAATTGAACTTGAGGATAGGCTCAGTCTATAGACTTCTTTTTTATCACGATCCCACAGGCAACCCGAAAGATTGAAGTCTTGATATCTATATCAATTAAAGTCACCAGCAAATCATCCTAGAGTGGGCAGTCTCAATCCCTACCATTTAAGTGAATCAACTTGTAGCATATGAACCCTTAAAAGTATAATATCTAATAGAGCATCTGAATTCTCAGAAGTTTAATATCTGATATAATATCTGGATCTTAAAAGTTTAATATCTGATGTAGTATCTCGGTCTTAAAAGTTTAATATCTGAGGTAGTAATTGAATCTTATGAGTTTAATATCTGATGTGCAATATCTGATGTGTGCTGTGTAATGTGTAGTAAATAGTGCATAATGTGTAGTGTATAGTATTTGATATATATAATGTATGTCGTGTACTGTTCAATATATGGTGTATGTGTTGTGTAATATTTGATATATGGTGCTTATATGTTATATTTAATGTGATGTATTTGGTATGATGAGTTTGATGAATTATATTTGTGTTTGATATGATGTGTTTGATGTGTTATGTGTGTGATATTTGATTTGATGTGTTCGATGTAGTATCTGTTGACGTGTAAGTGCAGTGTTTGTTGTTGTGCAAGTGTAGTGTTTATTGTCGTGTGAGTGCAGTGTTTATTGTCGTGCAAGTGTAGTATTTGTTGTCGTGGTATCTGTTATTGTATCAATATAACACCTAATGTTGTAGTATCTGTTATTGGTTCCCTAATTTCTTAAAGGTAGGAATTAAGACTACCCAACTCATAAGATAAAATGAGCATCTATAATTGAGTATTGATTTTTCTTTTTTGTTTCAGCTATAAAAGCATGAATATTAAAGTCTTCTGCATCATTGTCTTTACCCCGCATATTCCAACTTACAAGCCACTTTGATGTTCCAAATGTATTTTAAATAAATGAGAGCTTGCTATTCAAATGAGGGAGGCAAAGCATATAAATTCTCAATATAAACTCATATGTTAACATTTCTTTTATTTTAGCAACCATATAGCAAGTAGCTAGCCATTTTCCATGATATATTAAGACTTATGCAAAACATAAAATAGCTAGTTATCACGCCATAACCCTCGAAAATGGTTCAATATATAAAGTAGAATTGCTGCAACTTCCAAAGTGATTCATAACAATTAAAAAAAATATATATTAGCAGCCTTTTCAAACAAAGTCATGAACTAGCTAGCCGCAGCACTCCAAAATAAAGCAAAGGAAAACTTGTTACAACTTCCAAAAGATCCAATTATAAAGCAAAGAATAAACTGGCTCCAAATCTTCTCCAAATCCTCCAAATCATAAAGCAAAGACAAATTAGACGCTGATTTTGGATTCCAAATTATAAAGAAAAGCAAAGTTGACAGCAGTCTCTCAAATCCAAATTATAAAGCATCAATATGAAGCTAGCTGTGTTATTTAAGAAATGCCCAAGTCATGAAGCAAAAAGAAAATTAGCTGTTGTTTCCAAATATGGACTATAAGAACAAGCTAACTGCAGCCTTTAACAATTTAAATGAGAAGAGTAAGAGCAATTTTTAATTTATAAGAGGTAAAGTCTAGAGGTTAGATATGTAAATATATATGAATTCTATGATGTGTATATAATAGCCCCCAAAAGATATTAAATCTCAAAGATGAATGGAATACATTGAGAATGACAGATTTACATATATATATACCACCAAATTCATAGAGATTTTTTTTTTTTTTATATCTCATATCATGAAATTGAAAGGATCAAACTTTCAAATGGTTTTGCAACATTAACCCTCAAACTTTAAGTTTGAAATTTACGTATATCCATGTAAACACTGCATATTTTATATAAAAAATTTCTCAAAGTTTTGTTTATATTCATTCCCATATTACCAGGTTCAGCTATACATGGTAGCATAAACTGTTTGAAGCCATACATTATGAGATATAATATAACATAATCTTCCTAATGGCCTTTAGTTAATACCATTCTTGACTTCCTTCCAAACCGAGAATTGTGATCCAGGCACTTTTTTATCACCACATTATTGCTGTACTAAAGGATGCAAAGCTATAAATTTTTTGTTTATTCAAATTTCAAATCATCGAGTAAATGCCTCAGCATCAAAATGGGGCTGCTGAAGAACATATATAATTTCAGCATCTGATGCACTTTCCACCACATTCAAGAACAAACATTGCTCAAGAAGATATTACATGGTAGCAAGCAAGCAAAATCATGAAGGGGTACAACCCAAATTTGAAACTGTTTCCCTTTTCCAAAAGGATTTATAACATAATTTTATCAGAATATGAAAACAAACCGAGGGTGAGGGTCCCTGTTTCGTTTCCATTTACCCGGGCCCGGGCAAAGAAACTTCCCAAATTGAATCCAAATGCTGATAGTAAAGGAAAATTTACAAACATACCATCTAATTCTCATGTATTTACATACATACTTACAACTAAATAATTTCAGTATGATATGAAAAATGTGGGGGTAATGTAAATGTACAAGGAAAATTTTGAGTGTTAGATATGCAAATATTCAAGAATTTGAAGATTTATATCATGTAAATACTTAGGAATTACAGATTTTATAAATTCATTTTAAATTCTCAAGTGTTAAGTACGTAAATACACAAGAAATGAAATTGAATGGTATGCATGTTCCATCTTTCCAAACCAATTAGCAACAACAGTTGCAACTGAAGTTCATCCAGTAGATTGAAACAAATTTGTAAATATCTGAATTAACAAGTAATACTAATAACTATAAATGTTTAACCAGTAAGCAATGCTAAATAGAGCAATGACCAAGTTAGTCCCAATCATTCCTATTATGAGAAGGAATCGCAGGTTCAAATAATTGACACTTTTAATTAATAAAAAAAAAGGTTTAAATTTAATTAATTAATTAATTAAAAGAACCGTGCCAAGTGTAGCTTTTGCGCTAAATCGCCCCTCTGATTCGAATCATATCAGGGCTTACCGTTAAGCGAAGAAGCTGCGGCGTCGGGGACGGAGACGGAGACGGAGGCCTTCTCCTTCACGGGGCTAACACGTAGCTATCCGAGGCCACATTTCCTTTCCTTTCGTTGATTCAAAATAATGGCTAAGATAAAAATCAATGCTTTCTTTCTAACTCTGACTCTGAAAAAAGAAGGAAAAAAGGTTCCTTTCTTTTTTCCTCCCACAACTTCCTCCTCTTTCAATGGCATTTCAATGGCATCGAACAAAACCAAACCCATTTCTTCCCTTCTTCCCCGATTCTTCATAGCTTCTAATCCACAGCGCAGATCCTAGCGTCAGCCGGAAGAATGGAGGACGATGACAAAAAGCCTTCTGGCTGCTGCCTTCTACTTCTCTACAAATCCTGCTTCCGCCTCCATCCAGTCCCCGTTTCTCCCATCAACCCAATCTCCCCATCCATCTCCTCCAATGGCAAAATTTACAAATCCAACGCACCATGTCCTATTCCCAACCAACCCTCCGCCGCCCTCATCTCCCCCAATCACACAAAATCCCCTATTGCCGGCCATTCCTTCACGTGGCTAACACGTATTCGAATCTCCCATTGCCACTTCAATAGCGGAAGTGAGCAGCTTCCAAACCCCACCCTCTCACCATGACTTCCTCCTCATACCCCACCCCTGAATCTTCCAAGTCGCCATTCATCGAAGCTCCGAACCAAGCTTCCTCGTCCCCGTCCCCGACGACGGTTCCATACAATTCTCCGACGCCCTCTTTGACCCCAATCTTAACCTCCATATCCGTCTCTACCGCCTTCGCAACCCCCTCCCAACCGATCCCCCTAAACTCCTTATCTTCTTCTACTTCCACGGCGGGGGTTTCTGCAGCGGATCCCGCACTTGGCCCAATTTCCACAACTACTGCCTCCGCCTCGCCTCCGATCTCCGCTCCATCATCATCTCGCCGGACTACCTCGCTTACACCCCAAAGATCGCCTCCCCGCCGCTTTTAATCTCATTTCCTTCGCCGCCTTTCTTGGCTCCGATCACAAGCCCTCATTCCCGTTCCCAATCCCCTTCTTAAACACGTGGATTTTTCTCAAATCTTTATTTCCGGCGTGATGATGATGGTCTATGGTTTTAGGGTCTAAGGTCTAGGGTCTAGGGTCTAGGGTCTAGGGTTTTAGGGTCTAGGGTTTAGGGTCTAGGGTTTTAGGGTCTAGGGTCTTAGGGTCTAAGGTTTTAGGGTCGAGGGTCTTAGGGTCTTAGGGTCTTAGGGTCTTAGGGTCTTAGGGTCTAGGGTCTACGGTCTATGGTCTACGGTCAACGGTCTAGGGTCTACGGTCTACGGTCTACGGTCTATGGTCAATGGTCTAGGGTCTAGGGTCTAGGATCTAAGGTCTAGGATCTAGGATTTTAGGGTATAGTGTTTTAGGGTCTAGGGTCTAGGGTCTAGGGTCTAGGATTTTAGGGTCTAGGGTTAAGGGTCTTGGGTCTAGGGCCTAGACCGGTCTAGGGTTTAGGGTTTAGGGTTTAGGGTCTAGGGTTTTAGGGTCTCGGGTCTAGAGTCTAGGGTATAGGGTTTTAGGGTATAGGGTCTAGGGTCTAGGATCTAGGGTCTAGCGTCTAGGGTTTTAGGGTCTAGCGTCTAGGGTTTTAGGGTCTAGGGTCTAGAGTCCCGGGCCTAGACCGGTCTAGGGTTTAGGGTAGGGTCTAGGGTTTAGGGTAGGGTCTAGGGTTTAAGGTTTAGGGTTTAGGGTTAAACCCTAAACCCTAAACCTAGTCTTGGGTCTACGGTCTAAGTTTGGTTTTGCTGATCTTGAAATTGATCATTTTGGTAGTGATAATGAAGCTGAATCTATTGGGGATGCTCCACAGGTTTTATTTCCCTCTTTTGTATTTATCTAATTTCTTTGTCGTAAGCAATTAATACATTCCTACAGTATATAATTACCCGAAAAAAAATATAATTATAATCATAAGAAATTTATTATAAATATAAATATATATATGTATGTATATATATATATATATATATATATATATATATATATATATATATGTATGTATGTATAAATGATTTCTTCCCTGCAGGTTCAACCATGTGTTGGTTTATGGAGTGATCGATGCAGTTCAAGGCTTGGAAGGAGACAACCATTTATACTTGTCGGTTGCTTGCTGATCTGTTTGGCAGTAAGTATACTTATCATAATCCATTACAAAATTCCATCTTTGTTTGTTGATAATATTAATATTATATGCAAATTACAATAAATTCAAATATTATGAAGGTTTTTGTAATTGTCTTCTCTTCTGACATTGGATATAAGTTAGGCGATACTCAGGAAGATTGCAGGTGATCTTACAATTAATTTCTGTTTATTATTATTATTATATAACTCAATTAAGTGCGTATTAATTATTTTTATGATCTGCGATTGAAAATATAGCATTTATCATGTTCCACGGTGGAAGGCAGCAATAGTCTACGTAGCTGGATTTTGGATGCTTGATCTATCAAATAATACAGTTCAGGTGATAGAATTTTCTTTTTTTCATTTTTGAAATTAAGGGATTATTTGGTCAATGCCAAGTTGATGCAGTTAATTTTCTTAAGATGTCAGTATGGCTTGTGTTATTTAATTTTTTTATTATTTTGTTATATTTATATTGTTTATATTAAAGTACAATAACATTATTCATTAGATTTCATGACTATAAGATGTTGATCGATTAGTTTGATTGATATTTTACATAAGTAAGAATATAAGTAGTATAATTTGTCAGTTTTAAAAACCAAAAAGATTTATATCGTTAATTCAATGGCTCCTAATTCCTAAATGACAATACTATAGACAGTAATTAATATTTTTCATTTTTTCTTTGGTGGATTTAATTTTTATTTTTATTTATTGGTTGATGCAAAATTTTGTGTAGGGTCCAACTCGGGCCTTCATAGCTGATCTATGTGGTAAGTTTATTGGATCTTATTATCCAACTCACATGCTCGTTATGATTGTTTTGTGAGAAATTAGTTTTTTTTTCTTTATAGCTACAAATCTAATAAAACAATAACTTATTTTCAATATATAACTATCTATCTATATATATATAAAACTTAACAGGGCATCATGGATGGAGCGCAACAAACGCAATATTTGCATCATGGATGGCCATTGGGAATGTCTTAGGCTATTCTTCTGGTACTAGTGGGAAGTGACATGAGTATGTTTTAACATAAATTTTAAATGCATGATAGTTATATTAATTTATCTCTTCGTAATTAAAGATGATATTTATAATTTTGCTTGAGTCAGTAACAATGATCAATTTTCTTATAAAATATTTTATATTCTTAATTGGAACAGGTGGTTTCCATTCCTTTCCAGCAGAGCCTGCTGTGAAGCTTGTGCAAATCTGAAAGGAGAATTTTTAGTTGCTGTGGTATATGTGTCTTAAGCTATTTGAAAATGAGGCGGTTTTTTTTTTTAAATCTCATTTCCAATTGAATGCATGCATGTTGTGGATTTGTTCCAGATCTAATTCAAATTATTCAAATAAAAATAAAAAATATATATTAATTTATATGCAGCATAAAACTAGATTGTTTGAAATTTGTTTGTTTTGAACAGATATTTCTCTTGTTGAGTGTCACTGTGACGTTGATTGTTGGCAAAGATGTAGCTGCTCGGCCATCTATAGAAGAAGAAACGTTTGGCATAATGGCAATCTTCAAAACTGTCAAGAATCTCCCACCAGGAATGCCTTATGTTCTTCTTATGACTGCTCTCACATGGGTAATTAATTATTCTCCCGCCAATAAGCATTTTATATTTATATATAGTTTGGATGCTAATAATGAATCACTTGAAACTTGGCAGCTGTCATGGTTTCCATTCATCCTCTACGATACAGATTGGATGGGCCGAGAAATATACCATGGAGATCCAAAGGGAACTTCAGCTCAGATCAAAGCTTATGAGAATGGAGTCCGAGCGGGAGCATTGGGCTTGCTCATAAACTCACAGAGTCCGCCTAATTCTGATTTTGAATTTGCACAGGTAATTTATTCGTTCCATTGTAGTAATTCAAATTATTAGGTGGTGCTTGGAGTGAGTAGATTGCTGATAGAGCCAATGTGTCGAAAATTCACACCTTGAATAGTGTGGGTAATAGGAAACCTCTTTCTGTTCTTATGCATGGCCGCTGCGACCATCATCAGCAGCTGGTCTCTGCACAGCTTCCATGGCAACGTACAGGATGTGATAAGTGAGTAGTCCTCTGCCATTTGTTCTCCCTCCCTCTTTCGTAATTTGGACTCTGAAATGATCTACAAATCATTGTTTTCAGTGGGACGATAATTACAGCTCAGTTCAAAAATAAGACTGGCAGGCAGTGTCGGAGAAGGTGAGACTCTTGTTTTCCTCCTTTTCTCATGTGGGAAAAAGGATGCAATTGGGATTTTTATAGTTTATTTTATCTATTTAGGATTCTTTCGTGTTTTGATTTGACAGTGTTATAGTGAAAGTAATGGTTTGTAGATGGCTGACATACTTGAACACCAAGTGCAGGAAAGGTGGGTGGTTGCAGAAAGAGGACATGCTTTTATGTGAGGTAACAAGTTTTGTAATATTATCTGCCAATTCACAAATTTGGAAAATATTTACTCTTGTTTTTCTTTTCATAGATAGAGTAATTTAAATCTGAGAAACTGGATAGGTGTGATTGCTAATTCTTAATCCCTTTGAACCATAGCATATACGTGTACTTACTGTGGCCGTTATGTATCCAGTAGAATTTATGTTGTAATTCAAGTAGACACTGTTTGATCATCATTATGTTTAATCCAAGTTATTGTTTGGACACTAGTAATAAGATTTACTAAATCTATTACTCTTGCTGCCAGATCCTTTAATCTCTATTGTCCATAAGATTTATTAAATCAAGATTTAGGTTGGCATTTTTTAATTTATGAAATAAAGAATGACAACCTAAATGCTTAATCACCATAATCAGATTATGTTCCTTAACTAGTCAGGATATCCATTTAATTTGAAATTTTGATCAAGCTAGTTATGATACATTTTTTTCTTTTTGAATGCCTAAGGCATTTACATTAAAAAAACTAATCAGTTGTTTGGTTATGCATTAAATCCCCCCTAAACCTTTCCTATATCTTGCAACCAAATACCTTCATTCTTTTAGAGATTACTGATATGATTCAAGAGAGCAACCCAAGCTCTTTTTTAATCAAGTATTTAATTTCTGATATTGGAGTTCTAAGTTGATTTGCAGGCTCAGAAGATATTTGGCAACCGATGGACTGAGATTGCAAAGGTGGTTACAGGCAGGTAAATGTAGACTGTTGTATATATCAGTAATTCTTTATATTTACCAAAAAAAGAATAATAAGAATAATGTTTTGGTGATGTATTCCTGCATAACAGATAATGTTGTGAAGAACCGCTTTTCTACTCATTGCAAAAAAAAGAGCCAAGCAACATACAAAATCCAAGGAAATTAATGATTCTTATGTATTCCCTAGCAAGAAGAAAATCATGTTGGAACCTTCAACAGATAAGCAACATTTCGGGTATGATCAAAATCAAGCAAACTGTCTGAGAATTACTGCAGTTATATATTTTGTTTCTGCACTGCAGGTGTGGCAGATCGGACCAGGCAGAAGCCTTAAGTTCCTATGAAAGATTGGCTACAACCCATGGCATTAGTGGAGCAGAATCAAGGCCACCACTAGCAGTTCTTACTCAAAACTTTAAGAACTTGAGCTGTTTTCCGGCACAGTGTCATCCCGATAGCAACATAAAGCCTACATCATGTGATAGTAAGTCATCATAGAAAATAGCTTTTTTTGTTTCACCATTTTTTTTCTAGATTTTGCTCTTGACAATTTACTGAGAAATGCATCTCTTGCC
Organism: Papilionanthe hookeriana x Papilionanthe teres; assembly: GCA_022702705.1. NCBI lineage: Eukaryota > Viridiplantae > Streptophyta > Magnoliopsida > Asparagales > Orchidaceae > Papilionanthe > Papilionanthe hookeriana x Papilionanthe teres. The sequence continues at coordinate 12,584,384 of CM040435.1, read as the reverse complement.
TTTGAAGCAATTGCAGATTGTGAGGTCCAGGGCAATTTCCTTAGAAGGGATGATCCAAAATTAACAGCATTGTTGCAACAAGCAGAATTACTTAGCACTCTTGCTGTTAAAGCATGCTCTGAAAACAAAAGTCAGAGTCTTGAGCTGAAAAATTGTCTTTTGTGTTGTGAGCTGAAAAATTGTCTTGTTGCATATGGTTATTAAGGAACTTCGAGTACTTTTTCTAGAATGGATTTCTTGCTGGATAACTTTGAGGCAGTGTTCAAGGATTTCCATTATGTGGATACAGAAATTCAGCTTTTAACAAGGCAATATACTTTGTAAACCTTTTGAATTTATTTGTTATATTGGTTCATTTTGTGGTAAATGATAGCCTATTGAACTGGGATGGCAATCTAGAAGACTCACAGGCTAGTTCTGAAATGAGCACAGCGTGTACTCAGGATGATCTGGTAAACAACATAGATAAGCATCGGCTCGAGCAATGTTCTACAGGCTCCAATGCCGGGCATAATCATCAAAAAGAAGGCATTCCTGCTCCTGTTAAATTTGTTTGCCAAGGTATATGATCATTGTTAAAACCATATCCTTCGGTTTTATTAATCGAATTATGAAGGACTTGTATGAATAATTCCTTTTTCAGGTGAAGCCATTTCTTCTTCTCTAGAGCTCGCTCAAAATGGTGAAAAGTTAACGGTCTCATCAAAGTCAGAATTTGACTCCCCTCTTAAGACCATTCCACCTTTTCATTCCTTCACAGAGGAGATTCCTAGTCCTGAATTTTCATTTAATGTATGTTTTTTTCTTTAACCTTGAATTACAATTCATGATTAAGCTTGCACAAATTTCAAATAGAGCTTAGGAGTTTATATCTATTAAGTTTTGCTGTTAAATGTTTAATTTAAATGTTTATGTTTCTATTCATTCAAAAGAATTCATATTTCTTTTAACTCGGGGAAAGCAAAGAAAGTTTCATTTAATAGTATTAGCCTTTTTGTCACCAAATTTTAATTGAATGGTATTATTAGAACAAAGCTAGTGTGTGAATGGAGTCGAATTAATTCACATTCTGTAATAATTGGAACAAAATTTCTTTTGGCCCATTATGTGTTGCAAATGCTACCTGTTGTTTCAATCCTCTGGCGGCAAACTACTACATAAAATGATCATATGCTTCGTTACATTCTAAGAGTATTTTGTTTACTTACTGGCAGAAAAATTTCTTAACAAGTTTTCTGATTGGATAGTTCGTCTTAAATTTCACTCCCTCTTTATTTAATGAATTGTGATCAAAAGATTTTTTTAAAAATAGATCAAGACAGAATCTAAATGTGGAGACAAATTTTGCAAATATGTATTTGTTGGAATCAAACATAGATCCGCTAAAGGAACTGTTGAATTATCTTCTATATTTTGCCAACTTGCAATCAGTGCAGCCAAGAATGAAGTTTAGAAAATCAAGCTAATTTTTTATCTAAAGAAAGTCCTAGCAAAGAAAGTTCCATTTAATAGTATCAGCCTTTTTCAGGAGAGAAAATTTCTATTAAGCGTCTTGGGCGCGTCTTCTCCAATGCCGCTCTCAAATACAAATTAAACACCTTGCAAAAGAGATCCTCAGCCACATTCAGACCAGACACATCCATGCAAAACAGTTCTTCTTAATAGCCTAAGACCATTCCTAACTAGTATGAACTCTCAATTTCTTGCTTCAATAAACATAGCATTTCATCCTTACTTTCTGCTTCTCCCCTGACTTCCGCGAATCAGGATCCAGTTTTCTCGCCTGTTATTTGGTTTTCGCGAATTGATGTTTCCTTAATGGGCCTGTCTAAGCTGCTTTAAATTAACTGCATCTAGTGGATGAAGACATCACGTGCTATCCCCAAAGTCATCCCTTCGGCTGAAGTGTACGGCAGCAAGGGAACAAAACAAAGCTGCTTTTCTTTTCTTCCTGTATTTCTTCTTTTTCTCAATTTCTTCTCACGTGGCTCAAAGAAGAGAGAATGGGAGGAGAGAGAGAGAGAGAAAGAGAGAGAGAGAGTTCTTTCTTGTAATCGTTAAGGCAGTCGACAGTTAAATCCTCAAGCTAATAAAATTCTCTGCAGCTTCGTAGACGTAGACAATTTGTCGAACACGTAAATATGTGTGTTCCGTTGTATTTTCTATTATGTGAATTTCTCGATCCGATTTTTTTTTTCTTTATTGTCGTCATTTTTTTACAACACATAATTCACACTAATATAGAGAGTTATGTATCTTGACTTAATTTTACAAATATCCACAAATACAAATGAAAAGATGTACACCAAAGAGACAGAAAACCATACATAAAAAAAAATCCCAAAATTGGAGAATATCATAAAAATACAAAGTTATATTGATCCATTATGTACAAGTAGATAAACTTTTACATGAAAACCCCTCTGTACTAAGATTCTAAACGCTTAAAAAATCAAAATAAAAGAAGTTCCAAAGGAAAATTAAGTTGAGAGAGAGAGAGAGCTTTAGGTTTTAACTTCATACGAACTTCATGTACATATATAAATAAAAGAGATTCACGAGAAAAACTTAATTTTTTTACACGAAACCTAGAAAGAAAAAAGTTATGGCACATGGGTGATCTATCATGTAATTAGATATTATATAGATCAGTTTTTTCTCTCAATTAGAGAAGTTGTGTTTACAATGTTTAAAATACTAGTTCAATCTTCTATGCCCAATTATCAAGACTCGATCACCATTGCTACAATAATATTACTTAATAGTCATCACCTGTGTTAAATATTTTGAACAAATAAGCTGCTTGTCTTGTTCCTTTGATTTCATTGCAATAAATAATAGTCCATACAATCTAATTTAGGTATCCTAATAATACATAATAATTTGTAATAATACATATTCCAAATCTAACCATTCAGCTATAAGGAAAGAATTAATATATAGAATTCAATACAATAATTTAAATAAGAAAACTCTTAATTTTGCCCGATGTCAATTAATCTTGATTAATAACCTGATTGGTGTTGTCTGACTGTCTTAATCCAATATTATTCTCGTAGCAATGGTGATCAAGTAACGATAATTGGGCAATGACAATAAGACAACAGTAAATGAATAATGATAATTAAATAGCAATGTTAGAGGGTCAATGTTTGAGTGAATGTGAATGGGTAGCGGTGATGGTTAATAGTGGGCATTGATGTCAAACATCAAAAATGTTCCAATATTTTTTAAATATCCAATATCTCTCCAAATTAGAGTAGATCAATGTCCATGTACAACTTTACGTGAAGAATGAGAGCGTATTTATAATTTAAATAATATTTTAATAATTTTAATCAAAATCTTCAAACAAAAATTATCGAGTAACAGTACATCATTTTTTTAACATTTACTTATCTTAGTAACATGATAATCTAGCAATCTTGGACTTGTTAGATTTCTCCTGTAGACAAACTTTTTTTATCGTAAATATCATTGGATCATCTCAGTATTATTAAAAAAAAAATTAATTGTGCGTCTAGAGCTTAATTAGAGTTGATTTAAACTTTGATTTAAACACTTTTGATATCATTAGGTTAGTTATATTAAAATATTTATTTTGATTATATATTTAATAAAATTAAAATTTGGATGTTTCTAAATTTTATCATACATTTGGATTCATGGTTAGTTGTATGGATTTCTATGGGAACACCAAAAAATGATATTTTCTATCTAAAGTTAAATACAAAAAATAAAATTCTAATTTTTAAAAAAGGTTGTATTTACTGAGTTTAAATTTATATTAGTTTCTAACTAAAATTAAAATGATGGGATATAAAATATAATCTCCTCTCAAAATGTATTTTCTAACATCAAATACCAAATCATTTTAGCTCAAATGATGTAGTTCCAAATTCTTTAAGAAAGAAGTCACATATTCCAATTCTACTTGTCTAATTTTGTGCCATAATAAAATCAGTGAAATATTTGAGATAAATTTCATCTTTAAAAAAAATAACCTTCATAATTTCAAGCAAACAAATGAACAAGATTTCATATGTAACTAGTAACTCATTGCTAAGAGAAGTATTTTCATAGTTTTAAGAAACTTGAGAGTTTGATTGTTCAAGTAATGATGATAATCTATCAATGTTTATTTATGATGAATGTGTTTAGAATATTATTGTTTTATTAAATATTGTTAACAAAAATTACATCTACATAAATTATATTGCTCTATCAGATGTTAAAAAGATTTAAGTAGATACTTAAAAAAAGTTATACTCCCTTCTCAAATTCTCCTCACTATCATGAAGAGTTAAGCACTAGAACCAATACTACTCATTAGCAAACAGCCATGAGAACAACCAAGCAAACAAACTAAAAAAATCTCTTTAAAAGAAGAATATGTAAAAGGAATGGAGAAACAAACATATACAAATTACTTTTTGGAATTGGATTTTGTGTACAAAAACCCTCGCTTATGGCACTTCATTTACTATTCACTTGGGCTTGGCAAACCATAAATCCAATCCCAGTGAAAAGTTTCCAAATTTTCGATTAATATGCAATCAAATAAGCTTCAGAAATCGACTCCAGAACTTTGCAGTGGGAGTAAAAAAGTTAACCTCTACTTCTCTAGCTTCTCCTGTCATCGACTCAGCTTTGTTACAGAGAGCTTGTAAGAATCATGGAGGTGATCCCATGGCTTCCAAAGGAGAGGCTAACATAGTTTGAAAGAATATTTCTGGGGCCAAGGAGATAATAGTGGTCACCTCTTGCCAAATCTCAGGCATTTATTATGCTTAGCTTCAACCATGGTTGAGGGAGGTTGCTTGTTTTGCTTTGCCTGCAACCTTGTCATGGAGAGCTTCTCCATTGCGGTTATGAATTTCCTCAGATGCTTTATGTACTCGGGATAAGTTTCCAGATCGCAGTGGCCGCCTCCTTTGATCCATAAGGGATCAAATTTTTCCTTGGAGAGCTCCCACAGGCGTTTTCCATGCGACCAGTCCACAATATCATCTGCCGTTCCCTATAAAAGATTGATCAAGGATTAGAATCTATCTCTGTAGAAATATTTTGTAGGATGATCAGATTAGCTTTCTTGATTATAAATAATTAGCCGTTATCGAATTTGAAAGTTCTGCAGCGCATACTTGGATATTAAGATGCAAGACTTGCGGTTTACCATTAAGAAATATTTGGTTATATGATTCACATATTCGTAGATTAATTTACATTGAGGTCCTGTTTGTATAATGTTTTATTATAATTGAAAACTCGCCCATCCCATCAAGAAACTCTTGAAATATCTCAAGCACAATGGGATGGATTATTACTAATTGTTCATCTTTAATAATATTGACTTGATCTCCTCATCAAATAAGCAGCACTAGCATAAAGAAAAAAAAAGGTTCAAGTTTTATGAAACATCACATTTGACAAAAACTTGATGATCTATAGGAGATTTAAGCTCATAAGTGGAGCCACAACCACGAAGAGATTGTGTTTGTTGCTGCTCTTGAATCATTGCTTTGCATTAGATCAGATTAGATCTTCACGTTGTGAGATATAATTATGAAAAATTATTTGAGAGATTCAATGCAAAATTTTGAACAAAAGCGCACAAAACAAGAAAACACAAGAAACAACATTTTTTATGTGGAAAAATCAGATAATGGGAAAAATCACAGAGCCAAGCCACACCATAAACCAAAAATGTGGAGGATAGAATAATTTACAACACACTCAAGACTTTCACACATGAGACATATTAGGACACCCGCACTCTACTCCTTGCACAAAAGAATATGAAATCTAACACGAAAATGAAAAAAAATATATATCATAGAAAAAACTGCTTAAAATGGATTTTTGTTTCCCAAAACTGTGGTTAAAGCACTAATGGGTACAACGTCAAAGCATTATGTACAGAAAAAATATGTAATCATCCGCCTTGCTACTAAGATTTGTTGGCTTGACGGTTAGCTCCACATGGTCTTGCCACTAAAATTTAATTCATAGAATTGCCAAATAAATTTTAACTTACTAGCAATCGTGAAAGAAGCTACAAGGTAGATAAAAGGTTGAAATCTAACTATTTGAGGTGAAATTGGGAAGAGAGGAAGATTTGCACAGATTCAAAGAAAGTCAGGCAAGAAACATTATGAAAAACAATATTTCAAACAGCTTCGAAAAAGGAGTATATTATCACTAACTTGAGTTACAGAAAGTATTAATCTAATTGTTGTAAATTAGAAGTGTGTATAATATAAAATTAATATTAGTTAACCTAATTTGGGGAGATCCAGTTATATGATCTTTCTATATAGTGAAACCCAATTTGAAGAAATATACTTATATGATCCACTCTTATTTATATGAGAGATTATGGAGGATTTGAGTGTGTTGAGTTACAATCCTAATTTTGTTGGTAGTGGAATAACATCTTCCTATGGACATTGGCAGATTTTTGTCGTGTCATGTAAGTCGCATTGTATTTGACTGTTTGTCTGTTATGTGAATTTGTTTTCCACATTGTTTTACAAAACAACTTGGTCTCAAGTATGAAAGAGAACACTAAAATAAAGTTAAAATATATATAAAAATCAATGGAGGGTAATCATCAAAATTATCATGTACTATTGAACAATTTATAAATATACAGGCTAAGCAAAATAAGTGTATGCTTCCCAATGCATCCCTTGGTTCACGGATTGGATTTCAATTAAAAGAGAAGAGCTCAAATCGATGCACAGAGTTCTAACAAACTTTTGGAGATATGGAAGCACAAATCCAACACTAATGCTTGTGACTAGCATTTGGTTTCTAAATATTTTTACATAGGCAACTCGGTAAATTAAGCCAAACGTCAGAACATTCAAATAATCTACAAGCTTAAATTCAATTTAAGCAACAAACATCTGGTATCCACAAAAGCAAAATTATCGTACATAATACATACTTCTATAAAAAAGATTTTCTGAAAAGCAAAAGCAACCATTTTGCTTCTTTGAATTATGGGAGTTGCGTGATCAAAATAATGATATGATTATGACTATGGACGGTCAAGCCAGTTTAAAAAGATAGAATACAATATAACCAGACATTCATTTTTTTAATTGAAAAAACTCTTTACAAAATGGAAGAGATACTCACATGTATTACAAGAACAGGACAGTTGACAAGTTGTATTCTGTCAATATTCTGTGATAAAAGTCAAAAAAAAAAAATATTAAGCTTCATAAAATTAAATGAAAAAAACATCTTTCTAAAATTGGGAAAATGCTAAATGGCCGTGGCACTATTTGAATGACTTGAATTTTGAAATTCACCTTAAAAATGTCAAACCAGAAGGTCATCTTCACAGGATATATGACCCTTAACCCAGACAAGATCGCGCTGTGCAGGACAACACCTCTCAGTCCTGGCAGGCGTGCAGCTAAATGCAGTGTTGGTCCACTACCAACAGATTGGCCATACAATATAAGTTCTTCCTGCACTATCCCATACTCCCTCTTCAAGCATTCATAAACTGCTTCAATGTCATTATAGGTGTTGAACTCTGATGGCTTTTGATGAGTTGTGACCACAAAATAAGAAATCAAAGAAGCATTTAGAAAAGTAATTAATGAAAAATGGTTATGTACTAACTGACAAGAAATAATTTGCCATTTGTATGTCTGGGTATATTTGGGTTGGGGTGGGGGTGGGGTGGTGTGGAAAGCAAATAGTTAGAGAAACATTTTCAATTGAGAAAAAGAACAAAATGGTTCATCAACTATTCATAAGGGGTACAGAATTAGGGCAAAATTGTTCTTTTTAATCATCGACCAAAATTATCTTCTCATTTAGTAAATCTAATAACCCTCCTTAAAAATGAAGGTATTCTATTGAACTAAAATTTTTTCACTCTCAGGTACGAAAATTTTCTTGAGCATTGCTCTGAAAGTAAGTTTACTGATAGCTATTGTAATCATTCTTGATCCAATTCAAAAATTAATGTTGACCCAATATGCTTTTAAATGATTTATCCCTACACATTAGTTAAAACTAAAGTGCATAAAGCGATCTCAGATCTTTTTAAACTCATAAGATTCAGTGTCTCGGTTTTTAGCACTCTTATCAATTAGCTTTGAATTTTATGCATCTGATGTTTAACCAGATGCTTCAGCATTACCAAGGCTTACCATACCACAAGCCACTAGAGATGGTTCTATTTTTACTGGTTCAGAAGATTTCGTCAATCATGCTTGTTTAACATAACCATTCAAATCTGAATAGGAGACATTCTTAGAAGTACCTCCCATGGAGCCTCCACCGAAAAAAGGAACTATGTTGATCAATTTAAATGGTGAATGATGCGCTTAATGAAAAGTTCGTGATTTTATCTAGAATGTCCAAGGTTATTGTTATTGTTCCCATGACTACATTTGCCTCTAAATATATATTTAGCACTGATGGATGTGTTATTGATAACTATAGACGCAAGTAGAATATTATATTTACTCTAAAAAAATGAATAAGAGAATATATTCTTTCCAAAATGCCCTCATTTTTAACTGCATTAACTTTAACTTCTGCTAGTTTAGATGGCAGATCTATTCTGTTTAAGAAATCTAGGAACTAAATCAGACATTTCAATTAGTCTGAGATTAAAATGGCCACTTAAAAATAATCAGGCGGTCATTTCAATCATTTTCGCATTGTCAACAATTCAGATATAAATCATTTAGTTTGGCTTGCTTTTTCTAAATATTTCTTATTTACTTCTTTGTTAAATTAGATTTTCAAGCAACTTCTTATGAACAATTCCAGAAACATTAAAAAGGCATATACAAACAAGTTATCACACTCCTAAAAAAAAGTCTAGCTATGTAAGATTGACAGGTTAATAGTATCGAACAAAACTCATGAACATGAGTAACTAAATACACAGGCTCATAAAATTTATATGTTCCAGTAAGATCCAGCTACACTCAAGGCCGATAGAAATTGAATGGTCCACTAAATTTCAAAAGAGATACTATACTTCATATAAAGTTGGAGATAATGATAGATATATCACTTTATCAATATCACCAACTAAAAGTGACTACAAACACCTATTATAAAAGATCTCATTAGGTCTCTCAAAATAAATAAATAATCTCTTCAAGATATTATATTAACACAAGATTTACAAACATTCTCATAGACAACAAAAATGGTTTAACCAAAGATTTGCATCTAAAGAGGATGCTTAGTAATATCTTGTGAACATTTTATTATAAGAAAATTTGGCTCCACAATTACCAAAATCTTCAATTTAAAAAGATATTCTTTTATGGTAACACATCATCTCTTTGGTCTCTCGTTGACAACACTGCTCCCCTTTCACTGCCATTTTCTTTTTATTTGCTCATAGTTCTGAGATGCAAATCTTTCTTTCAAAGATTCTATTTATGATGGTAACAAGAACTAAGTTTAAGGACACAAATTACCACAAAACCCCTCGACAATAAAAGGTATCACATAATCTCTCAAAGTTAATAAGCAATCTCTTAAATATATCCTAAAACCAAATACACAAAAAATTCTCATAATCCACCACATAAATTACTCTTATATTTACATTTAAAGAATATATTCAGCTATATATTGTGATGATTTTATCGCAATAAAAGTTTGCGGCGGTATTCCAATAAAAAACTAAATCATCTAACTTTTTATGCCTGCTAAAATTTTTAGTTGCTCAAAACTACCAATTATATGCATTGGACGGAAAATAGCATCATTATTATAAAAAAGACAGCGACTGAACCACTGAGTCCGGAAAAGAATAACTAGCAAAAAAGAAATGACAAACAAAGTAATCTTCTACGGAAAAAGTTAAAGCTGATAAGGTCTAGCAGTAAAAGCTGCAGAATTGCATTCATGATTCTTCATCTCAAACAAAACAACAAAATGAACTATGAATCATAATATTTATTAAAGCATGAACCATGATATAAATTTCACAGAAAATGCAGTGACAGAATCTTCATAACTTTTACTGTTGGTAATCTGGATTTCTTTCTCGCTAATGCTTGTAATCACTAATAGAGCACACTCATCAATAAATCACCTCATAAGTCTCATCTTAACTCACCAAGAGGGCGTTTCGCTGCAACTTAGATTTAAGGTAAATAGGATTTGTCAAATCCATTAGATCCGGTTGAACAAATCAAGTGTGCGGCGGAGATGAACCTCGTGAGTTATGGTGGAATAAGTTAGCCTCGCAATCAGATTTAGTAAATCCTGATTTACTTCATAAATGAGACGAAACGTGAGAAGAAAAAGACAGAACACGAGAACACTGAATTTAACCGAGCGTTGGATTTAACTTTCATTTTTTGGGTATTTGGCTAGATTTAAGTTAAATTCATGACTAAATCCCATTAGTATTATGCTAACAAACACCATCTAGGCTAAATATCGCACTCCATTTCCAAAATTTGGCAATCAAGTTTGAACTAAAAATATAAGGTGATTTAGAACAATGCTCTCCGAAAAATAGATTTGAACCAATTGTATTCACGACCATGAAAAGGCTTCTTTTTTTTTTTCTGTGAAGCAATTCCAGTTGCTGGCAAGATGTTCATTGTTATTAAACTTCATCACGTGCAAGCATAAACTTAACAAAAAGTTTACAATATTACAACAGGACGTTCAAAATCTAAAATAACGTTCAGCAGAAGCAAGATTTAGAACCAAATTTGTTTTATTTCAGCTAGAGTAAAAATTATTACCTTTCCAGATGAGGCTCCATATCCAGAGTAATCGTAACTGCAAAAAAATAAAAAATAAAAATAAACAGAAAATGAGACGATCACTCCACAGATTCCAAAGAAAATGAACATGTACTATGATCATTTAATAACATTAGCCACTATAAAAATGTCACCACTTGAACAAAACATAAAATATAAAAACAAGCCAAAAAAAGGGTTTTTTTTTTCCCTAATTGAAGCCATGTGAGCCATATGATGGAAACCAAGCCCAATTACTTCTATAATATTTCCCATCTATTTTTAAATTTTAAGGAAAAATTCTCTAGAAATCAAAATGAATTTTACTAAATAAAAGTGCCAAAAAAAATAAATAAATAAAATAAAAACATTGAACATAAACAGATGCTGGTAGATTTTTGAGATTTGCAAACCGAAAACACAAAAAATAGTTACCCTAATTTAGACGATGGAATAATACCCCATCAAATCCCTAGAATCATCACATCACAGAAACCCAAAAGAGAACCCCGAACATCAAAATCCATCGGATGAAAACCAAAAAACCCAAAAAATATTATCGAAATCAAAAGAACGGAATGAAAATTTGCAAAAACCACGCACCACATGATGTTAACTCTAAGGTGAGCCCGAAGCTCAATGAACAAATCGAGCATCTGTCCGAGATCAGCCGCATTGCCATGGGAATACAGAAGTGTGAATCGGGCGTAAGGATGTCGCCAGAAGGTAGCAACTATCTTGTTCCCGGTCTTGGTCTCGATCAAATGCACCTCCATGTTCTTGTCCGCCGAGACCCCCGAGAAGAAAAGCCTCCCCGTCCCTCCTGCATCCCTAAACACCTCGTAAGTCGCCGGCTCCGGCGGAAAAAACGCGAATTTCGCCGCCACCGTCGACGTCACATTCCCCATAGCGAATTCTCTCTCTCCCGTTCTTCTCGGTTCTTCTTCTTGGAACGGAATGAGAGGGAGAGACGGGTGGAGAAGGATGAGAAAAAGAGGAGGGGGATCGATGGATGGATGGATGGAAATAAGACCAGGTGTCGGAGTTCGGACCTAACTAACATTCAATTTAAGTGAAAAAGGAGGACAATTGAATTGCATTAAAGGATTGGATCATGAGCTGGATGAACAGGAGAGAGAGAGAGAGAGAGAGAGAGAGAGAGAGAGAGAGAGAGAGAGAGAGAGATATTATTTTATAATTAAATTATTTATTTAAATTATAGTTTATTACAAAAAAAAAATATTGATTCTCTAAAGTTAAGAGTTAAGAGAAATATTTTGCAAAAAAATATTTATTTTTTATTTTTTATTTTTTAATTTAAAACTATAATTATTCTTCATTGAGCCTAATTTTATAAATAAAATCTATCTTAACTAAATTTTAGTAATAAAAGTGCACATAAATAAGTAGTCATCACTCAATAGAGGTCTCAAAAGATGATAATATATCCAAGGGGCCTCCAGAGACCATTTCTTTGAGTTGACCTGCTTACTTAGCTATAGCAGTACATATCGATTGATAGGTGGGCCTAATGAACTCAATTGTTGAAGTACCACATATCGGGTTGACTTGTCTAGCTCAACTGTCAAGTAACAAGTGTCGAGTTGACCCGTCAGATTGCCTACCAATCTGGCAAGCCAAGTATCCATTGTCAAGTACTAATTGCGAATGAGGAAGGGAGGAGCATGCACCCGACTACACTTAATTACGAGCATTCCGTTCACTACAAGAGAAGCCATTATTAGCGTCTGAAAGTTGTGTCAGAATTTTTCGACTCAAATATTAATGTCAGATTTGTGGGCGTTAAGTAACGAATAATATATTTTGATAATTGCATCTGATTTTGCGTCATATTTGCGTCGGAAAATTTAATGGAGAAGTACTTTGAAAATGACAAATCAGTTCGATTTGCATCGAACTGATCGACACAAAACCTTTACGTGTTAGCGTTGAAATGCAAATCCGACAAAAATCTGATGCAAATAACATAAAATCCTCATCTCACGCACCTAAATTTCATTTTTTTACTCTCTGAGCTCTGCCATCCTCTCATCTGTTCGAATCCCTCGCTCTTCCCTTTTCCTCTCCCCACGACTTCACTCAAAACCATTCCTTTCTCGAACAACAATTCGCAATACAGTCACTATTAGTAGCTAGCTTAGTTGGGAGGGTAATGATGGTACTCAGCTCACAGAGACCACCGAAACTCCCATAGTTTTAATCCTTCCACTTCGTTCCAATCAGAAAACATTTAGGGATGTAATTCTATTTGTGGTTTTAAAACTGTCAATTAAATTTGTTTAGTTATGTAAATGTGGCATGTATGTAAAAGTTGAAGTTTAGGTGTTAGGTATGCGGTATGTATTTAAAAGTTGAAGTTTAGATGTTAGGTATGTATATACATAAAAATTGAGTGGTATATGAATATCTTTATAAAAAATGAAGCTTAGGTGTTAGCTATGTATATACATAAGTATTGAATAGTATGTATGAAATCTTCATAAAAATTGAAGCGTAGGGGTTAGCTATGTAAATACATAAGTATTGAGTGGTACTTCTTTACCTATTAGAAGAATTCAGGTTGGTTGGTTGAAGTGAAGCAATATATGTATGGGGTCTTGTTTGAATTGATGGTGATATAGAGGGGATGTTATTACTAGAATTCACATTGGTTGGTTGAAGTAGAGGAGTGCCACGATTGGGTCTATTGTTCAAAATTATGGTGATATAATAGAATTGAAGTTGGTTAGTTGAATTCGAGGAATGTATCGATCATTCAAATGTTCGAAGTGAGGCTTATATAGATAAGGATGTTATCAGTTGAGTTAATGTTGGTTGGTTTAAGTAAAGGTGTGCATTGGGTCTTGTTCAAAGTAATGGCAATTAGATGTGTTTGTTATTAGTAGAATTCAAGTTGGTCGCTTGCAGTTGGTTGATTGACTAAGTAGTGTCGACTTCTTACTGTAAGTATTGACCAATTTTTATTTTCTTGGCAGTTGCATTGACCCGTAAACTACATATATGTTGTAGATGGATATATGTAATTTAAGTGCTTGAATGTATAACATATTATATCCAAGACGAAAAGGACTTACAGATGAATTCTTGAATGATGTTGAGGAATTTGTGCACGAGGCATCACAACTGCCCATCTATTGTTCTTAGGGTAAGTTCTTGTGTTCTCGTGCAAAGCACAAAAATCAAGCACTTCTGCACCCGAAGAATCTAATTTGGATCTCTACTGCAATGGATTCAAACTTAATTATTGGTATTAGACTGCGCATGGTGAGCAAGAACATGAAGTTCAATTCAATCAAGAAGGTGCCTCGACAAGTTATGCCCCCTTGTAGAGGAATTTGATCCTCACACGTATGAAGAAATAGTGCATGATACTCGAAGAGCTCAATTTGTTGGAAGCGTTTAACATGAGCCTAAAACACCAAAAATAAATCACAAAAGTTATATGTCTTACCAAATGATTCACAACAATCTTTATGTAATGGTTGCAGTACACATATAGAGTTATCAACAGTGCTGAGAATTTTGACCATCAAATATGATTTTGACATGCCCAAAGAAGCATACAATTAGGTGATAACTTCATTGAAAAAGAATAACCCTGCAAGAAATTTAGTGTTGGATGACTTATACACAATGAAAAAGTTGGTTTCAAAGTTAGAGTTACAATGTGAGAAGATATATTGTTGTATTAATGGGTACATGATATATTACAAGGCCGATGCAGTCAAGAGGAATTGTCAATTTTGTGGTGTGTATAGATTCAAACAAAGAGGAGAAAGGATAAAAAATAGAAAAAAATACTCCATACGAGCGTCTCTTTTATTTTTTGCTCATATCCTGACTTCAGAGATTGTTCACTTCCATGCATACAACCCCACACATGACTTGACACAACACTGGATATGTTGATGTTAACTCGATGAGTCATCTTACATGTGATGAGGTCTAGAGACATTTTGTTCGTACTTACCCGGATTTTGCAACCGAAGTATGCAATGTTAGATTTAAATTATGTGTGGCTGGTTTCACCCCGTACAACCACGCTGCAGTCTCGCACGCATGCTAGCCAGTGATCATTACGCCACACAATTTGCACCCCGACATGTGCATGACCATGTCATTATTATCTATGATATTGGTCATACCAAGCCCACATAGCTCGAAGGGAAAAATTGACGTCTACTTAAATCCTTTGATTAAGGAGCTTCAAATGTTATGAGAGTTGGGTGTGCTTATGTATGACATCGCTACGAAATAGAATTTTTAACTAAGAGTGGCACTTTTGTGGCAATTAGTGATTTCCTGACCTATGGGATGGTAGCTGATTGGAGCACAACCAGGAAATTGGCTTGTCCTTACTGCATGGATATGTCAAAAGGCAAACGTGGTAGAAAAAATAGCTTGTTCGACTGCCACTGAAGATTCCTGAACCGTAATTACCCGTTTAGAAGGAACATAGACGCGTCATTTAAAAATAGGGTTCGAAGTTCAAGTCCACCCCCAGGGCTACTGGAGTCGAAATATTGGAGACGATCAGTGAAGTGTCAAAGATCATTGAGAGACCAGAGCTAGCTTCAACTAGTCTTCCTGATTTCAACATCACACACAGTTGGGCGAAGCGCAGTATATTCTGTGATGTTCAGTAGTAGAAGTCTAATCTTATTAAACATAATCTTAATGTTACGTACACTGAGAAGATTTTTTTTTCATAATATCTTCAATACTCCTGATGGATATCAAGGGTATAACAAAAGATAATGTGAAAGCAACAATATATCTGAAAGAGTGTTGCAAAAGGACTTTAAAGCTTTAGGAGACAAATAAAGGTAAATTAATAAAGCATAAAATTGCATACTATCTTAAACTAGATCAATGGAGGATAATATTTGAGTGGGTGTATTCTCTTAAGTTTTCCAATGGTTGTGCCAAAATTAAGCCGTTGTTTCGACTTGGAAACAGGTAAAGTATTTGGCATGAATAGATGCAAGTGTACTAAATTTCTGCAGCACTCATCACCCATTCCATTTTACGCGTCGTCGCAGCCAGTTCTCGAACCCTTAATTGAAGTCAATATATTCTTAGAGTTGTGTGCTAGGACATTGACTGTTGATTTGTTAAGACATCTTGATGCAAGTGTTCCTCTATTATTATGTAAGCTTAGATGGATATTTTATTCTGCTTTCTTTGACTATATGGATCATTTGTCTATACATTTATGTTACGAGGTTATACTGGGGGGTCCAGTGCAATACATATAGATGTATGCCTTTAAGAGGTATGTCTTCGTGATGCATACATTGCAAGTAGTGTATTTCACACAAAACGATAAACATATTTAATGTAAAAAATATGTGGTATTGGTTTTTAAACAAAAAATTAAAAAAAAAAAACCTATTAGGAATAAAGCACATCCCGAGGGATCGATCTACAAAGCATATCCGTTGCATAACGATAACTTTCTGCACATGTTAATTTGAGCAATGCGATCAAAGAATTCATATTGTATGTGACATGCCTCCACGACCAGAATATCCATATTTCAAATATCATGTGAGCCATTAGGGATGCATGTCACACAATATCTAAGTGATAAAGAGATTTCGGTAGCTGCATTGTACGTCCTAATGAACTGTGATGAAGTCCAACCATTTATATAGTAAGATTCACGGTCCCCAAACTCAATATATACTGTCATTTATTATTGATAATGTTAGTTATATACTGACTAATTTAAAAAAAAATAATATTGTGAGCAGATTATTTATCAATGGCTTGGAGATGGAAGATGAGTCTTTAATAAGCAGGATGGTCAAAGCAGAATTTCAAGATGGTTCAAATTATATGTATGTATAATGAACCCTTCTTCTCACATGTGTGTAATATGATCACCGAATTTAAATTTCGGCCTCACTCCTTGTATTAGCACAACGTGAGCCATGTCAGGCTTCAAGCCCTTTACATCTAGTGTTTCACTCTGGTAGCATATGATAAATGGCCGCAAGCTCTTGTTTGCTCCTTGCTTCAGTTGCCACAGAGATCAAGCTCTTTTCTTAGGCCCATAGGGCACTAGAAACTGCGATAAAAATATTCTGCTAAACTCCGCAAAACATGTGATTACTCCCACGAGCAACCCATTAAACTAACTTAATGTGGTTTATCTCAACATGCAGAAAAGCTTACACTTAGGCATTATAAATTTTCAATAGGCATATGGATGATTTGAACGATGAAAGATTGTCATTAGGATTCAACCGTCCTTTGTATGATTCTAAGATGGGCATCTTAAACTTCTCAGGAGTTTCAGCTCCTGAGACATGTAGGAGAGGGCATTCTTCGACTGCCTCTGTACCTCGGTCCACACTAGTCAATTCCTCTTCTCCAGATGGGCGGATCTAGCGCTGTCTTGCTTAGAACCCGTCATCTTGCTTCTCTAGTAGGCGGATCACTCTTCCTCCATTGCTTACTGGTGGTTCTCCCTAAATAGGGTTAGGTGCCTCTTGTTGGGCCGAGTCGGTTCTCCTCTCAAGACTAGGACTCCTCCCAAGGCCTTGTTAGACAAATTCTTCTATGAACTCCCTAATGCATGTTGCTTCCACCACATTCCTCTGACTGGATTCTCCTCGTTATTAGTTTTGGGTTCCCCTTCTTCTATGGTGGCTTGTTTCCATGCTCACCATACCTTAAATGATATTGAGTCTGAAAATGTCCAGGAAACACATCTAAGGTATAGAACATTCAGCTAGTAAGTGATTAGAGAGAGAGAGAGATTACAAAATAGAGATCAATAACAGAGTTGCCTTTAGTTATAATATGAACCCCCTATTTCTAGAAATAGATCACAGTTATTGCAAAATTACAAGTCACCCACTTACTATTATGTTTGGCGGGGGGCGGGGTGCATTTTAGCATTTAAAAGAACATTAGATTATAATATGGCTAGTGAATATATTCGGTCGATGAGAAGTCTGCAGATCATTTGCTACACCTTAACTCCATTGGTGCATGGTCTTGGACTAACTGACTCTTCGATCGGCTTTGGGGTTGATCGCCGTTCTACAAAAAAATTCTTCGTCACATTCTTCCGATTGCCCGACCTCAACACCTTCTCCGTTAGCATCTAATTTTTCAGTTGCTAGTAAAGCGTCCGATCTATCGTTCATCGCTCCAGAACCCATGTTTATCATACTGACATATTTTTCATATACAATATATAAACGAGAAAAAAAATACCTTTTAAAGTTATCTTGTGGATTTTTAGTAGACGAAACTAATGATCATTTTAAAATTATTTTATATTTTTATTAATATTGCAGTTTAAATATTAAAATGAAATTATTTTAATTTGAAAGTAATGACTAATATGTTTAAGATGTTAGATGTTGCCTTTAAATTTAAGTTTGTATTTCCCAATCTCTCGCGGCATTATATATTAATTTGTTTTGGGAATTGTGATCCTAATAAATTATAGACATGACATTTTATTTTATTTATCTAATAAAATTTGTGTTTTCTAAAATTAAAATAATTATGTTTATATTGAGATATTAAGATTGGAATGATCTAAAAATAAAAAAAAAATAATTATGAAGTTCGTTATATAAATAACTTTTAATTAATTTCTATAAAATTAAAAGAAAAGGAAGAAAGGAAAAGTTAAGGCTGAATTTAATTTAGCTGATAAATCGTAATAACAATTTTTAAATATTTGAGGTCCCGTTTAAATAATGGCCGTTCAAGATACGGTCAAAGGCTGCGGCTGCCAGACATTCTTTCCACGGATGTTGACGACAGCAGTCACGGCTCGCAGATATGGCCAGAAAACTGCACCCATTTTGACCAGCGATGCGGGTGGGCTTCTGAATGTAAATTTGGCTGGTTTGAATTTTGAAGTGTAATTTTGAGACATTTATGAATTAATATTTAAGGCTTGAGAAAAATCATTCTACACTAAATAACAAGAACAAATATTACGTATAGAGTCTGCATGTAGTTTTGTATCTGTATTTCAATACATGTATCAGATGTTATTGTAAAATAATTAATAACATCATAACTGCACTGCAATGCCACCAATGAACAGTGCCAATAACACAATTCGGATGACTAAGTAAATAATATCATTGTTCCGCTTAAATAAGCTTGCAAAACAACTCGAATAAACCACAATAACACCGTTAATCAACGCCAATAACACCACTCGGAGAACCACACAAATAACACCGAGGTAACACCACAATAACCCCCGCAAAACAACTCTAATAACACAACAATAACACTCGTAAAAACGCTAATAACATCACAATAACATCACAATGTCATTGGAGTTGTTTTTTAGGGGTTATTGCGGTGTTACCACAGTGTTATTGAGGTGTTATTGATGTGTTACAAGTGGCAAGATTTCATTGAAGTTCTGCTTCCGGACTCCGTATGTAAGATTTTTTTGAATAATAAGCCCATCCCTCACATTATTATTATTGTTATTATCTTTATTATAGATTTAGGATTATTATTTTTAATTTACTGATAAGTAATTGCTATGGCATTCTTGGATCATTTAGGAATTTATGCGAAGGAAAATATGTTTTACAAATTATATTTATTAGGGTACTATATTATAAAAAAATTGTTCTCTAATTTTCTTAAAAAATGAAGTATAAATTACCCACGAATTTGAAGAAGTTGCTTTTCCAAATATAATTTAACAATTAATTTATCGATATTCAATATTCACCTTCCAAGTTGCATGTTCTCTCTCTTATAAGAATAAACTACCAAGTTAAGTAGCCTCCTTATATCCAAATTTCTCCAAAGCTAGATATTGACCAATAAGAGGAGAAACGCTTGATGAAGATGGAGGTATGACCATGTATCCACCAGCCAATATATGACAGTGTAATATTAGTGTCAACTACTAATCCTCATCTACATCATGAGCCATTCTCATTAACCTTCATCCTCAATATCAGCAGCTCTTCCTCGTTATCTCGAAGTTGTACAAAAATCCATCACACACACATAGTATAGAAATAACAAAAGAAGGCATCAAGATATTTTAAGTAGGATAATCTTGAAAGGCTCAAACTAATTCGTTATAAGTGTGTAATTATAAGAATACACCATTGTCCCACAGTTAAAAAATAGTCTTATAATGCTATACCAAATACAACACTTGTCTGTGCACAATATACAAATTTGAGGAGTATTGAAAAATCATTGTATTCTAAGTATAATTGTCGAAAAAGTAGTTGTCGCTAAAGTTGTAATGTGACATTATATGTTGCATCATATTTGGTATACTTTGTTACAATGCATTCATTAGGATACTACATTACGCAATATTCATAATACTTCATCAAACCATATTCATGATACTTCTTTGCATAATATTCAGGAATAGTAGTTACACAATAGAGTTTGCAAACAACGGTGAGTAGGGGGTGGTCGACAGTGGTTGACAGCATTCTCCGGTATTGTTCAATGGTAGCTGATTTCTATAGAGGTTGGAAGTTATTATCGGGTCTTCAGTCCAGAACAACATTGGAATTTGAGTTATTCTTCTCTCTTTTTTAAGTGAAAAGAGAGAATATATTTATAACCTCTTGGGTAGGGGTATTTTGGTCATTCGATGAGCGCCTGATCGGAAGAACAATATTGATCTCCTTTAATCATAGATTTTTGTTATATAAATGATTTGTGGGCCTTAATGACCTCATAATTAAATGAGTTTGTGTTTGTTAGATTCCACTCGTCGAGACACTTAGTTTGCCTATAAATAATGTTAAATTTGGAGCTTATTTAATCATTCAATTGACGATCTAAAATCTCCAAATAGACATTAATGACATGATGTGAACATGTTTGAACTCTGATTGGACCAATTTTGATATCATTCGGTTCGTCTCGTCAAGAAAGTTGGTTTAATTATAAACTTTCTATAATCATGGCCTTGGAAGATCTTTAATTTGAATCTGGATACCTTTAGTTTTATGTCGAATGATAATATTAATAGATGATTCATCGATACTTTATATGTCAAGCGATAAAATATGTACTCACAATCTTAAGTAAGAAATGAAGTTTTAGTAGTTCAGCTCCCTTCCAAAACTTATTGAAACAATGATCTTTAACATAACACTTGGACAATGAAGAGGCATTTTAATATAGGCTGGATTTAACTTTAGTATGACATAAAATAAATAAAATACCCCTTTTAAGAAAAATAGTATGGCATCATTCCCTTTCATAATATTCTTAATTTGCATCTTCTTTTACTTTCAAATGGTCAAAAATGAATGGTTATGTTTTGTGAAAGTTTGAGCTCTAAGATGAAAAGCTAAAGAAATAGCCACTTGGTGAAATAATTTGGGTGAGGAGACCAAGGCTGCCTTTGTGTGGGAACTAAGCCAACAAAATGAAATGTTGAATGGTATCAATACAATACAGCTTTTTATTTATGATAGTTGACTGAGTTTGTCCTGTTTAATATAAAAAAATAGAGGCATTTACATACATGCCACCATATTCCTATGTATTTACATATCTTGCATGATCTAAATTATATTTTTTACATTTATACCATAAAAGTCTTTCATATTGCATAAAAAACATCAATATTTTTACTTTTAAAAATGAAGTACAATTTTTCATGCATAGGTAGTGTTGCGTGCTTGAAGAATCATGACAGTAGAGTAGTAGATCATCGTATCAGCGTTGCAAGAATATTCAACACACGCTCAGATAAAAGAAAACAAGCAGTAGAGACATCAGAAGTTTTTACATCGAAAACCCGTAAAGGGAAAAAACCATGGGGCATAGCCGAGTTGTAAACATTATCCATAAGTTGATGATTACAAAGACCTTCTGTCCCACATATGGGAAATGGTTACAATGTTAAAACACCGATGTGCGAATGAACTTGTTGCAAGGAACGGAAGGTGTTCGATAGCGATCAGAAACGACCCACAAATGGTATTGACAGAGGTCGGTGGTGGTCAACAACAATTAGTAGTGGTCGGCGATGGTTGATGGCGGCAAGAGCGATGCTGGACTTCAACTCTTCAAAACTTCAAGCTTTTTCTTTTTCTCAAGCCTCAAACATTCTTTCTTATGAGAGAGATGTGACTTTATTCATAGAGTTTCAAGTGCAATTAATGCATGAATATAAACCACTTTGATCAAACGGTTCAGAGGGCTTCCCTTTATCAAACGGTATTTGATGGATATTTGAGTGTCTTAATAACGTCATAATTGAGTTATATTGCACTCGTTGGATTCTTTTTGTCAAGACGCCCAATTCAACTATAAGCTCAACATATTCAAAATCATTTGATCTTTCAAATGTAACCGAAAAGCTTACAAAAGCGTTTTAATGGCTTGACCGGGGCTCGATTTGGTTCAGGTTATATTAATTTTAATACCATTACGTCCGTTTCATCAGCTGGTCAGTTTAACCATAAATTTACTAAAATCAGAGCACTTGGCGATTTCTCATCAAAATTTGAATATTTCTTGCTAAAAAGGTGGATCGAGATCCGTGCTTTGCCTCGAAATTTATGCTGAATAATGAGAATTGTTGATGAGGTACAAGGTTAGTTGTTTTATATGTAAAAATTAAAATTTAGGTGTTACTTGCTAGATACATGTAAATATATAGGAACTGAGTGGAATCAACCTAAAACTTCCTAAATAATAAATAATTTGGTAATATATTTTTTCAAATGTGTAATGGTGATAAGACTAGATTTCAGCCAAATTTATAACAAGTCCCTGCCAAATCGTATCTACATTCAACACAATTTTCTCTTTTTTGGAGCATTTACATGCATACCACCCAATTCCAATGTATTTACATTTCTTACACCTCCTTCTACATTTATGTCCCCATTTTAACATATTAAAAAGAGAAAAATATCTTCTCATGCATTGTTAGGGTGGCATGCATGTAAAACTTGAACTTTAGGTGTTATGTTTATAAATACATAGGAATGGAGTTTCCTATTTTCTTTCACAAATAAAGCACTGAGTGGTTGGAGGCCTTTATCCCCAACTTGAGCTTGAACACACTAACAACTAGAAACATAAAAAATTGTAGTTTGCTGAAAATTCATAGTGTAAGAGTGAAATTTTATGTTTAAGCTTTACACTCAGCTCCCACACATAAATATGTAAAATAATATAGAGAAGATGGGGTTATATAGTGATATGTAATAGAATTAGAAGTGATGGGAATGAGAATGAGGATTGCATGATGGTGGTTGGATGGCAACAGTCAGAGAATAGCAGTCGGACGATGACAATTAATTGGCGGCATTTGATGATCTATTCATTGGTGTTGGTCTTTGAACTCCGGTTTGAAATATTGAGCTCTATAATTCTTTAATCTCCAAATTTATTCCTGATTGTGTGCTGAATTCTCGTACAACGCTAAGACGACTGATACGGCATCAACAAATTTTCATCATCTGACACAGATCTCAAAGCATGGCACAGATCTCGATGCAATCTTTTGAGCGGAAAAGTTCAAATCTGGATAAAAAGTCATCCAGAGCTCCGATTTCAGCAAACTTATAGTCAAACTGACCGGCTCGATGAAACAGACCCAATGATATCAAAATTAAACCAATCCAAGTCAAATCAAGCCCGGATCAAGACATTAAACCACTTTTAGAAGCTTTTCAGACATATTGGAAGGTCAAATGGATGCCTACATTAGCAAACTCATACTCGAAACGAGCGTCTCGACAAGACGAATCCAACAAGCCCAAGATCACTCAATTCTGACATCGTTAAGTCCATCAAATGCCCCTTAAACGTCGTCTGATCGAGGAGAGCCTTCTGAGCCGTCCGATCAAAATGGTTGCATTACTTGCACCCAAAACCCTATAATAAGACCCCAACTCTCACATGAGAGGGGGAGGAGAAAGAAGTGAGTCTGAAGACTTGAGGAGAAAAAGCAGCTTTGCATCATCGCCGACAGCCGTCGATCATCGCCGATAGTCGTCGATCACCGCTGATCGTCGTGGGCCACTGCCGATCGCCGCAGACCACCGTCGATTGTCGTCATCACCATCATCCATATACTGTCAGTCGACGTTGTAATCTACATCACATAATTACCCTTTCCCGTCTATGGACGAGTGATTCATGAACGTCTATCAATAGTGGATTCTCAGAATCGGCCGGTTGCCGTGGTTTTTCCCTTTACGGGTTTTCCACGTAAAAACTTCTAGTGTCATACTGGTTGTTTATTTTTCACCTGATTGTGTGCTGAATTCTCGTACAATATTAAGACGATAATTAGTTACTCTACCGCCGCAAATTTTCTAGCACGCATCAATTCCAAAGTTTTTTTTCATTTTCATCCTCTTCATCTGAAACATAAGCCTCTGTATGTAGAGTTTTAAGCTTCCCGCGGTTTCACCTGCGTATTGCGGTTCCGCGTGAAGCGCGACGCAGAGGGAGGAGGCGGGAGATGCTACGTGGCTCCGCGTGAAGTGCTGCACAAAGGGAGGAAGAGGTGGAATAGTCTCCATATCCAACAAATGCCTTAACCTATATCATATATAATTTAGGCATGTACGATATCATTTATAGATTAGTCAAATGATTGAGTGTAGTATCTGAAATATCGTGGTTAGACGTTAACACACATTTTAATTAGTTCATCTGCATTTTGTAAAATAAATATCATATATTTGTGCAGTTAGTTATGTTTAATTTACATATTTATCACTTCCATTAATATATATTTTCAAGGTATCATCTTGCTTTTGTTTTGTATTAAATTGAACTGATGTTGCTTTAACTAATATGAGAGTTCAAATTGTTGGAATTTAAAATAAATCTAAAATGCAATAATTTGACCTCGGTAGCCCTAAGGTCAAATGAACGAAACTCTATTTTGTGACTATAAGGTAAAGTTCCCAGTGGTGGGACTTATGTTTACCCAAAAAGCAAGGATGCCACTGGAAAGGAAAAGAACATGAGGTTCAATTACAAAGCTGGAAATACTCACAACAAAAAGTCATACACCAGTCTAGGTCGAGAGCCTTCTAACACCCTAAACACACTAGACAACCACCTAAATAGAGATCTATGTTGGGTCAGTTATGTATAAAGAAGCAAGGGGCTTCTTCTTGGGTATATGCAAGCATGATGCAATTATCTACTACAATCCTATGGCGTGAAGACCCTATTAATCATGATCGGGCGATAGTCATGCCATGCGAACCATTTTATAATCAGCCTGAAGGCAAAAAAGAAGTGTGGGTTTTATAAGCCCAGAATATTTTAACTCTAAATTTTAATTTTGTTGAATCTTATATTATTAATATTTTGTAATTATAAGAGTCCTTAAAGAACCTATGTTTTATTTATCGTGACAACCCAGATAAGCAACAATCCAAAAAGAAAGCACAAATCTAAAGCAGTCACAAGACAAAAAGGCAAGGCACACAATTAAAAAAATATAGAGGTCGGGTGCTGCTGGGTCGGTAACATATCTCAAAAAAGAAAAATAGCAGCCGAACTCCACATATACACGCCCAGTCCTGAATCTATACATCATATTTAATGTAAAATTAAGATATGGGACACAAACATCTGCTTCTGGTCCCCCCCATCACTTGGTTCCCACGACAAATGTCTTGGAATCCATGACTGTATTATTTCCGCTACAAGGCTCTCCTAGGACTCTAAAACGTACATTAAAAATGTAAAAGAAAAGGACTCCACCTGCACGAAAAATATGCTAGTATAAAAAAAGCTATTTACATTGTTTTTCATGGAAAAACTCTCAAGATTTTTGTGGCAAAACTCATGTGAGAATGAGCAAAATTTATTGAATTTGCATTGGGATGGATCTCATACTTGGTTTCGGTGCTCCATCAAAAGCACATCCATAAAAACAAGTAAATAATAAAAAATAAATAAATCCCATTATAATTTCAATGATTTTCTGTCCCTTCTCATATGAGTTTTGGTGAGAACATCCTGAGGAGAATTTATCTGTAATTTATATAGTTTAGATTAAGTTTCTCACTACCATTACCTTGAAGAGCCTTTATCTTATTTGACGGTTCTTTTTTTCAGATTTGTCCTGAATGTAGCACCTCAATTAGTTTTTGCCAATCTTGATGATTACACCAATGCATTTATCACTTGCTTAAATTGACCACCATACCCTTTCCTAGGCAAGTTATTTGAATTTTGCAAGGATTCAAAGCTTGGACCTCTACTTTAGACCAGCTGCAATATCACATAACGGTTTGGTTTTCTAGTAAAGCTGTTTGAATAATTCAATATGGTTCTTCACACTTGTGCTGCAATGATGCTTCTTGCTTTATTCCAATTATTTAGCTCCACCTCTTTTTTAACTATTATTTACTCTTAAGGTTGTATTATGTCTTTGGGCGGTCATGTAACTTATCTGCACATAATTTTTTTCACCGTCCACATATAATCTTAACTATTGCTTAACAAATATTAATCATAAACATTGTTGGATCTCTTTTCGTTAGTTGAGTTGGTCACAGATTTCACACCATTTTACATGGATACATCATGATCTCAGTGATATTCGGTGGCAAGTTGTTTCATCTATCTCGGGTCATGCTACCTGGTATGCCCATTGTATGCCAATTACTTTAGATCAACTGCAATATCACAGAACTGTTTTGTTTTCCAGTCAAACTGTTTAAATAATTCAATATGGTTCTTCACACTTGTGCTGCAATGGAGTCTGCTTGTTTTTTTCCAATTATTTAGCTCCATTTCTTTTGTAACTTTATTTTAGTCTCAAGGCATGTATTATGTCTTTGGGCGGTCATGTAACTCATCTGCACATAATTGTTTTCACCTTCCACACATAAACTTAACTATTACTTAATTATTATGCAACATGCATAATTCCCTCACCATCAACAAATATCAGTCATAAAAGCTGTTGGATATCTTTCCGTTAGTTCAGGTGGTCATGCATTTCACTCCATTTTACAAGGATACATCAAGATCTCAGTGATATTCGGTGGCAAGCTGTTTCATCTATCTTCAGTCATGCTACTTGGCATGCCCATTGTATGCCAACTACTCATCTTCGTTTCTATATATATAATTTTTTTTATTTGAAGAGGTTTTAATTAGGTGACTTATTGATGATCAACATTTGATGTTTAATATTTTTGTTACAGGATAAATGGCATTATAATCAAGAAGATTGAATTTCACATTGCAGAAGGTTCTTTTCTTGTTGAATTCAGGATGGGTGATTGTTGAGCTTGTTGGGATCCTGGTGAGTCAATATTAGTAGTTTCTATGTTGGTTCAAGAATAACATCTGAGAAAGAATTGGAGGATTGTTTTGGCGCATCCAATATATCAAATGTCTTTCTGTCATGCTGATAAATTCTTTCAGGCTTGAAGAATTTGACTGTGGTATATATGATATTGAAGTTTCTATTTCCCTGTTACAGAAAGAAAGCGATGCATCCAATCATGATTGCGTTATGCTGCTGTTGCAAGATATGCTAGAAGTTGTTACCCGTGATATGATGGTCAATGAGATTCTGTTTGTAAAAAATCAACTTCTGGATTTCCTGAATCAGTGAGGCTCATAGATATTGTTGCAAGAATTATCTATTTACTACTGTGTTGCAAGAAGAGAGTTAGTTAATCTTGGCCATGGAAATAAGGAGTTAGTCCCTAGACGACAACTTTTTGCTGGTACTGGTTCAAATTCTGCTATTTTGTTTCCTCCAGTGACTACAGCACAGTAGAAAGAAAAGATTAGCATCATTCTGATAAATTTTACTTAACATAATGTGATAACCGACTATTCATAATTGGCATATTTGCAGATTAAGCGTCTATATCCTACTATTGACTGTGAAGGAATCTGCCATAAATGTGCCTACAAATCTTGAACCTCGTTGAAGAATGACATTTTTCACAAATTCATTGTTTATGGACATGCCACGGGCACCTCTAGTGTGCAAAATGCTTTCATTTAGGTTCATTTCTGATTTCCCTGGAGTTTATGAGCTATTCAAATCCAGTTTATGGGTTTAACTTTCAAAATTCATGTAAGAGTTCCTAAGGAAATGCAACTTCAGTTACTTGAATTTAGCCATCAGCTTTGTTAGGTATGGCTCATATACCTAATATGGAATTAATGTTGGAGCGGAGCGAGCGAATCTGGGGAGTTTATTATGTGGGTTGGGGGTGCGGGGCCAACGCTTCGCGGTTTAGTAGAGGGGTAATTTGGTAATTACATATTGTACTCTATGATTATAAATAGGTCCTGTTGTAACCCTAGGACTTATGCTGAGGCTGAATTCTGTATTCTGTACTCTTTTCTGATTAGTGAAAAGAAAGTCGCCGCTCTGCTCCCGAGGACGTAGGCATCTTTGCCGAACCTCGTTAAATCTCTTTGTGTTCTTCTGGACTGCGTCGATTCTTGTTTGCTTTGCCCTAAAATTCTCAACAAGTGGTATCAGAGCCAGGTTCGAGGGCAGAGAAGAATTTCGACGCTGGATTTGAAGATTTGGCAGAAGTTTTGCGGCGATTCGTGGCTTCGCGCAGGAAGGTGAATCGCGATCTTCGGTGACGAAGAGGGCAGCGGTTCAGCCAGAGACTCAGCGACGAAGACGGCAGCAGGTTCGTGGCGGAGGTGTTCGGCGAGGCTTTGGTTGGGATTCGCGTCATCTAGCAGCAGGAGTTTGCGAAGGTGTCTCAGCAAAGGAGGTTCGCGAACAAAGCAGTTCGGCGGAGCAGGCTTCTCGTGGTAGGTTCGGTGAAGTTGCGGAGATTGCGGCACTTCGACGAGAGGAATCGAGGGACTCTGCAGGTTTGTGGGCTGCTTCCGCCTGTGCGACGAGGGAGTTCAGGTGCGGACGCAGGAAGGAATCGGAGATTCCTCTTCCTTCTGGCGGAGGCGGAGACGAGACTCTTTTGGAAGGCTATCTTTCTCCAATTTTATCTTCTGCTGTAAGGAAAGTAATTAAGGGAAATTTTAATTGGAATTATTACGGGAATCAAGGGAATAATTCCAATTAAGTGATAGCTTAATTGATTTTCGATTTCCTGAAGATATTTGGAGGCGGACAGAGGCGGAAGAGAAATTCCTGAAAAGGAAGGAAATTAATTAAGTGCTTAATCTAAGGCATGATTAATTAAGCTTGGAAGGGCTGAATTAATTATGGCAGAATCTGATTAAGAAGGAAATAAAATTTTCTTCTGTTTTTGCCGTAAGCTTTTCTGGAAAGCTTAATAAAGAGATATTCTTCCCGAATTAAGGAAAATTTTTCTGTTGTGGTCCGCAGTAATTAAAAAAAAAAAAAAACTTAATTAAGGAAAATTAATTAAGAGGAGTTTGCAAGTAAAAGAAATTTCTTGGAAGGATTCTGAGTAAGAAATTTCTGGGCTTTTGCAAATCAGCAGGAAAAGTTTGTTGCAGGACTAATTTTCAGATGGCGATTTCTGGTGCGAAATTCGAGGTGACGAAGTTCGATGGAACTGGTAACTTCGGGTTGTGGCAAACACGGGTGAAGGATTTGCTGGCACAGCAAGGGATCCTGAAGGCTTTGCGAGCAACGAAACCAGATGCCATGGAGGATGAAGATTGGGAGGAATTGCAACAACGAGCGGCATCAACCATACGATTATGTCTGGCAAATGAAGTTATGTACCACGTGATGAATCTAAAATCTCCAGAGGAGGTTTGGAAGAAATTGGAGACTCAATTTATGGCGAAATCCCTGACGAATAAATTGTATCTGAAACAAAAGCTGTATGGGCTGAAGATGCAGGAAGGTTCTGATCTGGCGCAACACGTTAATGGCTTCAATCAAATAATCACGGATTTATCAAGACTTGATGTGACTATTGAGGATGAAGACCGAGCGATGATTTTGTTGTGTTCGTTGCCTTCTTCCTATGAACACTCGGTGACTACTCGACATACGGGAAAGAAACTATCAAAGTTGATGAGATTATCGCTAGCAGTTGTTGGCTCATAACCAGCGGAAGCAGAATGCAGGGGAAAGCTCTCATGGCGACAGTTTATATGTTAAGGGTAAACAGGATCGTGGAAGGAAGAAAGAGAAGGAGGGATCTGGAAGGCGAAATTCCAGATCTAAGTCTAAAGGCAAACAAACGATTCGTTGCTACAAGTGCAAGGAGCCAGGTCATATGAGGAGGGATTGTCCGAAGCTGAAGAAACAGACTGATGAGAAAGGTGATGTATCATCGAAGTCCGTGAATGTGGTGCAGGTGAAAATTCGGATGCCGATGATGGTGATATGCTTTCGCTTCAACGAACTCGATTCATGGATGCATGGATTCTTGATTCGAGGTGCTCTTATCACATAACACCTAACGTGGAGTGGTTTTCTTCATACGAAGTCAACTAATTTCGGCTCGTCTATTTGGGTGATGATAGATGCTCGCAATATTGTCGGTATTGGAGAAGTCGAATTAAGATGTATGATGGCACGATTAGAACATTATGTGATGTCGTGCACATTCCAGCATTTGAAGAAGAATCGATTTCCTTGGGCACTCTACATCGAAATGGTTTTATTCCTAAGGCGGATGAGGATAGGAAACCATCGGGATTGTGAAGGGTGCACTAACCGTGATGAAAGGAAAGTTAACTCGGGTAATATCTACAAACCGTCAGGGAGTACGATTGTAGGTGGAGTTCATTCTGTTGAGTCAGATGATGATAGTACAAAGCTATGGCATATGCGTCTGGGTCATCTCAGTGAACGTGGGATGGCGGAATTGCATAAAAGGAATTTGCTGCATGGTGTGAAAAGCTGCAAGTTGGAATTCTGTAAGTTTTGTATTCTTGGAAAACAGACCAGAGTGAGTTTTATGACTCGAGAGCATAAAACTAAAGAGATTCTTGATTATGTGCATTCTGATGTATGGGGCCCTACCGTGGAAGCATCGATGGGAGGATCTCGGTATTATGTTACCTTTATCGATGATTTTTCTAGGAAAGTTTGGGTGTATTTCTTGAAGCAGAAATCGAAGTTTTCTCTAAATTCAAGCCATGGAAAGTCGAGGTGGAGAACCAAACCGGTAGAAAGATCAAGTATTCGAGATCCGATAATGGCACGAGTACACAAATTCACAGTTTAAGAAGTTTTGCGAGGAGCATGGGATTCGGAGGCATTTTTCGGTTCGGAAGACACCGCGACGAATGGTGTTGCGTAAAGGATGAACAGTGTCCTTAGCCGAAAGGGCAAGATGCTTCGAGACCGAATGCGGGGCTTCCTAAAACTTCGGCGGAGGCTCGTGAATATGGCATGCTATCTCATCAATAGATCACCTCGGGCTTCATTAGGTGGCAAGGTTGCAGAAGAGGTATGGACGAGTAATCCAGTTAAGTTTGATCACTTACGAATTTTTGGTTGTCCTGCCTATGTGCATGTACCTGAAGATGAAAGATCGAAACTTGATCCAAAATCCAAGAAGTGTATCTTTTCAGGCTATAAGAAAGGTGTGAAAGGATTCAAGTTTTGGGATCCTATTGCAAAGAAGGCGGTGATCAGTAGAGATGCAGTCTTTGATGAGCAATCCATGTTGCAGCAGGAATCAAGACAAGGTGCCAGGGAACATTTCCAGTTCAGAGACAGTGCAGATGGATCTAGAGCAGGCGTTCGCAGATGTACTGAGAGAGTTGAAGGTTCAGATCCGACACCTGGTGATTTCATTCCAAATGATCTGCAGAATTACAATCTAGCCAGAGATAGACAGAGACGCACCAATATAAAGCCTCCTAGTAGATTGGGTTGTGAAGACATGGTCTCTTTTGCACTTCACATCGGTAGTGATGATCCAGCCAGTTTTCCAGGGGCAATCACCAGCCAGGAGAAAGAGAAATTGATGGGTGCAATGGTTGAGAAGATAGAGTCTTTGCAAAAGAATCGCACATGGAAGCTAGTTCAGCTTCCTAAGGGAAAGAAGGCTATTGGGTGCAAATGGGTGCCAGACTATGCAGGTGATTTAGATGGCAGAAGGTCTACAACAGGGCTAGTGAAGGAACTGGGCGTTGAGCAAGGTGGAGTTCAGTTGCATTGTGATAGTCAGAGTGCTATTTACTTGGCTAAGAACCAGGTGTACCATGCGAGGACCAAGCACATTGATGTCAGGTATCACAAGATCGGAGAATTGATTACTTCGGTGAGATACTATTGCGAAGGTTCATACTCGATGAGAATGCAGCGATATGTTGACCAGTCACGATACTATCAACAAGTTCTTGCATTGCTTGGACTTGTTGAACATTCACAGTTGCTAGAGAAGCATGGTGGCCCAACCCACATTGGTGCATGAGAAACTCCCAGGTATTTATCTCCTAAGGGGCTGGATATTCGCCAAGGTGGAGATTTGTTAGGTATGGCTCATATACCTAATATGGAATTAATGTTGGAGCGGAGCGAGCGAATCTGGGGAGTTTATTATGTGGGTTGGGGGTGCGGGGCCAACGCTTCGCGGTTTAGTAGAGGGGTAATTTGGTAATTACATATTGTACTCTATGATTATAAATAGGTCTCGTTGTAACCCTAGGACTTATGCTGAAGGCTGAATCTCGTATTCTGTACTCTTTTCTGATTAGTGAAAAGAAAGTCGCCGCTCTGCTCCCGAGGACGTAGGCATCTTTGCCGAACCTCGTTAAATCTCTTTGTGTTCTTCTGGACTGCGTCGATTCTTGTTTGCTTTGCCCTAAAATTCTCAACAAGCTTTTATGTCTATGCCGACAAAATTTTTACAACTGATTATTACAAAGAGGGCCCTCGAATTCTCAACAGTTTATAGTCCCAATATACACATAAGAGCATTTATTTTTATTCCCTTTTACGTTTGTGTTTAGTTATGTCTCTGTAATGGAGTAGCTGTATGTATAGATGAGGGGAGAGAAAAAGTGGGTTCGTGGTTTTGTCTTTACACATCTATTTATGAGGAGTTCATCATTATCATTATTGCAACCCTTTTCCAACTGTTTCAATAATTTATGAAGTGTTATTTTTTTGTCAAAAATTGTCTCTAGCATTATTTTGGCAAGTTAGTGAAAGAATATATGTATTTACACACGTGAGAGCATACTTATCCATAAGCATGGCTCCTTTTATTGTTTGGTTATAGTTTATATGCATGCCTTTTTTTGTGATTTATGTTTCATCAGAAAATATCATGTATATGCTTGATAATGTGCTAATTTGTACTTTGAGCGGCCTAATTTTTATCGTATAATGAAAATGTACCATGTAAACTTAGTCATAGCTTAGCCTTTGTCATGAGGTCATTGTGGGGGGTAGAAAGGCTCTTGGGATTCGGGGCAAAGCTTCGAAATGTTTCCAATATTTGTGGGTTAGTGCATTAAAATTATATTAGAGATTTTATTATATTTTTGGTTGCACTAGATTTTATTTAATAATGAGGTGGAATCATCTATATTTTGTATCCATGGAATTAGGATTGCAATTTTGGACAAGTATGCAATAGTGAAATCTACAGTAGAAACAATAGGATTTGGTACCAATTGGTTGGACCTATATATGTTTTGGTCTTTTTTTTTATATTCTGAGTTGTTTCTCACTCTCTATTTGAATAGGTTTCACCTGTTTCCAATCACTGACATGGTTGATGCTTGTTCTCATATGAATATAAATTTTAATGCATGATTTAAAAAGAAATTGTCACCATTAATGAGTCTGAGTAATGTTGATTCGGTTTCATGTAGTTACTCATACTATAGTGAGGAGACTGTATATTCTAAGAGTGGCCTTGACATGGCAAATGAACATGGTGTATCCAACATATTTATCACTCTCCCTTGGAACAAGTTCCCATTACTTCGGAAGGACAGTCCTTCTTGGGGGGCGCTAACTATAGAGCCACTGGAAGAGGATTTGTCGTCTGACATGTAAAGTTTGCAGAGAAGTAAAGGATGTACTCAATGAGCCATTTCACAAAGGTGTTGGAAATGATGCTGCTGTTGATTGTTTATTAGATTTATGGATATGCAGCAACTGATTCCACAACTTTTATGCTCCTTACTGTTCAATGTGGTTCCTCGTCTCAACCTGGTTATTTGCTCCGTTCCTTTTCAACCCATCTGCCTTTGAATGGCAGAAGATAAATGAGGATTGGGATGACTGCACCAAATGGTTAAACAGCCGTGGAGGCATTGGTGTCTCTGCAAACAAGAGCTGAAAATCATGGTGGGATGAAAAACAAGAGCACTTGAGTTCAACAGGTCTAATAAGGCTGTTTTTTGAGATCATGCTCTCTCTTCTCTTTTTGGTCTTTCAATATGGTATAGTTTATCATCTCCATTTCTCCGACAACAACAAGAGCCTTATTGTAAGTCGTAAGCCACCTTAAAGATTCAAATCACCAATATTCTTTTCAAAAGTTTTCTACTTCTTTTTAGGTATATGCTTTTTCATGGTTTCGTATTGCTGCTGCAATGTACATCTTAAAGGTGGGTGGGTTTTATCACTTAAAAAACAGACTTTTTTCATGTAATTCCCTTCTACATTGTCCATAGGTGGTGTCGATGGGCTGGAAAATGTTCAGCGTCGACTTCCAACTCATGTTCAGGCTGTTGAAAGTATCTCTCTTCCTTGGCTGCATTGGAACTCTGGTTTTCCTCTGACATTAACTGACATTGTGACCAACAATATTATTACGAGGCATTTACATAAATATTTCCCAATAACTCTGTATTTACATATCTAACACCTATACTTCAATCGTTTTTTAAAAGTTAAATTGGTGGTATTTCCTTATGTAATATGAAAGATTTCTGTGGGCTTAAAGGTAAAAAATTAAAATTTATGACTTACATGTGTGAATATATGAGAATTTTGCTGCATGTATTTCACTATTTTTAAACCCTTAGACTCTGAAAATGGGATCTATTTGAGCTCACTTTCATTGTGGGAACATATTACGCAAGCATGCAAGCCTGTGGTGAAGGCATTTGTTCTTTGGGGCTCGGTGAAGACGCTTGGCCGGGTTTACAACTACATTATGGGGCTGGTGATCTTCACCGCAGTGGTAGTTCTGGCATGTTTCCTTTGTTGGACTCTTGAGTTCCAAACTCGATTGCTTTTCAACCAGGCTTTCAGCCGCAGACTCAAGAGCTCTCATATCTTAGCTTTGGCATTCGATTGTAGTATAAACTATGAATTACCATTATTCTTATTGTTCATTCAAACCTAGCTTTGGTCTGCAGTGGTCAATGGGGAAAATTATTACATTGTTGTCTGGACCTGCAGACACAGGACGAAATAATTGTCAAATTGTTTCACTTCAACTATTGACACTAGTTACTTGTATGTGAATTGATCTTCATGTATAATTTTTTTTTTTATCAATGGCCCACTAATTGCTCAATACATTATGGTTCCTTCATATTCATCTTGGCTTCTTCAAATGAAATTATTATAAATATGTTCCTAATTTTGTCATATTATTTAAAAATATACTGGATCGGGATTGCATAGCAAGTTAAAGCTCACAATTTGTGGTTGTCTAGATTTTTAAATTAGTGGTGACAATCCTGCTTTGAGATAGAATTGTAAGATTCCTAGGATAATTTTATGCATAGTCAAAATTGTTTTTGTTATATTTCTATAGGCATCTCTTTATATTGCCTTGAATATAAGCCAAATATATTTTTAGAAATCTCTTATCTAAGAATTATGTATTTTTATCTATGAATTTTTAGATAGTCTTTTATCTAACATCGACCATCTAATGATACAGTTAGGAGAGTAGATGTTTTAGATTCGATTTACGTTAAGAAAGGTATAGTTAGACCTAAAAAGATTTGGGCATGTTGTATAAAAAATGATCTTAATTTATTAGAATTAATGCCCATTTTTTTGGGATTTTTTATCTAAGCTTGTTAACCCCTATATGCTCATTCACTGCGCTTGACTTTACCTTAGATTTTGTTTCTTGATTAACTCAAGTTAAAATAGATCATTACCATGATCCCAATGTCAATAATGTTGCTCGAGATGTACAAGAGTGTAGCTATTATTATAGATTATTTTCCTTTAAATGACCTAGACATAATTACTCTTTTAAATATATAAACAAAATTATAATATGAGAGTTTTATTGTAAATATTTTGTCTTTTGATAAGGCTAATTAGTCTTATTCATTAAACCCTTTCTTTTTTTTAATCTTACCCACCCATTTTAAATCAAGCACCCCCATAGAAAAATATTAGAGGTGTAGGCCCCTTGAAATTGTTTAAAATGATATTTTAAAATTGATTGGTCACCTTAATTAACTTTCAAATAATATTTCATATCAATACAACTTGACTAAAACCATAAAAACCAACCCAATGAACATTTGTTAGAATATAAAGTGTTATGAGGCCCTCACCAACTAAGGGAACATCTAATATAAATATCTAAAATAGTTATCATAGGCCTAGGATCAGATGCCATGCATGGATTCATATAATGCATCCAAGCACTAGTAACTTAATTTTATCTTTATCAAGATATTTAGGAATGGACTATTAAACTAGAAACTTTAATCAATCAAATTTGGGGCTTTTTAATCAAAATCTTAGCTCATTTAAAAGGTTAAAATTTAATATTTTGCAATGATATAATAATTTTTTGCATTTATAATGTGTTTGAATTTAATTTTCATATCATAATTCACTTTTTTTTTTTTTTTGGCTTAAAACCTTAACTAATAGAGTTTTTGGGGATGAGTTTTGCATACTCCCATATCTACTAGTGTGTGATATCTATAAAAGTGATGACCAATATAGGACCTTATGATAGCTATAGGATATATTAAGAAAGATGCTCATGAATGTATTCACAGGTAAAAATGCGGGGTAAAAATGTGGTAGCTGTAATAATAATGTAATGTAAATAAGAATGCCTAAACTAAAATCTAAATTGAGCATAATCAAACTATCATAAGCTTAATTAAATTTTTTTGCCATTTAAAGGTCAAATGTCCTTTAAAATTTTCATTTTTATAATCAAAATGAGCGTCTTAGTGAGATAAAGACTTAATTTTTAGTCATCATATCAATAAAATATCAAAAAGAATTTTAAAAAGTCAATTAAAAACATTTAGTTATTTTAATTTATGAGAAAAATTATCAGAACGTCTCTTTAATTATATATAAGTAGACGTGTATAACATATTCATATATATATTATATGTCAAGTGGAGTAGATTCGGAGAAATTTTCAGTACTTTAATTATCATCACAAGACATCATTTATGTATCAACATTTATACCCACTTCACCATTATTATACACCAATGACGCTAACCAATTGTCGACATCCAATACAGGTTTTCTTGGCATGCTTTCTTATATATCAAAAGGAAGGTCAATTAAGACCATTGACTATCACCTATCTTCCAATATCTCCGGTCAACATTCTTACCGACAATCAATGTTCAATGTCTAACTATTACGAGCATTTAATATTCATTTTCATAACCTATATGGAGAAGAACCAAGTTAACTTTGCAATGTCACTCAATCTTTAATGTTCTTTGTCGGTCATTACTATATGTTTACTGACAATTAACGCCTAACATTTATTAATCATTGGAACAAATGAACATCTTTTTGGTTGTCTTGCATCCTTCCATATAAAAAGACCGATGAAATTGGTTGCTAAATTTCAATGTTGTTGGTTGATCATCGTATGATACTTTCTAATAACTGATGTTTAACACATGGCATCCATCAACATTCAATTAAATAGTTCGATCATCTGTTATTCCTTCATACCAAGAAAATATTTGAGTAGACCAATAATAATATAATCTAATGACTTGATGAAATTTGAGTTACTTTTACTAGATTTATTAAGGTGGTAATAAAATATAAAATATTACAAAATAAATAATAAAATCCTAGTGATCATATCATTAATTTAACTAATTATTATAATTATATCAACCTAAATTATAATTTATCAAAGGTTTTGCTAAATTATTAATTAAAAATAAATATATATTCTTAATTTGAAGTGCCTCTATTTATAAACAAATTAAATTATTGAATAATTCATAAAAGGCTCAAAACAAAGTATTACATTAAGAATACTAAATAAAGAAAATTATTTATTTACATCACCTGAAAAATAAAATATTTTATGACAAAGATAAATACAAAATTTAGAACATATTTTAATGAAAAAAAGGAAAAATTTACATACATAAAAAATATATTGATTTAAAACAAATATTATATATATATATATATTTTGATGCAATATTTAAATAAATATATTAAAATTAAAAAGTTAAATATATAAATGAAAAAACTTGCAATTGCTTTTTGCGTGCGAATTTCATGTTTTGATCCCGGACGACAAGGAAGCGAGAAGGTCGCCGCGGCAGCCGATGCGAGGAAGAAGAACTGTTCATGAGACCTCGGAATTAACCCAATGATCGGATTGACTAAATTAGGGGTTTTTAAGGTGAAACGAAGGAGAAATTGGATTTAAGATTCGTCCTTCCTCAGACTATTGCAAGTAATCACGTATCATTCATCGCACTCCCCATTATTTCTCACCGTCGCTGTCTCCTGCGGCGACATCTACAATTCACGGAGATTTGTGAGGCTTAGGAGAAGGAAGAGGAACAATTAGTGCTCGGCGAGCGAAATTGACGTCAAAGAGAAGATTTTTTGGGTCGTCAGGAAGAGGAGATGGGGAACAAGATAGCTCGAACAACCCAAGTTTCAGCAACGGAGTATTACCTCCACGACCTCCCTTCCTCGTATAACCTAGTGCTGATTGAAGTCCTTGGACGAGGGCGGTTCTTCAAATCCATTCTTTGTAAGCACGACGAGGGTCTCGTCTTGGTTAAGGTCTATTTCAAGCGCGGTGAACCCCTCGATCTCAAGGTAATGCTGTGATAAAATTGTTATTTTAGGGTCTCATTACCAATCAAAATTCGTGATTTTTTTCTTTCTGGATGCAAACCCTAACAGGAGTACGAAAGAAGGCTCTTTGAGATTAGAAATATATTCCAGACCGTGCAGCACCCCCATGTCTGGCCATTCCAGGTGAGCTCCTGAGAAGCTCGTGCCGTTTTGTTTTCCTCGTTAGTTAGTTTTTTCCATCCCAATTGGAACAATATCAGCTAATTGTTGAGTACAGACGAGAAATGTGGACGGAGAGAAATTTATTGGACAGGGAATGGGTTTCTTCTCTCTCACTTTGTCTATATCTTTCTTCTCGAGCACTAAAATATGCTGTGCGTTACTTAGTCTAACTGAATATTAACTCATTTGTATTCTCTTCCCTCTCGAAATATAACCTTGATTGGTTTAGTGTTATGGTGATGGCAGAACTGTTGTGTTGATTGTGCAGATTTCTACGTCTTATTATATCTTTGGACTTTCTTGATGAATGCTTCATATTGGTTGCTATGCAGTTTTGGCTTGAGACAGATAAGGCAGCGTACCTCTTGAGACAACACTTCTTCAGCAATCTTCATGATCGGCTGAGCACCCGGCCATTTCTCAGTCATATTGAGAAGAAATGGCTTGCTTATCAGGTATTGGTTCTCTGATCTTCTTGTTTTGGTAAAAAGATGTACACTGCTGAAACCAAGTTTCTTCTTGTATCCATCTCCATTCTCAAAAGTATTCTCCTGTATTACTATGCAATGGTAGATTGATTGTATCAGCATTCTTCTTAATGCTTTCCAGATATGTTTGTGGACTTAGCTCGTTTGGTTGTGCAGTTACTTTGTGCAGTGAAGCAGAGCCATGACAAGGAAGTTTGCCATGGTGAGACAGCATCCTCTAGGGCCAAATCATTGAACCACTTTTAAGGGGTATTCTTAGAAAATGGAATTTTTTTGGGCGTTGCAGGTGATATCAAGTGTGAGAATGTGCTTGTCACCTCTTGGAACTGGCTTTACCTTGCGGACTTCGCATCTTTCAAGCCCACATATATACCAGATGACGACCCTTCAGATTTCTCATTCTTTTTTGATACGGGCGGAAGGAGGCGGTGCTATCTTGCACCTGAGGTATTTTCCCAATCCTTAAGTTGAGTTGGTTATAATTTCTTGTTATTTACAAGGAGGATGTGGTTTGAGCTGTTTATTTTTGCTTTGCTAAATGTTTTAGCGAACTGTTTTTGCTATTTTGTTCATGGATATGTTTTTTCTATCAAAGTTTGGGCATAGTTTTGCCCCTTTTTGTTACAATCAAACTAGTGTTATTTATTTACTTAACTTTGTATGTACAATTACTTGTGTAAAATGACACCAAAAGTCTACATTCATATGGCTAACGTTGCCTTTTTTATTGAACATCTTTAGCCCATTTTCCAGTAATTTTTAATCTTTACTAACAGTCTAACAATAATACTTTGCTTATCCTTATATACTATTTCTATTAGAGGGGAGTGTAAATGAGCAGATTATAGTTGCTCAGTTCAAGTATATTTTTTCATTCGTTATCAAGTTGAAGCAACTTGAACTATGATTTAAAAGTCGTTTCGTTAAAAAAGCGTGAAATTTGATTCATCCCTAGAAAGCCTGCTTATGTTTATTCATTTATTCTCTTATTATGCCCATCTAAGTTTGAACTTTAATAAGCATCGTTAGTTGGTAGTGATGTTATAAAAAATTTATCATTATTCTTAATATTTTCCTCACTTATTAAATCCTGGGCATAATTCCCTTTTTTTATATAAATTTCAGCTTTATTTAAAAGAAGCACAAATCTACGTAAACTATGAAAAGATGTTATTAAAATAAGGAGGCACTTTGGCTAACATATGATAATTGAGCTACTAGAAAGCCATAGAAACTTTAGAAAACGATGTTAAAGATTTACTTCTTGGACGGAAAATGAGCTTTCGTCATGAACCCATTGAGCCAATTGATCTATTTTTGAGCTTCTTAAATTATATGTGAAGCTTTGTGAGCAATGTGAAGCTTGCTCAATGAGTTAAAGCAAACCGTCACAAAAACAACATACGAGAGCACATTGCTAGCCGAGTGAAATGGTTTGTTTGAACCACTATTATAACTCTTCAACATAGAGATTAATAGGTTAACCTTTTTAGAGCCATAGTTTTTTTTCTAGCAATATGTCCTCCGTTGTTGCTTATGAAATCTTGATATATTGTTTTCTATATGATGTATTTGTTTGTTTATTCATTTGAAGTTTCTAAATAGATGAATTTTACAAATTTCTTATAGTTATTGCTCACTTTTTTATTTTATGCAACTTTTAGAGACTTCATGTGTACTGAGAAGAAAACATTTCTATTCATGTCTTTCAGAGGTTTTATGACCAT
Organism: Papilionanthe hookeriana x Papilionanthe teres; assembly: GCA_022702705.1. Lineage (NCBI taxonomy): Eukaryota > Viridiplantae > Streptophyta > Magnoliopsida > Asparagales > Orchidaceae > Papilionanthe > Papilionanthe hookeriana x Papilionanthe teres. Next base: position 12,543,265 of record CM040435.1, on the reverse strand, counting down.
GTTGGTGAGGCCCATAGTGCTCCAGATGCTCCGTTGAAGAAATCGATGGATATCTTCTCTGTTGGGTATGCCTTTTTCTATTTTAAATTACTGAAGGTTCATAACTGTAGAACCCCATACCCTTACAAAAGAAGGGATTATGTGTATGATCATGTTTTTTGACATGTGGTATGTGACTTGGGATGAGAAATCTTGAAAAAGTTGAACACTATTTGCTCTAATATATTTTATTATATTCTGCCATCTTAAATTACTAATATAATTGAAGGGAAAATTTGACCTTGGCATCAAATATAGTTTATGGAATATTTTGATGCACGCTTGAGAACTATGCCAAAACAAGCTGCTTTACGAGTAGATGGTTGTTCTACTCCCCCACCCAACCGGGAATGAAGGCTCTGTTTGGCGCAGATTTCAGACTTTTCACTGCTCACTGCAATTACTGTGTCTTGCAGAAGTTGTCATGTGAAGTTCGTCTGTGAAGCCTATCTGTATGTTTGGGACAGCTGTGTAAAAACAACTGTGGGGCAGTTGTTTCTGTAATAATGACCATATTGCCCTTATTTTGTGAAGTTGTACGTAACAAAACTGTGATAGTCATAAATTTAATAGTTTTAAAGCAAAAACTAAAATTATTCGTGTTCTGTGATATAAAAGATTTGGTTGGTATAAATGTAAAAACTAAAATTTAGCCGTTAGACAAGTAAATAATTATATGCTAACAACACTCAACTAATCAATTCAGTATATTTAATCAAATATTAGAAGTATAGTTTTTTTTCCAAAGCACAGGAATCATATCTCTACTTCTATATTATGAATCTAGGGAGGATAAACATACACAAATGCTATTTATACACAATCCATAAATACAGGGATTGCTTTTCATAATTCTAAAGACAATCTCCATATTTACTCCTCCCAATTTCATTTCCTGAGGAGATCTCTGGGTTTATATCGCCGGTAAGGCTAGTTTCCCGAGAGATGTTGAGCATCTCCCTCTCCGTCTTGCATCCCCGCTTCGCCACTAGATCACCTTCGAGCAAGTTCATGAGTCCATTACCGCAGAAATTGGAGAAGATGAAGACAAGTCTGCGAAGCGTTGATTACAGGAGAAGCTTGAAAGGAAGGGTTGAAGAAGCGGAAGAGCTCAGGGTCTTCAATCTTTTGACCCACCATGGCGTTACCTGCTTCTCCAGCGCTCGCGTTACCTGCTTCTCGCGAATGATCCATTAATGACTGTGGAAGGCGCAGGGGGCTTCTCAGGGAGCATTCGCGAGACACCAGGCGGGGGGGGGGGGGGGTAATATGTAATATTAGCGCTGCGAACGTGGGGCCGCAGGGTCTATCCCGCGGCCCGCGTTCGTGAAAACTTTCGCCGCCGCTGCCCCAAACGACCCAAAATTGCGTCTGTCGGCCGTGCCGCCCCTTCGCTGCTGCCCCAAACGGGCCCGAAGTGATGTGGTAGTTGTGGTCACCCAAAAAAGTCTAACATGAGAAGGATGTTGAGTGAGACTGATAAAGACAAAGCATATGGGTGAGATATTGACAAAATGAGGTTAGCTTGGGATTTAAATTGGGTAAAGGACACAAACTTTATGTGTAACAAAACATTATAGGATATCTGCATACCACCAATTACAGTACAATAAAGGATTAATGTTGCATAATTCAGTGAATTAACTATATTCTTAGGTACGTATAAACGCACATACATGTTATTTTAGATTCTTCTTTATCCACGTATTTAATGCCATTTGGTCAAGACATATGCACGTCATCGATGGCGCGATTGATTATTATTTTTTTCTTCATTAATTAGTGTATCAGGAGACATTTGATTAAGCATCTTTAATTATTATTAATTAATTTTTATTTTATCTGCTTAGCACTTGCTTTAATTTTGGGACATTAACGTAATTACTCCAGACCTTCCTATAATGATACTCTTTCTTAGGGCATATGATAAATTATTGAATATTTATGATAGTTTTTTGCAATGTATTGCTGTATTGCAGTCCTTTTTCGCTTTTCCGCTCTTTACTCTTTCTTTGATTCTCTCTTTCTGTCCCTTTTTTCTATCGTTCCTACATCTTTTCCATCATGTCTTCTCCGCCTTGTGGCTCTCTAGCTTTCTTATCTTGCACGTCCCTTGTCTCGTGGGATTGGCTTTTCTCTAGTGCACTTCACGTTCTATTCTCCCTCTTTCTGCTGTCAACTATCATTTTTTCTTCTTTATCCCTTAACATTTTTTTTTCCTCTTTCATCTCTTCAAGTCTTGTAAAATCTCCCTCGTTAACCAAAGCTCCCAATAACCCTTACAGATATAAATAATATTTATATATGGATGAATATACTCACAGTCTATGATAAAGCATAAATCAGCACTCAATGAACAAATATGGTGCATGGAATCTATGCTTTAAATTTATTTGTTCAGGGTGCATGTATACATGTAAATGGGACTAATGGAAATTATCCCGCCTTCATAATTTGTTTATAATGTGCTTCATATCTCTTTTATTTAATTTCGAGTTTATTAACCGAATGAATATCATTAGTAAGAATTATCCAACAAAGTAACCGCTCTGAATATCTAATATGTAGCCTATTAATTTCTTATAAAATATTAGTAAGATCATCATTTGGCATTTGAATAAGGCATTCTTTAAGAAGTATCAAGATTTTTGGGAATTTTCTTTTGTGATGTTTATTTTTTATTTTTCAATCTTCTTTGATACTTAAATAATAAGAGCATATCCAACATGGCATGGTGTCTTGTCATGTTTAAATTTTCGTGTATCTAACATGTGTGTAACTTGAACATGATTGGCTCAAATAACATGAACATAACTTGGTCTATTAGTTTTTACCTGAAGGAAAATGTAACAAGCCTATGTCATCCATGGCTTACTAATTGTGATTGTGACAAACTATTGGTGAATTCATGTTATTTCCACATGTTTTAGTGTTAGATTCTTGCTACATCAGTTTTCATGCTATTTTGGAAACTATAGTGGGACTAAATGAAATGCCCCTTTGAATCCAATACTTAGTTCTCGTGTAAAGCATTGCTATTGTTGGAAATCAATGTCGTTCAATAAGTTATAGTATTTAAATGCATAAATAATTGAATAAAATTTCAAGAAATAAATTTTTTTTTGTTCATATTTTTAACATTTTGTACAAATTTTGGGTAAGGTGTGTTATTGCGGAGCTTTTCCTAGAAGGACAGCCACTTTTTGAGCTATCCCAACTGCTTGCTTATCGCCGTGGACAATATGATCCTAGTCTGTACCTGGAAAAGGTGATTTGTCTTTACTAGTATTTTTCTCCTTTCCAATTTTCTTGAATATACTTTCTAAATATATTTTATTTTGTTTTTTGTTTATTAATTTTTATTATTACGAATGCTGTTGTTGATTTTCCCTCTTTTTTCTCTAGTTGACAATTATGCTAAAGTTCATGGACCTTGAACCTCAAAAACAGAAAGCATTATTGATAGTTTGATTATTATGAGCTTAAAGTGTCTATTTCTCAGAGAGGGAGTATGTTAATTCGTTTTAGGCTCAAGAGAGGGAAGGTTGGTTCTGATCAGCTGGTCTAGGTTTAGTAGACTAACTTCTAGTTTCAGTCTACTTATTCATTGGTTTTGTGGTCATATTTGCTCTGTGATGGAGAAGAACCAGATGCTTGTATATGTAGCAAGTATTGAATGACTTCTCTCATTTATCCGAATTTCCACTCTGGTTAACCTAAATGTCTGAGTTTACATTGTGAAGTTTGAAAATCAGAATAAATTTCAAGTTAGATGATTCAAATGATTTCTTTGTAGCTTTTTCTGTCCTGTAGTTTTCTTTTGCTCTGACATTTTTTTGATAAATACCTCGATGTACTCCCTTATCTATTCAATATGTTCTGCTTAAAAAAATGTAGGGAAACCAAATGAGGTGCTGAGAATAACCCCTCGGAATCTAGGATTGCAACTCTTTTCTTCAGTGAATTAAATATGCAGTTTTTTATGTACTTGGCTATAAATTACTTTCTTTTTTGTAAACTACTATGTGCATTAAAAAGGTTATAAATTCCTATTGCTTAAATGTATTGCACATTAAAAAAATTTTCATCGCACGTGTTTCCTTTTTGTTGGTTGAATTACTAATAAAACAACAACAACATGCCTTTATCCCACTAAATGGGGTCGTCTTGTTGGTTGTATTACAAATTCAGCTTAGAAAATTAAGCGATACCTACATGTGCTAGCTTTAAGTACACAAATAATAATGATTAATTGTGGCTAGAACTTTCAACTTAAAGTTGGATAAATTTTATTTCTACTATGTGATAAGAAAATTTAATTGATATTTAAATCTGCATGCAATAAAACGATAATTAAGCTTCTATGCTTTATAGATCTAAGTTTTAGATAATAAATATATCATTAACATAATTGTTAAGTATGTAAAAATGAGATTATTCAAATGAATGTCTTGTAAAAGCTGGAAAATACAGTGAGAAATGTTTGTATCATACAGACAATGGGAATGCAACATTATGAATTTAATTTGGTGAGAAATAAACTTATGTTTGGGCCTTAATATTCACTAGGGAAAAAAATGAGGTAATTTAAATTGAGATGATAGGAATTGGAAGGAAAGTGTAGGGTGTAGATCAAAGGTAATATGGCTTGACATTATGAAAAAGGATTCTTTAATACTAGAGGTTATTTCTCATGTTTCACAGAATTTGAATGAATGTTGTAGGATTTATTAAGCCTTCTCCAATTACTTGTGTTTCTGTTAATGATGATATGATATTGCAAATATGTTCTCAAGTCTAAATTGCACACTTGACCGCATATTGCATTCATTGCTTGGAACTGATAAAAGCTAAAATTCAGAGCAGAGCCCTCTTCTAAGAAATATAAATTGGGATACTAAAATATGATCGTTGTAAAGTCATTCTTTTGTCCCCCTTTTTGATGTTGGACAGTTAAAGGTCTAGGTTTACTAATGCAAGCTACGATAAGGTGCATAATGTAAACAAACAAAGTATTACAATCTACATATTGTGAACTCTTAATTTTAGCAGAAATTAGTCTCTTAATATTTTTTCCTTTAATTTTTAATGATAATTTAATAATCACCAATAGCTGAAATTTAATGAGAATAACAACAAAATAGTTGAAAATTTAAATAACAAACAAATTTCATGCCATGAAAAAGAATCTATATCCATTATCACTTTCATTCATGCACAGCTATTAATCACTAAACAAATCAAAAGCAAGAATCAAGATAGAAATTACCCAAAAAAGAAAATTCAAGCCTTCATTGGAATAAGGAGACTTGCCAATAGGAGTAGTCATAATCACTTGTAAATCCTTCGAAGAATACATGTCCAACAACACGCAAGAATTGAGAAAACTAAAATTTTATTTCAAAGCCCACCATTCAATTCTTTTTATGTACTTCAGTGGCTCTATTAATAGCTTACAAAGTACCAATAAATAAATTTTTAAAAAATACCATTTCTTCTTTTACTAGTCAATAACCACAATCCAATTCTTCTGACACAAAATAATGAATCAAGCTTAGGTTTTTTAGTTTCCATGTGGATCTATTTATAAAAGGAAAATCAGATAGAGCAAAGAGAGCGGTTCAGGGCAACAGTAATTGCCCTTCCACAAAGGCATGAAATAGAATTTATGAGTAACAGAGCTTGGTGTTAAACAGAAGTAATATGGACTAAAATATCGAAGCCTGATTCTTTCACATTTGCAAGAGTCTGTCCAAGGCTGCAGCAGATCACTGAGGTGAGATCTTGGTATAGCAACAGTTTACACAAGTAGGATTATTGTACTGAGGCAATTAGCCACTTATGTTTTGTAGGGTTCAATGACTGCCAATAGAACAATTGGAGAGCTTTGAAGTAAACGAAATTTAAATTTGGTTTATAGAGAAATTCTAGAAGAGGTAACCCTTAAAAGCTAAAGCATGGATTGTTTATGATTCTGATTGAATTGAGCCCCAGAAATAGTTAACTAGACCTAAAGGGAGGTCAAAATGTTGGAGAACAGTGTATTCTCAATAAGATCAACATCACGGACATGCTTGAAATATATTGCAAAAAAAATAAAAGGTAAATTTAACAAATGCACAATGGATCAAACGTGCTACTCTTAATATTCATTTTCTGTGGAGAAAGTGTCAAACTGATCACCTGATCGTTTGAGGGGGACATTATTGTCCCAGAGTTTATAAAAATGTCAACTTAGTCCTCATCTTATTTTAATATGAGTTGAAATAGTCCCATTAAGTACTATTTTAGCCGCTGATTAAAAAATTCCGGGAATTAATTTAACGCTTGTATAAAGTCTAGGGCTAAATAACCCCAAGGTAAATAGCCAGGTTACTATTTTGACACTTATTTTCTGTGCTTTTGACAACATAGATTTTTCAGTTTTTCATTACCTTTCATGATAGTCGATGTCCATCTGAATGCTTGAAACTAAGTGTTATATAGTTTGCTCCAACTACAAAAATGAAAAACGAGATGTTAACAGAGATCAGTTAAGATAAATTGTTCATTCTGTTAGAACTAGGGAAAATGTTATCTCTTATAAATTTTTACTATAAAATTGGGTGTTGGTCTCATCACTGCAGATACCTGATGTTGGAATTCGTGAGATGATACTGCATATGATTCAACTGAATCCAGAAGAAAGATTGTCCTGTGATAACTATTTGCAGAGTTATGCATCGGCTGTTTTCCCAAGCTATTTCTCCCCATTTCTACATAAATTATTTTCCTGCTTGATTCCTCTTGACTCTGATACAAGGGTAAGGTGTTCTCCGGAATGATTTCTTTCATATTAGAATCAAATTACTTTAAAACATGCCTCGATGATTCATATTCAGGTTGCAATGACTAAAGGTGCTTTCTCTGAGATAAGCAGACAGATGATGAATGATAGAGCTGTTGATGCCATAGTCTCTGAAACATCTGTGGAAGCCAACTTGATCGATGATGAATCTTTTCAGAAATTCAAAAGTGGAAAGGAAAATACCAATTCCCCATATGATGGAGCTGATCTATCAGAAAGCATTATTGGTAAAGGGCTTCAGCTTGTTGATGATATAGCTTCCATTTACAGGGAAGTAGAAAAGAACAAAGCTTTTTCGCATACTAAAGCAACAATTGGAAACACTGCAACTGTTTCCACAAACAGTTCCTGCACCAAATCAACTATATTTTCTAATCAGACAAAGCATTTTGGAAGGCAATCTTCGATTCGTGCTCATGGAAAGGAAAATGAAATCACTCTTTTCAAAAAATTCCATAAAAATGATTTGGAATCTCTGATGGCCGGATACAATATTCAATCCAAAAGCAATGAAATGCCCTTTTTTCAATTCATGGAATGTAAAACTAGGTGTGAAGGTATGGTTCTCATTGCTTCATTGCTTTGCTCATGCATACGAAGTGTCAAGCAGCCCCAGCTTCGAAGAGCTGGGGTACTTATGTTGAGGTCTTGCTCCTTTTACATTGATGATGAAGATCGTTTACAGCATGTGCTTCCATATGTTATTGCAATGCTTTCTGATCCTGCTGCAATTGTTCGTTGTGCTGCTTTGGATACATTGTGTGATGTATTGGCATTAGTTAGAGATTTTCCTCCCAGTGATGCTAAAATATTTCCAGAGTATATTCTTCCCATGCTATCTATGCTTCCAGATGACCCTGAAGAAAGTGTCAGGATTTGTTATGCTAGTAACATATTCAAAATTGCACTGGCTGCTTATAGATTCTTAATTTGCTCAAAAGATTTGGCTGATACAGGATCATATGATAACGTAGTACCCACTAAACCGCAGCTACTTTCAACAGAACCGTTGGTCAAGAAAGATGCTGAGAACAGTGATGCACAACTGGCTCAGTTGAGAAAATCCATTGCTGAAGTTGTCCAAGAACTGGTCATGGGCTCAAAACAAACTCCAAGTATCAGGAGAGCCCTTTTGCAGGATATCGGACATTTGTGTTTCTTTTTTGAACAGAGACAATGTAATGATTTCTTACTTCCAATCCTACCGGCATTTCTTAATGACCGAGATGAGCAACTGAGAGCAGTATTTTATGGGCAGATTGTTTTTGTCTGCTATTTTGTTGGCCAACGAAGTGTTGAGGAGTATTTATTACCTTATATAGACCAGGCTTTAACTGATGGGATGGAGGCTGTCATCGTTAATGCGTTGGACTGCTTGTCTATGCTTTGTAGAAGTGGTTTTTTGCGGAAAAGGATTTTACTTGACATGATTGAAAGATCCTTTCCGTTGTTATGTTATCCGAGTCAGTGGGTACGAAGATCAGTTGCCACTTTCATTGCAGCAAGTAGCCAAACCTTGGGCCCAGTGGATTCTTACGTCTACCTTTGTCCAATTTTACGTCCTTTTCTTCAGAGAGAACCTCCTTCTCTATATTCAGAGTCATCCCTACTTTCCTGTCTAAAGCCTCCAGTATCAAAGTCTGTATTTTACCAAGTATTGGAAAATACAAGGAGTGTTGATATGCTAGAAAGGCAGCGAAGGATATGGTATAACTCATCAGGGCAGTCGAATAATTGGGAAACACCTGAGAACATCAATTGGGTTGCAGCAGATCTGGATCCCATGAAGAAAACTTGGAACAAGGAACCAATAGCTAAAAATATTAAAATTTCTGGTAATTCTGTCCAAAAAGTTACTTCATCTGATGTTGAAGATGTTGCTAAGTTGAGAAAAGAGAATTCTTTTATCAGCAATGGTGTAATGGATGCAAGGGATTCATTTAGTTCCGATAAGATGCAATTCTCTGGATTTTTTTCACCCAATGTTAACACTAGTAACAGTTTTCTTTTTGATGGACCATCTGAGGGTATTCCAATCTACTCTTATATGGATAAGCGCAGTAGGGGTGTGCCATCTAAAGCTCCTGATACTTCAGCACGCTTGAATTCTGTCGGAGTTGCTTCTTCATGCATGCCATGGGTGGGCTCTGCGAATAAACCAACTAGCCTATCAAATTCAGTACCTCCAAGGCTTGTCTCAGGCTCCTTCAACGAAACAAATTCTAATATGGCTTATGATCCATATAGTCATGAGATTGACCCTTGTTTAAACATCACCAGCAAATTCCAGGATGTTAAGGTTACTGACATTGTGAAAACTTCTTCAATATCCTTCGGAGACGATAAATACCAATCCGATATAACTGTATTGCCCTCATTTTCTAGAACTTCAACAATTCCTGATGCAGGATGGAAACCTCGCGGAGTCTTGGTGGCACATCTCCAAGAACACTCCTCTTCTGTGAATGATATTGCAGTATCAAATGACAATTCATTCTTTGTCAGTGCTTCAAGTGATTCTACTGTAAAAATATGGGACAGCAGGAAGTTGGAGAAGGACATCTCTTTTCGCTCAAGGTTAACTTATTCTTTGGGCCATAGCCAGGCTCTCTGTGTTAGCATGCTTCCCGGTACAGCAAAGGTAGTAGTTGGTGCATCTAATGGGACGCTGCACTTGTTTTCTATTGATTATGTTTCAAGAGGACTGGGCAATGTTGTTGAAAGGTATTCAGGTATTGTTGATAGTAGGAAGAAAGAGGTTGGAGAAGGTGCAGTTCTTACCCTTTTGAACTGCTCTTCTTCTGATTCTGGCATTTGCCATACAATTATTTACAGCACTCGAGAGCATGGAATCAATCTTTGGGACACACGGATGGATAAAGCAGCTTGGACATTTAGAGTTGCACCAGAGGAGGGATTTATTTCTTCCCTTGCAATGGGTCAGTGTGGGAACTGGTTTGTATCGGGATCTTCAAGGGGCATATTGACATTGTGGGATTTGAGGTTTCTTTTACCTGTTAACTCCTGGCAATACTCAACAGCATGTCCTGTGGAGAGGTTGTGTTTACTCATTCCATCTTCAAATTCTATTCCAGCGATGGCAAGGCCATTGATATATGTTTCAGCTGGCTGTAATGAAGTTGCTCTGTGGAATGCTGAGACTGGAAGCTGCCACCAGGTAAGCCAGGCATCCGGCTTTAGTTTCATCTTCTAGAATTTCTGAATCTGTGAAAATAAAATGCCTCATAATATAGACTATTATTGTAGCTTCCAGAGAAATACTATGTGATGAGCCCTCATATATACATGTTTTGTGAAAGTACATTTGGTATGCAAAACATGTAAGTTTTTAGTAAAAATATTTAATGTTGAAAGGTCGAAATCTATGCCTCTTTTACTTCTATTTTAATTCCTTTTCTAAAGACTAAGATAGAAATCTACCTGCATATAGGAAAAGAGCGCCTGTATAAGTATTCCTGTAGAGGGTTTCAACTTTCTCAAAAGTTAAAGAATGTCTCATTCTATTTTTCACTCAGGTTTTCAGAGTAGCTAGCTGTGACAGCGTTGCAGAAATGTCTAGCATTCCTCGAGCATTAGTGAGGCCTTCCAGCAAGCCACATTCTAAGCAGGATATGAAACGGAATTCTAGTTCCAAATATAGAATTGATGAATTGAATGAGCCTCTGCCTCGTCTTCCTGGCATCCGCTCATTGCTGCCCTTGCCTGGTGGAGATCTACTAACAGGAGGATCAGACCTGACAATTCGCTATTGGAATCATGCAAGGTTTGATTAATATGCTAGTTAGGTCTTGTTTTTTTCCTTTAAAAAAAAAAAAAATTCTGTTCTAACAGCTGACTAATGATTTACTCTTTCATGACTTGCTAGTCCCGAGCGAAGTTACTCTATCTGTGGTCCATCAACAAAAGGTTTGGGGAATGATGAGCATTATGAGATAAGATCAAACTTCGGGGTACAAATTGTGCAGGTAAATTTCATTCATTTTAAACCATGTTATTTGGGATTATGATGTATACTGAAGGAATTGGATGAAGTCCAATGATAATATATTTTTGGTGGCAACTTTAAAGTTTAAGAAGTTACAAGGCTTATTCAGATAATCTAAACCTTGCTATTCAATATGGCGAGTCGACTGGGAAGTACTCTATAAATATTGTATCAAAGCGTTCTAATAATCGGTGGAGTTGGCTATCTTGATGTTATATTTTGGTGGATGGTGAGGTGAGACATCATGATATGTGTACTTACATATCAAAATTAAACTTTAAATGGATAGTTTGATATTAACTATAAATCAATTTCCCTTTAGCCTTTATGTTTTCCCTTGTTATTCAATTCCATCCTTTAGTTTGAGAAACATACCACTTGGGTCCTTACCTTTTTCAAATAGATTGCCTTTTTGGTCTGTCCTCTAGCTAGCACAGAACTTTAGTTTATATTTATATATATTTTTTGGTAGGTTCTTGTGTACTAAACTTCTTATAATTGTAAATAAGTATAAATTTTTTGTCCTCGACTTCGTCGTGTTTGAACTTATTCACTTGGTAAACCCTTCTGTATGTATTATAATGACAAGTTTAGGCACCTTTGGCAAATGATATTTCCTTGGACTTATAAGGGCAATTATCTTCTCTTAATGCCCAAGTGATGGTACTATTTTGCAGCTGTGCCGATGCTTTCATCATTGTAATAGAATCACAACAAAAGCAATAGAGGATAAATTGCTTCTCCCGCCACTTTTTTTTTTGCTTTGTTCCTCAATTGAAATATTTTATCTTGTTTTAATGCTTCCCAACTATTTGAATACTTCTTTATGAGTTTTTTTCTTTTAATTTTTTTAATGCGGTTTAACTCTTATTTATGCATGTTTTTTTATCACAATATTTTTGCCTGGTTATTTGTGTCTAACTATATTTCTTCATATAACTATCACATTATTTAATATCCTCTCTGATATAATTAACTTACTTTTCTCAAAATTTTATCTTTATTAATGCTACTCCCATGGTCTATGATAAACGTTTCGCTTTTTGTATTTTGTTTGTTGACTGTATTGATGGTTTTACCCATGCCCAAGGGTTTGAATTGGGCTTTTAAATTTTTTTATGAACTTCTACTCGACAACTGTATTTTAGAAATGATGCATTGAAACTACTATCCCTTGGAACATTTTTCTTTCTAGTCTGAGAAATGTGAGACGGTGTGATGGATGTGGCAGCTAAGCATGAAGAATTGATAGGGTATTATGGATAGAATATGAAAAGTTTTTGAATCTGTGAAAATTTAAAAATATGGTGTGTAATTAATTTGGTTATAGTGACTGTTTATAGACTTTAATGGAGTGGTTGAAATTTGCTCAACGGCTTGCTATTCAAACTGAAACACCATAGTCTATGTAGTCAAAGATGATGTGGGTTCCAACTAATCTGGTTCCTATGGGCCTCGGAAGCTGTTGCCAATCTCTTGGGTCAATCATCACCTATACTATAATAATCTCCTTCTTGCAGGCTTTGGGGTGGGTAAAAAAATAAGGATGATGTGGCAAGTGGCATGCCACATGGAATTTTAAAAATTAAAAAATCTCATTGAGCAAGTTAATGGGCACCTTATTGAAGATCCACTAACATTAGTATGTGTGCGTTAACAAACTTAAATTTTGATTTTGAAAATTTCAATGTATTTTTATTCTAGATCCAAATGTGACCTAAGGGTGACTTGTCTATAACTTGGCAAGTTGCACAAACATCTATTACAAGAAAATATTATAGACCTAGACACCTTAAAGAGATGTCTGCTCTTTCTCTCAGCTGTCCCATTTTGTTGTGGGGTCTCAACACAGGAACTCTCATGGGTGTAAAATTCTTTACAATGAAAGTTCCAATGATAGGGTTGAAGAATTCCTTTGCATTATCAATTTTGAGTGTCTGAATTTTGCATTTGAATCGAGTGTAAATGATTTCTTGAATGGTTGAAGAATTCCTTTGCATTATCAATTTTGAGTGTCTGAATTTTGCATTTGAATCGAGTGTAAATGATTTCTTGAATGGATTGAAAGATTTTTGTAGTTTCAGATTACTTCTTCATGAGAAATATTCAATTGGTTCTAGTGTGCTCATCAATGAAGGAAATAAATCATTTGCTTCTTTGAGGTTTTTCACTTTGAAGGTCCTCAAATGTCATTATGGATGATAGAGAATGGATGTAAGGGTTTGTACTGAGATAGATGATATACATGACAAATATATATAGCCAATTGTCATATTTCACACTTATAAAACTTTGAGTTTTTGTGAATAAAGAGATGAGGGTACAACTTTGCAACACGATGAAAATTGGGATGACCTAGACGTCAAATTCATAATGAAACTCGACTTTCGAAAGACTCAGATATAACAGTCTCAGGATCATGAGAAGATGAAAGTGGAGAAGATGTGTGTGTTAAGAGAATAGTCCACCTTAAGCAGGTAATAGACCTTGATGCAATTCAACATTTCCAATCTCATTCATTGAATCTATCACCTGAAATTCACAAAAGTTAGAATGAAATTTAGTAACATAGTTGAGATCATGAGCAAACTTGCTAATTGAAAGTAAGTTGCAATCTAGTTGGGGAATATATAGTTCTGAAGAAAGCTGAATATCTTTGGAAATTTTCACATCTCCTTTCCCAACAATCTTGGAGGGAGATCCATCAACAAGTCTCACAAATATGGGGTTGGTGAACTTTTGATAGTTGATGAGAGTATGAATGCGCGTAATCTTGTGATCAGAAGCACCTGAATCTATTATCCAAGGTTGAAATCCTCCATTGTTAGTGAGATAGATGATATGATACATCTGTGTATCATCAAGCTAGTAGGCTTCAGAGTAGAACTAAACATCTTTATAAATCCTATGCATGTTTAGGGCTGGAAGACTTTTTGACTGCTCGAAGCTGTAGGGTTCATGCTGCTTCTTACTGCAAGAGACTACAAGGAGAATCCAATGACAAGAACTGAATTGCAAGGATAATTCCGTTGTTGGGATGAAGAGGGGATCTTGAGGTGGACTTGCAGATCAGAGGATTTCGACTGTAGGGAGAGTTTTGGTGACAAAGAAGAATAGGGAAGGGTTGTCGGGCAAGGATAAGGCCTAACAAAGGCTGATGGGTGCTATCGAGGCAAGGAGAAAACTAGCGGGGGCCATTGGTTGTTGTAGCGATAAGGCGAGAGCCGGAGGAGGAGATTTCCATTTGCAAGGAGCTACTTGATAGAGATTGCGATTAGATTGTGCGGGAGAGATGAATGATGTGAACCTTCTGGTCGAGCAGAAGACTTGAACGACAGAGCATTGCGATCTCGAGCGTACACTAGGAGATGACACAACATCTCTAGCACTTCTGCGTATGAGAGGAGGCGGCTTTGTGCGTCGAAGATGGAGAAATGTGGAAGGAAACCAGAGAATAGGAGAATAATTCTTTATTTCCTTGCCTTGAATTGATATTACAAGTTGTTATATAGAGGAGATTACAAAGAAGAAAATGAAACTAACTAATTCCCTTGATTTAAGAGATTACAAATTAATACACATTGATTCTTAATTTATTCTCCTAATCTATTTACAGGTTAAATCTGGAAACTTCAACACTCCCCCTCAAGCTGAGGAATAGATGTCTTCCATTCCCAGCTTGGATACAAGATCGTGAAAACTCGAACTGTTCAGCCCCTTTGTCGAAACATCGGCTAGTTGTTTCTCTGATGGAACATAAGACATACATACTAACCCTTCCTCCAGTTTTTCTTTGATGAAATGTCTATCAATTTCGATATGCTTTGTCCTATCGTTTTTTATAGGGTTATGAGCTATATTAATAGCTGACTTGTTGTCACATTAGAGCTTCATAGGACCCTTCCATTGGACTCTTAAATCATCAAAAATGATTCTCAACCACAGTAATTCACATAATCCTTCAGCAATAGTCCTGAATTTTGATTCCGCAGATGACCTTGCCACTACATTTTGCTTCTTGCTCCTCCATGTCACTAGGTTACCTCCAAGAAAAGTACAATATCCTGTAGTTGATCTTCTGTCCACTAGGGAGCCAGCATAGTCAGCGTCGGTGTAGGCTTCCAGAGTAAGAGCGTCATTCTTTTTAAACAAGATTTCTTTCCCCGGATTGTCTTTCAAGTAATGTAGTATCCTGTAAGCAGCCTGAAGATGAGGTTCTCTTGGATCATGCATGAATTGACTGATCAAACTTACAGAATATGCTATGTCTGGTCGAGTGTGAGCAAGGTATATGAGTCTGCCAACCAGCCTCTGGTACATTCTTTTGTCCACACTTGGTTCTTCTTTAGCCTTCTCCCAACTTATAGTTTGAATCTATCGGAGTAGAGATCGGCTTACACCCGGTCTTCCTCGTTTACGTCAATAAATCAATCGCGTACTTTTCTTGAGATATGAAGATCCACTGTGTGGAATATGCCACCTCAATACTGAGGAAGTACTTCAATTTCCCCAGTTCCTTTGTTTCAAATTCTTTTACCAGTCTCAGCGCTAATTCATGCTTCTCTTTTTCATCATTTCCAGTCACTATGATGTTGTCCACATAAACTAAAAGGACAGTCACTCCCCCTGCAGCTGAATGTTTAATGAAAATAGTGTGGTCACCTTGGCTTTGTTTATACCCAGATTCCTTCATGACTTTTGAAAATCTGCCAAACCATGCTCTAGGAGTAGGGGTGTAAACGAGCTGAACACGAGCTGAGCCTGGTCAGCCGAACATGTCAGCTCGTGTTCGGCTCGTTTATATTTCGAGCCCAGAAAGTGTGTTCATGTTCGGCTCGTTTGCTTAGCGAGCCGAACACGAGCTGTTCACAAACAAAGAGTTGTTTTGACAACCTTAATCATGTAACCAAAAGATGTTAAGGATCAGGGCAAGATTTAAGAATTATTGTTCTATTTGCTTAATAATTTTTATTCTATTTACTTAATTAAAATTAACTCTTTTAAATTTTTTAAAAATACTGCTCATCAATATATATATATATATATATATATGTATGTATATAGATATGTATGTATGTATGTATATATATATAATTGACGAATGCTATTTCGAGCCAAAATGGGCCGAACACGAATGAACAAATTTTTGTTCGTGTTCGGCTCGTTAAGGCTTGTTAACTTAGCGAACATGCCGAACACGTGCTTCTTCACGAGCCGAACACGAGCTGTTCAAGAACAACGAGCCTTTTTGACAGCTCTATCTAGGAGATTGTTTTTATCCATACTGATACCTTTTCGAGCTTCGCACACTTGTTGCTGTGTCCCTTCAAATCCGGTGGGATGTTCATGTAGATTTCCTCATTTAGGTCACCATGGAGAAATGCATTCTTAACATCATACTGTAACAATTGTCACTTGAAGTGAGCAGCCAATGATAACAGGATTCTCACAGTGTTTATTTTCTTCTTGGAGCGAAGGTTTCCGATAGTCCACCCCGTAAGTCCGAGTGTACGCTTTTGGCTACTAACCTTGTTTTATATCTTTTAAGGATCCATCACCTTGTACTTGAATGTAAAAATCCACTTGCAATCAACAATGTTCTTTCTTTCGGCTTATCAACGATCTCCCATGTTTTATTCTTTTCTAATGCACCCATTTCCTCTCTCATAACGATCCCTCCATTCCCTTTTTGACAATGCCTCAGACACATTTTTAGGGATGACGATAGTGTTCAAACTCACAATGAACCTTTTTTGAGCTGGTGATAGGCGCTTAAGAGAGACATAGTGAGATAGTGGATAAAGTGGTTTTGATCTTACCGTGATTTCATTTCCAGAATTTGGATTGGATTCTTGGAATTGTGTCGGTTCAGGACGGTCTTTCTCCTTGAATACACCTGAGAAAATCTTGGAAAATTGTGAGTGATAGGATCGGGTGACTTAGATGTGATTGGTTTAGAGGACTCGAGTTCAGCTGGAACATGAGGAGAGTTTGGCTTTGGGGATTCCGGTTCAACAACACGGGCTGACACATGCGGAAGGTCAAGATTTTTTAGTGGTTCAAAGGACTCATAAGTACTATCTTCCATCATTGAATTCTCCCCCTGAAGAGAGGATTTGGAGAAAAAAGGTTTATTTTCTGTGAAAGTGACATCTGCAGAGATATAAAGTTTTCTGGTAGAGGGGTTATAACACTTGTATCCCTTTTGAGTGGATGAGTAACCGAGGAAAACACGTTTGATGGTTCTAGGATCTAGCTTCCCTCTATGTTGTTTGTGGACATGAACAAAGAGCAGTACACCCAAATACCACTGGTGTGAGGCCATTCGAGGTTCCGAAGTGAGAGTAGAAGCTATTAAGGATTTATATGGGCTTTTGTTTTCTAACACACGGGAGGAAGTCTATTTATCATATATGTGACAAGTAAGAACGAGCTTCTCCCAATAAGATTTAGAAACATTCACTTGAAAGAGTAAGGCTCGAGTCTTGCTGAGTAAATGCCCATTCTTTCTTTCAGCTATCCCATTTTGTTAGGTGTCTCACATACATGATGACTCGTGGATAATCCCTGTGATTGAAAGTAAGGTGATATAATCCGATTGAAGTAGTCTCAACGATTGTCCGTCCTAAAACTTTTTATTTTGACCCCAAATTGATTTTGAACCATTGAATGAAAATTAGGTGTAACAGATCGTTAACATCGCATTTTGTTTAAGAAGAAGGAACCATGTAACCTGGGTGCAATCATCAATTAATGATACAAACCAACGAGCCCCAGAAATGTTAGGTGTAGTGGAAGGTCCCCATATGTCACTATGAATCAAATGAAAAGGATGAAAACTTTTATTGTTAATAGGAAAAGTTACACGGCTATGTTTTCCCAATTCACAAATGTCACAATGAAATTCAGAAATATCTAATCCTTGGAATAAGTGAGGGAACATTATATTTAAAACCCTAAAAGAAAGATGACCAAGGCGCAGGTGATATAGCCAAATAACATCTTTGTTCGAGGAACTTAGGAAAGATGAAGATAAATTTCTCCTAATTTTCTATGATGGTTCAAGGTGATAAAGACAGCTTCTTTCCTTAGCAAGTCCAATCCTCCTCCTCGAGTCCTGGTCCTGAAAAACACAATAAGAAGAGTAAAAAACAACATAGCATTTGAGATAATGAGTCAACTTTTGAATGAATATAAGGCTTGTTGACAGTTTAGGTACATGGAGAACGTTTTTATGGATAAGGCTACGTGTGACATGTATATCTCCAATTCCTGCAACAGTAGCTAACGAACCATTGACCACAACAATTTTCCTGTTACTTAGACATGGGGTATAGGAATGGAAGAGTTGAGATGTGGGGGTTCATATGGTCTGTAGCACCAGAGTCTATGATCCAAGAGTTGGTATAGAATTTGTCTAAGACATTCATGCAAACAGATTTACCTGAAAGAGCCATCGAACATGTTCCAGAAGTTTTCTCAAGAGATCCCAACAAACTTCTTAGTTTCTCAATTTCTTCACTGTTGAATCCCTCTTTTTCTGAATTTTCCGCAATATTGGGCTGCTTTGCCACATGCGCTTGAGGCCTTTTTTGCTCCCATTCTCGGCTTGGAGGTTTACCATTCAGCTTCCAACACTTCTCCCTTGTATGCCTTGGTTTCTTGTAGTAGGTACACCAAAGATTGTCTTTGTTCTCCTGCACTTGGTTTTCTCTACTCGAGTGTTTAGGCAGATCATTCTTCGACTTCTCTTGATTTGTCTTTGCTACTAAGACTGACCCATCCATAGTATGTGGTTCTAGCATGACACTCATCCGACTTTCTTCTGCTCGAATTAGTGAGATTGTCTCTTCTAGAGACGGTGTATCCTCCTTGCCAAGGATTTGGATCCTCACCTGATCGAATTCAGAATTCAATTCTGCTAAAAAATCATATATCTGATCATTCTCAATGAACTTCTTCAAGGTGGCCGCATCATCAGGGCATTTCATCTCAATTACCCTATAGTGATCCAATTCTTGCCAAAGATTTTGCAACAGAGTTGCGTACTTCGTGACGCATTTGTCTCCTTGCTTGGTGGCTCCTGTTTTCGCCTTGATTTCGTACACAAGGGCAGCATCACAGGCCTTCGAGTATGTGCGGTTGATATAGTCCCAAATTTTCTTTGCGGAATTCAAGAACATGCAAGTGTTACTGATCGTTGGGTCCATGGAATCCCATAGCCAGGACATAATTATGGAATCCTCCTCGTCCCATGCTGCAAAGGTTGGATCCCTTTTTTCTAGTCCGGTTCCAAGGAGGTGATTAAGCCTCCCTTTGCCCTTTAGGTATGTGCGGACGATTTGGGACCATTTGACATAGTTCTTCCCGTTGAATCTGTTGGATGCCCAAATATTCTGCAACTCTTCCCGTTGAATCTTAAGAATTCTTTGTTGTTGCTGACGTGGAGAAGTGGAGGATGCTTCTGCACTTCTTCAAACTCAAAGCTTTCAAAGGACAAAGAAGGCGATGGCGACGGAGAGCTCGAACGCGAACCACTTAAGTCTATACTATGATACCATGTAGAAAAAAATCTCTTGGAGGAAAAAAATTGCTTGATTTCATTGCTCACATGTAAGGTACATGTAGGGAAACCAACTCTCCTGAGTTACAAGCCTATCAATATATATCTAATCTAAATTTGGAAAGGAAATAATTATGAAAGAAAAATAAATAAACGTAAAAATTGAAGGAGAATAACTAATCAAGGGGTTTCCAAATTTATATCTAATAAAGTCCCCTAATAGCTATGAGGTGGCCGGCCGGCCCACTGTTCTGATATTCCACAATAAAAATTGATAAGTTTGTGAGGTGCCTTTTTTTGATCGACTTTGCAACCGCATAATCAACATTCAGAATATTTTATAAGTTCAAATGATAGTTCATTCATGGGAGACCATGGTCTAAGATTTGGAATTTCTATGAGATATTTGAAATTTCCTTTCACAAAAGGTATATAGGGGACATATTAAGATCAGATTAGAATCTAGCACATAACCCTACAACAAATATAATATTAGATCTATTTGCTATCAGATAAAGTAATGATCCTATATTTCCTTATATTACCTTGATTTCAAACTCTCTACTTATTTGGTTGGAAGGTCATGACATAATGAATCCTTGGTGGCTCCAAACAAGATATCATCCATGTATATTCGAGTTATTGTCATGTCCTCTCGTTACATTTGATAAATAGAATAGCGTCTTACGTTCCATATGCGAATCTCAAACTAATGTAATTCATTCTTTCATAACAATTTTTAGGCGCTTGTTTCAATCCATGAAGTGTCTTTTTCAACTTGTACACATGATCTGGATAAGAATAATTAATTAGCTATTTTACAAATATTTCTTTCATTATGACAAAAAATAGTCAACATTCATTTTGTTTTTGTGTTAAACACTTATAAGATCATGTGTTGGTAATAGTCTAATGACTTCTAATCTAGCTATAAGGGCATAAGATTTTTCATAATCTATTCCTTTAATCTGACTATATTATTGAGCTAGTACCTGCTCTTTTTCCTTATTACAGTGCCCGAGTCATTTGTCTTTTTCTTATAGACCCGTTTAGTTCCTATCATTTTGATCACTAGGTCTAAACAGTAACCCCCAACTATTATTTTTAATAATTTGGTTTTGATTATCTTGCTTCGCAATCACCTACAACTCATCCTCCAGAGCTTGATCTATATTAGAAGGCACGATGTGCGATAAAAATGTTGAGTGATGTACCTTGTCTCTAAATACTCCTACTCCTGAAAAATCTCCTATAATATACTCCTTAGGATGGTTGGGAGCATACTTCTATACGTCATCCTTGGTTATTTTTACCTAGTCTAAATTCAGATTCACCAGTTGATCAATCTTCTCATCATCAATGTCTCTCATCTTAGGTAAGCCTTTGAGCATGCTCATCAAATGCCACATTTATGAATTTTTTATATAATCAATGATTTCTTGTTGAATACTTTATATGCCTTATTATGATTTGAATGTCCTAAGAACATGTTTTCATGTGCTCCAGTATCACTTTTTTTTTTAGATCTAGCATCACATTTAGTTATGCTTTCTTTTCCTTTTTTTCAACATAAAACATTTACATCCAAACATATGAAAATTAGATACATTGGTCTTCTTTGCTTACAAATCTCCTGAGGCCTCTTTTTGATAATATATATGATGTTCATCTACTTAGGTTGTGTTTGTTTCGGCATTTCAGATTGTGTTTTGAACCTGGTTGGAATTTCACGTGTTTGATACGTGCGGTCGGGTTGACCTCCATTCTCCGTGAACTCTATTTTATTCTAAGATCACGGACGCAGAGCTGTTCTGCGTCCCACGTTCTGTTTTGCTTTTTGCCCGATTTACCTAGAGCCTCGCGTCCGTACCACTACCCTCTAGAGTTCGCGCAAAACATTTGGTTCCTGTCAAGTTGATCTGGAGATGAACAAAGGGAGCCGCTATGTGCCCAAGTTCTCTCTCTTGCAGAGCCGCACGATGCCCTGGTTATCTTCATCGCTCGCGGAAGTGGCTTAGTGCCCTAGTTCTCTGCATCACTTGCAGCTCCAATATTTGTATCACTACATAGTTTTGATCTTATTAATCCAATATTTGATTGCATTGTTATATTGGTCATGTTAAATTAAAATAAGTTTCAGAATTGATGCGGCTAAAGCCAAATTCATTCGACTGGTACTTAGCCTATACACTGTTGTTTATTGACTGTTAAATTCTTTGAGTTGTGAATCTTGCTATGATCAATATTTTGCCTAAAGAGCATTCTCAAAAAAAAAAAAAAAAATTATTATTTAATCTGTTGCTTATTTTAAATTGATTATGAATTTGCCCATTTATCATTTCTGAATCATCTAGAAAACAATGAAAAGATTATCAAATAATCCTCAAAGCTCCATCAAGTGCGAGCTTCATCAGTACAGCTTGTAGCTCTATTTTAATATGTTTGACTTATCTAATGTGATTTATGCATCATTGAGTGCTGGGAATTTATTCTTTTGCAAGTTCGAGAAAGATTTTCTTATGCATAGCTTGTGCTGCTTGTAAAAATAAAAAATATTCATCTTTGATATTGAATTTGTATTTGTAAAGCCAAAAAACTTTATTTCTCTTGATTCTACAATTGACTTTGAGTTTATTTTATATTTCAGCTTGTTTAATATATTACAGTTAAATATTTGAATTACATACATCTGTAATAATTATAAATTCGATGTAATATGAGGAGAGGGGTATTTTATATATTTATTCACGTACAACACTTTCAAAACTGAATTTTTCAAATAAAATAACTGCTTGTGAAACACTTGGTTTTAAATAATAGATTTTCTACATCAACTTTAAAATTGAGATTTTAGACAGCTGTAGCCTTCTCAAATGCATTCTTAATAACTTAACAAGTTGTATCGTAGATTTAACACACAGAAAAAGTTGGGCAAATAAAATTTACGAAGCATTATCCTAACAATATCTAGTAGGGTTGCCATCCAATTAATAGATTTTGCCTTCACCAATCTTCTTAAGTTTATGCTTGAATGCAAAACATATTGATTAGAAACATAGTGAATAATCTAAAGTATTGGGCACAACGCTCACTGTGTCCAAAGAATTTTTTTAATTATTTTTTTGGAGGAGACGGACATGTTTGCAGGCACGTAGAAGATTTTAGAAATATTCATGACGACCATAGTTTAGAGTGATTAATGAAGAATGTAGAGTCATATTAAATTTTGCTTTAGTGTATGATTTGTTGTTGCTAATATTTTATTTAAGAAAAAAAATTAGCATATTATTACTTAAGAATAGATGCAATAAAACACAAGTTGATTATTTTCTTATTAGAAGAAGAAATCGTCAAGAATGTAAAGATTGTAAGGTCATTCCTTGTGAGAATTTAAGTATTCAACATTATTAGTTCTGGATTTTAAGATGAAGAGTTGTAAGATAGAGAATATTAAGATTCATTGTCATAAAATTTGATGGGGGCACCTAGAAGACAATTTTTTTTTCACGAGTAAATGTCAAAATTTTAAGATTTGGGATGTTCTTGAATAAGCAAATTCTATGTGGGATTAAGTAACAAAGACTATTAAATAAGTGACAAAAGTTGTACCTGGAGAATAAAAAAAAAATTCTATAACTAAAAATAGTTGGTGGTAGAATAATATTGTGCAAAATAAAAGAAGTTATGTTATAAAAATTGGTTTAAATGTAAAAGCTTAGAGAATTGTGAAAAATATAAGGTGACCCATAGGGAGTCTAAGAGAATAATTTGTGATGCTTAAAATTATGTTTTTATTGACTTTTATATTAAATTAGATATTAAAAAGGATGAAAAATATATGCATAAACTAACTAAACAAAAAATATAAGGTAACCCATAGGGAGTCTAAGAGAATAATCTATGATGCTTAAAATTCTACTTTTAGTGATCTTTATAATAAATTAGATATTAAAGATGATGAAAAATATATAGATAAACTAGCCAAACAAAGAACAAAAAATTAAAGAGTTAACTCAAGTAAAACGTATTAAAGATGAATATCAAAAAGTGCTTTTTTTAGAAAAGAATATTTAGAATAGGTGAGTGAGTTATTTTGATAAACTCTTCAATGAATTTTCTGAATATGATTGACCTCGGTGATGTTAATATCATTAATAATAATAAAATTTCTTGTTTTTACCGTCGCAATAGTAAAAAAAAGTAGTTAATGAGGCTTTAAAAAAAATTAAGGGTGGAAAATTATTAGAACTTCATGATATTCCAATTGAAGTATGGAAATATTTAGGAGATGTGGGAGTTTGTTGGCTTACTAAACTCTTTAATATTATTTTAAAAACTAAAAAGATGTCTGAGGAGTAGAGGAAGGGTATTTTGGTCCCTATTTTTAAGAATAAAGGGGATGCACAAAAGTGCGCTAATTATAAAGGAACTAAGTGATATGTCATACTTTAAAATTACAAGAGAGGGTAATTGAACATAGATTAAGACATATTATAAAGATTTCTCATAATCAGTTTGAATTTATGTCGGACAAGCCTACTATGGATGCTATACATTTATTGAGAAGTTTGATGGAGAAATACAGAGAGAAAAAGGAGGGTTTGCATATGATTTTTATTGATTTAGAAATGCTTAACGATAAAATTCCAAGAGAAAATCTTTGGAGTGTTCTAAAGAAGGTGTTGATATGACTTATATTCAAGTCATTAAAGATATGTATACTAGAGTTGTTACTTGTGTTCGAACAGAAGGAGGATTGACCCAATATTTTTCTATTTCAGTTGGATTATATTAGGGATTGACTTTAAGCCCATATATTTTTGCTTTAGTTATTGATGCTCTTACTGAACATTTCTAGGAGGATTACACATCCTTTTGCTTTAGTTATGGATGCTCTTACTAGACATTTACAGGAGGATGTAACTTGGTATATGCTTTTCTTTGTTGATATCGTTCTTGTGGATAAAACTAGAGAAAGAGCTCAAGAAAAACTTGAAATATGAAGGTCTACATTGGAGAATAAAGGCCTTCATTTGAGTAGAACTAAAACTGAATACATGGAATGTAATTTTAGTAGTAGTAGTTCTAGTGGCAGAGTTATAACTATGGCTGATTAAATCATTAAAAGGTTTGAATGCTTTAGATATATCAGTTCTATTGTTTAAAGTGATGGTGATATAGATGGGAATGTTATTAGTAGAATTCAAGTTGGTTGGTTGAAGTGGAGGAATGCATTAGGCTTAAATGTGTGATAGAAAAGTACCGCGTAGACTTGAAGAAAAATTTTATAAGATAGTGGTGAGACCTGCAATGCTCTATGGCGCAAAATATTGGCCTTTAAAAGAGAAGCATAAAATAAAGTTAAGTGTTGCCAAGATGAGAAAAACGGTGGATATGTGGCTTGAGACTTAGAGACAAAATGCGAAATGATTATATCCGTGATAGAGTTGGTGTAGCTCCAGTGGCGGATAAAATTAGAGAGAGTCCGACCATCTGATAATCTGGTTAGGAGAGTAGATGTTTGAGATTCGACTTATGTGAAGAAAAGGAATAAGTAGTCCTAGAAAGACTTGGGCATATTGTATAAAAAATTATCTTGATTTATTAGAAGTAAATGAAAATATGACACTCTATAGGACGCAATGGAGAAAAAGGATTATGTAGCCGATCCCACTTAGTGGGATAAAGGCTTGTTGTTGTTGTTGTTGGGAGTTCCTGCCTAAAACTTTTCATGCAGATTATGTATAACTACCTATTCAATTGACAATTGGTTTTCTCATACAAATTTTATAGCATTTCTTCATCCCCTTTTACCCTATTCTCATTCTCATTTTTCATACTTTGTTTATTATCCCTACTGAATGAATTCCCTCTGGGATCTTTCACAGGAGATGAACAGCCGAGCTGCATCATCGCAACCGACTCAGAAAGCTCTCTTAGCTTTGGCAGCTACTGATTCTGCGGGTTGCCATCGCGACGCGGTACTCTCTTTAGCCTCTGTCAAATTGAATCAGAGGCTGTTGATATCAAGCAGCAGAGATGGTGCCATTAAGGTTTGGAAGTAGAACAGCAAAGCAAGTCTTTAAGGTCATACCCTGCACATATTTACTTTATTTTACTTCAAATCATAGCTATTTACAATGTTCCCCTATCTCCCTCAATTTCACACTCACAAGCATTACAGTGAAATCAGTTTGTTTGCAGAATAGGCATTGAGAAAGGGAGCAAAGAGGCCTTTGCTTTCCTCTTAACAACTGTAAGAAACTACTGGCTCTGTTTCATCATTCTCATTAGCCTTTAACCCAATTAATTGTTATGTTTGGTTGTATATAATAAAATCATAAAAACTTATTGCATCTTTGGGTGTTCGTTTCTATATTTTGTGGATTTATATAAACATAAGGACTGGAGAGAAATTGTGCATATATATATGGAGGATTTAAATTATTGATGTTATTTAAATCTTCATATTTATTTGTATAAAATTAATTTTTAAATTACATAAAAAATATCGCTAACGTTACAAAATTAATTATTAAGCCAACATTAGCCTCACATCAAATGCCATCAATTCAGTAAAAAAATTGGTATTTGGGGTATGATGAAAAAGTACAGAATTTGATGACATCAAGACACTTCTACTAGTTGTGTTATTCTATTTAGGGGAATATAGATTTTGGCAACATGCATCCAATTATTAAAGTAAAGCCATCTTCATCAACTTTTTATCTTTAGATGATGGTGGCATCATGATTGTCTTTTTAACTTTATTTAGAAGTACCCTACAATTTCGTTCGAGCCCGACTCTAAAAATTTGTATTTGAATGAATTTGGTTGTATATGAGTAATATAGGTTGTCATGGGCCAACGACAGAGTTAATCGGCCTTCCTAGCCTGTGCCGCATGTGTTTTACGGGACCCTACGTGCTAAAAGGATTCAACACCGATTAATTTTTGAATCATATTTGACATTGAAGTCTTGACTTGTTTAATTTTCAGGTTGAATTCAAGTCAACCCATTAACTAAGATTTATCCTAAAACTTGAAGTTCAATTGAATGAATGTTATATCTGATGTTAGATAGGATAGTCGGGTTAAGTTTGGGTCTGTTGAGTTGGAGGACAAATCGAGTTCATGCCAGTCTTTTTGACATGTTTAATTAATGGGTAAAAGTTCAAATCATGCAGTTCTAGTCAAGTCAAATTCGACTTAAACTCGAATATGATTCTTCAACGCTAGCATGCTTGTTAGGATAAGTTGATTAGTAAAAATTATTTATTTTTAATGAGTACTAGAATTTTAGTGAAGAATGATAACCTTATTAGGTCTCATACTATGTTAATATTTACTCAACATGATGTATGTTATATTGGGTAAAATAATAATTGTTGGGTAAAATTTGAAGTATAATGACTTCTTGCTTGCTTTATTTCATGATCTCAATTTTGTTTAGCACTTGAACTAAACAGATAAACAATTGATAAATATTTATCATTAGAGATTCCCGATGAGTTATAATCCGTTGAATTACATTCAGAGATGATAGTTAGTAAGGATATACAAGATGATCATACTAAATTAAAAAAAAAAAGAATTTATGTGGCATTAGGGTGGGGGCCTCGGGCCGGCTTAATAATATCATGTAAGTACATGCATTAGATATTGAAAAAAGCAAAGAGGTTTTCAACTCCTCAATAGTTCAAGAAAGAGAGCTCATATGAGGTTCATAATACACAAAAGGAAATGTCTTAATGAAATAAATAGTGGGACGGAATATTGTATAGGTTGAGTTCCCCCTAAAATTGAGACAATTCCTTATGTATTGAAAAGATGCATGAATTATGAACCTAATAATGAGATATCATGAACATAGAGGATAGTTCTTACATACTCTTAATAGGGAGTTCTCATAGAATTTGTCTACTTAGATTTTAAGACCATGTCATTTAGCTTTTATGCACTATATGATAGATTGATGTGCATATGAAGCTCTTTATGTAAATGCGAAGATTGTAATATTAGCTTAGTTAACATGCAAATACAGATTGTGCTCGCAACACGATCATACTCATTTGCAGTTGTTGCCTAGTCCATATTCTTTATTGAATCCCTTGTGCATTCCTTACTAATCAGATCTAGTTCGATCCACCCTTTATATAGTTAATGAATAAATGAACATTCATTCTCTAATATTTATATAAAAAAATTTAAGTGGCTATTAAAATTAATAAGTTTTTATTTAATTTTAAATTTTTGTGAGATTTTTTTGTATAATCCACACTTGAGTGCCCTAAATATCATAGAGCATCATGCTAGCATTTCTCTTGCAACAAGATCAAAATACATTAGAAGCATTATCATAAAAATAATTCTTACATGGAATATGTATCACTTCATTAACCTATTAATGCTACAAACCAATCAATTTCTATGTATTTATCTATCACCTAAATTTAAAATTTTACATATATCCCAAGTTATCTATATATGAAAACGTGTATTTTACTTTTTACAAAATAAAATAGTGATAGTTTTTATGTGATACAAAATGTTTGAGCGTTATAAATGTAAAAAGAAAAATATACGTTCAAACATGTAATTCATAGGAATCAAGTGATATATATGTATGCAAATGCATTGAAATGTATAAAATAATTACTCATTTCCAAATAAGTTAAGGCATTGAGATGTCAAAAAAAATTTAAAAATCAAGTGGACCCTTCTAAGCAATCTAATAAGTGTTTATGATTTTTTTGTAGAAATGATGATTATCTTTGTGAAGAATATATATATAATTTATTTTAACACATAATATGTATATCATCAAATTATATTTAATTTGTGTCGTGTACCCCGGCCTGTTGGTTAGTATCTACGGTACAAGACCCCTCAGGCCGAGGGTTTGAATCCTTTTTGGCATAGTTGGTCTTAAGGAGGTAGTACTCGAATTGTTAGGTACATTAGGGGCGGCTGAAGACTTGTATAATAGCCTATGACCATTCATTTATTTATTTATTTTTAATTATATTTAATTTAAGATCAAGTTAGAAGTTATAATCATGTTTTAATTAGTATTAGATATAAGATGCCACAAATATCAATTAAGCAATATTGTTATGTTACAGTATTGTTAAATATATATTAAAAAAATATTGATCCTTGACTTTTTGTTAAAAGAAGAAATTAAGAAATTGTTAAATGGTGCTTTCTCTTTGATTTGATATGGCATGATCAATATAAAGTAATATAATCAGCCAATTAAGCTTACATCATCACTTGTTTAAGAGTCGTTTAAGCAATTAATTAGTAATCGCTTGGATAATTTATTTAATTATTTGCATGCCTTTAGAATCGCATCTTGGAAGCTAGCTCTGATAAACTTCAAATTACATGCAATTTTCAATTTAAATTATTTTTTTAATTTTATTAGTGTGAGATTGATAATTTTATTAGTGTAATTTTTATATTTAATTATTTAAATAAAACACAAATAGTAATTATTAAATGGTAAGTGAAGGATTCCTTTCAATCGCTTGTTAAGAAAAAATAATAATAATAACAACAAGTACTGGAAGAGATTAATATAAAGTATGTTTATGCACTTAATTGTCCTCAAATAGAAAAAATTTTCCATACAGAGTGCTGACACATGTCTACGTGCGATCTAATAATATCGTTATCGCGTGTGTTACACTAGACCCACATCATAAAATATTTAAAAAATGAACTTTTTTAACGGGGTTATTGAGGTGGAACCGCGAATATTATTGAGGAGTTATTGCAGGAGTTATTGAAATGGATCTGTGGAGGTTATTGGGGTTATTATGGCGTTATTGAGTTAATTATCCAATAATACTGAAATAATACCATAATAACCCTGAAATTACATCGAATTTGATAGATTTGAACTGAATCATCAACTTCGATAATATGTTATGCTACTTGAACATACTTCAACTCGAATAACGCCACAATAACTTCCCATTAACCCTCAATAATCCCCATTAACCTCCGCGATTTCACTTCAATAACCCTTATAAAAAATTCATTCTTTAAATATTTTTGTTAGGTGGGCCTGATGTAGCACATCTGATGGTATATTATTGGAATCCGCAAGCAGAGCTGCGTCTGCACTCCATATGAAAAAATTTCTCCCTAAAACTCCTCAATGTCTGGTTATTATACTCTGAGCTTTCATTTTTCTTCACTAATCAACTTTTAGTTTTGATGAAGGGTAAAATGGTGAAATTGGATTACACACTTAGGGCTCGTTTGGGATCAATTTTATTTTCTTATTTTAAAAATATATTTATTTAGCGTATTTTTGCATGTTTCTTTTGTTTTTTTTTTAAAAAAGATTAACATATTATTAAAAATATTCTAAACAACTTAAAGTTGTTTTGAATATTATTGTGAGATATGTGATTAAATAGCGAAAATAGATCCAAGAGATTCGATTGCACAAAATAAAAAAAAACAGAACACAAAATATAATGTAGAAAATTCGAGAACAAGAAAAAAAATCACAGAATCACACCACACCAAGAATTCTACTACGAAGAAAAAAAAGAGAGGATCATATAAATTACAACACATACACGTCTCGTCATACTTTGGAACACTACAAGACGCCTCGCCATAATTTTAGTACCTTCACAAGAGATAATGAAAAATTAACTATTACTGTTTCAGGCCCAACATTTATAAATCATTATTATTCATCTCACTTTATAAAAGCATTTTTTCTTTTTTTCTTTTTATTCCATTCTTAGATTTCTTTTTTCCTTTTTTTCCTATTATATATATATATATATATATATATATATATATCACGTATGTGTTCGACTCGTTAAAAATATCATGTTCGTGTTAAGCTCGTTTACTCTGAACACATTTTGTTTGGTTCGTTTGCTTAGCAAGCTGAACACGAGCTGTTCGCAAACAAAGAGTCGTTTTGACAACCCTATTCATACAATCGTAGGATGATAAGGGTTAGAGCGAGATTTAAATATTACTATTTATATTAAAATATCATTTGTATATAATTTAATATATTTTTATTCTATTTTTTCAATAAATAATTTTAATTAATTATAAATCTTTGTAGCCCATGTAGTGAATTAATTTTTTTTAAATATTACTCATCAATTATATATATATATATATATATATATATATATATATATATATATATATATATATATATATGTGCCGCTTACGATTGCTCTTTGGTTGACAGAGTTTGTAACTCCTGGAGGCACGGGTTCGATCCCACTTTTATGTGGGATGGAATTATTAGACACATGATATTAGTCGGGAGACTCTCCTAATAGCCTCTCACAAATCTGTATATATATATATATTATTTAATTTTTTCGAGCAAAAAATGAGCCGAACACAAACGAACAAATCATTGTTGGCTCGATTATATATTGAGCGCAAAAAAATTATTCTTGTTCGACTCGTTAACTTAACTAATAAATCAAACATAAACTTCCTAACGAGTCGAACACGAGCTGTTTTGACAGCCCTAGCGTGCCTAGATGTAAAGAATAAAATTAAAGTATCATATATGTAAATAGATAGGAATTAGTTGGTATGCACGTAAAAATGCCTATTTTATGACAAAAACATCAAATTGGTGTTGATGGTGACAATGGAGTTGGAAGTTTGTTACTGAAACTCCGATTATTTCAGTAATGGAACGTACGTAGTTTATCAACCCACTTATGGCTTAATCTCATTAAATTAATGTCTATAAAAGTAGAGATTAAGATCCCAAAAAGATTTGTTCTCTTGTGCTAAACAAAGCAACCCACTCAAATATAAAGTAACAAATTATTATTGCATATTAAATATTAAATATTAAATATTAAATAGAGAGGCGTGTATATGCAAAACATGTAATTTACAAAAAAAACCCTAATAAATTTTTATGGTAAATATCTAAAAAGTCACCTTGCAATTTTCCATTTGAGATTATGTATATGTAAAAGTAAAAAATGTAAAACAAGTCAATGTTGTTTTTAATGTAAGAAATTATTATATGTAAATTTATTTCATATTAATACTTTTAATTTCAATTTTCATAAACTTATGTCAAAGGCAGAATTGTTCGTTGATTAATTTTTTAGATGTTGTGGAGGTCCTATTATATGATTTAGGTTATGCTCATGCAATGCAATCAGTTTAAAATCCGGTCTGAAGTCCGTGCAATAATGCAAAAAATGCAAATTTTAAAGTCTTGAATATTTTAATTCTAAAATTTTCATTATCTTGAATATTTTATTAAGATTTTGTAGCAAATTTGGAATTTTAAATCCTAAATAGTGTATTTTATATATTAGTGCGAAAGTCTTGGCTCATTGGTTGTGTCCTTTGGTGTATGTCCCTCGGGTCAGGGGTTCGAATTCCACCTATTACAGGGAGGATTTAAATAACACATCAGACTGGAAAGGATTCCGCTCCTCTTTCAGTTCAACCTATAGAGGTTGATCGGCGGTCTCCGACTGTCGATCAATCTTTAAAAAAAAAATAGAAAAAAAAAATATATATATATATTCAAATTTTATGGTTAAATATTATTATTGAATAAATTATCAATTCTCATTCTAAGAAAGACATTAAATTTTTATTTTATTTTGATGTGATTGGCAAACTAAAACATTATATAAATAAATCTTAGAGTTTAGATACCACATATATAAATATAAGAAAAAAAAAGGTTAAAACTTCATTAATATTAATATTTTAATCAAAAGAAATAAATGCATCAATTTCACAAGGAACTCCTATACAATTTGGATAAGAATTCTTATTGTATTTTTTCCCCTCCCATCAAATATAGTTCAATTAGTCATGTCTAATCATTTCATTAGTCAACATCACAAACTTTTTAGGGTTGGTTAGAGGGCCAAGATATTGTTATGTAGTAGTTTTAAATATAAATATATATATGTAATTGGGTGTTTGACATAATATAGATGTAATGAGAATTAATGCTTATCCTAAAAGGAAATAGTGGTATTGAAAAGCATTGTAGAAGCTAAAGCAAAATTAGGATGCTCCAAATAAGATTGTCGGCCACATAAATTGTCTTGGCTTTGCCACATATGGATGATGGATATGCCTTATGATTTCCCATTTAACAACTTGAATATCTATATCTTATGGCCCAACTAATAAGGAATTAATTTTTTTTTTTATTGATTTGCATACGTACCATCGGTTTTCTATGTATTTACATAACTAGCAGACGTAAACTTTGCTTTTTTGCATCTGTGTTTTCTGAATCATTGTTTGTCTCACGTAATAAGAGAATACTTTCGTTTTAAGTTTTGAAAAGTGGAAAACATATTTTCATGCACAGATAAGATGACGCGGTATTTTTGAAAAAAATTAAAGATTGGGTGTGCTAGATTTGTAAATATGTAGGAATTGAGTGGCGGTGTGTAAATCTTCCTGGAATTATTTTTGCTGATCTAAGAAGGGAGAATTTTGCATTGAATGTTTATGTTTTATGCCCCTTCACTTGATTTGTAAAGTTGTTATTTTTCTCTACATTAATAACTTTTGTATGAATATGTATATATCTGTGTGTGTGTGTGTGATACGTCATCGAAAAATTTTATATCATTCAACATGAATTTTGAGGTATTATACGGATCTCAAGGCAATCTATTTAGCAAGAAACATTCAAACTTCAATCAAGAGTCATCCAAAGCTCTGATTTCAGCAAAATTATGGTCAGACGATCCTTGGTGAGACGAACTTGATGGTACCAAAAGTGATCTAATTCAATTCAAATCAAACTCGGATCAAGTCATTAAACCAGTTTTGAAAGCTTTCTGGAAAGATCAAATGAATGACAAATTTGATGAGCTTTTAGTCAAATCGAGTGTCTCGATAAGACAAATCCAACGAGCTTAAGGTAGCTCAATTCTGACATCGTTAAAGCACTCAAATGTCCATCAACTGCAATCTTATTAAAAGAAGCTCTCTAGACCGTCCAATCAAAGTGGTTTATATTTTTGCATTAATTACACCCAGAACTCTATAAACAAAACTGAACCTCTCTCATGAGGGAGGGAGGAGAGCTTGAGGCTTGAAGCTTTGAGAAGAAGCTGAAGTCCAGCATCACTCCCGCCACTGTCGACCAATGTCTACTGCCATCGACCACGACCAATCGTTGTCGACTACCTGTCGGTCGCTACTGATTGCTATCGGTCACCGCCTGTTTCTTGCAACAAGTTCATTCGTACGTCATCGATGTAACTTAGAAAACCTCGTAACCCTTTCGCACTTGTGGGATAAGTGGTTGTAACTGTAATCACTATTTAATGGTGGAATTTTTCAGCCTGGCCAGGTCCCTTGGTTTTCCCTATATGTATTTTCCACGTAAAAACTTCTTGTTTCTACTGGTTGTTTTCTTTCATCTGAGTGTGTGTTGAATTCTCGTACAATGCTAAAACGATAGTCCATTACTCTATCTCCGTGAATTTTCTATGCATCTATTTGGCGTCGTCTGTAGGAATAAAGAATTTCCATTAATAAAATACTTGTAAGAACTGTTGCATAGCTACAAGGCGCAACACTCACAACAACAGAGCATCCTGCTCAAACACCCATCAATCCAGAAGACAACCAAGGAGCCAAGGTCATCAATTCTCTGCATCCTCCTACTCCAGAAGGCATTCCCCGCTGTCAAAGGTGTCTTGGGTCATTCTATGGAAGGTCATGTACACAGGATAGATTAGTTTCAACACAAGATCCTTCATCTCCTACGTGGGGAGCGAAAACCGCAACCTAATGTATCTTACTTGCCACCAAATAAGCGTTCAACATGAAATACCCCACTCACCGGATTTTATCCTAATGATGAAACCATTCCCCTATCGAGACGGGATGTCGATCTTCTCAACATTATAATTTCCTCTCTTCCATCTCATGCAGCTCGCCTGGGCACCGCCCGCTTTACTGTTGCTTATGTTTATATCATCCGTGAAGAGATACGAAGCTTGGTTCGGGAAGAGTTCCCTTTGAATAAAAGGGACCGCTACCTTGCTAGCTGCAACTTCCAAGAATCCTCTCATTTGACTGACGCGGTTCTTCGACACCCTATCTCAGCGGGTTTCAAACTCCCAAACATCCATGCCTATGGAGGGGTAACTGACCCATATCTTGATGCGAGTGTTCCCCTATTATAGTGTAAAGCTTAAGTGAATATTTCCTTCTAATTTATTTGACTCTATAGAGCTTCTGCCTACATGTATGTTACAAGGCTATATTAGGGGTTCAGTGCGGAACAAATGGATATATTTCTTAGAGGTATGTCTTTCTGATGCATACATTGCAAGTAGCATTTTATTTCAAACAAAACAATCACCATATTTAGTGTAAAATTTATGTGTTGGAGGTTTTAAATAAAATAAGATAAAAAAATCTATTAAGAATAAATCACATCTCGAGGGATCGATCTATAAGGCGTATATGTTGCACGAGAAAAAAACCTTCTGCTCATATTATTTTGAGCAAGACCATCAAAGAGTTCATATTGTAGGTGACATGTCTTCACAGCCAGAATTATCCGTATATCAAATATAGGTGAGCCATCAGGGAGGCATGGCACAGGATATATAACTGATAAAGAAAATTGGGTAGCTGCATTGTATGTCTTGTTGAACTGTGACAAAGTCAAGGAATTTATACAATAAGATTCACGATCCATAAACTCTATAGATATTGTCATTTAAGAGGTGGAGAATGTTATTTGTATACTAACTAATTTGAAAATACAAATAGCAATATTGTGAACAGATTATTTATCGATGGCTTGGACATGAAAGACGAGTCTTTAATAAGCAGGAAAGTCAAAGAAGAATTTCTAACATTGTTCAAATTATACTTAACATATAATGAACACTACTAATCACATATGCGTAATATGATCATCACATTTAAAGCTACACTAATGGTAACTATCTATCTATTATAAGTTCACAATACAACCAACATAATTACATATTAGAGATTATTATACCTTGCCTATAGGCCCAATCATAGTATGACTACATGGGAGATATTTGATGTAAACGGCTTATACATTCCATACGAGTTTTTTGTGTGAAGCAAAGAAGACATATAACTGTTGTGTCCTTGCTAAAAGACACACACACGGACAGTGATATTTACTATTAAAGCGTACCTGACGAATTCATTCAATTACAATATCCAGGTAAGGCCAGTTATATTGTATACTTGTTCAATTGTCACTGGTTCAATTTTCTTCCAAATCAAGGAACCCGAACAAACACCTTATGATATCACTGAGATTAAATTTAATAGATGATATGTGAGGTTGATCCTTTTGTACTAGCACTCCAAGCTACACAGGTTTATTTCTTTCAATACCCTGGTAGAGTAAGGGATAAAGTTGATTGGGCTCGAGCTGTGAAGAATAAACCCAAAAAAATTATTGAGCTGTATAGTTCTATAGAACCAATTCACGAACAGGAAAGTTTGTTATATTTTCATATTGAGAGCAGCACAAATGATGAAATGTTTGTGCTAGAAGATAAAATAAAGATTTTTGAAGAGGTTGGTCATGGTTTGGATGAGGATGATGAATAGAGTGAAGAAGAGAATTTAGCTTCATTTTAAACGGTGAGTTCTTCTGATGAAACTTAATAACATAGATACACGAATTTTTTATTAGTGGTTACTACTACTACTTTCTGTCTTTTACCTTTATTGTTTTGAGGCATAGCTCTTTAATCTCGTTTTTTTTTAATTTTTAGACATAGTTGTTATTTGTGTTTTACTTTTACGGCACTATTTTTTCTACTATGATTATTTTTTCTACCAGTACTAATCTTTTTAATGTCATTCCTTTGTTTGCAAATAGCCATGGATGGTCAATCACCTCATGGATTTTGTGTTCTTGGGACCCTTGAGACCACCTACAGTAGCAGGAAAAGGAGGTAGTCTACTCCTGTCGCACCTCCTCTGGAACCGCCTCCCCCACATCCTTCAGCTACACCTCATGTGGCACCTCCTCCCCAATCGATTGCTACTACATCTCTTACAACACCTCCTCCCACACTTGTTGTTGCCACCCCTCCTGTGGCACCTACTCTCGCACCCGATGCTACCCCCTCTCGTGTAACGAATGCTGCTTCAGCACCTACTCTCCCACTTACTGCTAGCACAGCTCTTAAACCTAGCACGTCGACTCTTGTGCACCCCCTGCCCCCTACCCTCCGAGGGTATACTTACTGCCAGAGGGGGACTCGT
The DNA here is from genome assembly GCA_022702705.1 of Papilionanthe hookeriana x Papilionanthe teres. Classification (NCBI taxonomy): domain Eukaryota; kingdom Viridiplantae; phylum Streptophyta; class Magnoliopsida; order Asparagales; family Orchidaceae; genus Papilionanthe; species Papilionanthe hookeriana x Papilionanthe teres. The sequence goes on along the minus strand of CM040435.1, from coordinate 12,506,518 downwards.
AAGTTATTTTTGACAGTGTATTATGTTTATTTTTCATGCTATATATTTTTTGGTAACTAATTTGTTTCTTAAGCAGATTCATTCCCCACAATTTACCCATTACCTAAATCGCATAGATTATCAGGAACAAATATGATGAACCCTATCTGTCGTAGAAGCAGATACATGCGAAACATATCAAAGAGTTTGAGGAACAATCTTGAAATTTGAATCGGATTTGTCTTTTTTTATTAATTTTTTATACTAACACATGGATTATTTTTTATGTTGTAGAGGTGCTTCATCTCGCTCTCAGAGCAGCACCACCAGATCCTCTGAATCTTCGAGATTCGGGGTAGGCATCGCCTTGCCAACATGTTCACGACAGCCCGCCGGAGGGGAGAGCGGACTACTTGGATTGGTGAAGGGCTCTGGGGTCAGTTGACCTCAGTTTGGGCCTCTCCTGATTGTGAGACGAGGTAGTCAAATCAAGCGATAAAGGTGGCCCAGGGGAGCTGCGCTCCATTTTGGCAGATCAATCCGCCTGTGTTATTTTGTGTAGGTTGTAAAAATATAATTGACATTCTATTTTTTTGTTTAAGAGTTGCGGCTGTTTTTTTATATACAAAATTCTACTCTAAAACGACAATAATATTCCGTCGTTCTACGATATTTTTTTACGCAAATTAGATTGTATTTTGACACTAATATTCATGGTCTGAAATTTTCAGACACGAATGTCGACGTTACGTATAATAAAATCCAACGTCAATATGACACAAAACTAACACAAATAATTTGTGTCAAATTATTTCAACGTAAATTAGATAGAAATAAAATTACCGACCCCCAATTTAATCTCAGAACAAATCAGACGAAAATCAGACGCAAATCCGATGACAATCCTTAAATATTGATAGTTTCGTGTCTGATATAACCGCTAGAAATATGTTGAATTCCTAACTACAAAAATAAAGATAATAATTAAGAGTCTAAGGTCTTTTTCCTTTCATTATTTTCCCTTTCATATAACTAAATGGAGTCTAAATCATGCCTAATATCATATGACATCAAATTTTTGAACACATTTTTTATTCTATTTTTAAATACCTTGTTTTTGTCGCTCTAAATTTTTTTAATAATCTCACAGTCTATGTTTAGTGCATCACCAACCTTCATCAAATTGACAAACTATATATGTATATATATATATATATATATATATATATATATATATATATATATATATATATATGAAAGCTATGCCCATTTATGCAAGTACAAGAGATCCTTAAAAAGGCCAAGGTGTTAGTCATATGTCCAATCCTTGTAGGAAAAGCAAGAAACCTCACAAGTCAAATCCACCTAAATAACTTTGAAGGCAAGTGGGACTAATTAATGCCTCTCCTTTTTAGGATTTTGCATGGATTTGATCTTCAAAAGTTTAAATGATCCCCATATTTGCTTGATTCCAATGCCCAATAAAACCTCCAATTCAAGAAAAAAAAAATAGGGGGATAAAGAGTTTATCACCATTCCCATTGTTTCCAATAAATTTACTCCCTTAATTAAAGAATATTTCTCTCATACCTCATGCATTTAATTAAATCAAATCCAAAAATTTATTACAACTCCTTATATGATGCCTTCAACCCCTCCTTTCTCTTGTATTGATAATCAATCAAATAAACCCCATTAATGGCCAATTAAGTTCTTTTGAGAGCAAAAAACTCCATTAATCAAATCAATTTATTTCCAACTAGGTTTAGCTCGAGCCACCGTCGGTTTGAGCTTCAACCTAATTAATTAATCGAGTTGGAGGGTAAGCTCGAGTTTAAATCTACGAGTTCGAGCCGGTTCACGAGTGAACTTGTTTAGTATGAAATAGAGAAATAAACTATTTATTTTAGTATTATACTGAAATGATAAATAAAATGAATATATAAGAGATAATTAATAAGGAATAATTTGATATAAAATTAAAAAAAAATTATCATTTTGGAATAATTTAAAGAAAAATTTTTGAATATTTTTAATAGTTATTTTCATAAGCTAACGAGTTGAATCGGGGTTGTCTTGAGCTTGGCTTGTTAGCTCATTAAGCTCTGCTCACGAATGACTCATTGAGTCGAGCCCGAGCGCTCGGCTTGTCTCACTTACACGTCTAAGTTGAAGTCTCATTTAAGTCTAGGATAGTCAATCTTTTGGGAATCTTAGTGAAAATCAAAAAGTATATATCTCAGGTGATATTTATTGTCTATTGAACAATATATTGGACATAAATATATCATATCTTTAAACTTGATCGATTGGATATTGCAAATCTTTTCCAATTAATTGAGATCACATCTTTGAATGAATTTGCATTAATTTGGTGCTTCCTTTATCTAAAGATCGGTAAGCACATTGAAATTGCTCGGTTATTATTAAATAATTAAACCATATAGACATAAAAAGTAGGGGCATTTACGTATGTACCACCCAATTCATATGTATTTACATATCTAACACCTAAACTTTATTTTTTTACATTTCTGTCACCTAATCTTTCACATGACAGCAAAAAATTATCACAATTATAACTTTTCAAAAAGTTAAATAAACTTTTTTGAAGTTTAGATGTTAGATATGTAAATACATAAAAACTGAGTGATAGATATGTAAATATTCCAAAAGAAATAGTTTAACCACAGATTTAATTTTATAAATATACTTATGAAGAAATGCTCCCAAGAATGCACTGATTTTTTTTAATGAAAATTGTATAAAAATAATAGTGAAAAAACTATATTTAATTTCAAGTATATTTAGAAAAAAAAATGCCACTAAGAATTTAAAATGTGTCGATAATTTAAATTTTAATTATATTAATTAAAAATAAGATTATAATTCAAAACTCTTATCATGCAATTGGACTCCATCAAAATTCGCTGTCACTCATTATCGAATTAATCTATCTCATAATCATTATTTCCTCTTATATCAATAATTAACAGTTTACTATGGATCGAGTCTATATATATATATATATATATATATATATATATATATATATATATGAAAAAATAATTAATACTTTTTCGGCCTGGGGATGGAGAGAGGTTGTGAATTTGGCTCGAAGATCGTGAATCGCTCAAAATTGATTTAAGTTGTGTTCGAATCGAGATTTTTTAGCTATCAGTTGAAATATTGGAATGAATTTTTTTAGCTGATTTCAAGTCATACAAGGATGGGCTCGAACTGGCATGAGATTGGCGTAAAGTATTTTTTATTTATAAAAATTATTTGCTGATTTTGAGTTGGGCGTTTTTGATCTGACCCTATCTCGGCTCAAAATCGAATTATTAATAGTTCTGGATGTTGGTTGCGTAGCACGTATAAGTGAGCTAGGGGTGTAACTTAGTGAAGCTGACTCGTGACTCGAATGGCAAAGTAGCTTGTGAGCCTACTCATTCAATATATTATATATGACTCCAACAAATCGTCATCATTATGCATAAAATTCGAGGCATGATACAAATCTTAAAGCGACCATTTGAGTAAGAAATCTTAAACTTAGATTGAAAGTCACCCGATGCTCTGATTCCAGTGAACCATAGTCAAATTGACCGGCTTGACGAGACGGACCCAATGCGCAACATCGATCTAATTTTAACAAAATCGAGCCCCAATCAAGAAATTAAATTATTTTTGTAAGTTTTCTTTACACATTTGAAAAGATCAAACAGATGCCGAATATGACGAGTTTATAATCGAATTGTGTCTCGGTAATTCGATTCCAACGAGCCCAAGATCGATCGATTTTGATATTGTTAGGGCATACGTCATTTGATCGAGGAAAACCTTTTGAGCTGTCCAATTAAAATGGTTTATATTTTTGTATTAATTGCATCCGAAACTCTACAAATAGAGCATCACCCCTCTCATGAAGGGGAGAGTGCTTGAAGTTTGAATAAGAGCTTGAAGCTTTGAGAAAACCGCCAACCATCGTCGACCGCCATCGACCTCCGTCTGCCAGTGCTGACTGTCATAGATCACTACCGATCGTCATTGACCATCGTCGGTCACTGTAAAACACCACATGTCGGGCGGCGCCAATTGCTATCAGTGGCGCCTCTCATTCATCGCAACAAGTTCATACCTAAGTCGATGTTGTAATTCAGGTGACTTTGTAACATTTCCTGTTTGTGGGACAATGGATCTTTGTAATCATTAACTCATAGTGAATTTTTATAACTGAGTCAGATCGTGTGGTTTTTTCACTTTATGAGGTTTACATGTAAATACTTATGGTGTCTCTATTAGTTGTTTTATTTTATCTAAGGGTGTGTTGAATCTTCGTGCAATACTAAGACAATAATCCATTACTCTACCATCACGAATATTCTAGCACGCATCAATAATAATAATAGTAAACTCAAAATGTACTAAAATTCAAGACCTTTTTTTATAATCATTAAAAATGATAAAGAAAAAGAAGTTATTTAGCATTTTATACAGAGTAATTCCTTATTATTTTATCTTCCATCTGCTCATTTTATTATAACACAATCTACAATTGATATTATTTTATCTTTCTCATAATAAACAAGTCACCTAACTAGCCAGCTCTACTTCACACAATTAAACTTGAACTCGAGCACAAACTATATTAATCAAACTCAAACTCAAACTCAAATTTAAAATAGCACAAACTCGACACGACTCATTTAAATAGACCGTTCAAACTCAATTCTACAAACTCTTAACACCATTTCCAATCAACATCCTACAAATCCAAACAAAAAATCAACAACTAAAAAAAAAAAAATAATAATAATAATAACAATTAAACAACATAAGTGCATGCAAATGCAATAAATACAAAACCCTAATCTAAAAGAAAACGAAGTTAAATACAACCCTAAAAGTTTCCAACTAAGCCCACCCCCACGTAACTGTTAAAACCCACACTCCCTCCCCCTTTCCTTCTCCTCACAATTAACATTTATTACCATACCTTTCCCTCTTTCTCTTTCCTACTTCTCCTCTCTCCCTCCTCCCTTTATATCAGCCATCAACATCTTACTTCCCATCTTCTCAATACACTACACTTATATCATCATCATCCTCATGGAACAAGACTCTTCCCCATTCATCGAGCTCAATCTCATCGCCTCCATGTCCGCCGTCACCACCCCTGCGCCGCCCACTCCGCCGTCAGATACGGCCGCGGATACCGCCGGTGAGACTGCCGAGCAACGCGTCTTCTCCTGCAACTACTGCCGCCGGAAGTTCTACAGCTCGCAGGCTCTCGGCGGCCACCAAAACGCTCACAAGCGAGAACGTCAGCTGGCGAAACGGGGCCGCGGGACACCGGTGGACGACCACCGCTTCTTCGCGGGGGTCCCACTCCGGCCGCTGGGAATCCAGGCGCACTCCATGGTTCATAAATCGTACTTCGGTTCGTCGTCGACGCCGGCGATGGTTTCCGGCATGGTATCTGCGAGGCAGGGGTGGTACAGGACGCCTGTTGGGGCGGGACCGGGTGCGGGGGTGGGGAGGTTGTTGCCGGAGGATTATATGGGAGGGATGTTTAAGGGGGCGGGTGTGAGGTTTGATGAGGTGGCGGCGTCGCCGCCGGTGATGGCGGCGGAGGGTGTAGGGGTTGGCGGATTTCATTATAGGTGGATGGGAACAGGGCTTCTGTTGAATGAGGGGAAGGAGGAGCCTCATAAACTCGATTTGTCGCTTAAACTTTAATGGAGAAGATCAAAAAATTTGATCTTTTGATAGATTAATTTCTTTTTCTTCATAAATTGATAGTGTATGTAACTCCTCCAAAGCATTTCTCAGATTATTAGTGCTTTTTTTTTTTCTTTTTGCTCCTTTTTGTTTTACATAATTACTTTGATTGATGAACTTTTTTTTACTGTAAATTCTTAAAACATATTTGCAGTGTAATTTGTTATCTTTGTTATTCGAATATGATCTATTATTTATTATATTTAAAATTATCACTACACCGACGGCTAAATTTGAGTAAAAACAAAAATTAAATATTTTATATTTTTAATGATAGTTTTGTAATTCACTTTAAAGTTTCACTATCTCAGGCCCGTTCAATGCAGTTTTGTCTATTTAGGTAAACTGCGTTTTCAAAAAACTACTACTAAAATTTGTGTTTTTTCATTGGTCATGACTAGATGTGGTGACAGCTTTCTAACTTCGATCTAACTTAAAAAAAAAAAAAGATGTAATACAGATTATTTTAATAAGTTGCAGCTGTCCCAAAGAGGCTCTGAATCTTTAATTTAATTTAGATAATTAGATTGATTCTCCTCACTTTATTTTTTCTTAAATTGTTATTTGTAACTTTAAAAGTAGTAATCAAAGCCATTCATAGTAAATTGAATGAATTTACCATTTGGATCTAATTAAAACTATAATTCATGCCATAATAGTAATTTTTGAATATTATGCGACAAAAATTGCAATTAAGACTAACATAAATTATCTACACGTTAAACATGTCTGTAATTTCAGTGCAGCTTTCCTGTTTACTATACAAGTGAGATTCACTAACTTCTTTGAGATTTGAATTTGGATGGCATTAATGGTAGGGATTAAATGAAGCATTAATTTGGTAATTAAGTTAATTACAGGAGATATGGGCGTTATTATCATCCACTAGAGAGGGAGGAGAAGTCAATGGCAACAAAGCCGGCAGTAAATTTGGAATACTTTGAATCGAATAAAACCAGTTTGGGAATCCGAGGGTTCTTTTATGGTAATTGCACTGCATGTCCCTAACAATTTTGTAAAATTGCATTTTGAGGAAAAATATTAAAGCTTCGCATGAGAGTGTGCAAATATTAAATTTAGTATCAAAGTCATGTTTTGACTTAATTTGAAATACATGTTTTTGGTAATTACTGAATTAGGAATTCATTTGATCTATTTTTAGCTGCCATAAAATGATATTTGGAACTTAAAAAAGGTAAAAAAAAAAAATTACATATATATGTCGTGTAACTCGGTCATTAGTTGATATCGATGTAAGCACTCAAGTCGAGTGTTTGAATTCACTATAATATGATTGGTTTTAAGGAGGTGGTACTCGAATTGTTAGACACATTAAAGTCGTTTAGGCAATGCAACTTATTGAATATTCATCGATAAGTCGATTAAAAATAGTTCTTGATAAACTAGATGCGGTAGCTATTATAAAATTTTATTTTTTGGAAAACGGACCATGACCAAAAGTATCGGATATGTGCGGTGTGAAAAGTTGTTTTGCGTTTGAAAATGCATGCAACGAAAACGCAGTTTACCAAACACGCAGGTGCATTTTCAAAACATCATCACGCCAAAAGCTGCCAAACGGACCTAAGAGTGGTTGGAGGCTCGTATAATAGTCTCTGGCCATTCCTTTTCAACTATATATATATATATATATATATATATATATATATATATATATATATATATATATATATATATATGCCACTTAATTCATACTTACCTAATATCTTAGCACTTAAGCGTTGATATTTATATTTATAGTATTTTTTCTAAGTTTGGAAAAGTATATTTTACTTTTTAAAAATTAATAATGGTGATATTTTGACATGATATGAGTGATGTGAGTGTTATATATATATATAAGTACTTAAGGATGTTACATGTAAATACATAATTTTTATATGAAATAGAGTTTTTTAACAAACTTAGCTTAAAAAATAAATAAATAAAAAAAAAACCTTGCTTTGCTATTTTATAGAGAAGAGCTATAAATTAATCTTGATCAAGTATATTATAAAATTTGTAGTGTCGAATTAGATATGATCAAGTTCCAACCTAGGACTAGGGGGTGTACACAAGTCAAGTCGAGTTTGGGCCACTCTCGGTTTTAGCTTGAACTTGATTAATTAATTGAGTTCGAGCTCGAGCTCAAGGTTAAGTCTACCAGCTCTAGTTGGCTCACGAACCATCATGTTTATTTTTAGATAGAAAAAAAAAAATAGTATTAATTTAAATTAGTATTATAATAAGATGAATAATAAGAAATCACTTAGATATAAAATACAAAATATCATTTTTAAAACTTTTTAAGTAATTTTAAGATATCATTTTTGAATATATTTTAAATTAATATTTTCTCAAGTGATCAGGCTCATGTCCTTACTAGTCGAGTCGGGGGGCCATTTATCAAATTGAGCTCGAGTGGGCTCACGAGTCGCTTGACAGTTACACTCCTTCCTTGGACACAACCCAACGAGTCGTAATTAAAAACATCTTGGACTAGGTCCAAACTCGAGCCACAACCAATTAAATAACATTTTCATGCAATCATAAGTACATATATTATAATTCTCCATATTTAATTACTAATTAGGTAATAATCAAACTTAAGCTCAATACTAATTGCTTATCATAAGATGGATTACTTGGCTTACTTGACTAAATTATGCTCACCATATTTGTAATATTTTGATTAGTTCTAACAAATTTAATTAGTATATTTCCTTATCACTAATCCACATGACTAATAGAGTCGTGTATTTCTTCAATATATTTTTTTAAAATTTACCTTGACAAACTTTCCTTGTCGCTTCTATCCTTGTGGCTACTTACCAAGAGCGCACCACACGCAATCAAGCTGGCGATATTTTAAAAATATAACAATAATACTAATAATTAAAAATTTGTGCAGTTCTTAATTAAATAAAGATGCCGTGAGATCATTTTAATTCCTATGTATTTATATATCTAACACATAAAGCTTTAATTTTTAAATATGGTCATAATATATTTCACTTTTTAGTGCTATTTTTGATGCAATTTGAAAGATTTGAGTGGTACATATAGTAACCGGACGGTATGTAGTTGTGTACATGAGTCGAGTCGTGCTTGAGCCAGCCCTTATCGAGATCACGTTGTCTATCAAATTGTGAGCTCGAGTTTGAACTAAAAATTTAATTTTTACGTGAGCTCACCGAAGAAAGTATTGATGACCGGATGAGAAGCAGGATGTAGCGACAACTCACTGAAAAATGCATCAAAATGACTAGAGATAAGTTAATCGAGCAGCCTCGCAAGACAAACGGGCTGATCCGAGACGAGCTCAAGCTCTTGGCTCGATAACCTTGACTCACGAGTTCATTAACGAGCTCGCTCAGCTCATTTACAGCCTAGTCTTACGTATGTATATGCCGCAAATCTTCATATAAAACAAATGTGAAATTAAGAAACTAATCAGCTTCTTTGTAAGTGGGACAGAAACAGTAGAAGAATAGGCATCTTCTGCACTGAAAGTGACCTCATCAAAGCAGTTCCAAGCAACAAATATGACAATGGTTTCATGCTTGGATAACATATAACCCCTCTAAAATATTATTTTCTATGCCAAATTACATATTAAACCTTATACCTATATTTTATATATGTTGGTGGCCATAGTTAGGTAAATGTTTGAAAAGTTTGAAGATTTGCATTATGAATCCTTAGTGAAAACTGATTTAGTGGGGACCTCCAATGCTTGATAAGCTCTGCCAATGTCAAAGCAAAGGACTTAAGCAGCTGCAGTTACAATAATCTAAACCAAACACTTAAAGATTAGACTTGAATTAAGAAAAATATTAATGTTGTGTAAAGAGACCATCTGGCTTGTTAGCCAATCAGGCAGTCTACAGAGAGGATGCATAGCTAACTAATTAGACGTGATTAGTATTTTTTTAATAGAGATTAAGGAGATTAAGCCGAAATTGATGCAGGAAATGACAAGTTGCAGAAGGTAAAGGAATGAATAGAAACAGGGAGAAATGGGAGATGACTATAAACTAGAAGAAGATTTACTTACATACCACTCAATTCTTATGCATTTACATTAATGACACCTAAACTTGTCAAAATGTAATATAATAATATTCTAACTAAAGAAAAAGTAATAAATTACATAAAATTAGAAGTATGATGGGATATACAAATATTAAACTTTCAAAGGTAAGACAAACTACAATACTAAAATATCAAATCATAAGAATCAAAATAAATTAAATATTAATCTTCTCTTTCGCTCGTGTTATACCCCGCTTAAATACGAATATAACAAATCAATAACATTTGAATTTTTAATTTTAAAGTCACTATTACGCTCATCCATATAATGAACTGTTAACTCGCATCTCATTCTTAGTCGTATATATATTCTCCAATTCATTAGTATCTTTAATACCAATAATTTTATACCTTCTAATAAATGAGTAAAATATTAACACAAGTACAGAACCTAGAGAATTAAGCAATTTTTTGTCATCATAATCAAGAGATGAAGTAACATCAGAGAAAATTTATAACAAACGAGCAGGTCCTTTACAGGCATAATTCTGCTGTTTCATGCAAAATCTGAGAAGTAAATACAAATTTCTTCATGAAATTTGCAAATGTTAATAATTGAAGAGCCATAATTGTACTGAGATATTTGGAGTACAAGCAATGAGGTATCAGGTGGTGCCATCTCAGTGCTTTAAAAGCTTGAACTGTGAAAGATTCTTGTACTATTCTGTTAAAATTACATCATGCTTGGCACAACCAAAGGAGAGGTATGAAATCTAGATGATCAACTGGCCAACAAAAGATACCTGCCACATCTTGAACCAAATAGTCTTGTTAGGTAGATGCCCATATATTTCACTTTAATCTTCTACTGCTGTTGACATTGATGTATTGCAAAAAGACCTGTGAAAATCACAAATTTGTGAGAAGTTGCTAAAAGGAACAAATCAATGCAATCAATATCTTAGCTTGCCAGTGAAAACATGTTGCAAATACCTCCCAATGCAAAATTATATTGCATCCAAAGAACTTTACCTCAACGGGTCACCCAAATTTACAATTATCCATAGCTTTGTCAAGGAACTTTGCATCCATCAAAACCTTATTTTCAGCTCATTTTCATTCAAGATGTTACAAAACTGAATACAGTCTTTTCATATAATTCCCATTTGTTTTGGCCAAGTACTATGAGCCATAAGTTTCCTTTCTCCCATGCTCCAGTCGATAATTTTCTCAATTTTAAATGTCTATACTATAAATTTTGATGCATTTGAAGAGTTCATTTTTACTCGTAGCTCTAAATTTTTTTGATAAGCTATTAAAAAGGCTTTGAATAAAACACACTTGTCCTGCATAAATAAATAAATATAAATACAAATATTGGTGTGTTACACTATCATCCTTTTAGAAGGATAAGAGCCTTTGCCCTTGTACATCTTTACACCACTCATCCTTATTCTTTTATTGTAAAGGATTAAAGCAGCATTTAGCGATAAGCTACTTTAAATCTCAATCTTTCATATGCGGATGATTGGAATAAGATGTGTGAGATGAAAGGCTTGTGTCTTTCTAAAAAGAAAAGCAGTTAAAACTGTCTGATGATGAATGAAACCAACTGGCTTTATGTATGAGAGGTTTGCCGGACAATAGCTAGAATTAATGGATTAAAGGATGTAATTTCTATTGATTAGGAAGGCAGGAGGTATTAATTGCATGCAGCCTATTCCATGGAATTTTATCATACACATATAATGCTTTTTAAATTTAAAAACACGCTGCAATATTTATATTTCCTTTCTTAAGATACCTTTATTTTTGCCATATTTTTTCCCTTTATAAACCTCTATAAATTGGGCCAAGTATCTACCAATGATAAATATGAGTATTCAACCACATGTATTTTTTCCCTTGTTCTCTGGTATTTACTTATTTATTTCATCATGATATCTTCTTATCACATAATATTTCAGCGGTATTTTGCATTTTAAACACTAACAGTTAATCCTCTTCGATGTTTTAATTTTCTGCACTACAAATTCCAACTAGGCAATCATGTTTATCTTTCAATAAAATTGATTGATAATCTAATATAAGCATTAAACTTTCATATCATATATTTAATATTTAACCTACTAATTCAATGTAATCAAAATATTTTATTCATTTTTTAAAAATTTCACCTAGTGCAGTCAATGTCTCACAAATTACAACTATCATCCTTGAGAAGCATAAAACAAGGTATCTCACTTTGAAATTACTGATAAGCATCTCCCAAAGCAACAAATTAGCACAGACTCAATATTGATCTATAATATAATTCTCCTATACTTGAATACTGTTTGTTCCTACAGAACAACTTTTAATATCAGCTAGTTCTCAATCATACATATTCTTAATATCCTCAACAAAATTTGATACCCACACTACAAAATCAAAGCAATTTTTCTTTATGTGTTTTAAGCCATTTTTTTCATAACATAAAAATTGCTTTCATAAAATCTTCCAAGCACGAAAAACCAATTTGATTATTTGAAACTAGAATAATTTGTCTATAAACTCATATTCCATTACAAACACACACACTCTCTCTCTCTCTCATAACTTTATTGTAAGATTCATAAGTTTGGTTGCTCTACAATTAATATAATCTTTAGTAAATCTTTTATTCTTAAATACTAGAACAAGAATATTTTCTTCTCCAATAAATTTGCCATACACTTATAGGCCATTCCATTACCAGTTTTAGTAACTAATTAAGTTTAGTTTTTCCTAAATCCTTCCAAAACGCTTTGTAAGGAGGTTTTCTAAATCCAACCATATTATGTAAATCATGAATTTAATAGGATTTGAAAAATCTTGGCACAATCTAAAATATATCAAATCTTCATAAGATGAAGATTTAAGAAATCTGCCTCAGCATGTTTTATCAAATCTCTTTAAACCCTCCAAATCATTTAACTCGCAATCAATCAGTTCAATGATCTTATTGGATTTATAAATTGGTCAACCAAGCAAAACTATCATCCAGATTTACTAAATCCACTCAAATCCTATTTGACTAGGATTTATCAAAAGCCAAATTTACCAATACTGTCTTCGGCCAAATAAGCCTTTTGTGTTCAAATTCCCTGAAACAAATTTGATAACCAAATTATTACTGCATCTCTCATTAAGTCTCTAAATCTAAAAAAGAATTTAAGTCAGACTTAAAATTTTATCTTTAATGATTTGGTTCAAAGTTAGCTCTGCTTTTTATATCGGTCTATATAAACCTTGTTATCTCATTCGCTGTGGTCTTCTAAAAAAGTTTCTTCCCTAAAACTCTTATTTAATAATTTTTCAAAATAGCATAAATTATCTTGTTGATGACTTCATTTTCTACTAAGATTCCATTATTTTTGCTTCTATCGTGTATAAATTGATTCATCTAAGATTCTATTTATCTTCGGGCTTAACTGTTTGTATTATCTCCTTTACTTCCTTAATATCAAACCTATTATAAATCATCAAAATTATATCTTTTGCATTGCTCACTATCATCCATGCAAGATTTTTAGCTTTTTTAAGATCATAATAAGCGTAGAAAATAATTAATTTTTGCAACACTATAAAAGAATACATGCTTTGTGAAATAACCGCGTCCTTCAGCTCTCCTACAAGTCTTGTTATGTAGGCTCTATATTTAGACTACTAATATTTTCACAATAATCTTCTTAAAGGAATTACTTGTCTTATTTCATATAAGATTGGTCTAATAAAATTTTCAATTTAACTATTCGCAACTTTTTTTGTAAGATTAAGAATTTCTCAACATCTAAATTCAACCACATTATTCCGACATTTATTTCTTAATCTTCTTCTTAATAGTCTAAACATATATACTCATAACTCTTACTCTAAATTGTGATCTTAAAATTACTTTGCAATCATTGTAAAGAAGAAATTTACAATAAGTAGAAAAAAAAAAGATCTATTTATGGTTCAGTGACTTCACTTTTAAAAACAAGTGTCCATTTCATTGCTTAAGCTATGCATTCACTATTACAAGATCATAAAATAAATGCTATTAAATATAACATCTCTCATGGAAATTCTACCTTATATTTCATAGCCACCAAATATACTCGCATGGTACATTCTACTAGAATTAATATATCCATCTAATTCATCCTTGATAAAAATCTTTTCTACATTGAATATACATTGCAGTAGCCTTCTTTCTCTTCAAAAAATTGATTTTTAAAAGCAAGTTTGATTTCTTTTTTAATTATAAAAAATGTTAAAAAGAGAACAAAATTATTTATATGTGCTTTTTAATAGATTGGCTTATTTTTAATAAACTGAGAATGCATATTAGCCATTTTGTAATTTTTCATTACTTTTTGGATCCAAAAAGCTACTATGAATGAGATTCAAACATGGACGCTAATAAGATTACAACCGGCTAAGTATGAGGTTATTTTGGTTTAGATGATAAATATATATAAATCAAAATAAAATAAAGAATACAGTTTTAGTTTGCAATCATTCTTTTTTGTATTAGATTCCAAATCAAAAGCTTAGAATATTATAGAAATCAACTTAAATATGATTAATATTAATAGTAAATAATAATAATATAAAATAAATAATATGAAATTTATGCAACTCCCACAAAGTAGAACACTATAAAGATACATGCGCGTGCATACACATGCCCAGACACACACATAAAAATTATTGTATTCATCTACTGAGCAAATGTTCGGCTCGAGTTCAATTAAAAAATATGCAATTCTTGAAAAATTATTTCTAGCAAGTTAATAAACTTGAGCTTATTCATGCTCAACTTTATAATTAAAAAATAAAGTAAAGAAAATTCTAGATTTTTATTTTATTTTATTTTTTATTTGCCTTGTTTCACACTTGCTTGTGAACTATACAACATCATTAGCCTATTTGTAAAGATTACCTTTTAATTCATCCTGATATCATCCAATCACATAATGGTCCTGAGATGCATTGCCATTTTCAATACCTAAACTTGACTTGGAAAATTATATGCATCTAGATTCTCATTTTACTATAATAAATTCTAACTACGTAAGAAAGTTAACAGATAATATTAATTGATAATCGTTAATATCACCCTAAATTTTCATATCATACACTGGGTATTGTTCCACCAATTCTAAGCCTTTCATCTTTTTTAATTTTTTTTAAAAAAATCATTATTTTAATCCACTTAATTTAATTAATCTCTCACAAATTACAAATACAAATCATAAAAAATATTACTTGATAGTATACTCCACTAAAATTTTTTATGGTTAAAACTCCTATTCAATAAATTTTCAAAACAACTCCATTTTATGTCCTCAATTTTAACAAAGATTATATTAACATCTTTTCTAATGTATATAACTTCATTGAATTCTATGGATTTGTTGTCTTCAAACTTTAGATAATTTATATATCTCATTTACTTCATCTTTATTATCATATATATTATAAATCATCATAACTTGTAGCTTTTACTTGCTCACTCTCATTTTGTAAGACTTTTAGCTTTTTTATAATTATTATAAACCACAAAAATATTTAATACCATTGAGCAGGTGGAACATAAAAAACAAGTAGATGAACTGCTTATGAAAGTATTTATTAAAGAAAGTAAGACGCTTTGTTGTTTCTATATAACTTAACCAAAGGACATTAGTTGTAAGATATAACTTGATAGTCAAGTGATTAAAAAAATAATAAAATTAGTATCAGGCCTAAGGTCGTATCCAAGTAACTAGAAGTGAAACACATTATCATCGTTAGTTAATAGATTGCCAAAGGAATGCAATTCTGATTATCTACATTAGAAGACATGTTAGGATTCATGAGCTCCACCACCATCAAAATTATGTCATCGGGCACTGTCTTCGTCGACCCACCATTGTCCGGCCATCTTCGTCGCCGCAGCTATACGACCGCCGTCTAGTCATTGCCACCATTTTGCAATATTACTGCTCAACCACTAGTATTGTCGCCAATAGACCACAACTGTCTGGTTGTCGACGTCAGACCATTGTTGTTTGGCAGTCGTCCCTGCTAGACCACCATTATTGGGCCGTCGATAACAACAACACTTACATCAGATTTTTTTGGCACCCGATCTCTATAGTTGAACTTCCTTAACAACAGTCAAGTCGCCGTCACTTCCCCAACGTATTCCGCTACTTCTCTAGAGGAAGTCGCACGATAATCCCTATTTTTGTAATATTCTGGCCGTCTGAGCGTCGGTAAGGTCTTGCATCTTATATCAGCATAATGAAATCATTTCAACTAGGCTAGATACCGTGATTTTTTCCCATTTAGGCTTTTCATGTAAAAAATTTTGTTGTTCTCCCTATCAGTTTTATTATTATTATCATTATTATTATTTGTGTGTGCGTCAAATCTTAATATAATGCTAGAATGTTAATATATAACTCACCGCTGTGAATTTACTAGCATCCAACATATAAATCATTATCTCTCTCTCACCATTCCTATCATAAATAAATGTATAAATAATGCAGAGATGATTATAATCTTATCAACAAAATTTTTGGTCACGAAATTGAGATTTAATACTCATGAATATTTAAAAAAAAAAATAATTGAAGATCCAGATTTACCACTAAAATTAATTGATGTTATTGAGTGTAAATCAACACAAGTATTAGATCATATGCACGAGTATTAAATTATGCTTGAGCAAGAGTTCTAACATAACAAAAACAACAACACCAACAACGAAGCCTTAATCCCTACGTGGAGTCGGCTACATGAATCCATTTTGTCTATTGTATCCTATTTAGTGTCATATTCTCATTTAGTTCTAATAAATTAAGATCATTTTTTATACAATTAGCCCAAGCCTTCCTAGGTCTACCTCTGCCTTTCTTAACATAAGTCGACTCTAAAACATCTACTCTCCTAATCGGATCATCAGATGGTCGATGTTGAATTGACCAAACCATCTAAAATGACTCTCCCTTATTTTGTTTGCCACTGGAGCTACACCAACCCTATCACAGATATAATCATTCGCATTTTGTCTCAAAGTGTAAAGCCACTCATCCACCTAATCATTCTTATCTCGGCAACACTTAACCTAGTATTATGCTTCTCTTTTAAAGGCCAACATTCAGCGCCATAGAGCATTGCAAGTCTCACCACCATCTTATAAAATTTTCCTTTCAGTTTATGCAGTAATTTTCTATCACACAAAATGCCCGAAGGATTCCTCCACTTCAACCAACTAACTTGAATTCTACTATTAACATCCCCACCTTTATCACCATCGCTTTGAATAACAGACCCGAGATATTTAAATCATTCACACCTTTTAATGATTTAATCACCCAAAGTTACACTTCTGTCATTAGAGCTACTACTACTAAAATTACATTCCATTTATTTAGTTTTAGTTCTACTCAAATGAAGGCCTTTAGACTCTAATGTAGACCTCCATAATTCATGTTTTTCCTGGGCATTTTCTCTCGTCTTATCCACGAGAAGGATATCATCAGCAAAAAGCACACACCAAGGTACATCCTCCTGTAAATGACCAGTGAGACCATCGATAACTAAAGCAAAAATATATGGGCTTAAAGCCGATCCCTGATGTAATCCAACATAAATAGGAAAATATTTGGTCCATCCTCCTTCAGTTCGAACACAAGTAACAACTCTAGTATACAAATCTTTAATGACTTGAATATAAGTCATATCAACACGTTTCTTCTCAAGAACTCTCCAAATGATATCTCTTGGAACCTTATCGTAAGCTTCTTCTAAATCAATAAAAATCAAATGAAGATATTCTATATTATCTCTAAACTTCTCCATCAAACCACTCAATAAATGTATAGTTTCCATAGTAGACCTGCCCGACATAAATACAAATTGATTATGAGAAAGCTTTGTAATACGTCTTAACCAATGTTCAATTACCCTCTCCCATAATTTTAAAGTACGACATATCAACTTAATTCTTCTATAATTTGTACACTCTTGTGCATCCCCTTTATTCATAAAAATGGGGACAAATATACTCTTCCTCCACTCCTCATACATTTTTATAGTTTTTAAAATAATATTAAAGAGCTTAGTAAGCCAAGAAACTCCTAAATCTCCTAAATATATGCAAGAGTTATAACGTAAATTTGAAAAAATATTTAAGCATGATCAACTATAAATCTAAACCGCAATTAAAAAAAAATAAATCTACATTATATATGAGCTTAAATTATAGTAGAACCTGAACTTCTCATAGAAGCTCTTAAAGATGAACTTAAGTGGTTGAGCTTCTAATAGGCATGAACCTATTCATAAAAACGAAGCATAGCAAATCACATCAATTGTAGTTAATAAGCTAATTAATCAAATTGATAATATGATTCATGAATTTGAATGTTAAAAAATGGTGCTGCCAAAAGTTGATACCTTTTAATTTAACTCTTAATTATATTTCTAAATAAATTATTTCTATTAGTCCAACCGAAAGTGATTTTGTTATTTTGTTAGTGGCTCCTTAATTTTTGAACTCATTGAGAGATATTTCCAAAAAAAGTAAAATTGCGTTACTACAAAAAAATTGTTAATGCCTTACATGAAAACTTGCAATTTTAAAATTTCATCAATCTAGAAATGCATAAAAAACACAGACATTTAAACATTTGGGTTAACTCTCTTTAAAGAAGTCAGATAAGGAATTACAACAATAACCAAAAAGTATAACAAAGTTACTATATTGAAATAATGAAATAACTTTAAAATGAAGAGAACAAATATGCATTAGCACCATCATTATTGCCCTTCTCTATTAAAACGGGTTGGCTTAATGGACTGTCAATCTCCTTTGGCTCATGATGTTCTTTCCATGAGGTGTTGAACATCTTTTATGCAAATCCTTGTGTGCAACTTCCATCAAAGTTGCCATTGGCTTACCCGTCTCTTTTATATATAACAATATATCTAGTCGGTGCATCTTCCACCATTGATTATATGTCCAAAAGTCACCTAATTTATACACCAGAATTTCATCTTCAGCTGATGCTACTACCTTCATCCCTCCAAATACATTCATCTTCAATCTATCATTCCTAGTTTTATCATACATTTATCATGAATTTTTCATATCTATCACACTTAATTTGTCTATCAATGACTTAATTATTGTCCAACACTCATATTCATACAATATAGCTGCTCTAATTATAATTTATAATTTTGTAACATTTACCTTCAAAGTCTCCATGACATTCTCCAATCATATAGTACTCCTGAAACTTCTTTTAACCACCAACTTAAATCATAGATGTTATATGCTAGTTTAGATCTTCATTCAACTACGTAGCTAATCTAAAATTCTAAAACTTAACACGCTTAGGTATAATTTTATCTCTAGTTATTTGGAGCTAATAGTTGGTAATATCAAGACTACTAAAATAGCATCATATGCTCGAAATTTATTTAACTAATCCAAATTCAATTCAACTTATAAACCTTTTCTCCACTATTATACAATTCAATTTTTTAATAAAATTCGCATTGATTAAAATGTCATTATATAGAGCAAGACAACTCATCTTTCGCAAGCATCAACATTATCAATACAAAAAAAGATACAAACTTCATGTTGATCCTTGGTTGCACCTATCGTGATTGAAACTTGCATGGTTACTCTAGAATTTCTTCTAATAGTAAAAAAGCTTTATAATACATATCTTAAATAATTTCAACATACCTTTCATAAATCATGTACTTTTCCTTTATGTATAAAAAATCAAGTATTCTAACATCTGATTGCATGTCTTATCAAGTTCAACAAAAATCACATAAAGACTTTTTATTTAATAATTTTTTTCATGGCTTGGCAAGAAAAAAAGGTGCACATAGTAGATTGTTTTAGTATAGATTTAACAAAAAATAAAAAGGTAAAGAGATATTGAACAAAACCATAGGGTTCACAATTTGCTATGCCTATAACATCTCGAATATATGCATTGTATGCATGGCCCACTCCAACACGCATTCTTTCCCAAAGAAACCACAAGGAAGACAGTTTGCAATATGTACACAGGCTATATGCTAGCTTCACATTTAAGCAAAGAATTTATATCCCATTCAAAAGTAAACAGTTCAAATTTAGATTAATGAACATTTTTCCAATGTTAAAATCTCTCAAAAGAGTAGACATTCTATCATGCAATTCAAATCTTCAAAAACGTTACTCAAAAGCAACTAACAAAACAAAAATTAACCTTACAATATAAAAAATGTGAGACTGAACCAACCCTTTATAGCCGATTTGCTGCGTAGAAAATACTCTACTTCTTCAAATAAGACTCCACATTCCTCATCCAACGAATGAACTCCAACTTATCCTTATTTACCATGTACTCATGTAGGAACTCAGCAAGGTCATCGTTCACCCCTCTCTCCTCCAAGTAACTCCGTATTGCATCCTGAAGCTCATCATCCAACTCCCTGGAAGATTCCAACAAAGTTTTAACTAGAAAAGAAAGAATATGATTTTGTAAAT
This sequence comes from Papilionanthe hookeriana x Papilionanthe teres, assembly GCA_022702705.1. Classification (NCBI taxonomy): domain Eukaryota; kingdom Viridiplantae; phylum Streptophyta; class Magnoliopsida; order Asparagales; family Orchidaceae; genus Papilionanthe; species Papilionanthe hookeriana x Papilionanthe teres. Next base: position 12,486,162 of record CM040435.1, on the reverse strand, counting down.
GCAGATAGAACATTTAAGTAGTTGTTTGATACAATATAATGCATTTCTCTAGTATATAAAATTTGAAGTTTTGCTTTATCCCAATGGCAGAACCGAGGAGCAATGGAGTAGCCGTCCACCACCCAGCTTTTAGCTCATAACAATGCCAGATTCTCATCCAAATCTAAGCGGATGAAGAAGCATTTTACAAACAAAAATACAACCAAGCCATTACTTGAAATTAGGTCCCATGAAGGGCCTGATTGCCGCGGTGCTACGGGAAACTGGAAAGACCTTCTCCACATCGAGAGAATCAGACCATGCCGAGCATACAAACTGCAAGAAAAAATCCGAAGCCTCGCTCTTGGATACCTCCACAATAACGCTAATGTGCAATCGAGGTTCCTCCTCCCCTCCATCCGCCGCCGGTTTCTTAGGAGGGGAAGCTCCGTCGAACATGGTGGCGTCGATCTTAATGTCTTCTGCATCACCGTACTTACGCCTCAGCCGAATCCATTGCTCACCCGGATTGTCCTCCACTGAGAATGAATCGAAGCTCGTTGCCGGCTGGAGAAAGCATTATTGTACATATGGGTATCGGCAAGATTTAGATATTCGAAGAATAGAGAGGCGGATTGGAGATTTATGGGATAATTACCGGTAGTGGAGGACGGTATTCCGTTTCGTATGTGATCTCGGTGCGGAGGATGCGGAGAAGGTTTTCCTTGAATGCAGAGCGGCGCATCTCGGATATATATGATCGAGAAGATGATAAGATGAATGGAGGTGTTTGGGTTAGGGTTTTAAGGGAGAGAGATCTCCGTGCTAGGGAGAGGAGGCGAGCCATGGCGGCCATGGCGGTTAAGTTCTTCCAGGAGCTTGCAGTTCTTCTTCAGCCTTCTGTGCTTCTCAAGGGTTTTAAGAGAAAACTCAAAAACCTCCCATTGGGCTTGCAGTCAAAAATATTTCCTGGAAATTTAATTATTTATAATAGGAAAAATTTTGAGAAGGAGAACTTGAGATGGGGGGAATTTATTGCTTAAAATTCTTTTAAATAGGAAATGCCCTTAATATAATTTTTTTAATACCATATGATATTATATATTATTATTAACAATTTTATATATAATAATATTATTATAAATAAATGAAATTTTATACTATTCTAATTATTCTTTAGAGAGTTTCAAATTAATTAAAAAATATAACATGAACAAAATGAGAGAATGAACTATATACTAAATTAAAAAAATTATTGCAAAGTACAGTATCATCATAAGAATACAATTTTTTTCTTCGCTGATGCGGAATGCCCCTGAACCCGGTGTATATCGAGAAGGCTGTCGCAATGATCGTTCTTTCAATTGGTGGTATTGAAAATTTTCTTTAACATCATCGTCTTTATTTGCGTCGTTCATAGCTTGTTGATGCATAAATAACTCTCTTCATTTATAGTTACTAGTGGTTTATAAATTGGATTTGTGCCGAAAAATAGCATTGCATGAGATGTGGGCACAAGCATGGGAATGCTCTTAAAATTTAAATCAAGATCCCCTCCAATAGATGTTGTCCATTGTAAATCATATGATGAAACACATAAGTCGGTGGTCATTCATAGTATAATCGGTGGGTCATGCATATCTATAGGGTCCGGCAAAATTAGAGGGTCCCGCATAGTTGGAGGGGGCCCACAAATGTTCATTGCATAAGATAAGCAAGTGATTATGGATATTGATGTTCGTATGACTCATTTAAGTGAGATCTATGAGTTCGGGAAGCTGAAGATCTCCTTGGAGCATGATCAATGTGGAACATCAGTAGTTGATCTACAAGGGCCAGATGGTCTGATATATGTTATATGAGATAGACCAGCCTCAAAATAATGTCTACTTGGCTGATCAAATGCGGTATAATCAATGATGATGGAGTGTCATACTCTACGTGATAGCTCCAATATCTCATCATATCATTGTTTCATAAAGCTAGCACTTCCACTGTGATCCCATCCAAACTTTTTTTGCGACATCCTTACTGCAAATAAAGTAATCTGACTATACGATTGAAGATTTACATTTATTATTAGGTAATATAATAAAAGTAGTTAACAACAAGTATTAAATATAATAAATGCATACCACTATTCCCTCTCCTAGTGATCGGGGGTGATATGTATCCAACAGCTGAGTAGGGGGCTCCACTAGGTAGTGTGATGCCCAAGATCGATACTATTGCAAATAATTAGCCATTTCTTGTTCTCTATCTCCTTGTAGCGGGTTTAATAATACTATATTCGCCCGACAATTATTCCACATCTCGATATATCTCAGGTGATTTTTTGTCCAATCAACTTCAACCTTACCTCATCCATCAACTCTTTTAAAACCTCATTTTATAGGTTGAATAGAAATATGTTGAATGCTTAAAAACTGCCGCAAAATACGATATGGAAGGTGCTACTCAACACACTTCCAGCTAATTATTGAAATGCGGTCAGTCTAAACATCAATGTTCTAACAACATATGTCATGTAATAAAGCTACATATAAATCTAAATATGGTGAGCAATTAACTTATATATGAAATTTTCAATTTAATTATGTTTTAAATAAAAATATGACAGAAATATGGGATTGAATAGGATGATTTAGTGTTAAACTCGACTTTGTCTGAGCTTGTCAAGTTCATCTATATTCATACTTGCATTTCCATACGACCATGTGCGTACACACTATTCATTCCATCTATATGCTATTTAACTAAATGAGATGTATCCGACTTAAAATTTTACGTTTTCATGTGTAAAAATAGTTATTTTGGTATCTGATAACGAGATATTTGCTTGAAAAGTCACGATGGATCAGAACACGAAGGGTGGGCCTACCATTAGTTCCCCCAATGAATGTTTGTAGCAAGTGCAAACACTCAGCAGTTGTAACACGACTAGGCTTAGTTGAGAAATTCAGTTCCTTATATAGGTGCGCAAGCATTGTGCCACCCAAGGAATATCTTCTAAACTTCTCTAAATTTTCCATTAATGTTAAGTATTCTTAACGTACATGTGATTCGGACGAGTTTGGAAGAAGAAAGCACCCTAATATGAACTATATATAGGGCCTAACATGCCTTAAAAATTCTAGTGGAGGTAAATCATTGTAAGACTCCCAGTAAAATTGGTAGTAGAGCTAGCGAAGTAGTATGATTGTCTGTGCTTCAGAGCGTCCCATAAAAAAACGTGGTGTTATTGTTTGATCTACAGGATGATGATGGAGAACATCGTCTCTGGGGTGGTCCCCCAAAAAATCATCGCAACATGCTGGCCAACTTGGCAAGCACAAATCTGAACCAACAAAATTTGGCCCTACCAGGGCATTTTTGTCAGTTCTAATACCAATAAGTATCTGAACATTTTGCAATGTGATAGTCATCTCAACTAAGAAAATTGAATTTTGTGTAAGGTTAGAGAATGATAATTAATGTGGTAACATGTTAATATGTATTTGAATTTATCTTACCAACACATAAATGGAACGTATTGGTTAAGGGGCACCAAAACACGACAATCTTTGTTAATAGATGGTGGTCTAATTTAATTTATTGCAAGTGTTTGACACAGTCTACACCTGCAACTTGCAGTGCAAGAATAAAATATGGGCAATGCACCTTCCACTCTTGTGCCACTAGAAAATGGCTGGCCACTTCAAGAATATTCCCTACATAAAATTAGTTCTTTTAGTAGTTACAATGACTTAATTCAATTTATAAAAATGAAATGTACTTTATAAGACTTTCTTTGGTTCTAATGCTCGATGAGCTTCACCTAATGATGAAATCTGCTTTATAAGATCTGCTTTGGGTTTGCTGGTCGATGAGCTTCACCTAATGATGAAATACTAGGCGGTGTGTCTGCTTGTAACAAGTTGTTATTCGTTTGAACAACACATCTACCACTGCGGCGGCGGCCTCTCAAACCTGCTGCCTTGGCCATCTCTACATAACAATTAGAATGCTTAGAAATGAAAATTTAAATATGTGGAGGAAAATTTTGAATTAAAGTCGTAGCATCTTAATATAGTTTTTGATTATAATATCACTAGTATTTGGATTGAAGGGATATGTTGCTCTATTAAGCCTAGTATTTTTACAAAATCTGTACACTCTTGTGCTTCTGGTTCTAATCTCATCTATTGTATTGCTTATCCTAGTTGACCTTCTGACCCGACCCGCAATTATGCAGTAAATTAACTTCCAGAAGATGGCCAAAAACTTGACCCAATTTATAAATAGTGGCTAGTGTGCAAAATCTTAAATGATATAAAAATTAGAAAATATTTTACACACTAGGGGTATTACGCAAGTATACGTATCGTTTCAAGTAATATAGAGTTTTCTTTAAAAACCTCAGTATCGATCCCACGAGGAAGTGAAGTAAGAAGTCTTTAATCAAATTCTAGTCTACTACTAATAGTCCTTAGTTTGAAATGTCAATTAAAATTGTGTTTTATCTAGCAACTATTCATAAATGCAAGTGTTAAATGTAAAGATAGTAACTATATCTAAATGCAAATAACAATTCTAAGTATAACCCTTTTTGGATGAATTGGTTTGGAGAATTTTGAGATATTAAAAACTACTATTCTTATGAATGAAATAGATAATGTATAGGAATGAGATGCATTTAATATTGTATGTGCCAAATAGGAGCAATCCTATTCTTTACCCTTTGGTCCAGGCATAAAGAACATTGACTAATCTTATGCTTGGTTACTGAATCTGCGGCTAGGCTGGGAGGATACCGGCTCTCACTTCGGAGCTCCCACGTTCCCTCGCCCTGAGGGCTAACAATCTACACTTCAGCACCCAAACGATATGACCGAATTGAGGATTTTAGCCTGTCACTCTAAAATCTCCAATTCTACGCCCGATAATTATATTTCCCTATTTATTTGCATTCAATTCCCATGAACTTCACCATCCATGAAATTTAAATGTGGTTCCACTTTGTTGAGAATTACACCGCCCTTTCGAGTCGATGCAATTACAACGAATTTTAACACTACAATGGGCCCTTATTGCAATGTAAATGAAGTGCAAGTAAAAACCATCACATTTATAATTAAATTTACTTCTACCATGCATCACAAAATCCTAAACATGATTTCTACTCATTGCAAAAGAAAAGTAAAAGGAATACAATGACATAATCTTCTTATGCCACTATTTTCAAAGAAGAAGAAAGAGTAAGAGAGATGCGTCACAAAGCACGAAGAAAACATAAAGGAAACTTCATTTAACAAAAGCAAATCCACTAAATAATGTTTACAAAATTATAAGATAATGAAGAACAATACTTAGCTTTTTCCCCTTGAAAGAAAGACGAAGATCTCTCCCATAAAGTCTCCCGACGATCCATGCAATGCTAGCGAAATCCCTTACAAATTCTCTCAAAATCTCCTCTCCAATCTCTCCAAAAGGGTAGAAATCTACATTTCTACTCTTAATCTAAGAATCATAAACATTCCTCTAAGTTTTTCTCTTCTTTCCTCTATTGTTTCTCCTCTCAAATTCCTCTCTTTTCTAACCTATATTCGCCATTTTAAAGAGTATGGACGAAGTTTGAAGAGTTCCCATAAGCACCCCTTCGAAAAAGCGTCCAAATACGTCGAATATTGGCCCAAAATCGCCAAATGTCGGTTCATGGTCGTCCGGGCCACTGTCGGCGGGTTCGAGGCCGCTGTCGGCGGCCTTTTTGGGCACTTTTTGGTGGTCTCGGGAAAATCTCTCCGTCGGCGAGATCGATCTCGCCGTCGGCGAGCAGGCTGCTGCGCGGCTCCACCGTTTCGCTCTGTTTGGCTCCGTTTCGCTCCATTTCAGTTGTGTTGCGTTCGTAACAGATAGCCCTACAAAATAAGCATAAAAATAACCTTTCTTTAAAGTGTAATCTCATTCAAAAATATGCAAGAAGTGTAAAAGAGATTAAGCATCAAAAGACTTATCGAAAGGTGTCAGGGCAGAATTTCATTTCTTGCTCATTTTTGCTCCAAATTGCACCGTTTTTGCTTCCTTTTGCTCCAATCACCATTTCTTGTACCTAAAACCAAAAAACATACAAAATACCTTCCTTTAAAGTGTAATATCATCAAAAATGAGTAAAATGATATAGCAAAAGCGTATATATTTTAGGCGTGTCAAAATCCCCCAAACTTAACTGTTACTTGTCCTCAAGTAACACTTTTACTACATAAAAATATAACTCAAGGCAATGTACTTTTCACCTGTAATACACTAAAATTTTTCATTCAAAAGAATATATTGGTTAGACTTTTAGAAAGAAATTCAGTAACTCGGGTTAACACTACAAGTATAAGAATATTCAGCAATCAAGTTAATGGGTTCTAGTCTTCTATTTATTTCAAGATAAACCATAATTTGTCACATTAAGAATGCCTTGAAAGATTATGTGAAAAAGGAGTTCATGCAAACTTCATAAGAATGTAGGCCAATACTTTAAATATAAATTCAGAAATGAAATCAAGTTCTCCCTTTAGGGTGGCTCAAGTGAAGCCAATTTTTGATTAGGCATCTCCTCAAGCTTCTCCTCATAAATATTTTTCTTTCTCCCTTTTTTTTTCTTTTATTTCGGGATCATTTTCAATCCCCAACTTTTTTTCACTCTCTTTTCTTTTTCTATATTTTTTTAATGAGGATTACTATATCTAGAGAGCCTGTAATGATTTTGAACTTCACTCTCCTCTTTCTAAAGTTCAAACTTGAAACACATCCTTACTTTATAATTAGGTATGAGCTTTATTATTCATCATAAAGTCACAATTTTTTCTTAACACACAATACTTTAAGTCTCTTAACATTTCAAAAATACAGTTTTCTTTACTTTAAATAGTTAACTATAATCGAATTCTTTTATACCAAATATCTTACCCTTATAAAATTAACCATTATTACTAAAAACTTTCATCCAATCCTTCCATAATATTCATCTAAAATAAAAAGTTTTAGTTATCTCAAGTGAGGTTCAATTGCTAGAAGTTATGCTAATAATTTTTTAAAATATAACAATTGAGAACAAATAAGAGTTAATATTTTTCTTCCCCCCAAACTTAAATTTTACAATATTTTGCAACTAATTCCATAAAATGTAGCAGGAAGAAAAAGTAAATGTTGAATATACTTACTACTAAAACATCCTATCAAATTCATATCATGCATAATTAGGATAGAATGACTGTAGGAAAAAGTAAATCTAGCCTAAAACATGCTTGTAATAAAATTACACTAAAAGGAAGTATTTTCACATTAAAATTTTATTTTTCTTCCTACCCCCAAACTTAATTTTTAACATATGTAGCATTTAGTACAGAAAATATAAGCAGGAAGAAAACAGTTTAAAAATTCTATCTACCACAAATGTCTATCAAAACCCATTTACAATTATTCATTAGGACAGAACAATATGCAGCAGAAAGTAAATTTAAACTAATCATGCTAGAATGAAATTAACTAAACCAAAGTCTAACTAGCATAGTATGTATCAGATAGGGAATATAAAAATGTTCTTTAAATACCTAAATAAAGTTGTAACACAAACATAAACACAAACACACAATTCAAATACAAACACAAATGATAAATGAGGTCAATTCTTCCTTTAACTCATCCAATCTCACTATGTTACCTCCAATTTCTAACGAAATCACTACACTATTAAATTAGGTACTTTAAAATGATTTTATAGATTATAATCCCAAAGATAAGATTACCCTTGATAAATTGGTTTCCGGACACCAATCTCAGGCATGACCTAATCTTTATAATTAAGCACCTCTAACAGCTTATAAAGATAGTGTGAGATCATCCACATAGTATTCATCAAATAGGTTCATGACTCCTATCTAATGAAAATAAAGTTGCAGAAAGGAAGTAACAAATTAAGATGGAATTATCAATGTTTGAAATTCATGATTTCTCTTGTAAAACTTAAGTCTCGAGTGAGACCCGAGTCACAGTGGACTCGTTAATCCAATTACTATAAGAGATCAATTCTAGCCATAATAAGAAGTTAATGAATCACCTCCCTCATGACACAGACATATATCAAATCAAACTACTAACAATCCAAACAATACTAATCAACAATCAAACTTATCAATCTATAATGACACATAAAAATAAAGTCAAACCACTCTAAAGCAAACGCCATTCAACACTAACAATCATGACTCTCAAGTACACTAAATCAAAGCACACTGATAACTATGGGTTGCCTCCCATAAAGCACTTGGTTTAATGTCATTAGCCCGACAAATGATTCCTCCTGGATCAAAATTCCATTTAAGTAATCCTCGATCAATCGCCCAATCATTTCCAGATCCAGGGATTCCTATAAAATCCTCAAATTTTAATTTTTCATTCAGCTCTTCATTTTCAGTTTGATTTATATCATAATTCCTCATATTTCTTTCTAGATCCAATATTCTTCTATTGATTTTCTGAAATTGCATATTAATATCATCTTTGATATTTATAAGAAATGGATCTTTATAAGATACTTCAATATCTCCCAAATTTTGGATCAGATTCTCTCTAGATAATTTAGATTCTGGATCAAATTCTTCTATGTCACTCTTCTGTTTGAAATTATCTTCCAATTCTTCCCCTTTATAATTATTAAATGATTGAGGATCTATCTTATTTGAGGAAATATGTTTTTCTAATTTCCTAGGAATTTCTTCCAATGGTCTTCCAATATCCTTATCCTCTTTTCTCAACTCAAAGTTCTTTTGAAATTTATCCTCAAATTCTGTTCTAAGTCTTAATTCGATAACTTTATCATGTTCATCATTCAATTCAAGTTCTTCTTGTGATTGAGTCAAATATGAAGATATAAAGACTGGTTGTGTAGATGAATTCCCTAAATAGGTAGGCTTTAAAATTGTGTGGGGTACATCCATCTTAAGTTTATGAGATTTTTCAACAAATGGAATTAAAAATTTACTATTTTTAGTAGCGTCCATCATTTCACACCTCTCCTGAACATACATACAGTCTTCTTTACATAACATTTTTTACTCATCATGAAAGTCTATTTCATTCTCATCTGTTAACTTACTCTCAAAACTTTCTTGGAAATGATATTTACTTAGATAATCAATTTCATCCATCCAAAAACAATCATCATCTTTTCTCTCAGCAGGATATTTCATAGTTTTTAATACATCAAAAGTGACTTCATGGTCATTAATATTCATAGTTAACTCTCTTTTTTGCACATCTATCATAGCTTGTCCAGTAATAAGGAAAGGTCTCCCTATAATAATTGGAATTTCTTTATCTTCCTCCATATCTAATACAATAAAGTCCAAAGGAAAGATAAATTTATCCACTTTAACAAGCACATCTTCTATAACTCCTTTTGGATAAATGATAGATCGATCAGCTAACTGAAGGGTTATAGTAGTGGGAGAAATATCAACTAAACCTAACCTTTTAAATATAGATAAAGGCATCACATTAATGCTCACTCCTAAATCACATAAAGCTTTTCCACATAATCTTTTTCCAATTGCACAAGGAATTGTAAAGCTACAAGGATCTTTAAGTTTTCGAGGAAAATTTTCTGAAGTATAGCGCTGCACTCCTCACTTAGTGCAACTGTCTCGTAATCCCCAAATTTCCTTTTCTTGTTTAATATATCCTTTATAAACTTTGCATAACTTGACATCTGTTCCAAAGCTTCAGTGAAAGGAATATTTATCGTTAACTTCTTAAGTACTTTCATGAACTTGAAAAATTTTTTGTCCAACTTATGTTGTCTAAGTCTTTGAGGAATGGAGGTGGTGGTTTTTCTAAATTGATTTTAGTTGGAGATATTAATTTTTCCAGATCCTTAGAAACATGTTCTTCAGGTCTTTTAGTTTCTGTTGTTTCTCTCACAACATCTTTCTCTTTTCTAACCACATCCTCTATTTCTTTTCCACTTTTTAATTGGACAGCTTCTATTTGTTCATTAGTGTTCTCTTTAGGGTTGATCTCATTATTGCTAGGAAGTGTTCCTTGGGGTCTATTGCTAAGTAAATTAGCGAATTGTCCCAGTTGATTCTCTATGTTTCTAATCGCAGCATTTTGACTTTGCAACTGGTTTCCCATTTGCAATACCACTTATTCCATAGACATTTTCTTATCCTCAAATTGTTGATCATTGTTAGATTCCGGTGGATATGAAGGTCTATAGTTTGTGTTCCCCTGATTATTCCAACTTCCATTAAGATTCGCATGATTATTTTCCCATTTTTGGTTTCCACCATCAGTAGTATGACTCTAGTTAAATTTAGGATGGTTCTCCCAACACGGGTTGTAAAAGTTAGAATATGGGTTATTTATGGTATTTAAAGTCTCATATGATAATTTAGAATCAATTATAGGCCCTAATGAACTTTCCTCACTTACAGGAGTAAATTGAGGTTGGTTCATTCCAAATTGGTCCAACTTCCTTGATATTGCAGCAATCTGAGATGCTAGAATTGAAATCATATATGTATCATGAATACTAGCTACATTTTTATGATTTACCCTTGCAGAGGGCCATTGAAAGTCATTTGTAGCCATTTCTTCAATTAACTCATACGCTTCATCAAATGATTTTGACATTAATGATCCACCAGCGGCAGCATCAATTATAGACCTAAGGGATTCTACTAACCCATTATAAAAAGTTTGAATGATTAACCAATCGGGCAGAGCATGGTGTGGACACTTTCTTAGGAGTTCCTTAAATCTTTCCCAGGCTTCGTATATTGATTCCCCTTCATATTGACAAAATGAGATAATATTGTTTCTAAGTTTAGTAGTCATTGAAAGTGGAAAATATTTAGCTAGGAATTTCTGAGTTAACTCCTCCCAATTTTTAATAGAACCAGGTGCTAATGAGTATAACTAAATTTTAGCCTTATCCCTTAGTGAGAAAGGAAAAAGCCTTAATCTAACAGCATCGTCTGACATGCCATTATAACGAAATGTAGCACAAAGTTCTAGAAAATTTGATAAGTGTAAATAGGGATCTTCTAAAGGAGTTCCCCCAAATTGATTGTTCTGCACCAATTGAATAATCTCAGGATTTATTTCAAATGAGTCAGCTTCTACGACAGGGTTTTGTATACTAGAGTGAATTTCATCTGTCGTAGGATTTATGTAATCCCTCAATGATTTATGATGATTTTCCAAGTTATTATCATGAAAGTTTTCCATTTCCAATTCTAGTTTTTCGACTCCTTTCTGTATTTTTATTTTTTTAATTTCTTCAAATACGGGATCATAAGGCACAAGTCCTACAGATCCATTGTTTTGCATACGTAACACAACAAATAATACATTAACAATTAAACAAATAATAGATGAAATATATTCAACACAACAAAATATTTTCACGAACACCATATTTTTCACACAAACAGTTTTTTCACATCACTTTTTCATATAAAAATGCTTTCACACAAAACAGTTTTTACGACACTACAGTTTTCCAAGTCTAAGCCTAATTACTTCAACTAAAATTCTCCTAAAGTTCTTACCGAAGCTTCCCCGGCAACGACGCCAAAACTTCGACCCGACCCGCAATTATGCGATGAAATTAACTTCCAGAAGATGGCCAAAAACTTGACCCAATTTATAAATAGCGGCTAGTGTGCAAAATCTTAAATGATATAAAAATTAGAAAATATTTTACACAGTGTTGACCTCATTTTTGATGAGGTCTTCTCTTCTTCTCTTTAGTACTTAGGATCTAGCCTTCGGCTTTTCCTTTGACTATCCTAGAGGATTAGAATTGGGACCCACCACTTAGAAATTCAAACCACTTCTTAACTCCCTGCAAACTCCACAAACTTGATTGTAGACCCCTAATCACCTAGAGGGTTGAAATCAAATGTGGAAGTTTAAAGGATGAGTTCTGTAGGACTCTTTGGCCTTAGGATCGCCCTCAGGTGGCCTGGTCTAGTGAAGGGTTGACTTACACACACACTACACCTATACACTACACTTTCACACACCTCCTAAAACCACACCCATACCCAACTTGACCTCCTGACTCATGAAGGTGATTCACATGGATGGTCCTTAACCCCTAAGCCCTTGGCTAAGAGGGTTAGGAACAACATAGTGGATGCCTCAAATGAGTCCCTTTATGGCTCATGTGGGCTTGATATGGCTTCATGGCTCAACCAAAATGATTTCATTCCACTTACATTTACCCAATCTTCAACTTTACAAATTTTCAATTTTTGACCCCCGGAACCCTACACCCGCCCAGCCTACCCAAAACCCTTGAAACCACCCAAAATTTGCAAAATCACCTAAATTCCTCAAAATCAATCCTAAACATTCCCACATTACTCAAATTGACCATTCATAGCCAAAAATACCAAAAATTCCAAAAATACCTCCCAATACCCTCCAAATACCCAAAATGCCCATCTTAGCCAAAAAATCCAAAAATTCAGAAAATTCCCAGAAAATTCCAGAAAATCCCAAATATTCCCAATTTCATTTTTTTCAACTACTCCACGGGCCAATTTTGTCAATTTACCCCACTTTTATCAAAACCCCCAATTTGACCCATTTTAACCCAAAATGAACCCAATGTCAAACAAAACCTACCCAATTGACTCAAATTCTGGTCCAATTCAATTCTAAACTTCAATTCAACATCCCCAACACCAATCTAGACTAAATCCAAGTCCAATTTGATTGACATTTGGATCCAATTTCACTTTTGGCCTTAAAGCCAAATTTGGACCCATGACCCAAACTTAGCCCAAGCTCACCCAATTCAACTCCAATTAACCCAAAATCTTTTCTAAACCTTCCTTAACATCCCCATAAACAAAACACTAACATGATTTGCCCAAATTTTAGACCCAAACCCCACTCAAATTCAACCAAAAGCTAAAAGGCCCAATTTGGACCTAAACCTAAACCTAGCCCAAATAGACCCAAACCCCAAAATCAAAACCCAACCAAAGCCAAAACCTCTTTGAAACACTCCCATAAACATTTCCCAACATTAATTTTACATCAATTTCAACCCTAGCCCAACATTGGCCCAAGTTAGCCCAATTTGACCTACATCGGCCCACTTACCAAATGAACCCAAATTCAAACCAATTCAATTCCAAATCACACCAAATTGACTCCAAACCATTCATGAAACATCCCTAAACCAATTGTAACATTTATTTGACATGGTCCTTCACAAAATTTTCACCCAAATGCCCATCCTAAAATCAAAAAGCCCACTTCCCTTAAACCTTCCTAAAAGCCCACTTCCTTCAAATTCAAAAGCCCAAATTCATCCAAAGCCCACATGACACTTCCCCTCATCATCCATTTAATCAAAATCACCCCTAAGTTTCAAAATCATCAATTAAACAATTCCAAATCAAGCCCCATACAAATTCCCATCAAAATACCAAAATTTTCTTAAATCCATTTCCATGAAATCGACTTAACTTTTCCCAAGCCAAAGGTGAGCCATGAAGTCATGCATGAGCCACATGTGAGCCATGAAAGCCTTGGACACTTCACCATACCCAAAATGGCAAGAAGAGGGGACCCTTTAATGATTCTCTTAAGAGTGATTAACCACTCCCATGTCTCCCCTAACTCTCGCTTAAGCTTAATTGTACTTGGATTGTGACTCGACCCCACTAATCAAGCCGATCCAAGTGACTTTCCCTTCAGCCTCAAATTGGCCTTGGAGGGTGAACCTAACCCAAAACCAAGGGTTGACCCATTTAGACCCAAAACTAGCCCTTTCCCATTCCACTTCGATTCAAACCCTTTACACATGTACATGGCTAATTGACCGCACAAACCTCCAACCCCGACCCACTCGGACTCCGAGAGTGACCCATGCTCGCCGGCCACCCGCCCGGGTCGCCGGAAAACACCATGGCCGAGACCTCGGGAGGAGCCAAATTTTGGAATTCCACCTCGTCGAGCCGCCTCACTCCAAATGGCCATTGCAGCTGTTCTTCTCCTCACAAGAGCAGCTGATCCCAAGCCCTAACTCCCCCTGGGAGAGCCTCCAGCCATGCCTATTTAAACACCACCCCCTCTCGGCCATGTGAGGTGCTGAAAACAAACCTTAAGGAAACTCTGCCAAAATTGTTCCAAACTACTCCCCACACATAGAGAACTTGATCCCCACTGAAATCCCCCTGCCATTTCCTCTCTCGCGAGCTCAATTTCGTAGTCGAAATCCAAGCCCAAAACCAGGACACTTCTCCACAGTGAGACAATCCCCAAATCGATTGGTCCTACACCTTCACCGTACCAAGGAAGAAGTCCACCAAGCAAAGCCCCCTCTCCGTGCCACCCATCCGTTCCGGACTCCAAGCTTTGTGATCGGCCGTGGTCACTTTCATAGCTAGACAATTCACTGTGCCGAGGACTTCATCCGGAGCTTACTGACCCAATCGAAGGTGACACAACTCTCGCATCGAAGCTTCACTTCTCCGAGCAAAGGTATGGACTCACTCTTCTTCCCGAGCTTACGGAGATTCTCCATTTAATTTGAGTCAATTTAAATACATGTTTACCAGTATGGATGTGTTCGTCTCCTCAAGACGAATCCATGGAGCATAAGAACACAAAAATCCATTGAGAATCGAGCGAGAAATTAGGGTTAGAAGGTTGACGGTCACGGTTGCACACTCGGCCGTAGACGATGACCGGGAGCCGTCTGGATCGAGCGTGTATCGAGCGGACGGTCCGGATCGAGCCGGACAAGCCGCAATGGTGCATGAACCGCGGGCCCCTGGAACGCCGAGTCGGATGGCGGCGCCGAATCGGGAGACGACGCGCGCCTTCGTAGCCGCCGAGGATGGCGTGGCCCCGCGTGGATAAGTAGGAAAATAGAGCTATTTTTATATTTATTTAATTACTGTAACTTCAAAAATTCATAACTTTGTGTAGAAAAATCCTAAAAATAAAATAAAAATACCTCTTTCTCAGTGAACGTGAGGAGAATAATGTGAAAAGAAATCATTTAATTTCATCAAGTATTTTATTTTTAATAATTTATTTACTCGTCTGCATTGTTTTAATTCTCCATGCATATAGGAAATTCACCATGGCATGAGACCATAGGGCTTTTGAAGCCTCTGAATTTGGGAACATTCCCCGAATTTTCCAAAGTCAGAGGCCATCCCTATGGAAGTTATCGATTTTTCAAATTCATGTTACCGTTTTGAGTATTTTAAATCTAATAATTAGCATGTTGTGAAATAAATTCTAGGAAAATTTGGTGATGTTTCTTATGACCGGAGGACCTCTAGGAAAAATAGGTTTTGAATTAATTCACTTGAATGACCCTAATCGACTTAAACACCCAAAATAGGTCTTTAATTAATTAGAGCTAACCATAAATCAAATTGACTTGAAATCAATTCTCCACTGACCTTTAGGATCAGAGGAACCCACCATAAAAGTTTGAAGTCAATCGGGATTGGTTAGCTCTATCAAATGGGCCGATTAAGCCATTTAACCAATTTAAACTTTAAAAATTCATAACTTTCAAAATGCTTTTCAAAAATTCACCAAATTGGTTTTGGAGCCTCTCTAATATCAGGGAATTTAAGAAAATTAAAATTTCAATTTTCTAAAAAGTTGATTTTTTGTATTATTTTAATATTTTAATAATTAAAAAAATAATAAAAATCACAAAAATAATAAAATTCACCAAAATTTCACATTTTGAATTTTAATCACTTAGGAACAAATCCCATATTTTTCTTAAGTCTATATGATGAGATATTAAATTTTAAAGCCCTAAGGTAATTTAAAAATTAAAAAAATGTATTTTCTAGCATTCCCACTAAAATAATTCTAATAAATCAAAGAAAAATTATAAAATTGTAAAAATTGATTCTCTGATTTCCTTGATATCAGAGAGATTTTTGAAAAATATAAAATTCATTTTTCAAACTTTATTTTATTTTTAAATTAATTAATACTCCAAAACTCAAAATAATTATAATAAAAATAATATAATTCAAAAAATCACCAAACTTGGTCCAAGTGGTCCTCTAGTCATTAGGAATGTCCCATAATTTTCTTAAGGACAGAAACTTTTCCTTGGTCATATTATTAAATTTTCCTTGGAAATCCTTATTTTCCACCAAAAATAATTACATAAATAAATTAAATACAGAAAAATCACATTTTCTCCTCTAATGTCCTTATTGACATATGAGTGAAGTCACATAAAAATTCCAAATTCATTTGAGCTCAATTTAGTGAGTTATGAAATTATTAAGCTTGAAGGGCAAAATGGTAATTAAAATTTTAACCCTTAATCAAAACTTTAGGCTTAATAAAATGAAAGAGTAAAATATTTGATTCTAATCTGACTTGGATGATTGAAATTTAAATAATTAAAGGGTAGAAACCTATTAAACAATTTAAAAATAATTGAAATGAACTTTAATTAAATAATTGATTAAATTTGGAAGGATAATAAAAATTTGGAATTATTAAAATAGGGATGTTATTAGGAAGAAATTTATTCTTTAATTTAAGAATCTCTAAATTAATCATCTCAATAATATTTAATTACTAATTAAACTGATAATTCAAATTTAAGATTTAAAAATGCTAAAAGACTTAATCATTAAATTGAATTAAATTAAATTATTTAAATCAAACCCTTTTAAAATAAAATATTAAATTAAAATTAAAAATTAAATCAAATTAAAATTAAAATTAAATTAAATTAAATTAAATTAAATTAAACATATTAAATTAAATTAAATTAAAATATATTAAATTAAATTAAATTAAATCAAATTAAATTAAATTAAATTAAATTAAATTAAATTAAATTAAATTAAATTAAATTAAATTAAATTAAAACATATTAAATTAAATTAAATTAAAATAAATTAAATTAAATTAAATTAAATTAAATTAAATTAAATCAAATTAAATTAAAATTTAAATTAAATTAAAATTAAATTAAATTGAATTAAAATTAAATTGAATTAATTTAAATTAAAATCATTTAACAACAAACCTAAATGAAATCATTAAAAAATAAATCTAAAACAACTCGAACACTATTCCAAACTTAAATCCATCAACTAAAATTAAATCATAAACCATTTGAACATCCATTCGCTCTAAAGCTTTTGTTGTCATAACTCCTAAACGGAGCATTAAGTGAAGTGTTACTTCACTTATAGGATATTCAAATGTCCTAGTTCATCGAGCAAGACAACAAACTTGAACTCCTGGACGATTAATTCATTTGTATAATTAAATTCATTTAGACTTAGAATAATCCTAAAATATCGAAAAGATGTTTAAGATTCGTCTTAAGCACTTCCTCGATATGATAGGATATTTATAAGAATGATCGAACTTAATTGTTCTTTCGATGAAGAAAATCGTCCTCAAACCAAAATACAAGAACCTGGACGTCATAGGAAATAACTAGCTATAGTGATTATGAACTCGGTAGAAAACCATAACCCTTCCCTTAGCTTTACCTAGAACTTACTTTAAATGCTTAAATATTCTAATCGTGTTTTAAGTGCAGCTTGGGATGACGGGAAGACCCTCCAGTGTACGCTTTTATTTTATTGCAATTTACTTTATCGCAATTTATTTAATCGCATCGCACTTACTTTTCTGCATGATAAACAACTGTTGCATGAAAACCCACACCTTTAGGATAGTCCCTAAAACCGAAACCAAAATTAAATTAAAAGTCATTACAAGATAAAATTCACCGCCACAACATTTCAAAATATAAGACAACTCAAAATTTAATCACAAACAGAACAACAAAACTACAACTAAATTAAAACGTCTTGTTGGATGATCGGGAATACCTCGGATGATGTAACCTACGTGTTGCTAACTGGATTTCCCACTGTCTAAATGAAAGTGTGGAACTCATTCAACTGAGTTTAGCAAATTCATCCTGGACTAAGTGAATCCGATAAAAATAACGATGCCGGAAGGATGGAACCGTGGGATCTTAACCGGTGTCGTTATAATCAACTTTAAGATTTGTTTTAATTAAAACATAAAAAAAAACAACACTGAAATTAAGACTTTCTCAAACCGAACACTTCTCTCATCTCCCGATTTATGACTTCTAAAACTAAACCTCTCGCGACAAGGAGCTCGGAGCATGGTGGGCAAGCACGGCCATCGTCATCAACAAAACCCGAGTCTACTTCAAAGAAACTTTCTTAGAATTAAATAACCAAGCTATAGGACTTCGAGGTAGTTCGCCTAGTGCAACATAAATCCTCAACTCTTCGTTAGCATTTGCTATTGCAAATTAAGCCCTAACCGGTCTTAGGACTCCGAGGTAGTCGTCCGATACGACATAAACCCTCACATCTTCGAGGTCTGTTTGTATGATTGTGTCATACGAATATAAGTCCTAATTAATTAAAATTGGCAAGATCAAAACATTAAATAAACATTAGGATTTTCCCGAATTCAAGCCAAACAATAGGATAGTCGGGAAATTACCGAAGTTCGCTTCGAATCCGTGATTTCTCCTACCTTTCTTCCTTCGAATTCCTAAAATAAAATGTTCCAAATTTGATCCATTCCCTATCGAAATTCCAAAATTCAATCCATCGAAAACTTAAACTTTGAAATTCTCGAGAGCGTAACTACCGATTATTATCGAGAGTTTTCTTAGGTGATTTCCGTCACTTAAGATGTAATTAACTATAGGGGCTTGCCTTTATAGTGAATTTTAAGAACCTGCGTAATATAAACTCCGTTTAATATTTTCATATTAAACGGTGGAATTTGTTCGGCTTATAAAATTGGTTCGCGACCAAACGGATGTCACAAACTTCTCTAGTTTATTTAATCGAGCCTCATTATCAAGCAAAGTGTGCCTATTCTTCGGGATGATACACGATTAGTAGTGCGACGCTCGTTTATATAAACTATTCGGGATGTGAGATCGGCTCGATTTCATATCTTAAAATTTTCAAATTTAAAATTATTTTCAAAATCAAATACTAATTTTCAAATTATTTATTTAAATTAAATTAAAATTCGCCGACAATTTCTGTAGGCGACCCCCCTTTCCAAATAAAACACTCAACTCAAAAATAAGCCGCACACACACTAGGGGTACTACGCAAGTATACGTATCGTTTCAAGAAATATAGAGTTTTCTTTAAAAACCCCAGTATCGATCCCACGAGGAAGTGAAGTAAGTCTTTAATCAAATTCTAGTCTACTACTAATAAGTCCTTAGTTTGAAATGTCGATTAAAATTGTGTTTTATCTAGCAACTATTCATAAATGCAAGTGTTAAATGTAAAGATAGTAACTATATCTAAATCGCAAATAACAATCTAAGTATACCCCTTTTGGATGAATTGGTTTGGAGAATTTTGAGATATTAAAAACTACTATTCTTATGTAATGAAATAGATAATGTATAGGAATGAGATGCATTTAATATTGTATGTGTCAAATAGGAGCAATCCTATTCTTTACCTTTTGGTCCAGGCATAAAGAACATTGACTAATCCTATGCTTGGTTCATCGAATCAGCAGCTAGTCGGGAGGATACCGGCTCTCACTTCGGAGCTCCCACGTTCCCCTCGCCTGAGGGCTAACAATCTACACTTTAGCACCCAAATGATATGACCGAATTGAGGATTTTAGCCTGTCACTCTAAAATCTTCAATTATACGCCCGATAATTATATTTCCCTATTTATTTGCATTTAATTCCCATGAACTTCACCATCCATGGAATTTAAATGTGGTTCCACTTTGTTGAGAATTACACCGCCCTTTCGAGTCGATGCAATTACAACGAATTTTAACACTACAATGGGCCCTTATTGCAATGTAAATGAAGTGCAGGTAAAAACCATCACATTTATAATTAAATTTACTTCTACCATGCATCAAAAAATCCTAAACATGATTTCTACTCATTGCAAAAGAAAAGTAAAAGGAAAACAATGACATAATCTTCTTATGCCACTATTTTCAAAGAAGAAGAAAGAGTAAGAGAGATGCGTCATAAAGCACGAAGAAAACATAAATGAAACTTCATTTAACAAAAGCAAATCCACTAAATAAATGTTTACAAAATTATAAGATAATGAAGAACAATACATAGCTTTTTCCCCTTGAAAGAAAGACGAAGATCTCTCCCATAAAGTCTCCCGGCGATCCATGCAATGCTAGCGAAATCCCTTACAAATTCTCTCAAAATCTCCTCTCTAATCTCTCCAAAAGGGTAGAAATCTACATTTTTACTCTTAATCTAAGAATCATAAACATTCCTCTAAGTTTTTCTCTTCTTTCCTCTATTGTTTCTCCTCTCAAATTCCTCTCTTTTCTAACCTATATTCGCCATTTTAAAGAGTATGGACGAAGTTTGAAGAGTTCCCATAAGCACCCATTCGAAAAAGCGTCCAAATACGTCGAGTATTGGCCCAAAACCGCCAAATGTCGGTTCATGGTCGTCCGGGCCGTTGTCGGCGGGTTCGAGGCCGCTGTCGGCGGCCTTTTTGGGCACTTTTCGGTGGTCTCGGGAAAATCTCGCCGTCGGCGAGATCGATCTCGCCGTCGGCGAGCAGGCTGCTGCACGGCACCACCGTTTCGCTCCGTTTGGCTCCGTTTTAGCTTCGTTTCGCCTCATTTTAGTTGCGTTGTGTTCGTAACAGATAGCCCTACAAAATAAGCATAAAAACAACATTTCTTTAAACTGTAATCTCATTCAAAAATATGCAAGAAGTGTAAAAGAGATTAAACATCAAAAGACTTATCGAAAGGTGTTAGGGCAGAATTTCATTTCTGCTTCATTTTGCTCCGAATCACACCGTTTTTCTTCCTTTTGCTCCAATCACTCATTTCTTGTACCTAAAACCAAAAAACATACAAAATACCTTCCTTTAAAGTGTAATATCATCAAAAATGAGTAAAATGATATAGCAAAAAGCGTATATATTTTAGGCGTGTCACCTTGTACGACCACATCTTCTTCTAAATAATGGGGGAAGCAAAGTAATTATACATTTTTGTTGATTATAAGATAAGCATGATACTTTCTCGGGTATCATATGAAATAATGATTTGTATGTTTGATGATAAAATCTAATGTGAAGTATTTCGCATAAAAGCAATGTGATACAATTGTCTAGCTACCAAAGCTGCAATCGCATGCACGCATGGTATATGATAAATTTGTGGCTTATTACATGCACAAAACCATCTGAGAAGGAATATCTACACGAAATGCTATGCAACTCATATAAAATACTTGATACAAACTGTAATTAATACATGTAGGTTGAAGAAATTGACTGGATTGATGCTCTTTTTTTTTTTTGTAAGTTTGTTCTTGTTCGCAGAACAAAAATTGAACCTACTTTTCCACTCCACTATTACACATTATTGGATCAATTTGAAAATAAAGCAGCTAAATTACAATAAACAACACATATGAGACCTTGAATCGGGAGTCCCTGAGCATGCTTTAATACCTTGTTAAAACATTCTGATGCATTATTATACACCTCCTTTTTAAGATTATTAATATTGTTCATGTGTCTATTTAGTGTGCATACTTCAACAGTATTTCTAGCCCAATACATCTTATCACAAATGTTATCAACATCACATACTTCAAGTCATCTTACTATCTTCTTAAAGTTTTGTCGTAAGTGATGTAAGCAGTGCTTGTGTGCAGGTCATAAGAAGATTTCTCTTCAATCGTGAACTAATCCACGGTGCTTGGCTGATATTATACCATTTTCGTATATTCAAATAGTAATGAACAAAGTTCCTCTATACTTCCCTAGAAGGAACGTCTCATCCATATTGAGAATAGGTCGACAAAATGTTCAGCCATAAATAATGGGACAAAATTACCTGAAGAGGCTATGAAAGTATGTATTTTGTTTGACTTCTATTTTATAGATTGTACCCAAAATCTTAATGCATATTGCTAACATTAAATGGAATAAGGAGCAATACGATTCCTCGAAACTACCAAAAATTAATTTTTTGATTTTTCTACATGCATCCCATGCTTTCATGTAGCTGACACGAACATTGAATTTAGACTCCATTTAAGCAACAATTTCATTAGGCTTCAGGTAAAGTTGTTGCAGGTAAAGTTGTTGACATAAAATAGAGCCTACACAGTGACATATGAATTTTGATGTGCAGTTTCTATGTCCGGTAGACATAATTGGGTGAGAACATGTGTGTGATGGCCCAATTACAAAAAAACTCTATACACCCCTTAGTCGTTGGCTTTTAGATGCATGCAGACTCCACTGACATGAATGAGTGTCATGATTAAATTTTGCACATTGTACTGTAAGTTTTTTTTTTTTAAGTTGTTTTCAAGTACTTTACATTGTTCAATATTGACCAAACATTCAAAGCACATTGCAATTCATCCTCACTCGAAAATATCATTCCCTCAGTTAATAAATCTAGGATGACATCTGTTGGCATCACTTTTGAATGTTGTTATATGTCGATGTCAACTTGAGTGCTACATGATTGTTCACATCGTGCATATAAGAGAGAATTATTATATATGCTTTTCATTGAAGTATAATTCACAACATAGCGATTCAGTTCATCTCAAATCTCTCATTTTTGTTTGGGGATATGATTTCTCTGCTGAAGAGTGCCTCTCTGCGGTACAATAGCTGCAGAAACGGCGGCATTGCGCCGCTGCTGAAGGGTGCGGGCTGGAGAACCAAAAAAAGCTGGCGGTTGTCGTCTTCATCAAATAATACCGAATTATTATGTATTTAACTTACATTTAAATTTTACTTTTTTATATTTTACCACACAAATCTTTTATATTACATACAAAAATATCGATACAATAAATTAAAAAAAATAAAATAAATCTTTTCATACATATATATAATTGAAGTTTAGAGGTTATATTTGTAAATACTTAATAATTGAGTGGCATGCATATAAATCTTCGTTTTTAATATACTTTTGATCATTTTCAATAACTTTATTTATTAAAATGTTTTAGAATTTTATTCATTTAATCACAATAATTCTATAATTATTTTTATAGCCATTGCAGCCACTTTTTGGTCGTGTCGCACATTAAGGATATGTTTGAGGTATCTAGTAAATTAATTGTATAATTATTGTAATAATTTCTTTTTCCTAATTATAAAGAATTCAAATTTATGCCTTATAAAAAGAAAGTTGTGTAGGGAGCAATGTAATTAAATTGAAATTTTATGTCGTTTTTTTAGGATCTATTTTGTTTAAAGTATGCTGATTTAGTAATATATGGACTTAGAGTCAGCGTATTTATCCTACAAGGATATTTCACATGTTTTCTAACGTGCTAAGTCTAGTTTGAAGGTTCATATTTGCAGAAAGTAATTGTTTTAAAATCCTAATATAGAAATCAGAAATCAACACTGAGTTTGGTTGAAGTTATTTAGAGGAGAAATATTCATACTCCTGTGACTCCAGTCTAGTGATTTATCAATATCTATCCTAAGAGTTCCCCACGTTATTGTTGACAAGTTTAGTCTATGTATAGGTCATAAAAAGTACTGAAAACTTGTATTATATTTAATGAGGCTTAACCATGCATGGTATCCCATGAACTTTGTAGTCATCCATCTTAGTTGCACTCTCATATTAGTAATTTATCTATAACACTATGTGAGTGATGTGTGTTAACTTACCTGTAATCTATAAAACATAGGAAATTATATTTCACGAGCATAAAATCATTTTAATATGGAAATAAGAGTGTGAATTACGTAGGAAAATATCAATAAGTTAAATAACATCAGTCTACATGATTGATCTGACACTCATTAAGACGAAAATGGAAAATGGATTATGGGTTGGATACACATGAGAAATAATTTTTACATGTAGAGTAGTGATCATCATGCAACTAAAAATAAATAAAAAAAAAAGAAACTAATAATAATTCAAGAGAATCATGGAAGAAAAAAAAAAAAAAAATTTTTAGTAATTTCTCATAAATGAAATGTCGAAGTAAAGTAGGATTATTTAGTTTTAGGGTTTAATATTTTCATAAGAAATGTATATATATATATATATATATATATATATATATATATATATATGTATATATATATATGTATGTACGTATGTGTGTATGTATGTATGTACGTACGTACACATATATGTATATACGTACGTACACATATATGTATATACACGCCACCAATAAATTTTTATCATATTGTATGAATATTGATGCATGACACGAATCTCGAGATAATATTTTGAGCAGGAAGCGTTCAAATTTTGATAAATAGTCATCCATAGCTCTGTCAGCAAACTTATAGTTAAACTGACTGACTCGAAGAGAGGAACCTAATGACATCAAAGTTAGATAAATCCGATTCAAATCAAGCCCTGATCAAGTCGATTAACCGCATTTTGAAATTTTTAGACACATTTGGAAGGTCAAACATATATCGAATTTGCCAAGTTCATAGTCGAATTGAGCACTCGACAAGAAGAACCCAACGAGCCCATGATTGCTCTATTTTGACATCGTTAAGGCACTCAAATGTCTATTAAAGAGGAAACTCTGCGGACCGTCCGATCAAAATGTTTCATATTCTTGCATTAATTGCATCCAGAACACTATAAATTGAGCGCCACCTCTCACATGAGGGGGGAGACTTGAAGCTTCAGAGAGAACTACTGAACTAGAAGCTCTGAGAAGGAGCTGGAGGTCCAGAACCATCCCAACTGTCGCCGACCATCGTCGATCACCGACGACCACCGCCAGCCACCGTCGACATCCCCCGATCGCTGTCGGCCACTGTCAACCACCACTAACCAGAAGATCATCGTCGACCACCGCTGACCGTCATTGACCGTCGACCGTCGTCGACGCCTGCCGACCATCATCGACACCGATCATCATCGGCCTCCTTCAGCCACCGCTGACATTCGTCAACCACCGTTGGTTGTGTCGACGCCCGCTGATCGCCGTCAGCCACTGTCGATCGTCACCGTCGATCACCACCAACTAGATGCCGTCATTCGGGTCTTTAACTTAGAAAATACTGTTACCCTTTCTCGTCAGCGGGAAAAGAGATCTTTGTAATCATCTACTAATAGTGAACTTTTACAAACTGGGTCAGGCCCCGTGGTTTTTCCCTTTACAGGTTTTCCACTTAAAAACCTCTAGCGTCACTACTGGTTATTTTTCTTCCATCTGAGAGTGCTGAATTTTCGTGCAACGCTAAGACGATAATCCATTACTCTACCGCCACGAATTTTCTAGCACACATCATATATTTATATATGTATATACACATACGTATGTATGGGGCTAAGCTTGTGCTATTGCCTATAGGACTCGTATAACCAATTGTATGTAGATCGTGATCTTCCCCCTTTATGCACATTGTGGTAATGATCAGATAAAATATAATATTAACTCAATCGTTAATATTATATCCCACATGCAAAAGAAAACAAAACTGTCGTCCACAATTCAAAAATAGAAAAGAGCATGAATAGCAAGTCATATTAAATAAATGATTTGGCTTATCCATAACATCATCTCATTTGTATTTTCTTCTTGTCCTTGTAACATTAATCAAATTATAATCTATCTTTAAGATAAGAATGAAGTTTATTAATAATCTAAACTTTAAATTTTCTAAAAAAATTTTAAAAAATTATTATTAGTCACGTAAATGTAGGGCTGTCAAAAAAGCTCGTTGTTCGCGAACAGTTTGTGTTCGATTCGTTCGATAATCAAATGAGACGAACACGAACAAATTTTTTCGTTTGATTTTTTAAACGAATCAAACACGAACAGTGATGTGATAAATGAGAGTTTCTCTCTCAGACAAAACTAGAAAAAGAATTAAGCTTTACATATGACAAAATTAATTTGATGTATTGACTTATTAAATATTTGACATGAATAATGAGGAGTTTGCTTTAAGTCGCGTAAGCATTTCTTCTTTGGCTTAACAAATAGGGCTTAGTTAAGAAACGTTAATGGCATATTTGCTCAATTAGATCCCAAGGTTGTCAATTTCCGATCAAATTTTGAATATAAAAGAAATAAATAGGGTTTAAATGTTCAATCGAAGTTAAATAAGGAGTTGAATTGGATGCCATAAAAAAGTTAGTCTTGTGTGATGGAAGATTCATGATGTAGAGTGATAATTTAATCTCTCATCGTTGTATGAAAATCTAACACACCCAAAGACAATAAAAAAGTAATAGGAAGAGTCATAAAGATTTTTTACGTGAAAAAATTGTGGAATGAGAAAAAGTCATGAGGTTTGTTCTGATCAAAATAATCCACTATATGATTATAAGTTTATGGGATCACACTTCTTTCTGAATTAAAGAAGAAAAAATTATAATATTGGTAATTATAGGCGTATAATATTCATTCAACGTTAATAGCTGTCATTGGGCACAACAAATGTAGTTTTTTTTTTTTTTGTGATTATAGTGATAGCGGGCCACAAATATCATAATTGGTTGCTACAAATGTAGTTGTCAGTATCAAAACTATAGTCGATTGTTACAATAGTGTCAGTTGACCACATAGGTCGTAGTTGGAGACTGCAATAACATCAGTTGGCCACGGAGACTTGTTGTCCTCATTTTTAGATGAGGTTTATCTCTCTCTTCCTCTCTCTCCCTCTAGAACTTAGGACTTAATCTCAAGTTTTTTTGAGAGGCTTTACTAGAGGACCAATGAATGGTCGAAACTTAATCTAGAAATTCAAACCAAATCTTTAATCATTTAAGTTTCATATACTTGATTTTAATCCTTAACGTATTATTTAGTTGATTGAAGATAGGTTATTGGAACTTAAGTTGAGTTCCCATAGAATTAGAAATGATTTTAAGCTATCATTTGGCCTTAGAGACTTGGGCCTTCGGCTTAGTCATCTTTCGACACTTTTTAATCACGTTACAAAATTGAAGATAGGTTTGTTCTAATCAAAATAATCCACTATGTGATTATAAGTTTATGGTATCACACTTCTTCTGAATTAAAGAAGATAAAATTATAATACTAGTAATTATAGGCGTATAATTGTCATTCAACGTTAGTAGCTGTCATTGGATTACAATAAATGTAGTTTTTAGCGATAAAAGTGATAGCAAGCCCCAAATATCATAATTGGTTGCTACAAATGTAATATAGTTCATGGTTACAATAGTGTCAGTTGATCTCATAGATTGTAGTTGGAGGCTGCAATAACGTCGGTGGCCATAGAGACCTGTTGGCCTCATTTTTAGATGAGATTTATCTTTCTCTTCCCCTCTCTCCCTCTAGAGCTTAGGACTTAGGATCCCTTTATGGTAGCTTGTGCGTTTCAGGATACACAGCTTATTCTGAAACGCGGTCTGCATATAGTGTAAAAAACCCAACCGCAGTAGACGACATTTTCAAAAACACGCGAACCAAATGGTTATACGACGTTTTCAAAACACCACCGCATGTATAAAATGCCCCAAACGGGCTCTTAATCTCAAGTTTTTCTGAGATGATTTACTAGATGATCAATGAATAGTCGAAACTTAATCTAGAAATTCAAACAAAATTTTCACTCTTTTAAGTTTCATATACTTGACTTTAATCCTTATCATATTATTTAATTAAATGATGTTAGGTTATTAAAATTTAAGTTGAGTTTCCATAGAATTAGAAATGTTTTTGAGCTATCATTTGACCTTAGAGACTTGGGCCTTTGGCTTAGGGCCTGTTTGGGGGCAGTTTATAAGTGCGGCGGCATTTTTGAAAATGTCGATTGCCGCGTTCTGATTTTTACACTAAACGTAGGCCGCAAGTCGACCCCGATGGTCGACCCGTGGGCCACATTTCATGATAAACTGTTTATTTTCAAAAGCAAAAGCTGCCCCAAACAGACCCTAATCTTCTTTTGACACTTTTTAATCTCTTTACAATCTTCTTTGTTGACTCTTTCTTTGGTTAAAAGAGAACACACTTGGTTGAGAGCACGCTTAATTTAGTGTTCACTTTGAACTATGATAGAGATTATATCCTAAATAAAATTGAACAAAATAATTATATACATATATATTATATATATATATATATATATATATATATATATATATATATATATATATATATATATATATATAATCATCAAAGTAAAACCAAATTCGTTAAATTTAAAACTTAAACATAAAATTCTAAAATCAACGAAATTAAAACTCATGAAACAAATTGAAATCAAACTCATCAAAATTTAAATTCATTTCTAAAAAAGTGGCAAATTTAATATAATTAAATTAAAATCAATTAAAATATAAAATGGACCTGACATATTGAAAATATAAAAATTTAATAATAAAAAAAATCATAAATAGAGGGTTGTGTTGGTACACAATCATCGAGGTGTGCCGTTACATCATATGTGGAGCGCGTCATTGCACCGTATACGAGGCTTCATTGAACCGTATTAAGGATGCGTTGTTACACCTTTTTTGGGGTGTGTCGCCACAAAAGATATTGATAACCTACTGCTATGCTGGGTCCTTCAGTATTTTGTGATGCACGCTTGGATTCTGCAATGCACGTTGTGGCTCTGCAATATATTCTGCTATAAAGAGCAAGTGGTGGTCGATGATGGTCGACTAGGCTCAGCGAGCGGGAATTAACTGTCGTCGAAAACTACATAAGCGTGAAGTGGTCGTCGGATCTTCAGAGCAAAAACGACATTGTGATTCAACTTCTCCTCTCAGTCATTCTTTAGGCTCAGGCCTAGGTCTCCTCTCAAGTGGGGCGTGTGTTCTATTTATAGAGTATATGAGAGTCTTTTCTGCAAATAAAGATGGAATTCAGACTACTCCATCAGACAACCTGGAGAGATTGCCTTGATATGATGGTGTTCAATGGACATTTGAGTATTTTGATGACGTTAGAATTTACCGATCTTGAGCTCGTTGGATTCTTCTCACTAAGATGCTCAATTTGACTTTAAGCTTCTCATATTCAGAATTTTTTTAACCTCCCAATTATAAAATAAAAGCTTGCCAAAGTTGTTAAACAGTTTGGTATGAGATTGATTTCCCTCGGATTGGACAAATTTTGATATCATCGAGTCCATCACGTCGAGCCGATCAATTTGACTCTAAGCTTATTAAAATCAAAAGTTTGAACAATTTTTAATCAAAATTTAAATATTCCTCGCTCGAAAAATTACATTGACATTCATGTAAAAGAATAAATTTGTCGATGACTTATCAAAAAATTGTATGAATTTTTTTTTTTTATGCGATAAATAATACATTGCATTCAAAACTTTGCTATTTACAAAGATCTTTTAAATATAAATTAGCATCACTATAAAGCAAATAGAAGAAACAAAAGTATACGCCATTACTGCAAAGTTTATGAAGGCATTGTTAGAGAATTTTCAATCTAATTAAAAGATGTAAAAAGAGTTCGTAAAAAAATCCTCTAACGAGAATATGTAAATTCAAATTGCATTTTTTATCATGAATTTTTTTAAATTAATTATTTTTAAAATTCAACTTCAAAAGTGGGCCATTTACATACACACCACTCAATAGGACTGTCGAAACGGCCCGTTGTTCGTGAACAGCTCGTGTTCGGTTTGTTAAGAAGTTCGTGTTTGATTCATTCAGTAGGTTAACGAGCTGAATACAAATACTTTTTTTGTGCTCGATATATAACTAGATGAACACAAACAAAGATTTATTTGTTCGTGTTCAGCTGAATTTGGCTCGAAATACTACTTAACAATTATATATATTGAATAATTAATTGAATATGCTATAAAGATTTATAATTTATTAAAATTATTAATTAAAAAATAGAATAAAAATACTTTAAATTATATTTAAATGATATTTTAATATAAACAATAAGATTCAAAATTTATAATAGCCCTTAACATCCTATGACCGTGTGATTAGGATTATCAAAACGACTCATTATTCTCGAATAACTACGTGTTTGGTTACTCAATGAAACGAGCAACGAAAAGGAAAAGCTTGCGTGCATCGACCGTACCTGAGAGATGCAGTATGTAATGAATAACAAGGAGTTACGGCAGGGGTTACGAGGAGTTACTGATCGTGTTATAGACACTATACCTAAGTGAAGTGCTACGATGTCTAAATGAATAAAATAGAAGCGAGGGTTATAAATGAGTTACATAGGAGGTACAAGAAGGTTATAACACACTTGTAAACCCCGTGTATTTTTTTATATATGCATCTCTAGGTACGGTTGACGTGCGTAAGTTTTTCTGAAAAAAAAACATATTTTTTTGTTCGAATAATAAAAAAGCCTACGAATAATGATATTTTTTAGCCGAACATCACGAGCAATATATTTCTCAAATATTTTATATCACCTAAAAAATATCACTATTTTCATTTTTAAAAAGTCATGTACAATGGAAGCAATCATCTAGCCGTTCACGGGCGTACGTAATACTCCATTTAAATTAATTTTTAAATAATTACATAAAAAAACAAATAGATGGTCATACTTTTCGGCTTTACGTACATTTTTTTAAAATTAAAATTAATCAATTCCGCTAAAATAATAAAAAATAATAATAAACTATTATTTGAAATTTAAATATTTATATGACCTGAAATTTCAACGCTGAAAATTTTGACGACATTCAACTAGAATCAGATAACCCCTAACTTTTAAAAATACTCTTTTAATTTTAAATAAATCAAATAATTCCTGAAAATACTCCAAATTATTTTTTAAATATAATTTTTTTAATCACTCCAAATTATTTTTTAAGCATTTAAATTATTCGTTTTTTTAAACCAAATATAAGATAACAAACTATACAAATAACCATTTATAAAAATATTAAAAAGAAAAAGATAAAAATAAAAATTCCCAGATTACCAAATGCCACAGCGAAGCTAGCTCTTCCACGCATAAACGACGAGGGTAAAACCGTCAACCCCGCGCATCTCCGCCTCCTCTGAACTCCACCAATCCACCACCGACGAGCTCGCCGCCGACGACGCCGATGAAAACGACGAAGATGACGAGCACTTCTTCAACAAGCTTTTCTTCCTCACTTTAATCCTTTTAACTCCACCAGCCCCTCCTCTGCAGCTGTTACAGTCGCTCCAATTCCTGTTCCTTCTTAAAACCCATTCCCTGTCCAACCCTCCGCAGCCGTCGGTGATTCCCATCACCTTCTCACACGAAAGCTTATTCTCGACCTCTTCGCTCTCAATGCAGAAGACGAAGATCGCAGCAGAAGCAGGGGAAGGATTTTCCCTCACGGGAAAGAACCATGTGTGCAGGTCCCAGGAGATTAAGATCTTACCTCCACCATCGCCGATCTCGACCCACTGGCTTCCGCGAAACTTCCATCGGACTCGCCGCACATGGAGAATCTTCTTTCCATCCAAGGTTACCGACAGCCCACCGTCGATCTCGATACCGATCTCCCGATCGGTTCCCGCAATCCTCACAGACGAACGGTACGATCTCATTCTCCTCCCGTCACTCCCTTTTAGCACCACGTGCTCCCTCCTCGATACCAGCACCGTTCGAGACCGCTGCTTTGCTTTGATCTTTCGGTGGGCTTCGTCGCACATATCGCCGGCAACGAGAATGATCTCTCCGTCAACGGAGACTACGATGAAGAAACCAGAAGAGGGCTCAGGGGAGCCGGCGGAGGGGAATCGGGCTCGTGTTAGGTTCCAGGCGATGTAGATTGTACGGGGTTGGGGGGCGATATTGAAGTCGAATCGGCGAGTTCCCTTTCGTTTCCAGAAGAGCCAGGGGTGGATTTTGAAGTGAAGGGGGGATTCGTTGTTGTAATCTTCGGAAGAGGAAGGGGGAGTAAGGTGGACGGAGGTGATGAGGGAGATGCCGAGGAGGGTGCGGGACCATGTCAGGGAAGCAAAACCTAGATGAGTTTCGTAGGTGGAAATGGAAATGCTCGGTCCACTTGCCGTGGCCGCCGGCGAGTTGGCGGCAGCGCAGCCGCTGAAGCAGGAAGATATCGGAAGCATGGCCCAGTAAGTACTGCCTTGGTGTGATTCCAGCTCGAGGAGGGAGGAGACACAGAGAGAGATCCTTTTCGAGCTGAGACAGATTTGGAGCGCAGGAGTGGAGGGCCTTATGAAGACCAAAGGAAAAAATGGGGAGATTGTTTAGTTTGGAAACGGAGAGCAGAAATAATCTATTGTAATTAACTTAAATTATGTTTGATTTTGTGCAATATGAATATGATGCTCCTATTTATCTATACATGAATAGCTCAAAAATGTGATCTCATTGAGTCATAAGGATCGCCTTAGCTGGAGATGCGCGATCACTTTGGACGGTCATACGAAGGATCACCTGGCTGACCATCATGACCGACCAACTCTTAAAAAAGACGTAAATTTATATAAATAACACCCAAATCTTGTCGGCCACCCTCTGACAAGACACCTCTCCCATCAGCAAGCCACCCAATGGTCGGCAACCTTGCCCTCTGGCCAATTGTTGACTGGCTTGTCGCCTCGCCGCTTTAGCTGACCAACATGGCCGAACAACTCCTACAAACAACAAATTTACATAAAATAACATATAAACTTGTCGGTCGCTCTCTGGCCGGCCACCTCCAACTCTGGCCAGTCATCCACTGGTTGACCACCTCGCTGTTCCGGCCTATTGCTAATCGGGCTGGCCACCTGTAAAACTAAAAATTTGCATACATACCACTCAATTCTTATTAATAAATATATAAATACAGTAAATGAACGTGTTATACATTCAAGCTACCCAGTATTTTATTTTTACATGTCTTACACCTAAACTTTGATATTTTATTTGCCACCCGGCCACCTCCTGACGCCGACAAATCTAACAACGAAAAAAGACCAGAGTGACCCTCGTTGTCCCCCCCCCCCCCACCCCCCCCAATTTCCTTTATAGATATACCCTTCAGGCTCTCTCTCTCTTCCCCTCATATTAGGAGATTGCTCCCCTCCCCCTTATTTCCTTTGGATATACCTTTCAGGCCTCTCTCTTCCCCTCATATTAGGAGATTGCTCCCCTTGTGTGGAATAAAAGGGGACATCGAGCCTAGTGACCACCCGATTTACCCCTTGACGTGTTGTTTTCTTGATTTTTTTAAAGCACCAGTAGTCGTCAGCTTGTCTTTTTATATGTTACCGTATAATTTCCTTATTCAAATAAATATCCCTCCTGACTCATATCAATTATTCAAACAAGAGATGAATCGAAAAAAATGATATACGACAACAAATACACAGACAAATAAAAAAAACAGGTGAAAGGCTTATATATGGGTAATCCGCATGTAATGAGTGAGTGTATACGTTTAAACATGATTAGATCGAAGTATCTCGAAACACAACATCCACTAAGAGAATCCCTGCATATGACACTCGTAATCAGAGAACCAAAAAGAAGATTTGTTATGGGGTTTGGTGTCTCCCAGAGGAACTTATCTCTCTGATTAATTACATCTTGAAGGAGACCTAATAATACTTTTAATAAAAGGAGTTTCGCTCATATTATCATGAATGTGGAGAATAAGTCATCAAATGATGGTTATTTCATATGGGAAAGACCCGATGCTTTCAAAACTCTCACTAAGACATAAGGCAGAGAGTGAGTCTCTCACGTCCCAAATGAATAGCAGCTCATCGCCATATAGAGCATACAAAATAATCAAAATCATATCAATGAGGATATCTCTACACTTCAGAGCTCACCGGGCCATCAGGGCAGATGGCGAATCACCATTTACTAAACGGGCGACAGCTCATCAGTAATCGATAGTCAAGACAATATCAACGAAGTCAAAAGGAGTGACATGACACAAAAGGCTTAACAAAGTAAGGGCAGAGTAATCATAACAAGTAGAGGAAGTCGGGTTAGGGTACCACCGACCTGTCATCCCAAGCTACTAGGACCCTAAGTTTACCTGGTCGTGAAGATAGTTGTCCCAATACGTCCAGAGGTCCCTGATCAGCAATCCATGAATTGTGTCGTCTATGAGGACCTCGACAACCCTAAGGTAAAACAAATGAAACTTTTTCCTACGACTATCAGGTAGAGCTCCAACAGGCGGGACTTATACATGTTGAAATGGTAAAGATGATGAAGAAATGAAAAGAAAGGGAGGTTAAGCTACAAAGCTCGAATATTCCCCAAAAAAAGACTTACACCCATCTGGGTCGGGCCTTCTAATAACCTAAAAGCACTATAAGACCACCAAAATAGAAATCTATGTTGGGCAGTTAGGTATGAAGAAGCACGAGCACTTCTCCTATGATATATGCAAGCATGAAGCAATTATCTACCTCAATCATATGGCGTGAAGGCCCTATTAATCATGATTGTGTGATAATCATGTTATGCGAAATCATTTTAAAATCGGTCTTAAGGACATGCAGAAAAGAAAGTGCAGGTTTTAAAAGTTTGGAATATTTTAACCCTATATTTTAATTATCTTGTTCTTGTATTATTAAGATTTTATAGACAACTTAAAATTTTAAAGGTCCTTAAAGATCTTATGTTATATTTATCTTGACAACCGAGAAAAGCAACAATTTGAAAAGAAAGCACGGAACTAAAGCACTTGGGACTTTGGGATGATTATTCACCTCTTGGGTGATGATGTCTTTCCCTTTCTCCTTGGAGTTGGGTAAAACCACTCTAGGAGAGAGAATTTTGACGCTTATGAGGTGAAATTCCTATATATCCCCACTAAGGGACCCAACATGATCAACTTTAGCGGAACATTCAGCAGAAGACTCATCTATAACGCTTTCATGGCCATAGACGTCACATGCATCGCTGGATGAATCACTAAGATCATCACAGATGTCATATGTACCGCTTTTAAGGAGGGCAATAATGGGTATTGCTATTCTCCTTCATCATCATCGTAGTCATCATCTATGTCATGGGTATCCACCATAAAAACATAAAACACAGAAACATAATCAAAATATTCTTCTTTTACTGTTTTATAATCATAAAATGTGTCAGGAGGAGCACTACAATCCATTTCTGAATCATATGCAAAGGAAGAAACATCATAAGAAAAGCTAGAAATCTGAACGACATACATCATCTTTGCGGCGCCCTTCCCATGAGGTTTCTCTAGGTACTGGTCTAGTTTCTCATTCCTAAAAGGATAGGCCTTGGATTTCTTCTGCTCGTAGGGCTGGGGTTTCCACTTCTTAGGTGGCGGGCGAGCCTTCTAGGAAGACATGACATACTTTTTCAACTTCCTATCAAATGTCGAAAGAGCTAAATTCTCTTCCTTCCTCCTCGAAGGGAAACTAAGGCATGCCTCACCCTTAGTAGGGAGAGGAGAAACATCATACCATGTCCTCTCAATTTGCAATGTCACTATCTGGGCAGTAAGAAGGGCAACCTCGGCCTGTAAGCGAGCAATCATATCATTCTCGCTCCAATCTCCTTGATCGACCATGAGACCACCAAGCACCTCAGCAATCTCATGATGATCGTCCTCAACGGGATCAGAGGTGTGAGCCTCAACATTCGAGCTCTATGCTCGAGTGATCACAGTCATGACCTGGACAGCGGCCATCTTAAATCACAGAGTTTCTCACCAAGGAGGTCATCCTCCTTAAGCAGATCCTCAAGAATATTTGAGAGGTCTCTGGATAAATTATTATTCAGGGTATCAGAGCAAGATTTAAATAAGTCATTCTTAGGATTGATCTCAGATTCTACCCCGCTGTCAACTTGTGATGGCTTAGAGATGCGATCAACTAAAGGGACAATCCCTTTCTGGATCAACTCAACGACCTCCAAAAGTTGAGCTGGAGTCTTGACAGGAGAGGAGGGGGGACCTTTCGGACCCACTGCCTGCTAGGTTGGTCGGGACGATATCCCTCCCACAATTACTTATTCTGGTACAAGTAATGGGAATGTCTATAGGGATGTGCCCTAGAACTCCTACCATAAGTAAAAGAAGGACTAGCTCTATATCTACTCAAATAAGAAAAGAAGAAACACAAGCATCAACATTTTTCTTTTTATTTAAAACAAATACATCAAGTGCGGGCTATGCCGCTACAACAATGGACCTAAGAATAGTAGGAACAAACTTTAGTGCATTGGCACTGAGCCATAGGCTGGGGTTCCTAAAGACTCCTTAGAGGGCTCAACAACCTATGCAAAGAAGGGTAAAAATTTCGACTGAGCAGTGGACTGTGGATTGAAGCCCATCTTCTACTACGATGACCTTGAGGATGGGGGAAGCGGAGAAGCTCTCTTACAACCCACTTAGATGTCTCAGAGATCCGAGCGAGGAGCTACCTCTCTGAACCAAACCATTTTCCCCTTAAAGAGGATACAACCCCAAAATTTTCTTAAAAATAAGGCTTGTGGTAACCTTATCAATTTGAAGAGCAGGCCTATGGCAGCCTGAACCATCATGAGGATGGGGAGCCCTCCTGGAAATCTTAGTGGGGATGTAGTATTCACCGCTAGAGAGTATAGAAAAAGGGATCCGATCTAAGGGAGTCGAGGAATCTACTTGAACTAGAACCAAAACATCAGGAGTGAAAATCTGCTATTGAGATCTAAGTAACCAGTTTTGAGTTCTTTAGGCCCTCCTATCTATTTTAGGAGTAGGGTCAACCTCAAGAGCAACCGACAAAATAGGGCCTGGGATTGCAGCAGGGGAAACAAAAACAACAGCGGCGCTGCCGAATGACAGACCTATCAGAGGCAAGGATATTTTTGAAAACACGAATGAACGATCCAACAACCTGGAGAAGACTGACAAGCACTGCAACACATCATTATCGGGTGTTGGCTTCCTTACAAAACAGGCAAGCTCGAAGCGAGCCACCACAACAGCAGCACAAGCTCTACTCCCCCTTTCAAGGGTGACGCAAAAGGCAGATACCTCAACGTTCGTGGGATTAGCTAGGGTAATCCATATAAGGTGCTCAAATGAACCGAAGGTTATAGTACCTTTAGGAGCATAAAAGATATTATGGGTGAAGAAGACAGAGCTCCCTCCAAGTAATAGCGATCATCACGACTCTCTCGCTCTCCATGACTGCCATGCAAAAAGTGACAACAATCAACCAAAGAGGAAAGCTTAAGCACAACTAAGCATAAAAAAGTACAATATCACTGATGCATGTGATTATGCAGCGACAGGATGCGCTGAGGGTGAGAAAACAGGATATAATATGTCGGTTGGTAACCATAACAACTGACGCATGGACTGAAAGCCAAGGTCTCACAAAAATCAAATAGTGACTCGCAGAAAAGATGTTAGGTCACTATAATATGAGTGAAACCTCAAATAGTAACCCCAAAATAAAAGTGAAACTCCTAGTATGAAGAGAGAGACTCATCCCTAACAGAGTCACCAGTTTGTTTTCCTCAGTTTTTTTTAGCACTCAAAGTCGTCAGCTTGTTTATTTATCTGTTGTCATATATTTCTCTCATTCTAATAAATCTCTATTCTGAATCACATAGACAATTTAAAGAGGAGAGGAATAAAAAAGAAAGGACATACGATAACAAATAGATAAACAAATAAAAGGAAGAGAGATAGAGACTTATGTATGGTTAATCCTCATGCAATGGATTGAGAGAACATCTGTACAAGATTAGATCAAAATACCTCAAATATAACAACCATGAAGAGAATCCCTATATAAGTCACCCGTATCCAAAAAATCAAAAAGAACATTTTTGTCCTAAGTTCTAGAGTCTCCCAGAGGAACATATACCTTTGGTTAATTACATCCTAGGGGATACACATGAATAGTCTTGCTAAATGGGGTTTCACTTTATTTTCATAGACTTGGTGAAATAAATCATCAAAGGGACGTTATTTCATATGGAAACACACCAATGTTTCAATGTTCTTGCTAAAGCATCAGATTGAGAGTGAAACCTCACATCCCAAAATGGGTAGCGGCTCATCGGCATATTGATCCCATGGAATAACCGAAATCATCTTGATGGGGATATCCTTATACAAAAAAGCATGTTCGGGACCTAAGGGTAAGGAACAAATTGTCATATCCCAAAATGGGTAGCTCATTGACATTTAGGCCCCTTGACTGACATACATCATTATTACTCGCCACTACAGCCTATGTGACCAACTATGACCTACGTGATGCACAGCTTATGCAACTCCCAACGCTCGCCCCCACTGTCTGCCGATGTTACTACTTCTCACCACTATAACCTATGTGAGCTACTACAATCTTCGTGGTCCTCGGCTCATACAGCTCCCGATTCCAACCCCCCGCGACTAAACACCATTATAGCTCACCACTACGGTCTATGTGTCCAACAACGACCTATGTGGTCCCCAGCTCCTACAGCTCCTGACTCTGGACCCCACGGTCTATGGATCTCACTACTACTCACTAATACGACATACATGAACAACTACGACCTACGTGGTCATCAGTTCGTGCAACTCCCAACTTCGGCCCCCGCGACCTACAAACGTCATTACTACTCATCAGTATGGTCTATGTGACCAACTACGTTTTACGTGATCCATAGCTCGTGCTGCTCCCGACCCCGACCCTCACGGTCAACAAACATCACTACTACTCACCACTACAGTTTGACCAATAATGACCTACGTGGTCCCCAACTCCTACAGCTCCCAAATTTGGATCTCGTGGTCTATGAATGTCACTACTATACACCACTACAACCTATGTGATCAACTAGGACCTATATAATCCTCAACTCGTGCAACTCCAGACTCCGACCTCTGTAGCCACAAGCGTCATTACTGTTCATCACTACGACCTATTTCACAGCTCTTACAACTCCTGACTCCGATCCCCACGGTCACAGACGTCGCTACTACTCACCACTACAGTCTATGTAACCAACAATAGCCTACATGGTCCCCAGCTCCGACAGCTTCCAACTCAGGACCTATCGGTCTACGAATGTCACTACTACTCACCACTAAGACCTACGTGGTATTCAACTCGTGCATCTTACGACTCCATCCCCCACGGCCCACAAACATCATTACCACTCGCCACTACAGCCTATGTGGTCCTCAGTTCGTGCAACTCCCAACTCTGGCCCCCAAAGTTTACGAATGTCATTATTACTCACCAATATGACCCATGTGACCAACTACGACATATTTGTTCCTCTGCTCATGCAATTCATGACTCCGACTCCACGGTCTATGAACGTCATTATTACTCGCCGCTACGGCCTATGTGACTTAAGTGATCCACATCTCATGCAATTGACAACTCCGGCCTCTGTAGAGTATAGACATCACCACTATTCACTACTAAGGTTTATGTGACCAACAATATCCTACGTGGTCTATAGCTCTTGCAATAGCCTATTATGGCTTCTCTGGCCAATAAATGCTTATGGAGCAACCATCTTCAACACTCACGATAGCTTACCCCCTTCACAAGAATCGATTATGGCCCTTGCAGTATGCTGTCGCCAAGAATTACGGCCAGTTTACGGTTATACAACTTTGTAATTTCATCTTCCCTAATTCAGGAGAAAAATGGATCAGTGTACTCATTATTTATAGTTAATTATTTCAATTCTCTAGACCCTATGGTATTTCAAGGGTTTTCCACGTAAAAAATTAAGGTGTCTCCTCCACGCTTTTTTTTTTCTTCTTTTTTTCAAGTGTATTAAATTTTTGTGCAACGCTAAGATGATAATCCATTATTTGACCACCGTGAATATTCTAGCATGCATCAATATTATATATGTGAAATAAATTCATATAATAAAACGATATTATCTGTTCCATATGCTCAAATTCTATAGTTATTGCGTCACTGTATTATGAGTTTGACTTGATGACAGTATAATTTAACATAATCTCTCCAGAAAATAAATTAATTAATTACATTTGGCAATCATCCATGGCCTCATTTTTTGAATAATTGTATTAATTAAATTCCATCTTCCACCAACTCCTTTGTCTCACCCAATCTACTCGGAACGAAGCTCGAGCATCCTATCATTGAAGTTTTGACTAAAGCACCATTTATATGCACGATTTAAGAAAGTCTTGGTGGAACAACCAAGCATCTAAACTTCAA
This sequence comes from Papilionanthe hookeriana x Papilionanthe teres, assembly GCA_022702705.1. Classification (NCBI taxonomy): domain Eukaryota; kingdom Viridiplantae; phylum Streptophyta; class Magnoliopsida; order Asparagales; family Orchidaceae; genus Papilionanthe; species Papilionanthe hookeriana x Papilionanthe teres. The sequence goes on along the minus strand of CM040435.1, from coordinate 12,446,008 downwards.
CGTATTAATATTTTTAATTATTTTAGATAAAGTTGTTTTAACAATATAATTAATATTTTAACATTGCCCTAAACCCTAATACAAATCTAACACCAGGATTTTCATATTTATAAGGATAGCACCAAGTTCATTAACATTACATAAAGACATAATTGTTGCTTGATTTTTGAAACTGGCATAAGTATTTTCATATATAGATTTATGATACCAATCTTTTTATTAAGAATACTTATTGTGAACGCCATGAAGAGTTAAACATACTAATTATATTAATTGATGGTTAGACTCGGTGGTTAGGAACCATTCAAGGGAAAGTAAGGGGCTCTATGAGAGAATGATATGACATCATAGAGATACTCATGCTTCTCAAATGATGTTTAGCTTGGTCTTTAGACATCTCTTAACTCATACTTTTATATCTTGTTCTTCTTTGTGGACCATAGATGACTAGCTTATTTTCTTATTAGCCTTATCGTAGGTGTCCCCACACTTGGTAGTGTCTCATGCCAACAATCTCATAACATATTTGAGTTATCACAGATGACTTTATTATTTGGCTTAAACCTTCCTCAAATATGATCTTAAGTGGACTCAAGACTTTACATTGAGTTAGTTCTAACGCTCCAAAACTATTCAATATAATTTGATATTTGAGTTATCAGATGACTTTATTATTTCGCTTAAGCCTTTCTCAAAGATAATCCTGAGCGGATTCAAGACTTTACGTTGGGTTAGTTCTAATACTCCAAAACTATTCGATCTAACTTTTATCAACCCTTGACTTTAGCTCAAGTTAATTGACTATTGGAGGCCTAAACAGTCTCCTTCACTTTAGGTTGGCCGGTGGAGTGCTTTGGAAAGCTTTGGGACTGTGTAACTTCTATTTGAGTGTGACTCTTCCACTTAGCTTTAAAACCAAACAATGTTCGGCCCAATTACATTTCATATTTATTTCCTTCTTTGTTTCTTTAACTCACTTATAGCTATATAATTAAATCAAATTTTGCTCACGGAATAAAAATAATAATAATTAAATATTGCTTATGCAGATCATATTTATTCATTTTATATATATTGCTATGCCATTATCAAACTGCGATAATAAATTAATACAGAGCATCTTTTGTCATGTTGTTTCACGAACTCCGAAGGCTGCATTATTGGCAATTAAAAACGAACATAAGGAATCAACAAAATGCTTGAAAAATAAAAGATGCTTAAATTTAAATCAAACCAAATTAATGCATAGAAAAAAAAAAACTTCGTTTATTGTTCTTGGTGAATGCGACTAATGGAACCCAAGATGAATTGAAATGATTCCACTATGTCGATGAAGGTTACAAGATTTTACTCGCTCTTGAATAGCCGAAAGAAATATTAGACACATGAGAGTTATCGACCTGACTTTTAATAGGGCAGTGGTAGAAAACATTGGGGAAGTGATGATAACTTGAGCGTTGTGAAGGAAGACCGACAGTAGAGGCCGTGTGCCATAAAATCTGATGCCAACGTTGTTGTTAGCAGTGACCAGATGATGGTGGTCCAGTGGTGGAGATAGTGGTGGTCGGATAGCAGAGATCTAGAGATATTGGCGAGTTGATGATGATGAACTGGCGATGACGTCTAAGATGACAACATAGTAGTTGTCCAATCGTGGCCTAGCGATAGCAACTACCTGACAGTTATGGTCCGGTGACAGTGACAGTGGTGGGCGGGCAACAATGGCATGACAATGACAGTAATGGTGGTAGTTGGGAAAAGGTGATCCTAGAATGGCGCCGAACAAATGATGATGGTCCAACGATGGCAATAGTGTCGGTCAGGCAGATGCTCGCTGATGGTGGTTTGACAATGATGACAACAATGTCTAGATAATAGTGGTTCGACGATGGCAGCTAGGCTGCAGTGTTTCGGCGGCTATGAATATGGTGACTGAGCAGCAGTGCTCCAGCGGCAGTGGCGACAGTGGTCGACGATGGTGGAGTTTAAGAATCCTTAAGAGCTTGAAGCTCCTTCAAACTTCTCCCCCAAGTTGAACCCCCTCTCATGAAAAGAGTGAGGAATTATTTTGTAGATTTTGGGAGTGACGTTATTTATAAAGACAACATGCATGAATCAAGATGACTCCGTCGGATGGGCCAAAGTGATTCCTTTGATCAAATGTGATTTTATGAGTATTTGAATGCCTTAATGATGTCAGATTAAGGGGCTATTTGGTTGGAAGGATTTGTGGTGTATTGTAATCACTTAGAGAGATTTGAAGAAATTATGTATGTTATTAAGAAGTACAAATACAATATAAAGTTTAAATGAATTTAAAGTTCACCCTTTAGTTCATTTTTGCTGAATTTAGAATTTGACCGATTTGACTGAATTTGAATTACACTGTAAAATGCTATCAACGAACTATCACTCGTCGCCACCCCACACCACCAGTAGTCGGCCGCTAGCCATCACCCCCCGTCGCTGGCCGCCGCCACCGCCGCCGCCTCCCGCCGCTATGCAGCCCACAACAGCAAGTTGCCGCCGCCGCTCCCCTCTAGAGACTCCTTGCCCTCCGCTGTCGCCTACCCGCCACCGCTGTCGCCTGCCTGCTGCCCGCCTGCCTCTGCTGTCGCCCGCCTGCCACCTGCTGCCTGTCGCGCGATGCCCACCGCACACTGCCCCGTACCAGCCCACCGTCCCATTCCCGCCTTCCAAATAACGTCTTACATTATATTCAATCTACTTCAAACCAAACAAAAAATAAATAAATAAATAAAGTTCAATGTTTATTTTACATTGAACCAAACAACAATTAAATATTTCAAATATATTGTAATAACAACACTTGGCAAACGTTTTACGTTGTTCTTCAATTTTAACAAACCAAACAACCCCTAAGTGGTCTTAAGCTCGTTGGATTCTTATCATCGATACACTCAATATGACTATAAACTAATCAGACTAGGAGATCATTTGATCCCCCAAACTCTATTTCAAAGCTTTTTATTATGTTTTAAGTGCATGATCTGAGCTCACTTTGACTCAGATCAAACTACTTTTTACATCATTTGGTTTGTCACACTAAGACACATTATTTCATGAATCGAATTGTGAGTATTTCCAAATTTAATTTTTGAAGCTTAAGAGCCAAATATACATCAAAATTTGTGCACATCAATATGATTATTATATTCATTTCAATTATTATTATCATTATTATTATTTAAAAAGAATCAAATAATTTAAAAAAATACTTAAAATAGAAAACAACTTGACGCTTCTAAATAGTAATTAAAAATAAAAGTATGCTATGTCTAATGTATAACAAAAATATTAAAAAAAATATAAGTTCATCTCAATGACTCCAATGCTCATCACAAAAGTTTTTTGTCACACGAAACCAAAGGGATAGCTCTAATTACCTCACAAATTAAATTTTGTTTTTAATATTGTTTCTAAGAAAGAAATATATATATATAAACTTTTATGGACATATGAACTAATATAATATATGCTCCATTATACCAACTAAAGCTTCAATTAGTTAAGTGTCCTATAGGTCAAAATAATATTACCTAACACTAGAGTGGGGAAGAGACAGTGAGACAACCCATGTGGCTGAGCAGCTATAGTATTCTCAGTAATGCATGCAAGGCCCCAACCACTGCCACTTTGATAGCAAAAGTCATCTCAATGGATAAAGCCTCTCTTCTTTCTTCCTTGCTTGAAATAAGAAGCTAAGTGTGATGTGAAGCTTCATGTTGACAACTATTCATGCATCAATATGGATGTGTAGCAAAGCTATGCTACTTCCCCTTTTCATTCTTCTATAAGTAATATGTTTATATCAGGATATTTTTGTAAAAAAAATTAGTTAAAATAATTGCAAACTTCTTAGCTATGCTTTAAGATAAGTTTGATGTATAAATAGTTTATAATGGAGTTATTCTAATATAAATTTTAGACCCAAAGTTTATTTTCATAAAAAGTTTGATGAGAACATCCTGGTCAAATTTTGGAAGTGTATTTGAATATTATGTTTTATTTGGATTAAACTACAAAATTGTAGTTAATGTTGTATCATAAGAGTGTTTGGAGGTCCATATTTAAAGAAAAGAGAGAAAATAAAGGAAGATTTACGTGCATTCACGCCATTATGTAATACATATCTAACATTCGAATTTCAATTTTTACATGCATACACCTTCGTATGCATGGAAATGTGTATTCCACTTTTTAAAAGTTAAAATGGTGATACTTCTGATGTCAAATGAAAGATTTTGGTGGTATAATAAGTTTTTTGTGTTAGATATTTAAATACATAATAACTTGGTGGAATGGATGTGAATGCCCCAAAAATACAATAATAAAATCTGATTTGTACAGATATTAGAATGAAAGGGAGAATAAAAAAGATCAATAAAGCTTGATTTGTGTACATAATAAAAAAATGGGGGCAAAAAATAAAAATAAAAGATCACCTTGGAATACTTTGATTAGCCTGCATTTTGGTCGAAAAAATGAACTTAAAACCAAAAAATAATTTCCAAAATAGAAAAAATGAACTCAAGACCAAAAAAACAGAAAGAGGCCTACGTTCGCTCTCTGCCTAAGGAAACCTTCACTTGATTTTTTGGGAGCAGGAAGACACTCATTTGGTTTAGCCAACATACAGGGATTTAAAAGGAAAAAACAATGCTACACAGAGAAACAAGGGAAAATAAAGGGTTAACCACATAAATGGCATCATGAAAAAAGTAAAAATAGAAAATAACAATAAGCATAAAAACATATCATACTTAATCAAATATTAACAATTTTCAAATTAAAAAAGTATTAAACTATTAAAGCAAATTGATCATTTTCTCTTGACACCTCATTAACCAAAAAGGACTACCTACCTGAAGCAAAGTTAGTCGATGTTGGAATTTGGTTTTAGACACTACCTTCTTAAGGATATCAGCCAGATTCTCATATGTATGCACTTTTTGAAATTCCACAGTACCTTGAGTAACAACATCTCTCATAAAATGCAAGCTAAAAACAAAGTGATTTGTTTTTTCATGAATATCTGACTCTTCATCAATTGAATTGCACTATGACTATCACACCAGACCATAGTTTTTATTTCTTTGCTCTCAAGCTCTTCAACGAAACTTTTCTTTCAGATTCCTCCCTTTATTGCCTCAATGGTAGCCATATATTATGCTTTTATTATAAGTAAAGCCACAACTGATTGAAAGTTTTCTTTCCAACTAATGTATTTACATAAATTGTAAATACATAAACAATCAAAGATTTGTGTTTGTCCAAACCTCCTGTACAATCTTAATCCACATAACATGAAATTTTTTCTGTGCCCAAGTTATCTTTCAGATACATCAAACCAACATATCAACTAAACCTCTCAAATATATGAAAATCCACTTAACAACCCTCTAATGTTATCACTCAGATTTAAATATGTATGTGCATGTCATACTAGTAGCATAAACTATGTCTGGATTGATACAAACTATAGAGTACATGAGACTGCCAATAACACTAGCATACAAAACATAATCCATATATATTATTTTTTACAATTGATGGTAATCAAGTGACTGTAAGTTTAGATTGTGATCTCAAAGAAGACAAAACCGATTTGGTCATATACATTTCAAATTTCTTTAAAACTTTCCAAACATAACTACAACGAGACAAATATAATAATTCTTTCTCCGTGTTCCTTATTATATATGTCCAAAGAATACGTCTGATCTGGCCCAAATCTTTCATCTCAAAATGGCTAATAAATAAAGTCTTTTGCATTGTTATCTTTACATGAATATCACCGATTGTGAGCATATCACGACATACAAAAGAAAATATATAAGTTTGTTATCTGAGAATCTTATGTAGTAAACACACATCAAAATTACTACTTTTTTAAGAATTGTGAATCATGAAAGAATTAAAATTGCTATACCATTATTGTGGATACCACTTTAACCATTAAAAAGATCTTTGGAGAAGACAAAATTTATTTTTTGACCAGATTTTATATATCCCTCTAGATGGCTCATGTAAAAAATTTCCTCAAGTTCTCAATGTAAAAAATCTATTTAGATATTCACCTATTTAAACTCTAGATTAAATTTGGTTGTTAGTGGTAAAATTATTTTGATAGAAGTATGCTTTACAATAGGTGAGAAAATCTCATTAAAATATATTCATTCTTTATGTGTGAAACTCCTTTTCACTAACCAAGCGTTATATCAAACAATCTCAACATTTGAAATAACTATTTTTTCTTTTGTAGATCTACTTATAGCCAACATTTTTTTTCTAGTGGTTAGTTAACAAATTCCCAACTATAATTCTTTTCTAGTAATTTCATTTCTACATCTATGGCATGTTCTCAAAAAATCTCTTTCATTACTGATCATTGTTCTCATATATGGCCTCGACTCATCTTCCATAATTTGTTTGGTAGTATTAAGGGTATATACAATTAAATCGGCAAATCCAAGACGTTTAGTTGCTCTTATATTTCTCCTTTTTCGATCCATTGCAATATTATAATTCTCCAAACCAGACAGACTTTTCTGAGTGACATTTTCTATTTGATGATCCTGCCAACTGCTTTTTGTTGGAACAAGCTCCACCTGCATCTGATCTTTTTTACTTTTCTACTATGATTTCACTACATCCTCGAGTGCTAATTATGGTTCCCTGGTCATTTCCAATAGTCCGACCACACATCACACCATGCTCATTAAAGGCATCTTTATTTATGATACACTTTAATTTATCTAATAGCCAACATTTATAACGTTTTACTCCCTTCGAATACCCTGAGAATAATCACCTTTGCAACTTGGCTCCAACTTTCCTAGATTCATATGAATATGCACTAGACCTCCAAAATTTATGGATTACTATAATATGTCTTTTCCCCTATCAAAACTTTCCTAGGAATTTTAGTTTATGAGTTGTAAACTAAGTAATAAACAATGTTAACTACTCATACTAGAAGCTCTTATTCATTTTTGCAAATGATAACATTTAATTTACTTTCTCAAGCAATTTTGTTCATCCTCTCAACAAGACCATTGTGTTGTAGAGTTAATCTTATTGTCTTATGTCGGGTAATTCCATTGTTTCTACAAAAGTCAATAAATTCTCTGTCAACATAATCAAGACCATTATCTAACCTCGTAATTTTCTTTAAGTCTGGTTTATAATCAAACTTTTCCATTGCTTGGAACATCTTAGAAGCTTCATTCATATGCTTCAAAACAAGAAAACCCGACTTTCCTTGAAAAATCATTAATGAATGTGATAAAATATTTGCTCACACTTAGAGATGAAATAGGAGCAGGTCCCCAAATCGTTAAATGTATATAATCAACAGTTCTTTTCGTAGTATGTTGTTCTATATTAGACGTTAATTGAGTGTGCTTCTCAAAGACACAAAATCCTTTCAAATTATTCTTATCCACATTTTATTTACCAAAGATTCCTTGTTCACCCAACACATCCAACTCCTAACTAATTTTTTATGACCTTTTCTCTGTTACATATGAAAATCCATTGAAGGTGTCATAATCTTTCCCAACAATGAGTATAAACCATTCATGCTTTTACCCTTCATATCAACCATCAAATCTTTAATAATCTTCAACACACAACTTGCATCCTTGAAGATGCAACCTAAAGCATCGAGAGTACCAACAAACAACAAAGTCCTCTTAAAGCTTGACACATGTCTAACTTCAGCGAGAGTTCTAATAACCCCATCATCCATTTCAATTCTCACATTTTCGGTTCCAATGACTTCCAAAACTATAATGTTTCTTGCAATAACCCTCTCACCATTGAATTCTTTGTATGTAGCAAACCAATGCTTATTAGGAGCCACGAGAAATGAACAACCTGAATTCATTACCCAATTGTTACTTTTTAAATCTGTCGTAGTAGTCAAAATGTCTAAGCCTACGAACATATCGAACACAAATGAAGTATTCCCAAATTCTCTTGTTTTTCCTTATTCCTCTTATTCCAAAATTCTTCTTCGTATAATGTCATTCCTTCTGACATAAACAACATTCAAAATTTAGTTTTAGATTTGGACCACAATTAAAATTTCACTTGCCCTTTTCTTTTCCTATTTTATATTCACAGGACAAAGTCTCCCTAACTTATTTCATTGTCTGTATAAAATATGTCCATGATTTCGACAAGAAATTTAAGATGATCATGGTGTGATTTTCATCGTCCACTTTAACCCCAAAGTTAAGTTTAAATAATGACATTTTTTTTATGTGATATGAAATATTTGGGTGGTAAAAATGTAAAAGAAAAAGTTTTAGTTGTTAGAAATGTAAATACTAAAGAATTGGGTGTTATGTTTGGAAATGCACCTTTTTTAATTTATGATTTATGCTAGTTATTAAATCAGCCAAACAGCCTAAAGTCCAAAAGCGGCAATATAAATTTTTTAACAATTAGAAGCCGCGCTATGCTGCCCGCTAGGGTTACGTTTCCATTGCTACCGTCCTTGCGAGTGCTTCACGATTAGCACAAAAAAATGGTAAATTTTGTTATGCTCGACCTCTGAAACTTCGTCAAATTCGTTTATTTTCTAGTCGTTGCATCCATTGATTTGATTTTTTTGGTTTAGCCATCGCACAAGAGCTTCAAGATCAAGAAGAAGCTGGCAAAGAAGATGAGGCAGAACAGGCCCATTCCTTCCTGGATCCGCATGAGGACGGGCAACACCATCAGGTTTTCTCGTCCTTCATGATCGTTTTATTGTTGCCATTCGGCATTTATTGGGGATTTGTCTCATCTGCTTGTTTATCTGTTCAGGTATAATGCGAAGAGAAGGCATTGGCGCCGCACGAAGTTAGGGTTTTGAGGGCCCTTTCTTCTTCATTTCGAACGCCGTTTTGCCTTTTAGGTTCCTCCCATCAATGAAATCTCTTCCTCTCATTCTGTTCCAATTCACTTCACGAAGGATGCCTTTTTGGTGGAAACTGCTCTTGTTTTTCGTGATTTATTGCGGATTTAATCAGAGTTTGATATAGTATTTTGTTTTGCGGGGAATTTGTTTTCCTGTTTCTGCTTTATTATTTTCAGAGGATTTTCTGCTGATGCAGCCAACTGAAGATAACAATGCAATCTTTAATTGTGGGAATGTCATCCCAGAATGAGTTTTTCTTATTGATCCAAAATAGTCATTTTTCTAGGACTATTATTTATGAGAGTTACTGAATCTGCTATCAACATTGTCAATTATTCAAAATATGATAAATGGCATGCAAGATCTGATTCCTTGATTGTGATGGCCACCACCTTCAAGAGCAACCTTCCTTGATTAGCGACCACATTTCTTGATCGAAGGAACAAAATAAGTGATGATAATATCATACGGCTACATTTGTTAAAGAGTGTTTTAACTCAAATCAATTTTTATTTGAAACAAGGTTCAAAAAATGTTTCAAACCTTTTTTCTGAATTGAATTGAAATGTAGGTTTCTATTTAAAGTGTAGGTTTTGGATTCAGAAGATAGAAAAGTCATACAATTATGAAAGTTTGAAGCAAATAAAGCTCATTATAGGAATGCATAGAAAATCTGAAAATTCAAATAGAAGTTTGGAGTTAAAGAAACACACATAGGGTTGAAATAAATTTGAAAATATTCCGAGATGTGTGAAAATCAAAATTATTATTATCATTGTATGACCAAAAGCCCTCTGGCCAGATTCAAAAGAAAAGTCATCCAAATTGTCGAACTAGCATAAACATTTACTATAATCAACTCGACCAAGCAGTGCAGCTCAGGGGACACGACAAAAAATTCACCCATGTCATCGAGCAGCCGTAGTTAACTGAGATTACTCAGTCAATTCGCCAAAGAGGTACACTTGATTGCATGGTAATAACGAGCTTGATATTAAACTCCACGTTAGTTCGTTGGATCTCCCCTTCTCGCTAAAGTACAGACTAGGCTGATAAAGCTATTAGTGAGGATTATCTACTAGAGGAGTACTCGTGAGGAACAAGTTGTTATATAAATATTATAACATTTAATGTAGAAGAAAATAATAAAGATAAAACATATATCTCTTAGATATGCATGTCATAATTCTATTACTTGCAATACTTGTAACTTATGAGCCCATCTATCTATAAATAAAGGGGCCCATTATAGAAAAAAATGGATCGATCCCAAAACATTGTATATGATTTATCTTTTAGCGAATCATTGCTCTGTTATTTGGTTGATATCTTTCTTTCTATTTCTTTCTTTGGGTCTTACAAATCATTATCCAATAATCAACATCACTAGCATCATTGTCTAAAGAATCATTATGATATTTTCTAGCTCTATCATTATCCCATTCATTTTTTTTATTAATTCAACAGTAGTGCTTTCTTCTTTTCAATACCAAGATTATTATATTAAGTACAATTATAAGAAGGAAACATTAAATGATAATTTATTACATTTTTTATAAGGAATATATTTTACCAACTTCTCAAAGCATTTGATGTTTGACCTTATTTACATTTGATGGATCTCGGCAAACTTTATCTTTTGATTACTTGAGCGTGATAAATATCAGTATCCTCATTATTTTTGGATCTGGCAGCGCTTTCTTTATTTCCTTAACGCTTATTGAAAAGCGTCCAGTCCCACCTTCATAGCCATCTTTCTCCCTTGCAAAAAGCTGTCTCAGCTCAGGCAAGAATTCCCTCAAAATAAATATCAGTAACAATCTGTGAAATTTCAGCTTGGCCCATTGGTGTTAACACTTGGCCAAAATTTTATGGGCTTGGAGTTTGGTGATGAGCTCGAGTTAGTGCTTTGGTGTGAGACGTTGATGCCTTTGCTCCGAGTGTTGGTGCTCTGATTAGTTACTTGTTCAAGGAGTGGGTGGCACCTTAGTGCCTAGTGTGGCGCTTTGCAGTCAGGTTATGACCCCTTGATGCCAGTGTTGCAATATTTCAATAAGCTCAAAATGTTTTTCAAATGATTTTATATTTTGCTTGATCCACGCCTTATATCCAATTGCACCTCTCAAATAACAGCGTGCATATGAATTTGATAAGTTTCAACACTATCAATTGTTTTCACTTCAGTGCAAATAATTCTTTAAAATCTGTGAAAAAAACGTGAAAACACAAACAATAAAACGTGGAATGACTATCAGAAATTCACCAATTAGTCAACTATATCTTTATTTAACCATAAGCACGAGAAAAATTGTTTAAATTCTTAATACTTCCTTCCATTTCCTTTCAGAAAGTGTTTTTGAACTGTGTGCTTTCCATAATATTCTTTGCCGAATCCTCTATGATTTTGAACTCTAGTCAGAAGATATTTATTTATTAGCTATGTGAATACTATGCTTATTTTCTCAGTTATTGTATTTAGATATAACTTCTTCTCCATTTTGAATATCACTTAACACACTGATTTATCATATTATATCTAAATAAATTCATCTCCTAAACATATTTACTCCTGTTAGATGACATGATATCCCAAGTGCAGAATTTGATTAATTCCAGCGAAGGTTGTGGTCTCGAAGTGAAAATTTACTTCGAACTTTGATGATGTGTATCCTTTATTTGGTTCCATACAACTAGATTTTGCAACTACAACAGCCACAAATCCAAATAATATATGAAATTTTATGTGCCTTCTATTGCTGAGATTTATATGCAATACCTTTAATTTTGCTTTAGCACACATTCTAGATCTTGCAGTGATGCATCACTATGTACTTGCCTTCAATCCCTTGCCGAGATAATCAATATTGGATTTAATTTAATATCCCTGTTCCTTTGCAGTGATGCATAACTATATACAGTAAAGTTCGAAAGATGTTTCAGAAATAATCGTTTTGCATTGAATTTTTTTCATTACTGTCAACTTGTTCTTCCATTGTCATTGAGTCATGTTCATAATATTTCATAATTTAGCACGCATGCAATGCAAATTTATATACTGTTTTGCACACTATGACAGGCCGCCCCATCATTGTCTGAAACTTTTTAAATACTTCAAATAAGTAGGCTGTCTGCTGGGTAACTTAGGGTCTGTTTGGCGCAGCTGCAGCTTCTCAGCCTTTCAGCTGCGATTCTATTGCTTCCAGGGAAGATTCATTGCGGGAAGTTAGTTATCCGTTTGGTTCAAATTTGTGTGAAAATAGATGCGGGACAGTTTTTTCTATAAAAATGATCATTTTGCCAAATTCAATAAAACTGTGTAAAATATAATATAAACACGAGCTATTTCACAAGCCGAACACGAGTTGTTTGCGAACAACAGGCTGTTTTGATAGCCCTAGTTGCTAGTAAGGTCGCAATCCTGTCAAAACAGAAGAATCTCATAATCCTGTTATTCTTTGGCCTTATTCCAATTTAACAATCCTAAATTTAATCAAGTCAGTGTTTGGCAACATAGAATTAATAGGATTTACATGTAATTTCAACATAAATCTATCCAAATCTTAAAATAAGGCGAACCGAATTTTCTATATCCAATTTTTAGGTGGATTCAAAGAATTTAGTGCACAAAAAATTTAAATGCTGAAACAAGATGCTATTTTAACTGGATGCAATTGGCGAGCTAGAGGAGTTGGGAACGCGAAGCGACTGTTTAGGGTTCTGCAATGAAAAGGGGAAGAGGAAAGCGGATAACGAGAGGAGAAGAAAATGGGGCGACGGTTGCGAGGTTCCATCACTTGCAGTTGAAGCCAGCAGTAGGAGACGGAGCCGACGGCGAAGGTGGCGACGAAGGAGTAGCGGTGCGTGCAGGAGTCGTCAGAAGCGGCGAAGGATGTGATGGAGGTGAATGCTCTCGGCTTCGCGAGACGGGGCAGAAGCGGAAACATCTCGGTTAACGCCGTCCAGGAAGCGGGCCGCGGGGTACTCCTAGCTGCGGGCTTTTCGCCAGATTCGCGGCGAGCGGCGAGCGGACGCCGAAACAAACGGTGAAATATTTCGCAGATTCGCGGCGCGACACAACGCCGCAACGAAAAAGTCGAACCAAACAGGCCCTTTTTTTAGGTGCCTTACTTTATCACTAAGTATAACGACTTTAGAATAATATTTAATATATAGTACTCTTACAAGTAATTATTATTATTTATTGTAATTTTTTATATTACAATCCACCCTTGATGTTCAGCAGGTAGATGGAATGTTCGGCTCTTGATGAGACAAGCCTATCAATACAAAAATCACTTGAAGCATAGTAGAAGGATTTAAGGCATTAATTTAAGAGTTAGCTAATCTCTTAATTTTACATGCTTATAATCTAATCAAGAATCTCAACAAAAGTTGAATCAAATGCATTCAAGATCTCTTAAATCAAACATTATCATGCAATTCAAATGTTCAAAGAAACTCATTTGATTGAGGGGATTGCTCCCGATTGTTTAATTGATTCTTTTGGGATTTTTCTAAATATATAAATAGGCTCAATTTTTTATACGAGGGGGAGCTGGTGGACAGAGATTAAAATTTGGAGAAAGCATAGAGGGTTGAAAATTCATGGTGCCTTTTACCCAAGCACCATCTTAGGATCATGGTCTGATTGCCCTAAACCCTAAAACGTAAAGCCTAAATCCTAAAAACTTTTGTCATAAGATTGCTATTATGCTATTGTTATCGTAAGATCATTATTGCCCGACCATTATTGACACCTAACAATCTTATTGTGAATATTTGATGCAAACAATTGCTTAACAGGCTAACACATGCCAACACCATTACTAATGTTTGCTGATTTCATCACTTGCCATCACCAACATTGACACACCATTAGTTGTAAAGATGATGCACGGATGCATGCTATCACTTACAAGGAAGATGTATGCTATTGAACGACATCTTCTATAAGGCGGACGATATGAACATCGATGCACATTGACGTCATTCGCCATAATTGTTTGTAATGTTGATGTGTATCATCAAAAGAAGGCCAACTTCAACTATTTAAGAATATGAAATTATGTTTTGATAGAATTCTTCTTCTTTGTAGTATGGGAGAAGTCATGACGCGTGTACATAACTATTGTGCAAATTTTTAATTTGTCCTCAGGAAGCCCTGTGTGCGATGATGTAAAGATTTCTCGTAACGCAAGTGCTCATTCGGTTGGATGCAAATATGCAATATCTTCAGGCAATTTGTTTTTTTAATGTATTTTTGAAGATAAAATTGTTATTTTGAGTGATTTTATTATTCAAACCCTTTTCAACTGCTGCTAATTTATCAGTTTTAATTTGCTTCAATTTGAAGTTTTAATTCGACTTAAATATATAACTTTTATTTATGAAGCTTTGTTATGAATATTTATATTTGCATGCAATACTATAACAAATACGGGTTTTAAAGAGATAAAAAGGACACGTGTGAACAAATGAGGGGACATTTACACACACATGCACACGCACACACATATATGTACATGAATCTCGAGACAGATGAATAGCTTGAATGATAGATACAGACGATCAAACGAGGATTTTGACGATCGCTTTGGTTGGATACAGGCGAAGGAGGCATATGGTTTTAGCGATCGGAGAAACATACTAAGGAACTTCTTGAAGAGTGGCGATCAACCCTCAGGACGATCAACTAGAAACATCCTTTTTTGGATTGGCTGTCGGCAGGCTCAAGGCATACCAAACAATCGACAAACTTTCTATCTACCGAATCAGTCATTCGGTCTTAATATATGTAGATGTTTTTGTAAGTATCAAAAAATCCCTCTAAAAGGCTAATAATGAGGGGACTTATATGTAATTTTGTAGAATTTAGACCCATTTTTATAAATTGGGGGTCAATGTCATGAATAAATGTTACACATTTCTTGTTGTTCTCTCTCTCTCTCTCTATAACGTTCTATATCTTGGCGTGATTTCAGAACAGTTTTGGATTCAACATTTTAAAGTGCGGTCAGCGTAGAAAACATCTCGTCAACAAGAAGAGGAGCCTAGTGAGAAAAATAGGGAGAATCCAGTCAGATGAACATGGTGGAAGTAGTATGCACTAGGGAGTTCAAGGAAGAATTCGTCTAACAAGAGTTGTAAGATTTGAGAACTCAGATCGCCAACTAGATATCAGGATAATTTGTAGAGGTGTTTAAAGCCGTGGTTGCCTTAGGGGCAGTCTTAGGAGAGAATTGACCTATCAAGGAGCACCTAACCCCCTTTAAGAGAACCACCATCAAAAAAAGGAGAGAGTTATCCACCTACAGGAACGCCCGACGACAGGTTGTACCAAGACAGTGTCAGATCCGCCCTTGTGGAGGAGAGGAACTGACTAGCACGGACCGAGGTACAGAGGCAACCAGAGAATGCTTTCTCTCTACAGGTCTTGGGAGTTAAACCCTCATAGAATTTCAAGATGCCCATCTTAAAATCAAATAAATGACGGTCGGATCCCAACGCCATCCAACGTCATTGGAATCTTTCATGCACCCGTTGAGAATTTCTGATACCCTCAAGTGTAAGATCAACCGCATTAAGATCGTTCGACGATTTGTCGTTGAGGGTAATAACCTATTTTGCGCAGTTCAGTAGATTTCTTCTATCATAGTTTGCCAGTGTCTTGAGGTCTAAGAAGAACGCCTTATCCCTACGACAATTGAAGCAGGGAGCCGGTGAGAGCTTGCGATCGTTTATCACACGTTTCTAGAGTGAAAGACTGGATTTAGAGGATCTGAAACCCGAAATGATCTAAGCTGCACTAAAATGGAGTGAGGTCGGAAATATTCCGTTTTGACCTTACACTCGTAGAGCTAGATGAGCTGTTAGAGATGACCAACAAGTGTATCATCCCTTATGAGAACACCCTAGAACCTGTCTAATAGAGAGACCATGAACGGCCACCACAAGATAATATAAAGCAACACAGA
Organism: Papilionanthe hookeriana x Papilionanthe teres; assembly: GCA_022702705.1. Classification (NCBI taxonomy): domain Eukaryota; kingdom Viridiplantae; phylum Streptophyta; class Magnoliopsida; order Asparagales; family Orchidaceae; genus Papilionanthe; species Papilionanthe hookeriana x Papilionanthe teres. The sequence goes on along the minus strand of CM040435.1, from coordinate 12,430,102 downwards.
CAAAGTACGCAACAGGCCGTTCACCCACTATATGAGAGCCATCATCGTAGCAACCTTGTCCATCGTCACCAGGACCAGAGGCGGCAAATCAGGGCCATAACAAACGATCATCCTATCATTATGAGCACCCCAAACAAAACCACAAGTCCCCCGCGAAACCCCTATGAGGGTGTTCATGGCGGAAATAGTGAACGCAATTCAGGACATAATTTTTAGGAAGGCACCATCAAGTAGAACTGGAGTTTTTCTCCGAGATAGCATGAAATATTGCAAGTATCACTGATACCACGAGCACTACACGGAGAAATGCAAACATCTGTGAAGTCTAATCGAGGAACTGATAAAAGAGGGCAAGTTGAAAGAATTTGTCGTTCATGGAGCCGCGACCCAAAGGTAGGGCAAAGCCCTCGCGGGAGGAACAACCTACGATTCTATTGGCACCAACACCATTCACATTGCAGGATATGTGCCCGCAATCTTTGGAGGAAGTCAACCACCTAGGAGAGCAAATCAGAAGTGACAACGGACAGGGGAGCTATGCGCCGCAGCCTTTGCCCGAAATCTAGAGGCGACCCGCTTATGTACTTTACCGATGAGGATCGCCCCCCAAAAGAAAATCCATATAACGACGCTATTGTAATAACGACAATAATCAATAATTAACAAGTAGGAAGCATCCTCATTGACACAAGAAGCTCTATGAATGTACTATTCAAGCAGTTGTTCAACAAGCTGAGCCTAGCTCCCGATCTGATGACTAAGCCAGCCGGACCACTGTATGGATTCTCGGGCGAAAGGAAGGAGCGTTGCGAGTGGTCGATCTCCCAGTACGTTGGGGGGAAAATGAGAAGCAGTTTACGCTAACGGAGGATTTCGTCGTGGTGGATTCTCTCCCAACTTATAACACTATATTTAACCAACCACTCCTGAATGATTTCAGGGCGGTTGTCTCCACTTATCATGTTGCTGTCAAATTTCCCGGAGACGGAGAACTAATCTTAGTCAGAGGTGACTTGGAGCAGTCCCAATTCTGTTACTTGCGAGCCTTAACCAACATGGAAGACGACCATCTAGACATCTAGAATGTAAGGGAAGGAGGCATCGAGACCAAAAACCACTCGAGAAGTTCTGACTATTGAAGGAGGGTCAGGTTGATGTTTTCTGATAACTGAAGTTTTTGATGCAGGACACAGGAAGCTGCTGGTTCAAACCCTCCAAGAGAATCGAGATGTTTCTCATGGACGACTGCTGAAATGCCAGGCGTGTCGATCGAGGTTGCCTGTCACAGACTCAACGTTGATCCATCAGCCTGACCCATTAAGCAGAAGATTAGAATTGACCATGACATTGGCATGACCTATTCGAGAGGAAGTATGAAAATGGGAAGAGGCATGGTAGATTATGGAAGTACAGTACCCTACCTGAGTCTCCAATGTGGTGATGTTGCATAAGACTAACATAAAATGGTGCATTGGTGTGGACTTCACCAACCTGTACTCAGCTTGCACGACGAACACCTACCCTCTACCAATGATCGATGCATTGGTGGATTCGACGGTTTGCTACTCAGTCCTAAGCATTCGCGACGTGTTCTTCTAGTATCACCAGATCAAAATGCATTTTGCTGACACCAAAAAAACAACATTTATCACTTGTGAGGGACTTTACTGTTACAATGTAATGACCTTCGAGCTTAAGAATATGGGGGTAACTTACCAACGCTTCATCTATGTAATTTTTGTTAATTAAAAATGGAGAAACATTGAGGTGTATGTCGATGACATGCTAGCTAAAATTCGGTCGACCGAGCAACATATAAAAGATATAAACCGACATAAATGTATCTTTGAAGCAATGACAGACAAATTCCTGGGATACTTGCTAACCCCCGATGGCATAAAGGCTAATCTGGAAAAGATTCAAGCGCGCATAAACACCAAAGAAATCCAGAAAATGATCCATCAGATCGCGGGTTTGAGCAGGTTCATCTCCAAATCAGGTGATAAGTGTGCCACGTTCTTCAAAGTACTTAGGAAAACCAAATGCTTCAAGTGGACACTCGAGTGCGAGGTGGCTTTCAGGAACCTCAAGCAATACCTCGCCTCCCCTCCTCTCCTTAAAAGCCTAAAACCAAAGGAAAATCTTTACATTTACCTTGGAGTCGGCCCCGAAGCTGTCGATTTGGTTTTGGTCAGAGAGGAACTCGAAAACAACAGTCAGTGTACTACACTAGTCGGGTACTCAAAGGCATTGAAGTCCAGTATCCAATAATGGAGAAACTGACATTCACCTTGGTCATTTCAACATGAAGGCTCCGAACATATTTCTAGGTACACCCTATACAGGTCATCACCGACCACCCGCTGAAGTCTATCCTCACCAGTCCGGAGCATTCCGGCCGACTACTAAAGTGTATCGTGGAACTCAGCGATTTTGACATCACCTATATCTCACATTTGGCAATTAATGCACATGTTGTTTCAGACTTCCTCGTAGACTTCTTTGAATCGAGGAGCGTGAACAAAGGTTTGACGATCGACGAATCGGTCTGAACTCAATTGAGATAATTTTTTCATTGACTAACAACCAAGCGGAATATGAAGCTTTGATTGCAGGACTTCGCCTCATCTTAGAGTTGAGAGTTCTCCACATTAAGGTAAAGGTCGATTCACAGCTGGTTGTAAACCAAATCAACAAGGAATTTGAAACAAGGAATGAGACTATGACAATGAACATAAGGAAGGTGAAGACAGAGATTGACCAATTTGTCAGTTTCAAAATCGGGCATGTTTGACGAGAGGAAAACCAGGTCGCTGACCTCCTTTCATGAAGCCTTCACATGGGGGGGGAGGACAACCTTGAAGACTGGATTTGCTCTCTATCGAGGAGCCACTAATAATGGAGGTTTGTCAGGAGGAGAAGAAAAGCTGGATGATCCCATACATCCACTACCCAATAGCTGGGAGATCGATGAAGAAGTCATCAATTACAAGGGATTCAAGTATAAGACTGCCCAATATCTTTTACTTGAAAGGAAACTCTTCAGGAAGTCAACCACATCCTTGTACCTAAAGTGCATAGGGGAAGACAAAGTTGAAGACATACTTCGGGAAATCCATGACGGAGAATGCAGAAAGGGAATGCACTAGCTCACAGAATCCAGTAGAGTTACTTTTGGTTGAATTTTCTTTAAGACACCAATGAATACTCTCTAAAATGCACGCAATATCAGAATTACAGACCGTTAAACTTCACCCTATCGTCATCCTTGAATCTTTTCACCCATTCTAGAGGACAGCGAAAATTCTTGCTAGTGGTAGTGGATTATTCCCCTGACACACATAACAACGGAGGTAGTTTGGAACTTCATCTGGACTAACCCGATTTGCCAATATGGGTTACCTCTTCTCATCATTACAGACAATGATGCTCAATTCACCGACAAGGTGGTTTAGGATTTCTATAAGAGTCAGGGGATCAACTTCAAACTTTCCTCTGTACATTATCCTCGAACCAACAGATAAGTGGAGGCTGAGAAAAAAATAGGAGAAAATGGCAATGGGCAGACTTAATTCCTTGCGTACTCTAGGCGATTCAGAGAACTCCATACTCGTTCACCAAGCAAACCCCACAGAATGGAAGCCATACTACCAGTCAAATACAACAATCATAGCGAGAGGGTACTCTTCGCCTCGGCTTTCAGCGAGGAGGACCTATAAAAATGTTGTGAGGCGAATGACGAAGGTGTAAAACTCGCCCTAGACCTCGACGAGGAGAATCGAGCCAACATAGCCCTTCGACAAGAAGGAATCAAGCGAAGGACAACTAAATATTTCAACAGACATGTTCACAAGGAAAAGTTTACCTTTGAGACATGGTACTGAAAAAAGCTCACCCTGCAGCCATGGAGTAGGCTATCGGGAAGTTGGATCAAAACTGGAATGGCTCTTATATCATTCACCAGAGCCAGGCCCAGAGCATACAAGCTGAAGACATTTGCAGGAAATGATGTTCTCCGAACTTGGAGCGGTGATGGCCTAAAGAAGTTTTTTCTTTAAACTTGTCTTTACTCGTCGATGAGGCAATGTCATTATTTTGTATAACTCTTCATTTTCCTTCAAAAAGCCCTCAGTATAATGAATGAGTTTTTAAGATACATGACGTCTAAAAAATTGAAGTTGTGCATATTCAATAACATTCTGATAATATTTTCTTTGACTGTATTCTTTATGCTCGAGGAACCAACATAGTTACGCTTGGGGATCTAACACGATAATGCACAAAAAACCAGCATTTCGAGAGGCTAAAACTAATCATTCAGCATAACGATCGACAACGACCTATGGGACGCATCGACACCCGACAATGACAAGCTCCACAAAGGATGTAGAAACGATCGTCCTGCACCCCAATTACGAAGTTAGCACCTGACAACGACAAGCTCCAATAGGAGTATCGAACAATCATCAGCGGCCTATGAGACGTATCGACACCTGACAACGACAAGCTCCGCGATGCGTCCTACGTCTGAATTACGAAGTTAACACCTGATAGCGACAAGCTCCACAAGAGGTGTCTAACGATCGCCAGTGGTTTATGGAGCATATCATCAATCGACAACGACAAGCTCCACTAGAGGTGCACAAACGATTGTCCTGCGCCCAAATTGTGAAGTTAGCACCCGACAACGACAAGCTCTGCGTGGGGTGTCTAACGATTGTCAGCGGCTTAGGGGACAAATCGACACCCGACAACAACAAGCTCCACAAGGAGTTTGTAAGTGATCTTCCCGAGCCCTCATTACAAGATAAAATCCAACAGCGACATATTCCGCGAAAGGTGCGTAACATCATATACATGCGCTCACTAATGACGCATAGCAAGTAACAAATCATTCATACATTCTAAAAATAAAAAAAGGAGAGAAAATGAAACAAAAAGAGTCTGTTTACAAATGGCAAACATCCTTACAATAAGGCAAAAGGATTCGAAAAGAGTCCACTTACAAATAACAAACTTCCTTGCAGTAAGACAAAATGAAACCAAATAAATAAATAAATAAATATACCACCCACCTTGTTTCTTCTGCACACTCGACACCCTCAGACTGCTTGTGTCCTAATTCCTTTCCACCTTCTGAGTCAGAAAGAAGTTTGCCAAACTTTTCTATCTTTTGCGACTTGGGTCAATCAGCTTATGCTTGACAAACCTTTGGATCGTAAGGGAGGTATCAGCTGTAATCTGACGAGAAAGACCCTTGAAGAATGTCTCTCGGGTAATTATTGAAGGCATGTTTTCTCTCAGTTCATTGTTCTTCTTTAGCAGAGCCGATACCTGAACCTCATGCTATTGAGCATCAAGCCGCCTCTCCTCGACCAAAAACTTTCAACCTCTTTTATGCCATGACAATTTTTTGCTTCAGATTTCGAATCCGCGAAAGGAATCTTCCGGTATCTTCCTCGACTCTATATAAGAGAAGGCACTGAAAATGCAAAGCCTCCCCGACAAGGGGATGATATTGATCAGCCGCTTGAAACATGCCTCTTCTGTCCATCGACCACAAAGTTTTCTCGAAGGCAAGAGAACAGAACGTCACCATTAGAATCAAGGGGTAACTTCCATTCAGAGGAGTGTTTGGGAACCTCTTGATCTCCATGTCAATGAGAGCTTAGTAGCTGCTCGTCCAAACTTTGGCTCCTCGATTATGTGAGAATGCTCACTCAGGCGAAACCACCCCCTTCTTCATAGTAGGAGGGGGCAAGCTTGTATTGTATTAGGGACATGATCCTTTCCTTCTCTCCGGGGAATGTCACTCTCCATCCACCCCGTTGCCCCTTACACCTCTTTAGAATCAGTCTCAATGGTGGTAGGGCGGGAGGCGTGACTCACCTCGCCTCGCCTCACTTCATTCTTTCAATGCTATAAATGAGTTCTCACCCATTGCGCGACCAAGACTCCTCCAACCGACGGATGAACTGACGAACCCCTGGAATCAAGAATATTGGGTGATATATGAGATCCCTCCCCTCCCCCCCCCCACTTCCCTCAAAAGAATCTAACAATTTACACAAAAGTTACACGCACTGCTTACATACGAACATATAAGAAAATAGGTACCAACCTTTAACGTCTCTCTCGGCCGACCTAACCGAGTTCGACCGACCCTACCTCTGCCAAGTGAAGGAGGAACGCCTCTCTCCCAGTTTTTTTTGAGGCCGCCCTCGAACCAACAACCTTCTCTTGGGTGACCACCCTGTTGTCCGCCAACCTCCACGAATCCTCAGTTATGGTATCAATGCCATTCAGACGAATCATACACTCGATCACTTCAGGGGCGAGGTATTGAAATAAGGAAAGGTGCTGACCATCAAGCAGTGCCCCATGATCTCGAACATTCCCAGGTAAGGTATTCACCTTCTTTACGTCACACTTTATCGGGAAGTACAAATTCCCCAACCGCTCAACCAAAAACTTTATCTTTCAGCCCTTCACATTCCCTAACAGCTCGCACACGAGATAACTAAGAACTTTGTCTTCCAGTCCTTCACCTTGTTCTGAAGGCCCAACAGTTAAATGCAACAAATTGGATGTAGCCCTCATGACCGATCCTAAAAAAAAAGAAGTGTTTGAAGAGTTCGATTGACCATGAGCAATAATCGGTCATAACCGCAGCGATCGAATTCGGAAGAACTTGGGCATGAATGATTTGTAGCGGTTGAAGATCGGCCGCAACTCTCGACAAAACGGTAGACAGAGACCCATCTTAAAGTGATCTTTATAAAAAATTAGATTAGGAGAAAAACTAATCGTGGCCAATTTGTGGTTAACTGTTAGTCACAGGAGAATCATAGGGTCAAAAACGTAACGGTCTTGAATGTCTTTCATGTTCGTCTTAGAGAGAACCGAAACCTCCGTAGCAAGAATCAAACCAAACGATTCATGAGAAAACTTCCGAACCATGGGCTGAAGATACTTCACCAGGAGAATGAAAAGGAGAAAGGAAGGTGTGGAGGGACCCAAAGAAAAGAGAAGAGAGCAAGGGTTCTCAAGTGTCGCAAAAAACCACGTATTATGCGAGAACAAGCAATACATGGGGAGGCGAAATGTTGCCGACAAGACTGACGCGATGAATTACATTTGTTCAGGGTAAATTAATCTTTATTGAAAACATAAATTTTATTTTATTTATTTATGTACAAAAAGAAGTCGCGCAAAATCCCAACAATTGCCTAATAAAGAAAAAACCTCACCCACGATTGCTCGTCGCGTCACCCGTGATAAACTCTCGGCGAGACAACCTCATAGATAAACTCTCCTCCCAACCTGAAAAGATCATCATGACCATTCTTCGATCGAGCAGTCAGACTCTCTGATGGTCGACAGCTCCAAGCACAAGCGTGTCATCTCCCCTCGAACATCAAGCATCTCCCCCTGGAAAACAGAAAACTCCTCGCACAAAACAACCTCTCCCTCCACCCAATTGGCTTTATCCAAAACTTCAACAATTCTGTCACCATCTCCCTAAGGATATCCCATAAAGCAAATGAAACACTCCTACATCTTTGCAAGACGACGCACTATAAAGTCGGAGGACACCCTCCGCCCACCAGTAGCCTCCCGTCCTGTCCCCTCACAGTGCCGGAAGAAACTTGACAACCCACACGTTGGCCCATGCCAAAGAATAGGTTTCCCTCCATCTTATGCCGCTCAACATCCCAATCCTCAGCACCCTGTTCGACATGTTGCTCTATAACCTCTTGCCCCATTGCGCCTCCTTTCACGACATCCACTTCCCTCGGCGTGACTTGCTCAACAGCTGTTGCATCATTCACGGGACCATCATGTATCGACACAAAATCGACAGTCAAGATTTCATTAACTACACCAAGGAGAGAGACACAAAAGATAATTCAAACTACATACCCAAACTTCGCCTTCATTCATATGTGTAAGAAAAAAAATTCTCACCAGCCTTTCCTAGCCTTCCTCCCTCGGAGGAAAAGCCACTCTTTGTCGGTCCTAGCGGTCGAAGCCATGCTTCAGCTTCAACCAAACGCCCCCTCAGGGCCTCGTTAGGGAACCACAACCCCCGTAGCAACTTGAACGACATCCTTTCTCCTCCGGCAGGAACGTCCACCTCCGACAGAGGCCCTATAACGCAAATGTCAGAATAGTTACTAGCCTGCTATGCAACCCTCTCCTGCAACTAGCTTACAAGGAAACCCAAAGACCAGGCTTGCTCCTTAAAGCGCAGATTCTGCACTCCCCTACAAAGACCTCGCTCCTTAGTTTCCGCTTGGTGTTCGGTTTGCGAGCCTTCGCCCGCATGTCACCTATAGCCTTGAGGAGGGCATCCTTGTCGGCAGGTAACGCTCCTCTGCCGGACATGATAGCAAACACAAAAGGACACAAGTTTCTAGGAGTGGAAGAGAGGAGCACAAAATCTCCTTATCTTGTGGCCAATTTATGGCGGACATGAAAACTCAAGAAAGTTTGTTATATGTTAAAAAATATTCTCTTGTCCTCGTGTGCTGTGTAGTCTCCAAGGAGCAAGATAATTGGAGAACTAAATATGTATATGAAAAATATATCACCACGAACGTCGAGACAGTTAAACATCTCACATGGTAGATACAGATGATCAAATAAGGTTTTTTACGATCGCTTAGGTTTGATACTAATGAAAGCGGTATCTAGTTATAGCGATCGGAGGAACGTACCAAGGAATTTCTCGCAGAGTGACGGTCGACTCTCAAGACAATTGAAAAGAAACATCCTTTTTTGAATCGGCTATAAGTAGCCCCAAGCACAGTGAAAGACCGACGAGCTTCCCGTTGACCGAATCAGTCCTTCGGTCTCATTATATGTGGATATTTTTGTAATTACAAATAAATTCCTCTAAAATGCTAATAATGAGGGAACTGATATATAGTTTATAGAATATAAACCCATTCATATAAATAAGAGGCGAATGTCATGAATAATTGTTGCACATTTCCTTCTATTTTCTACCTCACACACACTGTCTGTCTTTCTCTCCCTATAACGTTCTATATCTTGGGCGTGTTTCTCGGACAGTTTCAGATTCAACATTTATGTATCGATGATATTACATTCATGTAAAAATGTGAATGTTAAGTATTAGATATGTAAATCTTTCAAAAAGAGAAAAAAGAAAAAAAGAAGATTAACATCATTGTTGATTTTTTTTAGGATTTGAAGTTTCACATCATCTGCGAGTTCATATAACCCCCAAGAATATTGTATAATATAAATAGGGGGAAAGAAGAGGATGGAGATGTTATTAATATAGAAATTCTTTATATCTCCGATTATCATTCTATTGTGGGAATAATATATCCATTATATTCATTAGTTTTGTATTTTAGATGAAATATTTTATATTTGCTACAATTAAATACTTTTTCATTCTAACTTTTTCAGTGAGGAGCCATTCATTACAAGAATTTAAAGCAAATTAATATAGGGATTTGAATTTTCAAGAGTTTTGATTCAGACAAAACTAAATATAAACTATTTTTTTGAGATATTTAAAATGTATTATTTAATTCATTTTTAAAGGTATTTAGAAGCAGTCCAATTTTGATGAATTTCAAATACATTGAAAAAAAAATGAAATTTTGCTTGCCACCACTGACCTCATCGCCGGCGGCCTTCGATGGTGGTCATTGACTGCTGCTCACCACTAGCGGTCACCCTTTGCCCACCACAACTCTAACCATCAATGAATAACTCAACTACATTTTTTTACAAATTATTTTGAATAAATAGAAATTCAAAATACTTGGAACCAAATGATGTTTTAAGCACGCGAGATAATTAAAATATAACATCAACGATGCACTTAATGATATGATTCTGACCATATAATCGTACATGCTAGTAGTACCTTTGAAAATAACAAGCTACATAGCTTGTCACTTCCCATAACTATCTCGAGTAATAAACTATAGAGCTCGTTATGAAAGCCTCAAAAACTAAATGGGTCTCATTGGCTTAATGAACTGAGTCCACCAACAAAGCACCTGATGATCTAGTTATGATCATGCAATTGTGAGCATTAGCAGTACCTTTTGAAGTAATAAGCTAAAGAGCTCCTCATTACCTAGCACGATCCTGCAAGTAACAATCTACAGAGATCCTCGCTGCCCATAACGACCACGCCCAGAATTGTAGAGCTCATCAATACCAGAAAGCCAAAATACTAAATGGGTCTCATGGGCTCAATGATCTGAGCCAAATAGCCATGCTTTGGATAATCTGATTCTGACCATGCAATTGTACGCGTTAGCAATGCCTTTAAAGTAACAAGCTACATAACTCATTGCTGCCAGAACTTGACCATGCGAGTATCTTTGAAGAACATCAGCATTCCTGCGAGTTCCTTCAAACATACTCATTAAGCTTAAGTGTTTAAACGAACTCGATCAAATTACTCGAGAGTTATTTTTACATGCTCACATGAACTAATTGGACCTTCCAACAAGCTCTTCAACAACTATTTGGCTATCCCACCGAGCTTGGTGAACAATTTTTCAAAGCAGAAGAAATAAAATTCCAATATGTCGACATACATATCATCATTTACGAACAAAATAACAATTTTCGCAAGTCGTCTTGTTAACGAGCATGCTTAGGCTTCCTGTACTATAAGACCTATAACCTAGTATTATATATGTTCATTTTTTAGACCCCTTCGCGGGTACATAGGCTACACCATATATAAATAAAAAGATAAAAATAAAGAGGAAGAATCCAACCCTAAAAATACTCTCTATCTCTATAGGAATCCTTCCACTTCTTCCTAGGGTTGTCAAAAAAGTTCGTTGTTCGCTAACAGTTCGCGTTCGGTTCGCCAAGAAGTTTGTATTTGATTCGTTCGAAACGAGACGAACACGAACAATTTTTTTCGTTCAGTTTGTTAAATGAATCAAACACGAACAGTAATGTGTTCGTTCGTGTTCGGTTCGTTATTGTTCGAAATATAAAATAATTTAAAATAATTATATAAAAAAATTTTATATTATAAAAATTTATCATATTTTAAATAATTAAACTTCTATAAATTATAATATATGGTAAATTAATAATAATAATAATAATATTATAGTATTAATTATATTAATATAAATGTTATAATATTATAATTAATATACTATATCTTACATATTAAAATAAAATCATAAACAAAACCCTAAACGCCTTATTCGGTTATCTTCATTTTGCGGAAGTATGCTTATCAAAGTCTGAAATTATCAAAAAAACTCGTTGTTCGCGAACAGTTCGTGTTCAGTTCGCCAAGAAATTTGTGTTCGATTCGTTCGATAAGCAAACGAGACGAACACAAACAATTTTTTTCGTTCAATTTGTTAAACAAACCAAACACGAACAGTGATGTGTTCGAACATTTCGAACACGAACACTAGCTCTATTCGTTCATGTTCGGTTCGTTTACACCCCTACTTCTTCCCATTCAAAGTATCTCCCAAATGGGTTAAAACAAGGAATCCCCATCCTAAAAAGATTCAACAATAAATTGCAATTTTTCTTTAGACTTTTTGAGGGCGTCCAGCAAAAATCCGCTGAAGCTTCACCTCCGCCACAAAAAATAAACGACCGCAGAGCGAAGATAACTACTTCTACCACCAATCTCCCGCCATTACAGCCATTTCCAAGCTAAGCCCAAACCTCTATAAATCCTTCGTCTTCTCTTTGCTTTCCTTCCGCTTTAGACTCCAACTCCTTCCCATTCTTCCATGACGGCCTGACGCCGCCGCGCATTGCGCCGTCGGGGCCAGCCCACCGAAGTTCACCTCCATCTTCTTCGTCCATTCAACCTAAAAAACTAATAAAAATGGTGTCTTTGGAAGACATCAAGAACGAAGCGGTGGATCTCGAGAGCATACCTATTGAGGAAGTCTTCTCCCAGCTCAAATGCACCACCGCTGGTCTCACCACCGCCGATGGTGAGCTGCGGCTTCAGCTCTTTGGTCCCAACAAGCTTGAGGAAAAAAAGGAGAGCAAGTTGCTCAAGTTCCTCGGCTTCATGTGGAATCCCCTGTCATGGGTTATGGAGATCGCTGCTTTGATGGCCATTGTACTAGCCAATGGAGGAGGAAAGCCGCCGGACTGGCAGGACTTCGTCGGCATCGTAGTTCTGCTGTTCATCAATTCCACCATCAGCTTCATCGAGGAGAATAACGCTGGTAAATAAATATTTGATCAGCAGGTAATTAATGGCGCATTTTGATTAAATTATGCATCAACAGGTAACGCTGCGGCCGCGCTGATGGCCGGACTCGCGCCAAAAACCAAAGTCCTCCGTGATGGCCGGTGGACGGAGCAGGACGCCGCCATTCTCGTTCCCGGCGACATCATCAGCATCAAACTCGGGGATATCATCCCCGCCGACGCTCGTCTTCTTGAAGGCGATCCGCTTAAGATAGATCAATCCGCCCTCACCGGCGAATCTCTTCCCGTCAACAAGCACCCCGGGGATGAAGTTTTCTCCGGCTCCACCTGCAAACAGGGCGAGATCGAAGCCATCGTGATCGCCACCGGTGTCCACACCTTCTTCGGCAAGGCGGCTCACCTCGTCGACAACACAAACAATGTCGGCCATTTTCAGAAGGTTCTCACCGCAATTGGTAATTTCTGCATCTGTTCCATCGCCATTGGCATGCTTGTAGAGATCATCGTCATGTACCCTGTCCAGAGCCGACGGTACCGTGATGGCATCGACAATCTCCTTGTTCTGCTCATCGGCGGCATCCCCATCGCCATGCCCACTGTACTTTCAGTTACCATGGCTATCGGATCCCACCGTTTATCGCAGCAAGGAGCCATCACCAAGCGTATGACCGCCATTGAAGAAATGGCCGGCATGGACGTGCTCTGCTCAGATAAAACTGGCACCTTGACGCTCAACAAGCTCACCGTCGACCGCAGTCTGATCGAAATTTTTACCAAGGATATCGATAAAGACGACCTCTTACTGTACGCAGCGCGTGCATCCCGTGTCGAGAACCAGGACGCCATTGACGCCTGTATCGTCGGCATGCTCGGAGACCCTAAAGAGGCACGCGCCGGGATAAAGGAGGTTCATTTCTTACCATTCAACCCTGTCGAGAAACGCACCGCCATTACCTATATCGACGAACAGGGGAAGTGGCATCGGGCCAGTAAAGGCGCGCCGGAGCAGATAATCCAGCTCTGTGGCCTTAAAGAGGACGCAATCAAAAAGGTGCACGCTTTAATCGACAGATTTGCAGATCGCGGTCTGAGATCCCTCGGCGTAGCTCGTCAGGAGATTCCTGAAATGACGAAGGAGAGCGCCGGCGGGCCATGGGAGTTCCTCGGCCTCCTCCCGCTATTCGACCCGCCGAGGCACGACAGTGCGGAAACCATTCGCCGAGCGCTCAACCTCGGCGTCAACGTCAAGATGATCACCGGCGACCAGCTCGCGATCGGAAAAGAGACCGGGAGGCGACTCGGGATGGGGACCAACATGTACCCTTCATCAACCCTACTCGACGAAAAATCAACAGAGGAAACTGGACTCCCAATCGACGAACTCATTGAAAAAGCCGACGGATTCGCCGGAGTTTTCCCGGAGCACAAATACGAAATTGTACGGCGACTTCAAGAACGAAAACACATTTGCGGTATGACCGGTGACGGAGTTAACGACGCGCCGGCGCTGAAGAAGGCGGACATCGGTATCGCGGTGGCCGACGCCACCGATGCGGCGAGAAGCGCATCCGACATTGTATTAACAGAGCCTGGATTGAGCGTCATTATAAGCGCAGTGCTGACAAGCCGCGCCATTTTCCAGAGAATGAAGAACTACACCATCTACGCGGTGTCGATCACCATTCGTATCGTGCTAGGATTCATGCTCATTGCCTTAATCTGGCGTTTCGATTTCTCCCCTTTTATGATTCTCATCATCGCCATCCTCAACGATGGAACCATCATGACTATCTCGAAGGATCGCGTGAAGCCATCCCCTGTTCCGGATTCATGGAAGCTGAAGGAAATTTTTGCAACGGGTGTCATCCTCGGTGCGTACATGGCAGTCATCACCGTCATCTTCTTCTACCTCGCCCACGACACCGACTTTTTCACTGTCAGTATTACTATTTACCATTGACAGCAGTAATTCATCAAACACTTATCAACAACATTTCAAATCTTTCTGCAGAAGAAATTCGGGGTTCATCCGATCAAAGAAAAACCCAACGAGCTTACCGCGGCCCTTTACCTGCAAGTGAGCATAATAAGTCAAGCGCTCATCTTTGTAACAAGGTCGAGGAGCTGGTCATTCGTTGAACGCCCTGGAATGCTGCTCGTCACTGCATTCCTTGCAGCGCAGCTGGTTGCGACGTTGATCGCAGTGTACGCTTCCTGGTACTTCGCCAGAATTGATGGAATCGGTTGGGGATGGGCCGGCGTAATTTGGATCTTCAGCTTCATCACTTACCTCCCTCTGGACGTGCTCAAGTTCATCATCCGCTACGCTTTAAGCGGCAAGGCGTGGGATAATCTGTTACAGAACAAGACCGCGTTTACGAACAAGAAGGATTACGGGATAGGAGAGCGCGAGGCGCAGTGGGCTGCTGCGCAACGCACGCTTCATGGACTTCAGCCCGCTGAGGCCTGCGGTCTTTTCCATGATAATACCAGTTACCGCGAGCTCTCCGAAATCGCAGAGCAGGCTAAGCGCCGTGCGGAAGTAGCGAGGTAAGTACAGATATGTTTACGCCGCATCCAAACTGTTTGATGAAATATCTGACACGTTATATTCACCATTACAGGCTGAGAGAGGTGCTAACGCTCAAGGGACACGTCGAGTCGGTGGTGAGGCTTAAGGGTTTGGACATCGAGACGATCCAACAGCATTATACCGTATGAGCACAAAAAATATTAGATTAGGAGTTCTGATACAAAATTATATCATAACTTTAATCATTGTTTATCACATGTACAGTCTAGTTCCATTATGCATTAAATTCTATATTTTTTTAATAAGAGGAGTCAGACTGTACACATGTCAAGCAGTGATTGAAGTCCTAATATAATTTTGCATCAGAACTCTTGATGTAATATTTTTTTTTTCCGCGTGAGAGAGAGAGAGAGAGAGAGGGGGATAAAATTCAAAATTATTTTCTATGGTTGGGGGCTTATTTCATGGGAAAAAAATGAGGATTTTATTTTCATATTCTCATTTATTTTATTTTCATTTATTTTGAACGTGTAAATGAAATGCATTTTTTTTTTGTTTTTTAGAAGAGGTATTTGTGTTTAAAAAATATAATGATTTCTACGACTGTTAATTCATAATAATAATTATTATTTAATTGTTGCTTTTTGTATTTTTATACGTTCAATAAATAGAATGAGCTCTTAATCAACTTTGTTACTGATTATTACTCTCTTCTAACATACCAAAAGATTGAAATTTATTTTGGCTATAAAACCAATCCACATTTTTATGATACTAAACTCTTATGCTATTTCAGAATAATTTTCATGAAAGGTAAAAATTTATTACAAAATTAACAATTTTCATTATAAGAGTAATTATTTCTAAATAAATTATCTTTAGAATAACTAAAAAAAATAGAAAAACTCGTTTTTTTAGGCTTTTCTATAAAACAATTTCTTATTACACGAGTTCACTAATTCTCAAAATAAGATAATAATAATGGCAACTCTTACGTCAGCAATTAAGAGTGTGTTTGTTTCGACTGTAACTGTATGAAATCTCAGTTCAAAAGTTGTTATGAGAAAAATTATTACTAAAAAATTGATGTTTTAAAATCAGTTGGTGTGTTTGAAAAATACAGTTTGAAAGTACTGTCTGTAAACTCTGTAGATATTATCCAAAATTTATAAGTTTTTTTTTCAAAATATGCATATCTCTTTCTTAATCGTGTTACTTAAATAAGCAGGAATACAAAAAATACAATTTTAACCGTGCCGATCTCTTTCTTGAATGCTTTAGTGTAGGAGCATTGCTGGAGGATAAAGATGGGAGTTTCAGTTCTACATGCTGCAATCCCGTTGCCTTCTCATCTAGCTCTAATGGCGATCATGAGAGAAAATTTAGTGACAAAGGCAATGGTTTTGGGTGAAATCAAAAGAAGGACAGTGTTAGTGACATAGGCAAGGGTAACGCCTTCTCGGATGTGTTTAATGAACACACTACCCCTTGCACGTTCGCAATTTTATTAAAAATTGGAATGTTGATTTGGAATGGAGCAGTAAAAATTTTGAAACAAACACAAATAATCTAGTTCAGTTTGCAATGCAATCCAAAGGGCTGAAACAAACTCACCATAAAGTGAATGTGGTGAGGCTTAATGGTGAAGATGTTGATCTTCCTTCCTCAATGACTCTTATTCTTCCCTTCTTTCTGACTCACGAGCACCAAGTCGCCGACCCATAACTTAGTGCTCACCCTAACTCTTACATCGTATAAAATCATTTCGATATAAATCTTCTAAGATTTATATTGTACATAGTCAATAATAATAAAAAGAAATCAATAACACACTCAAGAACTGTGATCTTCTTTGTAACTTCATCTTTCCTAATTCAGGAGAAGAGCAGATATGAGTACTAACCATTCATAGTTGTTTATTTCATTTGGGTTAGGCCCCGTGATTTTTCCCCCTTTTTAGGGTTTTCCATGTAAAGATTGAGGTGTCTCTAGTTTACATTTCATTAGTTACTTGAGTGTGTGCTGGGTTTTTGTATAAGGCTAAAACGATAATTAATCACTCTATCGTCGAGGACCATCCGACAGGCATCATATATAAATATGTTAAATCCTCTTAGGACATTGGATCCCATGCTGTTCATGATTCATACAACCTAGTAGAAGCCTGTGTGAGGAAGGTTGAGGAAGAAGATGGATGTGTTCTTCAGGTATGAATATCCAGTTCTAAATTATTAGTACTATTTTTTAATCATCCTCCAGTAGAGTGAAGAAGATGATATGAAGAGAATAGAGAGGCAATAAATATTCCCTAAGAGTCTGTTTTTGTTTTAATCTTATTTTTTATTTTTGAAGCAATCATCAGTTTGTATATCGCCGTATAATTCTCTTTTCTGAATAAGTCTCTCTTTTGAACCATAAGAATGATTTGGAGAAGAAAGGAACCAGAAATGTAATGACATATAATGAAGAAGAAAAATAAAGAGAAAGAAAACATTGAGAGTTTATATGTGATAAACCTTGCAATGATATATCAAGTATATTCGCCCAAACATGATCGGGCGGAGGTACCTTAGTACCTTTGTAGTCCACCAATAACCAGAGATTCAAGCGTGTGCCTTTTCTGGGGTCCATAGTGCTCTAAATGGGAGGTATCCCATTTAGTTGATTATATCATTTGGGTTGCCCATGAATACTCTTGATCAAAAGAAGTTTTGCTTACATTAATAATGACGACTAGTACAGGACTATCAAATGACAATTATTTCACATGGGAATACTCTAATGCTTTCAAAGCTCCTGCCAAGCCATAGGGTTGACAGTGAGTATCTCGCGGTCTCCACATGGTAACGAACTCATCGGCATGCGAAGCCTACTAAGTAACCGAATCATCTCAATGAAGAATCCCAATACGTCAAAACACATTCGAGCCATAAGGGCATAAATCAAACCATCATATCCCAATCAAGCAGCAGTTCATCGGTAATCAGACTGTCAAGATGACATCAATGAAGACAAAAAGAGAGACATGTCTCAATGGGTGTAGTCAAAGGAAAATAGAGTAATCCCTAACAGATAGAGGTAGCCATCTCTGGATATCACTGACCCGTCATCCTAAGCCACTAAAACCCTAAATTTTCCTGGTCGTGAAGGTAGTCGACCCAACACGTCTAGAGATCTCCGGTTAGAAATCCATGAATTGCGTCGTCTGTGGGAACCGCAGTAGCCCTAATGTCAAAGGAAAGAAACTCTATCTTACGACTATCAGGTGAAACTCCAAGAGGTGGGATTTATACTCATCGAAGTGACAAGGATGCTGCTGGAAAGGAAAAGGAAGGGATATTCAACTACCAAGCTGAAAACTCTCCCGAAAAAAGGACTTACACCATGTATGGGTTGGGGAGTCTTCCAACAACCAGAGTGCGTCATACAATCACCTAAGTAGAAGCCTATGCTGAGCAGTCAAGTTGGAGAAGCACGGGAGCTTCTTTTCGGGACATACATATGATGTAGTTATCTACCATAATCTAAGCGTGGAAACCTTATTAGTATGACTTGAGATATGTCCAGGCTATGCAACCCATTTTAAAATCGACCCAAATGCCATACAAGAAAAAAAAGACTTTTTGAAAGAACTAGCATAAATCTCTTAAATTCCACTTGTTTTAGGATTTAATAAAATCAGAATTTTTTTTTAAAGCAAAGTAAAATAAAACTAAAAAATTTATGCGGCTAAAGAAAAGTGGCCTTGAGGGGAATTTCGATATCCTATTTTTGAAGGATTTATGATAGATTTAATTAAATCTTGCCAAATAAAATTTTGGGAGATTTCAATCCTATTATTTAGAAAAATTCATGAATTATTAAATCCCAAGGATTTAAGAAGTTTAAACACTTCAATGATTTATCCTTCTCATTTATTTTAAAGCTTATTAATAATTAGCAAGATTTAAGAGTCTGCAAAATAATTTTCAAATTTGAACTCTCTCAAAATTTAAGAAATCTTGATCTACAATTAGAATTGAATCTAATTTGTACTAAAAAAAGATTCATGGATCAACTTAGACTATAGCTGAGCTCAGTTTAAACAAACTGCCTTAATTATACAGCAGAGTAATAAGAAAGCTCTTACACATAGATTTATTATAATTTAGTTATAGTTTAGTGTCTGAAAAACAGCTGCAGAAGAAAGGTCTCGTTTAAAATGCAGTATTTGGGTTGAGAACAGATTAAAATCTAATTTTGCTTTTAAGTGATGATTCAGGTACCAAGATTTCGCTGGAGAGACACTTGCCTGAATGATGGTGATAGATACCTCCTTCTTGCTCGACTTCCGATCTGCAACATCAAAGCTGAAAGAGAAGCTAATCAAAAAGGCCAACAAAAAATTGTAGCAGTGGGAAGCTAAAGGATAAAGGTGGCTTACAGCATAGTCACTTGAGATGTGGTCATGCTTGAGAACCAGATACCTTTCTTCCTACTGAGAAAGATTCTCCGCAGGTGCCGGCAGTTCTCCTCTTCAAACTTCGTAGAAGAAGAGCTCTCCAAGTTGCTTGCAGGCTTCATGAAGGAGGTTTCCCCCTTCAAAATGGTTTGTGCAAGTTCCAAATTCCTTGAGGCCAAGCAGCAGGAACACCTTCTTTTGCTTCTCTATTGCATGATCGTTCCCACTGTAACAGCAATCAGTCTTATGAAGTTGTTGATTAAGCATCCATGGAAGATCATCTCCAGCTTTCCTGGGATCTCAATTACAAAACAGCTCATATAGTCCCTTCTATGTCAAGCAAGTGCGAAGAAGAAGCAAGATGATAACTTGTCTAATGGATCAAATTCTGTTTCGAAGCCGCTGTTGGCTGAAGTGATAACCATAACTTCTGTTACACTAGCTAGCAGAAGCAGGAGTAAGGTTCAAGGTCTCCAATGGTGATCTGGCAACCATAAGATTTGACATGCAGCAGAAGCCTGCCACCATTTACCAAATGCCAGCTTAGACATGAGCGCAGAAGTAGTGCTAATGAACTTAGTGGCTTATGAGAAGTCGGTGGAGTCTGAACCAATGGTGTTTACAAGATGCACAGAGCTCATGAATGGGATTATAGATACAGAAGAGGATGTACAGATACTGAGAAAAAGTGGAATAATTGTGAATAGGAAGAAGAGTGATAAAGAAGTAGCAGAGCTTTGGAATGGGATGAGCCGTTGCATGAGGCTCTCAAAAGTTGCATTTTTGGACAAAGTTATGGAAGATGTGAATCGTTACTGTTACAGTAAGTGGAAGGTGCAGGCGAAGAGATTCATAAGAAAATATGTGTTTGAATCTTGCCGCCATTGTTCTGCTTCTAGTGACCTGTTTAGAGACCTTCTGAGATGTTTATTGCTGCGGTCAGCGCTGGTTCAATGTTAGGCAGTATTAGCAAAGGGGCAATTGGTTTTTTCTGTGTTATTCTATGGCATGGCTGATCAATCTTTTTGGTTTGTTTTGTTTCTAATTGTGTGCAATAATATTATTAATGTACATCCAAAAGTAAGTTTTCTTAAGCAAGAAAGTCCAAATACTAAATGGGTCTTAATTGCCTATGGATAGAGCCAAACAACCAAACACTTAATGATACAGTTATGATCATGTCAATTGTACTCATTAGTTGTATTTTTGAAGGTGAAAAACTGTAGAGCTTTTTGGATGCACGGAAGGATTAAGGAGTATATCCGAAGCTTGTCAGTATTCATGCGAGCTCCAGACCACTCGGGCTCGTTTACATTCTCTGAGTTCTTTGTCTAAACTTGCATGTATCATTAGAATTCTCCTACAGAGTGCTAATATGGCTACATTATTGAGCTCAATGAACTGTTCATTAAGGCAAAATGAAGAGAACTACAATTTAAGATGAACAGTTCATTAAGGCAGAGAGAGACAATTCTCTAGCTACATAAGCATATTTTTGTAAATTTTTTTAAATATTTTGTATTTAAGATGGGAGATTATTTGTTTGGGATGATGAAGATAGTTGAATTCAATTGTAAGATTGTTCTTCTTTTTCTTAAATGGCTTTTGTGAAGTACACGGAGGAAGGAGGGAAGAACTTATGGGCAGAATCCTTTCTTATTGAATGGCATATCATTATTGATAAAGTAACAATCAGTTAGCTTCATGAAATTAAAAAAAAAAAAAACTTATCTTATGCAGGAAAACTTCAACTCATTTAATTTATAGTTTAGGGTTATTTATATTACTGGTTTCGTTCTTCCATCCTGCTTAATTGTTTGCGCAAGAAATTTTCTTCTTTGATATCTAATTTTCTTCAAAGTAATGAAGAGGGGAAAAAATTATATTATTGCTTGGAGCAAATTCAATATGCCTAAAATTTGTAGTGGTCTTGATCCTCCCTATTTAGATATTATCAATATTATGGCAAGGCCAAAATCATTTGAGAATTATATACTTCTCAGCATAATAAATTATTATCCTTTCATGACCCTTGGTATAACAGATCATCTTTGAAAAAAGGATTTGGTAATATTATCTTTAATTGATTTAATCCTAAAAAATTCTAAAATTTGTGATGCTTTAAGAAACAACAGATGGAACTTGAATATTTTCATCAATACTCCTGTTATTTTTATTAAAGAAATTAAGTAGTTTCTTATATGTTAAGGTATTTCTTGTGTTCGGTGGAAGAAGAGCAATTATTGTCATAAACTTCTTTATCATTACTTATTTGAATCTTTCCATATTGTTGATTGGTTTAAGCTTATATTGTTCAAAGGATATGCTATTAAATTTGCTTTTTTGCTTGGAAAATCATTTCGAAGGTCTCAAAACTTGCGATATTCTTAATCTTCATGAAATTAATATTCATAATACTTGGGTCATTTGTTTTAACAACTTTGAGGACCATGATCAACTTTTCTTTGAATGTCCTATTTCACATTATCCCTTAATAAATGTGTTCCTTTGGGTAATTTTTTCATAGCTCCTACTAACTTCTTTCAAGTTTTGTATCATTCCAATAATATTTATTGCAAAATTAAAAAAAAAATTCATCTTCTTTTTTTAAAAATTACTGCTTATTACATTTAGAGTGAAAAAAAATACTAGAATCTTTGAACATGAATTCAATTTTATTGATTTTTCATAATATTCATTGAATGATCATTTTTAAAAGTAGGAATTAGAAATTCAAAAGAAATATAACTAGTATTATTATTGAATTTTATGACATTTTAAAGAACATTTAGCTTATTTCTATTTGTTATGTTTCCTTTTTTTTGTCTTTAAAATTTTTTGTCTTTAAAAAAAAAAAAAAAAAAAAACTCGAATCTTTGAACATGAATCCAATTTTATTGATTTTTCATAATATTCATTGAATGATCATTTTTAAAAGTAGGAATTAGAAATTTAAAAGAAATATACCTAGTATTATTATTGAATTTTATGACATTTTAAAGAACATTTAGCTTATTTCTATTTGTTATGTTTCCTTTTTTTTATTTTTATTTTTTATTTTTTTTTGTCTTTTGGTAGATATTAGGTGCACTGTTACTTAATTTGGTCTATAATGGTTTTTTCTGTTTCAATTTTTCTTCTTTGATAACACTGCCGCTGCCGGTCCCAAGCCTGGATGTGAAAAGTGGAGGGTTGCGTTAGGTAGTCGACAGCCAGCGTAAAACTTGTCGAAAAAAAAAATCATGACATGAATCCTTTTGATCATCGTGTAAGTGCTGGGCGTCCCCTGGAATCGACGCTGCTGTATAGCCTCGAATACGGTGGAAAGTGTGCGAGGGCCGCTACACCGGCGCCGGGTGTAAGTGTCAAGTAAGCAGCGGTTCCCACATTACGGACGGATGCGGGTAAAGAAGTTAGTCCATGATACTAGTATTAGGATAGTGATCCCGGAATATAAGTACTCTCAATGGTAAACTAATGGAATTGGTTGGTATTATGATCCATAGAAAGATAAATATCCTATGTATTCAAGAAACTAAATGGGTTGGAGAAAAAGCTAAGGAGATTGATAACTTAGGTTTTAAACTATGGTATTCCGGTAAGAGTCGTACTTAGAAATGGTGTAGGTGTAATTATAGATAAGAGTTTGGAAGACAATGTTGTCAAAATTAATAGAGTTGGAGATAGAATTATAAAGACTTAAGATTATTATTGATGCTAAGATTTTTAATATTATAAGTGCTTTATGCTTCCTCAAGTTGGCTTAGATATAAGCTCTAAAAGATAAATTCTGGAATGATTTAGAAGACTTAATACACTCGATACCCTCGAAGAAAAAATTTTTATTGGAGGAGATTTAAATGGACATGCTCGGTAGAGTGGTAGAAGATTTCGAAATATTCATGGTGGCTACGGTTATGGAGCGATTAATGAAGAAGGTAAAACCATTTTAGATTTTGCTTTAGCGTATGATATGATTATTACTAATAGTTTATTAAAGAAAAGAGATGAGCATCTTATTACTTATAAGAATGGATCTAATAAAACACAAATTGATTATTTTCTTATGAGAAGAAGAGATCGTCGAGATTGTAAGGATTGTAAGGTTAATCCAAGTGAGCAATTAAGCATCTAACATCGATTATTAGTTCTAGATTTTAAGATGAAGAGTTGTAAAATAAAGAATACTAGTGATTCAACATCGTAGAATAAGATGAGGCACCTAAAAGACACAAATAAAATTATTTTTATGAGTAAAATTCAAGATTTAAATATTTGTGATGTTCATGAAGACGCGAATGTTATGTGGGAAAAATGAACTAATACTATTAAACAAGTGGCTAAAGATGTACTTGGAGAATCAAAAGAAAAAGTTTCTATAAATAAAAATAGTTGGTGGTGGAATAATAATGTGCAAGAAAAGATAAAATATAAGAAGTTATGTTATAAAAATTGATTTAAATGTAAAAGCGTAGAGAACTGAGAAAAATATAAAACGGCCTGCAGGGAGTCTAAAAGAATAATCTGTGACGCTAAAAATTCTGCTTTTAGTGATCTTTATAACATGTTAGATACTAAGGAAGGTGAAAAATATATGTATAAACTAACAAACAAAGAGAAAAGAAAAGTAAAGATTTAACTCAAGTAAAGTGTATTAAAGATGAAAATCAAAAAGTGCTTTTCTTAGAAAAGATATTCAACATAAGTAGGTAAGTTATTTCGATAAACTTTTTAATGATGATGCTGAAAGTACGATCGACCTTAGTGATCTTAATATCATTAATAATAATAAAACTTTTCATTTTTACCGTCGCATTAGTAAAAAAGAAGTTGATGAGGCTTTAAAGAAAACCAATGGGGGAAAGTCTGTAGGACCTGATGATATCCCAATTGAAGTGTGGAAATGTTTAGGTGATTTGGGGGTTTCCGGCTTACTAAACTTTTTAATATTATTTTAAAAACTAAAAGGATGCCCGAGGAGTGGAGAAATAGCATTTTGGTCCCCATTTTTAAGAATAAAGGAGATGCACAAGAGTGTGCAAATTTTTGAGGAATTAAATTGATATGTCATACTTTAAAATTATGGGAGAGGGTAATTGAACATAGGTTAAGACGTATTACGAAGATTTCTCATAATCAATTTGGATTTATGCCAGGCAGGTCTACCATGGAAGCTATACATTTATTGAGAGGTTTGATGGAGAAGTACAGAGATAATAAGGAGGATCTACATTTGATTTTTATCGATTTAGAAAAAGCTTACGATAAGGTTCCTAGAGATGTTCTTTGGAGAGTCATTGAGAAGAAAGGTGTTGATATAACTTATATTCAAGTCATTAAAGATTTGTATGCTAGAGCTGTTACATGTGTTCGAACTGAAGGAGGATTGACCAAGTATTTTACTATTTCGTTGGTTTACATCAAGGATCGGTTTTAAGCCCATATCTTTTTGCTTTATTTATGGATGGTCTTACCGGGCATTTACAAGAGGATGTACCTTGGTGTATGCTTTTTGCCGATGATATCCTCCTTGTGGATAAGACAAGAGAAAAAGTCCAGGAAAAACTTGAATTATGGAGGTCTACATCGGAGTCTAAAGGTCTTCGTTTGAGTAGAACTAAAACTGAATACATGGAATGTAATTTTAGTAATAGTAGGTCTAGTGACAGCAAGTGTAACTTTGGGTGATCAAATTATTAAAAGGTGTGAACGATTTAGATATCTCGGGTCCATTGTTCAAAGCGATGGTGATATAGATGGGGATGTTAATAGTAGAATTCAGGTTGGTTGGTTGAAGTGGAGGAATGCGTCTGGCCTATTGTGTGATAGAAAAGTACCGCTTAGACTAAAAGGAAAATTTTATAAGATGGTGGTGAGACCTTCAATGCTCTATGGTGCTGAATGTTGGCCTTTAAAAGAGAAGCATAATGTTAAGTTAAGTGTTGCCAAGATGAGAATGATTAGGTAGATGAGTGGCATTACACTTAGAGACAAAATGCGAAATGAATATATCCGTAAAAGGGTTGGAGTTGCACCAGTGACGGATAAAATTAGAGAGAGTCGCCTTAGATGGTTTGGTCACATTAAACGTCGACCACCCGATGATCCGATTAGGAGAGTAGATGTTTTAAATACAACTTATGTTAAGAAAGGCAGAGGCAGACCTAGGAAAACTTGGGCTTATTGCATAAAAAATGATCTTAATTTATTAGAATTGAACGAAAATTTGACACTAAATAGGACGCAATGGAGAAAAAGGATTCATGTAGCCGACCCCACTTAGTGGGATTAAGGCTTTGTTGTTGTTGTTGTTGTTGTTGTAGTTTTTCTTCTTTGATATTATTTTATCTTGATCTTTGCTTTTTGCTGAGATTTAATATTGAGCACTGTTGAATTCTTGTTATTTTAAAATTTAATCAGTTTTATAATATATTTATATTTTAAACTTAGTATGAAAATTTTAAAATTCTTCTCTGCGGTAGGTGGTTCTCCATTCTTTTGAGGTTTGTTTTGCCTGTGGTCTGGTGCTGCTTCATTAGGTTTTACTCTCCTGTTTCGTGGACTTTTTATGAGTCATCTTTTTGGTGATATTGATTTTCTCTTGTTTTATGATGCTTTCAGTTAATAGACTTTTGCTCTTCAAGTTTCTATTTCTACGGTTGTTGCTAGTTTTTGTCTTCGATTTTTTCTTGAATGGCATTATCAATTGATGATTTTCATAGTTTCAATTATTTTATCTTGATCTTTGCATTTTTTTTTTAGCTTCGGTATTGAACGTTGATGAATTCCAACCTACAACCTATATTACAATTCAACCAATCTCATAAAATGTATTATATTGTAAATTTTAGATGAAATTTTAATATTCTTCTCAGGTAAGTTCTGAGCTCAAAATTTTATTTTACTTCTTCTTTTTCTTTACTTTCTTTATTATGTTTCTATATGTTGTTTCATTTTCTTTTTATAGTTTTATTTGTTATCTCTTCGATTGCTGCTCTTTTGTTTGATTCGTTGCAAGTGATTCACTCTTCTTGTGTGATTTGATTAGCTTGCATTCTGGCGCTGCTTCATTGCATTTTTCTCACATGCTTTGTTGAGCCATATTTTGGAGTTGTCGTTCTCGTCTTCTGGCTACTTTTAGTAGCTTGATCCTCCTGTTCTTGTTTCTGCCGCTGTTGCTAGTTATTTGAGGCTTAACCTAAAAAATGTTTGAAGTCACTACATGCTCACCACGGAGCAAAATCCCAGTTGTAGCATATTAAGTTTCAAATAAGACTATTCATCTTAAAGTCATTCAATGACTTGGTCTTCTTTAGAATTCTTAAGAACCAAGACATATAAAAATTGAGATTAATTATCAACTGTATATTTAATATTTTAAGCTTAAACTTCAATTGATCTTATACGTTCAAATCCAGTTTCATTATAAAATAATATATAAAGTTATCGAGTCTATAAACATTTTATAATAATATTTTAATATTTTAAAAAATATTAAATATTGTTCAAACTTATACTAAATCTCTCAGCATCTTGATGATAGTTTATTGATTTATTTATTTTAACATTCATGGCAAGAACAATACATTCATTTCCACTACAATTTTATCTCTAATGATATTAAAGCTAATACTGATACTTGGCACAACTGATATAAACAATATCAATCCAAATATCTAATTTATATGAAGAGGAAAATCCATTGTTATTTTAATAAAATTTTGGCGCGCTTTGATGGCTCTGGGACCCAATCCATTTATGAGAGAACCTTGTCCACTTAGTAGAGATGCAATGGAGCCTACACTGAGGAACTACATTCTGCCTATATATGAAGGGTAGAATAACCACTTGTGATTGTAAATATGACACTATAAATCTCTAATGTCTAATGAAATTTCATTAGATCATAATATTGTATAAAAATCAACTAATAATTTGTGAGAATTAAAATATTGAATTTAGGAAAACCAAACGTGGATAATGCAATCAAATTTATCATTAAAAATTAATATTTTGCTTTTATTGAATTAAAATTGGGGCTTAATAGGTGGTTATTCACAATATCAAGCCTCTTTATAACTAAATAAAGTCATGTGATTTGAAATATATAATTAATTATTTTAACAAGATCAGTAGCAACAACATCCTATCATTTAAATTCTCCAAAAAAATACAAATGTTTTCATTAACATAAACAGCTCTAAAATATCAAAGAATCTTCATCAACATTAGAAATTGTTTTCATGATCCGAATATGTAATATCAGATCATAATAGAGTAAATGTAATCATTACTCTATAGACAAAGCTTGATATACAGACAGCAAATTCAAACCACTTTAGTATTGGGTATATCCATAAAAAATCAATTCATTGAAAAGAATAGTTAATATAAAACACCAATACGATTTATTTGCTTGATTTTTTGAAATAAATTAAGCATTCATTCATAAGAATTCTTATGGCAGTATTCATGATTTAAAAGCAGTAGAGATTTAAGGAATTGGCACCGCAGAGTCCAGCCTCAGTCGGTTTAAACGAACCGTCCCCAAAATAAATTCAGGAAGTTCATTTTCTTCCTTGGCCTGAAAAAAATAGCAGGTTTATAGCGAGTTATTTCACCATACTCCAAAGATAAACATGCATACTATCTTTTTGTTTGACAAACAAAATTGAAAAGAAATTGAGAAAAAAACTAGAACATATTTTTTAAGGAACTTCCATATTTATATTTATAGCACTTTTGTGTCATATACTCTGCGAAAAGGGTGTCTTTCACTTTTAAATAGTGATATAGGTATTTTGATATTATATTAAAGATGTGAGCACTGCTGTGCATGTAATTATGAAAGATTAGGGATGTAAATACATAAGAATTGTGAGATATGTATGCAAATGCCACTTTTACTAACTTCTACCTTAATTTAAATTATGAGAAAATTAATGAGACTGATTGAAATTTGGTCAAGACTATATGTCTAGATTGCTATTGGTTGCAAGCAAAATTATTGTGGGAGTTACAGCTTGTATTTCATAGAATTGTAGTTACCAATAGGAATCAAAATTACAGCCCTAATTAGTGCTAAAAATTGTCACGGTAGCAACTTGCATCTTACTAACAGAGAATCAAATAAGCTTAAAATTTGTCTATTGTTTGTATCCGTGATGGAGCCCGGTCCACCTTTATTTGGCAAAATTTTCTTATGGCAATTTATTTAAGAGCTGCTTTAATTATTTCCTTAAATGCTAATTGCCTGAAGAAGATGCACGCAGAACTGCGTCTCCGTGTTCTGGATCCCGCGTTACTTTTACTCTTATTCCCTTAATTAGCTTGATTTGCTTATTATAAAAAGCCAAAAAGAACATGCTCTCATCCCATCCCAAAATCCACTCCTCTGCCGCTCAAGGAAAGGAGCGGGACCACCTACTTTCTTCAGCTGAGGCATACAGAAAAAAAAAAAAAAACAAAGTTTCTTCTGTCAATTCTTCCTCTTAGGGCCCGTTTGGGGTAGCTTAAAAGTGCGGCGGCGTTTTCAAAAACGCCGCCGCACCGTTTGGATTGCACTTATGGGTAGCTTATTTAAAAACACCGTATTTTGTATCGAAAGCCGAACGCAAGGGGAGCCCTGTGGTCGGCGTCTTAATGCGCGTTTTTCCGTCAAATTACCTCGGTACCCCTCGTCGTCTTCCACGTCTTCCCAGCTTCCGCGAAGATGATGGCTCCCGCGAAGATGATGGCTCCCTGCTCCGGAGACGATGGCTCTCGCTCCCGCGAACTCTCGCGAAGATGGATCCCAGTTCCCGCGACGATGGCTCCCGCTCCCGCGAACTCCCGCGAAGATGGATCCCAGCTCCCGCGACGATGGCTCCCAGCTCCCGCGAACTCCCTGCTCCCGCGAGATAGCTCCAACGAAGATGGCTCCCGCGATGATGGCTGCGATCAATTAACCATGGAATTTATTTATTTATTAACTATAATATTAATTATTTGACAGTACTTATTTATTTAATTTTCATATACAATTTATTTTAAATTAACTTAATAAATAATAATTAAAGTATTCACAGGGGCAGAAATGTCAATTACCCAGAACAGCTGCAAATCAGATGTTTTTCAAACGTACAAACCAAACAACATCGTGTATCCGTATCAACTGTCGATCGAATAAACTACTTATCCGAATAAGTTCGATAGTTCTGTACCGCCTCGCGTAGGAGTGAGGAGAGAGGAGAGGTATAGAGAGGGGACCACTTGAGAAGCTTTTGTTTTCTTTTCTCTTTTTTTTTTTATTCTTCTTCACGTGGGAGAGCTAAGGGCGGAGAGATAAGAGAGAGGGGAAGAGAGAGAGAGAGAGAGAGAGAGAGAGAGAGAGAGAGAGAGAGAGAGAGAAGTTATTTTTCCTTGTAAACGTCGAGGTGTTCGATGGTGTAATCATCAAGCTAATAAAATCCTCTGCAACTCCATGGACGTAGGCAATTTGCAGAACCACGTAAATATGTGTGTTTCCGCTGTATTTTATGTTTTGTATTTTTCTCGATCCGGATTTTGCTTTATTGCCATCATTATTTCACAAAGAATCCAGTATCAAAGTTCGTGGTTCGAGTACCGAAGGTAAACAATGGTCGGAGACGGCTTGATGACATCGTGATCGGTGTTTTAACGACACTGATTTTAAGTATCGGAGGATGCAGATAGATGATTACCTCTACTGAATAAACTTCACTCGTCAGTATCGTGAAAGAACTGTGAAAGATGGACGAGGCGTGAATTGAATCCGTCGGATCGATGGTGTTCGGGGTTGTTCGATTAACCTCATCACAGATACGTTGCCCACAACGTCATCAAGGAGGGACTACTGCAGATCTCATACCAAATTTGCAGGTATATATGAAAAACCATCAACGAATAACAATGTGCATTTGATGAAGAAATTCAATTTGAAGATGGTGGAAGGTGTGTCTATTGCTCGACACCTGAATTAATTCAATAATATCACAAAATTAATTGTCTTTAGTTGAATTGATTTCGATTTACTGAAGTACGCACGTCGATTGTTGGCTTCATCACAACAAATTGTGAAGCTACGAGACAATGATAGCAATAGCTCGCAGTGAATCTAAATTAAACTACGATGATATTCATAATTTGATGTTAGCTGATCCAAGGAAAGATTCTGACGAGACCTTGGGTTCGAGTTCGGTACTGATTGCTGATTCCAGAGGGAGATCATAAGACATAAACTCAAACAAAGGAATATCAAAATCAAAGCCTCAAAGAAATGCATTAACTCCGTGAATCGTGGTAAGTGTGACTACATAAAGAGGAATCGTAAATCCTAGCATGAGAATGATAGCAGTAAATGCAGAATCGAAGAAATGCATGACGCACTATCATTGACAATTCATGCTCCATTGATGACGTGATATCTGGATTCGGAGTGCTTCCTTCCATACATCTTCCCACCGTAATTTGATGCGAAATTATGTTGCAGATATAACTATGGGAAGGTATATCTGGTTGATGAAACAGCTCTGAACGTAGTGGGAATGGGAGACGTTGATATTGCACTCCCTAACAAAAACAAATGGACTTTGCAAAAAGTCAGGCACGCTTATGAGTTGAAGAGAAATATCATTTATGTTGAGAAACTCAATGAGGGTGGTCATTCAGTAATGTTATCAGATGACACCTGGAAGGTTACCAAAGGAGTATTGGTGCTGGCTCGAGGTAGAGAACATACACGCTATATATGACATGCGGCGACTACAAGTAGAAATGTAAGATTTGATGATCTACTGCGAGGCCACAAGATATGCAGTTGATGGAACCGATGAGGAGAGTGGTCCGAGGCACCCATTTCTATTGTTCGCGGATAGATGGTGGAGAACTACAGTAACTATGAATAAACTCTGTAAAATAAAAATTCGACTAAGTGAGCCGGCCGTAAAAGAAGATGGATTGACGTCGTCGAGAATCGACTGGAGCCGACAGAATTCCACAGACGAAGAAGGAATTGCACAACAAGTTGCGTGTACTATGTGTGAAAACAACACATTGATACAGTAGACGATGACAAGGCCGAACTTGTTGAAAAGGATTTCACGCGAGACAGGATATCGCCTACGCAATGGAGTCGTAAGTAGACATGTAAGAACTTGGAAAAGAGCATAGTGTACAAGCGCTATGTTGACGCTAATATATTAACTAAGGGTGTCACTCTTGAGAAGCTGAATTTGTGCTCGACTTCAGCTGGTCTTCTAGGTTGAAAACAAGGGTTTTAAGTTGCAGAGGTGGAGGAAGGTGGAGGACATCACATTTGAGGAGAAAGACGACGCAGCTAGTGGATGATGCAACAAGTGTCCCAGTCACCAAGTGGGAGAATTATTGAGTGATGGAGCCCGGTCCACCTTTATTTGACAAAATTTTCTAATGGCAATTTTATTAAGAGTTGCTTTAATTATTTCCTTAAACGCTAATTGCCTAAAGAAGATGAACGCGGAAACGCATCTCCGTGTTCTGGATCCCGCGTTGCTTTTACTCTTATTCCCTTAATTAGCTTGGTTTGCTTATTATAAAAAGCCAAAAAGAGCCTGCTCTCATCCCATCCCAAAATCCAATCCTCTGCGGCTGAAGGAAAGGAGCGGGACCACCTGCTTTCTTCGGTTGAAGCATACAGAAAAAAGAAACAAAGTTTCTTTAGTCAATTCTTCCTCTTAGTTTTCGGGTAGGAGTGAGGAGAGAGGAGAGAGGTAGAGAGGGGACCACTTGGGAAGCTTTTGTTTTCTTTTCCTTTTTTTTATTCCTCTTCATGTGGGAGAGCTAAGGGAGGAGAGATAGAGAGAGAGAGGGGAAGAGAGAGAGAGAGAGAGAGAGGAAGGAAGAGAGATAGAAGTTATTTTTCCTTGTAAACGTCGAGGTGTTAGACGGTTTAATCCTCATGCTAATAAAATCGTCTGCAACTCCGTGAACGTAGGCAAATTACCGAACCACATAAATCTGTGTGTTTCCGCATCCTTTTCTGTTTTGTATTTTTCTCGATCCGATTTTCTCTTTATTGCCATCGTTATTTCACAACACATTATAGGAGCAACTTTGTACAACACTAATAAAATGTTTAGTTCATCTAATTGTAACACAAGCTTGATAATTGTTTTTCATGTTATTACTTCATATTCAACTATTGGCCACTACAGCAGTACATGGCAAAATCATCACCCTTAATAGCATTATCACAAGTGTTAGGACTTTTGGTTCAAGTAATTAATTATCAAATTTAAATAAGAGATTTTTTATGATATAACAAACATATATATATATATATATATATATATATATATATATATATATATATATATATATAGGATAAAATCAAAAGTTTTCAGAGTTTATTATTTGGAAGATTTACAAGCATACCACTCAATTCTTATGTATTTTGGATATCTAACACCTAAACTTCAATATGCCATCATACCTATGTATATAAAAAGGCCTATTTCACCTTTTAAGAATATATGTGGTGGTTTTTTTGATGCAATATGAAAGATTCGGATGGTATGAATGTAAAAAGCCAAGTTTAGGTGTCAGATATGTATATACAAAAAGAATTGGATGGTATGTATTTAAATGAACCATATTATTTTTGATAATTTTGGTCAAAATTTAAACCTAATCAGATTTGAAATCATCTCAACATGTTTTTTATATATTGCATTGATTGGCATGTTGCTGGGAAAATTTTGTGCAAGATTGTTGGCTGTCAGGCTTGATTGAGTGTGCTTTTGGGGTCTTCAAAAGAAGTGATTGTTATTGAAATAAAAAGAGAGGGAGAGTATTCATGAAAGAGAGCAAGTAAAGGCATAACAGAAAAAGATTTAAAAAGTGGGTAGTGGGGGGAGAGATCAGGTAGCAACATCTTTTTTCGGTACAAGCAAAAGTTCTATAATAACCTTATAGATGTTTGGGAATGTACCCTTTTGAGGAACTTTTAAGTGGCTAATTTTTTGTATTAATTAAATATTTTTCACACGTTCTCTCTTGTATTATTCCCAGTTTTGTTTGGCATGAGAAATTCACTTTCTTTGTTCTGATAAATTTTGATCTACTTAAATTTAAGGGAAATTATTTACTCGTATCTTCCGTCACTGACATAGTCATAGTTTTGGCTGAAGTAAAAAAATCTCGGCATCTTACCACACAAATCTTTCTTATAACATCAAAAATATCATGAACTTGAAAAAGGTGAAATCCACTTTTTCATGCATATGTAAGGTGGTATGTATGTAAAAATAGACGTTTAGGTGTTAGATATGTAAATAAATAAGAATTGAGTGGTATGTATGTAAATCTTCCAAAGAAAAAGCATTCCACAGTGAGTTACAAAGCAGCAAACCTCAATCAGAATTGCAAGATCAACAACAATGCCGGTGACATATCCAAGAACTAAACCCATGATATGTCTGGCGACTGATGAAGAGCCAATATCGACGTCTATCTGCAAGATCAAAATTGATTCAGTGTCCATGGAAAATAGACAATTAGAAGAGTGAAAGCTCTTAGCAAAATATGAATTACATCTCATTAAAATCCTTAATGCATGAGGATTCTTTAACCTAAATATTAACCATTCAGCAAACATTTAGCTGTGGCATAAAAGGCACGTATTTAACTCGAGAAAATTATGGAAGCCAACAGGGCATGATAAAAATAAAGGGGCATTTAAACACATAGCACACAATTCTTACGTATTTACATTACTCAGAAATAGAATTTCATATTTACACACATAGAACTCAAATCATGACTATCACATAAAAAATGGCAATATTACCACTTTTAAAGGTGAATTACACATTCCCTTGCATAGATTTAAAGCACCAAAGCATTATATACGTAAATGTGAACGTTTAGGTGTGAGATATGCAAATACTTAAGAATTGAGATATGTTAATACATAAGAATCGACTGATACGTATGTAAATTTCCCAAATAAATAATACCAAACAGAAATGGCATCATATAAAGCATTTGGAAACGCAGAAAGGCAGCAGAATATGGAGAGCTTACCTCCAGAAAGTTATCCTCACGAAGGTATCTGCATGTGACTGCCTTTCCTAGAAGGCAGGCCTTAGTGCCAACTGCACGTTTAACCATCCAATACCCCTAGCAGTTCGTCAAATATCATATAAGTTCAGGCTCTTTAGGTAATACCCAATTTTTATAAGGAAGAAATGCAAAAATATCCCAAATAAAGTATAACTATTTAAAATTTTAAAAAAACTATCAAAAATCATTTCGTCTATATTTTACCATTCAAAAATATTATTTTAATATATATATATAGAACTACATGCTAATTATCAAATATAAAGTCATTATAAAATTAATTTTGATTTTGATAAATTTTTTTAATGTTTTATTTTAATTTTACTGTTGCAGCATTAAGTGGATTTTTCATATTTTCAATTTACAAGGACAAGCATCAGTTAGGATTTATGCAATGGCTAAGATTAACTAAGAAATAAAGCATGTACATTTATAATTACTTGGTTATATTTACAAGTTTATATGTTATAATGTTTAACGCTCAGTCATTCCATCCCATAACCCTTCATTTCTCTGTAACAGAGGACCGCGAAGTGCAGGTAGAAGGAAATCAGTAAAAGAAGAAGAAAAAGGCAGAAATAAGAGAAGAACAAGAACAGGAGATGAGGAAAATTAGAGAAGAAGAAGAGAAGGAGAGGAGAAGAAAAGAAGAAGAGGAGAGGAAGACGATGAAAGAAGGAAAGAGAAATGGGTAAGAAATTTAGATTTCTGATTCAAATTTGATGTTTTCGTCACAAATTGATTTCAAATAAAAGTGATAGGTTTATAGGCTTGAATGAGAAGTAACATGGAGATTGTTTACAAAAGAAGAATTTTAAGGATATTCATCTCGAAGACGTAAATCGTCAAAGTAGAAAAGGTATACAAATTCTAATACAGAAGGTAAACTTTCTTTAACTTTTTGAATGGCACTATCGTGTAAAATACTAATATTATTATCATTATATTTACCGCCTACTCTTCATGAAAAAATGACTATATAAAAAATTGGTTGATATAAGCTCATAAATAAATACAGTTTGATTATATTAAAATTTTTGTTAATTAGTCATACTTTTAAATGAAGACATCAAGTTAGTATATATTAAGCAAATTTACATACATTTTTCTTCTAACATGTTCTAAATTAATTCACATGTTATTTAAATGCTCAATTATGCTAATATATTGAGCTTAAGAAATATCATGATATTAGGGATAAATTGTTCATGTTATGTTTATGATATCTTTACAATTTAGGCAACAAAGATAAGCTCACAAATTGTTGAGAAATTTAGGGGAAAAAAACGCTAGAATCGGCACAAATCCAGAAGAACACACAGAGATTTAAGAAGATTCGGCAAAGATGCCTACGTCCTCGGGGGCAGAGCGACAATTTTTCTTCGGTTTCAGAAAATAGTACAGAATACATAAGAAACCCCAGGGTCAAACATGCCTATTTATATAACCATAGAGTACAATATGTAATTACAAAATTACCCATGTACCGTACCGCGGGGCGTTGCCCCCGCACCCCCAACCCACATAACGTAACTCCCCCGATTCACTCGCTCGCTCCGCTCCAACATGTCCCTTATTTGGTATATGAGACATACCTAACAAATCTCTACCTTGGCGAATATCCAATCCCTGTGAGAAAGATATCTGGGAGTTACACATGCACCAATGTGGGTTGGGCCATCATGCTTCTCTAGCAACTGTTAATATTCAACAAGTTCAAGCAGTGCAAGAACTTGTTGGTAGTAACTGACTTGGTCAACATATCAGCAGCAATCTCATTAGTATGAACCTTCTGCAACAGTATCTCACCAAAAGTAATCAATTCTCTGATCTTGTGATACCTGACATTAATATGTTTGGTTCTCGCATGGTACACCTTGTTCTTAGCCAAATAAATAACACTTTAACTATCACAATGCAACTGAACTCACCTTGCTCAACACCCAGTTCCTTCACTAGCCCAATAAGCCATAAGACTTCTTTAGCAGCTTCAACTACTGTCTGTACTCAGCGTCAGTTGTATATAATTCCACAATGGACTAAATTGTTGATTGCTAACATATAGGCCCTCCACCAAGAGTAAACACATACCCGGTTATAGACCTTCTTCCATCTCACATGCATAGTCTGAATCAACGTATCCCACAACTGAAGGATCATCTTGCTGACTGCCAAAAATAATTCCATGTAATACAGTACCCTTCAAATACCTGAAAATCCACTTAACTGCTTCCCAATGTCAACTTTCTGGTTAAGACATGTATTTGCAGACTTGACTAACAAAGATGAGCCAAATCAGGATGAGTACATACCATTGCATACATCAAATGTACTAACCGCACCGACATATGAAACCTTTGCCAAGTCTTCGATATCCCCATCTGTCTTCGGACACTGTTCTGAAGAAAACTTGAAATGATTTGCCAATGGAGTGCTCACATGCTTTGCTTTGCTCATCTCAAACCTGTATAACACTTTCTCAACAGTCTCGTTGAGATAAACACAATCGCTTGAGCATTCCGAGAATCTTCTTTGTAGAACTCAAGTCTTTCATGTCAAATTCCTGACTCAGTAAAGATTTCAAACCAATGACATCATACATATTCTTCGCAACAATCAGTATATCGTCAACATACAATAGCAGAAAAATAATAAAATCATCAAGGCTCTTAACATAAACACAACAATCATACTCACATTGCTTGTAGCCAATCTGAATCATGTAGAAGTCGAACTGTTTGTACCGTTGTCTTGGAGACTGTTTCAACCCATACAAAGATTTCTTTAATCTGCAAACTCGTATGCTTCCCGTCCATGCTGAGTGAACCCTTCCTACGCTCCATGTAAATCTGCTCCTCAAAATCACCATGCAAGAATTTAGTTTTAACATCCATCTACTCCAGATGCAAATCTCAAATAGCTACTAATGCAAACACTGCCCTGATTGAAGTATATCTGAACACAGGAGAAAAAATTTCATCATAATCTATCCCTTCTGCTATGAAAAACCCTTTGCTACTAGTCGAGCCTTGAACTTTTTCCCTTCTTTTTTCTGACACTGTTGGTTTCCTTTTGTACACCCATTTGCACCCAATAGCCTTCTTTCTCTTAAGAAGCAGAATTAGCTCCCAAGTGTGCTTCTTCTACAAAGTCTCCATCTGCTCAACCATTGCACCCATCCATTTCTCCTTCTCCTGGTTGGTGATAGCTCTTTGAAAAGTGGCTGGTTTATCACTGTTGATGAGAAGTGCACAAGAGGACCAAGTCTTCATAACGCAATATGCTAGGAGGTCTTATAATAGTGCGTCTCTGTCCATCTCTTGCTAGATTGTAATTTTGTAAGTCATCTATATTAGAATCACCAAGTGTTGGATCCGAACATTCAACTCTCTCAGTTGCTACTGGATGATGTTCTAGGTTCATCTGCACTGTATCAGAACTGGAACTGTTCCCTGACACATTGTCTTGATTTTACTGCAACATGAACTGCTCATCAAAAACGACATCTCTACTGATCACCGCCTTCTTTGCAATCGAATCCCAAAACTTGAATCCTTTTACACCTTGTAGCCAAGAAAGATGCATTTCTTGGATTCTGGATCAAGTTTTTGATCTTTCATCTCCAAGTACATGCACATAAGCAAGACAATAAAAAATTCGTAAGTGATCAAAATTAACTGGATTACTTGTCCATACCTCTTCTGCAACTTTGCCACCCAATGATGCCCGAGATGATCTATTGATGAGATAACACGTCATATTCACAGCCTCTGCCCAGAAGCTTTTAGGAAGCCATGCATTCAGTCTCAAGCATCTTGCCCTTTTAGCTAAGGACCTGTTCATCCTTTCTGCAACGCCATTCTGTTGTGGTGTCTTTCGCACTGAAAAATGTCTCTGAATCCCATGCTCCTCACAGAACTTCTGAAACTGTGAATCTGTGTACTCTGTCATTATCATAGCTCAAGTACTTGATCTTTCTGCCAGTGTGGTTCTCCACCTCAGTTTTTCACAGCTTGAATTTAGAGAATACTTCAGATTTCTACTTCAAGAAATGCACCCAAAATTTTCTGGAGAAATCATCAATAAATGTAGCGTAATACAGAGATCCTCCCAATAACGATTCCTTGGTAGAGCCCCATACATCAGAATGCACATAATCAAGAATCCCTTTAGTTTTATGCTTTCCAGTTATAAAACTGACTCTGGTTTGTTTTCCAAGAACACGAACTTACAAAAATCGAGCTTGTAGCTTTTAACACCATGCAACAGATTTTTTTTACGCAATTCAACCATCAGAAGATCACTAAGATGACCCAGACGCATATGCGATAACTTTGTACTATCATCATCTGACTCAACATAATTAACTCCACCTACAACTGTACTCCCCAAGAGCTTATAGATATTATATGCAGTTAACTTTTCTTTCATCATAGTCAGTGCAACCTTAACAATTCTGATGGTTTCCTTATCCTCATTTGCCTTAGGAATAAAACTATTTATATATAGAGTGTTCAAGGAAATCAAATTCTTCTTCAAATCTGGAATATGTATGACATCACATAATGTTCTAACTAAGCTATCATACATCTTAATTCTGACTTCTCCAATACTAATAATATTGTAACATCTATCATACCTAGATAAATTGAGCCAGAATTAGTTGACCTGTATGAAGTAAACCACTCTCTGTTAAGTGTTATGTGATAAGAGAATCCTGAATCAAGAATCTATGCATCCATGAACAGAGTTGATGAAACTAAAGCATATGACCATCACTGTAATCTGGATTATCACTTTGCACCACATTTACAGACTTAGATGATGCATCACGTTTCTCCTCAGTCTACTTCTTGAGCTTTGGACAATCTCTCTTCATATGACCTGACTCCTTGCACTTGTAGCAATGAATTACCTTTTTGCCTTTAGACTTTTATCTGAAATTTTGCCTTCCAGAACTCTCCTTCTCTTTCCTCCTTCCTCCTTCCTCCTTCCACGATCCTAATTACCCTTAACATATAAACTGTCACCATGAGAGCTTTCCCCTCCATTCTGTTTCCGCTGCTTGTGAGCCAACAATGCTGCAGTAATCTCATCAACTTTGATAATTTCTTTCTCATAAGTAAGAGTAGTCACCAGGTGTTCATAAGAAGAAGATAATGAACACAACATAATCATTGCTCGGTCTTCACACTACTCACATCAAGCTGTGATAAATCTATGATTATTTTATTGAATCCATGAACATACTGCGCCAGATCAGAACTTTCTTGCATATTCAGCCCATGCAGTTTTTGCTTCAGATACAATTTATTCGTCAGAGATTTAGACATAAACCGAGTTTCTAATTTCTTCCATACATCCCCTGGAGATTTTAGATTCATCACATGATAAATAACCTCATCTGTCAGGCATAGGCGTATGATTGCCGTCACTCGTTGCAATTCTTCTCAATCTTCATCCTCAATGACATCTGATTTCGTTGCCTGCAAAGCCTTCAGGATCTCTTGCTGTGCCAACAAATCTTTCACCCTATTTGTCACAATGACATATGGTTTCGTTGCCTGCAAAGCCTTCAGGATCCTTTACTGTGCCAAAAAATCTTTCACCCATGTTTGCCACAATCCGAAATTTCCAATTCCATCAAACTTCGTCACCTCGAATTTTGCACCAGAAATTATCATTTGAAATTCTTTATGCTACAAACTTTTCCTACAAATTCCTCTGCCAAGTTGCCAAATTGTCGGAGCTGAAATTTCTTCGTACAAAATACTTCACCGAAAAGCGGAAATCCTTCCCAAACTGGTGTTGTTTTGAGAAGGATG
Organism: Papilionanthe hookeriana x Papilionanthe teres; assembly: GCA_022702705.1. NCBI lineage: Eukaryota > Viridiplantae > Streptophyta > Magnoliopsida > Asparagales > Orchidaceae > Papilionanthe > Papilionanthe hookeriana x Papilionanthe teres. The sequence continues at coordinate 12,389,988 of CM040435.1, read as the reverse complement.
GGAAGTCACGAAACCTGCAAAACCTGCCGCAATTCGCGATTCGCGATTCGCGGATTCATTGTCGCGGTCCGAACCTGCGCCTTTAGAAGCCCTCGCCTAACTCCACTGCAAAACTGCTGTGAATTTCTCCTGTCGGGCTCCTCTCGGAATCGCCGCACGAAGCCTAGGTCGAACTCCTCTTGTCGCGTGAAGTCTCTTGCTCTCTGAACCTCGTCAAGATCGAAACCTTCGCCGAACTCCTCTACGCAATCTCACCCGATATTCTCCTTCGCAAACGATATGCTTCGCCTACCAACAATCCTTCTCGCCAAATTCGCGAATAACGCGATTCACGAACCCCACCGAAAATCTTCAACTCTAGCCGAACACTTCTGCCAAATCGCCTTTTTCTACGTCGAAATTTCTTCTCTGCTTTAGAACCTCGCTCTGATACCACTTCTTGAGAAATTTAGAATCAGACAAATCTAGAAGAACATCCAGAGATTTAAAAAGGTTCAACAAAGATGCCTACGTCCTTAGGAGCAGAGTGGCGATTTTCCTTTAATTTCAGAAAAAAGTACAGAATATAGAATAAGCCCTAGAGTTACAAACAGACATATTTATATAACCCTAGAGTACAATATGTAATTACAAAATTATCCTTGTACCGTACCACGGGGCGTTGCCTCCACACCCCCAACCCACATAACGTAACTCTCCCGATTCACTCGCTCGTTCCGCTCCAACATATGTCCCTTTTTTGGTATATAATAACTTGTACAGATAAAGCGACAAAGATGAGCCCTGTATGACTAAGAGGCATGTATCAATAAAAAGATGAGGGAAACTCATATGTAGGTAAAGGGTTCATCAAATTAATAAGATTATGACACCTATTTCCATTCTATATTAAGAAATGATTAAATTAAAAAAGAGAAAAAAATATATGAAAAATTAAACTAGTATGATACAAATCGTGATATGTCAATATAATATTATAAATGATAACTTTATTTTGAAATAATCTCACATTAAAATATTTATTTATTATAAGACCAGTTGTTTAGCTGAATTTGTTTTACAATGATAAAAAGAATTTAGATTAGATAATGTTATTTTTTCAATTCTCTGGTTATTTTAATTATGCATTGGATTTATTCATCTTGATGAGGTACTCATTGGATTGTTATAATTATTTTTAAAGGAAAAGAAAATGAAAATGTTAAAGCTGGGTAGAATTAGTAAAATTACGTAATCATATTTTGGTATGCAACTACCTTAAGATAAAGAAAGTCTGAGATTAAAAATCAAACTTTTTTTTTTTTTACTTCTATATAACAATTTTGATATATTTTACACGCTTTGTAAATATATTTAAATGATATGTTTTGAATTACTTCCACTTAGTCTGCATAGTTTTATTATTATTATTATTATTTTATTACCAATATTTAAAGGGGGTTACTTAATTTGCATAGTTTGATTAAATTGGAGTAATGCATTATGCGTTGCTCCAGGTGAATTTAGGCTATTGGATTTATCTCTCTCTATTCCGATGAGTAAGATACCAAAATAGGTGTTGAACATAAATTCAATTAGCTGAATCACACTTGCTTCTGTTATTTCTCATGTTGACTGATAAAGGATCATTATTGGGAGTGACACAATAAAGATATACAAACTAAATGGTCCCTTATGAAAGGTGCCTACCTCCACAATGCTTGGTATAAGTTTAAATCTTGAATCTCGAAACACATCACTTCCTTCAACAAAACTTCCCAACAGTGACTGTTTATTTATGGGTCTCTCAGCACCATAATACAGAACCAAACTGTAAAATGGCTTGGCAGGGATCTGCATTCAAAGAGCCATCAGCTACAATCAGAGACATAAGAAAATAAAAACACAACAACAATTAAAAAGAGGAATAAAACTAACAACAAGGATAGAAAGAAATACATTAAATAAAGGAAAGTAAGGCATAATTCCTCCTGGATTGTTACTGCAGAAGCAACAGGTCAACAGTATGTCTTAAAACATCAGTAATCTTATAATCCCAACCGAGCTGGACAGAACAAATAGCACAAACATCCAATCATTTCATCTGTTTTGGAGAAGGCTGTTAGGTATGGCTCATATCTAAGGAGTTGGAGTTTTCTTGATGAGGTGTGACTCCTGGTGAAAAGGAGTGTCTCTTGGAAGTTAGTGGGTTGAGGGGGAGCGAGGGCGAGTTAGTAATTTATCCGTACGGTTTATCTATAAATAGATGTGTAATCCTATGGATATGTGAACCGAACTTGTAACTCCTCTGAAATAGTGAAATTAGCTGCTCTGCTCCCGAGGACGTAGGCATGTCATTTTCGAACCTCGTTAAATCTCTGTGTTCTTCTTCTGGATTTGCGTTGTGTTCGCCCTGAATTTTCATAACAATTGGTATCAAGGCGAGGTTCCAGGGAGGAGGAAATCGACGCAGGAAGAAGGAATAAGAAGAATTTTGAGATTTAGTTTGCGGCAGAGGAGGGAGTTCGGTTCCAGTGCCATAAATTCGCAGTTCGGGTCCGTGGCGGAGGAGGCGCTCGGGAACGGAACTGAAAAATTTGGTTCCATGAGGCTTTAGGAGGCGGACATGAGCAGATTCGGGTTGCAGGCGCAATAACGGGGAGCAGCAAAGCCTCCAGTTATTTGGAGGCGGAGGCGAGCCTGGGAATTTGGTTCGCGGAGGAGGCTTTTGACAAGGAATCGCACGGGAGGTTCGCAGGAGGCGCGATGAGTCGTTTCCGAACACCTGTATCGACGGGGGAGTTTGAGAATCATCGCGAGAAGGAGTTCGGTTTCGCGACAGTTCGGGTTCGCGATAGAGACGAACAGGCATCGGGCTCTGCACTTCACGGCACGTAGGGAGTTCGCGCGTCGGAAAGGAGTGACGCGATTCCTTCCCAATCTGCTCGGCAGAGGTTGTCGCAGATCTTCCAAGTGGAGGTCGGTTCCAGTCGCGCAGTGCGGAGCAGTTGGTAGGTTCGCGAATAGGAAAGTATCGCGACAAGGGGGTGGCTGGAACGCGACGCGACAGTTCGCGAGAGCGTCGATCCTCGAAATAGTGGAGTTCGACAGGAAAGATCGCGCGAGAGCAGTTCCAGGCGCGAAGAGTTGCGACGGTTCCTGAACAGGTGACTCGGTCGGGACGGTTGTCGGGTCCGAGGCTCGATGGAGACAAGGAATCAAACTAAGAGGAATATTCCCTGTCTGGAGGCTCAAAACAGTTCGCCAAAAGAGCAGTTGCTCCGCAAAGGTAGACAAGTGCGACGGGATCGACCATTCCCGAGCAGCTGCCGCGAGAAGCTTCGTGGTGTGCAGTTGGCGTGGCAGTTCGAATCAGCCGCGACAGGCGCGACGATCCGCGGGCGTGAGGTAGCTTCGCAGTGTTTTGGCGTAGTTGCCACACGAAACAGGTCTTGTGGCGCGAGAGGTTACTCGCAAACAGATGCGACAGTTTGGAGTCCAGGGCATCAGTGAACCGACAACAGTTATAGAGCAGGAGTTCGTGCTTGAGGATTCTACTACGGTGGCAGTGAATAGGCAGAGCTCGGGAATTTCTCGTGGTGCAGCGACAGGCTTGGCTACGAGCACCAGAAGAGTTTGCAAGGGCAGTTTGCGAGGACAATTCGGCTGGAACGATCCGCGGCTGGAGCAGGTCGACGAATTGACCGGATTTTGCGAGCAGCCGGGACGTAGTAGTTACTGCGGGTGCCAGGTGGATGACAGTTATCGTCAGCGACAAGAAGGCGACTACGCAGGTAGAAGAATCCGCGAACAATTGGTTTGGCGGAGGACTTGCGGGCAGAGCCGAGGTGCAAGCAACAAGAAAGACTTCGCAGATTTTGCGGAGAAGGTCGGGTTCATGACACGAGGTTCTGCCGATTCTTGCCGGCTTGGGCGGCGAGGGCATCGACAGGCGGTTGGCGCGATAGCCTTAGTGGCGGGCACACGACAAAATTTCGCGAAGGTGTTTCGCGAGGTGGAGTTCGTGATCAGGCGGACTAGGCATCGATTTCGCGAAGGATTTTGCGGAGGTATTCTACGAACAAATGCGAAGGATTTTTTGACGCGGCGAATTGCGATCATCGAAGCATTCAAGGCTCGCGGGAACGAACAGGCGAAGCAGTTCAGATACAGGGCTGCGGTTCGGCGAGTATCTGCGACCAGCGGAGTTCGCAGGTTTGTTGCAGGTGAATCACGATAGGTGAATCGTGAGAAAAAGCACAATTCGCAAGTTCGTCGCAGGAGGAGTTGCGACAGGTGGTGCAGGTGGCGAGCAGACATGATTATTTTGTGAACAGGAGTTTCGTGGAGGTATTCCTCGAACAGGTGCAAAGGGATTCGTGGCTCGCAAAAACAGCAATTGGCCGAGGTACTGGTGCAAACAGGAAGGTGCTTTGGGTGTTAAATGACACGGTTGACCAAACCAGGTTAGATGGTTTGGTTGCTCAACTCACTTGGTTTAAGAAACTCCATGTAGAATTTCTCCTAAGGAGCTGGATATTCGCAAGGTGGAGATTTTCTCTCAAGAGCTGAATATTTGCAAAGGTGGAGATTTGAGAGATATATTTCTCTTAAGGGGCTGAATATTTGCTAAGGTGGAGATTTGTTTGATAAGCACATATACCGGGTAAAGCATTTCTCCTAAGGTGCTGGATATTCACTAAGGTGGAAAATTGTTAGGTATGACTCATATCTAAAGAGTTGGAGTTTTCTTGATGAAGAGGTGTGACTCCTGGTGAAAATGAGTGTCTCTTGGAAGTTAGTGGGTTGAGGGGGAGCGAGGGCGAGTTAGTAATTTATCCGTATGGTTTATCTATAAATAGATGTGTAATCCTATGGATATGTGAACCGAACTTGTAACTCTTCTGAAATAGTGAAATTCACTGCTCTGCTCCCGAGGACGTAGGCATGTCATTGCCGAACATCGTTAAATCTCTGTGTTCTTCTGGATTTGCGTTGTTTTCGCCCTGAATTTTCATAAAAATGCATTCTAATCATTAAAGTTTTTGATTTTTCAAGTAAAAGTCAGTCTCCGTTGAACCTAAAAATCAAAAAAATCCTTTGCAACATGCCTAGAATCCAATCATACAGGACCATATATCATAATCTCAGAAATGGGTTGGCATTTGTTTAAATGAGGATTTTAGAACACTCAATAGTTAAGCAACCGATTGAAAATCAAGTCAAAGTAAGAACAAGTGTCATGCTTAAACCTACTCTAAAGACTTCCGTATAACTGGTGGAAGAAAACTTTGAAAGGAAGGAATTATCTTAAACCACTATTGTTTTATGGGAGACTACCAGATGATTCCATAATATGCCATTTTGAGAAAGAAAACTACATTGGGATCAAATAAATGCATAACAAATAGAAGATGCAAACTGATTGAGCATAGCCTGCATAAATTACGGTACCGCATGGGCTCAACAAAACAAGAATATTTCCAAGATATTAATGCAAAATCTAACAGAATGAGAGCTGAAGAGGGTGAGCAGTAAATGAACAAGCAACTTATCTGAGATAGAGAGTGAAAAGGAAAATTGATTCTTTTATTTTCGATGCAAATACTGAACAAGGTTTTTGCAAGTCAATCTCTGAGTTGGCAAAAATAATTCTACTACTATTTTTATTTGGCGAATCTGATAAACAAAGCAATAAGAGGAAGCAAATACAGTAATCAAAATTAATCAACTAGTTTGAGTTATATGTACCTCCAAGTTTATCACAAGAATGAATGGAAGCTTTTTTCCACCTTCCGACTGTTTAGGAAAAAAAAAAGACTAGCTTAGAGTGACATTATTTCCAAAAGAAGTTAAATAAATAGAAAAAAGAAATGAATAATAGTAATGGAAGTTCCTGGAATTGGGTTAAAATTTGATAAATGAAAATAAGCCATCATTTTGGGAACAGCTAGAGTAAACTTAAATAAATCAGGCTTCAGTCTACTATGTTGCAATATCAAAACCACCAAGGGGAGATATGAACATCCAAATATTCTCAAAGCATCCACATGATAAATAAATGGAACAAGGATTTCAGAGGAGGACCAATAGTTTGCCAAAATATAAATAAGAGAGGAATTATACTCTTTGTTAGAGAGGTTCCATGTGCCAATTTAACATGAGGCTCATAGATTTTTTCTCTTTGGAGTAGTTCAACGAAACCGTATTCTAACCTGCATTAAGCTTCCTCTTAACCCTCTTCTTCCTACATCAACTTCGGCATCAAATTTTTTGGATTAGACAATGCATTAAAAAGATGTTTTGTAAAGGCGTATGGATGATTTGATGACGGCTGAAAACTCCAAAAAAAGCCAACATAATTGGATTTTAAACTTCTTTCAAACACCTTATCAAGCTTTGGATCTTAAATGCAAGAATATAAAATCTAAAATCTCAAAAAAGGGAAGTTCGGCACTAAAGATGGTCAATTAAAAAGTGGCATTTACAACCTCGCCTTCTTGCGCCTTCCCCTGCTGCCACCCAACCTTCGTGCACCTTCCCTGCTGCCGCCAAGCCCTGCCTACGTCTGTCCTGCTATCGCCAAGGTTAGCCAACACCCTCCCTACTGTCGCTAAACCAAGCCAGTGCCCTCCCTGCTGTCGCCAAGCCCCTCCCACACCTTCCCTGCTTCCGCATCTTCCCTGCCCTCCACATACTGCAGAATTCTCCGTATGACCAACATTTCACGTTCATCTCCTAGAAGTTGAAGTGTTTCTGAACTATCTTCTGACTCGGGTTCCTTTATTTCTTCGATGACATCTCCTTCGGTGAAGGAGACAACTCAGCTTGTGGGACAGTTGGGGCGATGTGGCCATAACCCAGACACATAAAACACTTTCATGTGGAAACAATCCCGAATGAACTACCATTTTCTAGCTTCATGCCACTCTGAGTGGTTTTTTTGCTTCCCGGTGTTGTTTTGCTAGCTCCAAATGTGGACTTATCGGCAGGCGTGGCCGTGGGTGATGGCTTGAAGGTTGACTGCTATCGAATGGAGGACTGGGAGCTAGCCTACTTTTGATGACGTTATACCTTTAATGCTATGGTTTTGACATCACTCAACGACCATTAAGGCTGTAGTGGAACAACGTTCCAAATGACAAGTTTTAGGGCCCCCAAATAGTGGGCGATCGTGTGCTCCTCTTGCTCGTCTAGCTTGCACTTCATTTGTAATTGGTCAAATTTGACAGTGAACTCCTCAACCGAAAGGTCTCACTGTTGTAGCTTTTGAAGCCTGAGAAACATGTCCTGCTAGTAGTGGGGTGGCAGCCACATCCATTGCATAGCTTTCTTCATTTTTCTCCACTGGGTGATCTTGTCGATTTAATCTCGTTTGCGTTGTCATTGCAGATTTTCCAACCTTAATGAGGTATTTTTCTTCAATTTGCGAGCGGCGGCGAGTTTAACCCTTTTGTCCTTGGGAACCTCCTTGTAATCGAAAATGTGTTTGACCGCTTGTAATCAATGAAGTCGTTGGGATCCATGTTTCCTTCAAACTCAAGTAGGTCCGTCTTGACTCCGTAATCTCGGTGGGCACCGAACGAGACCTCTCGTGGTCTTCGTTGACAGTGAATGCCGCAGCGGCGTGTTCGAAATTCATCATCGCCAACATCTTCATGGTGAAACAGATTCAAATCGTCGTCGCGGTCTCTTCAATTCTCGGTGTCACGATCGAGGGTAATGTCGTCGTGAGGCTTGCCATCCATCCTACCAGTCTTTGCAAGCAATGAATCTCTCATTGTATTTCTTCTCGAGTACTTGTGTCTGGCACGTACCAACGTGGCATGATCGAAAGTGATTCAGAAAAAGATCGGAGAGGGGAGAAGGAAAAAACCAACAACAACAGCAAAACCTTAATCCCACTAAGTGGGGTCGACTACATGAATCCTTTTTCTCCATTGCGTCCTATTTAGTGTCAAATTTTCATTTAATTCTAATAAATTAAGATCATTTTTTATGCAATAAGCCCAAATCTTCCTAGGTCTACCTCCGCCTTTCTTAACATAAGTTGAATCTAAAACATCTACTCTCCTAATCGGATCATCAGGTGGTCGACGTTTAATTTGACCAAACCATCTAAGGAGACTCTCTAATTTTGTCCATCACTGATGCAACACCAACCCTATAACGGATATATTCATTACGCATTTTGTATCTAAGTGTAAAGCCACTCATCCACCAAATCATTCTCATATCGGCTACACTTAACTTAGCATTATGCTTCTCTTTTAAAGGCCAACATTCAGCACCATAGAGCATTGCAGGTCTTACCACCATCTTATAAAATTTTCCTTTCAACCTAAGCGGTACTCTTATATCACACAAAAGGCTGGACACATTCCTCCACTTCAACCAACTAACCTGAATTCTACTATTAACATCCCCATCTATATCACCATCGCTTTGAAAAAGAGACCCGAGATATCTAAATCATTCACATTATAATAATTTGATCACCCAAAATTACACATTTATCACTAGAGCTACTATTACTAAAATTACATTCCATGTATTCAGTTTTAGTTATACTCAAACGAAGACAATTAGACTCCAATGTAGACCTCCATAATTCAAGTTTTTCCTGGGCTTTTTCTCTCGTCTTATCCACAAGGAGGATATCATCAACAAAAAGTATACACCAAGGTACATCCATTGTAAATGTCTAGTAAGACCATCCATAAATAAAGCAAAAAGATATGGGCTTAAAGCTGATCCTTGGTGTGAACCAACAGAAATAATAAAATATTTGGTCAATCCTCCTTCAGTTCGAACACATGTAACAACACTAGTATACATATCTTTAATGACTTGGATATAAGTCATATCAACACCTTTCTTCTCAAGAGCTCTCCAAAGAATATCTCTTGAAACCTTATCGTAAGCTTTATCTAAACCAATAAAAATCAAATGTAGATCCACCTTAATATCTCTGCACTTCTCCATAAAACCTCTCAATAAATGTATAGCTTCCATAGTAGACTGCCCAACAAAAATCCAAATTAATTATGGGAAATCTTCATTATACGTCTTAAGTTAATTACCCTCTCTCATAATTTTAAAGTATGACACATTAATTTAATTCCTGTATAATTTGCACACTCTTGTGCATCCCCTTTATTCTTAAAAATGGAGACCAAAATACTCTTCGTCTACTCCGCAGGCATCTTTTTAGTTTTTAAAATAATATTAAAAATTTTAGCAAGCCAAAAAACTCTCAAAACACCTAAACATTTCCACACTTCAATTGGGATATCATCAGGTCCTACAGACTTTCCACCCTTAGTTTTCTTTAAAGCCTCCTCAACTTCTTTTCTACTAATGCGAAGATAAAAATGAAACGTTTTATTATTATTAACGATATTAAGATCACTAAGATCGATTGTATTTTCAGAATCTTCATTAAAAAGTTTATCAAAATAACTCACCCACCTATGTTGAATATCTTTTTCTAAGAAAAATGCTTTTGATTTTCATCTTCAATACACTTGAGTTAAATCTTTACTTTTCTTTTCTCTTTGTTTGGTTAGTTTATACATATATTTTTCACCTCCTTAGTATCTAACATGTTATAAAGATCACTAAAAACAGAATTTTTAGCGTTACGGATTATTCTTTTACACTCTTTGTAAATCGTTTTATATTTTTCTCAGTTTTCTACACTTTTACATTTAAATCAATTTTTATAACATAACTTCTTATATTTTATCTTTTCTTGCACATTATTATTCCACCACCAACTATTTTTATTTATAGAAGCTTTTTATTTTGATTCTCCAAGTACATCTTTTGTCACTTCTTCAATAGTATTTGTTTCTTTTTCCCACATAGCATTTGATTTTTCATGAACATCCTAAATGTTTAAATCTTGAATTTTACTCATAAAAATAATTTTATTTGTCTTTTAGGTACCCCCATCTAATTCTACGAGAAGGAAAAAATCAAGAAAAGAAAAAAAAGAAAAAGGGGAAAAAGAGAAAAAAAATTTTTTGCGTCATTTGGGAGGGGGCAGATGATAGGGAAACCTATGATAGGACTAGGATTGAGCTAGTTCAGATATCAAATGATACCAGTGTTAACCCAAACCACGACTTAAACACGACAAATTTTATTATTGAATTTTAAAAGCGAGTACAGTGACGACTCTTCACAAACACTAACGAATAAACGACAAACAAGAACAGATAAATAGTAAAAGGATAACACATAAACAGTAAAAGAAATAGTAGATGCAAAAATACTCAAAACGAGGTAAAGAAAAGTCATGGTGCAGTGAATCTGGTGAGACGGCCCCGGAAAGCGGCTGGACAACAACTGGAGTGGGGCGAAGAGGAGCTAACGACTGCTAGCCGAACACCGATGGAGGACACATACCTGAGTGCTGACAGAAGAGAGTGTAGAAGCGGTTCAACAACGGCTGAATGGAGTGCTGGAGGGGACCTGGAGGGGCGGCGGTCCGCCGAGGAGACTGGGAGACGCGATAGAGGAAGGATGTGGCGTAGAAGCGCCGGTGCGGCAACCTGGAAGCGAAGTAGAGGCGTGAAAGTGGAGTGAAGAGATGTAGGAGAGCGGCGGGATAACCTGGAGTGGTGCTGTGGCTTGTCTATATGGCTGGAGGGAGTATCAAGGAAGATCAAACGATCTATTGGAGGACTAGGAGTGCAACAACGATAAAGGGAGATCTCGAGAGAATAGAACAGAGTGGGGATACACACTATCTATGAGAGATATAGCCGTAGCACCAGTTCCTCGAAGAATGCAACCTCGAAAGAGGGAGAATGTCAAGAAGACCACCTGGAATAAAAAATCAACAGCAAAGACTAGTTAGGCCTAAGAAGATAACATTCACAAATAGAGGAGGAAGGAGAGGCAACAAAGGTAAGATCTTAAGAAAGAAGGGGGTGAGGAAAAGGAAGGGGCTTGCAACGGCTAGGAGATGATGTGGGAGAATAGGACACGGGGGCGGGGGAAGCGAAGCGACTGACTCGGGACGGGAGAGGAGGCGCGATTAATATGATCCTGGATCAGTCTGGTCAAGGGGGAAGACATAACCGACCACCTATTTTGCCAAGTCAAATGGGCCGCAAGCAGCCCAACATTACTTCGATTTAGGGTTTGGGAGAGACTTCCTAGCTCTTGAATTGTATAAATTAGGAGAATCACCCACCTCTCGAATTATAGGTGCTTATCCTTGTATTCAAATTGATTTGGATAACTAAAGAAAAATATTTGTTTTGACCTAATTTATTTGAAAAATTATGTCGATTTCTGTGTCTGATCATATCGAATTAGTATTAGACCAATCAATTATGGGAGAGCACCGACAAAATCTCCATGAACAAAGCTTGAACGTATTTTGTTCTAATTAAAGCCGAAGGGATCTTCGCGCACAAGCGTATAGGCATAAGCGACAACGGGATCGCGATACAGTGGCGTTAAGAGCTAAATGGGTTAAAAGCCTTCATCGTCCTGACCAAATTGCGACGTCTAGTGTCCAAAATTCGCGACCAAGGAAGCAACAACCGAATTGCGGTCTATATAAAATTGTGGGCGACGATACACTCGCAATTTGACTGTGCAGAGGACGGGATGCGGCTTGCAGAGATAAAAAATGCCGATCTTTCACCTCTTGCTCCATGGACACAATACAGTTACAATCAGAGCTACATAGGAAAGCAATGACGTGATTGCAACTTACAGAGACCCGAAACTTTTCTTCTGTCTTCGTGGAGAAGGCAAAGACAGAACTGCGGTGTATAGAGCGCCTGAATTTTATTATCACGATACGTCCGCGATCAAGTAAACGTGGTGTACAGTGCACTCATCTCGTGATACTATCATGATCAAGTTGGTCGGGAGCAAACGACGGGATCAATACATGTTGTGATAAGATAATGGTACAATCGTGATTTGGCTTCAGTCAGGCTAGCTAGGAAGACGAGATCTAGGCCCTACAATAGCCTTCCCAACCTCGCGAAATAGTCATGATTTCATCTAACTAGGAAGGGACGATTGGAATTCGTATTATAAGGTATGGTTAAGATAACAACAAAAAAATAGATACTTTGGAGAAGAAATTAGAGAAATAGATGATTCAACTTACATGCGAGATAGAGGAAAGGTTCCACACGATAACAAAAAGGATTTTCTCCATAGACGACAAGTTTTCTTCCATGGAAAACTGATTTGAGAGTTTGGAGATGATAAGGAAGCTTATTTAGATACAATCCAAAACACTACTGGAGGCTTAATTTACAAATCCTAATCAAAGGTTGACCGAAGATTTCGTGGCCGGATCGAAAAGGAAGGATATCGAATTAGAGGAAAATAAGGAGGAAAGCATGCCACATCAAGAACCCCCTCACAGGGCTCCGACTGGGGGTGGATTAGAGATTTCTGATGGAGGCGTTGGGCTGAAATATGGAGAACAGGTTATGCAAGAAGTATGAAAGAACAGGAAAAAGAATGGAGAGAAGCAGTGAGGGGATATGACTATGATCAAAGAAGGGATTTTTAGCCTCAATACATGAAGGGAAACAATGGGGAGAGAGAAAGTTGAGGTGGAGATGCTATTAGGAGTTGAAGATGTCGATCTTCGAAGAGGAAGATACGAATGGTGGGTGTACCAAGTGGGACGATACTTCGTGGTGCATTTGCCTACAAAGAAAGGAGAAACTCATGGCTGTAAGATTATATTTAGAGGGGAAAACCTATCTTGATATCAGTGGATGGAGTCTAGATACCTGACCAGTTCATGGGAGTAATATAAAGATTGTCTGTTAGAAAGTTTTTGAGCCATTCAGAAAGGAGACCAATACAAAAACTTCTTAGTGTTGACTCAGGAGAATATTGTCATTGAATAGAGAGAAATCGTGCTATTGTTGAGACGCCGAGAGTGATTTCTGAAGCTGATTGGAGGGAAACTTCATGAAGGGCCTAAAACTCGACATACGGGCAACACTTAGACTATTGAGATCACAAAGAATGAGGGAGATAGTGGAGCTCGCCCGAACGGTGGAAGACAAGAGTCAAATTAAGAAGACAACAAAAGTGGCACTATGGGAGGAATTGACAAGAGTACCTCACTGACAAAGACAAAAAGGTCTCAAACGGGATCATTTCTAAAGGAGACACCGAAGAAGAAAAATACAGGGGCCCGTTCTAAAAGGAAACTTCAAGTGCCTCACAAAGGCAAGGGTTAGAGACAAGAGAGCAAAGAGATTATATTTCCAATGTTATGAGAAGTATGCCCTAGGTCATCAGTGTAAGGATAGCACACTCCAGATCCTTTGAGTTTCTAACAGGGAGAAGACAGATAGTGAGGAGTTAGAGGAAGAAGCGTAAGAGGAACGCCTTCATTTTTTCCCACCTTGAAAACAACGTGTTTCTTTGGAGGAATTATTATTATCACGGCCTAACCTAAGGGCAATTTTGTCTTTGGTTAGCCTAAAGACAATTTGGTTTTTATTATTATTAGGTTTTGGTATAAATAGGTCCTAATAGAATTAGGTTCAGGTATGTATAAGATTTTTATTGTGTAAGGTTTAGGGTTTAAGAGAGATTTCCTACTTATCGAATTGTAGGAATTAGGAGAGATCGACAACCTGTCGAGTTGTATGTGCTTATCCTTGTATTCGTGTTGTTTTGGATTATTAAAGAAAAATATTTACTTTGCTGTAATTTCTGTGGAAAGCCATGCCGATTTTTACGTCAAATCGCATCACAATTTCACAAAGTAGGGCTTTCAAAGTTAGTTGGCTCAGTTCATTCTGTAAGTTCAATAGAATAAATAAATGAAGATAATTATTAAGAAGAATGAATAAAGATTTTGGAGCTCCGTTGTTTGCAAAAAATAGTTTCTTATTAATTGAATAAATTACTAGAATCAGACTAGAATGAGGTTGGCATTTCTCATCCCTGAAATGATTCCAAGAAATCCTAATCCTAGCCTCAATTAATATCCTCTTTACGTCTTTGTGTTGCCTAAACAACACAAATCTAAAACCGTATACTGTAAGACAACATTTTGAATGCAAGCGGATCGTTCCGTTGTTCACTTGCTGAGAAAAACGTTCTAAATGTAAAATTCCCTGAACTAGCACAAAGACTAAAAACGTTGTTTTCATTCATGATATTATAAATACCTGAACTAGACGGTTTGGATGATGCGCAATTTTGTCAATGGAAGTTTCTGCACTGAGCCAATCAACTGCTAAAAGCTTTAGAAGAGGATCTCCCCCGGGAACCTGTTTTACAATAGAATAGTTAATACAAATACAAGGTAAAGCTTAAATAACACAAATATGTGTTTCCAAGCAGACATGGTCTCCTACTCAAAGCATGGGATAGCTAATTTGCCTTAGATAATCCAAGCAAGGCCTTGTTTGTCGGGTAAGCATAACTCTAGATGCCAACTTTGGTATAAGTTTTAAATGCAAGTCTGATTAGAAGGGAAGACCAGAATCAGGTTCGCGACAATTAACTTATTCAAGCTAGATTTTCAATTTTGACCAGAGAAAGGCTAAAATTCCAGAAAAATATAACCGTTTACAAAGTAGATTTTACACTTGATTCGCTATGACTTACAAGCCTAATATCTTGAAGCAAAAATTTTGAAATCCAAATCAATTCATATGCGCATTTGTAGCGGGATAAACTGCATATAATAATATTGAAAATATTTTGACGGACATTGTGAACCCAAACCTGGAAATTCGGAATGACAAAGCTTTTGTAGCAAACAGAAGTTTTCCCACCCAATATATATATATATATATATATATATATATATATATATATATATATATATATATATATATATATATATATATATATAAAATGGCGCGAGCGATTTCTTGGTTTTCTTGGAGCGATTCTAGTTTTCTCTGTTTCGATTGAGGCTTTAGCAGATTTTCGGTCATCTGCTAAGAAGAAGCTTTGGATTTCGGTTTAGTTTGTGATCTCCATTTTGATTCTTTATTTTTTTTATTCTCTGGTGATTTGTTTTATGAATTTTGTTCATCCGTTTCTTCTCTGAAACTGGTTGAACATTGTTTTTTCTTGCTGATTCGGGCGAATTTTTTCTTCAAGGAGAGTATTTGGATTTCTTACGTTTTAACTCTATTTTCATAGCTGAAGAGGTTCCTGCGGGTATTCCCATTGCTAATGGGAAGGTTTCGTTTGTTGATGTGGTAGGAAGAAATATGGCAGGTAGTTCTTTGGTGATAAGTTAATCTTTCCACAGATTTATCACGATTCTTTGGCTGGGAAAGCGGATTGTAATTTTGTGAAGAAAGGGTCGAAAAAGGCAGAAAAAAATGCAATTGTTTTCTCTGATGATGAAATGAAAAAGCTATCTGAAAGTTATAATTTCACTCTAATTGATAAATTCCAATTGGGTCGTCCAAAAATGGAACTTCTTAGAAAAGAATTTGATGAATTCAAATTAGTGGGGTGTTGGAAAATTGAGCTTTTTGACGGTAGGCATATTATGATTCATTTATCGAGGGAAGATGATTATGCTCAAATTTTCTCCAAGAAATTCATTTTGATTGCTGGAATGCAAATGAAAATATTGAAGTGGTCACTGGATTTTGATCCTACTCATGAACCACCAATTATTCCTATTTGGTTTAAATTATCAGGTTTAAAGTTACTTTTCTTTAATC
This sequence comes from Papilionanthe hookeriana x Papilionanthe teres, assembly GCA_022702705.1. Taxonomy (NCBI): domain Eukaryota; kingdom Viridiplantae; phylum Streptophyta; class Magnoliopsida; order Asparagales; family Orchidaceae; genus Papilionanthe; species Papilionanthe hookeriana x Papilionanthe teres. Next base: position 12,374,302 of record CM040435.1, on the reverse strand, counting down.
ATCAAGTTTTGTTATCGATTGGATTAGTACTTGGAAGACCGATGAAATTGGATATGTCTACGTTCAATCTTTCTAGACCATCGGCTGTGAGGATTCTTGTGGAACGAGATATTACTATCCTGAAGATAAATGAAGTTTGGTTGGGAACAGAACACAATGGGTACTGGCAAACTATTGTAATGGAACAAAAACCGTTTTATTATCAACATTGTAGGATGTTAGGGCATACAATGGATCGATGTTATAGACTTAATCCATCTTTAAAACCAGTCAAAAATGCTACGATGTTGGTTCCAAAAGTTACTAAAACTGTTAATAATATACATAATATTACTCTTGTTGTTGAGGTAGTTATGACACAACAGAAGGAAATGAGTATTCTTGTAGCAAATATAGATAATGGCCAAGTTATGAATTCGGATGTAATTAATTCTCAAGTGGAAGAAGCAATTACTCATCCTGTGTCGGATTCGCTTAAGGGTGATTATATATCTGCCGTTGAAATCGAGGGAAATGAAGATATTGCGATATTGAGTCATTTCACCGCAGACATAGTACTTAATAATAATGTAGAGTTGGGATTGGAATCTTCTGTTATTCCTTCAGTAGAGGTGGTACCGGAAGTCATGTTATATCCTGAGGTAAATCTATCTATTGAAGAACTTGATGTTGGATTACTAATTCCTCCCATTCAACAGGCTATGGAAGGAAATTGGGAAGTTCAGAAGGGCAAACACAAATATAAAGGCCAAATGGAGTTGAGAAATCTGATAAATGATCGTGATCAGGTAATTGGGAGATCCTCAAGGATCTCCAGATCTCCTTCCAAATTATTAATCTGATGTGTTCGAACATCAGGGGAATCGTTGATTCTAATTCCCTGATGCGTCTTAAAAATTTAAATAGAATTCATAAATTTACTTGTTTTGCTATTCTGGAGCCTCTGACTTCGACTCTTTCTTCATTGGTCAAAAGAACTTTTGCTCATTTTGATATTATCTCAAATATTAAGAGGAAGATTTGGTTTTTCTTGTAGAAAGGATGTTAAATATGATATCCTTGTTAATAATAGCCAGTTTATTCTTGTTCATCTTTGTTGGAATTTCTTAGAAACTATGGCTACTTTTATTTACTCTGGCAGTACTGATGCAGCTAAAGAGGAGTTATGGTTTAATATTAAAACTCTTCATAGTACTATCAATGGACCTTGGTTGATTGGTGGAGGTTTTAATAGTATTGCCTTTCCAAATGAAAAATGGGGTGGGCGTCCTATTGATACTGTTAAAATGAATGTTTTTGCTGATAACATTTCTTCTTCGAGTTTGGTGGAGCTTCCTTTCCAAGGTCCTTTGGATACTTGGAAAAGAGGAAATTTACATGAACGATTGGATCGTTTTCTTGCTAATCTCAGGTGGATGGATAATTATCAATATTCTCAAGTTACACATCTTTCTTATAATTGTTCGGATCACAGACCGTTAGTGTTATCTGTTTCTATTGCACGTGGTAAACCTGTTAGTAGATTTAGATTTTTTAATGTTTGGACGGAACATGAGGATTTTTTGGCTTTTGTGAAATCGGTGTGGTCTCCAAATTTTCATCTCGATCCTTGGCATAGACTTTGGTTGGCTCAAAAAGATTTGGCAAAACGATTAAAGCCACAGAATTGGAATTGTTTTAGAAATTTATCTTTGAAGGTTAAAAAGGCTGAAGAGGCGGTTCGTAAAGCTGAAATAGATGAATCGTTGGGTTTTATTTCTGCACAGGATTTAATTGAGTGTAATACTTCTCTTTCTTTAGCCATCAGGAGGGAGGAGATGTTTTCTAAACAAAAGGCTGCAATGTCTAAATTCATAGAGGGGGATCGTAATACTAGATTCTTTCACGCTTGTATCAAGCATAGAAGAAATGCAAATTCTGTTTTTAAAATTAAAGATGCCAATGGTTGTTGGATCACTGATATCGAGCAGATTTCTCGCCGTTCAATATTTTCAAAATTTTATGAATGAAAATCAAGTTTTGAGTATTGAGAAGTTTGATGATTCTTTAATTGTTGAAGATGCTCAATATCTTGTTAATAAGAATCTTACTTTTATTCCTACGGAGGAAAAAATTTGGAAAGCATTAAATTCTATTGATGGAGAGAAAGTTGTTGGAGCGGATGGCTACACATCTACATTCTATATTAAAACTTGGTCAATTGTTAAGAATGAGGTGACAGTTGCGGTACAAAGTTTTTTTGAAGGTAAGGAAATGCCTACGTATTTTGCTTTATCTTCAATTACTCTTATACCTAAAGAAGAGACTAAAAGTAGTTGGGATAAATTCCGGCCTTTTGCTCTTACTTCGGTGATTTCTAAGATTATCAGTAAGATTATTTTTTTCAGAATTCAAAAGCTTTTACCTAATATTATTTCTCCTAACCAATCGGCAATTGTAAAGGGAAGGAACATAATTGATAATGTTCTTTTAACACAAGAACTTGTGTTAGATTTGGATAGATCTTGTAGAGGTGGTAATGTAATGTTTAAATTAGATCTATCCAAAGCTTATGATACGATCAATTGGCAATTTATTATGGCGGTTCTCAAGGCTAAGGGTTTCAATGATAATTTTTGTGATTTGATTAGCCGTTGGTTAAATTCAAATTACTATACTATTCTTATCAATGGGTCTTCTGCCGGATTTTTTAAAGTTTCTCGTGGAATAAAACAAGGTGATCCTCTTTCTCCAACAATTTTTTATTCTAGCTATGGATTATCTCTCGAAGCTTCTCAACAATGCATATAATTCTCATGATTATCTTTGGTTTGCTAATCGAGCAAATTTCAACATTGGACATCTATTGTATGCTGATGATGTGATTGTATTCACAAATGCTTCTAAGATTGCGGTAAAAAAATTGTTCATTTGTTGAACAATTTTCAGAAGGTTTCAGGGCTTTATTTTAATAACAGAAAATGTCAAATTATTTTTAGTAATAAAGTAAAGTCTGCTAACCGGAATTGGATTAAAGTCTTTACTTTATTCAAAGCTGCTAGTCTACCTGTTAAGTATTTGGGTATTCAATTAATCAAAGGAAGGAAGCCGCAAACTCAATTTGACGACATTATTGTTAAAGTCTCAAAACAGATTTCTTGTTGGCCTAATGTGTTTCTCTCAACTGGTGGAAGGATTACTCTTATTCGAAGCATTTTATCTTCTTTTCCAATGTATATGTTGCAAATGTTGAAAATGAAGAAGTCAATGCAAATTACTCTTGAAAGAATGCTTAATAGAATTCTTTAGGAAGGTAAAAATAATCATATTCATTGAATGAAATGGGAGAAGTCATGTATAACAATCTCGGTTGGTGGATTGGGTTTTAAATCATTCAATCATTTACATAAGATTTTCTTTTGTAAACTATGGTTGAAATTTAGAGCTCAAAATACTATTTGGGCTAAATTTATGAAGATAAAATATTGCAAGTTTTCGCATCCTATGCTGATTCAGAAGAAGTTGGGAGATTCAAGGACTTGGAAGGCTTTATTAGATATTCGTAATGAAGCTGAAGAGTGTTTCATATGGGATGTTGGTAAAGGAGAGGTAGATTTTGGTTTGATAATTGGTTTTTTTATGGCAAAATTTCAGATGGTAATTTGAACAGAGAAGTGTTACCGATTAAAAGTTGCTGGATTAATGGCAATCAGTGGAACGAGGATTTGCTTACTAATTTAGTTGGTATTATGAAGACTCAACAAATCATTCATATACCGATTGAGAGTAATAGGGCTGATTATGTCGTCCCCAAAAATCCTTCTTATTGTTCCTTCACGAAGTATGCTTATAAGAAATTTTTTCAGTGGCTGACTACTGAATGGGGGAGTTCCATATGGGTTAAATATTTAACTCCATCAATGTCATTTTTCTTTTGGAAATGTAGGCATCAAATTGTTCCATTAGATAATATTCTAAAATTGAAAGGAATTAGAGATCCTTCACGGTGTAGCTTATGTTGCAGTGAGGAGGAGTCTTTCTCGCATTTGTTCTTTACTTGTAAAGGTGCTCGGGAAGTTTGGACTACGGTTATTGCTCATCTCCGGTTAAATATTAATCCTACTTGGTTTTGTTTTATTGATTGCTGGAGAAGTTGGAAGGATATCAAATCTGAAATAATTCCTTGTATTATCACTTGGTTTATATGGATGGCAAGGAATAAAATTCAGTTTGATGAAATGGAGGTAATGCCATCTCAAATTAGTAAGAATTGTTTGTCCTATATTAGCAAGATTATTAACTTCATGAATTATAATGCTAATAATAAGGATTGTTCCTATATGAATATTCGGAATAAGGATTATTCTTTATTGGTTCAAAAGGTGTTTTGGGGGAAACCGGTTTATCCTTGGATTAAAGTCAATACGGATGGTAGCTTTAATAATAGAGCTGCTGGTATGGGTGGTATTTTTCGAAATCATGAAGGTACTTGTGCTTTGTATTTTTCTTTTCCTATTGAAGCGGTGAATGCGTTACATGTCGAAGCTTAGTCGATTGTTTGGGCTTTACATATTACTTCTAAAATCGGATGGAATTATATTCATGTGGAAACAGATTCTCAAGAACTATTGGATATTATTAATGGAATTCATGTTTCACCTTGGTTTCTTCTCTATCTGGTTAAAACTATTCGGTTGCTGGCTTTGAAATTGAGGATTATGTGGAGCTTTATTCCAAGGGAAGGCAATAGGTGTGCGGATTGGCTAGCAAGAAAAAGAGCGTTATCTGGGGTAACTTCGATTAACAATTTGCCTTTCTTTGATTTGAATTTATTTGTAAGGGTGGATAATATAATCCTACCTTATATTAGATGTAAACATTTGATTTTTTAATAAATTAGTTTGTTCTCTTAAAAATATATATATAAAGGTTTTGCAAAATCCTCCTTGAAAATCTCATTTTATGTACTACGAAAGAGTAAACTACTCGTGCAGCTACAATGTAATTAATAGCATTTTTATTAACAATAAGAGCTCTCTCAAAATGATTAACTAGAGAAGGAAAAAAAATATTTGGCATGTATTTTGATGAATATTTTGAAGAATTCTAAGAAGACTATCACGACCTGACCCGGTGCTTAGAATTAACTTTAAGGCCGGTACAATAGTAGGATAATATTAACATCTAACTATCCACATTTTGAAAACATCCAATACATATAAAAGAGCAACTAATCCACAAAGTACAATAAAATCTAAAGCATCCGGAAACAATAACATCCAAAAACATCACAAGCCAGTACTGAATAGTGTTTCAATATCTGAATGAAACAGTAAAGAAAAAATATCATCATAAAAATATCAGTAGTGGTCCTCCTCTAACAAATAAAGTCTCTCTTATCATACATATCACTAAAAATTCTCTTCTAAAAGAAAACATTAATTTGCAAGTATAAGTAAAACTTAATGAGTAATTATGATCTAATATGCATTAAATTCTTATATTATGCTATGCATGAATGATCAAATAATATGCTTTCATTAAAACTTTAAAATTATGTCTCTATTTCACTTCAAGTATTTAACAATTTAACATCTTTAGTCATCACAGAATTACCGTCATACCTGAAAGTATCCTAAAAAATGTGTCCAAAGTCACCCTTAAAAAAGTGTTCGAAGCCACCCACAAAATTGTGCCCGGCCCTCAAATTACACCCGAAAGCGCACATTTACCATTTTCTTGAACATGTACGGATACATCACATCCTCTGTTAGTACCAATTGAGGGTAATCTTGTATGACTTAAACATTTATTTATAATTTCATTTTCTTTAAATTACCTCCTTTTTAAAGAGATTAAACGTTCATTTTCCATTTTTCACTTTCATTTCCGTTAACTCTTACGCTACATCATGCATAAAATAATTGCTTAAAGCACTAAAGAAATTCTTTATTTAATAATACATATAAGAAAATAATTACTCACTTTGATCTAAAGAGATCTTTAAAAGACTTTAACCATTCATTTCACTTCTTTGGATAACCACCTATATTAAATGATTGTGGTATCATTTGATAAAAAATATATTCTTAAAGGAAACACTTAATGTATCGAAAAACAGACAATTAAAATGACACATAAGTAATGATACAATTTTTTACCTTAATGCTTTGATTAGCTTCCTTGCACAGAATTTATTTTTTTCTTTTACAACTTTAATTGATTCAGTCTCCAACCTTCTACTTTAATGTCTGATTAATTTAAATGAGTCATGAGCATTAATAAGTAAACCGATATTTTCAATTTAAGCAAATTTACATCATTAAGCATTAAATACCCAAAAAATTTGGTTCCCATTGTTCGCACAAAACATAATTTCATGCACAACCAACTCCCTTCTTTTTTGGCATTAAAATCTTCCACTTACGATGCCTGTTTCAAGTGACTTTATATTAACAGATTACTTAATTAAATTCACACTCATAAATATATACATAACACTTTATTAGTTTACTTAAAAAACTCTCAAACTTATCTTAAAACTTCAGCAAGCGGCCCTAACCCTTGTGTGAAGGCGAAGGCACGTCCCCTACTTCTTCTTGCCTTTAGCACAACCGTGCAAGCTCCCTTCCCTTTTTCTCCTTCGTTCACGACTCAACCTAGGAAAACTTGGGCTTATTGCATAAAAAATGATCTTAATTTATTAGAATTAAACGAAAATTTGACACTAAATAGGACGTAATGGAGAAAAGGATTCATGTAGCCGACCCCACTTAGTGGGATTAAGGCTTTGTTGTTGTTGTTGTTCGCGACTCTCCTGCAACGATTCCTTCACACGATCAATAGCCTCACAGCACTTGCTCGTCTCGGTCACTACTTCATCTGCACACGAATGTGACGTGACAAGTGGTCGTAAACAGGGCTCGGAATCAAAGGTCGTGGCTCAATCCCTGTAATCCCTCGACACCTCTCCTTCCGTCTTCGACTTATCCTTCTTCTTTTCCTTCCTTTGCACTCGAGCACAATATCGAAGCCGCTCAACAATTTCCTTCTCCTCCTTTCTTGGCTAGGGAAGCACGTTGCACAGTAGTCGTAACTTCTTCCTTCTTTCTTCTCCAATGCGGATTCCTTTCCTCTTCCTCATTATGTTTCGATTCAATCGAATGCAGATTGCAACTATTATGCTATAACTAAAGAGATGCATCAGTTTATTATTATTATTTTTATTATTATTAATATTATTATTATTATTATTATTATTACTACAACTTAATTTCCATTATTACAAGGATCGATGGTTATGAAACCTTTGAGAAGGGCATAATCGTCTTTCTTGGAGATCAACCATACGAGAGCAAAACTGAGGCTAGCCATTTCAAGTTTTATCATAATAGATAACTTCAAATTATCTAAAAGATGTCGACTGATATACGATATTTTCTTAAAAAACATGAAAGAAAAATAATCTGGTCAAGAAGCTTTGGAAGCACCAAGAGAATAGGCTGCATTTTTAATTTCAACAAAAGAAAATTGCTCTGTTCAAGATTGAGTAGAATAGGATCATCAAAAGGATGGAGATTTCTATAGCCCATCATAAGATGAGAGTCCATACTTGGATTTTAAAAGGATTTTCATGATGATATAAAATGATTGGACCATCAAAAGGATGGGGATTTTAATTTGAGAGAGCTATTAAATTGTCAAAGTCGACACAATCATTCAAGGAAATATGGTGAATTAAAATTGATTTTCTCGTTGTGATGCGCCGATGTGCTTAAAGTGATCCTTCTTTTTATTCAAGTAAAATTACGTACATAACACTCGAAACATTGCTATTTACAAATCTAGAGCCCTTATACATCCATTTTTTAAATTTGCGCTCATCAAATTTCCAATGATTTATTGTGGAAAATGTAAATGCATTAGTTCAGTAGCTCAAAAAGAAAAAAAATACACAAGTGTTAGTTTTGTAAAAAATTATATTTTGGGTTTGATATTTAAATTAAGACTTCAACAATTGTAGGATTTAAATATACTTTGTGCCCGTATTTTAAAATTTTCTGGCTTTGCCACTGAGCCTACTCATACAGGACCAACCTTGGGATAAATGATGTAAAATGTTATGCCAAAGGGAGTAAAGATGTGAAACCATTTGGCAAAAGAGAATAATCTTTTGATGTTAAGAGTTTGGACTAGATGCATAAAATATCTAAAAGAAGTGATAAAATATTTAAAGATTTTAATCAAACAAAATATTCTAGCAAGAAAGTTAATAGTATCCTGGTTAAAGATGATATTCCTAATGTAAGTTATAAATTGATTAAATAAATTAAGTCTAGTAAGCCCAAAAGATTAAGTATAAAAGTAAAGATTTGGGTTTAAAAGAGACTTAACTTCAATAAGAAATAACCATAGAGACCAAAGAGGATGTTAAAAAAATTGAGAAGCGTGTTTTAGTGTTAATATTTAGTAAAATAAGATTCGAAGGACTACGATAATTATTAGTGAATCAAACATAATTAATCGAACAGTAGAGTTATGAGAGAGGTTGTTGGATCATAGAATTAGTAAAATTGCAATCACATCAAATAACTAATTTGGCATTAAACCAGGAAGATTTATAATAAAGGTATTTTTTTCGCTTAGTAAAAAAGAAAAAAAAAAGTGCGACGCAGAATCTCATAGGGTCTAAGATTTGCAAATGCAAATCTGAAATTAGATGAACGAAATTATGAAACTGATTAATGTTTGTAAATCACCATTTTAATTTTGACAACATTTCAATACAGGATGAAACTGTAAGAACAGAGAATAGAACCCTAAAAGGTAAGTCAATTGTTTCTAGTAGAAATAACAATTATAAATATGAAATCACACGAAATAAATACAATCAATTAAGAAGTATGCAATCAAGAGCCTCAATTATATTAAGTTGAATAAAAAAAATCAATTTTACAATCCAATAATAAGAGAATAGAAGACTTGCAAAAAGTAATAGCCAAAGAGGTCAGCAAATCAAGCATTCTTCTAGGAAAAAGAAACAACCCTGGTTATATCCAAGTTGAATAAAACAATAGCATGCATAAACCAACGAGAAATCAATGACAAGATTTTAGAAAACATACATAAAGTAGTAGGAAAAGTGAAAAGAAAATTAAGCATAAAACTTGTAAAAGGAGATGGCATCTCCCAAAACTTTTCAATCTACTAATTATCCAAAAGAAAAACTAAAATATATAATACGACCAACTAGAAATTTGCATAGAAATAATAGAAAAATTTTTACATGCCTTAAAACACAAAGTATAATCACAAAGTACCCTTCAAATCATAATTATAACAAAGAGTTTTCACAGAAAGATTTAAAATCCCAGAAGAGTGTTAAGGTCCATCCTTAAATTTCTAGCCACTAAAGATTGAATCCAAAAGCCATATCTATTGTTAGATTAATTAGTTGGAGCAAGATGCCGCAGAAAGCCAACTCAAAAATATTAAAGCAAAATCAAACAACAATCAAAATTAAAAAAAACATTACAACATAAGAAAACAAGACACAAGCCTAAAGTCAAAAACCAACAAAAAACAATCGAACAGAACCCAATCAGAAGCCTCCAGCCACAAAGTTTCAAAAAACACCGCCAAATGCAAGGAGCTTCATATACTCAGATGAATAATACAGTTGATAATTTCTAAGAAAATACAGGCATAACTGTTTCCCTTCTTATAGATAAAATTCATAAGACGTGACTTATAGACCTATCATCACAATATAAGGTATAATTGGTGTCAATTATTAGTTGCAATCACTAATATCTCCATGATGACCTCAAAAAAAGAGTTAAACTAATTTTTTTTTGCAATTATTTAAATGATGTGTGGAATGTGAATCCTAAAAAAAAAGACTAAAAGAGGTAAATTTTCATGAAATTGTTTGTTGTTTCATAATAAAAAGCAAGTCAAATACATCAAAACTATGAAGGATGGACTGTAAAGAATGATTCAGCGAGAGCGACAATGCGTGTAGCTAAATGATATAACCTATATTGCTTGACATGTCTCCAATAGAAATTCTCTTTTACTAAGAAAGGAACCTTGTCCCTACCAAAAGATCCTATCATTCCTCCATTATGATACTACTACAAAATGATCTCGAAGAATAAACTCCTAGGAAATGCATAACTTATTCTGAAAGAACAAAATAGCCATCAAAATGTGATATTCTGCTCATAGAGTCACTCTTAATAATGGGTCAAGATCACTTGAAAGTCCACTTCCATGGGATACTGATCCTTCAACACTTCAAAGCCAATTGTTTCTGACTACATTAGTAGTGATCAATAAGCGGCCGTAGTTCAATGCACCAGCTCCTTTGTTATGGCACCTAGCTTTGTGCTTGAACAAAAAATGACACAAAATAATAATAATAATTCTATCCATGAGGCGTGCCTATTCTTTAGCTTATATCTACTGTTCAAAATTCTCATGCCCTTATGATCAGTATAAAAGGTGAACTCATTGGCCAATAAATAATGACTCCAATGGCCAACAACAATCATTATGCATAAAATTCCCTGTAATTGGAGCACTTTCTTCTAAAATCATTTAGCTTCTCACTAAAGAAGGCAATAAAGTATTCACCTTACTCAACACAACTCCAAATCTGACATGCATTGCAGTCAATCTCAAACATTTTATTAAAATCTAGAAGAGCTAGAATAGGGACCCAAATAACTGCTTTTTCATAGCACCAAGGCAAGAATATGCTCATCCAACCAAGCGAATCTGTCTGACTTGAGAAGCTCCGTTACGGGTATCGCTATATTGTTGAAATTCTTGATAAACCTCATGTAATAAAATTCTGATATAACCAACATCTCAAAAACCTTAAAATGATATGCTGATGGTTGATGAGCCCAATAGAGTAGTCACCAATCAACTCTAAAGCAAAACAAACTTGTGAATTAAGTTGACAAAATTGACAACACAATGTTAAAGCAACCCATAGAGAATTTGCTAATAAATGAGAAGGCAAAAGGCCTAACAAGCATAAAAATCTATTCATTAAAAAAGAGGAGAGCATCTTACTTGAAAAGAGAGCATTATTTATGTTGCTACGTCGTCAAATTTTGGTGAAAGAAAAGTTAATCCAATTATCAAGTAAAGAAAAAAAAAATGTTTCTGACATTCAAACCAGGAATAACAATTGCAAACTTTTGCACATGAGATTGATGGGTAGAAAGAGCAACCACCAGGGAAGAAAGAGAATTAGCCTACAAAAAGTTAGTGGCTACTTCAGAAAGAAATAATGATGGGGATCAACCAAGACATTGAAAAAAGTTATTGAACAAAAAGGTGGGCTAAAAGAGTCTATGATGAAACAGAAAATGTAAGAAATCCCCTATAAATGATTGATGGAAAAGCGTGAGTACAACCACAAACATAAAAGATAAAAAATCTATCTTATGCAATAGAGAAGAAGATAACAAGACGATGTTATGTGTGGAGCCTGAATAGTAGGGGGAAGTGCCCAGGAACAGTGCAGCGGGAAATCAACGCCAGAGAAAAGTGATGTTGATATTAGGTAGCCCAACCCTAGTGGGGAGCCTAGGCACCCAGATAAAGGTTTCTAGGCGAAAATCTATCGCCGATAAGGGTGCCTCGACGCATAGAAGACTCGTTTTCAGTATTCTGCAACAGAAAGCCTGGAAACTCAGTGCCCAAAGGTGGCCTAGGCGCCTGTATCCGATTTCTACAGTTTGAGACTTTAGGCTTCATGTCTCTCCATTGCGGAGGTGTGTTCAAATAGTGTAGAGCGATGCTGTGAATTGGTGTTGGATTTCTATGAGCACTCTTGTGCAAAAGAAAAAAAGAGAGAAGCGTTCATGAGTTCCAAGAAAGTAGAGAGGCTTGAGTTCATATATATACAATTTCTCCTTGTTTCTTAATAAATTTTTTGGTATAGTGTGGCTCTATGATTATTTTCCCGTTCTAGAAAATGCCAAAATGACGATTTACATTATCAAAAGTCATTTTGTCACTGGGAGGAATCACTAAGAAGCCTGAATAATGACTCTAGAAGAATGAGAAATGCTTCATCGAACAACTCTAGTTTTGATTCGACTCTTTCTTCATATGTCGCTATCAATATTGTGAATGAGAAAACTATGGTAGATATCATGGTTGCAGAAACAATAACTTATGAAAAGCCCTCAGTTTTAAATAATTTTTTTTTAAGGAAAAGATTATTCAATATGAAGAGGATGAATAGTAGTTCAATGGCTAAACATTTGAATAATTTTAACACTGACAAAGCAGTTGTGTTTTGTAGGCATCAAGTTACATTACATGATAAGGTCAAAGTTTCATTATCAAATAATTGGGATGGACTAATCACTGCGGTGAGCAACTCTTCAGCTAACATGAAGTTAAATTTTGATAACATTGCGAGATTAGTGCTAAACAAAGAAGTTCAGAAGAAGACAAGTGGTGAAATTTCAAAATTTGCATTGAATGCTAAAAATGGAAGAGAAAATCTAGATATAAACACAAGCATGAAAAATTCAAGTCCAATAGAGAAAAGTTTAGGTCTGTGAGAGAAAAAGGCAAAGGTGAATGTTAGACCTTTCTGGAAATAGTCACTTAAAGAAACACTACAAAGCTTCAAAGGTGACTAAAGGGGCAATGGTGCAGCTTAAGGCAATACTGAAAGCACATTTTACTTAATCAATGAGATGTCTAAATCCATTGATGTAGCTGAAAAAAATTGATGCAGATCTTTGATACTGCAAGCTTGGTCATATGAGTGAGAAATATATGAAGTTCATACTTTCTAAGAACAAGTTTTATGATTTAAGTCCATAGAGTTAAATTTTTGTGAAGATTGTGCCAATGAAAAGCATTAAAAAGCTACTTTCTCCAAAAGTTGATCAAAGGTGAAGTCAAAATAGTTAGAGTTAGTGCATATTGATGTATAGGGGATCCTACTTTAGTCCAGTCTATTGGAAGTTCCCAATATTTTATCATTTTAATTGATGATCGCACCAGAAAGGTACAAGTGTACTATTTAAAACAGAAACCTGATGCATTTGAGGTGTTTAAAAGGTGGAAGGCTATGATTGAATGAGACAAGCTTAAGATTGAAGTGTCTTAGATCAAATAATGGCAGTGAGTATCGTGATCAGAGGTTCAATAGCTAATATGCATCAGAAAAAATGAGCCATATTCAAATAACACCATAGCAATATGGTGTGGCTGAGTGCATGAATAAAACCAACAAAGTGTGTCAGGAGTACGAGTTTGCATGCATGCATGCCAAAATAGTTCTGGGCAATGCAATGAATACTGCAATTTATCTGATCAATCATGGTTCATCAATACATTTGAATGAAGGCTCACCTAAAGAAGTCTGGAGTAGCGAGATGGTAATTCTATCTCAACTAAGAGTATTTGGTTATTTATCGTAAATTCATGTTGATGCAAGTCCAAAAGTAAGCCCGATTCAAAATCAATCAAATGCAATATCATTGGGCGTGACTCAGAATGAATTTGAGTAAAAATTCTAGAATTATCAGACTATAAAATTCATTATGACTGATAAAGAAACTTCAATAACTTAAATGTACAGAAAATGAGCAAAAATCAAGATTATCCATCCGTTAATTATAAAGATTCATCTAAATATGTTGAATAGAAGATACCAATAATTAAAAAAATTGAGAAAGGATGAGTGTTAAATTTGGCGAAGCACATATAGTTTCTCAGTCAACTGCTTTTGAATCAGGAGTTCTAACAGAGTTACATGGCATATAAAGATATTCTCGTTCTTTGTACTATCATTTTTAATTGATAGCGATGAACAAGAGTGTTATGAAAAAGGCACCCAAGTTAAAGACTAAAGAAGTGAGAGTTTGACATGGATGATAAGATGCAATGACTAAAGTCAAATCAGAAATGAGATTTGGCAGAACTACCAAATAGCAAAAAAATACTGCACAATAAATTGATCTATAGGCTGAATAAAGAGTTAGATGGTAGCGGGTGCTACAATGCAAGATTTATTATGAAAGGGCTTTAACAAAAGAAATGAGTGGACTACTCAGAGATATTCCCTCCAACGGTGAAAATGACAACTATCAGAGTTGTGTTGAGCTTGGTAGCAGATAAAAATATACATCTGGAGGAGATGGAAGTGAAGACTGATATCTAGAATGGTGACTTAGAAGAAGAGTTGTATATTGTACAATCACAGGGGTTTAAAAATTACGGAAAAGTATGCATTGCCTACAGATTGAAGAAAGGTCTTTATAATTTAAAGCAGGCCCCAAAAAAATAGTACAAAAGGTTTGACAGATTTATGTCAGAGATGGGTACATTAAGTGCCAAATAGATCACTATTACTTCATCAAAAATCTTGATAGTTGTTATATCATGCTTCTTTTATATATGGATATATCATGCTTCTATTATATATGGATGACATGTTAATTATTAGAGCATATATAGAGAATATCAGAGATTTGAATGAACAATTATCAAGTGAGTTTGAGATGAAGAATTTAGATCCAACCATGAATATCATCGGTATGAGAATCAGCGGAGATGGGAGTGCAGGTTTAGTGAAAAAATCTCAGACAGAACATGTTGAGAAGGTTCAACACAAGTTTAACATGAGTGAGGAAAAACCAATTTGCACTTCTTTAGGTATTCACATCAAGCCAGCTAAAGAACTATCGCCTAAATCTGAAGCAGAACAAGTACAAATAAAAAGACCTTCGTAAGTTTCAACAATAGAAAGTTTGATGCATGGAATGACACGTACAATATCAAATATTGTACATGCAGTAGTCAGGAAGAACATGAGTAATCCAAAAAAAATCATTTGGAGGCAATGAATTGGATTCTCAGATACACGAGAGGAACAATTAACAAGACATTTTTGTTTCGGAGGTGCATGATTTAATCTATAAGGATAAGTCGATTCAAATCTATGACATTGATGCTTTTGTGGGCTATGAAATTTCGACCGCTCCCCAAAATCTTTACATTTATTTATTTATTTAGTAATACTCAGAGATTTCACCCTCATTTTGCAATGACCTTTTAATATGAAGTTCGAGGTTTCCCATAGGTGCAAAACTCTATGGTTAATTATTTTTTAGAATCCTCCAAACGATTCTTAATGTCACAGTGGAATATGATCACAAGATTCGAGAAAATCAGAACAGTGAATTTAAACATGAAAATAACACATAAATTTTACGTGAAAAAGACCTGAGAACCAGAAAAAACCATGGAGTCGCGCCACCAAAAATTTCACTATGAATTTTAGAAGAAACTTACAGTACACTGCTCCACACTCTTCCTACTGATCTGATGCAAAAACGCAAGTTGAAAAACACTAGAATCCTTCTCACCAACACTCACAGCCACCAGGATTCTGTTGATATATGAACGGGAAGAGTTAAGCTCCAAGCCCATACATATGCTGACGAAATCGTGACATAAATAGCAGTGCTCGTGAAAACTGCTCTAGGCGCCTAGGCGCCCGGATTTGGGTGTCTAGGCTCCCAATTCACAAGAAACAGGCGCCCCAGCGCCAGAAGCGGGCACCTAAGCGCCCACATTGTGCGCCTAAGTGTCCAGTTCGGGTGTAGGACTTACACCTTCTCAATCTAGGAACACTCAATGAGCGTTCAAACGCCCATAGATAGATGCCTTGACTTCAGGTGCACTACTGCGTGGAAGCCAGCCAACATGCTGCTCATAGGTGCTACAATCAAACTCCACAACTAATATAAAACTTGATGCAATCATATGATAGAGGAAATAAAAAGGACCGTCTCACTCAATTCTTATTGAATCAAGATCATAAGTTTGCTTATTGGAATCAATCTAGGGCAATAGATTTTAGGGGACACATAATTTACCTCATATTTGTCTTTTGTAAAAGTTGTACATCAAATAAATTATTTAATTTAGTATTGCATACAATACATGAATGTGATTCAAGAAATGACTGTACCTCACAGAGCACGACATTGTGAGCATGAGAGAGCACGATGGCACACCAAGCTCCGAAAGCGAAGCATGGCTCGGTCTCCTCATTTGAGTTGAACCGTAGACACTGTGGGTCTAACGTTGCAAGTTTTATTCTCATGGTGTGTCTAGCACCGCATCTTGCCTTGGGACATGTAATTTGCATCTTCCTTTGGCTCCATCTGTAATGGCAAAGGGGCAACGTAAGTGCGGGCTAGGAGCGCAACAGTTTATGTATGTTCACCAACAAAAACTAGTATCAAAGCAGGGTTCGATTTGAGTGAGAGCAGTGACCGATGAAGCAAGGTTCAAGGTGGAGAAGTCTTTAATGAGACGAACTTCACTTTCTGCAAGATGCACGTAAAGTATTTGTTGTATCAAAAAAAATTGTACTTGCCGCAACAAGGAATCACAAAAAAATGTAAGTCCATGCCTATAGAGAAATGGGAAGCGTTGGATCAAAGGGCACTGGGTTTGATCAGGTTAACACTTGCCTCATTTGTTGCGTTTAACATTGAGAATGAAAAAACTATGTTGGATCTCACTGCGGCATCGACCAAGATTAACTAAAAAACTTCTAATTCTAATATTTTTTTTCTAATAAAGAAATTATTCAACATGAAGATGGTGGAAGGTAATTCAGTGACAAAGCATCTCAATAATTCAACACTGTGACGAGTCAGTTGTGCTCTATGGGGATCAAGTTTGATGATGAAGTCAAAGCACTTGTGATACTATCTTATTTGTCGGAAAGCTGGGATGGTTTGATAACTGTCGTGAGTAATTCTTCAGGAACTTCAAAGTTGAACTTTGATGATATCGTGAGTCTGATGCTGAATAAAGAATATCGCAAAAAAGTAGCTAATGGTGAATCTTTGCGTTCTGAGTTGAATGTTGAAAACATAGAAAAGAATTTAGGCAAGCATACAGACAGAGTCAGATCCAAGACCAAGAAAGGAAAGTCAAATCAAGCAAAGCAGAATGCTGGAACTGTGGTAAGAATGGGCATTTCAAGAAGGACTGCAAAGCTCCAAGGAAAGCTAGTGGTGGACAGAATAGCAGTTTCTCTACTAATTTCTCCATAGGTGAAATTCAAAATGACTCCATGATGTTATCCATGGATAGCACTTAATACTGGATAGAGGATTCAAGTGCCTTATTTCACGTTTTCCACAATAAAAATTTATTCAAAAACTACACTCAAAGTGATCTAAGGAAGATTTATTTGAGATATAACAAGGTCCGCGGTATAATAAAAAACGGTGATGTTGATTTCAGGTTGTCGAATGGAACAATCTGAAAGCTTACTGATGTCAGACATGTTCCTAGTTTGAAGAGAAATTTCAACTCTGTGAGTCAGCTGACAAAGTCAAGATTCGTGACAACTTTCACAGGTGATTCATAGAATGTGACCAGAGGGCAATAATGATGGCTTGGCGCAACATTAAAGACAATTTATCTTATCAATGAAATGGTTTATTTCATTAATGTGACTGGAACCAAGGTGGATGGAGGTTTGTGGCACCGTAGGTTTGGCCATATGAGCGAGAAATGTATGAAATCCTTATTTTCAAAAAATAAGCTTTAGATCTGAATTTATATGAAGACTGTATTTATGGCAAGTAGAAGAAATTTCTTCTCCAAGAGTGGGTCAATGTTGAAATTAAAGAAACTGGAGTTAGTGCATACTGATGTAACCTATTGAAGGTTCTCACTATTTTGTCACATTCATTAATAATCATACGAGAAAGGTATGGGTTTATTTAAAGCAAAAAATTGATGTTTGAAGTCTTTAGGAAAAGGGAGGCAATGATAGAAAATGATGCAAGCTTGAAGCTAAAGTGTCTCAGATCAGATAATGGAGGTGAGTACCGTGATCAGAAGTTTAGGGATTTTTGTGCTACAGAGGGGGCCAGGAATGACTTCACTGTCCCAAGGACATCTCAAAAGAATGGTGTGGCTGAGCGTGTGAACAAAAAAATTACGAAGCATGCTAGAAGCATGAGGTTGCATGCAGGCTTGCCGAAAAACTGCAGTTTACCTGATTAGTTATAGACCGTCAGTACCTTTGGAGGGAGACTTACCTAAAGAATTTTGGGCGTTCTCCACATTTGCATGTTGGCAGGTTCTAGAAGCAAACATGACTCCAAATCTGTCAAGTACACCTTCATTGGATTTGGCTCAGATGAGTTTGGGTACAAGTTCTGGAATTATCCGAATAAAAATTTCATTAAGAGCTTGGATATCACTCTCAACGAGATGGAGATGTACAAGAACAATGTCAGAACTCAGGACAGTCCATCAGCTACTTCTGAAGAATCCAGATATGTGAAGTGTTGGAGGTTTCTCAGATACCTGCTACAGAAGTCGGGAGATCCATCAGTGTGAAACAACCCATACAAAAGTATTCTCTTTCATTACACTATTTGTTACTAACTGATGATGGTGAACCAGAATAATTTGAGGAAGCCACTCAAGAAGAAGAGTCAAGAGAATGGGAGCTCGTCGTAGATGAAGAAAAACAATCTTTGAAATCAAATCAGATCGGGAATTTGACAGTACTATCAAATGGCAAAAGAGCATTGCACAACAGGTGAGTCTACAGGTTGAAATATGACTGAAATGGTAGCAAGCGCTACGAGGCAAGACTTGTTGTGAAGGGTCCATCAAAAGAAAAGAGTGGATTATACAAAGATCTAACCAGTGGTGAAGATGATGAGTGTCAGGGTTGTGCTGAGTCTGGTAGCAAGCAGATAAATGCAAATTCAGCTTTCTAACATGGAGATTTGAGGCAGAGCTATACATGGCAGCCACAAGGTTTCAAGGTTTTAGGCAAAGAAGGTTTGGTCTGCAAATTGAAGAATAGTATCTATGTCTTGAAGCAGGCCCTGAGACAGTGGTACATGAGGTTTGACAGGTCTATGTCAAAAAATGGGTACTTGAAGTGCCAAGAAGAGCATTATTGCTTCGACAAAGACTTTGGTATTGTCATATTCCGCTTCTCTTGAATGTAGATTACATGTTGATAGCAGGGGCAGATATGGAGAAAATCAGGGACTTGAAGAGTCAATTATCAAGTGAATTTGAGGTGAAGAATTTAGGTCCAACTAGGAAGATCCTTGGGATGAGAATGAGCACGAACTAGAGTATATTGAAAAGATCCTACATAAGTTCAACATGAGAGGTGAAACCAGTTAGCACTCCCTTATATAGTCACTTTAAACAATCTAAGGATCTATCGCCTACCTATGAAGCAGAGCAAGCAAAGATGGAGAGAACTCTATATGCTTCAACAATTGGAAATTTGATGTATGCGATGATTTGTACCAAGCCGGATATTACATATGTAGTGGGAGGTCAGCAGGTACATTGGCAATCCAAACAGACATTATTGGGAGGCGCTAAAGTGAATTCATAGGCATTTGAGGGGAACAATCAACAAGGCATTTTGCTATGGAAGTGTACGGATCACTCTAAAGGGATTCATAATTCAAGTTTGGCAGGACATGTGCTAATAGGAGTGCAATGGTTATATCTTCACATTGGGGAACACAGGGGTGAGTTGGTTTCCAGATTGCAGAAAATGGTTGCACTTTCTACTAGGAAAGCATAATATGTTATTATTACTGATGCTAGCAATGAATTGATTTGGCTACAGAGTTTCATGACAGAATTGGGCAAGCAGCGGAGGATCAGAAAATTCTACAGTGAGAGTATGAGTGCGATTCATCTTGCTAAGAACGTTGTTTTTCATGCTAGGACGAAACACATTCAGCTCGGGTATCATTTCATTTGATCTCTATTAGAAGATGGGCAATTATTTTTGAAAAAGATATATACAGCTAAAATTCCAACAAATATGTTGACGGAGGCAGTGACTGTTGAGAAACTGAAGCTGTGATTGGCTTCAGTTGGGTTTCATGAAGGTTGAGACCGTGGATGAGCTACACCGGTACATGACTATGAAGGTAATTCAGATGAAGGTGCAGATTCAGGGGCTTGGACTTGGTGCTATCAGTCTCCAAGTGGGAGATTGTTAGTTGTGGAGTCTAATTCTTGAGTAGCAGGCCAGCTGACTTCCACGCAGTTAGTGCATCTCGCGCTAAGGCACCAGGCTATGGGCGCTTAAGCGGCCCTTGATTGTTCCCAGACCGAGAAGATGGAAGTCCTGCGTCTAAACTGAGCGGCTGGGGTGCCCGCTTCCAAAGAACTGGGCGCCAGGCGTCTGGAGCAGTTTTCATAAAAGCTGTTATTTATGTCATGATTTTAGGCAACATATGCGCGGGCTTGGAACGAAATTCTTCCTTTTTGTTCATCAACGATTAGGGCTTGATGAAACATGTCTAACTAGTACTAGTCTCAAGATTCAAATATTAATTTGATCAATCAAGTGAAATATCTCGACACCAACCTTAAAGTCATGAGGACTAGGATGATCATTAAACAAAGACCACCGGACACTAATCAGGTGTCTAAGGCCTTTTCTTATCCATATATGCATCAATGGAGGCAAACGGTTCATCATGATCTTAAACAATGTGAACTACTACACCATGTTCTTTGCCAAAGCAAGAAAACAATTTTTATCCAAACGTCTATAAATACCCCAAAGAGAGGAGCTAAGGATTATTCTTAGACCAACTTATAATTTTAAGGAGACTTTACTGAATTGCTTTCAATCCTTTCTCCTGTCGTCAAGCTTATTTACTAACTTTGGCAGTAAAGTGTTTTTTGGGAGAACCATTCCTTCGGGGAAAGCATATCATTTTTAGCACTGCATGTGCAAGAGGCTTGCGAAAGTAAGAAATAGTGTCTTCAAAGAACTCGAACGACATTCAAAGCCATTTCCATCACCTAATTGTCTTCCTTGGCAAGAATTAAATGTTTACGGTTATTCTTTTGCAGAAAAGCATAATAACTTTCATTCATTTGTTTCTATTTAAATTTCACCTTATCTTCTTAGCAAGAAAACATTCTCAAGTATCTCGTTTAATCAATCAGATGCCAGTTTTTTAATATATTAACCTACTCAAGGTGTTCTTAGAAATAATGCATGTATGTGTAATTTGTTTATGGATGTGCATTCTTATTCAATTTTGTAAGAAAGAATTTTTCTTTCTTAAAGACTCTTCTCAAACACGATTCATTGCCAATTTCATAAATGAAATTACTCCTAAAACAGATCAAGATTCTACCCATCTTTCTTCTCAGCAATTTTAACCTCGAAAAAAAATAAGAATTATATATTTTATTGGATTCACATCTCCATTCGGCTCTTTGAGGAAAATTTTGCTCAAAAAAAGAGAGCTAAGAGTTTAAGAAACACAACACGCATGTTATTCAACCAAACGGAACCCAACATTACATTCTAAAAGAGAATCACAAGGGGTTGTTAATATCTTTGATTACTTCATTATTACTATTCGCCTTATTTGACAAATTCCATGTTTAAGATTCAGTAAGAAGAATAAGTATTATTTCAAGATTTTCTTTCCATTTATATTAAGGACCTTAATTGTTTATAAGGAAGAGCACCTTACTGGTGCAGATACAATCTAAAGTGAATTAAAAATGGCTTCAAAACCGGATTCTCTCTTTTGGTCTGAACTCCCTTTCCTCTACCCAACTTTCTACCCTTTTCAAATCTCTTCTTGAATTTATTCCAGATGGTACAACATCACAGTATATAATCCACAAACATGTACCAGAGCCTCATATTCATAATAGTTCAAAATACATACGCAAAAGTGCAGTTTCTCAAATGCAGTCAAGTCATGAATTTTATTATTTATTGTGCTACAATGCATCTCAAGCATTAGTTTCATTTTAAAAATTCAACGTCAGAAACAAATGCATTGACTTAATTTACTCAGATATGCAAAATTTCAAAGTCGTTTTCATCTTTCTAATAGCACAATTTGCTATTAGAATACAAAATTATCGACCAAATGTTGCAAATTTAACTTTGAAATTCAAATTTCTATAGAACTTGCCATCATCGATCTAAAAATCGCAAAGAACAAATATAAAATTATCACCTCGTTTCTCTCGCTAAATCAAATAATAGAAGGTTAACTTCTGTTCACATTTTACATCTAGAGCATACAATAGCAATATTCAACTCATTTCTCGTACTGGTGATGTATGAGCATGCCAATAAAAATAATCATTGAACTAAACTAAAAGAACATGGATGACAGTAAATAAATAGTAACCTTAGAGCAATCGTTTAAGTAAGACTTCCCCCTTATCATAAATCCTGGTTTACTAGGCTTAGTCCAGCAGTTGGTGTCAGATTCGCCTTTCCCTTGAAGTAGTGAACCATGGAATTGACTCGGATTTATGGTAACAGGAGGATAGGTAGTGTCCAGTTCATTGATCTCCCCTGTTTCTGCATTCACAAAAACAGTTGACATTCGAAAAGAGGATTAAATGAGCTGCTTTTAGAAAATTACACTTCATCATGCTGAGGCCCTAAAGTTAAGTGTCATTTGAGACAAAATAATGGAAAAACACACTTATTTTTAGAATTACATACAGAAAAAAAAGGCCACCAGTAAAAAATAGCACATATTGTTCCACACAAAAATTAAAGATAGAGCACTATTCATTATCCAATGACCATACATATACATACAAATGTTCGGACAATAAGAAACCATGGTACATTTCTAATAATAGATTCTAGGTCTAAGAAAAAGGCAAAGGATTCATGGAACAATCCAAAGAGTTCCTAAGTTTAGTGTCATTGGAATAACTTCCCGGAGATCAACCATCTTAAGAATGCTCCATACGAGCATGTTTAAGTTTGGAGTTTCTAAAAACGGTTGATCTCATAGAGCCACTCAATGAACTTGTCTGGATCAATGAGAACATTAAAATCCGGCAAGTTAATCTTCACTCAAACATCCTAAACTCTTTTTTGATATTCTATGTGAAATCGGTGAGATATTGGTTCTTCTTCACTAGAAATTTTCTGATGGAAGGAATTCACTTTCTCTTCTTAATCGAAGTCACCATTGTGACTATGGGTAATCTCAGCGGGTTGTCACCTCTCAAAGACAGCAAGTCTTTATTACAATTGAAGGATTTTCCGCTACACATCCTGCATGGTAAGTTCTTGGACACCTCCTTGAGTGTTTTTCCTAAGCGTAAACCAAATATGGAAATGGCAACTAGGCTAATATGGTGTAATTTTCCCCCAATTAAGATTTCAGCAGATGTAAGATTGCAAATCAAAATTAGTCAGAGGCATAGGCTTTGGTCGTAGGTGTCGATGCAAATTTTTTGTAGAGGTAGAAAGGTTGGATTTGAAAAATGTTGAGATAGGGCTATAAATTGTGGTGGGAATGATTAGAGTATTAATAGGGATTCCTTTTTTCAAGGATTTTTATTTGGGGTAAGAAAGAAAAAAACCTAAAAATCTAAGGTTTGTCGGGCTCTCATACAAAATATCATTCTAGGGCTCCCAAAAGGTGTTTAGGAGGTGGAATTGCAGGGAGGTTGCTGTGGAGCGATACGAGAAGAATAATAGGGATGATCAATAACATTTGGATGGTGATAGAAGTTATTCGACGGCTGTCTCGACTAAAAAATAGCAAAGAGAAGTTTGAAACGGTGAGTATCAGTGGTGAGGAGGATCCATCACATGTTCCTAAGCAAAATACAAATACGCCACTTAAAAAAAGAAAATGATAGAATACTGAACATAAAATAGAAAATAAAGTCTCCAAACACAATAGCATTAATAAAGATTATCCAAACAACAAAAACACATATAAATAGTTATCTAACAGGAAATACCGTAATTAGAAAAAACAAAATAGGAAATACTAGAAAAATAAAAAGAAAGAAGAAAAGACAAAGTAAAGAAAAAAAATACAAAGGAATTATAAGCCGGTTGCGGCCCCCTCTCCCGCAATCACAGATTATCCGTAATCCCGTGGATCTCAACTAATGATAGCAAGAATTTCGTATGTCGCGGTTTGTGACTTCCCACTCTGCATCACTCTCCCTAAATAGAAGATGTTTTTCTTTTTCTTTGGAAGGACCCGAATCTCACTATTAAATGTTCACTCTCACAAAACACTTTTAAAAAAATTTCAAAGATGTCATTCATCACCATTGTTCGACCATCTGTCCATTGGTGCATTGTTGAATTAAACATAAACTTAGTACTCGGTTTATTCCATAGAAATTTCTAAAAATCACTCAAAATTTTCTCATTTCTGTATGAAGTGATGATTGTTGGACCTTCCTAAGCAATGACAACCTGAGAGGTAGGTTGTATGTCAGACAATCCTAAAATAAACTTAGCTAGGGTTGACATGTGTTTGGTATTAGCTCCTTGGACTCAATGTTATCTGGACAACCAATGCTAATCTTAGCGTCACTTCTCTCACCGGCTCAATCTGAAGGACCCATTAAATCTTGGCATCTCTTCCTTAATTGCCGAAAGTTGATACTAGTCTCGGACATTATCATCTTCTTATGACTCACTGTCAATTCTTCAATTATTCCCTGCTTAATGTTATAGATCATTCTCCTGTTTGGAGAAGCAAAAATGAGAAAATTAAATTAAAGCATTGAAATAAACTTTACCTAATTACTAGTTGTACAGATCTTCTCTAAACGTTTTCTCGTCTGTCGTTTAGCATTTAATCACTCAAAATGTAGCAGAAAAGTTAGTTTAAATATAGCAATTAGCTAAACAAGCCAGTGAATACTCAGACTTCTAAATTAAAGTAATAAAAGGGAAAAAAGAATAATATGCATATCAGTTAAACTTTTTTATAAATCAATATAAACATTTGACATGTTATTCAAAGGGGTTTATATCATTATCATACTAATATCATTTCATATCTATACAACCATCACAGGAAGAACCGACTAAAAACTTGTGTCAATGAAAATCATCAATATCAATATTCTTTTCATTTACGTGCACGAATACGTTAGTGTTCCCCCACTAGTACCACTTAAGAAATGCTACATTATAGTTAATAGTCATACACATACAAGCATTTAACATAAACATATATATATATTTATCGCATTTAATCATACTTTATAAAACATACACTAAAATGCATAAGCAATAGCTATAACATTCGCAATGATATGACTAATAAAGAAAAGAATAGCTTAATCAGAATAATATATTCACAAAAATCATTAACTTCAAACATATTTGAGAAGAAACAAATTATTATTATATTTTAAATGTACAAATACTTACCTCGAAGACACTTAATTCGATAAGATTTTTCCCTAACGTCGACTCTTCTAAAGTGAAAACCTAACATGCATATTCATATTACAAAATTTTAATTAGTTATAATTAGTATTAAATTTACATCATTTAAGTATTAAGTTTCCATTATTTTACTTCATAAAGAGGTCCTAAATAAATTCATTTCTTAAACTTTTCCTTACCGAAGTTTGCTCACGCGAATCTTCCACTTCTCCAATTGTCACCCTTCGCCTCCTTCTAGTCCCCCTTCAAATCTGAATAATTAGCCAAAAGTCTTTAAGAATTTTTTTTTCTTTTATTTACTATTACAATGTGTGTGTGTGTGTGTGTGTGTGTGTGTGTGTGTGTAGGGGAACCCGCGGGCAAATATATTAATCATAGCAAAGAGACAGATAGGTGAGCGGGGCCCACCACTAGGAATCCCTCTACCTAGAATACACACTCCAAAAAATTCTCCCGAATTAGATACATATATATATATTTAATATAACAATGTATTTTTTTTTAAGAAAAGCCCAAAGGGCTAATTTTATTGAAAATAAAGGATATATCAGGAGTGTATGAGAGGCCCCACAAGAGGCACCCTACCCATAAGATAGCAACAAAAAATAAAACTCCAACATAAAAGGATACAGACTCAAAGAAATTCTAAAACAAATAAAACAAAAGAAGCTAGGGACGGGCCATTTTTGTCATGTCTCTTCCTCTAGTTTTAGTGACAGAGCTAGATATCAAACTTTGAAGTGTCGTGTCATTGTCAGGAGTAACCACAGTGTCATTCATTAAGTTTCCAAGCTGGAGTGTGCCCCCAGTCTTCTTCTTCCGTCGAGAAGTGTAAACATGTCATTCTTCATCTGAAGATTGGCTCATGCGATCCTCGGTCTGATGAGATAATAGAACCTCAGTAGAAGGAAAGGCAACTGTTTCAATAGCGGAGTTGAGTATGTAATGCCACCTCTGTACTTGGTGCTTTCTGAAGAGGAGCTGCGGGACTGTCCTGATTTGCATTCTGAACATTATCTCTTACAGTAGGGTCAGAAGTAGGGGCAATTGCTTCAAATACCACCTCCGGTCCTATGGTGAGTCCCTCCTCAGGTGGAACTAATGTATACAGAGCAGTGGGGAGTTCCTGAAATACCTCAGGTACCAATACTTGTCTTGTGGTGAATCCCTCCTCTAGTGGAGCCTATGTGTCCTGCTTTTGACTAGAAGTTCTCAAATGTGGGTGCAATCTGAAATATTTCTCTTGAGGGTGGTCGAACATCTTGCAGTGCTTGCAGTAGTAAGGTTTTTGCTCCATAATAATTTTTTGCCAATAACTATTGTGAGCAGAACCAAGCTAAGTTCGTCTGCATATGGTAGTGTAATATCCCTTTCAATCAAAATCCTTACAGTGGAAGACCTTGAGTAATGAACTGTAGGTGTGTCTACCTGCATAAATTTTTCAAAGAAATTCCCAATTGCATATATGGTAGAATAGTCAAAAAATTGAAGCTTGAGTTCAGGTAATAAGAACCAGATAGACGCAAAGGAGGATTCCTGGCTGAGATCAAAATTAGGTGTCCATTTGAGCAACTTCATCGGTTTGCCCTCAATTGTAATGAATTTCTTCGAGAAAATTCTCGTGTAGTCTTCTTCAATGCACAACTGAATCAGAACATGTATTCCATCGAGAAGGCTCACCTGTTAATCCCCAACTAGCTTGAAGTCTTCGAAGACCTTCCTGATAATCTCCATCTTCGGGCGACTTAATTAGAACTTGTCAACTAGCGTAAATTTGTGTTTTTAGCAAGAGATGAGATTTCAGTATCAATGAAGAATAAGTCTGGTTTACCCGCTTTTTCCCTACTCTTTTAATGAGGTTGCAATCACCATGTCCTGCAACAAAATCATGATACGATTGGAGGAATATCGGACTGTCGGCGAGGTGGAAAGGGGAGCTGAGTTTATCAGTCACTGTAGTATTGGAGAGTTTGGCAAAGCTGTCACAGGCGAGGGCGGTGGCATAGGAAAGCCCAAAAGCCATTGGCGTGCTTCACACACTCTAAGAGTACTTAGCGTAATAAAATCTGCCGCCAGTACACGCGAACAGCCGCAACAGATGACTCTGGCGGAGGAGGTGTCGAGCAGGTTTGAGCTGAAGCAATCGGCATCGAGCAAGAAATGACACGCCACAGCTAGAGGAGCAGGCTAGATGAGTAAAATGATATAACTCTATCGAGTAAAATGAGCCACGCGAACTCAATCCACGCTACCTTCTTCCCAGCAAGCATCTCCTTCGACCGAAAACCCGCAAAAGACTTTGGTTCTCCTCACGCGCCTCCTTCATCTCTCTACCTCGCTCTATCTTCCACACCATTGCCCTCTTCCCCAAGTTCCTCGTCGTCGGGTAGGTAAAAGCCCTAAATGCTCTCCAGCACGGTGTCACTGGCTCGACTTCGACTTTCTCCCGCACGAGCTTAACTCGTCGCCTCCTCTACACGACAGTGGCATCGACTCTTCCCCCGCTCAACCACGACATCGAGACCTCCCAACTCTTCCATGCTCGATGACACTTTGTCCTACTCGAGGTCGTGACGCCTCTTCTCTTGCCTCTGCGGGTAGGTAAAACTCACTTGCCGCAATTTATAAAGCGAAAAGGCCTCCCTAGTTTCTGTCCTTTTGCTTCCTCTTCTTAAGTAGTTTGTTTCCTCCCTTCCCTGATTCACCGTTTCTTCTTTCATCACTTGTTTGTTTCTTCTTCTTTGTTCCTTTGTATTTCCCGTTTCTTCTTCCCCTGTACAAAACTGTTACATTTCACCACTGGATTGGTTGGCTTGGGTGATCAATTGGGTTACATTTGTTGCCTGATCTTGGGGTTGAACTCTGCATGTACGGGGTGGCAGTCACCTGGTGATGTTATTTCAAGGTTAGGATTCGTATAGCGAGCAGAAACCAATAAAATTGCAGATGCACCATATTACTGATGGCTGGCTTTACCAAGATACAATGTTACTGTGTGCACCTCTGGTTCCAACAATTCACATTCCACATCAGTTGATCAAAATAAGCAAAGAATCCTCCACAGAAGAGTCTCGATGGCGCAAGTTGTGGAGTTTTATGAATATGTCATGCCAGTAACATGAGGGAAGTTATTTGCATTTTCGACTAGGTGGTGATACTACCCTTCTTGTTGAATACGCTTTAGGTTCCAGCCCAAGAAAGCATTCTTTCTTAACATAATAATAACTAGCTTTTTTTGTTAGGTGCAACATCCTTATACTAAAAGCTCATTCCACTAACTAAGTCACACAATGAACACATCATAATAAATGTAACTATCAAAATCTGATAAGTTAATCTAAACTGGAGGTATTACGCAAGTATACGTATCATTTCAAGTAATATAGAGTTTTCTATAAAAACCCCAGTATCGATCCCACGAGAAAGTTGTAACTCTTTATAAAGACTTAGTGATATTCTTACTTAAAATACAGACAATAATCTAGGAAAATAAGATGATTCAGGTGTAAAAATAAAGTTACTAAATTCCTACAAGTTCTAGTTCAAAGCAAAATTTAAAATGCATAAATTCTAAAATAATTAAATTTAGAAAAGTTTAGATTATGTAAAGAGACTTTTCCATTGCAATTAATTCGTAAGCAGTGTCGAATTTCAAATGTTTAGAGGTTTAAATAATGTTTTGTGATAAATAAGAGCATACATATTATTTACGCCTCTCGAGCATAAAGAACATTAGCTAATCTAAAGTTAGTTCCAGCTTGTGTGGTAGTGCTGAGTAGATTCTAGTCTCTCACTTCTAGATTACCTACTGTGCCCTCTCTATAGGACCAACCAGACCCTTAGTTCCAACCTTAGACCAAATTGGTAAAGAATCTAGTCTATCACCCTAGAAACACCAATTCTACGCCCATCAAAACCTATCTCTCTATCTATTTGCGCTCTTTTTAAATTTAGGTTGCCCTCCTCGTAAGGTTAGTGTGATACTCATTAATTCGGTGAAATCATAGCCCTCCCGGGTCAATATGTTTCACAATAGATTTTAACAATACAAGTGGTCTGTTTGCAAAGTAAATGAAGAACCGGTGAAAATACCTCACAAATTTTGGAATAAGAGAAGTTCTAAACAAATCAAATCCTCCACATGATTACTTTTTATTGCAGAGAGAAAAAGAATAAAATCTATTTAGAATTCATGGGGATAGCAAAATAAACATAATTATATTAAAACTCAAAAGTACAAAACAAAACTCACACAAAAAAGTACAAATACTTATCTCAAACTCTTCCCAAAGCAATCTTCCGCAGATCATTTACTGTCCTTGACTCCAATAGACTCACACAA
Source organism: Papilionanthe hookeriana x Papilionanthe teres (assembly GCA_022702705.1). NCBI lineage: Eukaryota > Viridiplantae > Streptophyta > Magnoliopsida > Asparagales > Orchidaceae > Papilionanthe > Papilionanthe hookeriana x Papilionanthe teres. The sequence continues at coordinate 12,344,687 of CM040435.1, read as the reverse complement.
GACTAAGACTCACTAAACTCTGACTATGGTGGTCAAGACTCTAAACTGACACTCAAAAACTCTCCAACAACTCCAAAAGACTCACCAAATACTCCTTTTTCGTTTAGAAAGCTTTTTTATAAATAAAGCTCTGAAAATCATCAAGGGACACTTCAGGCACCTCTTCAAAATTCATCGAAATTCAATGTATAAAAGTCAAACCGTCTCTGGCATCTAGGCGCCAAATCGTCGCGCCTAGGCGCATAACTTCTAGATGTCGTCATAACTACCTAACGCTTAGGCGTCAGATCTAGCGCCTAGACAATAGATTACTTTTTGCTCCATTTCTACTACCTTTTCACTTAAACTTCATTTCTTGCACTTGTAATAAAAAACACATAAAATATATTTCATTATAGCGCAATATCCTTAAAATTAGGCATAAAATGTACATTTAAAATAGGTCATTTTAAGGTGTGTCAGCCTTGAATCCCATTTTTTGGTGCTATCACTTAATAATAGTTCCTAGGCCCAATTTGAGAAATGAAACTAGTCTAACATCTCGCAACATGCAACAATAGCTCATGCAAACCTTCAGGAAAAAAAAAAGAATACACAGCCAAAAAAACCAAGCAATATAAAAAACCTAGCGGATCCAGTAGACATAAGATAACAAGTATGCAGCAACAAGCATAAATAGAAAAGTAAGATTCATAATGCAGCTACAGATAATTGGGACAAGGCTAAAGATGATGATGGCGTTCATAATAAATATGTCAATTTAAACTATGAGATAGAATCTAAGCTAATATATTTTGATATTCTCTGTGCATAAAAGGAGTAAGGACCATTTTAATACACAACCATTCCAGGTTGACTAATTCAGCAAAACGTATTCTGCAACAGCTCTTCCAACAAAATACATCATATTGATAAAGAAAATAGAAATTATTATTATAGTACAGTTGCAATATAAGATGAGCAAAATAAAAAATTCATTGCAATTTTACTATGATAACTAAAGAATGCAATCATTATTTAGTGCTGCTGCGAACAAAAGTATTAGAAGACACTAAATTCTATAATGCAAAAATTCCCCAAGATAATATGTAGTTTTCAGTTAAAGTAGAAACCTGCACTTTTCATTAAAGCCAAACTAGCAATAGCCCATGAAACGTTCTTCAATTTCACTTTTCCAGCCTGAAATGAAAAAAAGAAAAGGTTGGGTAAAATTTGTTACAGAATACAACAAATAATCCAATTAGAGACGATACAATTGGACACGCCAATATTATTTAAACCGTTCTACCTTGGAAAACTCTTCATCATCACTTTCACTGTCCTCATCTTCTAGGGGGCTATCAAAAGCAATTGCATCATAGAACTCATCATTAATTTCTGAATCCACAGGTTCCAAAGAAGCGGTGGAAGAAGCATAAAAAACATTGGAATGCTCAACTGTTGAGGAAGAGTCGAAAGCCAGTGAAGGATTTGCAACAAAATACTCTCTTAACCCTGTGCATTTCAAATAAAGAACTCAGTTATTCGGAAAAAAGAAATAATATTGAAGAAGAATGTTGTAAATTCTAGTTTTAAAAAAAAAATTAAAAAACAAAAAGTGAAGGTCATTTCAACTGAACCGACATCAATGGGAGCATAGAAAACGAGAGAAAGGGAGAAACGGGAGATGGAGTGCAAGCAAACATAGCGCAAGAGCGAGAGGAGGATTCAAGCGGAGAGAGAGACAGAGACAGAGAGAATCTGTGAGTAAGTGCAAGACGAGGCTAGAGTCTAGCACACAGCGGATTATCAAGATATGCTCACAATTGGTCATGTGTTAGCAAACGACAACTGAGTCAAACAAAAGAGTGAACCAGCAAGTGAGTTTGTACCACGTACAAGCATTAGGGTAAGAGCCAATCTCAAGCATAGAATTTCTTTTCATTTCTAGATGCATCTAGAAAAAATTTTACCTAAAAATCTTCATTTTAGATGATTATAGAGATGAACCTAATAGTTCAATAGAATAACTCGTATTTTATTTAAATACGAGACTTCAGTTTTATTAAATTGGTTTTGTACTTTGTGGAATTTTCAATTTATTGAAGGTTGTTAGCATGGGAAAGAAGTTTGAATAGCTGTTCTTATGATATTAGTTAATAGTTGAAAAATATATTTTAAATTTCCATCCCGACACTTTGTTTGCCCCTTGATAACTCCAATCTCCCGGATCGGGTTGTGAAAAAAGTTTTTTAGTTTAGAGTAACAAAAATCCAGTTCTAATTCAACATTAGTTTTGTTGGCTCAATTCTCTACAACGTTACTGACATCAATCTAAAATTCATTGATGGTGAGTAAGACTCAATGCGAGGGTTGGAAATATTTGTAGATAAAAAAGGCGACATATGAGAATCAGCAAGGATTAGAAAGAAGGAATCAAGTCCCAATACATAATGCTCTTCCTATAAAAAGCTTTAGAAGGTTGCCCAAACTGCGATTCACCACCTCCATTCATCCCTCTGCATCGAGGGAGTTGTCAAATAACTAAAACTTTGTACCTACCCAATAAACTCAACTCAAATTGATTCAAAAACTTCACATCTCTATCTGAAGTGATGTTCATTGGCCCACCATACAAACGAACTATCAACTTGAAGTATAGGTAAACAAAGTGTAAGGCGCCCATCATCATGACGTAGAAGTGGGCTATCACAATAATAAAATTCTTAATTTGTTGGGTCAATGAAAGATCCACAGCGAAGTTTGCTCACAACCACCCAAAGTGACACTGGGGCAAAAAGCAAAGAATAGAGACTAGCATTATGCTTTCACGTCTTTGCTAAATTACACACCTTGCACACTGCCTGACGTGCTTCTTCACATATGAAGTCATCTTGGGCCAAAAGAAATTCTCCTTGATTAAAAGAATTGTCCCTATTAAAGTATCCAGTCATCCTGACATTCAGACATTCCTGCAACATTACCTTCTTGAGAGAGGTGTTGGGAGTGCACTTACAGCACTCCTGCAATAAGTAGCCACCTGATTTATGGAATTTTTCAAATAGTCTATCCAGACCAATCAATCTAAATTTCTCAAAAATCCTTGTCAAAAGCATATTCATCTTTCAACACTTTAACCTGAACAAACCTTGGTTGCATGGTGGTGATTAACATATAATGACGACTCAGAACATAAGTCTTTTTGTTCTGACTCGTAGCTTTATGATTAAGTACAAAATTGAGAAAAAAAAAGGAAATTATGCCCAAGAGGCATATCTACCTTTCACCTTGCCCTGACTGATCAAAAATCTCAATGCTTCACGATCAAATTAAAAATTTAACTAATTAGCCATTAGATAATGACTCCAGTGATTAGGGGCTCATATTATGACATAAAACATCCTTATCGTAGATAGAATGTTTTTATCTCGAGTCATTCAACTTGTCACTAAAAAATACGACTGGATGTTCATCTTGACACAACACAGCTCCAATCCCCACAATAGATGTATCACATTCCACCTCAATCGCCTGAATGAAATATAAAATAACTAAAATAGTGATCTCAGTAACCTACTGCTTCAATGCCTCAAAAAAAGCTTGTGTCGCATCGTACTAAAAGAATTTGACATGAAAAGCTCTATTAGTGATATAGTTTTAAAGATAGAATTTTCAATAAAAATCCTATAAAAAGAACTCAATCTAAGGAAATGACACGCATAAGTAAACAATTATAGACGATGCCAGGTCATGATAGCCTTGATCTTAGATGGATCCATCTCAATGCTAGTTGTTGATACAACAGGCCCTAGAAAATAAGTTTGTGTAGTCAGAAAGTGACACTTCGAGAGAACATATAACTGGGTTGCCCAAAACATCTCAAAAATCTCTCATAAGTGTTGTTGGTGATTCTCTACAAAATAGATGTATGCTAAAGATGATATCAAAACATAAAGCAAATAACCTTATGAATGCTCGAAAAATTTGGTTCATCGGTCACATAAAAGTGCTTGGAAAATTAGACAAACCAAAAGCTAGAATAGTCCACCCATACAATTCTATCTCGAGTCTTGAAAACTATTTTCCATTATCTCCTAGTCTCATCTTGACATCGTTGTAACCACTATGCAAAAGGATCTTGAAGAAGATTCTAGCTTCATAGAAATGATCTAACAGGTCATTCAACCGTGGAATGGGGAACTGATGCAAGTGCCTGCCACATTCGCTCAGGCGGGCCTAAGAGACAAGAGTTGTTCTCTCCTGGACCAATTTGGGAGTTTACCGTCCAAGGGTGTTGACCTCATTTTTGGCGATGTCTAGTTTTCCTCCTAGGATTTAGGGACTAGCCTTTATATTCTTCCTTTGACTATCTTAGAGCCTTAGTGATGAGACCCACCTCATTTTACAAGTTCGACCCGTTTCTTTACACTTTTGGAGTTCCACATGTGTAGTTTTTTACCTCTAGTACCTAGGAGGAACTGACATGAGGGAGCTCAAAGGGAGTCCCCATAGGATCATTAAGTTCTAGGATGGCCTTATGCACAATTTGCACCTTCGCGCGCACAAATTTCGCAATTTGGACGATCGACACGTAAAATACCATAATTTATGTCACCTACGCCTTTATATGTTGCATAATTAATCGAAACCAAAATTAATTTTCAAAACGATTGATCGCAAACCTGAAATTTTAAGAAAAATAAATTCGACACATTTTCGACCTAATCGTCGACGAGGTTGTCCAAACGACCCCAGATGACAAAACAGACTGCGCCACCGCGTCCAGAACATCGAAATTACCTAGGAAAGATACAAATTTTAATATAATTCCATGCACGAGAGTAGTGAGCGAATTGAGAAATTTTAATATTAAACATAAAAAAATAAAAAAGAGAAAATACTTTAAAATCCCTAATCCTTCGCTCGGTCTGCTCATTTGCCCTCTCCTTCCCATTTGCGAAGCCGAACCCAGCCTCCATCCTCCCCATTCGCGAAACTGACCCAGGCGAAATACTAACCTGCCCGAGGTCTCCTCTCCTCCCAAGAGTCGGCCCAAGGTCCCCACTGTCCTCCACTTCCCGTGCCCTGGCCAAAAGCTTCCACCTACTCCTTGTCGCGCTCCAGCTTTTCCTCACCACGCTCTCTGCCGCCTCTTGTCGCCGTTCGCCCCATCCTTGTCGTGCTCGGCTCACTGCCCATGTAGGTGCAGGTAGTTTTCTCATCCCTTCCTTGGCTATAAAAACCCCTCTTGGGGGAATGACTAAGAGGGCCGAAATTTTGGTGTGAGGAGGAGGTTCTGCCAAAATTTTAAGTGATGCATCTCTTTGCGATTTTGGAACTCTGTGACTTCATTTGGAGCTTTCTGTTTTATGTGTTTGGGCCTTTTGGAATCCTGCTATTCTCTTGGGTAAAATCCTGAGCTGGGTAACTTCTTCCCCTCTCTTTTCTCCTCTATTTCCTATTCTCTCTAGTGCTACTTTATTTTGAGTTCATATAAAAATATTGGTTTAAAAAAAAAGAAAGAAAGAAAGAAGAGGTGGAATATTCTCACATAGACTTGAACCCTGCCTCGATTTTGCTTGTTTGCTCTATGCTGGTGGGACTCGTAAGTCTTCAGTAGGTCATTTTAATTTGAACAAGAGTTGAGCTGCTAATTTATGCTCTCCATTTCATGACAAGTCTTATTACTGTTCATACCATGCTAAAATGCTTCATAAAACCTGCTCAAATCATGTACCAAAACTCTATGAATCTCCACCTACGTATTTCAAAACGAGCAAATTCACTTCAGCTTTTCAGGAAATTGTTGATGCCTATGGGGTTGCCAAATACCAGGAAATATATCCTAGTATATATTTGATCCTTGGATTTCCGTTTCTATTTGCTGTCATGTTTGGTGATTGGGGTCATGGATCATGCTTGTACACTAAGTCCTGATGTTACAAAAAAAAAAAAAAAAATTTAGTTGCTGACGAAGGGAGATCTGCATACATACTACTCAATTTATATACATTTACGTCTCTCACACCTAAATCGCAGGTATGTGAAGATTTACATGCGTGCCACTAAATTCTTATTTGTGGCCATCTACATGCATAGCAATAAATCTTATGTATTTACATATCTAACTACTAAATTTTGTTTGCTACATTTAGGCCACCTAAGTCTTTAAATTTTTGCAAATTCAAAAAGATACATATATATACCTCCTCTTGCACGGTTAAGATAGCATGCATTATGTGATATGAATGATTTGAATAGTACATATTTTTGAGAACCAAGTTTCAGGTGCTTGATATGTAAACAGATAAGAATAGGGTGCTATGCCTGTAAATTCCCCAATTTTAACTTTCTTGACCTGCTAGAGTCCATGATAAATTTGTTTATCATGATACTAGTATTATGATTAGTGGAGGCCTTATAGCTAGCTTGCTAAAAAAATTTGCTCTTGGTTCTCCTTAAAATACTGACACCAACTCCTCAAGAGGGGTTAGCTTAAGCGTCATCTTTATAACTTAATAATTTGGTTCTTTCATTGTAAGCTTCATATTGGTTCAAGGCTGTGCTTCTCACTGACTTGGTTTTATTGTTGCGTACATACCACCTATTCCTTGTATGTTTACATAAACTTTATTATATATCTATATATATATACATACGTGCCACCCTACCTTACGAGTGAAATAGCGTTATCTCTTTTGCAATATGAAAGATTTGGACGGTATGTATGCATGAAAGATTCGTGCGGCGTAAGTGTAAAGAATTGAAGTATACGTGCGGTTATTACGAAAGATTTACATGCATATCATACAATACGTATACATTTGCACCTTTAATACCTGAAAATCCTGTAGGAATGCGGTTCACTTCGTGGCTTATATATATGCATCATTGGAGATCTTCTACAAGTTCATGTTCACGATAATTTGAAGTTATACGAGCTGTTGTTTTTGGGCTTGGTTTTTGGAGGTTGTTTGGGCACTTTAGGTGCTAGTTTTTGGAGGTTGTTTGGGCACTTTAGGTGCTGATTTTTGGAGGTTGTTGTACATCGATTTGGGCATTTTAAGTGTTGATTTTCGAGAGAGGTTTCGGTGGTGTACTTTGTAGTGTGAGAACATTAGAGTTCCAAACGAGTTTTCTCAAATTTGTAGTATTGAATGTAGGAAATCGTTTTAAACGTAGTTTTGAGGGCCGGCCCACTCTTTATATTTTCGCTCATTCAGGTGAGTTCGTTCATCCTCTCTCTCACCTCATTCTTTTTCTTCTTTTCTTTTCTTGCTCTTGGTTGTATTTAAGCACTTAGACTGAAACATAAGCGCGCATATATAGTCGTCGCTATATATGAACCATCAAGCAAGGTTGTAAGTTATATGGTTTCGAGGTTTAGGACAATGATGAAAGAAGCACCTAGTATGTGTGAGAAGTCCTTGAGAGGATGAAGGACTGGCAATACTGCGTCTCTAATACTTAGTAAATGGTTACTCCTTGCTTTTACAGATAGTTGAAAGTTCCCGCCTGTCAATACGACTGACTCATTTACTTTTTAAGGTATAAAATTTATTTAAATATATATATATATATATGATAAAAAAATTATTTAAATGAATTACAAATCAAAATTTCTTTTAAAAAAAATGAAATCTTTCCTAAACATTTTCTAAAAAGAAAAACCCATGGGTCAGTCGTATGAACCAGATTAGGAGTTTCCTCTTTCTGTAACTCTTAGGCTGTGAACCTTTTTACTTAGTGTTGGATCACACATACAAGGTGTTTTGTTAGGGCCCTAAGGTCCTGATTTGACCCAACCGGCAAACCACTGACCCAACAACTACATGTACACCTTAAACCTTAAACCCGAAACTCGGTACCGTAATGACATGGAGCATGGAGCGAATTTCGAGTGCAAAGACGACGAAAATGCAGCAGACTGAGGAGGACAATCTACAATTACAAAACAAGTCTACACCAGCTAAACATTTTCTTAATTTAAATAACAAGTCATAAGATTTCAAGGTAGTCCGTCTAGTGCGACATAAATCCTCACATTATCTTTTAGGCCTTTGCACGACCATGTGGTGCAATCTAAGCCCTAACTCGCCTTAAGATTCCGAGGTCGTCATCGATACGACGTAAATCTTCATATATTCTAGGTTATTTGCATAATCGAATATTATGCAAGTGTAATTCCTATAATTAAAAATTGGCAGGACTTAAATTTAAATAAATTCATTTTTACATTTAAAGCCGAGCAACATGGTAGTTTGAGAAGTCACCGAGGGATCCGTGATATCCCCCCTACTCTTCATTCCTTCGATTTCAGAAATAATGTTCATATTTGGTCTCTTTCCCACTTGACCTTCCTATACACTACCTTGAAAACTCTAACATCTGAATTCATGAATATAGATACCTCTAATCATCATCGAGAGTTTTCTTAAGTGACTTCGGTCATTTGGAGGTAATTAACTATAGAGGTTTGTCTCTATAGGGAGCTTTAAGAACCCAGGTAATATAAACTTTATTTAATTTTTAATATTAGGTAAGGGAACTTTTTGGTCAAAATAAAAGGTTCCCATACCAGAACGGATGTCATAAATTATGTAGTTTATTTGATCGACACATCATCAAGTGGTGTGCATATTCCTCAGGATAGGTACGTTGATTGCGATATTGTGCTCGTTTATTCAAAATATTAAATGAATGAGATTCGTTCATTCTCATCTTTCAAAATTAAAATATTATTTTCAAAAATCAATATATATATATATATATATATATATATATATATATATATATATATATATATATATATATATATATATATATATATACATAAATACATTAAATTAAACCAAAACCTTATTTCATATTTTCCATATTTTTCAAAAGTGACATACATTTTAACGGTCGACAAAGGGATACCCAATTGACCGTACCGGCCAAGTATATATGAAATTCAGAGAAGATGTAGAACTAGGATTTTAAATTGCTTGAATTATAAATATATGATGTTAAAACAAGTTTGACGATTTGATTTTGATTTTAAAGACAGGAGATTGCTTATTTGGTTATTTTCTCCTAAAGACTATTGTAACCACTTTTGTTTCAAGTGGTGTACATTTATCTTGATTTGGAATAGGTGATGGTTCATCTTCAACACTCATATCCATCCTCTATAGCTACCAACAGAATTCTTTATTGTCCTCTTACAAAACAGCAACTTTCTTCCATATTCTCCAAATCCTTCTAGATTTCCTATTTTTCCTCTTTCTTCTTATTCTACAAAAACAACGATGCTTTAATAGATCCGCCCACACTACCTAAAATTCTAGAATGATGTTGCAGTACTTGATGATGATTTTGTTCGTAGTCTTACTATAAATATAAATACATCAAGTGTCATCCATTTTCGATATGATCAAAGCTAGAACATCAAAATCTCTAGGTTTCTAACGACCAAGCCTCTAGCCATCAAGTCTACAGCCTACTTCCACAACTCCTCGTACTTGGATGGCTACATCAAGCAAGCAAAATGATATGGAGGAATCGATTTGGATATGAAATCAATAGTTTATTGGACACTTTGTGGCGCTAACCCAAGAGATAGATTGCCAATCAGAACATACTAAAATTCCTTCAACAGAGGTTTTACTATCTTTGATATTATTTCTCAGAGTAACTACTCTCTAGGGATATCAGTGCTAACCCTAATGGTGTCTCTCTTAAGGCCAGCAAAAATGTAGCACACCCTAAACCCTAAACCATAAGTCCTAAACCATAAACCCTATAATCTTGAATTCTATATGAAAGTTCATTATCTTGAACTTCATCCAAGATAAAGGTGACGTTGGGGCTAGAGCTGAACTTATTCAACTGGTTCAACAAGGATGTGGTCGGTCCAACAAGGAGGCTGAGCCGGCTAGCCCTACGAGGATTGTCGCCCAACCCCCTCCTAGTTATCTCTACTACAAGTATTTTGTTTTGTTGTTTAGTAATTTGATTTTTGTAGTTTTCAGTGTTCTTATCAGCGGAGTGGTTCTCCCTTCCTAAGGTTGTATCCGAGAACAGGTGGTGCTTTGATCTGCTCTAAGGTGGTGTTTGTCACTATAAATCCTCTCTGTATTTTCCTTACCAGCTCGATGTCTTCTTCCTCGTGCTTTCCCACCTTCTCCTATTCCTAGTGTCGCCACCCTACCAGCTTGCAGCCGACCACTCCTGCTCCTCTACCTACCATTGCCAGCCTTCCCAGTGCCTCTACCTGCTGCCGCCAGCCCTCCCAACGTCGTTACCTGTTGGCGATAGCCTTCATGCACTGACCTGTTGTCGCCGGTACTCCCTGCACGCCGCCATGTTACAGTCGCTGCCAACCTTCTAAATCACCCCTACACTTGTTGTCCAGTTGTGGTTCATCAACTTCAACGTCGCCCTGGAGGCTCATTTGTGTTTTGTGGTATTTTATTTCTAATTTTAAGAACATTTTTTTGAATTCCTTAAAATTTTCAGCAATAATATCCACATTTTGATTATTTTTCGGGTTTAACACTAGTATCAAAAGTATGATATATTTCTCATCCTCAATAAAAGAATGTGTTCTTGTAGCAATCATAATGCGTGCAATGGTCATATTGAGGATGACACAATAATATGTGATGAGCATTCACAGACATGACATCACAACACACATACTTATATAATTTTTCTCGAATAAAGAACTTCACTAGGCACCTCTAATCAATAATTCTCTCATTTCCTTTCTTCAACCAAGATAAGGAATAGGGTTGGGTGCGCATCTGTTTAAGACACCAAGTTCTTCTAATTGTCATCATCAATGATAATTTTGTCCCTTTAGATGAAACTAGTACAAAATATATCGTGAACCACTATGGTGCTCTCTTTGGCTCAACTAAAGGATCCATCAAATCATTAACATCTCTCCCTCCTCTACAGAAATCTAATAATCCTTCACATATTCAGTCTCATATCTCCTTAGTGTCATTATCTATTTCTTTCACTACTCCCTACTCACGAAAAGAGGTCATTCTCATGTTTGGGCAAAGAGATGTTATGTGACCAGAACCATAGTACTTGAAGCGCTTATTGACAGGAAAGGTCTTGGTGGTATTAGATCCATCCATTTTTTCTTCACCTTGGGCTACTTTCTCCTCAAGTAAAATTGGTTTAGGAATTCTAACAAGTGGTACTCTCAAAGCCCGACCCTAAGGCTAAGCCCTACCTATAGAGTTTGAGGATCTCACTTTACAATATTATTTCTTCAACTTAAAAGTTAAGGAATGTACGTCAAGTAGGAATCATTATAACTGCAGCAATATTGCATTAACATCTTGCAACTGTACGTTCATCTGGCTCCACCAACTCGCGTTTCAACATAAGTTATTCCAATTCAGTCTATACTCCACAAATAAATTTATTTAGTGCACATCATAGGGTTTTAGGAATATATCTTATTAATAATATGTGTAAAGATATTTGTGTCGCATCTCTCACTTTATGTTAGACCACATAGTTATCTTACTCTCCTTACTACCGCAAGCACTTCAGTTTCTAAATTCCACAAAAAAGAAACACTATTTTTTTAGTTTGATTACTATGGGTTTTCTCTCCTATTAGAAAAGCAAAACTCTCACATATCCAAATATTGTCCGGTTTGGCCTAATGGCCTCATGGTTTTATCCAATTAGTGTAACTTCTCAGGCGGTCACTTATCCCAGAAATGCTCCCATACAAGCACGCTTAACTTGAAGATTTAGTCAAAACTCCAACTGTTACATCAAAAGGCGTTTTGATCTTTAAGAGTTTAATGTTATTCTACCAAGGGGCTACAAATCTTCCACACCTAAATAATTGATGTCCTTGTAAGTTTGCTTAACCAAAAATCGTCCACCAAACAAATATTTCTATCTTCAGATTAGTGTAATACTCTTACGTAGAATGAAGTTGAACTCTCATCATTGAGGCGTCCTTTGGTACAACACATAAAATTTCATCAATAACTCCAAAGTTAAGTGTGCTAGTGCGAAAGCACTATTAAGATGGATCACCTTTCAGAAAGTTGCACCAACATAATAAAATTGTGAGGTCATTACGCTAAAGCAGACAATATCTCGATAGTTGTGGTTTTGGGCTGTTATAAATGGTATCAGGTTATTACACCACTCTAAAGATGGGAACTAAGTCTCATACAAACTAAAGTGTTATGCCATGAGATTGACCTCTTAAACCCAAGATTGGGCAAAGTGCTACATGTTAGAGTCATCTTTTTGAATCCGTAAGGACCGCCTCTATAATCTTATCACCCAAGTGAATAACTCTAAGTTAAGAAAACTGATGAGAATGTCAACTTCAAAGTTAAGCATACTTCTACGGGAGCACCCTCAGGAAGAGTGACCTCCTAGGAAGTTGCACCAACAGGATAAAACCATGAGGCAATTAGACCAAAACAGACAATATCTTGATGGTTGAGAATTCAGGTTGCTATAGCTATCTTTAAAATACATTTAAACTCAAAGATCCATTCCACGGTTTAAATTATCAATGAACTCCCCCAAGTTCATACAGCATTCAAAATCTGACAAGTCAATCTTCACCATAAATTCATTCTCTCTTCTCGGATATTTGATGTCAAATCATTGAGCCATTGGTTCTTCATCGTTTGAAACCCCTTGATAGAGAGGTTAACCTCCCTTCAATCCGACGAGTCACCATTACAGCTATAGGTGACTTCATCATGTTGTCTTCTTTCAAATTCAGCAAGCATTGAATGAAATTGGAGGATTTTCCTATATATATCCTCCATTCAAATCACTTGGACACCATTTGTGTATTTCTCCTTAGTGGCATAACGGATTCTCAATTTAGAGTATCAATCATTGGAAGGGTACGATTTTATTTTAGTTGACAGAGCCAACGGGTGGAGGGTGCTCAATTTTATGGTTGGGTTTGATTTGATGGAGGTGTGAGTGGTTTAGGATATAAAATTCCGATCTATGAAGAGATCAAAGGTTAGGGTAAAAATTTTAGATTAGAATTTAACTCTAATACCAAATGACATTGATTAAGTGTTCCAAGATTGTGTACGAGATTCAATATGAATATTGAAAATGTTTGTGGAATAAAAAGAACAGTAAATATGAGAATCAACAAGGATTCGAAGCAGGAAATCAGCAACCATTGTTGTCTTGGATGAGAACAAGAACAAACAAAAGAGGTTGATGGCTTGGTCAGCGTAGCCCCACTATCTATTCTCAGTCAAGACACAGGCTCACTACTTCAAGGAAAAAAAAATGACAACACTCCCAAAAGCAGAATTCTAAAGAAAATAATCTCTAAATGCATAGAATCAAGACAAAATGTGGTCTTACATATTTTCAAAGAATACTCACACTAAGACAATAATAAAGCCTAATTCTGATTCAAAATAAAACAAAATTGGGGCCCACGAGCAGACCCACTCTTGTTGGCAGGAAAATTCGCATAATGGGACTTCCTGAAGTGAAAATAAAACCCCTATCCTCCTCCATTCCCACCTCAGGCAAAAATGGGCAATGCATGTGCTGGTTACATGAGTCAATTCTTGTGTCTAAGCGCTCATAGGATGCAATCAAAGAAGAAAACAAATGTAGTAAATCAAGTAAACTCTCCACAACAATGAGTAAATTTATCATCTTATTATTGTGACCCCACCTTCTTCAAATGTGCTTTGAGCTATAATCAGCTCCGTAAGTAAGAAATATAGCTAGGAAACTCGAACTGAAAAAAGCTTTTGCACTTCGTTTCAAGCTTCTCCAGGATAGAAGGCAAGCGTGCCACTATTTCATAAGAAATCCCAATATCCAAAACACACATTGATCTGATCAATAATTACAGGATGGTTAATTTACCTGCCCTTCTTCTCTATACTAGAGCCTCAAGCACAAGCTGACGAATCCCTTGATGCCATTCGTCATTTTGCAAAAGATAGTGGAAATGGTCTTCTATGCTTTGGTTGAAAAAACGTTGGCCATAGAGTACATTCATGCCCTTCCATTAGAAAATAAAAAGATAATATTCATATGAATGTCTTGTATTCTGTTAAGAAGAATAAAAAGCATCTCAACTTCTTCAGATTCTTACATGTCTCTAATATTTGAAGTAACAAAAGGAATTTCTGGAAGCTCTGAAATGACATTGAAATAGCGACTGCAATCATTGTCATTTATTAAACCTGAACTTCCTTCATCAAATTCAATCCCCAAGATAATCCAGAATCCCTTGTATGAAGATGATGTATGAAATTTGATGGATTTTTATTTAAATTGAACAAGTGAAATGAGATGATAGAAGCTTCTAATACAATAATAAATATCTACCTGTGGATTGGAATTAACGAAGTTACTTATTGCTACTAGAATGCGATGGCATTCAAATTCAATTCTCAAGTTTGGAGAACCTATTTACATGATTAAACACATTATAGACAAAGCTAAGCTACTGGAAGATAAAGTGCTAATTCTTGTTCAAACCACTTGAATCCATTCTGAAAAGTACTAAGGTCCACTTTAATTGTTTTCTATACTGCAATTATTTTTCTTTCTTCAATGCCTTCAAGGAAGATTTTAATGATAAAAGGAACATCTGACTCCATCGTCTCTAGTTCTAATGGATACTAATGGCTTGGATCCATCATTTTGCATTCCTGCCAACTCTAATTAACAATCAGAAGTGCAGTTTATTTCAAAACCTGGTTGTTCTCTCAGATGGAGAAGGAGGTAGACAAATTTTGTAAATCAATTTCAAATCTGGTTTTAAGGGAGGCTGATGACCCAATGGGGCTTCAAATCAGCCTCATTCAACTCCGCCTCCCTCGGCTCGATATCCCTTAATAGTTAAGTGCTCGTCGCCGCTTTTAGCTTGAGTGGTGTCCCTGCTTTCTGGATCTTTCCTCATCTACCCTACCTTGTTGCATGACACCTTACCCACAGGACTTCGCTGTTTGCACTCGCATCAACTATTTCTAAATACTCAATAACTCCTTCCTTGGTGACTAGCCTCCCTCGAGGTTCATCAGTGCCTACGTAGTTGATGAGTTTCCTCTCCAATTTGTTACCTTGGGTGTCTCTATTCGAGCTGTAGTTCCTCACACATTCAAGGTTCCTATTTGCACATTTGCACAAGTTGTTAGTACAAGAGAGCATCCCAGCACAATGCCCCAATTCTTTCTCATAAATTATCATCAAAGAATACGCCCCTCTCCCCAACCCCCTCTACCCACTCAAAATGAGCAAAAATTTACTTATAGTTAACCTAAACCAATTTTCTTGAAGTGGTGATTGTTTAACAGCAGAATTCATTTTTTTGTCATTTTATAGTCACCCAATCTTGTAATATTAAATACATTTTAGGCTAACTTGCATTTAATTAGTGTCATCATTGTTAGGCTTCTTGATACATGTCACATTTTTATTATATTATTTCTAAAGCAAACTACTTTAGCATTCTCTTTTGACAATATTATTATGTGAATGGCTGTTCAATGTGTAGGTTTTAAGTGGTCTTCTCGAATTGGCTCTTTCAGTATCTGCCCATCATTCCAGTTTAGAGTCCATTTCCTCATCTTATTATTGAATTCTAACCAATCCACATTATATTATCATCAGGTTTATTTTTTATAAGCATTCACAAGTGGAAGTTGCTACTGCATGACATCCCGGTTATCATTAATATTTAGGGTCCTAATTGAATGGATGGTGTTATTCCTGAAAAAGGAAGGTTTAGATTGGCTCGGCATGTGGATATTGGAAGAAGAATGAATTTGAAAAAGCATAATGTCATATTATTTCTCTTAAAATTATAATCATAATTACACAAAATGTAGCACAACTCACCCAAAGTTGAGGAAATCTCATTATATCCAAAAATAAAGCAAGCGAACAAATGATCCAAATCTTCCTTCAAATGCATTGATAGCAAGCCTCCAACTTTAAAACTAGGATGCACCCAATTTTTGGAACCAACAGAAAATCCATCTCTAGCCCTATTGATGAGCTTGGCACCACAAGTACTTGCAAAGTCAGTAACATTATTGTTCTCCCTTCATCATTTTCTTTTTGAGAAAATTATTATCATAGAGTCAAAGGAACATTATAATTCCAATGGTAGTATTTCTGAACCACTAGTGGAACAAAAGTTTCAAATTCAGTTCACCAAAAGATGCAAACTTAGAAAAAATATATAATCACTCAGCAAAATTTATTAAAATACAAGCAAGGCACATTTAATTAATGTATGTGGGGTCCACCTCATCCAAGTAAGGGATAATTTCAATTAGTCTCCATGTTATCTTCAATTTTCTTACTGTTCCCTTTTAATGTGACAGTTCTTTGTAATTACTTCATGTAGTACTCGTTCATCAACTCATGTAAACTTTGGTGGAGTGATTTGATCTCGTAGAAGGCTTATACTGCACAAATCCTTTGGACGCAAAGATCTGTCATCTAGAGAGTTAAGATCCAGAAGTTCAGAAGCTAGCTTTGTAAGTCCACCATGGTCATCCATGTCTATAATCTAAAGGAGGATTGCCATTCCATGTAAACAAAAACTTGTGCTTAGCGTTTTTCGTAAAGTACTACAACTAAAACAGTGCTTACAATATTCACATAAGTGAGAATGAAATGAGGGGATTCACAGAAATTAATAGTTGTAATAGAAGTCTTTCTTATAGGAGAATACTTATCGATGGTCAAATGTTCTTTGACAAGACAATAGATCTTCAACGTAGAAGATGGTATTCATAAAATATCAAGCACAAAATCTAAAGTATAAGCATTAAAACTATTTTTTCGACAATTGGAAGGCAAACACGCCTGTCGGCCGCATTTTAGCTTTTCTTTGAAAGATTTAAAATTTTGGTGATTTAGTTTAATATAAAAAGGTATATAATTTTGGAAAGTAGTTTTGAAAGTAGTGTATTTTAATTTTGAAAAATGAGACCGTCCGGATCTCATTTGTCCAAGTAATTTGCATAATCGTGCTCAGTGTCACAAATGATACATCTTCTCGAAAGATAGTGTATCCTCGCGACGGTAGATCTAATCATACGAACTAAAGCGACTCGTGACATCCGTTCGATCTGCGAACCTTTATGTGCGATCGATGCAGTTCCTCTACCTAATAGAAAGACTGGTAGGGTTTATTTTACCCTGGCTCTAGTCTCCCTATAGATGCAGCTCTCATAGCTTAATTACATCCCAAATGACTGGTGTCACTGGAAAACTCTCGATAATGATCGGTGGTTTTGTCTTCAAAAATTCGAGGCGTTTAGGTTTTCGCATAGGACGTGGAAAGCGAGTGGAGTGGCTCAATCGGAACAATTATTTCAGGAGTCCAAAGAAAGAAAGCGTAGGAGATGTCACGGATCCGAGGCGAGCCCCGTCGACTTCCCAACTATCCTATGGTGCGTGTCGCGTTTTGGAGAGGATGTTATTTAATTGTTTAATCCTGCCAATTTTATTATTTCGGGACTTACACTTACATAATATCCGATTACGCAAATAACTGCAGAGATATGAGGGTTTACGTCGTACCGTACGACAACCTCTGAACCCATAGCGAGTTAGACTTACGCCTGCGCAACACGGCTGCACGTAAGCCTAAAGAGGAGAGTGAGGGTTCACGCCCACTGGCGTGAGCCTACCTCGAGTCCTATATGTTGTTATTTAAACTGGAAGGGTTTCATTGTTGAAGATCCTCTCGCTTCTCGATCCAAGCTCCTCGTTGTGTCGCCCACGGAGTCGACTCCAAGCTTCTTGTTGAAGTAGTGATCCTGCAGGTCTCAGGTGCAAATGGTTTGTCGAGTGTGTTCCAATGTTTCGCGTTTTGTTGTTTTTCGGTTTGCAGTACGAGTAAAGTAAATTCATTGCAGAATAAAAGTCATTGGAAAGTAAAGTGCGATAAAGTGTGAGTGCAATAAAGTAGATCGTAATAAAGCAATTATAGTGAAATAAACCGTAAAACGTACCCAGCATCCGCTATCGTTAGTATGATTTGTATTACAGACATGCGTATCATTTGCAGAAATCTAAATGATCTTACGAGCAAATTAAGTAAAAGAGAAAAACCAAGACAAAAGAGAAGAAAACGACTCGTAGAAATCACAAGCAAAACTTATAATCACGTATGTAAAACCGAACTAGGTGTGAGACGTCGATAAAGTGCAGAGCTCGAAGTCGGATCATGTGCTTATCCGACCTCGGATAAGAGTTACCGACCCGACGATCTAAGGAGGGTAGTCCTAACCCAATCCAAGCTGACTAACCGTGAACCTTTATATATTTTATAAGAAGAATTCTTTAATTTTCATGCAAAGTTGTTTAAGCTTTCTATACGTAGTTCTTTTTAACACGCAAAAGAGATTTATTTTTTTTATTTTGTAAAATATTTTGTAAAATAATGAATTCATAAAGCTAGTCACTCTAATCGTGCTTGTGACTACTAACGACCTAAGATCACCTGGGAAACAATCTAACCAAGAAGTCGGCGAATAAGTATCACTCGGTCCTTTAGAGATACTATTCTAATTATCCCTCGTATAAGACACATAAGCATTATCATCATCGCCCTCGCCACCTGCGACCTCGGACTCACACCGATCCGATGATCCATATGTGGCAAAACAAATGTCCCCGATTGCTGGGAGGATTTGAGCGTAATGCTCAAGCTCAAATCCCGGAGCGATGGGTTTCAATATCGGTTGCGTCATTTTGCGAATCCACAGCTGATTTAATTAAGGAAGCGTGAACCAAGCCTCGGTGCATTCTCCTGTCCAGTGTCTCGATCGACTCGTGAATTAGGTCGTGCCTAGGTTCACTGTGCATTTGAAGGTCGGTGGATGGGTCCTCACCAGAGTGTGCTCCTGGCGTTTAGGAAGTCCGCAATTGAGGTTAGGTGGGTGACTCACCTAAGGCGTGCACCTAGGGTCGAGGAAGTTTATGTTGCAGGTTAGTAGAGAAGGTTTCACCTGAGGCGTGCACTCAATGTTTAGGAAGTTTATGTTGTGGGTTAGGTAAAGGAGGTTTCACCTAGGCGTGCACCTAGCGTTTAGTGAAGTTTATGTTGTGGGTTAGGTAAATGAGGCTTCACCTAAGCGCGTGCACCTAGGCGTTTAGGAAGTTTACACTCTAACTTGTGCTTGAAGTGGCTAAGAGTGACTTATCCTTCCTCAAATTAAATCAGAAATTCCCCTTTTTTTTGTGACTTAACCGTTTTAAATAACAATAAAAAAAAACAAAGAAAACGGAGAAGGCCGGCTCACTTCCAACACAAGCAAAAGCCAAAAGAGAGGAAAATGCAAGTGAACCGGGCCAAAATCACAATTTTAAGGCTTCCAACGACTCGGGGCAGCAACTAGCAAGCCTATGCGGCGATTCTATGATCTCCTACGACTCGGGCGATGATTAGACACTCCAAACAAGCACTTATGCTCTTCCAAACAACACTCGCGACAATTCTAAACCTCAAACAGCTCGTAAGCGACTCCAAACAACAATTATAAAGTTCAAACAACACTTACAAGACTCCAAACAACAATTATAAGGCTTCAATCAGCAGCTATGAAGTTCACCCAACTCCAAACAGCAATTATAAGGTCCAAACATCAATTATATGGCTCCCTACAATGATTATGAGGCTTCCAAACATTTCAAACAGCAATTCCATGCTCCCCCCAACTCTCCTACAGCCCTGAACAATTCCAAACAGCAATTAATAGCTCCAAATCACAATCTACAGCAATTAATAACTTTCAAACAGCCACCTACGACACTTAACAACTCCAAAATGGCCACCCACGGCTCTGACAGCATTTCCAAACCTCAAACTATAGCTTTTCAACTTTCCTACAGCTCTCACAGTACTTTCAAACAGCAAACAGCTACTCTACAGCTTCCTACAGCAGCTTACAGCATTTCAAACAGCATACAGCTACTTTCCAAGCCTCCTACAGCAGCTTGCAGCACTCAATTACACCAAACAACACTTATACTTTTTCAAACAGCACTTTTCAGCACATATTTACTTCCTACAGCACCTATACTCTTCCAAACAGCACTTATGCTCTTCCAAACAGCACTTATGCTCTTCCAAACAGCACTTAATTCGTTCCAAACAACCACCTATAGCACTAGACAGCACTTCCAAACACTAACGACTCCCCTACAGCCCTCAAATCGTTTCAACAACGGTGATTCAAATGTCCAAAGAAAATAGTGATTTAAACGTCCAAAAGCAATGATTTAAAACGTCCAAACACAGTAATTTAACATGTCCAAAAACAGTAATTTAAAATGTCCACAAACAGTGAATGAAACACTCAATGATTTAGATGTCCAAATCACAATTTATTGCTCGCATGTGATCCTGCCGATGTACTTAGAAAAATCAGCAACATAAAATCATTTGATATCGATGCCATACACTTCCATGAAAAGTCATCAAGTGGGCAGTTAAAAATAATAAAGGGCATGCAAATCATTTCCCCTTACATAGAGCATTCATAGCAGAGCAAATATTTCACGAACTATGTACTACAGCTAGGCAAGTAGAATGATGAATGCGGATATGTAGCAAAAATGAATGTGGTCATTACAGAGCAGCCAAAGATTTAAAAATGCAAGATTAGATTCTGTTGCGGGGTACGACTACCTGAGACTTACCTTTCTTCGGCGCAACCAAGAGCACAGCAAGGCTGGGGAATAGGGCACGGAAGGTATCGCCGGCGTGGAGGAGTTCACTGCAAAGAGGAGAAGAGGGGTCGACCAGGTCTTCGCTGGAGTGGGAGATGGAGTCGAGCGGGGAAGAAGAGCAGACGAGCGACTTCTGGTCGTGAGTGTTCCGGATCACACGAGCAGTGGCGGGATCGAGCCGTAGAGGCGAAGCAGGTCTCGGAGAGGGAGGCTAACAAGTTGAAGGTGTGCGAGAGAGGGAAGCTCGGGTCGCAGACGGAGAGCGGGATTCTGGTTCGCAGAGATGAGCGGAAGAGGAAGGCGAGTACCGCGATGCAGAGAGGAGTGAGCGGGGGGACTTCGCGTGAAGGAGAGGAGGCGAACTGCGAGCGGCTCGTCGAGCAGAATAGGCGAGCGGAGGGCTCCTTTCGATGTAGAGGGAATCGAGGCGCAGGCGAGCAGGAGCTAGGTCGCAGGGGAGGTCGAGCGGGGCTTCTGTGCGATCGCGAAGGAGAAGGGAGCTTCGGTGCAGGGGAGTAAGCGAGTGGAGGAGAGCGAAGGGGCAAGCTTCAGGTCACGCGCGAGGAGCAGGCGAGCGAGATTCGGAGGCGTCGAGCGGTCGTGCGAGAGAAGCCGAAGGCTCGGTTTGCAGAGGGAGGCGAGGGTGTCGAGCTCGCGAGAGTTTCTGCGCAGGGAGGAAAGCCGATCTTGATCGAATGGGGATCTTGATCGAAATGGGGAGGAAAGCCGATCTTGATCTTGGTGCTCGAACAGGGGAGGAGAACTGATCTTGAATGAGGGGGAGGGCTAATGATCGAATCACAGGGAGAATCCTCCCCCGCCTAACCATAGCCGCGCTTTGAAATTGTCCGTTACAGAACATTAGGCGGGCTATTAAATTATTTCCATGCAGGGAGAGTTTTATTAGGTAAATATTAACTGTTAATTAAATTTAATTGAGAGGAAATCAAGTGACTGATTTGAAATTTAAAATTTGAAATCTGAGATGGCCCCGGCTCGTGTTCAGCCTATGTCGGGCTCTAATTGAACCTGGGCTGAGTCCGAACCCGTGCCCTGCTAATTAAAAAAAATGCGCATCAATTTTCGTGTCGTTCGCGCGCGCGTGAACCATAGCGAATATGAGTACGCTTCCTAGCTAAATTCGACGTCCCGACGCATCCGTGTGGTCCGTTTCGTCATTCGAGGTCGTCCGAACGAGTTCGCCGAAGCTCGGCCAAAAAGGTGTCAAATTGTGGTGTGTCGAGTGCTCGAGCATTAAAGCGCTCACCTAAGCGCCGTTCGATCCTGAGTGAACCCATTTTCGGGCCCTCTACATGTTAGTCCTTAGCTTCGCAACCGTAAGTCGAGTGCTTGGGACTACTCATGCGAGGTCTTACAAAATGGGTCTGTAGTGGTTCGAAGCTCTATGAGAGGTGGGCTCCACGACTAGTCCGCTAGGATGGTCAGTAAGGAATTCCTAAAGCTAGATCCTAGGGTCTAACGTGAAGAAAGCTAAGACCTCAGTAAAATGAGGTCAACAACGCCTTTAGTTGCAATTTACTATGTGCAAAGCATTCGAGATTTGCAAATCAAGACAACTTCCTTCATATGCACTCTTCTTTTATCTATCATATTATCAATTTTTTTTATTATGCAATTCAACCTACTTGTTAATCACATTTGTAAATAACCTATGTTTTCTGCAAGTGATACAGAAAAATCAAAAAGACATGAAGTAGTACATAGATAAGATATTTAAAGGCTTTTTAAGGTTTTATTCACAAACAATTTCGAATGTTGACATGCCCATATATTTGCAAACATGTTATTATATATAAATTTTGTTTGGAAAGATATAGATAACAATTACCGAAACCTATTCCAACCAAATATCTAAACAAATTTTCAGGACATATTTACTATCTCAGTCTAATCGTCAATTTGAGGATGCATGACTATTGAAAATTAATAAAAGAACCAAATAGGTTCAATAAAATTTTCCTGAAATATGAAATAAATCTAAAAACTCTATCACAGTGCATGGACTTAGGTGATTCTAACCCAATTACTTCCCTAAAGAGTGATGTTGCTACATAAGATGCATCAATGGTCTTGGGTAACTAAACTAACCACATTATTGTCCTAAAGAGTGATGTTGCTGCATCAGATGCATTAATAGTCTTGAAGCATGAATGAAAAGAGCCAAATTTATATTGTTATCAATCGCCACAATTATACCAACGTAACTACAAACAGTTCTATACAATCCATAAATAAACGAATCTAGAGAATCTAGGGGTTAGTAAAAAAAATGTACATGAGAATATGTTTAACAAATTTTATGAAATCAAAGGGACAGGAACATTAGTAATCATGATAGAAAATTCCTTAACATTTGACATGAATGATGGTAACAAAAAATCCTAGCAATATCCTTCCTTAACGAAGGACATTAAAAGCTACAAACAGAATGCATTTCTCAAACAATATGATCACAAGAACAAAGGAGAGATCCAGTGAATGTAAACCATACTACTTTTATATAGAAATCTATCCTGATCAACAAAAGAGGCCAAAGGAGAAAATGGCATTTACTTATTATAATGATAAATCTAATATAAGTAATGACCCGTCGCAAATTCATCTCATATTCTATAAAAATGATGCAAATTAATGCATGTAAAGATCCGAAACCCCAAATGGTGAATCTGATGGTATATTGTAAATGTTAAATGTATGCCTCATTGGAAAGTGTCATCCTGAAGATATTCAATCCACTTTACATATTATCATGCTACTTCTTCTAAATATGTATCTATTTCAAGGCTTGATGAATAGAAATAAGGAGCATTTGACCATAATTAGAAAAGGGTCAGAGATAGTATTAGAACGGGTTGAAATTCAAATCTATTATGGCTTTATTTGACTTTCTGTAACTGACTTGAGAATACATGAGCTTTTGTGCTTGATTTGGCAATATTTGAAAACATGCACAACCTCTCTTGTCGATGTTATCTACAAAATAATAACTAACATGTTGGCTAATAGCATTAAGATCATTCTTACAAACATGTTAGACATCTTTCAACGTGCCTTCGCAAAACAAAGAGGGACATAGATTGTAATGGAGCTGCTTATCAATTTATCTATTCTTTCAGTGAATGTGAAAATGAATATTTTATTTTTAGGTTTGGTTTTATGTTAGAAGCAATTAAGATTATAGTTTAGACACTTTGAAAGTGATCCATTTTCCTCCTTGTAACTATCATTAAAGATAATCTTCGCCAGATGAAGAGTTGCAGCAAATGAAAATTCAATCGAACACTTTTAAGTGTGGTAAATGATAGATCCCAATCAATAACATTCAATTTGTGATTGATAGCTTACTCTTTTGTATTGCATCCAGACATAACTAAGCTCTCATCTCTAAGAATATGTTCTTTTTAAAAATGACTGCGACTATATTATTAATTTTTCTAAGTCTCTGCTCAATTTATTTTGAAAGCTTTCGATAAAAAAGGTGGCTCTACTGTTGAAAGCGTGGGGTGCTATCTTGAATCCATTCATTTTAAATGATTGGGCTTCCTTTTTGTTCAAAATGTTTGTAAAAAGAATTTTAGAATCCTGCCATCAGAAATAATTGATAAAAAAACTTGTTTCACGGACAAGTTATTAAATTTCTGCTCCAATCATAGCAAAGAACTTAAGGCATACAAAACAAGGATTCGTACCATTAGATCGGTTTACTTATGATCTTTACATAGCAAAGAACTTAAGCATATAGATCAAGACTCTATATCATTTGATCTCTCTCTATGACCCTCGAATTGTAATCTTTATGTTTTCCTAAAGAATTGTTGGCCCTATTTATTTCGCTTTTTTTATTTTAATCCTATTTTGTAATGCCAATAAGAGATTTATATATATATCCCCTCTTGTACATAAAAAAAAGTAAAGTTACTTCAGAGCTTTTCACATTATTTTATATTCTGGAATCGAATCAAGGTTATGGTGTTCGTTCCAGCCTAAGATCCTATCCTCTAAGGTTAGAGTTTTTATTTCTAACCTTTGTTCTTATTCTCTAAAGTCAGGATTTCCACTTCTAACATTTGTTCTTATTCTCTAAGACTAGAGTTATCATTTCCAACATTTATTTTTAATCTCTAAAGTTAGGGTTTCCACTTCCAATCTTTACTAAATTCTCATTCTATTCACTATGTCGGGATTCTTTGACTTCGATTCAAAAGAATTCAAAGAATCGACCATGATTAATGGTGAAAAATACGCCATAGAAGAACACCAAGTATTTTGAGAAACTTGTCACTTCAACGGAAAAAATTACCTTAAAAGTCCCAAATCATAAAGACTTTTCTAAAAAGAAAAGGTAATATCCAACACCTTGTGAATCTATCTCAACAGTCGAGACCCATAGTAATTAATATATGAAGAAATTAATTGTATGATCATGAAATGGTTGTGGCACACTATGCTACCGAAATCAAAAGGGTCTTTTATGTTTACCTCTCAATAGAAATATGTTATGGATCATTGAAAGAAAATAAATTGATAGAGTGCAAGCCATATGAAACTCTAACTAAACAAGGACAAAAATTAGATATTGATGAAAAAAATGTAGATGTAGGACCGGTACCGAAACTAGTAGGCGGAAATGCAAAAAACAAACTTTTATTAATGTAAAGAGAGTGCCACAACACAACACGGTAGAAAATAACAACACAAAACATACACGACACAAGAAAACACCTCTAAAATGTATTCTAAGGGTGATGGAGACCAGCGAGGTGGGTCGAGATGGCTAGTGAGGGTGGTGACAGTGATGGGGAAAGTGCAGAATTGCAAGGACAGCAAATATGGAGGGTCGCAGGCGACCGACAGCAAGCGGAAAAGTGGTTGGAAGATGTTGGACAGCAAGAGCAGCGGTAGTGGGGAGAGAAACGGTCAGTTGGGAGTCATGATAAGGACGGAGGATGGCTGGACAGCAAACTAAAGTTGCATGCACGAGGCTGTTGACTGTAGGAAATGAAAGAAGCAGAGAGGTCGATGATAAGGAGAGGGGAGTAGACAGATTGCGGAAGATGAAAGAAAATAATACAACACCACCTCGGAGCAGGATACAGCCAGAGCACCACCATCTCCACGGATACAGCCCTAGAACAAGAAAAAGGACTCTACAAGGAGATCTAAAAAACAAACATAGCAAGAACTGACACCCACACACAAAGGATAGCAATTTATAGACTCCCATAAAACTTCTACACACATTTCAAGAAAACTTCTACACAAAAGGAATGAGTGGGAAGGCAAGAATAATCCAAAAAATATTCACGGAAACAGCAGCATGCGAAGCTTCCCCACCTATCGTAATTATTTCTGCCGAAGCTTCTTCACGATGGTTTGTGGGTTGGCCCCCGCAGCAATTAGCGCCCGTGCCTAGGCGCTGTTTTAACGCCCTCCTTACGGAGCTATTAGCACCCCACGTCAAACAATATCAAAGGAAAGCAATTGGCCAACATATTCATTAAAGGATTCTGCAACCCAACAATAAAGATATCATAAGAAAACTTAAAATGATAGATCTCTACCATCAAATCTGAGGGGAAGTGTTGAATTTTTGCTCCAATCATAGAAAAAAACTTAAGGTACATAGATCAAGGCTTTGTACCATTTTATTTGTTTACTTATAACCCACTCATCACAAAGAACTAAAGACAGATAAAGGCTCTATATCGTTACATCCACCTCTCTATGACCATCAAATTATAATCTATGTGCTTCCAAAAAGGATTTTAAACCCCTATTTATTTCTCTCTTTTTTAATTTTATTCCTATTTTATAATTCATAGGGAGATGTATATATATCTCCCCTCTTTTACAAAAAATGGGTGAAAACTCTTGAGAGTTTTTCCCATTATTATAGTTTCTACAATAGATTCTTTCAGAGTGATTAGATTGTCCCAATTAAACATTTGATTAGAGATCAATTGTCTTGTTTTCAATTCAAATGGATTATTTAGAATTCTTCTGGGTAAATAATTGACTGAAAAACAAATCAAACAACATTAAAATAAAATTTATGTAGAAATGCATTAAAGAGAGAAAGAGCATAAATATTGCCACTTGTAACATCTTAAGGGCAAAAAAACTGTCTTATAATCCTTCATATTACTCCTAAAATTTAAACGGAAATCCCTCTTAAGTGATGTTTAACTCATTGGTCGGATCTACCATCAAAAACAAGTACTTTTTTTATTTCCTCTTCCAATTTTTTGAAGGTTCTCATCGCTCAATATTCAGCAGAATGAAATAAGCATATTCAACCTTCTTTCTTTTTTAGCATCTCCAAAATAATTCATAATGGAGATACACTCAAATTTTATATAAAGAAAAAAGGATTTATGATAAAAACTCTTGTTACTATGTATCCTAGACTTGCCCAAATTGCTTGAAATATTAGTTGTTTGGTGTGCATCCTCATGGTTGGCAATTTTAGTGAAAAGAAGTTGTTGAGCACCATACTGATACAAATCAAACATGGCTCAACTCTAATCATGATAAGCCTAGGTGGAATGTTGTACTCCAGTAGACAATTCAATTTTAAATTTCTACCCTTCTTGAATAAAATATTAGAATTCACACACCCATCTTCAGTTGTATTTGGAAAACTCGAGTTCCTTTGAAATTGTCTATTCATAGATGAGTCACCACATAGCCAAAATTCCTACTAAAGCTCATTTAATCCAAGTTGTTATGGATATCTCTTCAATTTGAGTGTTCTCCAATTACAATAAGAAAAAGTTTCTCGTTATGATATGAAAAAAACAATAAGTGTTCTCACAGAAAAAAGGAATCTGAAAAGATCACTTAGCATAATATCATCTTCCAAGAATATTTTTGGCTTGGACAAATTACTAGGGGAACAAATAAACTCTTATGAACAACAATAAGCAAGAGCTTAAGATTTCAGATTAACCCTTATTTAGCTTAAGTGTTGCTTAGTTACATAGTGATTCGTCCTCCTTTTTATATTTTTCTTCCTTTAACATATTAATCTTCCTCAATTTTAATGTGAAGATGTTTAACCCAACTTTCATTCAAAAGGAAAAAAATTAATAATAAATAAAAACATTGCATAAGAATTCAACCTCCAACTTGAGAAAGTAAAGCGTAAGGAATGGTCTTCTCAAAATTTGAGGTATATCGCTTCTTCATTCTATCCCAAATAGTTGAATGTACTTCCAAAATCCTCGTCACAAGGCATTTGGAAGTTGCAGAGTCAGCAGTTTTCAGTCTTTTGATTTCCCAAATAGAAGCTGCAATAACAAGAAGTCAGACGGACCCGAATTGGCGGTGTATAATGAAATGTTAACATGTAAAGAAATAGTTAGACTAACGAAACAGCAAAATGAGTAAAGCTTCACTCCCACATTGAATCACAATTTAGGCTCTATACATTATTTTCAAGTGTTGTCGATCCCAATAAGAAGCTTATATGGCCAATATATATTATTTGAGAGTATTCCGTATATATTGATGTGGCGCATGAGAAACAAGATGATCAATTTTATGTGTCACAATTTGAGAGTATGGTTTTATTCAAACTGAACCAATAGAATCTATGCAGCAGAATGGAATATATTTTATGAAGAATCAATATACACAACAGAATATACTATTATTTAGCAACAGCTTATAAAAAAGACGCATAGGACTATGCTAAAAAAGGAAAGTACACATCATAAAATAATTTGACAAAGCGACTCATTGATGCAAAGAAAAAATATGATACAATCCTAATCCCAAAATGTCAATAATAAAAGTAATTAGAAGGATAAGAAAGTTTGTTAAAACCCTTTAAAAAGGGATGGAATATAATGTAAAACCAGAGAAAAATTTTCAAAGACCATTTTTCCAAACCACCAAGGAATATTCATGATAAATACATATGTTGGACTAAGGGAATTGCAATTAAAAAAGACAAAACAATAAGCAATTTACTAAATGCCAACTTTGAGGCGCACTTCAAATGCAAAGCGACGCAAAGCACCTTAGGCTAGCTTCGCATTCTTGTTGTGCGGCCACTGCAAGCGAAGTATGTGGAAGTGAAGCAGGTTGGTTTGATGCAGCTTCACAGTATAGTGATAGAAAATAAAGGCATCCTATTTGACTTTGGCAAAATGTTCAAGAGGAGCTCGAGAAAGCATCAAAAATTGACCCAAAACAACTCAACCAAAACTCGACTCGAAAATCCAGTTCATACTGATCTAAATAACTTTTGAATCAGGTATGTGTGAGGAATGCTCACTTGTTTAATTTTTTTTCGCGAGTTTGGGTTTACCTGGCAACTCAAAACTGACCCACTAACCTAAAATTAACTCAAAATAAATCTACTAACCTGAAATTGACTCAAAATTAACCCGCTATCTCAAAATTGATCCAAAATTTACATGAAATTAACTTGAATAGCTATTATACCTTATGTTAAACGTGCTATACATGTCGAATTTGGGTCAACAGTTTGACAGCAAGATGAGTTCGGGTTCAACTTTTTGACCCATTTAATTTTCAAACCGAGTTAATTTTGGGTTAGACTGAACCAGCTCGGAAACTCAATTTGACACCCATAAGAAACACAAGAGAGCGAAGCCTTCAACTTCAACTGCAATTACTTCCTATTCGACTTTGGCCTAGTGTTTGAGAGGAGCAGGAGCAGAACCTTCAACCTATTGTCCTCCCTATTCAACTTCGACCTAGGTTGAGATGAACAGAAGCAAAGCCTTCGACCTGCACTCTTCCCTATTCGACTTCGGCCTATGGTTCAAGAGGGACCACAAAGGAGAGCCTTAAATAGAAAGGGTGCAGAGACATTGACCATTGCATCGCATGCATGAGCACAACTATTTATACATTAAAAGTTTTATATCACTTATTTATGCTTTGGTTTATAAAAGTGTCATTTTGCTCTATAATTTGACTTTGAAGCACATATAAAATCTAATGCATCACATGGTGCTTTACACTTTGATAAAACTGACAATAAGATGAAACTTTTATTTCAAAAAACATATCAAGGAATTGGTATATGTCAGGAATAATTTCAAGAAATTTATTTTGCTTCTTTATATAAGAATAATTATTATTAGAAGAGACAAAATTTAATGATCGTGTGCACGGGTGTATGTAGGTGCATAGGATGTGATTAAATTAGTATGTTGAATACATAATAAAATACTAGGATGGCACCACACTATTTTTTAACTAAAATCCTCGACAAACTAAATTGATTACTACTATGAAACGGTAAGCAAATATGGCCACCTTTTAATCATGCAAAATAACACTATTCTATGGCTTCTAGAAGGTGTGAGAGGATCGAAATAACTATTCGAAATATTTGTGAATTGAGTAGAAGATGAAATCTGAGGAACCCATTGGGATTAGTAGAGGGAAATGGACATTAGCTAATGTAAGCCAGGGTGTTTGATTGTTGTGCATATCATGATGGCTACAGAAGTACATTCTTTCACCAAAAATGGAAAGCGCATTGCACTCTTATCTTGGAAGGAGTCCAAAGTAAAAGGTGCTAATACCAAATTCTGATAATATGGTTCCACAAACTATCCTTTTGCAATCCTTAAAGAAACACCAGTAAGACTAGCATACATTGTCTTAGAAAATAGTGAGTTTGAGGAGTCAAAACCAGACAAATTCACGGACAAACTTCTCAAAAGTCACCCGTGTGACTTTAACACTCTTCCTAAGCAATAAATCAGCCTAACACTTACAACACTTGGACTTAAAAGCACAAAACTCTCTAGAGAAGAAGGATAAGTTATTGAAGGAACACCTCACTAAGTAATGGGGGTTTACACACTTGCTTTCTTAGAAAGCTTGGATGATTTCAAGTGAGGGGGAGGGACTTTTATTTATAGTCCTCCCCAAGCCCAAATGAACTTTCGAGATTACATTAGAATAGACTAACTTCTAGATAGTTCAACATTATTATTTACATGTACATGATTCTAGAACATTCTAAAATATTCCAGAGTTCTCTTGAAACTTGTCTCTTTCAACATATTTCTGGAATTATGTGGAACCTTCTAGAATCTTTTAGATTATTCTCCTTCTTTTTAGTTTCTTTATAGAACATTTTTTTGCATGGCCAAAGGGATGTGGCTCATCTTTACTTGCGATTGCGGTCCCCCACCTAAGCTCGCAATGCTCTCATTGTGTCGTCCTCCTGATACGGTTGGATCTTTTCTTTTTCACAATATGATTTCATGTCCCAGCTGACTTCATTATCAGGTAGTGCTTTCCACTTAATGAGGTACTTCTTGTAGCTTGGAACCCCTCCTTGATGATTAATCTGATCAACCAGTTTTTTATCCACTTTCTCATTAAAAGAAGTGATTATTGTTGGTGGTGCTTGCTTGGGGTTTCCTCTTGATGAAGTTGTAGTTGTCCCACCTACAACCAACTCCACGAAGAGTAGCCCTTTTGACGCGATTTTTTGAGAGGATTGCACCACGTTGAACAGTTGTATTGTTCCCAATTGTGCTGCCATATCGCCTCCTTCCTCATGATGGCATTCAAAAACAGAGTTCAGAGCTTTCTTTTGAGGCAATCCTTGCCCAATGAGGTCCACCATAAAAGCAGTTGTTATGCGGCTTAGTTTTATTATTGTTAAGCTTTCCTTTGCCTCTGCCCTAAGATGAGGTCGTTCATGGTGCGTCTCACCCTTGTGTTGGTCTTTGACTCCCCCACTTTTGACATAGGTACTCTTCTTACCTTTAGGCTTTGTAAACTCTTTTGAGTAATCCATTAAGCTTTTGGTGACGGTAATGGCAATAGCAAGATATTGCACTCTACGCCTCCAAAGCTCTATCTTGTCCACTGTTGGAGTCCATCAATGAAGTTGAAGAGAGTATCCTTGTCTGACATGTCAGGTATTTCAAGAACCAAACTAGTGAACTCCTTAATGTATTCCCGAATTGATCCTACTTGTATGAGTCATCGCAGACGGGCTCTAGCCTCATACTCCGCATTCTCGGGATAAAATTGTCTCTTAAGTTCTTTCTTGAAGTCATCGAAGGTGGATATAGTGCAAATACCTTTCTCTATGTCTCCTCACCTTCTTATCCACCACAACATAGCGACGTCAGAGAGATGAAGAGTTGCAAATTGAATTTTTGCATCTTCATTTATAATGCCCATGGCTCAAAAGTATTGCTAAAGACCCCACAAGAAGTTGTCTACTTCTTTGGCATTACGAACACCTCCAAAACTCTTAGACTCTGACACTACAATGTGTTTGGCTTCAAAAGTATGTTGTTTGGTTGATGTCGCTAGTGCTCTCTTGCATAGCGATATATTTCCAACATTTCCTCCAAGCTGGCACAAAAGCTGCTCATCTCTTCCTCATGAGATCATTGTACCTCATGGTGCTCCCACATCAAGTCCTTCCATCTTCGCAATTTGGTTTTTAAGGATTCCTCCAGTTGCATCATGATATCTCTAATCATGGAATTGATGGTGATGTCCTCCTCGAAGCCATCCACCTTTTAGTCAAGATTATTTATCTGGGTCTCTATGCCATTCACAGCCTCCTCCACCCGAGCACGGTGTGAATTAAAGTCATGCATGATCTCCTCAGACCTCTCATGTGGTTTAGATGCATCACGATTTAGTTGCTCCTGACAACCTCACCCTTGTTGAGATGATTCCACATTAGTGGCTTCAAATTCCATGACGTGTTCTTTGACACTCTTTGCATGCCATTAACTTTGGCTCTGATACCAACAATCATGAAAAAACTTCTCACAAGTCACCCGTTCGGCTTTAGAACCCTTCTCACAAGTCGCTCGTTCAGCTTTAGCACTATTCCTAACACTTGCAACACTTGAACTTAAAAGCACAATACTCTCTAGGGAATAAGAAGTTATTGAAGAAAGAAACACCTCAGTAAGTAATAAGACAGACTTGGTTGCTTAGAAACATTGGATGATTCCAAAGGAGAGGGAGGGACTTTTATATATAGTCATCCACAATCCCTAGATTACATTAGAATAGACTAATTTTTAGATAATTCTATATTATTCTCTACATACACATGATTCTAGAGCTTTTCATAATATTCTAGAGTTCTCTTGAAGCTTGCCTTTTTCAGTGGAATGTGGAACCTTCTAGAATTCCTTAGATTATTCCCTTCTTTCTAGTTTTTTCTAGTATCTTCTTTTCTATGGCTAAAAAGATGTGGCCCATCCTTGCCTAAGATGGCAGTACGAGACATGGTAGTGTGTTATTATAGGATTTTGTACCTCACTGAGGGGAAAAGAAAGTTATCGGTGAGATTATAGAATAAAGTTTGGTCCCTGGAATGAAACAAAGTAACAGTACCCTGCTCTTTGTGGTCAGCATGCTCAAAGTAAAAATGGAAGTTAATAGGATAATTTGTGGGCTTCTCACTCTAAGATTTGTTTTAGTACTTTTTTAAACAAAAAATATATAAAATTATAAACCTAAAATGAGTGATTTCATTCCATCTTTTTCTAGAATTATTATTGCCATCCTGTCTTTCCTCTCTTCTTCCAATTAACACAACTAAGCATCGCAAACAAGAAAAGGGTATCAAAAAATTGTAGCATAAAGATATTAATTAGGAAGAAAACACAAACTTACGATTAAGATTGATACGTTGATAGCCAGACCTTGGAGGTCGTTTCTTGTGAACTGCTGGAAATTGTAATATGGCTGCATAAAAAATAAATGAGAAGGCTATTAATGTTAATGAAAAGTAAAAGACTTATATGAGCTATAACAAAACTTTTAAAATTGACACTAAATGTATTCTAGCATTTTAGCTTTTTAAAAAGAAATTAAAAAACCGATATTGTTGCTGTTCAAACTGGCGATAATATTCATGACAAATTAATGTCAACCAGTTGAACGATGGCGACAGCCAATTATTGCTCCAATAATTGTGGATCGTTGTTTCATGAGTATCATGAAAACACAAGAATTGTAGCAAGGGGGCTGTGACAAGGCTATCAAACGAGGGGAGGATGAAAACATTTGCACAACTTTGTCCTCTCCAACCTTATTTGGGTGCTTCTAAGTTTTTTTTTTTTTTTTTTTTTTCAGGCTTTTATTTTTCATATAGTATTTGTAAATATAAAAATTTGGTATGAGATAGGTAACTTCATAAGAATTGGGTCCTATCTATGTAGATGCCCCTAATAATAATAACAGTATAGAAATAAGCAAAGGAAAGAAAAATGAACTCATTTTATAAATTTATTGACATAAAATTTTAATTAGTTATTAAAATTTTAAAGAAAAAAGAGGTACAAAATAAGAAAAGATATAGTAAAAATAATAATAATAATAATAATAATACTATTATTATTATTAAAATAAATAATATATATATAGCATAAAATTTTAAAAAAATGATAATAGTAATAAAAGTCAAAAATAATAAATAATAATAGTAATATTATAACAAATAAGACTAATAAAAATATAAAACTAAAATAAGAGATAATAGCAATAATGATAATAATAATAACAATAACAATAATAATAATAATATAAATAACAATAACAATAATGATAATAATAATAATAATAATAATGATAATGATAATAACAATAATGATAGTGATACATAATAATAATAATAATAATGACATGAGTGATAGGAAATAATTTTTAAAATTTTTAACTGACTTGAAACTAGAGTCTAAACAACATTCCAAATGAGCACTTTTGACCAGTAAAATTATTTCTTAATGTAGCTACTGACTATTAGTGTTAGATTTAATTTTCATTAGTACAAAACTAGGGTCTTGTAAAGAATATTTGAAACTCTACACCAGACAAAAGTTAAAACAAACATCATATGATCGTGGATTAAAATCATTCAAATACAAACCATTTTGATATTTCTTTTTTAGGTTATACCATTAAAATGAGTCAGCACGTATCAACCATGATATTATTCTATGATACTGAACTTGTATTAGTGGATGACTTCACCCCAAGTCAAATTAGAGATCATCATCTTCCTCGACATGTTCCAACGCAATCAACTTTTTAGCAACTCTGTCGTAGTCATCCGTGCCCTAAATAGTGATCATAGGGCTGCACCTATTGAGGACAATGAGTGAATGAATGTTTTCTGTTGGAGGCCCCCTTTCACAATCTATGGTGATTTATGTCACTCTAACAAGCACCGGTACTATTGGACTGAGCATAGTCCATACATTACTCGTGTCACGACTCGGCCTGATACTTGAAATTAACCGATATGAGAACGGACAATCGGACTGTGAAAAAAAATTTTTTGTTATTCAATTTCTATCAATAACAATAAAATATTCAAATATTAATGAAAAAGCCACTACTGAAAGCAAATTAATCAATGAGTAGAAATATGTACGTTTTCGATTGTTATTCTCGCCTCCTGTACACATTAGCTCATCTTTTATTCACTTTACTCAAAAGCTTAAAACCTAAAAGAGATGATTAAAACAACATAATGAGTTATCTAAGTATCATTCAGAAGTAATCACGTTTCTAAACTACAATAACCCAAGCAAAAGAAAAAAATATGCATGTTCGTTTTTCATATTCATCTAAGAAATCTTATAATATACTGGTTTTTCATATTAATATAAAAAATCTTATACTATGTTAATAGACGTACCAACGACCATACTCAAAGAAAAATATTATAAACATATATATGGATTTATTTTAACTTTACTTCCACTTTATATTTTAACTAACACATTTGACTATTTGAGGACCACTGTCAAAACAACCTAGCACACCCCTAACCGATATTATTTCTTCGGCATAACGGTTAGAGATCTAAACATTATAATTATTTGAGGTCGAAAGACCACCTATCCATGGCTAATAGTATCCCGTCGCCACAAAGGTTAGCGATCCAAACATCATAATTCTTTTTTGAGATGTAAGCTTTGTCTACTTGCCCTTGGCCAGTATTCTCTCGTCGGCATAATAGTTAATAATCACAATATAATTGTCTAGGGTGGTAGAAAAATAAATACGCACATGGGTACAATGGCATCCCATGTCTATATCATTAGGGAGTAAGCTCCTCTTAACATGCACATACAAGCATTTGTAAACAAGTTATTTCATTCTTCATAACATACAATCTTCTGAAACATTTTCATTCATCCATTAATATGCATACTTACTCTGATGTGCAACAAATTACCCTGTGTATATTTCATATCATGTCTATCTTGCATATCATGCATATTTTTTTGTCTAACAATATGAAGAATCTACTGTAATTTAAATCTATCTAAGCTAAAACATACATGCAGTCAAACATATATTGTAAAATAAAGAAGATTACTGAAATTTAGAAAGATAATTACTCACTTCTATTGCATATTAGATTCTCAATCTGTGGTAACTAGTTAGACGTCATTTATGTTAATCTTAACAACTTATTGAACAAAATATCAAACTTAAGATTCAAGTAAGTTTTTCTTAATTAAATTATTTTTCTTAAGTTAACACAGAATTATTTTACCTAAAATTGATGGAGCAGTCATACGATTAGTTTCCACACACTAGTCTCGAGGTAGCCACCTCGAGTAAACCTGAAATTTGTAAATATCTTAAAATTTCAAAATATATTGACTCATAAAGTGATTTAACCCAAAACATATCTGATTTGCCTAAACATACCTAAAACGAGCATCAAAGCATAACCCAAATTTTTCAATTCCGCCAAATCTTCTTCCCTTTTCTGTCCATCACCTTATTTCTCTCCTAAATTCACTAGTTTCTTGTTAAAGACACTTAAGAAAGTTCAGAAACCAAGTTCTTCACTTCGAACACATCCTCGTCTCCGCTACGACAATCTCAAACAAAAGGGAGGTGCGATTCGTGGTAATCTTCAAAACGGAAACAGAAGGAAGGAACGTCTCAAATAACCTGAAATAAGAGTGCCTGAGCCATGATTATTGATTTCATAGCATTTGATTTGATGAGCATTTAAACCTATTGGTATGTTATAAGTTATTACATAAATTTGAGGATTTTTTTGGCAATTAAAAATGTTCTGAAATCAATAGTTAATGATTTAAACGCCCACAAAACATTTTTATGCCAAGAAAAGTCATCGTCATAGTACTCGTATTAATGATCAAACATTTTTATGTCAAACCTAGATGTATATAATATCATAGTCCACCATTCAGAACTCTATGTGTGTTGGTCACTTATAGTTAAAACATTTAACACTTTCGTAAATCTCTACCATTATCACGACCCAACCCGATGGCTTAAAGTTCTTCAAGGCGTGAACAGACA
Source organism: Papilionanthe hookeriana x Papilionanthe teres (assembly GCA_022702705.1). Taxonomy (NCBI): domain Eukaryota; kingdom Viridiplantae; phylum Streptophyta; class Magnoliopsida; order Asparagales; family Orchidaceae; genus Papilionanthe; species Papilionanthe hookeriana x Papilionanthe teres. The sequence continues at coordinate 12,307,617 of CM040435.1, read as the reverse complement.
GTTGGACGGTAAAAAATATTTTATTTTCTATTTTCCATAACTAAGATTTAATCAACCAAAAAATAAATGAAAGAGTCGTAACAAAAAATAAATTAAAATAATAGTGAGCTACAAAAGCAGTGAATGATTATACTTCTAAATTATAATAACACAATGAAAAAAATAATAATATGCATCTAAATCAGACATATAATAATTTAATACATAGTATTTAATAGTTTACTTTTTCAATAAGAATGTTCATTATGATTTAAAATAATGGCTTATTATATCAATATATATATATATATATATATATATATATATATATATATATATATATAAAATCGCGATGCTGTGCGCAAGGGTTTCGACCTCCGGCGCTCTCAAAGGCGGATGGGGAAGGGTGCTAGGGCTCGGTCATGGATCCTTTTTCTCTTCTCTTCGCGGCTGGTGAAATCCTCCTTACTCTTCACTCATCTTCTTCGTCATTTCGGTTGGATCATTTGTGTGGATTTTTTTCTCCTGGTTTGGGATTTCGGGACCTATTCTCCCCTTCCCATTGTCGACGTTTTATGCTCTCGATTTGGGGTTTTTTGCTCTTGGTATTCCTTGCTGGAGATCAGCCTTATGCTTGTGATTTGATTTTATTGCATTTCGTCTCCTGGTCTGGTTTTTCGCTGTTTTGGGGGTATGGCCCCTGTTTCCTTTGCGGCGGCTGTCTCCGGGGGATCCGGGGGAGGCAGCCATTCTTGTTTTTTTCCACAAGCATTCCATGATGCCCTTGAAGCGGGAGGGGGTTTTACCTTCATCAAACATTTAGGGAAGAAGAATGGAAAACCGGCTTTATTTCTCACTGAGGAGGAAACTAATCTGCTTGCTTCTGCATGTCGCTATTATCTGGTTGGGAAATTTTCTTATGGGCATCCAAAACTGGATTTGATCCGCAAATATTTTGATACTTTAAAGCTTACTGGTAATTGGAAGATTGGACGATTAGATGGACGTCATATCCTTATTCAGCTCTCAAATGATGCAGATTACACCAGTATTTTCGCACAAAAAAGTTTTAAAACTTGAGAACCGTTTTATGAAAATCTTGAAGTGGTTGGTGGATTTCGACCCTAAATTGGAATCTTCAATTATTTCGATATGGGTTAAATTCCCTAGATTAAAGATACATTTGCATAACTATGAAACATTGTACATGCTTGCTTCGGCATTTGGTAAACCACTTAGGGTGGATACACCCACACTTGAAGTTTCTAAGCCTTTTGAAGCTTGTATGCTTGTTGAAAGAGATATCACCAAACCTTTTCCTGATGAGAATTGGATTGGTCCTCCTCACCAGCGTTATTGGCAAGAGATTGTAATGGGCCTGCATCCCCACTATTGTTCGCATTGTGGAATGTTCGGCCACAAAGAATTTAGTTTGTTACCGATTGCACCCACATTTACGGCCACAATCACAGGTTGCTCCCATTTCGAAAGAGCCCCACAGAAATCCAGACATTCAGCCTACTATCCCAGTTCCAACTGTTGTTACTGACTTGCCACTTCTGGTGAATACTATCCCTGCTGCTGGGATCCCCCCCCCCCAGCCTCCGTTGGGGGATGTTGTTGCTAATGATGTGCCAATTGTGGAGAATGCTCATATTGGTGAAGATGTTATTAATGCCTTAAATAAAGAGGTAGAGGTCGTTGAATGCTCGGCAGTTCCCCCACCTTCTTTTGAGACTCCAAGCTTGCCCTTAGCAGATCATGTGCAAAATGGTGATGCTGATGATGGGATTTGCACTCAACCTACTCTAGCTACTAAGGCAGTTACTGCTGTGGATGTCGTTGATGATTCTCTGATCGTCGTAGATTTGCCTATTGAGAGAGAAGGGGATAAAGGTGTTAATGCACAACAAGTCGCCGTGACTGCTTCCCGGTCCTCAGAAACCGAAGAAGAAGAAGATGGAGAAACCGAAGAAGAAGGAGACAATGAAGAAGAAGATGAAGAAGATGAAGAAGAACAAAAATGGCAACTTTACATTTCCCGGAGAAAGAGAAAGATTGAGGGTACTTTGTTTCAAAGTTTAATAGACGATACTTTGTCTTCTCCTGAAATGGGCCAAGCTCTTCAAAAAATACTCTCTCGCACCTCTCCACGACCTAGCAGAGGAAGGCTTAAACATCCTTTGTCACTACATGTGGAAGAGGAAGGCTTAGACATCCTCTTTCCTAAATACTACTTTCTGAGTGTTTTTTTACGCTTTCATGTTGTAATTTGTTTCAGTGTATCTTTGTTGTTTCCTTTGCTGCTTATGAGTTGTGCCCCTGATTCGGGGTCCTCTCATACTACTATGTTTTGTATCCGTTTTCTACTTTAATGAAAATATATTCTCCTTATATATATATATATATATATATATATATATATATATATATATATATACATTACACACACACACACATATATACACACACAACCATCCCAAAAACACTATCAAAAAATTATACCAATTAAGGTATATAAATATCAATAACATTTTTTCTATACATTTTTCATTTATGCGTACTAAGTACTTAACATTCCCTACTAGCATATATATATATATATATATATATATATATATATATATATATATATATATATATATTTATTTTTTTCTCTATTGAAAAAGCCCAAGGGCTAATATATTAAGAAGGAAAAGATACAGATATGTTATATGAGTGCGCCTAAAAGAAGTCCAACCCACACGATACAACACACAATCTCAAAGAAAGAAAAAATACATATAAGATCAAGAAATCAAACCACCAACACGCGCAAAAAGCTAGGGACGTCCAGTCCTGCCTCAGCCTCTAGTTCTCGGACGTGAGCTGGCTAAAAAATTGGTGAAATGTGAACCATTACTCGAAGTGACCAAAGTATCATCCATCAGATTCATGAGCTGAAGTAGGTCTCTATTTTTCTTCTTTCTCCTAGATGTGCAAACTTGTCATTCCTCATTCGAGGATTGAATTAACTGATCAATGTATTGGTCTAAAGGTGGTCGAATAGGTGTAGGCAGTTACACATCAAGAACCTCATATGTCTGAGTAACATTAACCTCTTGCTCGACTAGAGGCGATAGAGAAACAGTAGAAATATTGTCACTTGTAACATCAGTAGTAGGTCCTAGGGCAACAGCTTGGGTATGAAGTTCTTCATCTGAGACGATCAAGGTTTGAATAGGAGGATCATCAGAAATGCTCCTATCAGGAGAAGCATCAGGCAAATGAGCAGAGGTATGTGCGGCGTAGGAAATAGGATCAGGTTGCACCTCCTCAGCAGTGATGGAAAAAGGCAAGACGTCCACTCCCAATTCAGTATGAATAGATTTCTGAGCAGGTTGTTAAACTTTAGCAATATCCGGTTTTAAATGAGGATGCAAGCGATCGCAAGTAGTAGCTTTGACCAAACATACTACAATGAGAGCAAAAAGGAGTGTGTGAATTTATTTCAACTTTTGTGCCAATACATGTGGTTGCACCTCGAACAGCTACCCGATGAGTAGGCGTGCAGAGTTATCAATTCTACCCACCGATTCGAAGAGTGTTGTTGAACTTTAGCAATATCCAGCCTTAAATGAGGATGCAAGCGATAATAAGTAATAGAGCTCTGACCAAACACACTACAATGACATCAAAAAGGAGGATGTGAATCTATTTCCACTTTTTATCAATACTCGTTGTGATTAGATCCAATCCATACCTCATTTGAAACAGGTTGTGTGATATCTCTTTCAACTAACACACAAGCCAAAGAGAGTCTGGTGAGCAAGCGTGGAACTATAAATCTTAAGAGACTTACAGTAAGCAATTGCTAAGGAGTAGATAGTTTCATAGTTGAAGTGTTGTATTTTAACACTATCCAAACAGGAATTATAGGAGACATCGCTTTTGGAACAAAATCGACAGTCCACTTCAGAATTTTCATAAAACGGTTATCAATCTTGATTATTTTGGAGAAAAAATATGATTGTAATCCGCATCGTTAGATAACTGAATGAGCATATGTCGGTCGTCAAGTAAGCCAATTTTCCAACTACCTGATAGCTTCAAGTTTTCGGTGACCATAAAGGAATTTTTCCACTAGAATAGAACGATAAGCAGACGAAAGAATATTTGTTCCAGCATCAGAGGGAAAAAGAGCAGGGTTACTTTTTTTTTTTGCCAAGCTTTTTGATTAAAATGTAGTCACCACCAGCAATTTCAAGAGCCTCGTGGAAAAATTGTAGAAAAATGCAGGATTTACCGATAGCAAACCAGGCTCTGAACCCGCTGACACAGCAGCGGCATAACTCCTCTCCATCTAAGTACAAGGATCGAGTTGAGATTCGAGCACGATCTACGGAAAGGAATAGTGACGGTGTCAAGCAAGGAACAATGACGGTGTCGAGCAGAGCAGCAAACGCTCTGGCGCAGCTGTCGACCGAGGAGGAGAATCTGCGACCGAGGAAGAGGAGATGAAGAAGTGTGAGAAGGCTCGACCAGAAACAGCGACGACGTAACTATGTCGTAGCAGGGATGACGAGAGACGCGTCAAGCTGCAAACCGAGGAAGGAAGACGATGATGACGTGCGAGTCAGACTCCGAAGCCGTCGAAACAGTCTGAACATATTGAGTGTGTAGTCACGAAAACACTTCGTCGTCGACGACGAAGGACGATGGAGTGAAGCCGGAGGATTTAACGCTGGGAATCGCCATAGAGCCAATCCCTAGCAGAGCTAGCCGCCGCCGATGCCATTTCGATATATATATATATATATATATATATATATATTTAAAAAAAGCCACTGTAGGCCATTTCATTAAGATAAAATAGGGGATACAAAACGAAGTAGTAAGAGAGGGCCTCATGATGGAGCCCAACTCAAAGGAAACAAAACGAACTAAAATAAAAGTACGAAAGAGATGACTAAAATAAGCTTAGCAACTAAAGACTTTTTCGATGGACGAGGTATGCCGATGCGCTTCCTCTTCCATGGGTTCTTGAAACGCGTTCGATAATCGGACTCGAAGAGATTCCCCATTGCAGGAGAGACCGAGGTGTCATCCATAAGATTTCCAGTAGTAATGTACCCCGTCTTCTTTCGCCTGAGGTATACACTGCCACTGATCCTCCGAAGTGTGAGCCGTCCGAGCTACGGTGGGAACCACTCGGGCGGATTGTACTACAAGAGGAAGGGCCACCGCTTCCACTTGTTCGGTAACCACGGTAGCCACCGGGGTGGCAATTGGTGCATCCGATGAGGTTCCATAACCACTGGGCGGTTTGCCCACGGTGGGAGGAACGGCTGCACGGTGACGACCGGTTGAGGAGTCGCCTGCACGGACTTATCAACCGAGATTAACCGTTATCGCGTCGGATGCAACCCTAATTCTCGAGCTAGAGTAGCATCGACTCTTCGTTGGGAAATCCCACACTGACAGGCGAAGAGCCAAGTCCTTTTCTGGAGGGAGGATGCAACCCATAGCGAGTGTCTACGATGTGCTGAACATTTTACAATGCTGACAAAAGAGAGGCATATTCTCCACCACAGCCTCCTGCCAAAACCCAACCTGACCATCAGTAATCCAAAAACGATCCACATCTGGAAGAGTGAAATCTCTCTCCACCTGAACCATGGCACTACCTGGCGAGACCCTGTCAAAGGTAGGTGAATCAACTCTGAGAGGTGTACCGAGAGCTTGGCTAATGTTTCGCGTGGATTGTACAAATGAAATGAGAGTCCCGGAAGTTTGAACCACATAGGAACGATAGGAAGTTCCTTAGATGGGTCAAAATCAGGAGTCCATTTAATAATCTTCATGTGGGTGCCAGCAATCAAAACGGATTGTTGAGCAAAGATTCTGGCATAATCTTCTTCCTTCTGAATTCGGATAAGTAACTGTCTTCCATCCAAAACTCCCAACTTCCAACCTCCAATGAGCTTTAGATTCTCAAAAAATTTCCTGACTAAATCCATTTTGGGGTGACCGAATTGAAATTTCCCAATTAAATTGAACTTAACGTCATCGGATAGAATCTTCATTTCTTGGGTGGTGAAGATAACGACGATGTTTCCCATCTTTAACACCAATGGCACTAATAAAATCATCTTATCTTTTTCCAGACGCATGATGTCATGAAATTCTTGTGGAAATAAGAGATGATCCGAGTTCTTAAGGAGTCGTCGCCCGCGGCTCCGACGATAGGATCGACATGTCGCCACGACGAGCGAGCCTCCGCAGATAAAGCTGCCGGCCGAAGCCCTCTTCACGCAACTCTGAAATACTTCTTGTCGCAGCAGGCACACTCGACTACGCCTATAGGTAGATCGCAGGTTCAAATCTGCGAACGGAGGGCTGCGAGGAGACTAAGAGAGTACCCGTGAAGCCGACTCATGCGAAACAGCGCGGTGCAGTCGTCGTGAGGGACGGCGAAGCTCAGCGTCGTGAACTGCCTCCAGTCCACCAGAGTGGCAGCCGGATCGTGCGAAAACCAGCGCAGAGCAGCCGTCGTGCGGGACAACGAAGCTCAGCGACGTGAAACTGTCTCCAGACAACCAGAGTCGCAGCCGGATCGTGTGAAAACAGCGCGGTGCAGTTGTCGTGCGGGACGACGAAGCCCGGCGTCGTGAGTCGCCTCCGATCCACCGGGAATCGCGGCGGAAGATCGGAGCGTCGAGCTCGCCATGCAAGAAATCGTCGACGAAGTCGAAGAAATCACATGGTTTCGCCATGGCGAAACCCCAGAGCTCCCGCCGCCTTCATCACGGGCTCTGATCTCATAATATATTTATTTATTTATTTATTTTTATTTATATTTAAAAAATGGGTAATAGTCATTACTCTAAGAAAACATGACATTCAGAATGATATGACCAATACATATAAGAGCATATAAATTCATATCATTCAAATGCTCATCTCATTCCATAGAATATATACATACATCTCTTTAAATAATAAGTACTAGACATTACTAAGAGAATATATAATATTCAAGACGATATGAATAATAAATAAAAGAGCATATAAATCATTTCAAATATTATTATTACTTCTCTTATTATTAAAATTTTAAATTTTTATTTTTATTAATAAATTAAATTTAATTAGTTTAGTGTTCAATTTATTTTTATTATTATTATTATTATTATTATTATTATTATCATCCATATATTATTACTATTATTATAAATATTATTAATATTACTAATATTATTATTACTTCTCTTATTATTAATATTTTAACTTTTTATTATTATTAATAAATTTCACTTAATTAGTTTAGTGTTCGTTTTCTTATCTTTAAGCCAGTAAGAAAAAAAAATTTTCATAAAATTTATATTATTTAAATTTTAAATATTATCTTAATAGTTTTAGAATTATTTTAAATAAATATTTAATAACGTATTTTGAAAGACTTTGTATTGATGTTAAAAAATTTAAATTCAATTAATTAATTATTGGTATGCAAAATATCTAAAATTGCAACAAAAAAATGCTAAAATAAAAAATAAATAATTAAATCATCCCCAAAAAAATACTAACCTTAGAAGCAGAAAATAATAAAATCTTGATAAAATCAAACAACAATAGAAAAGGTTCAAAAAACAAAATAAGATTGGAGAGGAAAAAGGTAAATGAAAACCTTCCTACTCCCCTCTTTTAATAGCCCCCCACGCCCCTCCTCTCCTCCAAATCACATAAAACCTGCACTTCAATCCTGCATTTTTGTGGTTCTCGTCAGAAAACTACGTACAACCCACAATTATTGGAACGATAATTGGCAAATGTTGTCGCCCTCCTCCCCTCTTTTTAAAGCCTCAAACACCCCCCTCCACGGGTGCCCGCGCTTCAGTCCTACATTTTTGTAGTTCTCACCATACAACTGTGTACAACCCGCAATCATTGGAGCAATAATTAGCTAATGTTGCGTTCAAACGGGAGAAGATTACCTGGTCATGGATATTGACACCCGTTTGAACGGAGACGAATTGGATTTTTATACTTTTGGTCGAAATGCTAGAATACACACTCAATATAATGAGAAGCTACTTTAGCAAACGTTTTTGATAGTTAGACTAACTGGGATAAATAAAACTACATTTCACTCGAATATTATTTTAATCTTCTGACCCTTGTTCATCCTGAAGTCCAACATAAAATTTAATCAACTAAATAGCTTGCATGTATGATAACTGTATGAACATCTTTTTTTCTCATCTTGAGTTAAGAAATGAAAATAATACAAAATATGTATATTCATAAACGTATAGCATTTTTTTGCCATAAAGTATACAAATTCTTTATCCTAGTTCCATGGATATCAAATGAATTAAACATAGCATCATTCTCTGTTTAAAAATGATCCCATACTTTGCCTGGGTAAGGCACTAATGTAGGTTTTCACACAGAATAACAGTAACCAAAAATCAGCAAAAAAACTTACCAATGTATATTTTAGTTGCAGTTTTATTAATACCCTACTGCTACTCTCATCTTTCATACCAGATCTATACTAAGAAATGCAAACTTACTATATTCCCCATCTTGCCCGCGGAACCATTGCCTGGAGAAGACGAAATCTTTTCCAGAGGAGGACCTAAAATCAGTTAGCTAAAATAATTACAGCACAGAAAACATTAACACAGAAACAGAACATTAACTTGCATGGAGCCATGAAAAAGCACATCCCAACATGAACAGTAATTCAGAGCCAGATGAAACTATAATAGGACTGCCAACAAAATGTTAAAAGAGGAGATATAAACTCGATCATCAAAACAATTATGCAAAACACCAAACTCGTTAAGTTTAACCTAAAATCATTCTTAACGAGTTTTTAAAGGAAATCATTTACATGTGCTAGAGGCCAAAAATCTTACAACAACAACAACACCAACAAAGCCTTAATCCAACTAAGTGGGGTCGGCTACATGAATCCTTTTTCTCCATTGCGTCCTATTTAGTGTCAAATTTTCGTTTAATTCTAATAAATTCAGATCATTTTTTATGCAATAAGCCCAAATTTTCCTAGGTCTACCTCTCCCTTTCTTAAGAAAAGTTGAATAGGCCAAAAATCTTAGATCCCCTTAAATCCTTATTAACAACAAAAGTTTGAATAGGCTGCAGTGCTTCCATGTTACCATGATAGCAAACATTGTTAAAAAATTTCCACGAACTGCTTGGACTGAAAAAAATTAATACTTCAAAGAGAAAAGAATGAAACGGAAGGAGAATTAACAGTCTTCCGCAATATCCAACTACAGGCCTCGCCAAAGACCCATAATAGTTTCCACTTATTTAAGAATATTATGCCATATTTTAAAATGAATAATTTCCACGATTTTATCAAGAAAAATATCATTTTCCAAAATAATCACACACGCTCCGAACAGATCTTCAATATTCTATGAATTGACTTTTACGCTTCGCTGCATACAGACTAATTGCTTGCGAAAGCTTCCCAACCAATTGTACAAACTAGCCTTACTAAAGGAAACGTAATAGATTCATACCTGCATTAACAATGTGGCCTTATAGTGACCTGTTGACCTCATTTTTAGTGAGGTCTTGACTTCATTCTCCTAGGACCTAGGGTCTAGCTTTAGGAGTTCCTTATCCTAGCGGACTAGTACTGAGACCTACCTCGCATAGAACTTCGAACCACTTTTTGACCCATTTTTGTGAAGTTCTCGCATGAGTAGTTCCAAGCACTCGACTCTTAGTTGTAAGGGCTAAGGACTAACATGTAGAGAGCCCGAAAATGAGTTCCAATAGGATCAGACGGCCCTAGGAAAACCACATGCTACTCGGATTCTCAATAAGGTTGTATTTTGCGCACGCTTCGCACTATGTACGGTGTTGCCTTAAGTTAGGTCGACCGTCGGCGAACTCGTCCGGAAGATGTCGGATGACAAAACAGACCACACGAAAGAGTCTGAGACGTCGACTTTAGCTAGGAAGGACACTCATATTGCTATGATTCTGCACGCGCACAACCGGTAGGAAAATCGATGCGATTAAATTTAATTAAAAGAGGTGAGTTTAGGCTTGACCCGGGTTCGATTCAAGCTAAATATAGCCTAATTATGTCGGGTCGGGCTGACAAGCCCATTTATAATTTGAAATTTCAAATTTGAAATTACCCCTCCTAAATCATTAATTAAATTTAATCAGGTATTATTGATTTTCAATTAAACATGTTGCATTAACAGAAATCATTCAATTCCCCGCCAATGCATTGTGTAACGTCTCTTCAGCTATACAGCCTCTCCCTGACATTCGAATCGAGCGCGGTCACTGACAACAATCCCTCGTCTCTTCTTCCTACCTGAAGCCCTGTTCCTCCTGCTCAAAGCACTCCACCGCAAGTCTTCCGTCGATTCCCTCTTCCTCGCTCGACCGCAGCCATAGTCGCTCGCCTCTGCCTGCTTCGCTCGATCCCGCCTCCTTACTCCTCGCGATCCCCACCTACCTCACCTGCTTCGCTCTCCCCTGCACCGAAACAGCTCTCCCCATTCACATCTCCCTCGCCTCCTCTCTTCTTCGCAACAGACCCCCATGTTTCCCCTTCCAATCCCGCTCCACTCAACCGAAGCCCTCTTATTCCCGCTCGATTGGGCCTCCTCCTTCTTCTCGGCAGAAACACCGCACCAAACCCCCCCGCTCGCCTTCTCTCCTCCGCACAAAAGCTCCGCTGGCCACTTCCTCGCGCAACCAAAACCCTGCTCTCCTCCTCGCCACAGCCCTCGCCTTCTTCCTTCACCGCAGACCTCACCTCCTCCCTGTGCCGAGCCCGCTCGCCTCCTCTCTGCGTTGCGCCTCACGTGCTCCGCACTCTCCTGCACCGAAACAGCTCTCTCGCGTTCGGTCCCCCCTTCGCCTGCTCCCCTCTCTCATGCGACCAAACAACCGCTCGCCCGCCTCCCTCTTCATCACGACCAAACCTCGCTCCCTCACCTCTCGATCGAAACTCTATAGCAACACACTCGCGATTAGAGTTGCTTAGGAAGCCAACCACGGGATCGATGCGTGCAAGGACCTTCTAAACTCCCATATTTCACCTGTTTCAGCTCCTCCCCTATTTGAAACCATCGAGTAAGTGCTTTGCTGTCTCTATAGTGCTTCGTTGTCCCTCTGTCGCATAAGATTAGTCGAAGAAAACCAAGCAGCTTTGTCCTCTGATCCTTCTCTATCGCAGCTAAAATTCATTTACATGGTTGCAGGAATATTTCCTCAAAGAATGCTCCACTCAACTCCCTTTTCCTTCTATTTTTTTTTTATTTTCATTTAAAAATATGTTGTCATTAATCATTAAGTGCATAGCTTGATTCTACTGATTCTTCTTTCCTAACATAAAACAATTTCATCTATTCTTCCATTAGCACATGGTATGGTTCTTCATTCTAGAATATATTTGTTCAGAATTTTGTAATTTAAAAAGTCTTTTATGATTCACTTTGATTGGATAAATATAACATAGATAAACATGTCTAGTCATATTAATGCATGACTGATTGATCTAAATTTTCGATATCTTCAAATGAAACTTAATGTTTGTTTCTATTTTGAATTCAATATTTATAATGTTAGTGACTGGTAGCAAATGTTTACTACATTCCGTCAGACAAGCACCAACCATTCTTGTATATTCATGTCTTAGCCATTGATCTTTGAGAACTATAAATGCTGCTTTGGCCATGCATTCCTATTGATTGTGGAGAACTATAAACTCTATTTTGATTATATATTATTGTATATTTTAAATGCTTTGTTGCTGGTTTTATATTTCTAGCACTTAAAGGCGAATAGTGTGAGGTTCCAATGACAATTTAATTGTTGATTCGCTAACATAAAACAATTTCATATATTCTTCCATTAGCACATGGTATGGTTCTTCATTCTAGAATATATTTGTTCAGAATTTTGTAATTTAAAAAGTCTTTTATGATTCACTTTGATTGGATAAATATAACATGGATAAACATGTCTAGTCATATTAATGCATGACTGATGTATCTAAATTTTTCATATCTTCAAATGAAACTTAATGTTTGTTTCTATTTTGAATTTAATATTTATAATGTTAGTGACTGGTAGCAAATGTTTACTACATTCCGTCAGACAAGCACCAAACATTCTTGTATATTCATGTCTTTGCCATCGATCTTTGAGAACTATAAATGCTGCTTTGGCCATGCATTCCTACTGATTGTGGAGAACTATAAAGTCTATTTTGATTATATATTATTGCATATTTTAAATGCTCTGTTGCTAGTTTTATATTTCTAGCACTTAAAGGCGAATAGTGTGAGGTTCCAATGACAATTTAATTGCTGATTCTAAATGTTTCGTTGCTGGTTTTATATTTCAAGCACTTAAATGCGAATAGTGTGAGGTCCCAATAACCATTTACTTGCTTATTCTAAACGTTCTGTTGTTAGTTTTATATTTCGAGCACTTAAATGCGAATATTTGAAGTTCCAATGACCATTTACTTGTTGATTTCGTGCTTCGAGCACTCAAACGAGAATACTACAAGGCTCGAGATGACCGTTATTTCAAGGCTTGAATGCTTCTTTGCAGGTTTATGCTCTTTTATTTCCGAATGCCTCTCTTGGGGCCTGATTTACCTGTAGTTTGGAGGGTTTGAACATTGTGATTTTGAGGGCTTCGCCTACTGATTCACATACAGTTTTGGAGTTGGTTTGTTAACTAATTTTGGATGGTTTACACACTGTTTTGGGTTGGGTTTCTCAACTGACTTTGGGACATCTAAAATTGATGTTTAGAGCAGTAGAAGGTGTTGTGTAAATTTGTTATAAGAGCTAGAAAGTGTTTTGATGTGAGAGCTAAGAAGTGTTGTGTAAGTGCTGTGTAAGTGCTGTGAGAGATAGAAAGTGTTGTGTAAGTGCTGTGAGAGATAGAAACTGCTGTGTAAGTGTTGTGTGAGTGCTGTGAGAGCTGGAAGGTGCTGTGTAAGTGCCGTGAGAGCTGGAAAGTGTTGTGTAAGTGCTGTGAGAGTTGTAGGAGACTTGTAAAACCGTTGTAGGATGTCGTAGGAAGCATCAGAACTGCTGTTTAGAGTTGCAGATCACTGTAGGATGCCGTAGAAAGCATCGAAACTGCTGTTTAGAGTTGTAAATCACTGTAGAATGTCGTAGAAAGCATCGGAACTGATGTTTGGAGTTGTAAAATCACTGTAGGATGTCGTAGGAAGCATCGGAACTGTTGTTTGGAGTTGCAAATCACTGTAGGATGTCGTAGGAAGCATCGGAACTGTTGTTTGGAGTTGCAAATCACTGTAGGATGTCGTAGGAAGCATCAGAATTGTTGTTTGGAGTTGCAAATCACTGTAGGATGTCGTAGGAAGCATCGGAGCTGCTATCCGGAGTTGTAAGAACCTTTTTTGCCCACTGATTTGGGTTTTATTCGAATATTATTACACGCTTTTAGGCCAGATTCACTTGCTTTCCCTCATTTTTGGCTTTGCTAGTTTTGGAAGTGGGTCGGTCTCGTACGTTCTCTTGTTTTATTTTTCTTTTAAAACAGTTGAGTCAAAAATGACAATTTTTTATTTAATTATTTGAAAGACACTTAAAGATATTCGAGGATTAGCTAGGAAACACTTAACTAAGGGTAAAACACCTTAAATCACTTCAAGATGACTTCAAGCATAAGTTAAAGTATAGGCTTTCTAGATTTTAGAAGCACACCCTAGGTAAGAGTTCATCCGTCTAATGTTCAGTGTAGGCTTCATAGACCTTAGGAGCACATCCTAGATGAGTGTTTATCCACCTAATTTTCATTATAGGCTTCCTAAATTTTAGCAGCACACCCTAGGTGAGAGTTAATCCACCTAATTTTCAGTGTAGGCTTCCTAGACTTTACGAGCACACCCTAAGTGAAAGTTCATCTACCTAATTTTCAGTGTAGCCATCTTAGATTTCAGAAGCACAACTTACGTGAGAGTTCATCTACCTAATTAATTTTCAGTGTAGGTTTCCTCGATTTTAGACGCACACCCTAGGTGAACGTTCATCTACCTAATTTTCAATTGAATGATGAGACTAGACACTTGACCCTAGTTCACAAACATGAGGATGCACTGAGACGTGGTTCATGCTTCCTTAATTAAATCAAATAATGGAATTCTCGCCATGACTTAACTTACACTGAAACCCAATGCACAGGGATTTGAACTCCAACATTACGCTCAGATCCTCTTGGCAATTGAGGACATTTGTTTTGCCACATATGGATCATCGGACGGGTATAAGTCTGAGGTCTAGGTGGCTAGAGTGATGACGATAATGCTAATGTGTGCTAAATGAGGAATACGATGTGAGAATATTTAGAATACTATCTCCTACCTCAAAGACCTTTAATAGGGGAGAGGAAATGACCGATGATACTATTCGCCGACTATTGGTGAGATTGTTTCCCCAAACGCTCTTAGGTCGTCAGTAGTCCTACCCCGATTAGAGTGACTAGCCTGTGGACTCCACTACTTTACAAAATATTTACAAAAATAAAACAAAAAATCTCTTTTATTGTTAATAAGAATTCTGCATAAAAATGTAAACAGCAGCTTTTGCATGAAAAATAAAGAATTCTTCTTATAAAAACTTATCAAGGTTCATAGTTAGTTACTTGGATTGAGGCTAAGAACTGCCCTCCATAGATCGTCGGGTTTGTAACTCTTGTTCAAGGTCGGGAAGCACACAATGCCGCTCTGATCCCTCACCCTTACTGATGTCTTACACCCAGTTTTGGTCTTTCATGCGTGACTACGAGTTTTGCTTATGATTTCTAAGACTTGTTTCTCTAACTTTCATACTTGTTTTCTCGTTTTGCTTACTTTTCTTGCAAGTTTATTTAAACCTATTGCAAATCATATTGTGCTTGCAATTCTAACAACGCGACGGTAGCAGATGCTCAGGCACGCTTTTACAATTTATTTATTGCATTTTATTTTACAACATTTTTATTTATATGCAATTTACTTTACTACGCATGTTTTAGTTGTAAAACCAAAATAAATATACATTTTCGAAAATTAATATACATTTGAACCTAGCGAACGCCCTCAATTCTTCATGAGGATTTCAACATTTGAACACAACAAGAAAACTAAATTTTGACATCAAAACTGTGAAGCATAAACCACCAATCTCGAAACACTTGAACCCTGGAGCCATCGCTACAGCAGGAGGTTTGGAGCTAAATTCGTGGGCAGCAAGGCCAGAAATTCAGACGAAGCAGTAAGAGGATCTTCTTCAACAATATCTCATTAGTTTAACAACGACAACCTATACGACTTCGAGGTAGCTCGCCCAGCGCGACGCAAATCCTCACTTTCCCCTTAGGCTTCTGTGCAACCGTGTTGTGCGGCGTAAGTCCTAACTCGTACTAGGTTCTGAAGTTGTCGTAAGATACGACGTAAAATCTCTTATCTCTGCGGGCTACTTGCACAATCAGGTATTGTGCAAGTGTAAGTCTCAAATAATAAAATTGGCAGGATTAAAATACAATAAACATTTCTCCAAAACGGAGCCACACAGTAGGATAGTTTGGGAAATCACTGAGGGTTTTCCTCGAGATCTGTGTCGCCCCTACCTTTTCCTTTCTTTGGACTATGGAAAATAACTGTTCCCATTTGAGCCACTCACATTTGTTTTTTCACGTCCTACCTTGGAAACCTAAACCTTGAATTATTGAAGACCAGAACCACCGATCATTATCGAGAGTTTCTCAAGTGACCTCAATCATTTGAGATGTAATTAAATATAAGGGTTTGCCTCTATAGAGAACTTGGAACCCATGTAAAATAAGCTCTACTTAATTTTTATATTAGGTAGGGGAACTTGTCAGTCACATATAAAAGGTT
Organism: Papilionanthe hookeriana x Papilionanthe teres; assembly: GCA_022702705.1. NCBI lineage: Eukaryota > Viridiplantae > Streptophyta > Magnoliopsida > Asparagales > Orchidaceae > Papilionanthe > Papilionanthe hookeriana x Papilionanthe teres. Next base: position 12,291,725 of record CM040435.1, on the reverse strand, counting down.
CACAGACCAAACAGATGTCATAAACCTCCTATTTTGTATGATTTAGTCCACCGTCGCGGGATACACTTATTTTTCGATGTGTATTATTCGTTGTATCGGGCATGATTATGCAAACTATTGGGCAAATGAGATCCATTCGGTCTTATTTTCCAAAAATTAAAACATACTACTTTCAAAACCCAAAATTACATACATTTTATATTAAATTAAATTTAAAAACTATTTTCGAAAATAAAAAGTTGACTGACATGATCTTGTAACTAATACACCTCGGCACTAAAATAAGCGAACAAACTTCGACGAAATCACAACAGATAGGTAGAAAATGCACAATATAGAGCTACTCTTACAAAAATCAAAGGAAAACGAGCAAAATATAAGGCTGATCTACTATCTGAGATGTAGATCATCTCTCCCACACCCCAGACGTCACTATGAACACCACAAGAACAAGGAAAACAGTAGCCAAACAAAAACATGCATCCAAAAAAAACAAACACAAGGTTCCTACATTTAATAAAAATATTCCCACGACATTTTCAAACTTTCCTTTCCCACTTTCTCTCCAAACCTCATTTAATTTCTCCTCGAATATGTAATTAAACCTCTCCTAGTCCCCACTTGTTCCCTGCCCTTTTCTACCGAAGCAAAGGGCCACTCCATTGCTCCTTCACGCAAACAGGATCGGCCAGGCGAGTCGATGCTTTGGCTTTCGACCGATCCAGAAGGGACCTGTCCAAGGACGAGCGTAACACTACTCCCCTTCCAAAAAAGTATCTTGTTCTCAAGACAGAAGGATGTAAACTGCTTGTGGATCACTTCATAAGGCTCACATGTTGTCTTATTGTCTGACAGTCCTTTCCACTTAACCAATACCTTCTTCATGCCCCCTACTCAGTGCACTCCTTCGATCTCTAGCGATTCCAGGATCACCTCCAAGTCCTCCGTCAGTGTCGGCGGTAGGGTAGATGAGGGTGTATGATCTCTAACTGCTCGTCTAAGTTGTGATACATGGAAGATCGGGTGTAGTGCGAACAAGGGTGGTAACTTCAAACGGTAGGCTACTGCTCCGATGCATGTCACTCATATGGACCAAAGTATCGTGGTGACAACTTCTCGGTTCTCCTCCTAGCCAATGTCTTCTGTTGATAAAGCCTAAGTTTCAAGTAGACCATGTCTCCTGGTTCAAATTACATTTCTCTCCTATGTCCATCCGCCTTCTTCTTCATGACTTGTGAGCTCTCAATACATGCCCCTTGAGCTTTGCCAGTATTCTATCTCTCTCCTCCAAGTACTAATTGACACTAGATATGAGTGTGACGCTATGCTCGTAATGTATCAAGTAGGCGGATCTTGTCCATAAAATATCTTGGAAGGGATTGTTTATACTGAGGTGTGGTACAAAGTATTACGCCATTACTCGGGTCATGCAATCCACTTAGCTATAGCTTTGGTGTATCGATACAAAACCATGCAGATATGTCTCAACACTTTTGTTGACCACCTCTGTCTATCCATCGGTCTGGGGATGATATGTGGTGCTTCTCTTCAGGATTGTCCCCTGCAATCTGAATAGCTCTTTCCAGAAGTGGCTGAGGAACACTTTGACCTTAACCGAGACACGTGCAAACGGACTACTTCCCGAATAAACAATGTCACACTTGAGACCGTTGTGTAGCGATGTCGTAAGGGAATGAAATGTGCATACTTACTTAAGCGGTCCACAACCACCATGCTCACTGTCAACCCCTCTGACCGTGGAAATCCCTCGGTGAAGTCCATCATCACTTCTTTGACACCTTCCTCGATAATGTTAATGGTTGTAGTAACCCTCCTGGTGACGTGGTCAAGCACTTGTGTCGCTGTCACACATCACATTTGACCACTATATCATCAACGCCTCTCCGCATCCCTACCCAATAAAGTTCTGTCGCCAAATGACTGTAGGTCGTCTACACCCCAGAGTGTCCCACGATCGAACTGCCATGAAACTCTTGTAATAATCTGAAAATATACTCCGACATCTTGGGTAGCACGAATCGCCCCTGGTGGGGTAGCTGCTGCTCCCTCAATGCATATCCAGGATGCCAGCTTGGATCTTGTAGTAACTCGTCTCTTAGCTTCCTCAGCTCCTCATTTCTTTCATTCTCCTTGCTCAAGAATTCCCACTATATGATCGAGGATACCGACAGGGCTGTCAATTGGGGTTCCTTCACCATTATCAACAGTGAGTCAGCTGCTTTGTTCTTCAATCCTGGTTAGTACTGAATCTCAAATCATACCACAATTTGGATAATCATCTCTGATGCTCTCAAGTCACAATCCATAGCTCAAAAGATACTTTAAACTTTCTGAAATGTCCTAACTAAAAAATGTCGCCACAATAGGTAGGGCCACCACTTCTGAACGGGTAATACAATTCACGTTCATATACTAATAGTAGCCTTGCTCTGGCCATAAGAACCTGGCTAAAGTAGACAATTAGTTGCTGATCTTGCATAAATACTGCTCCCAATCCGTAACCTGAAGCATCTATCTCCAACACAAGTGGTTTTACTTAAATCTGGAAGTGTTAAAATCGAGACGCTAGTCATGGCCCTCTTCAGATGTTTAAATGCATGTGTCACTGTTTCACCCCATTTGAAATTGTATTTCTTCAATAGCTCCGTTAGTGATTATGCTACTGTGTCATATCCTCTCATGAACTACTGATAGTATCCAATGAGACCAAGGAATCCTCTCAACTCCTTCAAATTCCTTGGTGAGGGTCAATCAACTATAGTCTTGATCTTGGACCGGTCCACTGTTACCCTCGTGTTGGTCACCACATGTCCAAGGTACTCCACCTACAACTGCGCAAAAGAACGTTTAAAGTTAGCATACAAGCGGTACTCCCTCAACATCTCCAGCAATATCTTCAGGTGCCCGTCATGTTCAACCTCTGTACGACTGTATATCATAATATCATCAAAGAAAATCAAAACAAATTTTTGAGAAAAGGTTGAAAAACCCCATTCATGAGGAATTAAAATGTCATCGAGGCGTTGGTGAGGTCAAACGAAATCACTAAGAACTCATAATGTCTTTAATGGGTCCTCAATACTGTCTTGTGCGCATCCACAGGATTCATCCTGATCTAGTGGTACCATGACTTAAGATTAATTTTTGAGAAAATGATTGTCCCATAAAGTTCATCCAGTAACTCATCAATCACAGGGATAGGAATCTTGTCCAACATCGTCCCTTTCTTCAAAACCCGGTAGTCCACACAGAATGTACAACTACCATATTTTTTCTTCACCAACATGATAGGCCTGGAAAAGTGGCTTACACCAGGCCTGATAATCCCCGCCTAGAGCATCTCTCAGATCAGCTTCTTGATCTCATCATTCTGAATCTAGGGTACCTATATAGTCTGAAGCTGCTGGAAGACATCCTTAAACTGTTGTAGGAGCTACTGCACCCCTTCTGGAAACTCTATTAACCCTAAATTTTGAATCTCCTCAATGCTCTGTAACTCCACCAAGTAACCCAATCTAGCACCCCGAATCGATTTGACCATAGTTTTGAGCGACAACATGGTTTTGCATAAGCTAGCATCTCCGCTCAGCACCACATTCCTACCCTCCACTTGGAACTTCATTGTCAAAGACCTCCAATCCACCATCTCTCTCAATGTTCGCAGCAATTTCATCCACAAAATACTAGTTGTGCTGCCCAAATCAAATGAAAGGAAGTCTTCCAGCACCTGTAGGTCATGTAGTGTCAGAACCAGGCCCTTGTGAATTCTCCAACATTTCTTCACCTTCCCAGTCCCCATGATGACATCGAAGCTCTCCCTGTAGTCACCAGCTTCAACCTTAGCTTCTCCACAACCAGATTTAAGATAGTTGTGTGGCCCCGCTATCCACCAACACCGCAACAGGCTATGCCCCGATCCATCCCCTCACCTTCATGATGTGATTCGAGTTAAATCCCACCACTGAATTGAATGACACCTCTGCTACATCCAAATGCAAGTGCTCCTCCTTGGCTCCTTCCTCTTCTAATTCCTCACTCTCTGTATCCTCTTGAACTAAAATAACCTTAAGGGCGTGCTTCTTGCAACGGTGTCCTGGGATGTATTTCTCGTCACAACAGTAATACAATCCTTTAGCTCTTTTGTCCTGCACTTATGCATCTATGAGGCGCATGAAATTACTGTCGGAAGGACCTATACTCTTCTCCTTCAGCGTCTCTTTTTGAAATGACACAGTCTGGGTCCTCAATGTAGTGGTTGTCACGGTGCTCTTGTAGAATCTCCCGGTGTTGCCGCCTCTGTCGGTTTTCTTCACCTATTTCTTATCCTCCACCATCTAGGAAAGCTCCATCATTTCTGTCAATTCAAGCGATCTCAAGGAGAGGATGCCTGCTCTTATATCGGGCTTTAGGCCTTTCAAAAAGTTCCCTTCTACTCTTACTGCAGAAATCCCCCTCAACCTCCCTGTTAAGTCTCGAACTTCTCTCAGTATTCCATTGTCGTCCATTCCTGAGTCATAGCATAGAATTGCTCGTGTAGGTATTCTTCCCGAATGGCTCAGAAACGCTCCAAAAAGCAATCATTAAACTCTTCTCATGAGTGCATCGAATACCTTGCCCTCCATTCACTGGAACATGCTAAAGCCTTCCCCTTCAAGCATAATCTCGCTGTCATGAGCTTCTCTTCCTCAGTCAGTCCGTTGATTGCAAAGTATTGCTCCACCCTATACACCCATCCATATGCATCCTCCCCTTCATAGATCGGCATCTTCAGTATTCTGACCCTTGAATCTCCACCCCAACTTCCTCTCCCAAAGAAATTTCACCATGCATCTAGATTGAAACTCCCTCCTGCTGTGGGGTGGGGGGGGTGGGGGGGGGAGATGTCTTCTTCATGGTTTTCTTGCTCAATCTTCCTCCCTTTTTGACCTGGCCAAGGATTCCCTGATCAACCCTTGGTTAGAGTTTGCAACTGTAGTGGTCGGCACGTCCTTGGACTGTATCTCCATAAGCTTTTTCATCATCTCTTGCATTTCTACTATGTCTTCAAATCCATCAATCATTCGACTTTTAATAGAAGAAAATCTGTCATCCATGGTAGGGAACATTTATTCCATTCCCAATCGGATTTGCTCTACCTTTCCTTGTAACATATCAACTTTCTTTGTTGTCGTCCCATCATGATCTATGCTCTGATACCAATTTGATACGCCTTGGCACCAAAATCAACAAACAAACTTCGACAAAATCGCAATAGATAGGTGGAAAAGACACAAAAAAGGGTTGTTCTTACATAACTCAAAGGAAAACAAGGAAGATACAAGATTGATCTACTATTCGAGAGGTAGATCGTCTCTCTCACACCCTAGACGTCGCTAGAAATACAACAAAAAGAGGGAAAACAGTAGCCAAACAAAAATATGCATCCAAAACAAACCAACTCTAGGTTCCTCCCTTTAACTAAAACCCTCCCACAGCATTTGAAAAACATTGCTTTTCCACTTTTCCTCTAAGCCTCCTTTAATTTCTCCACCTTGAATATGTAATTAAACCTCTCATAGTCCCCACTTGCTCCCTGTACTTCTCTACCGCAGCAAAGGGCCCTCTCCTTTGCTCCTTCGCTCCTTCACGCAAACAGGATTGGCAAGGCGGCGTAATAGTAAATTAGTATAAAGGTAATAAAAAACAAAACAAACTAATGAAAACAAATAACTAATAACAAAACAAACTAATAGGCAAATATGTATATGCACCACTTGCTTTAACAGATATTATTAGGTTGAATGCCGGCACGATAAAAAGTACACATAATAAAAGATGCATACCACGTTAAGTGCTTAGGATCATAGATTCCATAAACAACATCATAATGCCCATCAACTGATTCTAGAAGCTCCAAGTCACCTGTAAACATATCCCACCTGCAAGGAGTTAAGGTTTAAGGAATGACGAGTATGCATTGATGTAACTAGTTCCACCTACTCGTATCTCTTATGTGTATCCAGGCTGAGAATGACTTCAAACACTGTATCCACACTTGCATCAATAACACCCATAGACTTGAGGAGAAAATCTTTGCCACTCTATGGAAAATAGAAAGGTTAGCTGCCATGGTAAAGCCAGATGTTAAAATGTATATGAACTATTTCTACAATGTAGGAAAGAAAAAAAAGGATGAACAAAATTTCAGGGTCCGAAAAAATCAAACCAAAGATTCAAAAAACTATGTTTTACTACCTCATCAATGGATAGTAGTACTTTTTCTTTGAGTGTTTTAGAGTTACAGCCCCTTGCGCCCAGTAATCAATACATTTGATGTGCCAATAACCTAACAAAGGCCCCAATCTCCATTTCATTCTGGACAATTTTTCCACTACACGATGAACAAATCAATTTCTCTGCCGTGAACTCCGAATATAATCCACAAAATTCATACTCCAGCATAGCATGGGTGGACACGAATACATGAGGGATAGTTGATGCAGAAAAAACATTAGTATGCAAGTACATCACTGCAGCGGTATCCCCAGGAATAAATGGGGGCAGTAGAAGGAGGGGTGCAGCAAGGGTCCCAAGAGGGAGACAAGGGTTTAAATGGTAAAATTGCAAGATGTCCTTAAATCAAACTTCTTACAATATAAAAAAGAGGATGTATGGTTTAGTAATCAAAACACCTAAAGATTTTTATAAAACAAAAGAAGGTTAAAGACATCATTATGTAATTTGTAAATTAAAAAAAGCCTAATTATAACTACATGATAGAAAACATTTATAAGGTGCATCCATTGCATGAATTTTCCTACCAATATGCGTATTGGGAAAGATTTGAAAAAACTACTTACCGTTATTATACTTTTGAGTGGTTGTTTCCACCAAATCACCAATCTAGTATAAAAATTTAAGGGATGATTTAATATTAGAATCCGAAGTTTTTTATAAAAAAAATATTTAGTCCTATCATATAGATAAAAATATTAGTGCAATCTTGACTTAAGGTAGAAAAATTTACCAGATAAAGAACTTAAAAAAGAGGTTAATTTTATAATTAATCGGGCTTTTTTTTTGTCTTTTGAAAAAAAGGGGGATTGGGATCCCCTCCACATCAATTTTCACATGAACCCCTCCAAGTTTGAGTATATATACAAACAAGAACAGCTTATATTGTGCAAAAAATGTGCATGTTGAATTGTGTTCCAGGCATCATAGGCATGATATTCTATGATTATATCCCACAAAAATATGGGAAAGAATCATCCGTCAATATGTACCTGAATGTGCTAAGTTCAACCTAAGGCAATGTTAAAAGGACAGCTCATATCAAGGTCAAATGGAAACTCCGGAAAATTATCAAGTCAATATTTAAATAACGAGCACTCTGACAAAAACAGAGTTGAAACACCAAAGGCTTCAAACATATGCCTCCAATACAAGAAAAAGCTTTGAAAATATACCAATGAAAATTATTGGACAAAGATTACTGAAAGGTGAGTCGCCATAATTACAAAAGTGAAAATCGTAAATCACCTCAAATTAGGGTTGTAAATTAGCAAAGCTTGAGCGAGCTCAGACTTGCCTCATGTTTAGCTCGTACGAAATTAATTCTATTCGAAATTGACTCGTACTCAAAATTGCTCGTGAACAATATGCTTTTGTTTTGCCCGATTTACATATTCTTGTTCGTGTTTGGCTCGTGTTCAGCTCAAAATTGGCTCGTTTAAACTAATTAAAAAAATAAATATAGGGGTATAGAATCGAACCTGCACCAATCCTGTAAAATAGAAAGTTCAAAACTATATTGTCACACGAGCTATTATGGTTCAACTTATATATAAATATATAAAATAAATTATTATATAAATAATATATGTAATTTTCGTATTTCGAGCTAAAACGAGCCGAACACGATCGAACAAAAGATTGCTAGTGTTCAGCTCTTTGATAATTCGAGCTTAAAAAATCTGTTAGTGTTTGGGCTTGTTTAACGAGCAATTCGAACATGAACTACTTAACGAGCCGAACGAACTTTTTAACAACCCTACATCAAACCAAATATTGAAGGTATGTCGCCCTACAAAAGCTGCATGATGGCATCATGGTCCATTGTCAAGAAATTAACACCTATACACAATTGATCTTGGTTATTATTCTACTAATTGAATCGAGCAAATGCATCAAAAGAGAAGGAAAACGAATGTAATAATGCACGAATCGAGGCTAAATCATTCGATCACAATCGAAGCAGATCAAACATAGTTGGTTAATAAAACGGATTTTGCCAATGCATCTAGAGTATCAATGTCGTCTTGAGGAACTCTTCTGTAATAGATTCCATCGAGCGTGATGAAAAGAATGAGCTATGAACGCAGAGTTTCTCTATCAGACCCAAATCAACTCGAGCGACTTCCATTCGCCAAACGAATAGTGTTAACGCATCTGTAACATTGAAAAATATATAAAATAGACATTCATATTATTTGGATCCCCACATGAATGCAATACGTGAAATTAACCTAAGCAAGAGGGTAATAACATTAATTTTTAGAGACACGTGATGATGAATTTAGTGAAAATTTTTAAAATTAAATTATTATTATTATTATTATTATTATTATTTAAATAACTAATAAAATTACATAAAATTTCACTAAATTAAATATGAGATTTGACAGATGAAGAAGCTGAAGAAAAAGAAGTAGAAGAGGATGAAGAGGATTGGCAGGTTTACACTTCTCGACGAAAGAAGAAGTCTGCGGATACTCAACTAGTTGATGATACCTTGGTCACTAATGGCTATGGAGTCGCAATTAAGAGCTTGCTCAATGGATCTCCTAGAAACGGAAGCGAGAGCAGTAGCGATCTAATTCTTAGCCTTTGTTATTGTTATTTATGTACTGATCTTTGGATCCTTTTGTTAGTTTTGTATCGTAGGGGTTGGGCTTCATGTTTTGGGCCCCTCCGCAAGCTCATCTAACCGTTTTTATTTCAATAAAATTGGCCCTAGAGTTTTTTATATATATATATATATATATATATATATATATATATATATATATATATATATATATATAAGAATTATTATTGTTATTACAAGATTAAACTATATTGGTATTAATTAAACTTAAAACATGAGTAATTATATAAACTCTGTTAAAATTTAAAACCAAAAATTGCTCCCACTATTACTAGTCCTACTAAATCTCACGATAGTTCCCATAACTCCACCTTCAAGTTCATGCTTCCTATCAGGTACACGAGCTCGTCCAACACAGCAATCGCTGAAGCCTTCGCCTGCCATACTCCTTTTACTCCTCTGCCGCATCAAACAAATGCTAAAATTGAACCCACCCAATTCTTCCTCCGATCCTACAGACTCATATGACTCAAAACCACCCCAAGGCCCACTCCCTCTCGTCATTTTGCACAACCCATAGCTCACCTCTTTTCCATGAACCCTAAACATTACCTTCTTCCTCTGTTTCTCTGGCAAGCACGCAGCAACAAGACGAAGACCCGTACACCCCTCTCTTGCTACCATCCCAATCACATAGTTGAGTCTCTCTCATCAAACTCTGAACCTATCAAAACAAGTCTAGATCTCACCTTTATTGCTCAACCCCTTAACCCGCTCAAACACCCAGTTGCAGCTAGCAAACTTCCTCACTGACAACCAATCCACCGCACCTACCTTGCTTCTATCTTTACATATATAATACATATTATAATGTACATATTATATTAAAAAAAATCAAACACAGAGCAATAAAAAAGGAAAAATAAAAATCGTTGTAATCAATTGTCCCCGTCATCGACACGGCCAAACACAAAAGTATAAAATAAATAAAGGTTTAAATACATGGAAACGCTTTTCTACACGTGACAAAAATTAAAAATTAAATATATGCATGTGATTTTCTTAGTGCAACGGAAAAATCTTGTTTAGCTTTTTCTCATGCAAGTACATATGCGAATTTCATGCCACAGTAAGTTATAAACAAAAATTATGGCCGCGACATCACACGATGTCAACCATAAGCACTTTTCTTAGTATGGTGGGCAATTCTACTTCTATTGTTGGTGTCACCTATGAAACGGAGACATTAGGAGGCGGCCAAAATTTCAAGTAAAAGGACTTGAAAAAAAGCAAAAATAAAATGATCATTTAAATCTAGTAATACAATAAATAAAAAATCAATAAACATAAATATAAATTGTGAACAAAAATAAAATTTTTGAGTGCATTACTTTCAATGAACAGGAATTGAGCACATAAATCATTTACAAAAGACTCCACAATATCTAACGATAATGGTATAACCCTTTTAAAAAATATTCAGACTAATTAACTGAAGTCAAATTCCATATTTGTTATAAATAAGAATTATATGCAATACATATGTGATTCATGAATATTCAAGAATTTGACATATGAAAACCAAAAGTAAAAAACTAAAATATTTTAAAGGTTCAATCAAATTCAGAATGCCACATTCACCACTAGATCTATAATAAGTATATTAGCAAACGGAATGCATTATTTAAAGATTCAAACCTTAGTTTTCTACTTTATCTAATGATGAAACTACACACATAAAATAGTCTGCTCGGATTACATTCAAGTATTATTTATAATTTGTGAAATAATTTGCAATCCAAACATGATTTTAAAAGATATGTAAGAGCTTTGAAAAATGATGCAAACCTTAATAAATATCCAACTATATGAAATTTAAAATTAGTCTGTACTCTGATAAATAGACTAAATGTTTAAACTTAGGGTCTAAAATATTGTACGGTTTAAAATAGAATTTCACTCAAATTATTCTCGTTTTGAGAAACATGCAAATCTGTTTATGACATGCGTATGATTGTTTTAAAGTTATAAGCTCTTTATTTCAAAAGTCAAGTTGAAGATAACCAAGTTACGGATGCTCTCAATTCAGTCATCTTGCCTATAGGACTAAGTTGTAAATAACATCTAGCCAATCCAATCTTCCTCCTTATTAGAACCTTAGTTGATGAGACTAACACTTTAAAAAATACTAAAGTAATAAATTTTAAATAAATTATATAAATACAAGCATTTGAAATGTCAAACCCTGATGACAACCATGTTAACAAAAAATCTTAACCGGAGGAGTCAACTATAAATCAGATCTTAAATCAAATTTTCAAACTAGCAAATCAAAATATTTAAATAGAATTAAATAGCTTGAAGTTTAAACCAAACTATATCCACCATCCGCATTAATTTGTCAATTGTGACAAATTTATTGAAAACATCAACTCACAAAAAGCAAATGGTCAATCGAGCTTAGCACTATATGCACACTCAAAATAAATTTACATTAGCAAATATGTTGCTCGAGCCCTTTGTTGGCATGGTTTAGCCCAGCGGCTCCACAAAAAAAGAATAGTTACGACCAAAACATTCTCACCAAGTGGTTTGTCGCAAAAATGACATCATTAGATTACGACTGTAGGTATAGCTCACATGTTACTCAACAACTTCCTATCCATTTAATTGTGAATCATAATGATAAATTTGATTGGCATAAATACCTCTGTTAGCTAGTTTTGACTAGATTTGCCCTTTAGACAAGCATCCACCTCAAATTTACAAGGTTCCTAATACCATTATAGGGCTCCGTGAAGATAGTATGGAAGTGAATTTAGAGGGGATGTAGTTGTGGAATAATGGGGGAACAAAAATATGGGTGATCGGCGATAATTGGAGAGGAATAGATGGTGCTTGGCTGCTATCCCAGATGAAAACAGCAAAGGGACCTCTGAACCCGGCATGTTCACACGATGATGAGGTTTCACTACATGTTCTTAAGCAAGATACAGACACACCACTTGCAAAAAAGAAAAGATATAGCACTCTTTAAGATAGAAATCATAAATTACAATCTTCAAAACTCACAAACAAAGTAAAAGTCTCCCAAAACAAAAAACAAACATATAAATAATCCCTCAGACAAAAACCCTACTTAGAAATAAGAAAAAAAAAAGGAAATAAGCAAAGAAAGGAAAAAAAATCTCATTGAATTGGCTAACAAAAAGGAATGAGTTCGTTTAGCCTTCTCGTGATCGTGGAAGCTCGGTATCACGATGCTCGGATCGCGGGATTTCGTGATTCTGCAGGAAGTTGTAATCCTAGATCGCAAAATTCTCATATCAACAGCTCCTACATCATTCTCCTCAAGTAGGAGGAGTTTCGTCTTTTTCCTAAAAAGCTTCTAGAATCAATCTACGACAATCATATCAACACAATTGTCTGGTAGCATCTAAAGTAACTCCACTGCAAAATCTATACAACGTGCATCCCAAGAAACTATGAAATAGAGATTATCCCAAAGTCTCTCCTCATAGAACAAATAGTATCATTTATCGGTATAACCAGAGCTAGGACTGCACATAGAGAGATACTCTCACAAACCAAGCCCAAAGTCATTAAATATGAAAATTGCTTCTCCCATTCCTTGTACTCAATTGGGGGTATCTAATAAACAAAACTATTTGGAGGAATCAGCCCTAGAATAAAACATATGGCAGGTTGGACCACTTTCAATGGAAAACACTCAAAAGTCAAATTGTTGGTCAAGATATTTGGCAACTACCTCAACAGAAACCGTCTATTTTTTAGTATCGGCTCCTCGAGCTCACTAACTTCTAAAACAATCAATGTTAAACATGTTGTGATCATCGCATGAGCTCCAGCATGAATCACTAGCATCTTTTCCTCGTCAGCTGGAAGTTGAGACTCCTCTAGGATGTCTTCATCCTCTCTTATGTCACAATCCATTCTTCAACTACTTCAATCCCAGTGAAAGAGATCTCCCTCTATTTGGTCAATCAGACGTCAGGTGATCAAAAATGTGCCACTTGAAGCATTAACTAGTGGAGATGAATTTGGTAGTACTAGAGGCCTCCCCTTATTCTCCTCTACAAGGGTTGACCCGACTTGATAGCTTAGAATTAACTTAGTCGAGAACTACGGTGGGGCTATGAAAATATTTAAATAACTATACACAAATTTATAAAATCTTCCAATATATAAAAGAGACACTAGAATCCACAAAATACAATAAAAATAAAACATCCAGAAAAAACATAATTTGAAGAAATCTAAAACAAATACAGAAGAGTATATCACTGTCTAAAAGAAACAGTACAAAGAATTTATCAATATAAATAACTACCAGTAGTGGTCCTCCTGTAAAGCATGTCTCTCCTACCAAGCATGTCAACCTATAATTTTATTTTCCTAAAAGAGAATAAAATTCAACAGTAAGTTTGACTTATTGACCAATTATAATCTTAATATGCATTAAATTATTATGTTGATGTTATACATGAATGATCAAAAGAAAAGGCAATTCATTATCTTATAAAACTATAGACTTTCAATTTAATTTTATGCGTTCCTATTTCACATTAAGTATTTACAATTTTTAACATGTGTAAGAGTTATAACAAGATTATCATCATAAAAAAAACTATTCTCAAAAATATATACAAAAATATCATAAAAAATTGTACATATAAGTACCATCAAAATTGCACATGACGGTACAAATTTATCATTTTCTCTATCCACGAGTACATCACATCCTCTCTCAGTACCATCTGAGGGTAATCTTAAATGACTTAAACTTTTACTTAACATTTTATATCAATTAAAATCTTTTTAAAAACCTTCATATGTCAGTAATTTTCTTCCCATTTATGAAACAAAATTCAAACTTTCAAATTGCAAGACATGAATCAAATAATAATTATCTTAAACTATTTAATAAAGTAATTATTCCTTCGTTGAAACCTTGATTTAATGCATAAAAGAAAATAACTATTCACCTTAACTTTTAAAAGATCTCTGAATAACTATCCCTTCACTTTACTTCCTCAAGCACTTTGACCTCTCTATCGTCCTTTAATTCAATTGTTTGATAAATCAAAATTGTTAAAATAAGTCATAAAATTTTTCATATGAAATTAACACCACTTTTAAATAAACTAATTTATATAATTAACACATAAAATTAGTACGTCTTTACCTTACCCAACTCGAATGTCATAATTCACCACCTTCTCAAATCCTAAAAATTTATCAGCTTTCAATTTCAGGTTAAAAGTTCTTCCATTCCTGCTTTAATTTGACTTTTTATTAACATTATATAAATAACACACACATATATTAAGTTCATTAAATAACAATAAAAACTCTAACATACCTTAAAAATTCTTTGGTTGAACGCAATCATTGCCCTTCCATCATACATGAAGTTCGCATCACCTCTATCCCCCTCAAATTCCATGATTTAATAGCTTCGATCCCGAAATTACATACCCCTTAAATTTTATCTTTGAATGATAGACTTAGTGTATGCCTGTGTGTACATGTGTGTACACATATCTAATCATATATATATATATATATATATATATATATATATATATATATATATATATATATATATATATATATATACATACATACATATCATTAAATAACTTAATTAATTAAATACTACTTCATAAATCTTTCCCTTGGATTCGGTCGATCATTCTAAAGCAAGCACGAATTTGCGATCTCCCCCTTCTTCGACATCCACTGCACGAAAGCACTGCGCACAAACTCTTGTTTCACACTAAAGAAGAGCTTCTGCTCTAAAATGGGTTGAGCTCCTCTTCCTCTGTACGCACACAAGTGCGGCACTGAAACTGTTTTGCCCCTTTTTATTCCTCTTCGGTTGCAGTTCAATCAATGATATTGCACGAAGCCGCACACTCTTCCCTTCCATCATCTTCAATCTCGGGGCGGCCCGATAAAGTAGCGCACGCAGAGCTTCCCTTTTGATAGGGTTTGATGTCGAAGCTGCAACTCCTCCCTTCCTCGACTTCAATTGGGGCTCGGCGTTGAATCAGGTAAGGAACGCTAACTACTCTTTGCTCTTTCTTCCATCTTCTTTCTCCTCTTCTTCTCTTCACTGAAATTGCTCCCCTTCTCCTACAGTTTCTTCCTTTCTCGCGCTCGGGCTCGTTGATTCGAATGAGGGGAAGTTTAAAAGAGAAGAATGGTATTAATTTCTATGAGTTGCATCTTCTCTAATTGACACATCTTCTTATTATAATTTTTATTATTATTATTTATTTTATCATTAATTATTTCTTTTTTTTCAATATTACATTCCCACTCTGGTTGGGTATGCTTGGGTGCTCCACTAATTATACTCCTATCGCTTGATCCAATGTCCAAACTCTGTTTAAATAGTGGTGCGGACTTGATATTGTTGTGTAGTCTCTCTACATTCATGGCTAGGGATCTAGACATCTTGTAATATCCAACAGGGCTACAACTACACCACATTCCTTTAGATGATCTCAATCCTCTAAAATATCGAGCTTTGGTGTTCTCCTCGGGCTCCTCTAGCTCGCACTCCAACATAAGCTGCTCAATTCAGTTGTGCACTCTTCTAGTGAGAAATCCTATAGTTGCAAGTGAAGAAGTTTCAAGAGCATGTCCTTTCTACAATGAACAGGTAGGTACTTATACTGCATCTCTCATTTCATCTTGGACTAGGTAGTGATTTTGTTTTTCCCCATACACAAGCATAAGTGCTTCAAATTTTCTCACCACGAAGAAACATTATTCCTAAGCCTGATAGCCACCAACTTTACCCTTCTATCAAGTGGGACATCCTTAAATTCAAAGACATGTTCCACTTGTTGGAGTCAATCGATAAACTTGTCTAGATCTATGCGACCGTCAAAATCTGGCAAGTCAATCTTCACTCCAAAATTCTAATTTCTCCTGTGATATTCCATATTAAATTTTTGGGATACTGGTTCTTCAGTAAAAACTGTCTAGTAAAAGGGAATCACTTTCTACTCTCAATTTGACGAATCATTTTTGTCTCCTCTCAAAGATGGAAAGCCTCTATTGCAAATGAAAGATTTCTCGTTGCATATTCTCCATGATAAGTTCTTAAACACCTCGCTAAGAGTTGCTCCTTGGCGGCATGACATCCTTGTATCCCGATTAGATATTCAGCATATGTAAGATTGTAAATCAAAGATTAAGCGAGTCTGTTGACCTCATTTTTAGTGAGGCCTTAGCTTTCTTCACGTTAGACCCTAGGACCTAGTCATAGGAGTTCCTTACTGACCATCCTAGCGGACTAGTCATGGAGCCCACCTCCTATAGAGCTTCGAACCACTTCTTGACCCATTTTTGTGAGACCTCGCATGAGTAGTCCCAAGCACTCGACTCCTGGTTGCAAGGGCTAAGGACTAACATGTAGAGGGCTCGAAAATGACTTCCCATAGGGACAGACGACCTTAGGTGAACCCTTCATGACTTGGATTCGCGCGCACCATAATTCGACACTTTTCGACACGATCGTCGGCGAACTTGTCCTGACGACCCCGGATGACGAAACGGACCACAGCGATACGTCCGGACGTCAACTTTAGCTAGGAAGGACACCCATATTACTATGGTTCCGCGTGCGAGTCGTTAACACGAAAATCGATGCACATTTTTTTTAATTAGCAGGGCACGGGTTCGGACTCAGCTCGGGTTCAATTTGAGCTCGACACAGGCTGAACACGAGCCAGGGCTAGCTGTTTCAAATTTTAAAATTTGAATTTCAAATTTAACCCAATAATTTTATCTTAATTATATTTGATTACGGGTTATTATTTTCCTAATAAGACTGTCCCCGAATGGAATTCATTTAATTCCCCGCCAATGCCTCCCGCAACGTCTCTACGGCTATACAACCTCTCCTCGCATTCAAATCGGGCGGAGGGGACCGAAAGCTCTCAATCTCACTGGCCCCGTCTTCTTCTGCTCCGGATTCGATTCTCCTCCTCCCTGCACTGAAAGCCTCTCACGCTGATTCTTCCCTTTCCTCCTCGCGACCGAAGCCCTGCTCCTCTCTGCGCCTCTCTCGCGCGACCCAAATAGCTCCCGCCTGCTTCACCTTCGACCAAATCGGCTCGCCCGACTCCCGCACTTGCCTGCACCGAAGCCGCCACCTTCTTCCCCGCTCCTCCTTCACGATCGCGCACAGAAAACCGCACGCCTCTCCCAGACGCTCGACACAGAAGCCCGCTCCTGCTGCGATTTGTCCTCTGCGAACCGAGACCCTTCTCAATCCCCGCCTTTGTACCGAACAGAAGCCCGCTCGACCTCGTCTGACCTCCCCGCACCGAGACCGAAGTCTGCTCCCCGCTCTCGACACTCGCCATCTTCCTCCCGATCCGCCCTCTACTCGATCCCGCTCGCCTCCTCACGCAGAACCCCCGAACGCCTCCTCTCTGCACCGAGAAAACTCTCGATTCCGTCTCCAGAACCCTTCCCGCTAGCCTCGCACTCGGGGACGGAAGCCGACTCCTGCTCCCTGCAAGCCTCCAGCCGCTCGACCTTGCGCTCTCGCACGACCCACCAGGCGCCGCTCTACCTCGAGCAGCTGTTCGACGCTCCCACCCGACGCTGAAGCTCCTTGAACATCATCTATTGCAGTCCCAAAGTAGGTCTGTGTCTTGGTAAGCCTCATCTCGAAACTAACAGTCAGCCTGCTATTCAGATATTTCTCCACACAGGATAATTTCATTGTCACCATTAGCTTTACACTAATTGCTTTGCTTGGGTTTATGAACTTCTCCTGTTCATTGATACTGCTTTTGTTTATTTGAAGTTGAAATCTACTTTCGAATCTATT
The DNA here is from genome assembly GCA_022702705.1 of Papilionanthe hookeriana x Papilionanthe teres. Taxonomy (NCBI): domain Eukaryota; kingdom Viridiplantae; phylum Streptophyta; class Magnoliopsida; order Asparagales; family Orchidaceae; genus Papilionanthe; species Papilionanthe hookeriana x Papilionanthe teres. The sequence goes on along the minus strand of CM040435.1, from coordinate 12,273,978 downwards.
GAGAAATATAAATAAGAGAAGTTTATATGAAATGTGGTTTTCCTTGTTTAATGGATCATCTGCTTTTACCGTTGATCATGACTTGTGACTCAGAAAGTGCTATCGTATAATTTCTAATAATTCGCAATGTTATAATGATCTAAACTTCTTAATGTAAGCAAGAGAAGGCTTCACTGTGATTGGAGACAATATTCCCTAAAAGAGAGAGAGATAAATAATAACAATAAGTGTGGATCCCTCTTTGATAGTGCTGTGTTAAATTATTTGCAACACTTTGGCTTTTAAATCGCATATTCCTTGTTATGAATGTCACTTCATGCTTAACAAGCTTCGCATCGAACTTGAACCTCAAAATAGCATAAAGTTTTCTTCGAGCAACCGCATATATGCTATGATCCTTTTATGTTTACATACATAACACCTGAGCTTAAATTGTATGTTGTCAAATGAAGATTACAATTCACGCAAAACTTCAATGCTCACATGCCACTTTGCCTATGCTTGAATAAATTTGCATGACTTCTCTTGCTAAATGATTTAGCTTCCCTTGATAATTGCTTGGTACATTTAATGCTTTGGAATGTTTTAAATGCTATATCGTTTTGTGGTTGTTGAAAGCATTTTGAAATGGTTATTTGGGATATTTTGAAATTACTGTTTTTGGACTTCAAAAGTGTTGTTTGGGGCTTATTTCATGAAGATTTCGGGCATCATTTAATCACTGATTTACATGTTGATGAAACTTTAAATGTTGTTATTTTGGGTCGGTTTTCTTTCTTTTGTTTTGTTTCTTTTATTTTAACGGTTAAGTCATAAAAAAGGGGGGAATTTCTGATTTAACTTGGGGAAGGTAAATCACTCTTAGTCACTTCAAGCACAAGTTAGAGTGTAGGCTCCATGAGTCTTCGGTATACACTTTAGGTGAACCCCATTTACCTAACCCGCAGTGTAGACACCCTAGGTGAGAGTCACCCACCTAATCCTCAGCATAGGCTTCCTAGAGTTAGGAGCACACCCTTAGGTGAGAGCCATCCAACTAATCCTCGACGATAGAGCCTGCAGAGTTAGGAGCACACCCTTAGGTGAGAACCCATCCACCTAATCCTCAGCATAGGCTTCCTAGAGTTAGGAGCACACCCTTAGGTGAAACCTCCTTTACCTAATTCACAGCATAGGCTGCCTGGACCTTAGGAGCACACCTTAGGTGAGAGCCTGTCCACCTAAGCTTCAAATGCACAGTGAAACTAGGCACATGACCCTAATTCACAGGTCGATCAAGACACCGCACCATGGAATGCACCGAGGCTTGGTTCACCCTTCCTTAATTAAATCAACTGTGGAATTCCCTAAAATGACTTAACTAATATTGAAACCCATCTGCACGGATTGAGCTGAACGCTACGCTCAAATTCTCCCATGATCGGGGACATTTGTTTGCCACATATGGATCATCGGACTGGTGTAAGTCTGAGGTCTAGGTAGCGAGGGCGATGATAATAATGCTTATGTGTGCTACACGAAGGATACGAGGGATAATTAGAATAGTATCTCCTACTCGAGGACCCTCCATAAGGGGAGAGTAAAGGACCAATGATACTATTCACCGACTCTTGGTTAGAGTGTTTCCGGCGATCTTAGGTCGTCGATAGTCTAACGACGATTAGATATGACTAGCGCGTGACTATATTACTTTACAAAATATTTACAAAAACAAAAAAAAATAAAAATCTCTTTTGCTTGTTAAAAAATGAAAACTTAAACAACAACTTTTGCATGAAAATCAAAGAATTTTGTCCTTATAAAATATATAAAGGTCCATGGTTAGTCACTTGGATTGGGTTAAGGACTACCCTCCTTAGATCGTCGGGTCGGTAACTCTTATCCAAGGTCGGATAAGACATGAATCTAACTCGAGCCCCCACCTTTTCCAATGTCTTATACTCAGTCTTGATCTTTCATATGTGACTACGAGTTTTGCTTACGATTTCTACGACTTGTTTTTTTCTTTATTTTCTTACTCTCGTGTCCGGTTTTCTCGCTCTGTTTACTTTTCCGACAAGTTTATTTAAATCCACTGCAAATCATTCGAAGCTTGCAATACTAGTCATGCATCGGTAGCAGATGCCCAGGTACACATTTACATTTTAAGTACTGCAATTTCATTTGTCTACTTTACTGCACTTTACTTTCCAACACTTTTATTTGCCAGCAATTTACTTTACTCTGCATGCAAACCGAAAACAACAACAAAACCCGAAACATCGAAACACATTTGGCAAAAAACCACTGAACCTGTAGACATTGGGATTATTACTCAGCGAAGAAGCTTGGAGTCGACTCAGTGGCGAAGACAACAAGGAGCTTGGATTGAGCAACAAGAGGATCTTCTTCAAAGAAACTTTTCTAGTTTAAATAACAACACATAGGGCTTCGAGGTAGCTTGCCCAACGCGGCGTAAACCCTCACTCTACTTTAGGCTTCTGTGCAACCGTCTTGCGCAGCGTAAGTCCTAACACGTTTTAGGTTCCGAGGTTGTCGTAAGGTATGACATAAATCCTCATATCTCTGCGGGCTATTTGCATGATTGGGTATTATGCAAGTGTAAGTCCCAAATAATAAAATTGGCAGGATTAAACAATTAAATAAGATCGCTCCAAAACGCAACCACACCATAGGATAGTTGGAAGTCAGCTGGGCTCGCCTCGCATCCGTGACATCCCCTACCTTCTTTTCTTTGGACTCCGGAAATAATCGTTCCCATTCGAGCCACTCCTACTTGCTTTTCCACGTCCTACCGTGAAAACCTAAACCTCAGATTCTCGAAGACGAACCACCGATCATTATCGAGAGTTTTCATATAGGGCTCGCGCTTTATAGGGAACTTGGAACCTGGGTAAAATAAACCCTATCTAGTTTTTCTATTAGGTAGAGGAACTCTATCGATCACACATAAAGGTTCGCAGATCGAACGGATGTCAAGAGTCCTTTAGTTCGTATGATTAGGCTCTACCGTCGCAGAGATACATTACTTCTTTCGAGAAAGTCGTATCATTTGTGACATCAGAGCACGATTATGCTAATCATTGGACAAATGAGATCCAGGCGGTCTCATTTTTCAAAAATTAAAATACACTATTTTCAAAACTACTTTCCAAAATTATATACCTTTTTATATTAAACTAAATCGCTAAATTTTATATTCTTTTAAAAGCAAAAAAAAAAGCTGGCCGACAGAGTCTTAAGTGTTGGTGGTAGATGTCGGGATGAACTTTTGGTGAAAATAGGAAAGCTTGATTTTAAAAATGTAGGGTTGGGGCTAACAATTGTAGTAGGAATCTTTTTAGGTGTTGTGGGATTTTTTTCTAGAATTTTGCATTGTGACAAGAAAAATAAAACCATAAAGAAATATAGGCTTTGTCCGACTCTAACACCAGAAGATATAATTCTAAGACTTTCTAGAAGATATTTTAGAAGTGTATTTACAGAGGAGATAGTTGTGGAATAATGAGGGAACAAAAATATGGGTGATCGACAATATTTGGAGAGAGATAGATGAAGTTCGGTGGCTGTCCCGGCTAAAAGAAACAAAGGGAACTTTGAATCGACGACGTTCAGGGGAGAGGAGGTTTCACCATATGTTCCTAAGAAGGATATAGACACACCACTTGCAAAAGAAAAAAATACAACACTCCTTGTGATAGAAATCGGACATTACAATCTCTAAAACTCACAAAAAAAATAGAAAAGCATATATATAAAGAATCCCTCAAGTAAAAATCCTACTTAGAAACAACAAAAAAACATAAAATATGCAACAAAAAGAAGAAAATCTCGCTGAATTAGGCAACAGAATGAAATCCACTCGTGGTTGTGGAAGCTACAGTATTGTAATACCTGGATCGAGGGATTCCGCGAGATGTTGCAGTCCCGGATCACGGAATTTCCATATCAAGAGCCCCTGCATCAGTTGCATGGTTACTAAGAAAGATCTTTCGGTCGAGATGGCTCGACTACCTCCTCTGACTAAGTAAACTAGTGATCACAATAACTTGGATAACAAAATCATGGGATATAACCAGGGGTTAGAGATCACCCTAATTCTTTGAATATCCATTTCTCCTCATACATACATTAAAGGAAGTATACTGCCAAAATAGTCCTTAATTATTTACATGGGGACATTTTAATCTGAGAGTCTATAAAAACTTAAATTGGTCGTTCAACTCTTAAAATTATAGTCGAAACAGTCCTCTACAAGGACTATTAGAGGACTATTTCAGCTCATATTTGTCTAGAGACTAAGGGCTCATTTGGAAGCAATGTGTCATCTTGCTTCAGAACTCGTATTGCTTGCTCTCGTCTAGGAAGCTATTGCGGAAAGTTCATTGTTCGTTCGTCATAATTGTGGGAAAACAGCTGCGGGGCAGAAAATGACCAGACTGCCCCTGTTTATTAGAAGTTGTTTTAATATTTCAATATATTTATGTAGGATCAATTATTTGAAAGTGGAATAATTTTTTTTTTTGAAAAATTTTATATTTAAATATACAAGTTAATAAATTTAAATTAGAATTTTTTATTTTTATATTTTTAATATATATTTTCTATATATAGTGAATTATTGATTCAATTCAATAATTCACTATATAAATTAAATTGTTTAAGTATATTAACAAAATATTTACGAGCATCGGTATATCTTAATTTAATTTAAAAATAAAATATTAACGAACTTGGTTATCTTTTAAATTTAATAAATTATATATATATATATTAAAAATTTTATAATTTAAAAAGGTTGTTCGTATTAATAAAACATTTACAAGCTTTATAAAATATTTACAGCCCAAGCCAGTCGATCCTTGTTTTAGGTCCTTCCAAAGTTTCAATTCTTCTTTAGTTGGTCCCATTTATTTTTAAGTTGCAGATCTGTCGTAATCCTCGCTCGTCAGCTCCCTAAAATTTGTTATTATATTTTGCACATGCTCCTTGCTCGAAAAAAGAGTTTGGTCTATTACGTTTTTCGATTTCCGCTATCGCAAACATCGTGAAAATTAATTTTATGTCCTCCCAAAGTGCGAGAGTGAGCAACTTCTTTATTCTTATTCGTCATACTAATAATAGGAGACAAGTCAAGCAATATCTTCAAATATGAAATAAATCAACATACATATGAAAGTCTTGTCTAATGTGCTTTTAATTGCGAAATAATAAATTTAAAAAGCTACTAAGGTAAAAGAACACAGAAATTTACGTGGTTCGGTCAAATTGACCTACGTCCACGGGAAAGGAGTATTTTATTTTCATTAATGAAACTTTTTAACATTTACATAACTTGTACACTTGCACTGCACTACACTGGAGTGCACTACACTACACTACACAACACTGCAAGATACTCTGGACCGCACTACACCGCATTACACAACACTCGCACTACACCGAACTACACAATTTTCCATTCATTTCTATAGCGACTCCATTACGAGGGCAAACCCGAGCCACCCTTAAGCACCCGACCAAGCTCCATGACAATTTTTCGCTCGCTACACAGGTTCACATCACTATACAATTTATTTTCTGCTTCCACACAGCACTACACATTGCATTACCCCAAAACACACACAACACTACACATTGCATTACACAACTGCACAACTGCACTACACAGCACTGCACTGCACACACATTGCACTGCACTATACTTCACACACAATGCACTACACTGCACTTCCACACAAACACACAGCACTACACTGCACCCAAAACACAGCACTTCACTGCACTAAACACACACTGGAATGCAATGCACAAAGCCAAAGTTACAGGCATTAAAAAACATAAAACCGAGCCATTTATATACAGGTGAACCCATCACTTTTAGCTACATCAAGTTCTCAATGGTTCAACTTGTGTATATGGAAGTTCATGCTGGCTTAAAAGCCTCGCCAAATTATGTAACCAAATTGTGGAAGTGCAGTGCAGTGTGTTGAATTTACAATTATCAATGAATCAAACGTAGCCTTGAAACTAAATTTCGAGAAGCATATATATTAGCAGTCTTAAAGGTATAAATCAGGTAAGCCTTCACAAGTAACTTACAGAAATTGTGATGACACCTTCTTTCCCAACTTTCCTCACTGCACAGCACTTCAAACACACACTGCACTGCACAAATAGCCCACTGGAAACACAGCACTGCACTGCACTGCACTTCACACTCACTGCACTGCACAAACACCCCACTGCAAACACACACACTGCACAACTTCATTACTGCACTTCACACACTTATTGCACTGCACAAGCACCCCACTGCACTGCACTTCACACACACATTGCACTGCACAAACACCAACTTCAAACACACACACACTGCACAACTTCATTACTGCACTTCACACACTCATTGCACTGCACAAGCACCCCACTGCACAGCACTTCAAATGAATGCACTCGCACTTCACACACACATTGACCGCACAAACACCAACTTCAAACACACACAACACTGCACTGCACTTCAAGCACACACTGCACTGCACAAACAGCCCACACAATACACTACACTTCATAGTTCACACACTGCAAAATGCACTGCACTACACTACAAACTACACACTGCAAACTGCACTGCACTACAAACTGCACGCACTACACTACAAACTGCACTGCACTACAAACTGCACTGCACTTCACTACACAATACACTGCACTTCACAGTTCACACAATGCACTGGACTTCACTACACTTCAATTCACTGCACCACACAATTCCAACACACACGCCCAATTAAACACACAATTCCAACACACACGCCCAATTAAACACACAATTCAACACACCCAATTCAACACACACAATGCACAACACTTCACTTCACAATTCCCATTTTTTTCACTGCAAACTGCACTGCACTTCACTACACAATGCACTACACTTCACAATTCAACACAATGCCACACACACAATGCACTGCACTTAACTACACTTCACAATTAAACACACACAATGCACTGCAATTCACAATTCCACACACACAATGCACTGCACCGCACAATTCCAACACACACAATTCATCACACACAGTGTACTACATTTAACACACTGCACTGCACTTCACTTCACAATTTCAACACACACACAATGCACTGCACTGCACAATTCCAACACACACACACACAATTTAACATACTGCACTGCACAATTCAACACACACAATCCCATTTTTTTCCACTGCAAACTGCACTGCACTTCACTACACAATGCACTACACTTCACAATTCGACACAATGCACAGCACTTCACAGTTCCACAAAGTGCACTGCACTTCACAATTCCACGAATGCAATGCACGGAATTTCACGAGTCTACAGTAATGCAATGCACAAGACTTCACGAGTTCCACGAAAAAACGAAAACCAATAAAAAAATAGTGCAATAGGGCTAGTCACGGGACCCAAAAAACTTAAAACCGAGCCCCATACCATAGAATAGAGAAAGCTACCATAAAAATAGTGCAAAGGGACCAATTTACCGTAAAAATAGTGCAAAGGACCAGCTACCATAAAAATAACGAAATATGTTCTAGGAAGGAACGAGCAAGGGGGAGGGAGAGGGGGACGGAGCCTCGAAAGAGAAGGATACCAGTTAGATCGGAGGTATGCGACCTTTGGAGAACAGCTGCAATTCTCGCGAGAAGATCTAGGGTGAAGGAGATCGGGGGCTCAGTCACGAGAGCACGGGCGAGCGAGGGCAACGATAGGAAAAAGCGGGTTATAATTCGGGGCCGCGGGGTTTATCCCGCGGCCGGCTTTCGATCGGATTCGCGGTGACGCGCCGCGAATCTCAGGCAACATCCTGCTGCGTCGCGTTAAATTGCGGCGCGGTGCCGCGCCGCAGACCAAAAAGTGGGTTCCAAACGGGGCCTAAGGCTCCATTTGGGAGCGCATCCATTCCGCGGGACGGCGTCCGGAGGCGGCGTCTCGCATTTTTTAATTGAACGTGCGTCGCGGATTCGACCACGCTGCCCGCATTCGAGGGTAGCGTATTTACGTGTTACCCCCATCTTCTTCGATTCCACGGACAGGCACGAGCGGGAGAGTCAGAGAAGATGGCGTCGGGGCTCTCTCTTGTTGCCTTCCTCCCATCCTCTTTAACCCTCCCCTATTCTACCCTTCAACATTGTTTTCAAACAGAAAAGAAGAACACGAATGGCAGTGACGATGAAGGCGGCAACGGCGGCGGCGGCAATGGTAGGCTCGGTGTCGCCGTTCCCTTTCTATTGCTTTCTCTGGAGTTATTTGCAAGCAGGGGTGAATGTATGTGGGAAGGGGATCGACCCTTCGCATCGGATGGCACAAGTCTCCCACGCTTTCAAGATCGTGCAGATCTTCTATTTTAAACACCTTCACTAAACAGGGGCAGAATGATTATATTTCAAAAAACAGCTGCCCCACAGCTATTTTCACACAACTGCAACAAACAGGCAGTCAGCTTCAAGCAGCGCATACCAGGAGCAGCGCAGTTGCAGCTGAAAAGCTGCAGCTGCCCCGAATAGATCCTAAACTGACACTTTTATTAAAAGTCAGAAAACAATTTTGACATTTTTTCTACATTAAAGTAACTCATAAGCAATATAACAAACCCTTTGAAAGATTTGGACGGCGTGGGGTTGGAGGTTTTCTTGGGAGGTCGGGTGTAGGTGGGGGAAGAGAGAGCTAAAGAGAGTCCAATGCTGCAAATGTAATACCTGTAGCACAGTAAACCAAAAAGAATATCCAAGGAACCCAACATGATCCAAATACAGAAGGGTTGCAATGAAAGAATTATCATGAAATAAAAAGGCTTTCAGAAAAGCGTCTTAAATGTGGATGTCATTGTCATCTTGTTTAATCGTTAACCTATGAGCAAAATTCCCTCAGTATCATATAGCATAATACAGATAGCTCAAGAAGGCTCTAGTAAGGAGTCGTCTCCAGCTAAAGATTGGTTCTTTAGTATCAATTGAAAACCAGTCCCAACCGCTCCACTACAAGAGTTGTTGACAAGGGAACAACTGTTAAGAGTGGTCATCTGCAGACTTTGAAGTTTAGCTGGCAATTAGAAGGGTTATCAATTAAGTGGCATAAGCACGTGCAAGAAAGGTGCAAGTCCTGTGCTCTTTGAAACAAAGGATCCAGAATAAAGATAGAGTGTATAATATATATTTTGAAGAACTGAATTCAAAGAAAGGGGCTAAAAGGAATATCTTAAGAAATTAACATAAATATATTGAGGAAACTTTCGAAATTTAAACTTGAAGAGACAAAAAGTAAGCCAGCCCATCAGATAATTAAGATGAATGGAAAAGAAACAGAAAATCGTGTTTATAATTAAAAGAGTAGGCCTAAATTATTTTGTTACTTCTTGGATAATCACACGATCAGAGATGTTTGAAGATCACCAGTGGGGGGACAGAATAGAAAGGATGGAGAAGACAAACAGAGATAATTGATCCTTCTGGTGCATGTTGAGAAGTTTTTGCTCGCAAAGCACTCTGGAAATGTGGTAATTGAAGACAGAAAAAAAAAAGAGCAATGAAAAACCAATAGCATGTCAAGCAGAACGAGTAGAAGGAAAGTTACCATTTGAAGAGGACCAACAATCAAAAGATGAGATAAAGATTGCAAAAAATAAAAAATCAAAAACCAGGAACAAGAGGTGACCCTAATTCTTTGAATATCCATTTCTCCTCCGACAAACAATAAAGAAGTGATGTAATACTTGTAACACAGTAAACCAATAGGAATATCCAAAGAACCAAACATGATCCAAATATAGAAGGGTTGCGATGAATGAAATATTATGAAATAAGAAAGGTTTCAGAAAAGCATCTTAAACGTGGATGTTTTTATCATACTGTTTAATCATTAACCTATGAGCAAAATTCCTTCAGTATTATATAGCATAAGACAGGTAGCTCAAGAAGGCTCTGGCAAGGAGTCGTCGCAAGCTAAAGATTGGTTCTTCAGTATCAATACCTATCCAGTACAAGAGCTATTGATAAAGGGAACAACTGTTAAAATTGGCCATCTGCAGACCTTGAAGTATGGCTGGCAATTAGAAGGGTTATCCTAAAGAGGCATAAGTAAGTGCAAAAAAGGTGCAAGTCCAATGCTCTTTGAAACAAAGGATCCAGAATTATGACAGAATGTATAATATACATGAAGCGGGTCTTAGAGATCGGATAGAGCATGACCGCCCAGCCTTCCTGCTGGACCAGACCAGCCAGAACCAATTGGGGCGGAAGTTTCTGCCCCTCTCCATCTCTTGCTCTAATTTCTCCCCTTCTTAATCCTTCCCTTCCTTCTTGGGCTGCATTTCAAATTCCTGCCTTTTCCTGCCCAATCTTCTTTAATCCTTATCTATTTTCCCTGCTTACTAAGTCTAGCCTCTGCTCGCAACTTGTTTATATTTGTTGTGAGCTGATTGCTAAATAGTTTTTGCTTATTTCTTATTTTAGGTGTGCCGCCAACGTATCCGCTTTCCGAGAGTTGTATCCGACGTTGAGCGGTGCTTCGGTTGTACCTTGCCCAAGGTGAAGCTTATCCCTAATTGGTCCAACCCTCCCCTTTTAGCCATCGACACGCCCTTATCTGCACAGATAGGTTGCTGCACCTTCCCTGCTCGCCCTCAGACGCTCTCAGATCCTGCTAGTGCCCCCTTCTCTGCACATATCAGCAGCACAACTTTGTCCTTGTTCGGTCATTCGACTGTGGGTTCAGCAATGTCCTACCAACGACTGCTAAAGCTCCACACGGAACCCACCGGACAACCGCTCCCTATGCGGCGCCGCTCTCCACTTCCGTCGGATGCCAGTACATCCTGCAACTGGTCCCCACCATTTGAGCACCTTTACTGTTTCATCCAGGTTCCTGCCCTGATGCCTCCAACTGATCAATCACTTCCATTCCCCTATCCAGCAACCCCACCTCCCACAACCGTCGGTTTTGCGCTTCCAATGGACTTGCCGGACCCCGACGTCACTACCGCAGCACCTTCCACTCGTCGGAACTACCGCACCCCCTCAAGAGGGCTATCACTATCTCTATTATTTTACTTTTCTTGTTTTTATTTCTGCAATTTGAATTGTTGTATATCATTACACGAGTTGTATTATTGTCCTTGTAGAATCGTTTGTGTGCACTTTTGAAAGTCGGCAATAAAATGTGCATCGCTGGTGTTGTGGTCTGGATAAACTGTGGTATCAATATATTTTTAAGGACTAAATTTAAATAAAGGATCTTATGAGCTAAAAGGAAGATCTTAAGAAATTAAGATAAATATAATAAAGAAACTTTGAAATTTAAAGTTAGCAGAAAAAAATTAAACCAGCCCATCGTATAATTAACATGAATGGATAAGAAACAGATAATCATGCTTACAATTAAAATAGTAGGCATAAATTATTTTCTTACTCTATTGGATAATCATACTATCTGAGCTGTTAGAAGATCAGGAGTGAAAAAGACAATTAGAAGTCGGGGGGAGAGGAGAGAAAGCAGAGGAGAAGACGAAAACAGCAAATCAGGACCTTCTCATGCACGTTGAGAGATTTTTGGACGCGAGGTGTCTGAAAATGTGGTAATTGATGAAAGATTTAAAAAAAAAAAAAGAGAACAATGAGAGACCTAGAGCTTGTCAAATAAAACGAGTAGAAGGAAGGTTAGCATTGGAAGAGAACAAATAATCAAATGATGACATCAAATAATGCAAATAAAAAACAAAAATTAAAAAATTAGAAATTAGAGATGACCCGAATTCCTACATGCATTAAAGAAGTAAAGTCATTTTAGTCTCAAAGTATAAAAATTCAAATTAATTCCTACTCTTTAAATTTGAGTTGAAATAGTCTTATGTAGGTGTTAATCACGAAAGACGGAAATCAGACAGCTAATTTAGGAGTTTTCTATAATTAGGAGGTTCCTTATTTAAATTATTTCCAAAGTCTTTATTCTGATTTATTTCTCTTTTATCTCAATATTTAGATTAGGAATATGTATTACTAAGTTATCTAAAATAGATTATACAGTTTATTTTGTACCTACAATAGATTGTGAGATAATTACTTAATGGAATGAAAGCAAAGGAAAAAGATATCGAGTCTATTCAGGATTCAGTCTATTCTTCTCAAAACTTTGACAAGGTATCAGAGCCAAACTTTTGCCCTGATGCCCAGTAAAACATTGGAGGACAGTCGAGACTCCCTTCCCACCGGCCTTCTTGCGGTAAGGGAGGAAGTATTTTTTGCCTTGATTTCCCCTCCTCCTTGGAATCGTTCGGAGGGATCTTCGTCCTCCTTCAACTGCTTTCTCTGTGACGTCTTCGACCTTCAACTGTGCCGTCATTCGACTACTTCGTCTGGACTGCTCGATTGCTCCATCTAGATAGCTCTTCCGCTTTGTCTAAACCCTCGTATGCTTCGTCTGGACTACTCGACTGCTTCAAAGGCTTCCTTGGACTGCTCGCCCGCTCGTCTACTCCTGGACTGCTTCGCCTGCTCGCTAGGTTCTCTCGGCCGAGCTGTTCGGTCGTCCGGATTGCTTTACCTGGTTCCAATGCTTCGCTTGATCGTCTGCCTCGATTGTTCGGTGGATTAATTGCTTCGTCATTTCCATTTACTACGCTCGCTCCCTCTACTTTGTCTGCTTCATCTTCGGTTGGTTTCGTCTCCCGCCTCTTCGTTCGAACTCTGTCTTCGACATCTTCAACTGTTTCTTCTATTGTTTCGTCTGCTTCGACTTCGGCTTCTTCGTCTCACTCAAGGATTTTCGGCTTCGGCACTCCTTCCTAGACTGACACTCTCACGAATTCAGCATCTCGGCTTCAGCAATTTTGGCGTGAAGACCAGAGAATAAATCGTCCTTGTCGTCACAGGAAGAATCAATAGCATTTGAATCAGGATGCGGATCCTACTTATAGGCTATAATCGATAGCATTTGAATCGTGTAACTGGATCCTACTTGTGGGCTATGATCGGTAGCATTTGGATCAGGACACAGATCCTACTTGTAGGCTATGATCGACATCATTCGAATCGTGTAATTGGATCCTACTTGCGGGCTATGATTGGTAGCATTTGGATCAGGATGCGGATCCTACTTGTAGGCTATGACCGATAGAATTTGGATCGTGACTGGATCCTATTTGTGGGCTATGATCGGTAGCATTTGGATCGTGTAACTGGAAGCAGATCCTTCTTATGGCTGTGATTCGAATTTCCGGACGACAATGATGAAGGATTTCTTACTTTTCTTCGCTCAAATCATGTTATGATTCAGAAGTTATCTCTGAGGCTTCGACATTCTCGGTTTCGGCACTTCGACTTCGGCACTCACGTCTTGAGGATTATTGATCCTCACAAAGTTTATTGTTAGCAAACTGATGCTTCATGATCAGGCAGCATCAATTTGAGTGGGGATGTCAATCAAAAAAGACGGAAATCAGGCAGCTAATTTAGGAGTTTTCTATAATTAGGAAGTTCCTTATTTAAATTATTTCCGAAGTCTTTATTCTGATTTATTTCCCTTTTAGTTCAATATTTAGATTAGGAATATGTATTACTAAGTTACCTAAAATAGATTATGCACTTTATTTTGTACCTACAATAGATTGTATGTTTATTATTTAATGGAATGAAGGCAAAGGGAAAAGACATCGAGCCTATTCTTCTCAAAACTTTGACAGTAGGAACTATTCCGACTCATATTAAAAGAGTCTTAGAGACTAAATTGACACTTGTATAGAGTTTGGGACTAAAATGGCCCCTTGCAAAGAATCAGAGGACAATTTCGACACTTTTCAACATTAAAGTAAATTTTAAGTACTATAAGAATAAATCCCTAGAATGATATTTGGGGTGTCATTAGCCTAAACGTACATGCTTTCGAGATGCTTTCGAGGGTCAAACGACTAAAGAATCCAGGATAATATTACAGACACATGATAACTGTTACAATCATGATATAAGGATTACTTCCTGGCAAACTAAAGAAACGCCTCTACAAGACGTTTTTGCTTCATATATTATTTCATCCCCCATCTAAAGTTGAGAAAGAAATTCTCTGAAATGTCTGAAACAATAAGATAGTAGATTACCTTGATTACAAAGAATCTCAATAGTCACTTGAACAGAAATAATACAATGAAAGAAAATAGGATGACCAAAATTTAGTAAGAAAAGAAAAAACCTTCAAAGCCGTGGCTTCCTCGAATACTCTGATACCTACAAAAAGGATGGAAGATTTATGAAAAGATTTATGAAAGATAAAAAAAACACCATAAAACTGTTTCACAAAATGTTCTCACAAAATAGGAGTGCCGGATTTAACTTTATAGCGAGAACTCTAAATATTTCATGTTTGAATGTTAATACAATAATCACTGTTTTAAATTAGAAAGGTGTGCCACAATTTTATATACCTAACTCGTTGCCCCTTGAATGGCAAATTATGAGACATTCAAATCTTGTTGTTTAAATGTAGGCTTGTAAAATAGAACTATTTTAGGAGATACTGATAATTGTAGTGATTGGATACAGTGAAGATAACACTAAGAAAACTTCATAGCCCGTGCCCCTTGGCTTTTAATCAACAAAACATCTCAAACTAAGTCACGTCAACTTTTCATCAAGGGGTGAAAGGAACCCAACCTCTGTTTCCGGTCTCCTTATCCTAACTTTCACAAACATGTGCTTTAGGGAAGCAGCTTCAAACAGTATACAAATTACAGAAAAATCAATTACCGTTTATAGTACAAACACATCTCCACTTATGTGCTTCCATGGCATCTCCTTCTTGGCCTTCAAGATATCTATCTGACTTCAAAGTACTCCCCAGTTCAGAAGTCTTCTGAAGAAGCGTCTCTGGGCCTGTAACGATAAAGTTTTGTCAACCACCTTTATTTTGTAATCGAGAATAGGTTTATAAAGTCAAACCATAACCTTCAAGACAATTTTTATGTCAAAATGAAATGAGCATAGTTGAAAGCAAAACTGAACATATTAGCATACAAGCAACCAAAACACTCTTGGGGGGTGTTTGGTAGCATATTTATAATAAGATTTAGCAATGGATTTAACTTGAATCCAGCCAAACACTGAAAAAATGAAAAATAAATCAACGCTCCGTTAAATTAAATTTCATCACTTTCCGTCATTTTTTTCTCGCATTCCATCGCGTGTAAATTCAGATTTAATAAATCCAATCGCGAGACAGATTTATTCTGTCCTCACATGTGCTCTTTCCATCGTTTGATTGATCCAGATTTACCAGATTACATAAATCCTATTACACATAAATCGGAACTGCAGCCAAACACTGCCTAGAAAACACGTAAGGCCCTAGTATTTTTCATAATATTAAAAATAATTAAAATACACTAGCAATAATACAATTGTGGCAACAAGAAAACATGCAGCTTCTGTGTAATTCAAAATTTCTAGGAAAAAGAATTTAATTGTGTGTGTGCTAAATGTTCGAAGAAAAACAATGCTAACTGTCCACAATAACAGACATACATAAAAAGGGCACATAGTGCCAACATCCCAGAAGCAGCCTCAGTAAATTTTTTGAAAAAAGGCTGCTTAGAAGCTTCTAATGTGTTTCCACTCAACAATAGTATATTAAAGTGCAAACATTGCCTTGAGAATTTATTAAACTGCTTTATTTCATTAAATTGCTTGAGATTTTATCTTTTACTGAAAACATTTAGACATTCAAAATCGACTGCTATGAGAGAAGAAATTTAAACTCACGTAAAAACAGACCTTAGTAAGGTCTAGATCACTGTCAATAGAAAGAAATGCTTAGGTTCACTTCTGCCTTTGAGGAAAAAGAAAGTTTAGGTTTAGCTCTAACTAGAATTTTTTTATGCCTAGAAGCAAGCTGCTAGATCATGTTTTTTCCATCTCAACTCCATAGTCCGTTTCTCCACTTCATTACTAAACTTTCTGCACCACCATACTTACAAGGAGAACTCCGTCTCACTCAACCAAACCAACCCCCTACACGCACTTTTTAACCCCCAGTTTATAGTTGTCTGCTTCACAAATCTTCATTTTCTCCATTCAATTTACCCAAGTTTTCATAGGATGATAATATCTAGCAGCCCAATCATTTTGAGTTTGCATAAGATGATAATGCTCGAAAGCGCAACAGCTACCCAAAAAAAAAAAAGGTTGGCGAGGTGTTATTATGTGATGCCTAATAGTGTTAATCAATTGTTCATTCAGAGCTCTTGGTTTCACTGATCAAACTTGACGGTGAGTTTGCCGAGAAGGAACGAGGGGGTGTACACCCTTTATTGGGTAAGAGAGCGCTTCCTCGAAAAAAAATTTATGTAACTAGCGCCCAGAAGAAAACGCTGCAGCACCCAGTCTAGATTCGGAACCCAAGATCACGACACTCCTGAGCCCAGAGGAAAGCGCTGCAGCGCCACTACAGCGAGACTAACAGCATCACAGCTCCCAATCCAAATTTAGAACCCTAGAGTGCGACATTGCAGTGCCACAGTGCCCATTGAAGAGCCGCAGCGCTATCATAACCGATTTCGGGAAGTTATTACTTATTATGTTGTCTTTGTCAACGGGTGTGGGTTGAATTTCGAGTATTCTATTGTGCAAAGGAGAGAATATGTGTTATGAAGTGTTACAAAATGTGGAGAGGCTCGAGTGTGATGTAATTTGTATGATTTACCTCATTTTCTTCATAGTGGATTTCTTTGTGTGATGTGGATGGGTTTCCCGTTCTCGAGTTTTTTCACGATAAATCTTGTGTTCTCTGTGCAATTCCTTTTTAAGTTTTAGTTCGAATCTCTTGAATCGATTTCCGCATCTCCCCTAACACGAGGGACTTGCTATGCTTGACTATTGGCTGAGGGAGGAGACTGGAAAAGGGGAGAAGAAATTTTTTAGAAGTGATTAGTTTTTGTGTATTTTAACTTTCTTTTCTCATGCCTTTCTCTGTATTATTGCCTCCATCAATTGGGTTGCATTAGTATCGAAGCTGGAGATAGCGTTGATAGTGATCTGGCAGAATTCGGCAGTTCCATCAACAATGTTAATTGAGATGCTTTATATGTAAATTTAATAGTTTTGGGTAATATGTATTTAAATAGCTAACTATGATTATCACATAAAATTAATATTTTCCAAAATCAATAAAGAAAAATTCTCTTTATGCTAAAAATGATTTAAACTATATTAATAACAATTAATCAGAGTATGTATGATAAGGTTTTGAACAATAGGGTGATATACCGGTAGTTATGAACAAATTATAGTCACACGTTGATAGATAAAGAATTTCACTATGCTAGAAAAAACCTCTATTATCAAATGACTCGAGTTTTATTCTCATTTAAGAAGATTAATTAGCCATTGACTTACTAGCATGTAGAGTTGTACAAAAGATCATTCCCTTTGCAGAGTCATTTATTCGAAAACAATGGAGGAAAAAAATCAAAATGGTATATGAAATATTTGCATGGGACTATTTTAATCCCAAATTACAAATGAGATCATTTTAATCCATTAACACGCCATAAGATCCAAAATAACCCAATCTATTCGATTATTTTGGATCATAATTGAGAAGTTAAGAAACTATTTTGTATTAGATTTTAAAAGTCAAAGAAACTAAATAAGACACATTAGATGGTATAAAATTAAAGGGAACCTCAAATATTTCAAGTTTTATTTTAACATTTTTCTCAAAATTAAAATTTGGTAAAAGCAGCATTCTTAAGCATTTTGTGAACTATGATTTTTGTGGAAAATCAGTTAGTAACTAGCTGCTTCTTTGGGTGGACCAGTTGGCCCCCCTACCTATCATAGAAAATTGAATTGGGAGATAACTTTGGAAACTCCTTAATTAGTTTATTCTCTTCCAATTTATGGTTTTATTATTTTTATTTTTAAATTATTTTTTTAGAAATTTAGATATATTTGGTATGTTTATAAATTAGGAAGAATTGATTTTCCTATATTTATTTACCTTATATGTGAATAATTAAGTGATGTAATTTTTCCTCTCCATACCTATTTTATACATGGTATCAGAGATAAGGAGCAAGCCCTGAATCTTATTTCAGCTGTAGGAGCCTCTCAAACAGCCGACTAACACCGAAATCCTCCCTGCAGCCACCATCTTGCCTGCAGGCCCTTCCCAATCCTAATTCTTGTTCACTATCCCCTCCAGAATTCTCCCTGCAGGATTTCGGTCCCTCTGCGCACGGAAACCTGCTAGAGCTGATCTTCGTTCTTGTGTAAGGAGCAATTCAACGACATACTCATCCAAATCCTTCCCGTTCAGGCATGAGTTACACCCTTCTATTTAGGCGATCGTGTCGAATCTAGCTTTTCGGATCGTGTTGAATCTAGCTTTTCGAATGCAAGCGGCCGCAAGGTTTTCTCTCCCTAGTGGAAATCACTATCCCTCATTGCAGGAATTGATATTCTCTTTCCAACGAAATCCTTAAGCCAAAGATCTCCTGTACCAAATTCTGCTCTGTCGGAACTTGGATTTCTCCCTGCAGGTCCTTCTGAATTTTTCCATGCCCTCATCTGTAATTCAAGCGCCAGGACTTCTTCCTCCTGTATGCTAGGCTCTTCCCTGTAACTTTCCTTGTAGGCGCCTCCGTCGGATCTCTCCCAGCAGCTGCACCCTGCAACTGTTCTCAACAAACTTTTAACAGCTTTCTACCTGCTTTCTCTTACTGCAGGAATTCCACCAACAGCCGTCATAAATCTTCTAAGTCGGCTTGCTGGACCTCACCAGATCTTCCCAGCAATCTGAGCTCGTATTGCAGGCCTTCCGCTGATGTCGAAGCTCCTCCCTACATTCAGAATTCCCCAATTGTGGCCCCTTTTGCATCAGAATCCTGTTGCAGTTCTCTGCAAACTGCAACACTAGCCAACCTCCTATAGTAGCAACAGCCCTAACTACGCATAGAAGTCGAGGTAAAGTCCAGGGGTCAAATCTAAACCCTTCACCGAGAAAAAGCCTTAAGTATTGGAATAACTCCTGATAGGAAATTCACAACAGCACACCAACCTCGTGACATATCAAGGAAATATATCTTTTTTCTATCTTTCCAGTAATAGGAGATTTAGAACTTGAATCAAAGATTCAGGAGCATCTAATCATGTGACCAAGACATCAACGCTCCAGCCAATCATTAAGGGGCTTCTTCATCCAGATCGGTCAGATTTGTAGATTGACCACACTCAAAAATTGCTGAAAAAAGAGATATAGAGCTCTTTTAGAATATCACTCTTTCCTCTATTTTATATGTTCCACCGACTGCAGTTTGATTTTTATCAGTAAGCTTACTTACAATATGAAATGTATAACTAAATTTGTTGCATGAAAATCGGAAGTAGGGTGAGATAGTTTGTCTCATTTATTAACGATCATACTAGAACTACTTCGGTATTTTTTTATGAAGAAGAAATCTAAAATAACTCAAATCTTTCAACCCTTTTATTATATGATTCAAACTCAAATTCAATGCAAAATTCATATTCTCAAACTAATAATGCAAAAGAATATTTTAACTTCATCTTTGAGTTCTATTTTACAAAAAATGAATTTATCCATATGAGTTCATCTATTGATACCCCATAACAAAATGGGATATCTGAGTGAAAGATCATGCATCTCCTTGAAATATCCGGCTCAATTATGAATTCTCATCAAGTTCCAAAATATTTTTGGAGGAAAGCAGTTCTTACTTCAACATATTTTATCAATCGAATGCCTAGTCGAATAGTTAACGTCAAAACATCACTTCACGTTGTAATGGTTATATATCCTCATATAAGAGTTTTCTCTTCCACTAATCCAATTAAATATTTAGGCGTGTACCATTTATTCACATTCATTCCCCCCAACTCGCACCAAACTTGACCATAAATCTATGAATTATATTTTTCTTGGGTATGCCTCAATAAAAATGAGTATAATCTCCTGTTACCAGAAAATACTAAAATTCCATAAATGTCACATTTTTTGAAAAATCAACCCTACTGCCCTAAATCTGATGTTCATTGTGAAAGTGCAAATGATCGTCAATTTTGTGATGCACTTGATGACACCTATACGGAAACCTAACCTACTCTTCCACCTAAGCCTACACCCTTATTGAGGATATCCAACAAACCCAACCTAAAGTCTATAATAAATAACTTCGTGTGTACACAAGGAGAAAGAAAAATCTTGAATAGGTGTAAGACAACTTGCAAAGACAGAACAACTCCAACCAAAACCCGAGTCCACATTTACCTGAAATTTTGGGTGATGAGTTTAGTGCTCGTGAGTTATCCCATTCCTCTTTTGATGCGGATATCAAGAAAAATCATACTAGATACATATTTCATGAGTGTATAAGAAGCTATCATCAGGCTATAGAGTGTTTGTATCTAACAATGATAGTACGCAAATTCCTAAATTCATTCATGAATCTCTTGAAAATCTAAAATGGAGGAAAGCTGTTGAAGAGGAGATTCGAATACTAAAGCATATTGGCATATGGATTCTTACTAAACTCTCTCGGGATAAGTAGTCAGTTGGACGCAAATGGGTGTTCAACATAAAAAAAAAAAGTTGATGGGGGTATTGAGAGATTCAAACCTAAACTTGCTACAAAAAGTTTCAAGAAAGTCTATAAGATTCACTAACAGGAGACTTTCACACCAGTTGTCAAATTGAACACTATTAGAATTCCCCTTTCAATAGCAGTTAACAAAGAGTGAGGACTGCATCAACTTGATATAAAAAATGTATGATGAATGAGAATCTAGAATAAGAAGTGTATATGGAGATACCACAAGATCTTGAGAATGACTCCAATAAACGCCTAGAATGCAAATTCAAGAGGTCTCTTGGGCTTAAGCAATCACCAAGGGCGTGTTTTGAATGATTTGCTAAAACAATGAAATTTAATGAATATTCTCAAATTTAATTTGAACATACATTGTTCAAAAAATATACTCAAGGAGATAAAATTATTGCACTGATCATCTATGTAGATGACAAAATTCTTACTGGTGGATGATGAAAGACAAATTATTGAAATCAAAGAAGTGTTTGCCACTAAGTTTGAAATGAAAGACACAAAAAACATGAGATATTTTTTAGGTATGGAAGCAGCAAGTTCCAATCAAGGCGTTATTATATCATAAAAAAATACATCCTAGATCTATTTAAGGAAAAAGAGATGATTGATTGAAACCTGTTGATGCTCAAATGGAACCCAACAAGAAGTCTAATATGAGAAAAGGAATTATATCTATGCATAAAAAAGGATACCAAAAATTGGTAGGAAAACGCATTTGTCGCATACTAGGCCAAATATTGCATACTCTGTCAGTATTGTAAGCCAACACATGAATAGTCCAAAAGAAGAGCATTTGGAAATGGTGTACAAAAATCTGAGATTTCTTAAACTCTGACTATGGATTAATTTTTTAGAAAATCAAAAACAGACAGGTAGAAAGTCTACACTGATGAAAGTTGGGTTGGGAAACTCACTGACAGAAGGTTCAACAACGATTACTGCTTGTATGTATGGGGAAATATGGTTACAAGAAGTAAAAAAGCAAATTGTTGTTTCTAGAAGCATTGTAGAATCAAAGTATAGGACACGCACTTTGAGAATATGTATTCATAAATTATTAAGGAATTGGGGTGTGCCTCCAATAGGCCTGTCCATATATTTTGAGAATATAAATTATTAAGCATTGTAGAATCAAAGTATAGGACACGCACTTTGAGAATATGTATTCATAAATTATTAAGGAATTGGGGTGTGCCTCCAATAGGCCTGTCCATATATTTTGTAACAGTCAATCAACTATCAGTATTGTCAATAATCTTATGCAACAAGAAAGGACCAAGCATATTGAAGTTGATAAGCACTTCATTTCTGAAAAGGTTAATGGTGGAATTATACAGCTAAGTTACATCCTGACAAGCCAAGAAGTTGTTGATGTCTTCACCAAAGCTCTTCCTTTAGGTTCCTTCTCAGAGTTCAATATCAAGTTTGGTCTTCACAACATCTATGACCCAGCATGAGGAGTGTGGAAGATCATGAAGTAAACGGCTACTTTATTTGGAGTACTGCCCAGCCCCCAACCTATTATGAAAGATTGAATTGGGAGATAACTTTTGAAACGCCTTAGATTAGTTTAGATCCTTCTGATTCATGCTTTTATTATTTTTATTTCATAATTATTTCCTTTCCAAATTTAGTTATATTTGGTATGCTTGTAAATTAGGAGAAATTGGTATATTTAAAAAGAACCCTAGAGCCTATATTGAAATAAAAAAGGGGTACAAAACAAGTAGTATGAGAGTGCCCAAAAAATTGAGCTCGACTCATAAGAAACAAAAAGCAAATAAAACTCAAACAGAGCGATACAAAAGATAGAACAAAAGAGAAACAAGCAACTAAAGAGGAAGAGGTCGCCAAGGCTTCCCTCTGCCCCTGATTTTTGTAGCGCATCCAGAAATCAAACTCTGAAGTGTTTCTTCATTGCTAGGGAAGACCAAAATATCATCCATTAAATTCCCAAGGTGGATAGTACCCCCAGCCTTCTTCTGCCGGGAGGTATACACTTGTCATTCTTCTTCATAAGACTTGCAGATCTGAACCATAGGAGGAACGACAGTTGCAGCGATGGGTTCCAGTATTTGTGTGGTAACAGTAACAAGGCTATTGTTTGACAGTGATCCGCCCTCGGTAGTAGTATGTACATTTTTCGTCCTCTGAATGTGAATGTTCGCTTCTTTCCTATGTTCAATCACGTCAGGGAGGGAAGTCTGAGCACCCTCCGCAGTAGTTGCTACTCCAAGAGAAGAAGGCTGAGAAGAAGGGGCAGCGACCGCATCCTGCCTTCTAGGTACAACCACCTGACACTCCAACAATTGATCCTTATCAACCTGCTCAGAATCAATATCATTAGACTTTTGCACCATGTCCGACGTGGGCGTTGCAGTAGGTATCACAAGTAGTGAGAAAGAGGGTATATCCGTCACTGGAATGTGTGGTCCAGTAACATTTGTACGTGGAGGTTTGAGATTCGGATGCAGGTGGTAACACTGCTGGTGAGAGTGTCCAAACATACGTCAGTGGGTGCAGTAAAGAGGTACATGTTCAAGTTCTACTAGTTGCCAAAAACCCTGATGTTGTGTACCAATCCATATCTCTTTCGGGAATTGTGACGTAATGTCTCGTTCTATCAAAATTCTAACCTCAAAAGGTCTGGTTAGATTTTTTATAAGCGGATCAGTTTGGAGTGGTGTGTCGTATATCTTTGTAAAAATAAATAGAAGCTCTTGATCGTAAAGGTGAACCTGCAAATCTAGCCAAACAGGAATCATGAGAGGTTCAGTGCGATGGTCAAAATCCACCGTCCATTTCAGCACATTCATCACCCGATTGTCTATGCGAAGTGTTCTTCTAGCAAACACTTGGGTGTAATCTCCATCATCCGTCAATTGGATGAGAACATGTCGACCATCTAGTCTTCCAATCTTCCAATTCCATTCAGCTTTATTTGCTCAAATTCCTTACGGATCAATTCGAGTTTAGGGTTACCGTAGAGGAATTTACCTATTAGAAACAATCGGCAAGGTGCAGCTAGGATGGAGATCTCTTCCTCAGTAAGAAAGATTGCAGGTTTGTCGTCTTTACGAGATGCTTTTTTGAGAAACCCGGTTTTAACGCCTTGCGCGAAGGCATCGTGGAATCTCTGCGGGAACATGTTGGAACGTGAAGGGGCGCGGGGGGGTTATCGCCGGCGAGGGCGTCGGCGTAAGAACGACCCGAGGCAATTGTCGCGGCTGCGCAAATGTCGCTGACAAGGTGCGCAAATCCCGTCAAGCTTGCGCAAGGGAGGTGGTGTCTGCAGCAGCGAACCGCAAAGACTGCAGCTGCAAACCCCCACTGTGAGGGGACTGCGGCAGGAAGAGGCAACTTGCGAGCAGAGAGACGGAGGCAACCTGCGAGCAGAGGCGGCCTGCGAGTCGAGAGAAGGAATCGTCGGGCAGAGCGGCGACCAGTGAGATGAAGACCCGCGTCAGCCAGCAACGGAGCACCGCAATGACGGAAGCTCCAAACTCATAGCCGACGACGAGAGCTCCAAGGACGACGACTCGTGCTCCTGAGGCGACGAAGCAAGTTCCAGAGGCGAGTGCTTCAGAGACGACAACGCAGGCTCCTGAGACTTGAGCCCGTTCGCGGGACAGCCCGAGCAGCTGAAGACGAAGGCGAAAGAGATAGAATCGACGAAAATGAAGATGAGCAACGCGTGATCGTGATCGACTAAAGGATGCAGCAGAGAACCAGGGTTCGCCATTACGGAGAAACCCTAGCAGAGCATAAATATATACATATAGCCTACATGTAAATAATTAAGTGACGTATCTTTTCCCCCCATACCTGTTTACTACAATTTTTAACCCAAACAAATGTACTGTATAAACTTTCCAAACATTGCTTTCATGCTAAGTAGAGGCACCATCAGAAGGTAGAGGTTCACATAAATGATTGATGACACATTTATAACAATTGATAAAACGAAGATTTACACACGTAACACATTTTTTTTATGTATTTACATATCTAACATTTAAATTTTGATTTTTACTTATATAGCACTTTACCTATAAATAAAAAGGTGTATTTCACTTTTTAAAAGTTATTAGATGTATTATTTTTTACATTATTTGAAACTTTTGGGTGCTATAAATGTAAAAAAATAAAGTATAAGTGTTAGAAGTGTGAATACATAGGAATTGTATGGTAGTATCTTTATGCCCCTTAATTAATATATTATCTTATCTCTCCTTACCTTTGCATTTCAGAATTCTAATGTGACTTGTGCATATAACTTCATCGTCATGAGATAAATTCAAAATATTTTTTGACTTACAATTAAAAGATGTTCTACAGTTTGATGATTTGTTAATTATAGTTGAGAATAATAACGTTTTTTTTAACTCTACACTCTTCAGCTTTCCACTCAAGTCCTAGTAAATAATATGGCTGTTAATAATTTATATGCATGCTGCCCTATTCTTTAGGTTCGCTCTCCTTTTTTTTTTTTTTTTCATGACACCACATCTTCAAATTATGTATAAACATCCATTACCTCAGACTTACTACCATCTAGGACGACCAATGATAATCCTACAAAGTCACACTCATAGGCTCAATTTGAATAACTAGCATTTCTTCCTCATCGGCTGCAAGCCGATACTCCTCTCTAGAGTCCTCGCCTTCTCCAGCGTCATTATCAATTTCTTCAATTGTTCCCCTCACAGTGAATGAGACCATCATCCTATTAGGGCAATCTGAAGCAATGTGCCAAAAAGTATGATAGGGTAGGTTGGGAGTGTTGATAGATCCACGTTCTCTCCACTCTAGAGTGGTTTTTCTTCTGGCAAGGTAGGTTGGGATGCTCCGCTATTATGGTTTCTTGATCTAATAGTTGAACCTTCTTTGAAAAGTGGTATCAACGTGATACTATTGTGTTATCTGCCACCTTTAGGGCTAGAGTATGCATGTCCGGTAATGTCCAATAGGGTTGCAAATGTAATGCGTTGCCAATGGACGGTCTCAATTATCAATCAGGAGTAAATGAAATCAAACAAAATTAAGAGTTTCCCAAATTTAGAGCATCAAGATCGCAGAATCCCGAATATAACAAATGACAAGTAAAAATATAATCTCTTCCATCACAGAATATCCATAATTGCAGTTCCTTTGCGGCATTGGTTATCTTCCAAGCCTCAATGCTAGCCTGCTTGTGGGACAAGCCTGGCATTTAGGGATGAAAAACTAAAGCAAGGCCATTAGTCAGCATGCCTCATCCAATACTAGCAAGAATAGAATGATTGTATCTTAATATCTCGTAAACAAGATGTAAATTTAATATTAAACTCATCAAATTTATAACAATTAAAATTTTAAGCTAAAATGTATTTTTTTTGCAATATAAATAAACCACTTATGGCTAACAAAGGCAATACATATGCACAGATGAGTAACGTCATAAGACCATGAAAAAATAACACAATAAAATATTATATAAAAATTCAGGACATCAATAAATTCAGCCGAAAGAGTTGTCAACTTGCCTTTTCCTATTCTTATAAGCCTTTTCAGATCATGCGCATATTGCCTTACTCGGGGCCGATGGCCTTCAAAATTGAGCCTTTCACACCAGAACTAGTGAGGTTAGAATAACTGATGGAAAGTTTGCAACAACAGTACATGAGATTGCTTAAATCATGTCTCTATGAACTTTTAAAATGGGAGAGTAATCATACTCGCTGTCAATCGATAGCCTATGCCAGTGTGATGCTTTTAAAATATCATTTGCTGCCTGGACGTGAAAACTTAGTTAGCATGCTTTTTGAAAAAGAAGATACTAGCAAAAAACTGATAGCGGAAAAATGATAGTCAAACAGAAAATGGAAAAATACTCTGCACTCCTCAAACTTCTCAAAGAGATTTACATCCAATAGTGGGGTTAGCAAATTCTCTAAGACGTCTCATGGTTTGGTCTAGAAGGTGAGCCATTCGTACAATTGGTTCAGGTGCAGTGAGTGCTTTTCTACGACTAAAAGTTCTCTCAATCTCAGGGTCAATCGGTGCTATGTCAATGCGTGCACCCCTACACATACACTAGAAGGAAAGTGAATTTGAAATTCACACTCTAGTGATCATAGACTCAAGGCAAAACAAAAAAACTGACTCCAAACACAATACATACAAGAGTCGATTGAATACACAATCACAATCAACATGCAAAGGATCAAACAAATATAAAAAAAGAAAATGATTAATAGCATCATATTTTTTTCACTTTTTTTTTTTTTCCCAGCACCTACAAGAAAAAATGCAAATAATACAAGTGCAATAGGAAATATGAAAAGAGCATAAAAGAGAAACTTCAAACAAAGAAACAAAAACAAAAACAATACCAAAATAAGATTTCTAGTTGTTCAAATACAATTTTCAAATGTTTCCAAAATTTTTTCTTAGGCAATTTCTCCGGCAACGGCGCCAAAAACTTGATGGCCACAAAAAAAACGCTGCGAAGCAGGTGGCCACTTCACGCAAGTATATGTGACCTAATAATAAGTTGTTTTAAAGAAGTAACGCGTACCGTTCCCACCGGGAAGCTTGTTAAGAAAATCGATTTGAAAAAGCAAAATTTCAATTTATTAAATACTCTAACCTATTTCGGCGAGATCAAAAATCAAGAAAAAGAAATCCTAATTCTATCAGATTCTAAAGAAAACAAAACAGAAGAGTACGTGGATCAAAGCTCTTTAGTGTTTTTCCAAAATTGATAAGGATCGTGCCTCTGTGAATTAGGTGTGGCACATGGCTTGATTTTCATACAAATTCCTCATACGTAGTTGTTGTCAACTAAGGATAATAATTTCTTTTTAAGTCTATGCCTAGATCACAAAAGATTTGAGATTCCACAAAAATAGCTTCCGCATATCTTTATGGCGTCTGCTAATAGTTGCAAGATCCATAATAAAATATTCATATTCTATTTAGATATTGTGGTTAACCTAATCATTCCACTACTCTCCTGTCGAAGTCAGAAACCACGATGGATTTTAACGTCCTAACTGGCCAGCTTATGAGTAAACGAAGACCATAAGTTTAACCAACAATTTTTATCAAAATAAAGTGCATAAAACATTACGAGAAATCTGACTAAAATTAAACTAAGAAATTCATCCCAAAAATCACAGAGGCACGAAAGTAATATAGTTACTCATAACTTGAGAGAAAATCAAAGGAAATCTCATATAAGTCATATATGCAAGAAACATTTTTATTCAAATAAAAACAAACTTAAATCCTTGGTGATCCTCTCTTGTAATAGCAGCAACAAAAACTTCTCTCAAATCTACTCTCAAGAAAAACATAGCAAAGAAGAACTGAAAGGTGAGAAAGATCTCTCTCTAACCCTAACCTCCTTTTGAATTCTCTCCACCAAAAGTTCTCAAAACTCTCTAATTACATTATTTTTATATCATGAATTCAAAATACTTCCCAAAATCATCAGAATCTTGTATTACAAAATTTCTAAACTAGAAAATATACGCCGGCGTGACCATGGCCGACCTACGGCATAATTACATCGTGTGCTCAAGTTGGGCGGTGTGGTCACGCCACGGTTCGGCATGACTACGTCGAAGGGCTCCAATGCACCGTCTGCTTGGCATTTGGGCGTGAATACGCCCGAGTTCGACGTGACACCCTGCTCAGGTGGCATGGTCAGCATGATCACGCCAGTTCAAATGCGGCTACACCGATGCTGATTTTCTCAATTTTCCTCATTTCTCTCCAATTTTTATGTTAGTCCTCATGTATCCTACAAAAACAAAATTTCAACGTTCCAAAAGCTTAAAATAATTTATTTTAAGTGAAAAATAACTGGAATTAAAGCATGAAAAATATGAAAATTTGACGTATTTTATTTACCAATGATCAATCACGATGAATTGAAGTCCAAACTTGGTTTGACATACAGAACCTAGCTTGAGATGGAATATTGTAAAGTGCCAATCAGCATTACTAAGATATTTATTTACTTTTTTCAAAATATATTTCACAAATTGTATTTCCTCATTAGATATTTCCTTTTCTTGATTTTCATATTTGGAGGGATTCTTATTTGGTTTAGCAATAAATAATATTCGTTCTAAAATTTTTACAAAAGTCAATCTTTGGGGAACAGTGAAAAAAAGACTATTTATTGGCTTTCTATAATTTTGTCCTTCAACAATTTCAAGTGGTGTCTTACCCAAATTTGCAAATAGTATTATTATATGTGAAATTTGTAATCAAAGATGCATATCTCATTAACAAAAAAATTTTCAATGAAATAACATAATAGTCTCCTAAGACTTCTATTAACTACATAAGACTAGCCATTAATGCTAAGGTAAAAAATTAAGGGAAACATAAGGGTTGTACCTAATAATTTTTATAAAGTTTTCCAAAAATATATAACAAAAATAACATATATATCAAATATAATTGTATCAGTCTTAGATAATACAAGTAACATAACTATTTACCTAAAGAAAAATTTTGCTATGTGAAGGCATGAGCTCGAATCATAGAAGAAAAAAAGTGACATCAGAAATCTATCTACTGCCAGAAGAATGCTATCATAGCAAGTATAGTCCTAGGAAATCCTAATACATAAGACAAATTAAACCAACGGACTCTAAGAGAAGAGAAAAGAAGTGTATAAGCCAGTATATTCTTTGCAACTCTCTATCATCTGGTAACATGACACTGACTAACAATCCTAGAAGTATCCCATTTTTTTAATGAGATGGTAAAACCTATACTCAAGCAAATGCGTGAATATATTATGGTCTGTTGTGCCACCAACATGCATTTCCAAAACCAAGTGATGATGAAGATAGATCGTGTGAATGAAAAGCCTGCCAATTTGTATAAGGATATCCATAACAACAATATAGGAACATAAGACATATCCTTAAGCTCATGGTAAAGCAAATTAGAGTCGAGACATCTCAATTACTCATCCTGCATTCTATAAAATTTAGCACATTAATGTGACAATCATAATAGGAATCAAATATCACATAGAATTGACGAGCACTACTATCAAGAAAACACAATATTGGCATTTTCCTTGGGCAGCACTCACCGCACTTTTCACTTCTACTTTAATTTTAGTTAATTCTCACGCAATGCAAACAAGCATTTTTAAGGAAATAGGACAATTTAATATGATTGACAAACAGGAGTATTCTACCAATCTTTGGCATTCATTTATTCTCAACAATACAATAGAATCATGAAAGTAAGCACAACATACCATACAAGCAAGTTGACAATGGGTATAAGATTATCCACAATATGGTATAACACAAAGGGTTGGAGAAGTCATGGCGCAAAGTTGTCAGGCAAATCCCTAGTTTCTTCTAAGAGTCTAAATTTCTACATATTTGAGGGAAGAACCACTATTATTGGTGGTGGCTAATGTCACCAAGGCATCAAGGCGAAGTTGGGTAATCTTATGACGATTTAGTCATATGGCAATCGCCCCAGGATTATTTCGTAACTCATGGATAACTTTTATACTAGTGGCTTCGCAATGACCATTGGGTATATATGTTATTTTGGGATGGTAAAAAATGCATCCTAGCAAAATTGGTTCTCTATTCAAAACAATGGATTCTTTCTAGCCTCCTACCCTAGAAGAACTAAAAGGTCTCAATCTACTCAACATAATATTTTCTCCATAAGGGCTTGCCTATTATGAATTTATATGAGAACGTTGTGTGCTTTAGTTATGATGGCTCCTGAGCTAAGTCGCCTCACATTCTGGTTAGTATCAATAATAAATTAACATGTTACAGGTGATGTTTAATATTATTGGCTTGCTTAGCTAGTTGCTTTGACTGGTGGGACAGAAAGAAGAATCTTTCTTCAAGGAACTTCTTTTCTGACGTCAACTCGAGATTTTGACTCACCTAAGTTCAACTTCTAAACTGGGCTGAGAAAGTGATTCGAATTCTGTCAACGGCGAGATGATTTATCGACTCAAATTGGACAAGAACCAAAGATGCCACTGCATTCAGAATCTCAAAAAAGCGAACAATTGCAAGCAAAATTAGTAATTTTGTTAAGTCTGTGAAACAAAAATGATTTTAATATATGAATATAAATATGAAAAAGATATTACATACAAGTTGCTTGGCCTGATCAAATGCCTCCATCCATTTGCGTGCCTCTCCAGCAGTAGCACAGGCAATCTGATAGCATCTTAAAAGAATCAATCTAGAATAGTTTAAAATGAAGCAGAAAAAAAAGCATAGCAATAGATTTCACCATCTCAAGGGTATGACACAAGACCAATGCTTCATCTAGAACTTAATTGTTTGACATTAAACATGCAAAAAGAAGCATCAAACTTGGTGCAAAGTCCAGAAAAAAAAATGACCTCTAGCATAGTAAAATACATCACTGAAGAAAGAAAAAGAGGTTTTGAACGCACAATCACAAAGAGACTACTAAATAAGATATTAGCAATTTTTCTACAAAGAACCATCAATCATATTTTACTGTATGATGGTGTATGTATGTGTGTGTGTGTTTTTGTGTGTGTCTGTGTGTAACAAAATAAAGTGTAAAATAAGAATTACATACTTCTCCTTTTTTCGTCTCATCCAAACGATTATAAAACCTGATTGCAAAAAATTCCTGCACAAAGAGCTTTGGCTTTAGATTCACCGGAGGCATATGCATAAGAAGGCAAACTCATAAAATATTTTAGAACAAAGGATGAACAGAAAGTTGGCCAAGAAAACTTGAACGATTCTGAAAAGCAAATGGAACAAAAATCATTCATTTAGAGCTAATATATCTTAATAGAAAACAAAAATATTCCCCCTGCCACTGAAAAGCAATCTCACAAGAAATTACCCCAGAATTGACTTCCTTACGCCCGATTTCCTCGATCATGAGTGAATGGCTAACAAAGCCTTTCCTGATAGGTCTCTACAATAACAGCAGATAAAAGAATGTTTAAAAAAAAATCCTGTCAAATTTGCATTTTATCAATAAATTTTTTATTGACAAAACATTATGACATGCACTAGAGTAAACTTTCAGACTGAGAATCTTAACCAAAATAAATAAATGCTGCTGGGATAAAAATACTGTAAAAAAAGGCCTACGGTCATTCTACATAAGAGACAATATTACTAAAACATACAGCATAAAGGTGCACTTTAAAAAAAAAAGTACAGAACAGTAGAGTGAAACCAATGCTTACAGGATGCTTGATACAAAGTGAAATAACTCATCATAATTGTGGGCACGGAAATTTCAAAAAGTTAGGATTTCATGAGATGTCTCCTGCTAAAGTTATAAACCCTACAAATACCATGGCAGCAAAATTGTAAATCAAGATTCCAGAATTCCAGGCTTACAAATGAAGCTAATCCATAAATCATTGGCAGTCTAAATGGAAACCAGAGTAAGTTTGACAAAGTTATTGCACAAATAGAAGAATGAAACAAGCCCTTACGGACAAGAAAATGATGGTGTCAATTTAGTTGATCCCATTGAGTTATAAATGGAATCCATTCAGAAAACTTCAGTACTCCATTGTTGTTGGCATGAAAAATAGCTAAGTGCGGTAGTATAATTAGTATTTAAAAAATGAAACCATGAATTATATGATCTTATGTTGAATAATTTGCCTAGTTTTTTCAACATCTCATCAATAAACCTAAACATGCAGCAATAATAGACAGATTGATGCAGGACAGGGCATTTGCCGTGATATCACACGGTTATGTTGTTTGTGGATCCTGCAACGGGAGAACGGGACCGAGAAACTTTATTTTTATGTTACTCCTATTTTCCACAAGTTTTCTTCAATTTTTCTTTTCTTCTAATTTTCTTCCTATTTCACTATTTCTAATAAAGTTATTTGCTATTAGGGAGCTACTTATATATTGTTAATTTAATGGTTGAAGAGACTTTTGCTATTGTTATCGTGTTTCGAGATGTTATTTTATATTTTATGCTCTTCGGAGTGTTGCACCATTTCCTTTTGCATGTGGCATGCCTGTATTTTGCTTAGGAACAAGTGGAACATCCAGACCTCCGTAGCACGCCGTTTCGTTGTCCACCTTGCTCTTTTCAGCTGGGACAGCCGCTGACAGCGCCAAATTTGTTGCCTAACAGCTGATTTCACTTCATACCCCACCGTCAACCACCCATATTATCCTTCCCTTGCTATTTCACAACCATCTTGCCACATAATTTATTTCTTACACTTTTTTGGAGCCCTAGAACAGTATCATCTAGTATCAAAATTCGGCAAACCATAAAATTTTTAGGGAATTGTCTTTCTTCTCCCAAATCCAAAATTCTAAGAAAAAAATATCCCCGCCATACTAAAGTCAATCCTACCGCAACTTCTAGCTCCAACCCTAAATTTTCAAGATCAACATACCTACCTGCACTAAAATTCCACTCCGACAATGACCAAGCTTGAATTTACAATCCTACATTGGGCAAAAACCTAATTGAGGAAAAGGTCACCATACCGCCAAAGAGAAACTTTCAGCAAGGTGTCCTAGAACTTACCATGGAGGCTATGCAGCTGGAAATTCTCCAACTTCAGAAAAGGCTTGGCGTCTTTGAGAGAATACACTTCAGTGATGTCACCCTTAGCCACATCAATGACTCACCATATCAAGGTGAGAAATTGAATCACTTCTATCGAAAAATTTCAAATGACAAATAATCAATGCCTTAGTAATTAGACATGAAATATTAGAGAAGTCGTGATATTGGAGTAAATATGGATTTATCCGATTTTGATATTCGCGTGAATAGTGAGACAAGAGTATCGAGTGGCCAAATAGTGAGACGTATTTTTTAGTACAAAAATATTCCCCAAGACAAAATAATCAAATTGATAGCTATCAAGTTCAAAAATAACTCTTTTTTTGTCAGTTTTTTTTTTCTTTTCTTTTTTTTTTCCTTTTTTTTTTATTTTGCAAAAACTTGAAGCACATTCAGCAATAGAAAATGATGAGTAAGAACACCACCTAGTCTAAAATTAAAATGGAAATGCAACGCAAATAATTTTCCCGCATTACGGATAGGATATGTTCATAAAACTCCACCACTTGCGCCGACGAGATTCATCTGTGAAAGAGTACATAGCTAAATTTGATCAACTCATGTTGAGATCTGAGTTGATGGAATTAGAGGAACATACAGTAGTGAGGTATCTTTAAGGACTACGGTCGTCTATTAGAAATGTAGTACAACTGCAGCCGTATGGGTCCAAACTTAATGTACAAACCCTAGCCTTAAAGGTGACGAAACACAAACATTACCAAGTGACCGCCACTCTTTACTGGAAAAATTCAACCCCATGATCAGGCAGTAAAAACACACCCTGTGGAGTATCCAAGCCAACCAAAGCCGAGAAAAATCCAATTCAAAGTGGAGAACAAGTGGAGACTACTAGTACTCCCAAAACTATCTAAAACAATATATATTTCAATTGTAACGGTTTTAGGCACATTTCACAAGATTGCCCAAACAGGAAGATGATCACATTTATAGATCAGAGAGCAGTTGAAAAAATTGATGGTGATATGGGTAAGAATTAAGTCGTTAAAGAGGAGTATTAGTTCTCAACCGATAAGGGAGAGATGTTAGTGATTCAAGCTGAGCCCATGGTAGAGCCTACAACATAACGAACATTGCTATTCTAGAAAATAGTGAGTCCAAGGAACCAATATCGTAAAAGAGGAACCTCTGTTGAAGGAGTTGAAATCTGAGTTGATGGAATTAGAGGAACATACAGTAGTGAGGTATCTTTAAGAACTACGGTCGTCTATTAGAAATGTGGTACAACTGCAGCCGTATGGGTCCAAACTTAAATGTACAAACCCTTGCCTTAAAGTTGAAGAAACACAAACATTACCAAGTGACCGCCACTCCTTACTGGAAAAATTCAACCCCATGATCAGGAAGTAAAAACACACCCTGTGGAGTATCCAAGCCAACCCAAACCGAGAAAAATCCAATTCAGAGTAGAGAACAAGTGGAGACTACTAGTACTCCCAAAACTATCCAAAACAATATATATTTCAAGTGTCACAGTTTTATGCACATTTCACAATAATGTCCAAACAGGAAGATGATCACATTTATAGATCAGAGAGCAGTTGAAAAAATTGATGGTGATATGGGTAAGAATGAAGTCGTTAAAGAGGAGTATTAGCTCTCCACCGATAAGGGAGAGATGTTAATGATTCAAGCTGAGCCCATGGTAGAACCTACAGCAGAACAAACATTGTTTTTCTAGAAAATAGTGAGTCCAAGGCACCGATATCATAAAAGAGGAACCTTTGTTGAGAAATTTGTTGGACATCCTAACCGACAATTGAGATCTTAGGTGATTGCCACTGAAAGTGGTCCAAGGTGCCACAAATTTCATTCCAGAGTTAATTTCTTGTAAACAAACTTGTTTATTGGAAAGAATCAGCTGAGTGCGAGAAGTGGCAAAACTTATTACATATTTAATGGCTCGAGACTTAGTTCATGGAATACCCATCAGTATGAAATTTCAGCTATGTTTGAGCCAAAAATTTACAGATATTTATTCTAGGATTGACTTTGAAACGACATGTGTTTTGGAGTTGCATGGAATGGAAGTGAGCATATATTTTATAGTCTATTTGGCTTAGACACGGCAAGACAATATCTTTGTTATGGTTTCGTAGATCCATTCTAGAAGCTTTCTGAGAAAAAGATGAAGCTCCTCGTACCCCGAGAGAATGAAACAGGACGCGACATTTGTGGCGATATCATGGTCCTGCTATTTGCGGGTCCTATGATTGCAAAAGAGTGGGAACGAGAAAGCTTTCTTTTATGTTATTCAAATTTTCTGCTAGTTTCCTTTTATTTTCTTTCATTTCTAATTTTCTTCCTATTTCTCTTTTTTTTATTAGGTTATTTACTATTAGGGAACTATTTATATGTTGTTGATTTTTTGGGTGAGAAGACTTCCGTTATTTTTATAGTGTTTCAAGGCATTGGGTACTATATCATTTCCTTTAGCAAGTATTGTTTACGTATTTTACTCAAGAACAGATGGTGGAGCCTCCTCGACCTCCATACCGTGCCGTGTTGTCGTGTGTGTCACTTTTTCAGCCGGCTCAGCTATCGACGGCGCAAAATCTGCTGCCCAACAACTGATTTCGCCTCAAAACCCTTTCCAAACACCGTCCCTTGCTATTTTTATTGTGTTTCGAGGCATTGGGTACTATATAATTTCCATTCGCAAGTGGTGTTTACATATTTTACTCGAGAACAGGTGGTGCAGCCTCCTCGACCTCCATACCGTGTTGTGTCGTCATGTGTCTCACTTTTTTCAGCAGGGTCAGCTGCCAACGGCGCCAAATCTTCTGCCCAACAACTGATTTCACCTCATAACCCTTTCCAAACACGGCCCCTTGCTATTCCACAACCGCATCCCAGCAAAATCTCTTTCCTACTCACCTTCTAGGATCCCTAGAATGGCATCACAAATTCTCGTGCCATACAAACCCAAAAGTACGGTGATTATATGAAGGCCACGTATTTGGTAAGAATTACTAAGGTTTACTGCCGTAATAACAATTTTGAGAGGGTCAATAAGAGCAAAATGATTTCTGACTATAGTCATTATGTAAATATTAGTATTTTTGGATTTGGAATTTGCGAGATGCTACCATGCTTTTTTTTTCATTTAATTTTGTCTTTCAGTCTAAATATTGCACCCATGAGCAACTTTTAAACATTGATCTATACTTCAGCGACCACTCAGTTAATGTTATCTAGCAGTAATGTTGAGTTAATTTAGTTGTCTTAAGTAGTTAATTAAATAGTTTGGATGTGTTTCATGTTTTAAATAGTTATATGTTTCAGTTTAAGCAGTTATTTTATTAAAGTTTGTGTGGTTAGTTTTATTTGAACATGAGTTGTAAGTTAGTAGAGAATATGGGATGTAAAGTTAGTGGTGTAAGTTAAATGTTATGTTTATAAATAGTAAAAAAATCAGAAAATGATGCACTCCTTTGAGCATCACAAAAATTCCTCTGTTTTTTTTCTGTCCTTGAATCTTTTTTCTGGGTTTTGATACTAACGAGTACTAAAGGTAGAAAACATCTCACCAGATTTTCTTACCTGCCCCTAACAAGCAATAAAAAAACTGTGAAATAATTACCTCGCAATGTTATTAACGTGCTTTAAAAAACATAATAAAAAGCATGGCCTGATAATATCATGCATCCCATTTCGATCAATCATCCACCATACACGCCTCCCTATAAATTTCAAGCTTTGAATTGATGTACCTAACAAATCCGTAGTCTTTTCTTAAATGAATAGCAGGACTACCACAATCTCGGATAAGAAGTCTACAGTTGAGAAAACTCCCTGATACTAAATAGTACAGCTAAATAAGCAAATACATCAGTAAAATGACAAAAAGAAATACACGAACAAGAAATCTCCAGCATATTACTGAAGTCTATCATCTATATAATTATACCAGCCATGGAATTGCCAAATTGCATCATCAGTTTGAGAGTTCGTGCTACAGTACATGAACAGTGTCACCAATATCACTGATATCCCGACAAACTCGAGAAGAAAATCTAATTCACACAGAGAAAAGCAAGAATTCGAAAATCTGAAAAAAAAAATGGCGTTACTGACAATGCCGGGCTCATCGTGTGGATCCCTCTTGTACATGAGGACCAAGTTGCCCCTGAGGCAGAGGAAGCGGAGATGGAAGTACTCGCGGCCGATGGAGTTGACTCCCAAGTGATAAACCCAGCCGGAATACTGGACCTCCTTGTTACTCGGCGAGGTATCGATAGCGGCGGCGCCTTTCGAGACATGATCGTCAGAAGCTTTGGAGCCAGAAGACATCAACGGCCGCCGCGAAGAATCCAGAAGAGAGATGCGATCGCAAGG
The DNA here is from genome assembly GCA_022702705.1 of Papilionanthe hookeriana x Papilionanthe teres. Classification (NCBI taxonomy): domain Eukaryota; kingdom Viridiplantae; phylum Streptophyta; class Magnoliopsida; order Asparagales; family Orchidaceae; genus Papilionanthe; species Papilionanthe hookeriana x Papilionanthe teres. Next base: position 12,236,360 of record CM040435.1, on the reverse strand, counting down.
GTCTCTCCTCTTTCCTCTCCCTCTCTCTCTCTCTCACGCAGCTGTCATCTGTCAAGAGCGAATGTGTTTGCTGACTAAATACGTCTATCTAAACGAAGAACCAGATATTAAATGCTTACTTGGTCATGTTTATATAAATATATATATTTTTTATTTTTAAATATAAATTTATTTATGTATCTATTTTTGCTTTTTTTTCCTTTTAAATAAAATATTTTTAAAAATAATGTTTAGATTTGCTATATGTTTTGAAGATAATCATGTTTTAGTTTATCTTGCCAATTAAAAAAATAACAAAACTAAATTAATTAAAAATTCAAATTGAAAAAAAAAAAAAAAATCAAGTTATCCTAAAAACCTCATTAGGAGTTCTGAGGGTATTTGAAGACAATTAAAGCTTTGATTAGTCATATTGCTTCTGTTTGGGGCAGCGGTAGCTTATTGAATAATCTGTCGATAAGCTAATTAAAAATAATTTGCTGATAAATGTAGGTGCAGTGACTATTACAATTTTTTTATTTTTTGAAAAAGACAGACCGCAGCCACTGCATTTTGAAAAACTAATAAACTGTCAAAACGCAGTTTACCCAAACAGGCAAGTGCGTTTTCAAAACGCCGTTGCACCAAATAAGCTGCTCAAAACGGACCCAAAATCAAAATATAAATAAGAGTATTTTTTGTTTGGAATAACAAATATATTTTATTTTATATTAAACTATAAAATAATAAAATACAAACAAAAAAAAAAAGCAAATAACAAATGAAATAAAAATTTAAGTAATTTTTTTTTTATTTTGAAATATGAGGTTATTTTCTTGATTGTATTATTGATAATTATAAAATAAACATAGGCTTTGGGATCTCGGTGTTTGATTGAAAGTAAAATAAATACAATGAAAAATTTAAAAATTTTGAAACCATCAATATTATTATATTTTTTATTTGTCTAAATCAAACAAATCTAGAATGCATTGCTTCTTAAATAAATAGCTACCTCGCTCTGGCTTGCATGCAATCCCACTAAAACCCAAATTGACACATGTTTGTTGTGATTTTACTTTTATTTGCAATACATAATAATCCTCCAATGCAACCACATCCCTCACTTATAATCTCATTCTTTCGCTCTTATATTTTTGCATCGCTGCCACCAACTTCGCTCTGCAATAGACTCCACTATAAGCCATTAAAATTCATGTCTTCTATTATAACCCTATTAAACCTCTTTATGTTTGCTGTCTGGTTGAATGTATTGTTAATGCAATGAAACGAAAAAGTTTATTTCGATGAAAATAATATATAAAACATACTCTTAGTTAGGAGTGAGCATTCAGCTTGTTTGGATGGATCGTTTTTTAAATTCATTGAATCGATATTGGAACTAAAATCTAAAATAAAATAAATAAATCAATCAATCAATCAATCAATTCTATCAAAATTTTGATGAAATTGAACCAATCAAACTAAAATTTAATTCAATTTAAATGAGTTGATTGTGAACAAATGAAATTTAATTGTTAGTTGGAGTTTAGTTATGAAGAGGAAAACACTAATTACATATATTATGTATATAATATGAATTTAATTCTATGAATCCTCTATTTTTTAAAGCGGCTTTAAATCCATTGAGGAAGGTTTTCAGTTATAATGACTATGACAATGATTCAGACTGCTAAAAGATATACTAGTGATTTAAATTGATATGAATTTCTAGAATTTATTTTTAAATTTGATTCAATTGAATGATTATGCATATTTTCAGTATAAATGTACATGGAATGACAGAAGTATATATGAAGGAAGACTATATGCATGCCACTCAATTCTCATGTACATAACTGTCTAGTACATAAACTTCAATTTTCATACCCCTTATATATGCATGTAAGGGTGTATTTGACTAAGTTAAGTAATGATGTTTATAATGTGATATGCGAGATTTGGGCTCTATAACTGTAAAAATTGAAGTTTGTGTTAGATACCTAAATACATAGGAATTAGGTGGCATGCATGTAAATGCCCTAAGTATGAAAACCAAATTAAACAAAAGACTCATAATATATATGGAATGTAGCTAATATGTCATAAACATCAAAAAATTGTATTTAACCATCAGTTCAGTCTTCAACTACTTAGAATAAATACAAATTGAGAAGAAAAAAATCAAATGTACAAACTAGCTAGTGAGATCCTCTAAATATCAACACATATAGCAGTTAATTAGTTCAACCTCCAGCTTCTTACAATAAAAAAAATTAAAAATAAAATAAATTGAACAATTTGCATAAAGTAGAGACGATGGTTGCATGAGGCGCTCACTCAAATTGTCAATCAGATGAAAGTTTGTTGCATTTTTATTAATGACGAACACATAAGTAATTGATAATATTAAAATGATTAACACAAATCAAAATATTTAAGTACTTAAAAAATAATATATTGAGTGTGATTTTTCGAGTGGTTGATAATTCATCGACATTTACTACATAAATTGTCTCATCTCAAATCATAATGAGTATATGTCTTTTTTTAACCTTTCAAACCCTAAACTTTAAACCCTAAACCCAGGTCAACCCAGAACCAACCCAGGTATAGCTCAAGTCAACCTACACCTAAACTAACTGTACTTGTACACACTTGAACTCAATTTTGAGATGGAAACTTAGTTTAACTCAGCTCAACCCCTACCCAAGTCTAATTCTACCTATATTATGCAGGATTTCATTATAACAAACATAAATATGTAAAACTTACAATAAATTATCTTCTCCACACTTGTAGCAATCCTCCTCTCATACATGTGGTTGTGATGCTATGCGGAAAAATTAAGTTGTCATGACTTCAAACTTCCGTGTTCATACACTTATAGGGTGTTTAGAACACATGACAAACATGAACACCCTCACAATTGTTATTATTTTGAAACCTTCAAAAGTTAAACCTTCTATCCCGACGTCACACACACACACACACACACACACACACACACACACACACACACACACACACACACACACACACACACACACACACACACACACACACACACGCACACACACACACACACACACACACATACATACATACATATATATAGTTAGTATCAAAATGATTTATTTGATTAATCATTATAAATAAATAAAGTTAGTATTATTACTCTTCTCTTCTTTGAATCTTCATATGATCGTGTTTCATCCTTATGCATCATATTAAGTCTTCATCATTGTAGTCTATCATGAATAGCTTGCAAAAGAAGATGATAGAAAACTAACTTTGTATATTTATTACTAGAAATTTATTATAAAAATAATGTCATACATCTTTTATATATCTTCAGATAGAAATAATTCAATCCATTGTGTGAGGACATGTCTATATTTTAGTTTTGTTATGTTTTTTTGTTTTTTTTTTGTATATTTTTTGTATTTTTGGTTGCCCACATATGCAATAACAATATTAATTTTTTGTTTTATTAGAATTAAAACAAAAAAATTTGATAACTCTGATCCTCTAATTTTGACCACTACATCACAAATATACACCATTAAAGTGCTTATATTTCTCGAGAAACATCTTTCGTAATTTCGTGTATTGGTGACTATTCAAATGCTTTGACAAATATATTGGTGACTATCCAAATTTATACACAAGATGAGAGCCAACAAGACTGGTGTTCTTTTTTTAGGTCAATTAACTAAAGAGGAAAATTCACTATATACAACACATATGTGATATTTGGATTCATGCAAATGAATGAAAAGTAGATATACTCAACAATATCATGGAGGTAAGTGGGATAAACTTGGAGGAGTTCATGTTACTCATCTAAGGCTTGGTTAAATCAGCATATGACCCACTCATGCTTGCTCAATCCGAGCTTACCTCTAATAGATCTGGACTTGCATAGCTTAGACATGTTGACTCCAATCTAAAGGTCACTCACATGAGCTTGAATGACGCACCTGGATCCATTGAACTCATCCACTTCCTCGAGCTACTCAACCAAGATACATGAAAAAATATAGTATGATTAGCTAATAAGACAATCCACCTAATCAATATCCAACTAAACACTTTGAAGATCTAAAAGGGATGAGGTCTTAATAGTCTTCTATTTTTATAAATATAGAAAAAAAATATATATTGATTCAACAAATCTTTTTATTTTTTATTTTTATAAATTGATTTTAAAAACATTAAACTTTTGCTTCCAATGCATGGACGTGATCCATTAAGAATTCAAGATTGAGGCCAACTTCAATGAATTATTATTAAATTAACATAATACTAAACACAAATTGGTGGATTAATCCCACGGAGAGTTTCCTTAAGCTCGTATCGAGATCGTTGCTTAGTGTAAACAACCTCTAATACATCTTTTCATGAAATTTTAGTTCATTTCATGATTTAACCCTAAACATAACTCACTCATGAATTCTTCCTCAAATAGACTTCCCCGCACTAATTCTCTCAAAAAGGCTTTCATATCTCTTTCTTACTTCCTTTCCCTTCCTTTCTTTCTTTCTTCCACTTCTCTCCTTTGATTCTTGCCAACGTCCTATATGAAAGCCAAAATCAAGTTTGCAACTTCTAGCCAAAACTGCTTCCCACAACACTAACAATTAATGAAAAAGTACTCTGATTCATAGTGAGTGTTAAAATGAAAGCACAAGGAAATCAATGTCACAAATATCATGAAAGAGATTTCTAACCTTTGATCTCTCTTACAAATCTCTCTGCGGATCACCCAATTCACACCTGTTATGATGTCATATTGCATAAATGCTTCAATCAACTTACTCTGGTTAACTCTCAACCGTTGTTCGATCGATAAAGCCGACTCGCGATGCAAAGAAAGTCTGCTCAGAACATTAAATTTGTGAGATTAGGGAGGAATTAGGATTAATTGAAGTTAATCAAACTTATAACTTCATTATTTTATATTGTATCGTCCGTTTATAATTCATGCATAGTGTTATGCATTAGATTGATTAGTTCCAACTTGTAGAATTTTATATAATTTATTTGGTCAAATTTCAAGGGATGAAAATTTGGAGCACTAATTAAAATTGTCGAATTTAGGTGTTATGATTAATTAACCATATATCTACACTGCTAGACTAATCAACATGTGATTCTCTCATATCTTTCACTCCTTCTATTTATTCGCTTACATAAATACTTCAATGTGGAGTTTTTTCTCAACATTCTTTTTTATTGAATAGAAAAATAAATCTCTTGTATTGCCTCGAGATCAGAATAAAATTTTTTTCCATACAAACTGTTCATAATTGACTAATTATTTTCGTTTTCAAGATGCCTATTAATAAGCGACATTCATCAACTATTTACATTTGACACTATGATGTCTCATTTTTCACTCACAATCATGATTATTCTTTTGAAGGTATTATATCACATAGAAATGTGCTAGCGTTGATTCTAAGAAGATTTAATGATCCAGGGAAGAAAAATACAACATGGGAAGGCTCATCGATAGAAGACCATGAGATTCATTTGTTCCTTCGATTGAAACTGTTCCAACCAAAACCAGCAAAGCTAAAGCTGATCAAGCCACGAGGAGGATAAAAAGATGACTAAATTATCCGAGCTTGAGCAATTCAGTTGAAAATGAAGCAAAAGAATATCTATACCAACTATCACAAGAGAGTTGATCCAAATAAGACCAGGTTTCCTTGCATCTGCAACCACCTAAGAACGCCCAGAGGCTCTACATCAATAGTTAATGATCGACAACCAAGTCATATCAACTAACAGACTTATATCGACCAAGCTGAACTGATCGAGCATATCTCAGCCAACTAAGTGGATCCCTACCGATCGAGCTGAGTTTGCAGACTTGAAGCTAATTAAGACTAGTCGACCAAACCAAACAGTAGTCGAACGATAAGCTTATACATGTAACATATCAGAAATACTCAATACAACTCCATTTAAAATAAAGGGAAAAATATAACATTAATATATTGTAGTTTCTCCTCTGTAAATAAATAGATTATTTTGGGAATAAACTCGCATGCATTATTTTTGATTACTATTCAATTCTCTCCATGTCTCCCCCTCTCTCCTTACTTATACATTATTTTCTTGGGTCTGATTGAGAAATAGATTTATACTATTCAAATTTACCTTTAAAATAAGTCATTTTTTAATTGAATAAATCAATATTTAATTTTATATTACTATTGATTTGATTCAATTAACTTGAATTCCATTAATTGTCAATCAATCATAAAATAAAATATAATGAAAATCACTTTTTAATATAATATTTGTCTACTACTACAATCATGCCACTACAATATGAGACGGGTCAACAAAGATGCCATCTCATGATCGTGCCAACATGAATGTTGTTTATCTTTTTTAGGACAGTGAACTAGAGAATGAAAATTCACCGTCTAACGAGCAGATGTACTCACCAATATCCTATAGATAATTGGCAAGAGCTTGCAGGAACTCATGTCACTCACCAAAGGCTTAGTTAAATCAATATACGACGCACCCGCGTTTGCCCAATCCAAATGGACCTCCTACTATATCCAGACCTCCTTAGCCTAAACATGTCTACTCCAATCCAACTTACTTGAGTCTGAAGGACTCAATTGGTTCCATTAAACTCATCCTCTTTCCCAAGCCCTTCGACCAAAATCCATGAAAAACATAATATGACCAGGTAAATAAGACAATCTAGCTAATTAGAAGTCAACCAAATACTAAGAAGATCTCAAAGAACTGCCCACTTTAATGGGGAAAAAATTTGCGTGCATAAGACATACGCAGCGCTGCTTACGTCTTAAGGTTATAAGGAGGTTATTCAGAGGGTATTAAGGGGTATTTTTGTGTTATACTCCTTATAACTTTTCTGTAACCTATATGTAACCTACAAATATATGAAAAACATGAAACTTATTTGTAGGTTACAGGGAGGTTGCAGGGGGTATAACAAAGAAATACCCCCCAATACCCTATGTATAACCTCTCTATAATCTTATAACGTATGCAGCGTTGCGTACGTCTTACATAAAATTTTCCCTTTAATAGCCTTCTATTTGTATCTATCAATCAAGATTAACTGAAATCGGGCAAAATTAAGAGTTTCCTTATTTAAATTGTTGTATTGAATTATGTATATTAATTTTACATATTCTTTTCCTTATAGCCGAATGGTTAGATTTGGAATATGTATTCTTACAATTACTATGCATTATTAGGATGCCTAAATTAGATTGTATGAACTATTATTTATTGGAATGAAATCAAAAGGACAAAACAAACAACCTATTTGTTCAAATTCATCAACATGGTATCAGAGCCAAGTTTTTGTCCTAACCATCAATAGACATTGGAGGACGGTCAAAACTCCCTTCCCGCTAGCCTTCTTGCGGGAAAGGACGAAGTATTTCATTGTCTTTGTGAATCATTCTCCTTCATCTTTAACTCAAACTCATTCTATATCGTCGGCTGCTTCCTACACTTATTCCGCTTCAGCTTTATCCGCTTCGACTTCGGCTCCTTCGTCACACTTAAGGATTGAAGATTCGACATTCCTTCCAAGTTCGACGGTTTAAACTTCGACAAATCTTAGAACTCTGGGTTTCGATGCTCCCGGCTTCGGCGCTCTAGTCTTCGACACTCCCGGCTTCGACTCTCCCGGCTTCGGCGCTCCCGGCTTCGGCACTCCCCGCTTCGGAACTCCCGGCTTCAGCACTCCGGCTTCGTCACTCCGGCTTCGGCACACTCGGCTTCAACACTCCCGGCTTCAACACTACCCGCTTCGGCAGTCCCGGCTTCGGCAGTCCCAACTTTGGCATTCTGGCTTCGGCATCCGGCTTCGGCACTCCCGGCTTCGGCATTACCCAACTTCGGCACTACTCACTTCGGCACTCCCGGCTTCGGTACTCCCGACTTCTGCACTCTTGACACTCTCGGCTTCGACACTCTCGGCTTCGGCAATCAAGGCTCTAGGGCTTTATTGCTTCAACTTCGGATTCCTCTCCCTAATCCCGTCTCCAGGCAGCAAGTCTCTCTGCTTTTACTGGTTCCCTGGTCTTTGACTGCTCGGCTGGTTCGCTCGACCGAGTTGTTCATTCTCCTGGACACTTCATATGTTCGTTTGTGCATCTGTTCGACGGCTTGGATTCAAGCGCACGATTCTTCTCAGTTCACACCAATACCTGCCTACTCGTCGACATCCTATTTAAAATGTCTTACAATTTTCAAATTACTGATATATTTACTAAGACAGTTTCTTGGCAGCATCAACAATTTCTTGTTGACAAATTAATTCTCCTTGATCAGGCAACATCAATTTGAGGAGGATATCAATCAAGATTAACTAAAATCAGACAAAATTAAGAGTTTCCTTATTTAAATTGTTGTATTGAATTCTGTATATTAATTTTACATATTCTTTCCTTATAACTGATGGTTAGATTTGGAATATGTATTATTACAATTATTATATATTATTAGGATACCTAAATTAGATTGTATGAACTATTATTTATTAGAATGAAATCAAAATGACAACACAAACGACCTATTTGTTCAAAATCATTAACAGTATCAAATAGAAAATACAAATATATTGATTCAACTGAAATTGGGAAAAATTAAGAGTTTTTTTATTTAAATTATTGTATTGAATTATGTATATTAATTTTACATATTCTTTCCTTATAGCTGAATGATTAGATTTGTAATATGTATTACTATAATTATTATGTATTATTAGGATACTTAAATTAGATTGTATGGACTATTATTTATTAGGATGAAATCAAAAGAATAGGATAAATAAATTATTTGTTTAAAATAATTAACAATATCAATATAAAAAATAAAAATATATTGATCAAGCAAATCTTATTATTAATATTATTTTTGTAAATTGATATAAAAAAATGTAGTCGATAAAAAAATTCAACATCGCCGCTTGACCGACGTCACGCGCGAACCGACTAATCCTTTTGTTTTTTGGAATTTTATTAAATATTTATTGCTTTTAAAACCGTGAACGGATTAATCGTCCGACACGATAGAAGATAAACAAACTGAATCGTGTTGACTGGGAAAAGAAGCAGTCTTTCAGTGGAAAAATGTTTTAGCTCACATCTTAATGAGAATGGAAGGCATAGAGCTCGTTGTACCAAATCTCGGTACAGTAGCAGTATACTGGATCCTGCACCGACATCGACAGCCTGGCAACCAATAAATTGTAAAGATCATTACGTATTCTCCTCATGCACGATTCCTAATACAACAAAATCAGAACCGTTCATTTTGCGGGGCCCATTAAAATTGGTTCGTAATACGAAATGAGGATGGCGCCTTTAAAAACCCCCCGGCAGTCTGCACGCAAATTCATCTGCCCTAATCTCCTCACCCCCCCCCCCCCCCCTTCATCCTTTACCCTTCCGGTTATCTGTCGCCGGCGATGTCCACAGTGGTCCTACAGCCTTCAACGGAGGATGCATCATATTTTTTTGATGCACTTCCTGTTCCGAAGAAACCCTCGAAAATAAAACTAGCAAAGTGCCGGTCTTCCCCTGTTCTGGTACCGGATAAACCTATTGGACGGAGGAGTTCCAGTCACCAAAAGCGTTCAGAGTCGCCAATCGTGATGACGAAGATCGTCCGCACTAACGTGAAGAAGTCGGTCTCCAGAGATCTAGTCATGGAGGAGGTGAGGATTCTTAAGCGAGGGGAGGCGGTGCGAACACTCTCCCCTTCTGTATCCTCTGGAGATAGTTTAGAAAGTATCATCCCGGCCTTGACTGATCATCTGGGACCAGATCGGAAGATTCTTCTGAAGTCTTTCTTGTCGGCCTACGCCGGCCCAGCCTTCATCTCGTCCCCTCCCCCTAATTCTCTTCCGATTCCTTTATTTTTGAAGAAAGTTGTTTCTAAAGGGGAGGATCTTGCCGCTAGAGGCTTTATGTGCCTCCTTCGGCTCGACGCCAGCCTCTGATGTAGAAGAAAAATCCACGGTTAGATTTTATTTAGGTATTTATGGTTCCACAGTCCGTAGGCCTTCCTCTATTTTTTCAAAAGGAAGATGCGGAGTTTAGAGAATCAGTTACTCAATATACATGCAGTATGTTTGCGCGGTTGGTCTCTGGTGAGGGTTGCTTTACGTGTCCTTGGTGTTGATGCTATCACCCGATTGATGTGTTTTGTTATTAGTTTGGAATATGTTAGGTTTCAGAAAGTTGAAGTTGTTGTCTACTTGGATCAGCAAAGGTAGGTGCTAGTTTGAAAGAGCTTGTTCGTCTAGTCTCATAATATGTTTATTTTCGGATTTGTCAGTCAATAAAATGATGTTATGTTCTGTATATTAAGATGAAGTTTGAATTGCTAGCCCATAATATGTTCTTATGTCAGCAAGGCTTGTTTGTAAACGCTCAGAATCTGTGTTTGGATTCACTACAACTATTAGACTTCCTTTCGTCCCCTTCTGGTGGTCTGTAAACGTTTGCCTTGAAGAAAGCAGCTTTCAGACGGCAGGTTGTTGCCATAAAAAACCTCCTGGCACTTAGATGATTCAGATTCATCTATTGCTGGATCCATATCGGCATCTGTACAGGTGATGGTTTTAATTCTTGCTACAGACGTCGAGGTTCTCGTCAGGTTGGTGGTTGCAGTTACTGTTTTGCCATAGGTGTAGAGCTACTCGTCCAGTTGCTGGTTGCAGTCACCGGATTGGGTTTTTGATGAATTTTTCAAAGAAAATGCTTTTATTCACCAGTGGTGATTGTTAAGAGGTACTTCATGTTTGATTGATTAATTTTTATGCAGCCTTTTTATATATTTTTTGCAGTCTCCCCGTATTCCTGTGGATGCCTATATTTATCAGTGAATAAAATGTTGTTATGCAGTTCTTATCTTTTCATTTCGAAATTATGGATGCTGAGATTATTGAACCTAGTTTAGTTATTGAGATTGTATGATTCGATTACACATTGAGTTGGATAGGGAAAGTCTTATGAATCCAGTTTTATGTATTTGGTCGCTAGCTCTTGAACTTTGAATTCCAAAAGAAGCGGCTGAAAATTACGGCAAATTATTCCATACGAAATATGTACGAAGAATACTCACGCAGCTCTTATTAAATACCCTCGTTAATAATCTATGAATAATTTCAAAATGAAATCCATGTGAGTAACTCAATATTTGCTTGACATCCAGTACAATAACCTCAAATTGAAGTTATTGGATGATTATTACTGCTGAGTGCGTGGAATAATGTCCCGAAAATTACAGAATAAATTGAATGGTCGACGTGGGTGGCTGTTCAACAACTTGGCTATATAATTTCAGAATAAATTTGAAGGAATTGTTAAAATTTATTATTGTGATATGATAGATCCGTGTCATTGAAGCCGCGCGCCTCGTAAAAAATAGGGTTGTTTGAGCCGGATAAGATGAATGCTGGATGATACCGGGAGCTAAGAGGTCGCGTGATTTAGAATGAAGAATTGCGGCTAGAAACTTGTCAAACTATGCTAATAAACTTTATTCAAAACTTCTCAATGGCTTCTTTCTTCTGCTGATTGGGTTTTTATATAATTCGTGTGCTTTTCAAAAAGATTATCGGCTCCTATTTATTTATTTATTTTTATATTTATTTTTTAATGATTATGAGAGATGTATTTATCTATCTTCTTTGTATATATATAATCAGGGTTTATTAATTTTCAGCTTTTGTTTTTATTCTCTGAGATTATGGTTTTCACTTTCAATGTTTGTTTTTAATTATCTAATATTAGAGTTTTCAGTTTTTTTCAATCTTTGTTATTATTGTCTAAGGTTAGGGTTTCTATTTTCAACTTTATCCTTCATGTTTAATTCTCCCGTGGTTCATTGTGATGAGCTCTTTAACTTCAAAAGAATTGATTATAATTAATGGTGAAAATCATATCAAAGGAAAATTTCATGTATTTCAAGTATCTCATCGCTTGAATGGGAAAGATTACATTAAATGGTACAGAATCGTGAAGGCATTTTTAAAGGAAAAGCGAAATGTCTAATATGTAGTGAATATTCCTCTCGAGTTCAAAGACTCAGAACTGTTGTTTTGGAAAGAAATTAATTCCAGGACCTGACATAGATTGTGAATCACAATGCTATTCAAGTCAATGATCTTATATTATGGTCGATCCGACTTAGTCGGATTAAAGCTTTGTTGATGTTAATGATGTTGAACAAAAATATATTATGGATCTCTAATGAAAAAAAATCAAGATAGCAGTGATTTTGATAAAAGAATTGATGTAGATACGTGATAATATTAAAGGAAATCAACTAATCAACATACTTAACAAAGGATTTTGTCGCCCAACAGTTATAGCAAGGAATTTAAGGCACTCTATATCTGTTTATTTATGACTTCTGATTGCAAATAAATTAATGCACACAAATTAAAGTGTATACTATTAGAACCTGTCTTTTTATGACCATCAAATTGCAATCTCTAAGTTTTCTAAAAGATTGTACGCATCAATTTATTTATTTATTATTTTTTAGCTGTATTCCTTGTAATGTTTACGGGACATAAATAGAGATAATTAAAAAAAAAACGGTAATTAAAGAGAGATCGTTGCAACAATAATGATCTCCAAATATCTATCTACTTGTTAGATGGTGTTGATGGCACTAGAGTGCAGAGAAATAGCGATTGCCGTATCCTTAACCTGCTATCAGCGACATTAACAGTATTGCTTTGTGCTTGACGGATCTGTTTGTACGAGGTAAATCACCCAAGGTAGAATGAACTGTATAAAAGATTCAATTTTTTAACCGAATAACCTAAAATCAACGCACTAGATTGTTTATCAATTATTTTATATGCAAGAATAGCTGAACTAGTATCATGATTACCAAATAATAATAATAATAAATACAATGACAGCATATATGTGTCCATTGACAACAAAATTAAATACAGAAAAGAAATTAGTTCATGGGCACCACTTTGCGAGTAATAATCTCAAATGGACATACAATCATTTATATTATAAATGCTATTACCAACATATTTGAAGGGCCTAGGTAGGTTAGGATAGAGATGTTATATGATTCGAAAATTCATCCACGATACACATTGAAGGGAAAACAACTATTCTACCAATGTTGACTCGTGTTGTTGAGGGCATTGAGATACGTCCCCAAATTATTACAGGTGTTTCAGGACAATACGATTTTGGGGCACTTTGAGTATATTAGACATACAGTCGACTATCAATAAAACAGTACTGGTTAGGGTTGAACAAGAATGTTGGGGGGGTGTAACATTTGACAACAACACAAGTATTTTTTATGGTCCCTCTAGAGATATTGTAGCTTGTAGCTTTGCCTTGGAAGTTTTGGGAGGAGGTGAAGATGGATTTTATATCAGAGCTTCCACACTCAGAGGGGTTTATGATGATATTTGTGGTAGTGTACTGTATGAGCAAGTATATGCACTTCATGCTATTATGACACCTTAACACCGTCGTCTCAGTGTTCATATGAGAGGTGGTTTGTCTACAAGGTGTTCCATAATCTATTGTATCAAATAATGAAACAGTGTTCCTCAACCATTTCTGAAATGAACTGTTCAATTACAAGGGACAATCTTAAAGAGAAGCACAATACCTCACCCTCAAATAAATGATCAGACGAATGAGGTCAATATGAATGAGGGAACGTCCCTGCACTTTTTTGTATCAAATACTCCCAAAACTTTTGGCAAAGTTTGTTGCTTGGGTTGAGTTTTGGTATAACATTGCGTACAATATTATGGTTAGGGTTGTGAGTTTAGTTCGAAGATTGTTAATTTCTCAAAAATTGATTTGAATCTTAGCTCAAATCGAGGTCAGATTGAAATAAACAAGCTGTGCTATGATCCAAAATTTTGGATTGAATTTTTTTTTTCAAGCTGACCGACCCAATCTCTGCTTGAAACGAGATCATTAACAGTCTTACTAATGTTAGAGATGTGAATTTAGCAAATTTATCTTGAAGATTGTTAATCGCTTGAAAATTGATTTGAATTTTAGCTCGGATCAATATGAGATCAAAATAAACGAGCCAAGCTATGGGTCAAAATTTTCAAGCTGATATTGAACCAACTCTAGCTCAACTTAAAATTGGATTGTTAATAGCCTTAACTGTGGCACATACCACATCTTCATTACCACTGATGCTGGCAAATGACAGATGGAGGTGTTCCTTTAACCTTTGGAAGACGACGGGGTGCACCGAGGATTGGTTGGATAAATGAGGTACTAATTAAGTGGAAAGACATTTCAGATTATGAAGCAACATGTGCATCTTATGAAGTGATACAAAATCAGTTAATTTTCATTGGTCCACCTTAAGGACAAGGTGCTCATTTGGGATGAGAGTATTATAACTCCCACACTTACACCGGTCTAAGAAGGATGGGTCTAGACCAGCCCTTCCCAACCAGGGGCATATCGATCGAATAAGCAGGAAGGGACGGATGACCTTATTCCACGTGGGAGGGTTCCAACTTCAGTTAGGGCACAATTTCTAATATCTTGAGCAAGGAGAACAAATTATGGTGGAGTTTTCAGGGGAATGTTTGGATGTTGTTTAGTTTGGAAAGGGGGGAGGTATATTAGGGGTAAGAACCGAACATAGGTTTGGTTTTTATGTTTTGATTATCAATTTCTAGGTTTAGAGGAGAGATGTTCTAGTTGGAACAGTAGATCAACCCTTATATCCTATTTGTTACTTTGATATTAGTAAAGTCAGCTCTTTTTGGGTTTTACCACATATGTTGCAATTTGTTCATTGTTTTTGGCTTAGGTACATATCGGCCTTTTTCTAAATCTAGCTCATAAGTTTGTTATCATTATTGAGAGTCGAGCTTGAACTTGCATTTTTGAAAGATGAGCTAAGCTTGAGTAATTAGTCATGACTCGAGCTCGGCTCGACTCGTTTACACTCGTATCCTAAGTTCTATGGTTAGTCGTCGTAATAAATCTCTTTTTGTTCAGTTTTTAGTCTATTTTAGTCATTTGGATGTTTTAATACATGTAGTTTAAAGTAGTTATGTTGATTCTTCTATTGATTTGTCAACAAAATATTCTTTTCTAGAGTTTATGTCACGAAGAATTATTTGATTTCTTAAAGTTGTCAATGAGCTTGCAAAATAATTGAATTGGAGCCACAAGATATATTCACAATTAATATAAATTTTATGATAACAAATAAAAATATCCGAATTAATCCTCACACGTCTCTTATTACACTAAATATCTCTGACACATATCAAATTAATTTCAGTGGAAGGTATGCTATATCAATATCAATAGAGTTATAATAATAATAATAATGCTTAATTATTGGGGCATTTATATATGCATGAATCAATTTTTATGTACATATCAACAGCTAATTAGGTTTTCATATTTACATGATTAAATCTAAAATCATGAATATTATATAAAAATATGATAATTTTTTTCTTAAAAATAAATTAGATCTTTTCATGCTTAAGTTTGTTGTCATGTAACATTTAATTCTACAGAAGGTTCAAGAGATAGCCCTCATAGCATAACATTTTATTTTGTATGACACCCATCTCTAATCTGTTATAATGCTTTGATATCATTTATAACAAATCAAACTCCCATCCATAGAGATATTGCCTGCCTTGGTCGATTAGCCTCATGATTTTGTCCTATTGATATAATTTCATTGGAGATCACCCATTCTAAAAGTGCCCCCCTACAAACATAGTTAGCTTCGAAAAGGCTGTTAGACATATTTTTACTTTTTTACTCAATATCCTTCACGAGGTAGCAAAATTTTACAAGTGGCCCATACAAATACAAGTGATGGCTACCATCATACAACACCATCCAATCTGAAGATTCAGGAGGCGGCTTTCATAACATAGCATTTTGTTTCGTATGATAATTCTCATCTTTAATTTATGTAATATTTCAATATTATTTATAACCGCTCAAGCTTTCACCTGTCGATATATTTTTCAATTTTATCTTATTCTTACAACTCTTCATTCTCATAGCCCCTCATCATATAATTGATTCTATATGATCCTTAGCTTTGAAGTCTCTCATAAAATTCTTGGGTTAGAAGAAAAAGTCTCTATGTTTAGAAATAAATATTGTGTGTAGATAATATAGGTGCAAATTAAGTGTGGATCAATAATATTGAAGTGATACTAGGATAGTATTGATTACATTGAGGTACAATACCACCTCAATACCATGGTCTCAGGGACGCCCGGCGCACGCAAAGATCGGAACGAGCCTCGATGGAGGAGAGGAGAATGTGAGGAGGTCCACGTAGAAGATGATGACGCCGGCGAGCAAGCGGCGGCTGCAGGGAGTTCACGTGAACCCGTATTCTCCTGAACGATCAAACGAGCGGCGAAGAAGGTGTTGCGACGCGAGAGCTGGCGGGAGTGAGGAGGCTGCAAGGGATGCCGGCCAGCCATGGCTGGCTCCTAGGAATGATATCTGAAAGAGTTACAGCTGCAAGGAGAAGTATTCTCACACGTCTGGGAGGTTCCAGGATGCACTAATATTCACGTGAATTTCTTTATGCCGAAAGTAGCTAGCTGGCTACACACGGGAAAAGCAGTAGAGGTATTAACGTTAGGGTAAAGGTAGAGTTGTAACGCATATGAACCACTCCGTTTCATTTGAAGGGTTAGATTAAATTTCTAGTCAACAATGTAATACAAACTGTGATTTATAATTTCAAAATTAATCAAATAGATGAATCCACTAGTTGTAAGGACATCTAATACGTGCCCTAATAAAAGAAAATTGTATGTGTTTACATTTAAATGTGTTAGCACTGATCTCGAGGAGATCTAACGTTCTATAGGAGAATGATACGAAGAACCGTGAGTCACACTTATCCAACCGAGTGCAGCTATTCGAGCCACGAAAGACAGCTGATTGATCTGATCCATACGTGAGTCCATACCATTCGGTCAGATGCGCGATATAAGGAGCCATTCGAGTCAAGTACCATGGAGAATCCATTATTAAAAGGACCGATCTTCAACATCTCGATCATTCGAGATGTCCAAGATTGACAATCATACTGATAATCCGACCAAGCCAGTCTTATTGACCTGAAGCCAATCAAGCTTGGCTGACCGGCAACAACAACCAAGCTCGACCGATCGAATTGATTCTACAGACCCGAAACCAAACAAACTAAACAATTCGACATAGCAAAAGAGAAGTCGAGCAATCAACCCATACATGTGAAATACCTAGAATATCCATGTACAATCTCCATTAATACATGAGCAAAAATGTAGCATCAACGCATTATGCACTCTCTAACTATAAATAGGTAGATTATTTTATGAATAAAGGAGGATCAATAGGATTGGCATGATAGACACGATATTTTACTATTTATTATTGTTCATTTCTTTCTCTACTTCTCTCTCTCACTATCCTGACTTATGCTCTATTAGGATTTAACAATTAGCTCCTGAAAAGTTTTAGGGTCATGCAATTATGATGATGATAAATAAGAACGTTATGTTTGATTTAACGAGAAGAATTTAGCCTGCATTGAATCAAAATCATTTATTGGTGCAGACAAACCTAGGAAGGCAAAATTAGGTTATGTCAAGGATGTGCAATCAACCAATCTAATTTCGTTAAACCAAAATATATAAATAGTAAATTTAAAATTTTTTTATTAGATAGTTTAAACAATTTAGTTATTTTACCCCCTAAGGTTAATGCTGGTTCTGACCCGACCACCTAGACCATGTCAACATTTTCAAGGAACGTGTTTAAACTTACCCAAAATAACTTACGTGGATATAGTTATCTTTATTAAATGAGCTAAATTCTAAAATGAGCTCGACTTGACGACCTAAATCTGACATGAAAAAGAATTAAGTTGTAACAGTTTGGGGTAAGTATGACCCTAAATAAAAATGATAACTCAATTCCTATATGCTAATCATGAATTTTTTTTTTTAAATGTGTTTTTTAATTAAAGAAATTAAATAGTCACATTATTATTTTTGGGTTCACTACAGAAGGGGTCTTTTATAGATGACAAAATCTATTGGAAATTGATGAAATCTTTGTGTGAATTCCAACACACACAACACATATTCAACACTAAAATCTCCAATCAAAATATTTTTTGATGACACATAACAACAAAGCAATCAAAATTTTATATTTAAGAAAAATAAAGTTAGAATGATTGGATGAAATGCCAAAACATAGAACCATGAACATATATACAAAACATAAACATAGCAAAACAATTATAAAAGTATTAATTCACAAACTTCTATCATCACAAAAAGAACATAAATTTAAATGATAATATCCCTCACTAAAAGTCTATATCTCACACTTCCTCTTACATTTTCCTTTTTGCTCCTTCTCTACTGCATGTTTTTAAATGCACAGTTAATCTTGATGACACTTTACTCTTATTTTAGCTTGCACTGTACCAAAAAAAGTATTGAAATCTCTTACCAATTTAACTACTTGTTGCCTTATTAACTTCAACATAATATCTTCTTTTTGCCTAAGGTGCATGAATGGAAAGATTAGCCTTCATAAAAGTTATCTTAAGAGTCCAACCCTAAAATTATTCATTTTTCTTTCCTCTTAACTGTCCAGATCAATAGTTTAAGATTAGATTTTTGAGATGAACAATCAAGGGATATCAATTTGACTCAACATATATTTAATACACTTGAACTCATTTGATAAATAATTATATTATCAAAAAATAATTATATATACAGATAAATTATTAATATTACGATTATAATATTTGGATACTAACATGAATATGTTGTGACTGATTGTCAACACGCCAATTTTCTTATCTTTGATGAGTTTATACGTGCAATTTCATGAAAATAAGTTTAATTTCCAACAGTTGTGTTAGTGAGTATATATAAAAAATTATACCAATTATTTTACTTCAATGCTCAATATGTTGTATTGAGTCACCGGTAATAAAAGAGCTCCTTAAGTTTTCATGGTTATGAGCTCAATTTTATTTGTTTTGTTACCTTACTTTAGTATACTTTATAATATCGTTTCATGCTATACATAAATTCTCCTAAATTGTCTTTTTAATCAATAAAGACCTCCCACCAGACTTATGAGTATCAATGAATATATTCTCCAAGCAATTTGAGCCATTTGCTTAAAATTTTCTTAATCTTGTCATGGTTTTATTATGGACATTAAAATTCTTTCTATAACATGAAAGATCATACAAAAATGAAGCAATATTTCTAAATTTTTTTAAAAGCATAAAAATCTATAGCCTTGAACTTTTAAAACCATGCATACACAATGAACATTTTGTGTAGTCCACTGAGACACTAGGTCATCAAATTTGCTCTTTATTATATCTATAATTTTATGTATGAAGGAATTGTTTTGTATCTTGAAAACTGCATATAATAATATATCAATGATAAGGAGGCATAATCTAAGATGTTAAAGTGAAATTAATATTAAATATTTACTTATCTCATAGACTCATACATACATAAATACTCAAATTATGGAAGCCCACACAAATGTGCATAAATGCATGCACAAATTTAAATCTCTAAACCTAAACTTGTTAAATATACAACAATTTTCATACCAAAGTAGTCTACACATACAAATATTCATACATTCAATCTTTTCTAATTATAAAGTAATAGATATTCACTAAATTTAAAAATCATTTGAATAAATTGACAAAGTATATATATTTGAAAATTTGGAAATATCTCTACCTTCATAAAAGTTAATTATATTTAAATAGAAAATTAAAATCTAATTATATTTGACAAACTTACATCTCACATTTTTTTATTCAAGTAAAATTAAAAAGATTTATAATATTATGAAAACACAATATAAACAATATAATAATAATAATAATAATAATAATAATAATAATAATAATAATAATAATAATAATAATAATAATAATAATAATTGAACGAAACAAAATTTCAAACTAACGCAAATCTAGCATTTAAAAGGAAAGAAAAACCTCTAAACATATTTAGAGAAACATAGATAAATTTCATGAATGAAATTAAAAAAAAAAATTGTAGAAGAAAGACTTTTTGAACTTTGTGGAAAAATCAATCAAATCAGAATAAAGATCTAATAAGCAATGTGATGGAAAATAACAAAAGGGTGCTAGAAGATTTTGCAAAGAAAGAGTGCCAATAATGAGGGAAAATATTTGGTAAAGTTTTAAGTATTTAAATTTTTTTGTGTAAAAAACTTTTGGTAGCTTAGCAATCACAAATTTTTGCCTCTTAAGTTGACGTGCAAAAATCTTAAATCGACTGTCATTCGCCATCAGAAAAAATTTAGGTGGTTTGGTTGCCAAATATTTTTGAATATTTCTCATAAGTCGCCAATTGTTTGCCTACGAAAATTTCTGCAAGTTTTGATCACCGATTTTTGCTCGACTAGTTTACACATTTCTTTCTTAATGACTATCAAAAAATAAATTAGAACATGTCATATTTCTTTATTCAAGCTAATCAAACCTTACTCAAATGTTATACACTTTGATTTGAACTTAATATTTTTTAGTTTGGTTTGCGTCAGACTTATATGTTTGACCCAAATTAGCACCTGTAATTTTGGATGCATTGACATAGTCCAAATTATGAAATGAATGACAAATTTGAAAATTTTATTATTTCATTCAAAATTCTATTTATGAAATTTTTCTTGAGATATTTTCTACGTCAAAAGTAATCCCTCTCTGCATTTGACCTCTTAGATGATCATGAATGTACTTATCATCATAAATTTTGATCGTAGTTCAACTAATATTAATAAATGATCTCACATTCCAATTATTCAAACCTATATATCTTAGAATGTGTTAGATTCTATCAAACAAGAACCTTCAAGTTAAGAAGTACAAGATCATTCTAAGCTCATAATTATATTGTAAAACTCACATGCATATTATTTTATTGCTTGTTTAAATGAGGATTTAGTTGCTTTTTTTGTGTAATGTATAATTGTCACTAAAGGCAGCCCTCTATACTTCAAAAAGCATCTAATTTATAGTTTGATAGCTTCTAAGTCTTGATTGAATAGCTTCTAAGTTGTGGTTGGATTGTTTATATTGTACATAATTCTAACATTTTAAGATATCTTCTAAATTTTTTCTTTTTTTATTAAGAGTAAAATTTCTGATATTTATATTTATCTCTATCATGGTCAACTTCACTATTAATATCAAGGTATCTAACTTTCCCACTAAAGATACTTTCATATTAATATCATATCAAAGAAATTAACAAACAAATAAAAGCACTAAGCCAATTAAATCTATTATGATTTTATTTAAATGAATGCATTGAGTTTAAATTGTGTTGATTATTATCATTTGATCTGTCTCGTCAAGTTAAGCACTTATAATACGATCACACAAATTTTGAGAGTTGTAAAGCAACATACTAGATTTTTAATCAAAGTAAGGCTGATTCAATTTTAGAAATACAATTACCTTCCTCATTTAATAATAATATCTCACTATATCTACCAA
Organism: Papilionanthe hookeriana x Papilionanthe teres; assembly: GCA_022702705.1. Taxonomy (NCBI): domain Eukaryota; kingdom Viridiplantae; phylum Streptophyta; class Magnoliopsida; order Asparagales; family Orchidaceae; genus Papilionanthe; species Papilionanthe hookeriana x Papilionanthe teres. The sequence goes on along the minus strand of CM040435.1, from coordinate 12,214,763 downwards.
AATATCTTATTAAACATCCATCAAAATTATCTTCAAATTGCTTAGTGAATATATCATGACAAGAATTCAACTCTACAATTCATATCTAAATTACTTGTCTTTTCTAATGTTCAAGTTGTCCTTATTTTTTTAATAAATAGAATACATCTAAATAAACTTTATTAATTCTCTATCATCCTTTTAATCTTTTGAATTTTTTTTAATAAAACTATATAGTTAAAATCATAAGCAAACTTAAATTCAATTGAGGGTACCAACAAAATTAATCTAATTTATTTCATTAAATTTATTCTTAAGAAACACTCAATTCATAACTCTAAAAAAAGAAAAAAAAATCAATTAGCAATCCATTGAAGATAAAGAGAAAATAAGCTAGAAAGAAATAGTTTAATGCCCTCAAATGACTTTCTATTGCACCAAACATTCTCTCAAATAACCATATTTATTCATCAAAACATTTTAGACCTATACTTCAATGAAATAATAATATCACACTATTCCTTATACTCAATATTCTTTTAAATATTAAAAGTCATCATCCAACACTCCAATAACACAATAAGTCTTCTTAAAAATTTATCAAACTCTAAATTTCTATAGTAAACTTCACAAAAATAATGATATTTACATTATAGGTGTTTGTGACCAATCATTCCAAGTTAAAAGCACAAAAATATATGGACCAAACAAGAGTTTGGCAACCTACCATGTGGATGTGGCGCATTGGCGTGCCGTCTTTTGCTGAGTCCAAAACGGATGGCCCAACTCTCTCAATCTCGGCCCAAAACCCCAACGGGCCGTGTTCACATTTTCGAATGCCGTCTAGTAACTGTCCCCCAACCCTAATTTTTCTATATTTACTTCCAACTCATTAATCAAATTCTCGACCCTCCCATTAAAAGCGGAGAAGCACCGAGACAGATCCAACGATATAAGACCTCAAATCCGCAGATCAACCCCGCCTTGGCCGCATCGGAAGCTCGAAACGGAGATCAATGGCGGGATCGGCGGCCACGCCAGGGTGGTTCAAAGGCCAGGGAATGTGGGAAGGCAGCATCGCATCATTCGAAGGCGAAATTCGCCGGCGACCGTATCATCGGAACTGCAAGTGCGCCCTCCATCGCTCCCGCGCCGTACCAGCCGACGCTCCGTGCTCTTCTCACTTCTTCGTTACGTACCCCATCCGTCGCCGCTCCTCCTCCTGGCATTCCCTCACATCCTCCCCATCGTCCGGTAACCTCGCCGCCGCCGCCGTGGATGTTAACCCTCGCGTCTCGTTGGACGGCCGAGCTGCCGATGGCGGTGCCGCGTTCGTCGCCTTCATGATCGATGATGAGGATTGAAATGTGCAGAGCAGCGAATGAGGCATTCTCTGTCTATTTGTTCATTCACTTTGTTTGTTCTTCTTGATTTTTTCTTCTTTTTTTTTTTTGGTTTTATTTTCTATGTTAGTTAGAAGGATTGGTGAGATTTTGCCGGCTGATATTAATTTTATCACCATTGATTGATTTCTCGTCTTCGATTTTATTAATTTCGTATATGTAATTAGCGTTGCTTTGAATCTGTTCATTTATCTCACAAGAAAAAGAATAATAATAATAAAAGATTAAAACCATTTCAAAGAATCAGTTCATTCGTTTTTAATTTCCCCTTCAGATTTTCTACATCTCATTTTTATTCTGATTCCAGTTTGCGTATGGATCTCTCCGTGTTTTGTTGAAACTCGTGAATTTCGAGAACTTTTACAGCTTCAAAGAGATTCAAGCGTGGAACTGATCAATTCAGCGCGCTTAAATAAAAATTTGATATTACGCACAGTATTCTTAGAATGGATGAGATTGAGAGAAGAAGTTTATGGAGAAGGAGAGAATTAGGTTAGAGTTGGGGTGAAATTCTAACAGATGTCCTAACTTAAAAAGGAGTTTTACATGCACGGCACTTCAAAACTTTACTATTTACATATCTCACCCCCAAAATATTATATTTACATACATAGCATCTAAAACTAGGGCTGTCTTTGAAATCGGTTTGTGTTCAAAATTGGCTCGTGAATAGTGTGTTCGTGTTCGGCTCAAAATTGACTCGTTAAAATTAATTGAAGAAAAAGATGTCAATTTCGAGTTGCCTCATGATTCGAACATGAACTACATCTATGTAAAAGAAAACACATAATCACATTGTCTCATGAGCTGTTATGATTTAAACTTAAATAGATAATATATTATTATATAAATAATTATATGATTTTATTATTTCGACCTAAAACGAGTCGAATACCAGCAAACAAAGACCTGCTCTTGTTCGGCTTGTTTATAATTCGAGCTTAAAAAAATTATTCATCTTCAGCTCTTTTACTTAACGAACCAACTGATCACAAGTTATTCACGAACAACGAGCTTTTTTGGCAGTGCCACCTAAAACCTCTAATAATTAATAACCCACAAAATTTTTATACTTTTTAACTTTTGCGATGAGATCCGCCGGAGTCCTGCTCTTTAGTCTAAGACTAGTGTCCCTACGGGGAGAAGAATATAAAGGAGACGTGATAAAATATTACGTGCATTGTTCATATGTGTGGACAATCAATCACATTCCAGAACCAAGTGGCATACAATGCATGTTTGAATGTGATTTGTGATCCACACATACGAACAATTGCACGTAATATTTTCTCGAGAAAGATAAAAGAATGCAAGACAAATCAATTTTTCTCTATTCTTACCTCCATTGGCTCTACAAACAATTAAAATCGTCTGTGAAACCAAATTGCAGATTTATTCTCCTCCTAAGGCCAATAAGGAGATAAAATTTTAGACAATGGGAACATAGAGGCCGAACCTTTTGGTCAAAATTATCAAATATTTAATTATTTTTAATTATTCAGCAAAGATAGAGATCATCTCTATGGAAGGCAAAATTACTAAATTGCTTAAATTGCATTAAAAAAATATTTAAAATGTATATCAATTATGAATAACTTATATTAAGTTACAAATTATGATTAATTCCAAAGATTTATAATTATCATTAGCATTATTAATTTATTTTATTTCATTCAGAGGCGTTTTTCCCATGGAAAATTAATTCTAGTTTGACTTGCACTATTGTTGACTATTCTTAAAAAGAAAAATAGAATTTTGAAAATCTTATGTCTTCTTATAAGATAAATTTTGAATTATTTGACATAATTTGAGCCAAAATACAATTTGTTTATGTTATAGCCTTAAAGTTAGGATTAATTAACCCTAAGAGCTTTTCTTAGTGGTCAAGTTAGTATGGTATCATTTTTACTATAGTATTTAGAATGAGATAATTAAAATACTAATTGGTGATTTAATTTAACATTGTTTTGCATAACACACAATTCTAATATATATTTATATATCTATCTCCTTAAATTTCATATTTAGATATGTAACATTCTAATCATTAATATCACATTAACAACACCGCTGCTAGCTATTAATTTTTTAAAAGTGAAGTATACATATTCATGCATAAGTTCGTAACACGGAAGTATTATAAATATAAATATCAAACCTTAGAATTTAGATATGTAAATGCAAATGAATTGTATGATATGTACATATAAAAAATAATACTGGTTCCGCCCCTAAACAATGTAAGCAATGAATATTCTAAATGTTAAATATTTAAATACTTTAGACGCTATAGACATAATTGATTTATTTTAATTTATTTTTCTTGTATTTCTACTTTTATTTTTTACTTTAAATAAGCACTTTGGTGGATGTCTATTTATTTTCTCTCAAATTATGGAAATGATTTCTTGTGTAAATACATAATCCAACCATGGGAGAACTTAGCATAAATTGATATGGTTTCTTGCAATTAATGAAAAAATTAGAATTTTTAAGTGAGAATGAAAAGGGCCAAACTTCCATAACTTATATAATTACTAAAGAAATTAAGACTTTAAAAACTATATCGCACATCTAGTCATAAAGTTTAGAACATATAATAATAATATCTAACCTACTTATGGATTTTCTTCTAAGAATTGAACCCAAAAAATAAAAAAAAAGTTTTAATGAGAGGTGGTGACATCCACACCACATTCATAGATCTACCAAGAGCACATTTCATTAAGATTAAATGGCTAAAATGTAAAATTCTTGTTCGTATTGCTTTAATGCTTCTAAAGTATCTAGTTTTAGCGCTTACCCTATCAAGAAAAAATAAATTTGTCGTGTATCTATTGTGTTAATAAATTTACTCGAGTGATTCAAAATTATGCATTATTATAAATCTTAGATGAAGATATTGATTTAGAGAGACTTGTGGAATCTTATTTTCTTGCATTTGGGGTTGTTAAAAGCTTTTAAATTTGTGCAAAACTTCACCTATAAACAGTCATTTAGAAGCTATAATTTGGTATCCATTCCTCACTTGCCATAGAAGAAAACAATATTATAGCAATTAGGGTACCATATCCAACCACATGTTATATACATTGAGACATTTAAATACTACTTATTGCATATTTACATTTATAAACTTCATCTTTATATGATATTAAAAATTTGAATGTTTAGGTGATATGTAAATGTCATTTTTACATTTATACCAATTCTTAAAATTTTAACTCTACGCATTGCTCATGTAAAGAGAACTCAAATTTAAACAAAAAACAATTGATTGCTAAAATACAAATTACACATTCACACTATCATACAACTTTAACTTAAATATAACTTAAATTTTTCTTATAAATTAATACTAAAAGCACGCGTAGCAGTCAGACCCAGCGGCTGGCGTACTGATACTTTATACGCGTAGCAATAGCGTTTCAACAGTCTCCATTGGTGTTCTGTTTGACATAGCGAAAAACGACGAAGCAATAGCCATTGAATGCAAGCCTTTAATAGAACAGTTCGTTGCAGTCTTCAAAAATAAAGTAAATATACTAAAATTAAAATTGAGAATTGTGTCCAAAATTAAATAATAAAAAAAAAAAGTAATTCAACAATCGGTCAAAATTCTAAAAAGTGGACTTATAATCACAAAAAACAGCTCAAAACACATAACATGCATTGCCCACAGGGGATTAAAATTCATGAGTTGAGAAAGAGCTGCCTGAGCCATGCATTCTCAGCAGCATCTTCTTCCAACTCACAAGTTAGTCTACTCACATTCTGCATGGCTTGATTTATATCCATTTGGTCCAGAGGCATCTTCGCGAATTCCTCGAGAAACTGACGAGCTCGAGCCGCGCCCGTAACCATATCGTCGGAATCGCACATTCGTATCCGTTTAGTTTCAGACTGACCACAAAATGACCAAATATTAGAGTTTTTGTGCACCTGAAAGCAAATTATTACACCTATAATTCAAAACTGGGATGTGAATAATATAGAACTGCAGCGCACCTCTTCGTTCAGATTATCAGAATCAATTGGTATTTGAGCAGAATTTTCCAGCTCAGCCGCCTTTCTTTTAGCAAGAGCCACAACACTCTCAGGGAAATTTGCAAATTCTGCAACATGGATTCCAAAACTTTGATCACAAGCACCGGGCTCAACCTGAAAATTAAATAATTAAACAAATGAAGATTTACACGCATACCGCTCAATTTTCATGTATTTACATATTTAACCAAAACTTCAACTTTTACATATATGACACCTTACCAATGCATGAAAATGTATATTTCACTTATTTAAAAGTTTAAATGGTGGTAATTTTTATGTGATGTAAGAGATTAGGGAGGTATGAATGTAAAAAAATTATGTTTAGGTTTTAGATATGAAAATACATAAGAATTCAATGCTGTGTTTGTAAATGGCCCCTCAAAGAAATCCAAAGAAAAGCCATAGACCTTCACGTCATAGTCATCTTTCTAAGCTTTCGCTTATACCTTATAGAGCATGGTTAATTTACGACTTGAGGGGTCTATGTGAGCCCCAACATGATAATTCGCCACTCCAATGGTAGCCATACTACTCGAATCATCGTGCGTTCCTTGCGACAATGCAGTCAGTTCGTGGAAGTGAGTGGCGAACAAGGTTGGAGCTCTAGTAATATGCACAAGGTGCTCACATATAGCCCATGCTAAACCTGAAGTAGGAAAGAGTATCGGATCAGTAATCAAATAATTTTACCATGTAGCCATTATGAACAAAAACTAAACTTTGATGATGCCCACAATTCATGAAAAAGTACAATATTAATTAGAGTCACTTACATGCATACGACATATTTCTTATGCATTTACACATCCCGACACCTAAACTTTCGTACTTCCATGAAACTCTAATATTTAATATCACATCAAAAATACAGTAGTACAAACTTTTTAAAGGTGAGGTACACCTTTTCATAGGCTCATGACACTGAAGCGTTATAAAAGTAATTATCAAACTTTAGGTGTCAGATATGTAAATACAAAAGAATTGTGTGGCATGTATGTAGATTTCACTATTAATGAGGGAGAATATTCAGAATAAAATAAGTTCCAGAGATGGCCACAAGAAGCATAAGATTTAAAATGAAGATAAATGAGGATGTAAACCAAAAATCTTGGTTAACAAACGTTATTCAGCCAAAAGAAGATCAAATATATTCACAAATAGCGATAAACAGCAAGAAAAGAAGATCCAAGAAATATTTATAATAAAGTTGATAGCTAAATTTTAGAAATGCCCATAAGTAACATAAGATTTAGTATGAAGAACATAAACGAAGCTGTATACCAAGAATCTACTTAACCAAACTTATAAAGCCAAAACAAGATCAAATATGTTCACAATAAACAAAAGCCTTGGGTATTGTAAACAAGACATTTATCATAACAGCGTTGGGCATGAGCTACTTTCAAATGATACTCCATGCTAACAAAAATCAATTAAAGCGGTCAGAAGTTCGCAAAAAATTTAGAAGGGACATTTACATACATACCACACAATTCTTACCTATTTTCATATCTACACCAACATTCATATTAAGAATTGCGTGTAACGTATGTAAGTGGCTCTAAAATAAAATAAATTATGGAAACATGTAACAAAAAATTGAAATATATGTTATTGCATCTCTCATGGCAACTGATATATATACTATTTTACTCACGCATATTATTTTCTAAATTCTTGAATTACTGTAGCTTAAGAACATATCAAGTCACTAAATTTTGTTTGACTCACAAAATAATTGATTAATATTTCAGGTAAACCACCTTTAAGATGAATGAACAATAGTAGAGTATTCACCTACAGACGACGAGAAGTCCTACGAGATATGGGTAATGTAATAAAATTTTTTAATGAGTTGTAAATTATAAAAAATAAATAAATTTGGGTGTATTTTAATGCATAAGATACGAATTAAATTTTATTTAGATATAATTGCCTTTCCTTTGTATTGGGAGACATAGAGTTTACAAAATTTAGAGAAATTAATTAAATAATTTTTTCCCTACTACACTTCTTGCTTTGATATTTCAAACTTACAAATCAGGTCGTGAAAACTTAGGGATTAACGAGTTCTTAAATTAAAATTTAAGACAATTGGTATTTGGTTATGGTAATTAAGTTAAAATAATTTAAATTTTTAGTAAACTATGATAATTAATTAGTTAGTTGACCGGCACACCGATTTATTTATCTATTTAGAGACAAGTGTTTACTAAGACTAATGAGGTTTTAATAATGCTTAAGCATCGTAATTAATCTCAGGATAATCAAATAAATAATTCAACTATAATTTGGTTGATTGTTGTTTTAATTTATTAGTACATTAATTAACCTAGGAAGTAAGTAATTAATTAGTTATTATATTGATAACTTAGAGATTAGTGCTTCAATAAAGTAATTAAGATAATTCAAGATTCCAATGTCATCAAATATAGACTAAGTAAAAAAATTAAACTGATGCTATCCAAATTAAATAAACTCAATCTAGATTAATATTTATGTTTTGGTTTTCAAAATATTTTCTATTCTCATGCTAGAAATTGGAAAAGATAAAATTATATATAATGACTTTAGACAGAGTGAAAAACAAAAAAAAAGAAAAAAAGGACGAAAAAAACAACGATAAATAATTCAAACCTTATATTAATAATATAAATAAAACAGAAGTACGCACCAAATCCATCATAAGTAGACGTGCCTCGGCCCAACTCATCAATTATTATAAGCGACTTCTCCGTTGCACCTTTCAAGATAGATGCAGTTTCAAGCATTTCTTGCATGAAGGTTGAAACACCACGGAGCTGCAAAACCAAAGAGAAATAATAGTCCATTATAATCCACAAGATAGAAATCATAAACATTTTGATCGACTAGAGTATAAATAAAGCACGTTGCACGTTATCGGTTATAAAATGCAAAATATCATAGAAAGGGACAAAATCAAGTGCAACAATTAAATGAATTTTTGTCACTTCAGTTTACCACTAAAGTACTTCAGTTGACCTTCTCCTTGATGGTGTAGGATCCCTTTCTAACTGGATGAGATTTTTTCTTTAAAATGATTGCTTACAAAATGCAGAATTACATAGAAAAAAAATGAAGCACAACAAGAATAGAATTTTTTTTTTTTTTTGTTATTTCGGTTTACCTTTAAAATATTCCAATTGAAGTTCTCTTGTGTACAGCCCTTTCCTAACTGGATGATAATTTTTCAAAGCAAATAAATTATGTAAAAACATCTACTTTGCTGAGCACGTGATTACGGACATCAAAGTTATTTTTAGTGTAGAAAAATTGCAACTCAAGCTTTATGTCTTTGGATCCAACAAAGTACTTAACTTTTGGTCTCTTCCAACAAATCTCAGTAGTGACTTTTGTGTAGTAAATTTTTTTTTATCTAATCAGGCACTTCTTCAGTGGGCATGGAGAGATTCTCTATAATCCTATTCGTGGGGCAATAGATCTCAACAGTGACTAGAGTTCTTCACAGCGAAAAACGAGAGAAAAGGGCTTACCTGTGCCATGAAAGGAGTTGTTCTATAGGTACAAAGCTGAAAGGACTTCATTCGTGAGGTGCATTTTGATCTAACGGTATCCAGAGAATGCATCCAAAAAGCTTAAAATTGAAAAATCTAACACAGAGTGAATCATGATAATGATGTCAGGAAGATGTTAGAAATCCAAAGAACAAGTGCTGTTCAGTTTGGTAAAATCCATGCTTCCACAACTTCCACTTGCTTTCTTTACGATCACCATATTACAGAGACAAGCTGGGTTGCTAACTTCTCAGGTGAATACAATAATTAGTGGCTTCTGAACTTCTATTCAGCTTATAGCTTTCATTTTCTTTATACAAGTTTCTATCCATTTATTTGATAGCTGACTTTGATGAATCAACATTGGGTCGAAGGATCGAGATACTTATATCTACTCCAAGCATCTCATATAAACCCCAAGCAAAAAAGAACCAATTTATTTTGTTAAACTATATGAAACCAAAAAGTACCTAGGTACGAATTATTGATGTAGCGTTTCTTCTCGATAAGTCCTCTCGAGATTGAAATTTTTTTAGTTTTGTTGGAGTCCTATTCATTTTTATGGATGATGATTATCATAACCGTGCTTTTCATGTTGCCATATGGCTATAGAACCACACAGCTAAAGAAAACAAATCACCACTTTACTCCCATGAGATCTTTAAAAGTGATCATAAAATTACACCATATATGACATTAGCTCGTTGAGAACTAGTTGGATCTTGAATTTATCACCTTGACAAACTATAAGAGAGGATAAAGGATAGTTCTTTTAAGTTTAAAAATTCGCTGTCTTGCATAACACATCTATATGGGGTTCTCATACTGGATCTGTTGTAAAATGATAACATTAATTACGATCATAACAACTACGCATAATTTTCCCAATTGTTTAAATCCACTAATAGTAAATTATAGTGTGTACTTGAAAGGCACAAAACTTTTGATTACCAAAATTATTTTAGAATTGACTCTCGGCCAAACAAATTCATCAGTCTATAAAATCTACATAGACGGCACAACTCGTGATTATTAATAAAAACCTCAAGTTAAATCAACCATTTCCTCTGAACTAAAATAGAACCTATAACAACCGGAGACAGCGAAGCCATAAAATCTCGATCAAGTTTACCGTGATTTTTTCTCACCATCCACTTTTAGCGAAAGGCATTAAATTTTTTTCAAGATAAAATCATCTGTTATCATATGCTAAGTATTTAAGGACTAACTACTAAATGTAATTGAAGCTCTCTTGCCACCAAGAAAGTATAATGTCTTACTTAAAATCTAATATGCCTTCTAAAACATTGACATATAACTAGAAGTTTTCTTCAAAAAATTGAGCGTAAATTTTCAAAGCACATGGTATTCACAAGGGCCCTTGAAACATGTCACCCAAGTAAAGCGCCTATCAACATAGCATTCTCACATCAATGTTTGATCTTATCTTTGTTATTACCATAACGAACATGAGAATGGCGAAGATTGCATTGAATCATCAGAATTTTTTTTGAAATTATAGGATTTGTCCATCCAATGAACATTGATTGATCTTTCACAAAGATTCATTACATGTCCATTGATTTAAAAAGGGCACTACCATTTACAAGATGTAAATCAAGTGTACTTTTGAAAAGCCATAAATGTATAGGTTACCAAGCAAATCTTTAACTTTTTTTTTATATGGTGATCAATCTAAAAGTCTAATCGTTCAATTAAACTATGTTCTCCAAGCTAGAAAAACCTAAAATACCCTTTCAAAATTTTCAATTAAATTCAATTGCTATTATATGCTTAAGTATTTTATGACTAACTACTAAATGAAATTGAAGCTCTCTTACCACCAAGAGAGTAAAATCATGTGATAATGTCATATTTAAGATCTAATATGCCTTCTAAAAATTTGACCAATAACCACAAGCTCTCATCGAAAAGTTGGGCGTAAATTTTCAAAGCCCAAAATCTCAAAAGGAGCCCATGGAACATGTCACCTAAGTAAAACACTATCGGCCAGCTTTTTCACTTCGAAAATAGTTTTCAAATTTAATATAATATAAAAGATATGCAGTTTTGGTTTTGAAAATAGTGTTTTAATTTTTGAAAAATAAAACTAAATGGATCTCATTTGCCCAATAGTTTGCATAATCGTGCACGATACCACGAATAATACACATTCTCGAAAGATAAGTGTATCCCGCAGCGGTGAACCCAATTGTACAAACTAAAAGATTTATGACATCTGTTTGGCTTGTGAACATTTTATGTGTAACCGACAAGTTCAACTACCTAATATAAGAATTAAGTAGGGTTTATTTTACCTAGGTTCTAAGTTCCCTAAAGAGGCAAGCCCCTATAGTTAATTACATTTCGAATGACCGAAGTTACTTGAGAAAATCTCTCGATAATGATCGGCGGTTTTGTCTTCAAGAATTTCAAAGTTTAGGTTTTCACGGTAGGACGTGGAAAATCAAGTGGGAAAGGTTCAATATGAAACACTTATTTTCAGGAGTCAAAGGGGTGAACGGTAGGGGATGTCATAGATCTGAGGCAAGTTTAATGACTTCACAACTATCCTACTGTGCGGCTGCATTTTGGAGACGATGTTATTTAAGTGTTTGATCCTGTCAATTTTATTATTTGAGACTTAAACTTGCATAATACCCGACTATGCAAATAGCCCGCAGAGAGGGAGGGTTTACATCATACCGTATAACCTCGGAACCTAAAGCGAGTTAGGACTTACACCGCACAACATGGTTACACAGAAGCCTAAAGGGAAAGTGATGATTCGCGTCGCGCTGGGCAAGCTACCTCGAAGTCCTATATGTTGTAAATTAAACTAAGGGGGAGTTTTGCTGAAGAAGATCCTCTTATTGCTCGGTCTGGATTCCTCGCTGTGCTGCCCACGAAGTTAGCTCCAAGCTTCTTGCTGTGCTGCCCACGAATTTAGCTCCGAGTTCTTTGTTGCAATTACAGCCCTAATGTCTAAGATTTCAAATGGTTTTGCCAAATGTGTTTCAATGTTTTGGGTTTTGGTTTTTTTTTTTTTTGTCTTGCATGCAGAGTAAATAAATTACAAGTAAAAAAAAGGTGCTAAAAAATAAAGTGCAGTAAAGTAAAAATGCTATAAATAAACTATAAAGCGTACTTGGGCATCTGCTATCCCTCCAAGACTAATCCATAAAACATGATATAGTTTGCAGGTGATTTGAATAAATTACAGAAAAAGAAAGCAGCAAAAATCTGGTGCGAAAAAAAAAGTCGAAGAGCGAACTGTACTAAAACACAAGCAGGTAAAAAAATCCTGGGGTCACATAAGAAAAATCAAGACTAAGTATAAGAATTTAGTAAAGGTGGGGGGCTCAGAGCTGGGCTATGTGCTGCCCGATCTTGGATAAGCGCTACCAACTCGACGATCTACGGAGTGCTGTCCTTAACCACAATCCAAGTGACTAACCATGGACTTTTACAAGTTTTTATAAGAAGAATTCTTTGATTTTCATGCAAAAGTCGTCGTTTAACTTTTCATGTAGACTTCTTGTTAACAAGCAAAATAGATTTTTGTTTTATTTTTGTAAGTATTTTGTAAAGTAGTATAGTCCACAGGTTAGTCACTCTAATCGAGCTAGGACTACTGGCGACCTAAGATTGTCGGGGGAAACAATCTTACAAAGAGTTGACGAATAGTATCATCGATCATTTCCTCTCCTTTATTAAAAGTCTTTGAAGTAGGAGATACTATTATAAAAACTTCCCACATTGTATCCATCGTTTAGCACACATTAGTATTATTATCGCCCTAGCCACCCAGACCTCAGACTTACACAAGTCCGATGATTCATATGTAGCACAACAAATATCCCCAATTGTCAGGAGGATCTGAGTAAGGTTTAAACTTAAATCCCGGTGCATTGGTTTTCACTGTAGGTTAGGTAATGACGAGAATTCCATAATTAATTTAATTAAGGAAGTGTGAACCATGTCTTGGTGCATCATCGTGTCTAATGTCTTAATCAGTTTGTGAATTAGGGACGTGTGTCTAGTTATGCACCAAAAATATATACGGTTTTTGCTATATTATTTTACTCATTTTTGGTGATATTACACTTTAAAAGGAAGATATTTTGTATGTTTTTTGGTTTCAGGTACAAGAAATGAACTTTTGGAGAAAAAGAAAAAAACGGTGTAATTTGGAGCAAAAACAAGCAAGAAATGAAATTTTGCCCTGACACTTTTCGATAAGTCTTTCGATGTTTAATCTCTTTTACACTTGCATATTTTTGAATGAGATTACACTTTAAAGGAATGTTGTTTTCATGCTTATTTTGTAGGGTTATCTGTTAGGAACGCAACGCAACTGAAACGGGGCGAAACGGAGCCAAACGAAGTGAAACGGTGGAGCTGCGCAGAAATCTCGCCGACGGTGCCCTCGAGCTCGCCGACGGCTCCCTCAAGCTTACCGATAGCGAGATTTTCCCGAGAAGACCGAGAAATGACAGAAAAGCTCGCCGACGGCGCCTAGGACTACTGTGGACCGACTTTTGGCGGTTATAGGCCGAAATTCAACGTATTTGGACGCTTTTTGAAAGGTTTCTTATGGCAACTCTTCAAACTTCGTCCCTAAACTTTAAAAGAACGGATTTAGGTGAGAAGAAAGGAGAGGAATGTTAGGAAAAACTTGGAGAATGTTTAGGGTTCTTAGATTAGGAGTAGAAATGTAGATTTCTACCCTTTTGGAGAGATTGGAGAGGAGATTTTGAGAGAATTTGTAAGGGATTGCACTAGCATTGCATAGATCGACAAGAGACTTTGTGTGAGAGATCTTCATCTTTCTTTCAAAGAGAAAAAGCTAAGTATTATTCTTCATTATCTTATGATTTTGTAAACACTTACCTAGTGAATTTGCTTTGGTTAAATGAAGTTTCCGTGGAGTTTTCTTCGTGCTTTGTGACGCATCTCTCTTAATCTTTCTTCTTCTTTGAAAATAGTGACATGAGAAGATTATGTCATTCTTTTCATTTTATTTTTCTTTTGTAATGAGTAGAATTCATGTGTAAGATGTTGAGATACATGCTAGAAAAAGTTTTATATATAAATGTGATGGTTTTTACTTGCACTTCATTTACATTGCAATTAAGGTTTGTTATAATGTTAAAATTCGTTGTGAAAACATACGATCCGAGAGGGTTATGCTTTCTACAACTACGTACGAACCACATTCAAATTCCATGAATGGTGATGTTCATGGGGAATGAATGCAAATAAATAGGAAAATATAATTATTGGACGTAGAAGTGGAGATTTTAGAGTGACAGACTAAAATCTTCAATTCAGTCATATTGTTTGAGTACTGAAGCGGAGAAGTTAGCCCTCAGGCAAGGGGAACGTGGGAGCTCCGAAGTGTGAGCCGGTATTCTCACAGCCTAGCGACGGATTCAATAAACAAGCATAATATTAGTCAATATTCTTTATGCCTTGACGAAAGGGTAAAGAATAGGATTGCTCCTATTTGACACATACAATATTTAGTGCATCTCATTCCTATACATTATCCATTTCATTACATAAGAATAGTAGTTTTTAGTATCTCAAAATTCTCCAAACCAATTCATCAAAAAAGTGTTATCTTTAGAATTAATATTTGTATTTAGTTATAGTTACTATCTTTACATTTAACACTTACATTTAGAAGTAGTTGCTAGATAAAACACCATTTTAATCGACATTCCAAACTAAGAAGTAATTGTAGTAGACTAGAATTTAACTAAGGACCTTTTATCTCACTTATCTGTGGGATCGATAACCAGGACTTCACTAGAGTCTTGTATTACTTGAGTGATACGTATAGTTGTGTTGAAATAAGTGACTTTATTATTAATTAATTACACTTATTTTTATCACCTCAAAAAGTCGCGGTCACCTAGCTTCACTATTTGAAAATTAGGTGGTGAACTCTCACCTGAGGTGTGCCCTTAAAATCCAAGAAACCTACACCGTGGATTAGGCATATGGGCTCTCACCTAGGTTGTGCTCATAAAATCTAGGAAGCCTACATTGTGGATTAGGTAGATGGGCTCTCACCTAATATGTGCTCTTAAAATCTAGGAAGTCTCCCCTGTGGATTAGGTAGATGAGCTATCACCTAAGGTGTGCTCCTAAAATCTAGGAAACCTACACTGTGGATTTGTGCCTGAAGTGATCTTGAATTGATTTATGGTGTTTTACCCTCAGTTGATTGTTTTCCAACTAATCCTCGAATGTCTCTAAGTGTCTTCTGAATGGTTAAATCAAGAATTCCCATTTTTTTGACGTAACTGTTTTAAAAAATAATAAAATAAAAATAAAAAAATAAGACGAGAATGGAAGAGGCCGATCCACTCCCAAAACTAGCAAAGCCGAAAGGGAGGAGAAAATGCAAGTGAATCGGGTCTAAAGACATTTGAATAAAGCTCACGTGAAACACCCAAAACAGTGTCGAAATGCGGTCAAATACAACCAACTAACTAGCTTCCTACAGTCAACTAAAGCCAACTACAGCACTAGGTAGCACATAACTAGCTTCCTACAACTCCGGGCAACGACTAGCAAGCTCTAAATGGCCAATTCTGGTACTAGGCAGCACCTAACAACTCCGGGCAGTGCTAGCAAACTCCAAACGGCCAATTCCGGTACTATGCAGCACCTAACAAGCTTCCTAAAACTCCGGGCGGCGACTAGCAAGCTCCAAACGGCCAATTCTGGTACTAAGCAGCACCTAACAAGCTTCCTACAACTCCAGGCATCGATCCTAAGCTCCCGAACAACAATTCTACCATTCTCCTAGCTCTCCTACAGCTCTCTATAGTGATCGACACCTCCAAATAGCAGCAATTAGCATTTTTTTAACTTCTTACAGCGCTTCTAAACCTCCGAACAACAGTAAACAACACTTCTAAACCTCCTACAGCGCTTTTAAACCTCCGAACATCAGTAAACAGCACTTTTAAGCTTCCTACAACGCTTCTAAACCTCCGAACAGCAGTAAACAACACTTTTAAGCTTCCTACAGCACCCAAACAGCTCTCACAGCACTCACACAGCACTTTCCAGTTCTCACAGCACTCACACAATACTTTTCAGCTCTTACAGCAGCTTTCCACAACAGCTTTCCAGCCTAAACAACAATTTAAAACCCCAAACAGTACTTATTAACACCCCAAACAACAGCTTTGTACAGCTTCCAAGCCCAATCTTATGCGGCTCAAATGAAGAAAACAAAAGTCGTTTAAAATGCTAGTCATTGCTTCATCTCTCCTAACATTAATGAATCCTTAAGTTCAGGAAGGAGAACAAAGAATCAAGAGAAGAAAACTTTCATGAAAAAATGCTCTCCATTATTACAATTTTCCAGCAAGCCTTGTCGCAAGAAGCCACTAGTTGACCGTCTCCAACAGTGAACTAAGATGAACAGAGGCAGAAGTAATAAAAATGTAAAAAAAAAAAAACGTGACAGGGCATCATAACTCCACTTGATTGAAGTCTATAGTTCGTGGCTGCCAACCATGACTGATTCAAATATGCAAATTAACTTTCACTGCCGTTCAGAATAGCAAGCGTCTCATAAAGATCCCTCTTCTGAACAAAAAAGAAAAAAAAATCCAATCCACAAAAATACCAGAATAAACCTAAGCATTGCAAAACAGTATTAGCTTCAATACATGTTACATTAAAATCAGTTTAAAAAAAACCACAAAAGAAAAATAAACTGAACGATAATGAAAGTTATCACACATCCTTAAAAAACGCATCAATCCATAAACCACAAAAGCTAACCCCCGAGGAGTATTACTGTAGTGAATGGTTTTGGGTAGGAGTGGAACGGATGAAGAAAGAAGGAAGTTTTGGAGGACTCTGTAAGCCGCTATCCCGTCTTTGCCTTCCCCGCTAGCTCTAATTGCGGCTGAATCATGAAGGTTTGGTTGCAACGGCGATGGTTTTGGCTGAAACCAATGGAGGCGGGAAGGATGTAGGCTAGGGTTCGGTGAAGATGAGGTGGCGAAGCAGGCGTACGGTATTTCGATCGGGCAAGCGTGAAAGGGCAAGCTGGGGGCTTTGGGAGGCGCGCGAGGAGCAGGCGAGCGGGGTCGAGCGAAGGAGCGGGGGCCAAATGTTTCGGTCCAGAGGAGTCGAATGAGGAGCAGAAGATGAGAGGGAGCAGGAGATGAGCGGGAGAGGCGAGGGTTTTGGTCACGAGGAAGAAGGAGGTGAGCAGCTGACAAGCAGATGGCTTGGAGCAGAGAGGCAAGCCAAGCGTTAGAAAGAATGGAGGCGAGCAACTGGAGCTTTGATTGAGAGGACCGAATGCCTGGAAGAAAGGGAGCAGTCGAATTGTGTAGCAAAATTTTGAAGGCACGTTACACGAAGCATTGGCGGGGAATTTAGTTGATTCCATTGATGCAGCCGGCTCAATTGGAATGTAATGAGGGAACTTAATTAAAAGAGTGGGTAGCTAATTTTGAAATTTCGTATTTCAAATTATGCATTGGTTATCAGCTCGGCCTGATGCAATTGGGTTGTGTTCAACCCGAATCAAACCCGCGTTACGTCTAAACCCTTTTCTTTTAGTTAAATTTAATACACATCGATTTTCGCGCAGTTCGCCTGCATGCGAAACCATAGCAATATGAGTGTCCTTCCTAGCTAAAGTCAACGTCACGGACGCATCCATGTGGTTCATTTCATCATCCAGGGTCGTCCGGACAAATTCACCGATGGTCGGGCCAAAAAAGTGTCAAATTGTGGTGTGTCGAGTGCTCGAGTCATTAAGGGTTCACCTAAAGCCGTCTGATCCTATGAGAACTCATTTTCGGGCCCTCTACACATTAGTCCTTAGCTCTTGCAACAAAGAGTCGAGTGCTTGGGACTACTCATGAGAGATCTCACAAAAATAGGTCAAGAAGTGGCTCGAAGTTATATGGAAGGTGGGCTTCATTACTACTCCGCTAGGATAGTCAGTAAGAAACTCCTACAGCTAGATCCTACGGTCTAATGTGAAGAAAGCTAGGATCTCACTAAAAATAAGGTCAACATACACCTACTAATATAGCGTTCTCACATAAATGTTTGATCTTAACTTGTTATTACCACTACGAACATGGATGACAAATTGCATTGAATCATCAGAAAATATTTTGAGATTATAGGGTTTGGTCATCCAATGAACATTGATTGATCATTCACAAAGATTCATAACTTGTATATTGATTTAACAAGGGCATTACCATTGAATGGATGTAATTTAAGTGTATTTTGAAAAGCCATAGATGTATAGGTTACCAAACTATCTCTAACTTTTTTATAGAGAGGTAAATCTAAAAGTCTAATAGTTCAATTGAACTATGTTCTCCTAAGCTAGGCAAACCTAAAATGCCCTTTCAATTAGGATAAGCTATGGGAAGCTCTATGCACAAAGTCTTAGCCTAACAAATCATGGATTCTAACCCGGCTACTTATATTGTTGCTCCCTTTGTCTTGTATCAAGGGCTTGTGCGTTTTAGAACTCTTAAATTTGCAATAAACATCGTGCCCGCTTTATAAAATGCATGCTATGAATTTTTATCCTTTTATGAAAAGGCTTAGGGTAAGCATTCTAAGATTTATTTTATAAGTTGGTGCTAATTCTAGTAATATAAAGTATAATGACGCGGAAGCTTTTTCCGCACAGTTTTCTTGCAGTATTGTAGCTGCTACATTACTGCAAGAAAATATATCACGGAAAATGGGAGTCAGGCCGCCGAAACAGTATTGTTTTCCTTTCTCTTTCCTATTATCCTTTATTCATTTTTAGTATTTACCTTTATATGTGTGCATTAGGGTTTGAATTAATAGTTTTTCGAGTGCTTTGTACCGAGACAGTCGTTGATGTCTCTTGTTCCCTTCAAGGGTTGTATATTGATTTCCAAATAGTGCTTTGATTGTATATTAGTCTTCAGGTGGTGTTTATCTTTCACCAACTCCTCTACATCCCTCCTACTTCGCTGCCTCACATTTCCCATCATTGCAGGCCGCCCCGACAGCGGTCTTGTTGCTGTCTCCCTGCACCGCATCGTCGTCCAACCATCATTCTCGCTGCCGCAACCCCTGAACGGTTCTCCTTTGACTGTCCTGCAGTCCCACACCTTCATCCCGCTGTCTCCTCCATTCTCGCTCCCTGCCGCCGCTTGGAAACAACCAATTTAGGTCATTTTCTGTTGTTCAAGGCACCCAGCCAGTTGTTCCCCGCATTCCAACTTGTTGCCATCGTCGCAATGCCTCCCCCTTGATGCTTTCCTACAGCCCAGCCACCCAAACAATAAATTGCCACTGGTTGGACTGTCGTCCCTTGCTGCACGACCATTCCAACCACCGATAATCGTTGTCACTCCTCTAACATAGCCCGGAAACCCCCTTCCCTACCATGCCGCCACCTCACCCAGTCCTATAACCGTCACTATCATCACGCAGTAGCCGCCCTAATGCGAGTTTGTGTGTTGTGTGTATTGTATTTTTCTTTTTAAGTGTGTTGGTTTTAACCGTTTATTTGCTTTTATTAATATTATTTTTTCTAATGTGATTTGGGTAAACTTCGGTAACATTGGCATCAGAACTAGCCTAACCATCCTATGGTAGAGTTTCCTAGCATCTGCCTTATCCCCTCTAGCAAATTTATTTTTTTGTATTCCCAAACCTTAGCGGCATTTATACATAACCCAAATTATCCTTTGATGATATTCAACATCAGCAACCCAAAACTATCAACACCATCGATTAGTCCATTGCACTCTATTTCACCTCCCAACTCTAAACCATAGTCATGCCACCAAGAAGATACACAATCAAGCCTACTTGGGAAGAGATAGTGGAAGATTTGTCGACTTCAGCAGAGGCTAGCAAACATTAAGTATGAGACCCAAGGAGAGATTACCCTTGACCGAGATCAGAAGAGTCAAAGGGGATCCAAAGATAAGGATTGAATTCCTTCCATCGGGAGGACTATAGTGATGCAAAAGACCGACCACGGTGCTTTGGAATCCAGTATCAGAGGAGGCCAACAGAAAATCCAACATATGGAGAATGAGAGAATCTGAAGATCAAGCGGGAGATACAACGTCAGTTCTTACCAGATTGTTACTCGCTTAAAATTTAGACCCAAGCTTCAAGAGTGGACAAACCACATCACCAAACGACCACTCCGTCTTGCAGTCAGAGCTCGACCTCAGGGTCTTACAATCAGATTACACCCAGGAGAATGCCGAAGATGATCTCATCAGAGGAAAAACTGATTCAAAGTAGAGAACAGATAGATACAATCCGCATTCCAAAATCTGTCCTAGACAAGAAGTGTCACAAATGCCATGAAACTGGGCATGTTGAATCAAATTGCACAACTAGGAGGGTGGTTTGTTTTACTTAGCAAATTTTGGTAATCACACAGTAGACACTGACGGTGGTGAAGACATAAAGGAGGAGGATCAACTTCCAGTTGAGGAGTAAAAGAGGCACATAGTTGCAGCTGAGCCAGTGAGAGAGACTCCAATAGACTGCACTGTGACTGTACAAGGCAGTCTTGAGTTCAAGGAATTCACACCATATGCATGACACCTCTAAATACAAGAAATTCAAACCATTCATATCTGTAGATTCGTTCCCGAGGTCTAACACATCAAACATGGGGTCCTTTTGGGCCATGTCTCGAAGATTATATGGAGTTATCAAATTATATTCAGTTCAATATAGTACCCATCAAAAGATGTCCAAACAGAAGAGATAAACCCAAGTTTTGAAATGTGTTTTAGAAGCTTGATGGGGAAGAATAATCTTCAATGAGATCCTGGTCCTATCAGTAAAGATGTCTCTCTTGAGTGGTTACAAATGAGAGGGGTGCAATCTGCCATAGATTTCACCCCCATAGTTGATTTCTCCTCATATACTAGTTTATTAACAACATTTCACTGATTATGAGTGAAAGAAGCAGTTTACAAAGCTGATGTTGGCTCAATACCTAATTTGTGAAAACATTCGTATATCTACAGTACCAGCTCAAGTTGTGCCAAAGAGGATGGATAAATACTCTACGAGAATGTGCTTTGGAACAATAACATCTACTTGATCGACCTATCAGGGAACTAAGATATATTTGCTACCTTCAACTTGGCAGACTTGATTACGTGCTATGAGGAGCCAGAAACTTTGACGAATGAAGTCAAAGCTCCCCCAACCACGAGAGATTGACGCAAGAGCTTTCCTGCACATTTTTCTTATAATACTGTAGCTGCTACAGTGCTGCGAAAAAACATATAGCGGGAGGTGGGAGTCTGGCCGCCGAAACAGTCTCATTTTCCTTTCTTATTCTTTCTTTCCTATTATCCTTCGTTTCTTTTCAGTCATTCCTTGTATGTATATAATAGGGTTTGGATTATGTGTTTTTTGAGTGTTTGTACCCGGACAACCGCCGGCATTTCTTCTTCACTTCAAGGGTTGTATCTTGATTTTCATGTGGTGTTTCAGCTGTATACTGGTTTCCATATGGTGTTTATTTTTCCCCAACTCTGCATTCCTCCTGCTTCGCCAACTCTCATTCCCTATTGCTGCAGACCACCCCAACAGCAGTCATGTTATTGTTTCCCTGCAGCTCATCGCCGTCCAGCCATCCTTCTCGTTGCCGCAACCTTCAGACGGTCCTCCTTTAGTTGTTCAGCAGTCCCAGGCCTTCACTGCTGCCGCCACCGCCCAGCAACAGCCGTTCCATGCTGTTTTCTGCTGTTTCAACCGCCCGCCCAGCTGTTCCCCTCATTCCAGCTTGCTTCCATCGCCACAACAGCTCCCCTTGCTGCTTTCCTAGTGCCCAGCAGCCCCAAACAGCAAACTACCGTTGTTTGGATTGCCATCCCTTGCTGCCCAGCCATTCCAGCCATCCATAATCGCAGTTGCTCCTCTACCATAGCCCGGAAACACCCTTCCCTACCTTGCCGCCACCTCAACCAGTTCTCTAACCGTCACCACCATCACCTGGGAGCGCCCGCGAGTTTGAGTGTCGTGTGTTGTATTTTCCCTTTAAAGTATGTTGGTTGTAACCCTTTATTTGCTCTTAGTAATATTTATTTTTCTGTTGTGGTTTTGGTGAACTCTAGTATCATATAATGGGGCATTTGTCAATTTCTCCTAAGGCATATTTAGATATATTTCAAGTTTACGGCTTCAGTGAGTAACCCACATGTACCATCTTCATGGAGGAATTTTATTCTCAACCAATTCAAGAGAGTAAGCATTTACAGCTAATACTTGGATATAAAGTAAATAATTCAGAAAAAATATATAATCCAATACTTTAATATGCCCTCCTCAAAGGGTCAATTTCCCCCAAGTAAAATAGCTTGAACGCCAAAGTTCACTGCAACTGCTACCATTGTTTAATTAATTTAGAAAACAAAATAAATTAAACTTATCAAACACAAAGTTTCCACCAAAATTATATAAACGTAAAGGTCAGTTGCAATTAATCATACTCAAAGATTATATTAGTCATATTAAATGGAAAGAGTAAAGCCATTATCCTTCTCTTTGGAGGGCAAAACAATCTCATTGCATAAACTTAAGGAGACGCTAAAACAAATATCATAGGTCAGAAGAACTTACTTGGCAATCACCAGCACCAACACGGGCAAAGATACAATCACGAATGCTTACACTTGCCTTATCGCATGGAACAAAGCATCCAATTTGCGCCATCGACACATTCACGCCAACCTGCCATTATAAATATACAAGAAAAAAAAGCCATAAATATACATGACGTGTTGCAGGATGCAGAAAAATTAATAACAAATCTCCAGGATCAATTTTTATACAGAACTTCCGAAATTTATGCATCAGTATATTTTGAACCTAAGTTTCTCAAACAGCTTCCCGTGATATAAGCATAAGCAATAGGAATAGCATAGCATATCATTAAATTTTTTGACATTGTGGCAGGAAGCTTCCTCTTTTCTTATTCTCAATTAAAAACATATATTAATTTACACACTCTCAACTTTTTAGATTAGGAATAACTCTAATATATAAAAGATCCTCTAATTAGATCTCTAATCAGGTTGCCTAATTTTAAGCCTCCTAACATACACTTTTCATAGCACTCCCACTCAAGCTATGAGCATAGATATTTATCATGTCCAGCTTGTTACAAAAACAAGTGACCCAAACTTCATTAATGGCCTTTGTGAAGATATCCCCTAGCTGTTCAACAATCTTCACATGAGCTGTAGTAATTAGATTATGTTGAATCTTTTCGCAAATAAAATGATAATCCATCTCAATTTACTTAGTTTGTTTATGAAAAACAGAATTTGAGGTAATATGAATTGCAATTTAGTTATCACACCACAGCTTTGTTGGAACTATCATCTTAAAATCCATTCAGTTAAGAGTTACGAAACTCACATCAATTCACTCAAAACTTATGTTATTACAAGATACTCAATTTTAGCACTGGTTCATGACATTGCATTATGTTTCCTACTCTTCCATGAGACCAAATTACCACCAACAAAGACGCAATATCTAGTAATGCATCTTCGATCAATCTTAAAACTTGCTCAATCTATATCAGAGAAACATTCAATATTTCTATGATCATGATCCTATTAAATACCTTGTCCATGAGCTCTCTTGAGGTAACATATTATTTGTTCCCAAGCTAACCAATAAAGTATTTTGGGGTAAGACATAAAACTGAGTCATAGTGCTAACTTAATAAACAATATTAGTACAAGTTAATGTGAGATAGTTTAATTTTTCCACTAAGTTTCTATACCGTTGAGGATAATTAAAAAGCTCTCCATCCTTGGTAAGTTGTTGACTAGAAAGCATCATAATGCCGCATGATTTGGCCACTAATTTTCCAATTTTTGCTGACAAATCCAACGCATGCTTTCATTGAGAAGGAAAAGTACATTTCTTGTTTCTTGATACATCAATCCCCAAGAAATACTTAAAGGAATCCAGATCTTTAGTGCAGAACTGATTTTGAAAAAATGATTTCAATGATAAAATTCATTGCATGTCGCTTCTAATAATGATAATGTCATCAACATAAACCAATAATAGAATGATTCAAAACAAATAAATATAGTGTAATCACTTCTACTTTTCTGCATCCTAAACTCTTGTACTTCTTGGCTAAATTTTCAAACTAAACTCAGGGCTTTGCTGCAATCCATACAAGAAATTCCAAAAATGACATACTTCCCAGTCTCCCCCTGAGCCACAATCCCAAGAGGTTGCTTCATGTATACCCATTCTAAAAGAACATCATATAGAAACACATTCTTCACATCCAGTTGGTGCAGAGGCTAATTATTTATTGCGGTCAAGAACAAAAGTAGACGAACCGAAGTCAACTTAGCTACCGAAGTGAATGCGTCCAAGTCGTCAGTCCCATAAGTTTAAGCATAGCCCTTAGCAAACAACCAAGCTTCAAGACAAATTACAGATCCATCATAATGAAATTTAACAACAAAGACCCATTTACAACCCACAACCTTCCTACCATAAGATAGCTCAACGAGTTCCCAAGTTCCATTTTCAATTAAGACATTCATCTCATCAAGCATCATTGCCCGACACCCATAATGCGATAGGGCTTGTTGAACAAACCTTGAACCTCAACAGAATCGAGATAAACAACAAACAAACAAGAATTGGATGATAATTTGTTATAGTTAACACAAAAGGAAATGAGATGGATACAATGACGTTTATCTCTTCAAAGAGCAATGGGTAAATTAAGGTCACTGGGAGGAGAATCCATTGAGGAATATGATATTGGTGTCAGACTAGGATCGAGGGGACAAACTTTTCTCGAGTAACCACTAGTGATAGGTGGTCTAGGCCGAGGCACTAGAGGTAGCACTGAAGCAGGATCTAAACTTATAGTGTGATACATTAACATCTGTTGACATTAAAAGAAATTAATTATCATTAAAAATTTATTAATGTTATTAATTAGGTTAATTAACTAAATATTTATCAATTAGGTTAATTAAATTTCATTTATACTAAATCCTCATGCAACTGTTTCCGCTCCACTTGCTCAAAACTCACAAAAACGAGGCCTTACTCGACTTCTACTGGGTGGTGCAGCCAATTCATGTTCCTGTCATCATCTTCAACATTGTTGTCAATGACATCGAAGCTCGGAAAGTTATAGTTGGGGCAACGGGTCAATTTTCAAAAACCTCCATTCAAGGAGAGGAGAGTATCCGTTAGGCCGAAAAAATACGAACTCATCTAGATAATTATTTTTAAAATTGGGAAACTCTCAGCTAATACTTTGAAATTTTCTACAGGAGCCTTAAAGACCCGTTGCGTCTTCTGAGAACGCGGGTTAAATATTCTTCCTGCTACCCGATTGCAGCGTCTCACGACACTGACCAGTGAGTCTTTCGAGATTGCTGGGAAGGATTGCATTCTACCATGCTCTCAAACCGAGAGTTCACGCCGACTTGAGCTTTTCAAAATTTAGTCTCTCAAGGCTTTTAAAATATAAAACATAAGATTAGAGTGTAAGGTTAAGCTCTAACATTAAAAAAGGAAATATTTTGAAATTGCGTTATTCAGACTTAAGCTCCTAAAGCTTAGAAATCAATTCAAAATTGATCTTTTCGAATTTAGACTCTTAGGGATGAAACATAATTCAAATATGGAGTCTTCTTAACAATTGAAATATGTCGTCGCCAGATTCATAACGTATCTATTAACAAACAGAAAGCGACCTACTTTTAAGCCCAAAATGAGATTTTATACGATTTAAATATCATAATATTGCAAATATTTCAAGTTCTAAATGATTTCAAAATTTATCAATTTTTAGGACTGCTTCTTAAAAATTAATATAAGTATTTCTAAGATTTATATGAATAATGAGCTAGATACTCTGAAGCTATAGATACCCTAAGACATCAAATGCTCCAGCTAAAATAACTCAAACATATGAAATTTAAATGTCTGCATGAGTTCCAACATAAATATTAAATGTTTAAATAAGAGGTTTGAGAATGTTGTGCGGGCTAATCGGGCCACCTTGTCTATATGATAAGATTGTAAGTCCTACCCAACTAGTCTGATCTTCCTCATAAGAATTCTCGAATAAATGTTCAAATCCTGAAATAAGAATTTACAAGTCCAAATCACCTAGTCTGATCTTTCTTATAAGAATAGAAATCGACAGAGATTATGCAATAAAAGTCTAAACTGGCAAAATTAAATGCCTCACTTTAAAGATAAATGTTTTAAATGTCTAATACTCTGATGATGGTCGACTTGAATGAAAATTTCAAACGAAAGGGGTCAATCTTTTAAATAAAAAATTTCAAAGTAACCAACAAATTATTCAAGCTAAAATTCAATCACTTAAAAAATAAAGCCAATTTCATCACCATTTGCATCAGTTTGTCGAGAATGGTAAACTTTAGATCAACTTTAGCTCACAAAGAGTTAATGTCATATTAAGTGTATTCCTATATTCACAAATAGTATGTCAGTAACGACGTGACACGAGTCCTCTGTCTGAGTGAGTATGCAGACAAATGACACCATAAAATAACAATTACGACATGAGCCCTCGACTGGGTGGTTGCCGCCAAATGACACCATTATATTACGGTCATGGCTACAGTCGGTATGTTTCCCAATGGCTTTCTACAATTTGAGTTGTGAATTATAATAGCACAATTGATTGACACAAGGTCTTCTGTTAGCCAATGTCGACTTAAATTGTCTCCTTAGACAAACATTCACACCAGATCTATAAGGATCTCTTGGACGACGCAACACATGGTTGCTGATAAGAATCCTTCTGTCGGGTTGGGTAGACTACCTCCTTTGACTAAGCAGATCATGGGATCATGACGATCCGGGGTGACTGAACTATGAGATTTTAATCGAGTTTCAATTTTATTATCCCACCATCCGTTTTAAGCTTCAAGTGGTAAACTCTACAATTTAAAATCCAAAATATGATGTTATTATATATTGAAAATTCAATTATTAATGACTAGCCTTAATTAAAAGTGCTTTTTCATTATCGTGCGGGGTAATGGCTTGCGTCTATAAGAAACTTTAAACACCAAATAAAAAAATCCTCGCAAAATGAGGGTGAAATTTCAGGGTAGTGTCTTATCTACAATATAATCTATCTTATGAAAATTCGACCCTCTTAAGCTCTCTCAAAACAAATTATAAAACAATGCAACGTTGTCATGGGGAGCGATCGTGAATTTTCGGAGCCCGTGACATCTCATCAAAATCTTGTGAGAATTTAGACTTCGCAAAAGAATAAAGTTTGTTCATGAAATGTGACATCAACAAAAATCATGTATATGTTCAAGAGGGGAAAAACACCAAAACTTTTTACATACGAGAATGTCAAAATATTTGATAGAACAGGTTGAATCCTTTTCTTATTGATGTACAGCTATTTAAAGCGCTTTCTTACAGGACCAAACATGGTAGTGTTGACCTCGTTTTTGTCGAGGTTTAGTTTTCCTCCTAGGATTTAGGGTTTTAGCTTTAGGAGCTTCCCCGACGATCTTAGATTCCTAGCACTGGGCCCACCTCGCTTTAGAATGATCGAAACCACTTCGACACTCTTTTGGAGTCCCGGACGGAGTTCCGACCTCTAGCTCACGGCGGGTAGGTTGGAATTAGCGTTAGGACTCCGAATTGAGTTCCTATGGGACCACTTGGACCTTAGGATAGCCTCGTGCACATTTTCCGCACTACAGAGCACAAATTCCTCGAGCCACGGCCTCGACGTCTTCAAATTATTCTCGACGGATCGAGGTCGGAAGTCGGAATGCGGAACGAGCGACATCGAAGTCGGAATTTCGGCGAGATCGAATTTGATGCACTTTCGACTCGGCCGGTGACGAGGTTCTCCGAACGGCCTCGGATCGCGAAACGGAGCTGCGCCGTTGCGTCCGGAACGTCGAATTCTGCTAGGAAAAGACGTATAACTTGTCGTGTTTGGAGCGCGGACCCGCGACGTAAAATTTCCCGTCCTTTTATTAAAATAAATTCTATTTTCCTATTTTAACCCCCATTTTAAACCCTAAAACCCTCTCTCTCACCCGGGGGCCTTGCCTTTTCTCTTTTCCTCTCGAGCCCGAGCCTTCTCTCTGGTTCCTGCACGAGCTTCGACGATGGTCCCTGTACTCTCGCCACTTCCCCTGGCATCCTGCTTGTGGCAGGCCCCTTTCGGCCTTCCCTGCCTCCATTGTCGCCCTTTTCAGCGACTTTGTCGCCACTCTCTCCCTCTCCTCTTTCTCCTGCCAAGACGCCCAGGTAAGTGGGACGGCTTCTTCTTCCTCTTCTTCTTGAGGCCGGCTATAAGAACCTCATTTTGAGAGGGTGCTAGGGCTGGCGATTTTGGTGAAGTTGTTTAGGTTGGATAGTTTTGAGTGTGCTGCCATTGCTTTTCTCTCCTCCTCCTCCCTCTTCTTCTTCTCTGCTACTCACGGTTCTTCCTGAGCTTAGCTTGAGTGAGGTAGGGGTGCTGTTGGCTTTGCTCCCTGAGGTTCTCGAGACTCGGCTGCTCGGTTTTGGAGCCTGGGTCGTGCCGTTTGTTCACTGTTGTTGAGTTGAGGTGTTGATTTGCTTAAGCTCTCACTGAGGTATGAGCTCCTCTAGCCCTAGCTTTTACCTTGAAGGCTATCTACACACTGCTTTTCTTAGTTAGACATGGTTTCATGGTTAATATGGCATGCTATGGCTCCTCTCTTTCGTTTACTCATGTTAGCTTGATGTGGAGCATGGAATTGGTTATTTAGTTTTATAGTATGTGGAGCTTGCTTCTTGCTCCTTCTACTTCTTCTTTATTACAAAGGCATGTTATGGAAGAGTTTAAATTGAGTTAAAGAGGCCTTACACTTACTTGCATTTGAAATACATTGAAGCTCTATGTTGGGATATGTTGGATATATGGAAGTGCTTACTTGGACTTTATGTTTAGCTGAATTTTAAATTTTATCTGGGCTCATTGTACTCCTAAGCAAATTTGTTTTATCCTAAAGGGGGCTTGGGGTGGCTGTTCCTTTTGGCTTCTGTTTTCTAGCTTTGGGAGCTGTTTTTGTTGGCTTTGTTTTCCCGGTTTTAACCCATGTTGTTCTCTCAACTCTGGGGTACTTTGAGCCTTGTTTTTTTTTCTCTCGGTTACGAGAGTTGTTTCGAAGCCTGCTTGCTTGCTCGGTTTCTTGTGTTTCTTTGCTCTTGCAGCTAGCCTCATGCACATTTGGGGGCTCGTTTTTCTGTTTTGCTGCTCTAGCAGCTAGCTGTTTTCTTTGCTCTTGCGGCTAGCCCCATGCACATTTGGGGGCTCATTTTTTTTCTGTTTCGTTGCTCTTGCAGCTAGCCTCATTGCACATTTGAGGGCTCTTTTTTTCTATTTCTTTGCTCTTGCGGCTAGCCTGATGCACATTTGGGGGCTCGTTTTTCCTGTTCTTCGCTCTTGCGGTACTGCTCCTTGCTCTTGGTTTGGGGGCTCGGTTTTGGTTCCTGCTGTTTCCTGCAATTTCCCCGGCGCAGCCTCTGAATGGCTCGGGTTTGGGTCTTTCTTTGGGCTCGGTTTGTGCTTCTTTTAAGTCTGTAGGTGGGTTGAATGGCTTGGTTGCCCTATGGATTCATTCCTATGCATTTGTGGTGAACTTGAATTAGTATGGATAGTTTGTTGAGGCTTGGCCGTGGGCCTCATATGTGGTGTGATGAATTGTGGGGAGATTCTACCTTCCTCTCTTTTTGTTGGGCCTTGGCCGTGAGCTTTATGGTGGTAGTTTGAGTTCTTCGGGGGCTTTAGTTGCTTCCCTGTTGTGACTTAGGCCGTGAGCCTTTGTTCTTTTGTTAGCCCTGACCGAGAGCCTTATTGGGGTGATTGTTGTGATGGAGGCTTTGTTCCTTGCTACATTTGCTTATGAAATTGATTTAATGAAATTTGGAAAAGCTTCCTAGCTTACTTGTGGGAAATAAATTGAGCACGATATTTGAAATATGTCTTGGAAGATTTATTCGGTGAAATTGATGCTATTTTGGTGGCTTATGGGCATTGTCATTCTCTTTCTTATGTATTAAAAGATTACTGATTCTCCTATTACTATAGCTTGAGTCCCGAGCCCGTAAGAGAACGTACCGGGGAAGTTTGTGTTTCAGGAATTGAAAATTAATGTGGCCTGGAGTCTAGAACCCGAGTAGTGGCTTTCTTTTTATGTTTTTCATGACTTTACAAGTTATTTGGGAAAAGGGAGTGCGTTCCTAGGAGTCTAGTTCTTATCCTCTCCGAGAGTGTCGAGGTGACTTTAGTCCTTTTTACAGGACATGCGAGGTCGGTTGGGAATCCAGGGTGACTTACGTGTTTTCTGATTATTGGAAATCGACTCACTTCTTTTCGAAATTGTGTTAAGTGAGCCGCTTTCCGTCCTCCTTTCCTTGACCTCTCGTCACTAATTTTCACGCTTGTTTCTTGGCTCAAAGCACACACCTACGGGGGACGTGTAGGTGTGCATATATAACCTCCTTGGGTTATATATGGGGCCATCAACCAAGCGCTGTAAGTGCGGTGGGGACGAGTGATGCGGTTGCAAAACGAGAAAAATTACGAGAGCCGTAGAATGGGGCCGCTGTCTCGAGACTCGCAGAGAGTAGAGCGAGAGTCACGGAACCATTCGGCCGTCCTCGGGGTTTCTACTGCAGACGGTCTAAAGTTCGTAGTCACTAGTCACATTAGTGTAGTCGACGCCGTGGATTGAAATACTTTAAAACAAAAATACATATGTTTGAAAAATACGAAATTGCTCCACCGCTACACGACTACCTACCTACGACTTTTGCTTGCATGAAAACAAAAAAATGAAATGTGTGAAAACTTATAAAAGTCCACGGTTGGCTATCCGAGTCGGATTAGGGCTCTTCTGCGGAAAGTTGGGATAGTAGTCGGCACTCGAGTCCGGATATTAGCACAGCTACGAGTCCGAAACACCACCGTGCTTACGGGACACTTGTAGGCTTTACTTGTAGGTTTCTTTCAGTATTTTCTCGTGGTTTCCTACGGTTTTACTTTGTTTCCTTTTTTCTTCTGCGATTTTTCCTCGCTTTCTCGGCGTTTTCCTTCGTTTTTTTTACTGTTGAGTTTTCAGACTTTACTTTCTTTGTACTCACCATAGCACCCCTGTTTAGCTAGGTTGTTTTCACTTACTACTTCTCCTCCTGCTCTTTTAAGATCGTAATAAGTCTGCTGCGGAAATAAAAAAAATGATAATAAACAAGTAACATGTGCATGAGGATAACGAAAGCATACGGTACTCTCTGTGACGGTCTTTACTTTCCTTCTTGTTATACTGCTTGGCATGTTTTACTTTTCGGCGTATACTCACCTGTTAGTCTGAAGTCGTTTACTTTCGATACATATACTTGCTTAGCATGTTTGACACTTCACGTATCTTTCTCCTCGCTCAGCATGTCTTACTTGTTATAGCATGTTACTTCTGCATAGCTTAATATACACTCGTTATAGCATGTTACTTCTGCATAGCTTAGCATGCTCACGTTTCTTGTTTTCTTTTTGCCACTTATGCCATCATTGCACACACTCATTTGTTGCTGATAAAAATAAATAAATGACTTGCATCGCTCACTTTAACTTAAGACTTGAAATCTAAGCTGCGATTCCTGCTACGACGTGGAGCTTGGAGCACGGTGGGCGACACGGCCATCTTCTTGACAAAACGCCGTGTCGACATGCCAATAACCATTCTTTAGTTTAAATAATGAGCACTAGGACTTCGAGGTAGTTCGCACAGCGCGGCATAAACCCTCACCTTTCTCTTTTAGGCGCTCAGTACACCCTGCCGTGCGATATAAGCCACTAATCGCTTGGGTTTCCGAGGTTGTCGCCTTATACGACGTAAACCCTCCTCGTCTTTCGGGTAGTTTGCGTATCAGGGCATTATGCTGAACGTAATCACTATAATTAATTTGCGGGATTGAAATCGAAATAAAATCTCTTTCCAAAATTTAAAACCCGACCTTAGGATAGTACGGGACGTCCTCGAGGTCCTCCTCGAGATACGTGACATCCCCTGCCCTTCTTTCCTTTGACTCCGAAATAACTGTTCCTCCTTGCGCCCTTCACCTATTGGATTTCCTACCTCGAATTTCGTTGGAAAACCTACCTTTTGACTTCGTGAAGATAGAAACTTGA
This sequence comes from Papilionanthe hookeriana x Papilionanthe teres, assembly GCA_022702705.1. Taxonomy (NCBI): domain Eukaryota; kingdom Viridiplantae; phylum Streptophyta; class Magnoliopsida; order Asparagales; family Orchidaceae; genus Papilionanthe; species Papilionanthe hookeriana x Papilionanthe teres. The sequence continues at coordinate 12,182,535 of CM040435.1, read as the reverse complement.
GATCTAAATCGAGAGTTCTCTCGAGTGATTTCGGTCATCTGAGGGGTAATTAAGCTATAGGGGCTTGCCTCTATAGGAAGTTTTAAAGACCCCAGATAATATAAACCCTATTTAATTCTTTTATATTAAATAGGGAATTTATCGATCCACATAAAGGTTCGTGAGCCAGAACGGATGTCATGAATTTTGTGGTTTATTTGATCGAGCGATATTGTCGAGTAGGGTGCCTATTCTTCGGAATAGATGCGTTACTCGCGATATTACGCTCGTTCATTCAAACTGCCAAACGAATGAGATTCGTCCTTTCTCACTCTTATATTTTAAAACTTAAAATGTTATTTTCAAAATCAATACATATATATAAATTAAATTAAATCCTCAAGCTCAAAGCTCCCTAAAGCGGCCGACAGGTAGCTAATCTCCCAATTAAGGAGAAATATACAATGTAATTAATTACCCAAAAAAAAGGAAAAAATAAATAGAGATTCCTAAGAATATTAATATAATTAATAAACTCTAAATCTAGTGACTAACAAATATAGTACGTGATTATTTGTGATCTTTCGACACTCTCCTCAAGTTGGCATGAAGATGTCACTCATAGCGAGCTTGCTTACTAAATTCTCGTGTTGCAGCTTTGGGAAGACCCTTTTGTTAGTATATCTGCTGTCTGGCTAGCAGTGGGTATATAGGACATACATATCACACCACTATTTATCTTCTCCTTGATGAAATGTTTGTCAACTTCTACATGTTTTGTTCTATCATGTAGAACGGGGTTATGAGCGATAGAGATTGCAGCACTGGTTGTCACAGTAAACTTTAATCGGTGCCGGTATAGGAATATTCGACTCTTACGAAGTCTTTTTATCCATAATACTTCGCAGAATACATGTGCCACTGAGCGAAATTCTACTTCAGCACTACTCCTTGCCACCACACTTTGTTTTTTACTTTTCCAGGTAACCAGATTTCCACCAACAAAGGTACAATACCCTGAGGTGGATCGTCTATCATTTACATCTCCGCCCGATCTGCATCCGTGTAGGCCTCTATTAGAAGATGTTCTCCTTTTTGAACAAAAGTCCTTTTCAGGAGTTCTTTTGAGGTATCTCGAGATTCGAATGCTGCTTGAAAGTGAGTAGGAGTAGGTCAGGGTGAATGCATGAATTGACTTACAACGCTTACGGCAAAAGCTATGTCGGGACGAGTGTGAGCCAAATAGATTAGCCGCCCTACCAATCTTTGATAGCGTGCTTTGTCATTATCTCACTAGCTACGTTGTTGTTTTCAACTTTACATTAGGTTCGAGGTGTATCTGTCGCTTTCGCAACCTGTCATCCTCGTTTCTTTGAGTAGATCAAGTACATACTTGCGTTGATTGACAAAAATTCCCTCCTTGGATCTTGCGAACTCCATTCAGGAAATATTCGAGCTTTCCCAAGTCTTTAATATCAAATTCACCTTAAAGTTTCCTCTTGATTGCTTAATCTCGAGAGAATCATCCTCTGTCATGATTATGTCATCTACATATACTGATCACAATGACTACTTTACCTTTGATGGAATGCTTGAAGAAGAGAGTGTGATCAGCTTGGCTTTGAGAGAAACCATGTTTCTTGATAACATCACCAAAACACTCAAACCAAGCTCTAGGAGACTGCTTTAATCCATACAGAGATTTCTTTAATTTGCACACTTTCCCTTTTACAAATTTTCCTTCAAATCCGGGTGGCGAGTCCATATATACCTCTTCTTGCAATTCTCCATTTAAAAATGCATTTTTTACATCCAATTGATGAAGTGACGATTGAAATTAAGCTGAAGAGAAGAAGTATTCTAATAGAGTTAATTTTAGCCACAGGGGCAAAAGTCTCTTGCTAATCAATACCATGAGTTTGAGTAAATCTTTTTTCTACTAATCTCGCTTTGTATCTTTCCACACTTCCATCAGCTTTAAACTTCACGGTGAACACCCATTTGCACCCTACGGTCTTTTTGTCTTTGGGTAGATCCATGACTACCCATGTGTTATTTCTTTTAAGAGCATTTATTTCTTCCATCACGAGTGCTTTCCAGCTCGGTTCACCTAATGTTTCTTGAATGGTTCTTGGAACAAACATATTAGAAATCACGGACACAAATGCTTCTATGATTTTTTGATAATTTTTCAATATGACGAGTATTGTGTAATAGGATGTTTTGTGCTTGTACGAATTCCTTTTCTGAAAGCAATTGGAAGATCAAGATCAAAATGAGTGGAAGTTGAAGGAAGGTTACTCTGAGTTGTAGGGTCATTATTCGATGAAGATGATTGACCATTTGCTGAGGGAATAAATAGGGCTATAGTACCTTTATGGAATTTCTTCCTAGTATAAACCTGCAGCTCATATTGAGGATTATGATCCTTTGGAAGTACTTCCCCCCTGTTTCTGATAAATTTATATCTGGCAAAATAGGATTAGTATTGCTGACCCTAGTTTCCATATCAGAATTAGTTACAGAAATGGGTAAAGTTTCCCAAAAGTTATTTTCTTCAACTACGTTCTCCCCCTGAAGAAAATTATTTTGAAAGAAGGCATGGTCCTCGACAAACTTGACATCCATGCTTTCAAAAAATCTTTTTGTGACGGGATTAAAACATTTGTACCCACGTTTATTGGAAGCATAACCCATAAAAACACATTTTTCAAGCTTTGGGATCCAATTTTGATCGAAACACATTTGGGATATGCACATAACACACATCCAAAAACTTTTAAAGGGAGATCAGTTATTATCTTAGATGTAGAAAAATAATTTTTCAATGTTTGCAAAGGTGTTTTAAATTTCAAAACTCGAGATGGCATTCGTTTATTAGATAACAGGATGTAAGGAGTGCATTACCACGAGATATTTGAGAACATTCATGGAAAACATAAGTGCCGAGAGTAGCTTGAGTAAATGACTATTTTTTCTTTCAATGAATACTGATTTTGTTGTGGTGTGTCACGACGAGTGGATTGATGCGAGAATACCCTTTCTAACATAAATGTTTTCAAATATTTATTGAAATATTCGATCCGATTATCCAGTTCTTAGAATGCGATTTTTGCTTGAAATTGATTTTCAATCATGTGGAAAAAATCTTTAAATCGTTGTTTAACTTCGGATTTCTTTTCCAATAAATAAGCCAACACACACGTGTGTCATACATCAATAAATGTTACAAACCATTTTTTCCGGAAAGTGTGTTAATTTTAGATGGTCCCCAAACATCACTATGCGATAAATGAAAAGGTTTTGAAGCGAGAATATGATTTTATTGGAAACGAAACACGATGACTTTTAGTTAAATTACAAGTTTCACACTTGAAGTTTTGAAAAATCAATATTTTGAAATGTTTTAGGAAATAAAGATTTGAGATATGAAAAGCTTAGGATGCTCTAATCTTTTATGTCATAACATAACTTGATCATAGTCGAAGCTAGACTTGTACTCACTAATCCATGAAATTTGTTTTATTCTCGAATCGACTCCGTCATAAGTAGTACTGACCCATTTATTTCTCTAGCAGTTCCAATCATCTTCCCCAAGTTTCGGTCCTGAAAAACACAATTGGAAGGGGAAAAAAGAATGAAATAATCAGAATCTTTAGATAATTTGCTAACGGAAAGTAGATTACATGTAAGCTTTGGAACATGTAAGACAGATTTCAAAAAAAGTTTTTCTGAAATTTTAATATTTCCTTTTTCTGCAATAGGCGAAAAACTACCATCAGCTATTCTGATTTTTTCGGAACCAGAACATGGATAATATGAATCGAATAATTGAGAGCGGTTTGTCATATGATCGGAGGCTCTCGAATCGATGATCCAAGGAGTGGTGATTCCTAGAACGAGATAAAGCCAAAGGATTACTACACGCTTGTGCTATAGAGCCAGATAAAAAGCATTAGATGATGAGCAAGATTTCAGCGGTTTAAGAAGGTGACTTAATTCGTTCTTTACTTAAGTGGAGATGACTCGGCCTCATTTCTTGCGGGTGTCTTGTGTTCACTGGATTTTTTCCTTTACCATTGGGTGGTTTTCCATGCAACTTCCAGCATTTTTCACGAGTATGGCGTGGCTTCCCACAGTAGTCACAGTGTAGGTTGTTTCTGTCTTCAACACGCTGGTTGTGAGAAATTTTTCTGCTTACTTGAGCTTCAGGAATCGCCAGTGCTGATCCTTCCATGGACACAGTTGAACCGGCAGTCTTCTTTCCCAACATCACATGTCTCCGACTCTCCTCTCTCCTCACCTCTGCAAAAACTTCACCAATTGGAGGAAGGGGATTTCTTCCAATTATTCGGCCACGAACCTCGTCATATTCAACATTTAGACCTGCAAGAAATTTGAAGATTCGACCAGTATCCACTATCTTCTTGTACTGGTTGCAGTCCTCGTTTGATTTCCACTCATGATCATTGAATAAGTCCAGGTCCTGCCAAATCCGTTTAAGAGAATTGAAATATTTTGTCACAGAATCCTCACCTTGGCAAATTTCCCCAAGTCGTAGGGTCAGCTCGTAAACTTGAGATTGATTTCCAAGATCAGAGTACATTTCTGAAACATTGTCCCATAATTCCTTGGCCGTAGAGTAACAAAGATAATTTGCACTTATCTCTTCAGTCATGGAATTGACCAACCATGTCATTACCATTGAGTTTTTTGTATCCCAAATGGCATAAGTTTTGTCATTCACGTCAAGTCGCATAGTATCACTCGTGATATAGCCAATCTTTCCTCTTCCTCGGAGATACATGCGAACTGATTGTGACCATCGAAGAAAATTATCACCATTTAGTCGGATTGTAGTGATCTGAATCGGATGATTTTCAGATGTATTTCTCTGAGGTTCGGACTGAGATGGCTGATGAGGCTGGTTTGTCCTAGACGTGACTTCAGACATTTTTTCTCGGTCAAGTGTGTTCTATTTGCCCGCAAAAAATACGGAAGCAGTGGTGAGAACACTTTAGGACCGAACAATAAGGGTCGACCGACCCAACCGTCCGAGAGGAAGACGTCGATCGCAGTAGGCGAGCAGGCCGAACGATCGAAGTCGACCGAACGAAGCGGAACGAGCAGCAGGCAGGTGAGCCGGCGAGCGATGGAGGCCGATCGGTCGAAGCCGACCGAATGAAGCCGAACAGGCGAGCAAGTAGGAGAGCCGGCGAACAAGCAGGCGAGCGACTGAAGCGAACGGTCGAAGCCGAGCAGGCGAGCGAGCAGCGAGCAGCGAGCAGGCGAGCGAGCAGCGAGCAAGATGAGCAGGCGAGCAAGACGTATACGCCGTCGAGAATTTCCGTCGAATAGGTCAATAATCGATTCCGACCCTTTGAAGACGATAAAGATTCAGACCTCAAATATTCGCTCTGATACCATGTCAAAATATTTGATAGAACATGTTGAATCCTTTTCTTATTGATGTACAGCTATTTAAAGCGCTTTCTTACAGGACCAAACATGGTAGCTAATCTCCCAATTAAGGAGAAATATACAATGTAATTAATTACCCAAAAAAAAGGAAAAAATAAATAGAGATTCCTAAGAATATTAATATAATTAATAAACTTCTAAATCTAATGACTAACAAATATGGTACAGGATTATTTGTGATCTTTCAACAGAGCATATCATAAAAAAGAAGATGATGAGATAGTTTTCAGCACCAGAACCCCTCCTTTCTACTTAAAAATAGACGTAATAATTAAGCTACACATAATAACCGATCTTGTTGCTACTATATTTGTCAAATATACATATATAAAAGGCAATTCATACATAAAAATAGATGTAATAATTAAGCTACACATAATAACCGTTCCTCTTTCTAAATTTAAATGTATTTGTTTCTTAAATTTTACTTTTGTTTTGTCATTAAACTTTATTGAAATAGTATAATATATAGTTGACCAAAAATATCAAGTTAAATATATTCTAAATATTTAGGTGAACTTTGTACCATATTCTTATTTTAATGCATGAGTACTGTTGACCTCGTTTTTGTCGAGGTTTAGTTTTCCTCCTAGGATTTAGGGTTTTAGGCTTTTTGGGCTTTCCCAAGCCGATCTTAGATTCTAACCTTGAGCCCATCTCGCTTTAGAATGATCGAAACCACTTCGACACTCTTTTGGAGTCCCGGACGGAGTTGCGTACTCCCAGCTCGCGGCGGGTAGGTTGGAATTAGCGTTAGGACTCCCAGTGTGGTTCTCGGAACCTTGGACCTTAGGATAGCCTCGTGCACATTTACTGCACTACGAGGCACAAATTCTTCGAGCCACGGCCTCGACGTCTTCAAATTATTCTCGACGGATCAAGGTCGAAGTCGGAATGCCGGAACGAGCGACATCGAAGTCGAGTGTTCGGCGAGATCGGAATTTGACGCACTTTCGACTTGGCCGTCGACGAGGTTCTCGACGCCTCGGATCGCGAAACGGTGGCCGTTGCGTCGGAACGTCGGAGGCTAATAGGAAAAGATGTATAGCTTGTCGTGTTTGGAGCGCGGACGCGACGTAGGATTTACCGATTTTATTAAATAAATTCTATCTTTCCTATTTTAACCCCTATTTTAAACCCTAAATTTTTTTTTTTTTCTCACCCGGGGCTCGCCTTTCTCTTTTCCTCTCGAGCCAAGGCCTTCTCTACGGTTCCCGCGCGAGAGCTGACGTGGTCCCGGTACGCTCGCCGCTTCCCGGCATCCTGCCCAGTAGCGAGACCTCTTTCGGCCTTCCACTGCCGCCACTCCGCCCACAATCGCCTCTTTTCGGCGACACCGCTGTCACTCTCTCCCTCTCCCCTTTCTCTTGTCGAGCCTCTCAGGGTAAGTGGTTCGGTTCTCTTACAGCTATTCTCCTTGAGGCCGGCTATAAACTCTCTTGGGTTAGGGTTTAGGGTTGGCTCTTATTTTGGTTGGTAGTATTGTGTCTTCCCGCCATCGCCTTGCTTCTCCTCCTTCTTCTTTTTCTGCTACTTGCGGTTCTCCCCGAGTTGGTTGCTCGGCTTCGAGTTTGGGGCATCAGTTGGGTTCTTGTTGTTGAGGGTTTGTAGTGGGGTTTGTAATTTCTCGTACAAGGAGTGTTTCCTTTGATTTTAGCTTTTATATTTGAGATTACCTATGTCTTGCTCTTTCCTTAGGGTGGACGTGGTTTTCGTGGTAAAATGGCCTTTTCTTTTCTTTTCTCTTCTTTATTCATGCGGGCTTGATGTGAAAATATGGAATGGTTTATTTAAATTTATATGCGTATGGAGCTTGTCTTTTGCTCCTTTTAATCCTTCTTTATCGAAAGCATGTTGGGGGGGAAAACTTGTCTTTGATTCGAGCAAGTTTTATATTTATTTTCATTCGAAATATCTTTGAAGTTCTACATTGATGGGATATGTTGGAGATATAAAAACGCTTTTGCGAGGCTTCATGTTGGTATGTTCTAAGTCTCATTTGGGCTCGTGGAGAAGCTTGGTTGACGAGGTTTATTTTCATTTTGGGAGAAGCTAGGGGGCATTCTTGCGCAGTTTTGTTTTCTCGGTTTAACCTTTCCCCCTTTCTTGTCTCTCGATTTTGCCTATTGGTACAGACCCCATTTTCCTGTTTGCGGTTTTCCTCGATTTTGAATGATGTGAGCCATAGTTTGGCTCATGGTGAGCCAGTTTAAGAGCATCTTTTTATTTCATGCTAAAGGGGAGCTTTGAGAGGCTGTTTAGGATTTTGTTTTCTCGGTTTTGGCTCTGCAAATTTCTTGATCTTACCCCCGTATGGAAGGGTTGATTTGCTTTATCTTGCGATTCTGGATCTGTGAAATTTGCTTTGAGCACTACTTTTGGGTACCGGTTATCGTCAGTACCACTGTTATAATGCGATTTTTAAACTTGGTTTAAGATTTGGTTTCAGCCTTATACGGCTTGACTTTCTCTGTGCTTAGCGGTTTTCTCGATTTTGGGTTGTTTGTACAACGTCTCGGTTTGGGGTGGCTTGTGGCTTCTTGTGCGCTGCGTTGAAGCACTGTGGACGTGAGTTCGGGTGGATTGTGGGGGTTTTCGGCGAGGTTTGAAGAGGCTTTGTAGTGGCTCGGCGTGCACCTTGTTGGAGCTCCTTGAGGGCTCGGGTTTGGCTTGATGTTGAGCGGGTTATGTGAGTGGCTTGTTTGAGGAAGCTTGGTAGTGAGCCTCATTTATTTTTTTACTATTGAAGCTTGTATGTGAGCACTCTTTATGGAAGTTTGGAGTAGGGTGAGGACTTCATCTCTTGTTGCTCCTTTGTTGTGATTGTGGCCGTGGGCCTCTCTTTGCTGTCTCGACGAGAGCCTTAATGGGTGTGAGATTGCCCTCATTTAGCCCGATTAAGATTTTTGAAGGTTGATATCGAAGTTTGATGTATGAGCGCTGAGTTATGGCGATTACGTGATAAATTGATGTCGAATTGATGGGCGCTTTGTTTCGGCGGTTGTTCGAGCCCCCGAAATTTGTAATATGAAATGAAAATTGGAAAGAAAGAGAAAAAAAAAGGAAAAGAAAGAAAAGTGAAGGGTTAAGTTTTGGAGATTTGTGATAGCACTCACAGTTTAGTAGTCGAGTGCAGGACGCAGCCGGTGACTTTCTCTGTCTTTCTTTCTTTATGATTTTACGGTTATTTGGGAAAAGTGCGTTAAGAGTACGGTGTATGCGCCTGCGAGAGTGTCGAAATTTGCACTTTAGGCCTTTCTGAGACATGTGAGGTCGGTTGGGAATCCGGGGGTGACTTACGTGTTTTTCGGTGTGGAAATCGACTCACTTCTTTTTCGAAATTGTGTTAAAGTGAGCCGCTCCGTCCTCCTTTCCTTGACCTCTCGTCCACAGTTTTCACCTTGTTTTCTTAGCTCAATACACACCTACGGGGGACGTGTAGGTGTGCATATATAACCTCCTTTGAGTTATATATGGGGCCATCAGCGAAAGTGTAAGTGCGGTAGGGACATTGATGAGGCTATAAACGAGAAAAAATTCGAGAGCCATGAATGAGACGCGACTCGAAACTCGTAAGTAGACGGGGAATCGCGGAACGGATTCGGCCGTCATGGGGTTCTCTTTGCCGTGATCCCAATGTTCGTAAACACCGTCACATTAGGGTAGTCGACACGTGAATTTGAAATGTTTTAAAACAAAATACATATGTTGAAAAATACGAAATTACACCACTCTTACCTGGCCCCTGCCTACGGCTTTTACCATGCAGACGAAAAATGAAATGTGTGCAAAATTTATAAAGGTCACGGTTGTTGTCGAGTCGGATTAGGGCCTACGCCTGCGAGAAAGTCGGTACGGTAGTCGGCACTCGATGGGACGTTGGCACGGCTGCGGGTCAGAAACACTTGCGTGTCTTTACGGGTCTTTTCTTTCAGAGGAGGGCAGCTGGCTTTAGCATGGTTCGCCATGAGTTTAGCGAATTAAACACGGGTTTCTCGCGGTGCTTTTTGCGGTTTCCTGTTTTGTTTTGTTTTCGTTCGTGAAACTTCTGGAGAGTTTTTACGGACGTTTTAACTTCTTTCTTTCCGGAAGCTTTCTTGGTTTTCTTCACGTTTCTCGTTTTCTCGCGTTTTCCTTCGTTTTTATTGTTGAGTTTTCGGACTTTACTTTACGTATGCATCCTGTAGCACCCTGTCTAGCTAGGTTGTTTTCATACTTACTTATACTCTTTAACTCTTTTGAAATCTTAATGAATCTGGCACGGGGAAATAGAAAAATAAAATATGAATGCCGTGCTTGTGAGGATATGAAAGCATACGGTATCTGCGGCAGTCTTTTCTCTACACTTATTGTTGTCTTTTGCTTGGCATGTTTTGCTTTTCGGCTATACTCACTTGCTTATCACAAAATTTGTTTACTTGAGTACATGTACTTTGCTTAGCATGTTTAATTCATATCTTTCTCGCACTCGGCGTGTTTATACTTGTTGCAGCGTGTTCTTGTTTAGTTCTTTATAGCATGCTCACATTTCTTGCTTTTACGGCTTGCTACTCATATCGCTATTACCTGCTAGCTCCCTTGCGATAAAAATAATAAACGACTTGCATGCTCATTTTAACCTAAGACTTGAGCCTAATGCGATTCTGTACGACGTGGGCTTGGAGCACGGTGGGCGGCTTTATGGTCATCTTCTTAATGAAATACGTATCGGCATCAATGAAATCGTGCCTTAGTTTAAGCAATGACGCAGGAGCAGTGAGTACGCTGAGTACGCTTGTAAACCTCCCTGATGCTTTTAGGCCTTTGCGCGGCGCCTCCTTTTGTACGATGGCCTCTGGCAACAGGTTCCGAGGTTGTCGTCGTCTGACGTAAGCCCTCTGTCTTTGGAGTGATTTGCATAATCGGACGGTATACGAACGTAATCCTACGTGTGTTTGCGGTATTAATTAAAACCCGTCTCTTTTCAAAATTGAAAGCCAAACCCGCGGATAGTACGGACGTCCTCGAGGTTCTTCTCGAGATGTTTGTGACATCTACCCTTAACCTTTGACTCATGATATTATTCCATATTTTTTCTTTGTTGGATTTCACATGCAATTTGCGTTGAAAACTACTGCATTTTTGGCAAAACACGAATCAAAACCAGAGGCACAATCGAGAGTTCTCTCGAGTGAGCTTCGGTCGTTTGAGGGGTAATTAACTATAGGGGCTTGCCTCTGTAGGGAGTTTTAAAGAGACCACGAGATAATATAAGCACTTATTTAATTCGCTTTGTATTAAATAGGGGAATTTGTCCGTCACGTAAAGGTTCGCAGTGAACGGATGTCGTGAATTTTATGGTTTATTTGATCGAGCGATATTGTAAGTGAGATTTTATGTCGAAATAAAATGCGTTCTTTCATGATATTACGCTCGTTAATTCAGTAACTGACGAATGAGATACATCGCTACCGTTAAATGTTCATCCTAAATTTTATTTTCAAAAATCGATAAATGCAATACATATATACGTTAAATTAAAATGCAAACGCATGTAACTCTTTAAAGCGATAGACAAGTACATATCTTTATTTTAAATGAATAATTTTTTTTCTCTTTTGAAAAATCTTTGTTCCATCTCAACGTATGTTCTACTACCCTAATTCATTTTGTTTGATCAGTACTTTATTATTGCTTAACTATTGTTTTGCTACATTAGGGGAAGTTGAGAGTTGTGTAAGTGTGATAAGCATCCTAACAATGGCCGAGTGTATTTTGAAACATGGTTTATTTAAAAGCTGGCTTTTGTAGACACAAACTCGGCCGCTTTTGAAAGTTAATAAGAAACAATTTTGCTAGAGCTATTGCAACATATGACCCTCCTTTAGCGTGCAAATACTCATTCCTACGTACCTTCGTACCGCTACTTTTCGGAGCCTCAATTGTTTTTCATCCCAATTCTTTCACTGAATTGGCCTCACCACTTGACACTTTTATTCTAAAGTGCAACTAAGGAACAACAAAAATTTTTGATTTTTGCACGCCCCATTTCTTAAGCTTCCAAGTGAAGATGGGGGGCTTAATCTTGTTGCTAAGCTGCAAAATCCATTTTCTTTTCGCTTGCAAATTTTCAGCACCTACTCCTTTTTAACCAATCACAAACCTCTTGGATCACAGCCAAATGACATGAAAGTTTTATGAGATGGCGTGTTTATGTTGCCAACGCTTCATTATTTTATGCCATTAACTTGGTAATAGGGGTTCCTTTCACCATATTTTTTCCATATCTTTTTATTTGCAATTGTATTAATATGAATTTTTTAATCTTTAAATGCATTTTTAAACTTGTTGTGTTATTTCTTTTTTTAGACAATAATTAAATTGATTGAATTCTAGATTACACTAGTAACGATGGTAATAATAAGAATAACCATGAATATTAAATTATGTTAGAATGTATTTTAATGAAAAGTGACATTAATCTGTTTTTAATAAGAAAAAATGACTTTAATCTGAAAGGGAATAAACAATAACATGAATTTGAAGAAAACCCATATATGAGTGAGTTGATCTCCAAGCACGCTACTGTTTGTCATCACTTTGGGTACCGGTTAAAAGCATTAATCATCATATACTTTAGGTTTTAGTGTATTTTTATCTTGAAGATCTTGTAAACATGAATTGCTGGCTTACAGCTTTTCGGATTGATCTCATCAGTCTATGCTTGTACCTAGCCATAGGTTAGCAATTTCAGCTTATACTCTTGGTTCATTAGTTTCATTCCAAGTATGACAAAGTTAACCAATTTAATTATCAATCTTGAGGTGAATTCTAGTTCAGTGAGTATGCATATAAATGTACATATGATAAAAGTGCAAGTTATTGATAGTTATCTATAGGCATACACGTGTTTATATATAAATTTTGCACCTACTTCTTGATCCAATCTTCAGCTAGTTTTTTTTTTCTATCAAGTTCTAGTTTTAATTTGTGCTTTTTAATTTTGGGTCAAGTGAGGTGAGAATTTGATTTTTATTCAATCTTTGATCTTGTTCAAATTTTCTATACTTGTTTGTTTAATGGTGCATATTATTTACTTTAGTTCCTTTCTGTTATATGTCATCTTGCTTGAATTTCATGGAGAACTCAGTTGGTAGGATTATAGAAGAATTTCAAAACTAATTGATATGCACTAAGTGCATGCATCTAGGGTTTGCTTACGGTAATGGACAAATAGAAGTTTATTGGTAAGAAGGTGAAAAAGTATTGGTGTAAGTGCAGAATTGTAGAACTCTTGTCAAAACACATTTGAGGGTAGAAATACAGATGAAATATGGTTGAGCAAGAATGAATAGGAAGGGAAAACAGAAAATTTACAATAGTGTTAGGTTTATAAAGCTTTATAGAAACTATATTGTTGAAAGATGGAATTAGCACATACAAATCATGATATGAGAATGGATTTGAATGTTATCTTTTTATCAAATTCTTAAAACTTCGATGTGATAGTCGATGTAGTATAAGCTTCTTAAGTGATTATTATACTAATCACAAGCCAATGAGAATCCTTTTAAGATCTCAAATGGTAAAAACTCCATTTTTTTTATCATGATCATCTTTAAACTTTAGCAATCCATGGACTCTAGTTTTTTATTAATTTTTTGGGCATGCTTGTAATGTTCTATGTTGCTTCAACATGCTTCTTAGAGATTAATCATCTACAACATTGCAAGATTGACTTAAAAATCATGCTTAAAATGAATTCTAATATATATATATATATATATATATAGAGAGAGAGAGAGAGAGAGAGAGAGAGAATATAAAATTATCAAACTATATTAAAAATTCAATTTGAAGTACCTCTTGTAGCTTTCTATACATGTGAATTTCAAATGTTAAGCAACATTGCAAGATTGACTTAAATCATGCAGAAATTGAAGCATAATATATTGAAAGATCAGGAAACAACAAATTAACACTAAATATCGAGCATAAAAATAAGCATTAAAATACACACTCTCATTTAGATTAATTTAAACCTTGACAAGACGAGAATAATGAAAATGAAAGAAGACAAAACAAAACACGAATGCAAAATACACGAGTTAGACAATGCAATGCAGTAGAAACTTGCACTCTGAAAGTGATAGTATTTAGTAAAAGCAAGTGCAAAATTCTAGTTGTATTTAGTAAAAGCAAGTGCAAAATTCTAGTTGTATGCTCCACAACCCTAAAGGTCATCCATAAATTATAATAAAATTCAACAAGAAATACAGTAAAACTAGCAATATTGGAGCATAGACTAACTTTTTTATTTTTTTCTAATGCAGTAAAATAACAATGTCTTTCATAAAGCAGATGCAAGAAAAGATTTTTATAGGAAAAGCGATGACTATTTCGCGATAGAAATTTTGTTGGACTCTCACGGACTTTTGACATTAAATTGTGAACTTCTAAAACTTAAAAAAGCTCTTGAGAGCTACTAAACATTGTACAAATCCTACAAAAACTTTACACTTGAAAATGTGTATTTAATTAAAAATTGGTAATTGTTATTGCATGTATTTTATTGAATGTGGAGAACGTTTTAAATCTAAAGACATAAATTACCTCATAGTTAAGACTGGATTAGCCTAATAACACATTACATAAAGCTAAAAAATAATCACATGATTGCATAGCATAATTCATGCTCGTGATAGGCAATGACTTCTCCTAACCATTTTCAAATTGAAATTAAAGTAGGCTACAATGTTAAAATTGCAAACCCGGTACTAAAGTTGATCTAATCTTTGAACATTTTGAGTATATGTATTATTTGATATTATCATGAATTTTTTTTAGAGATGAAATTAGGAAAACTATTCAAGAGGGAGAGTATTGGAGTATAATTCCTAAAAGAAAAATATTGGCTATACAACTATAGTAATGCTTAGAGAGGACCTGATGGTGTGATTTGGAGATCTTTTTTCGGAAGTGTAAGATAAATCATTCATCATATTCATCATCACCCTTAGGGTCACATCTATAACATGTAATTATCATATGAAGATGTGACGTAACATGTCCTAACACGTAATGAGATGCCATAACATGCCCCAAAAAACTATAATAGATAATATCTCACTTTGTTATGAGGCCCAATATTATAGTAAAGTGTAGTATTATATATCTCCTTGCACCATGCCTTATGACTGGCAGTTTAGAGAAAAAAATAGATCCCCAATTTGGCTAGATGACCAAATGGTGCCTATTTTATAAGCACAACTATTCTCAAATCATTTTGCGCAACTTTTATCAATATTACAACAAATCTCTTTTTTTTTTTTCAATTCCTCAAGACTAATTTTATCTATACCTTCTTTAATGATTGTATTTTCTATCTATGATAGATCTAACTGATTTTATTTTAAACTACCTTATTTTTTGCTATAGTTAACTTAGCTAACATGAATTGCTTTATTACTCAATACTTGAATCCATACTATATAGCCAACCTAACTACAATATTTTAAAGCTTACAAGTTTTGGCTTTATACTCTTATCGCATAATAGTACGGGGGCATCTCTTCATTTTATTAACCAAATTTTAACATGTGAACTTGTGACATGGGATTGAAGAGATGAATAATTTTATTGTTGTGGGTTCTGAAGACTAGCCATCCATTGGCTGTGTAAAAAAAAAAATATATGCGATTGAAGAGATTGAAGAGATGAATAATTTTGTTATTGTGGGTTCTGAAGACTAGTCATCCATTGGATGTGCAAAAAAAATATATGCGAGAATATGTGAAAAATTACAAGGAGATGGAGCGAGTATTACTAATATTGTTATTGTCATTGTCGATGTTGTTGTTAACTTTTGTGAAACATATGACGTTATTCTTTTTATTGAGACTTATCTCATAGCTTTGGAGATGTTCGGGGATCGGAACCGTAGAATGCAAATGGGAGCATAGTGAGTTAAAGGAGATGAGATCAAAGCGATGATGAAACTCTAACTTGTCTCTTATGTTTAGCAATATGTCAATTGAGAGATCAGACCATGACAATGAAAGTGAGGAAGAATGTGACATTGAAGAAAAAAAAGAAGACGATGATTAATATCCTTTTGATGTAGAAAAAATGTATTTATTTTATCGTTTCTTGGTGTTAGGGAAAATTATAAATATTTTATAATTTGAACAATAATAATTCAAACATGATCAAACACAGATCTGTTCGTGTTTGGTTCGTTTATAAAGGCGAACTTTAAAAAATTGTTTGTGTTCGTCTCGCTTGCTTATCGAACGAATCAAACACGAACTCCCTGATGAGCTGAACATAAACTGTTCGCGAACATCAAGCTTTTTTAATAGTCACTGATGACTTTTTTTTTCTTAGGTTTTTCTTTTGAATGTTTAATTGGTTATAAGACTTACTTTTTGTTTTTTCGATCTTTTTATGAGTTTTCTTGATTCCATTATTAAATATTTTATTTTATTTAATGAAATGTTGAATGTTTCAGAATATGAATATGTAAATTGAGCCGAACACGAGCATGCAGCTCACGAACAATTTCGAACTTCAGCTAATTTCAAACAAAATTAAATTGCTTATTTAAAAGCAATTTAATACGAAACGCACTCGAGAACTTGACTCGTTTACAACCATAATGAATACAACTAGAACATTCATTGTTTTGAAATTTTAATTTGTAATAATAAAATATTTGAAGTAGAAATTATTGAAGTAATATTGAATAATCAAATAGATCAATTCTTGCAATATTATATTGATCAGAGTTTGTTATCACATCAAAGACTTAAACTTTTATATCAAATAGCATTGAGTGTTTCTATTTGAAGATTTTAAGCACATAGATTTACCAAGAAAAAAAAAAAAAAAAACAATTAAAGTAAAATGAAACCAATTAAATTACCTTATTATTATGGTAGTTCCAACATCTATTTACTTGAAATATTTTGAATTGCAAGTTATTTTTTTCTAGCTTCATTATCATCTTAAAAGCTCAAGATAGATATAATGGCTTGAAATATTTGTCTTATTCATAATAATTACCACATAATTGTACTAATTATTTTATATTCATAGCATTCTAATTGTGTGAACTTCATTTAAAACATATTAAAGAAAATTCACTAATCACAGATCTCATGTTCAAGATAAATTGATTGTGGATGGGAAAGCTATAATCAAAGAAGCTTTGAAAATGACAAACTCAATCTATTACTTATGCATCCAGTTTTCTGCAACAGCACTCTGATCGATATTGACTTTAGATGAGCTCAAAAATTCATGACTAAAACTGAAATTATCATAAGAAATCCAATTTAATTCAATGATAAGGAATGTCGATAACATTTGAAGAATATAAGATAACACAAAAGCATAATAATCATTCAAAAATTTACTGCTTCACCTACAGTTTGCATGAATTAAATCATTTTTAATTTTTAACGACATGAACACTGCACGCCAGAGACCAAAGAACTATTAGAATAAAACCAACAGGCGCTTCTTGCGGCATACCGTAGTAGTTCATGAAGCTTTTTATGCCGAACCAAAGCATTAAGAACTCCAATATGGGATTGGTATTGCCTGCAACCAGTAAATGAGGAAATAGAATCAATAAGAAATAAGCGCACAGAAAAGCTAGAACTTGCATTTTTCTTTCCTCCCTATCGAATACAGCCGACTTCAGCGAACCAAAGGATGTCATTTCTGTCTTCCCCCGCCCTCCTCTGAAACTCTTCAGTGCACTGCCCCAAACAGACCCTGAAGTGTCAGAGCGAGCTCTGCGAACTCTTACCTGGAAGAGAAGAAGCTGTGCCGGAAGGGAAGCTCACTTACCTGGAAGAGAAGTGCTGAAGAAGCAGGGAGCATGCAAAACCGAAGGAAGAATGCCAATCCGGGAGGGTCTAGGGACAGAAAGTTCGATCAAGATTCGAGGACCGCGGAGTAATTCGAGACTAAACTCGAACAAGGAAACGTGACCGGTATCATCCCGAGGGCAAGAAACTTCTCAAAATGCAGTTAAAACATGTAAAACAAACAGAGGGTCACGTTTCATCCTATTAAACTCTCTCTAGTCAATAGTATTCTTCAACAGATTTCATCTTGATGAACCAGAGAATACTGAAATATTTGTTGCACGTTACTTCATAGCAAAATACAATTATAATCTTATGTATGATTCACTATCTTGCATTAAAGTCGACAGTAATAGCAATCCAAAATACTTGCCCGATGAAGATTTTAGCGACAACGTTATTAATAATTTTTGCTTTCTTCAAATGTGACTTTTAAGATTAAGCAATTTGTTGTTCAGCTTTGACTACTGCTCATTTTTAATAGGTATGTAAAATTGTGGATGGACAAAGATATGTTAAGAAGTTAAAAAAGCTAGATGAGTAAATGGAATATTAAATTCAAATTATAAGCATTCAAAGCTGATATGGAGATGAGCATTTTAGAGGTTACACCTTATGACTTTAAATGTACTGTATAATTTTATTTTATCTTTGTATTTTATTTTAATGATGGGTTAATTCATTGATCCTACAATTTGTTATGGTAAAATGTTTGATTGTTTTCGCAGTGGTCGAAAAAAATTATAACGATGATATGTTTGCAAAAAACTTTAGTATTGGGGTTCGCACAATATTCTTCTGAGTAGAAGCACGAGTCTTTAAGTTCTCGAAAAATAAGTTATTACTCGGTCGTTATTTTTTATTTTTTCCTAATCGATTCAATTAAAGTTGTAGAAGCGATTCTTAAATGTAGGCATTTTGAAGTATCACGATAGTAGTGAGAGGAGTGTGAACCCAGTGTCGAGAAATGGAATATGATTAAAAAGGTGAGTTTGGTCAACTAAATTTATGGTGGCTCTCACGATTATAGAGTACTGTCGTATGAACTGTTAATCATATGCTTTTGTATAGTTGGTTTTGATAAAAATATTGTTAAAATGGGTTTAAATGAAAATTTCTCTTATTTTGATATGGGTATTTATCCTTAGTATCAACTGAAATCTTTAATTTTTAGTTTTATATATTTGTTGTACCATTGTCATAGCTTTAAATGAATCCTTGTGCTTGTGCAAAAGTGTATAAAGGTGGTACGTTGATGCTTGGGCATGCATAAGCTTTTATCGTCGTAGTATGAGTATCATTTGGGATTTACGCAAGATCTAGTTTTCATAATACAACAATATCGGAATGCTTTTTACCTTTAATTCCTTTACCTTGAATTGTGATTATACTTTCTTTTATGAGTTACTCATTGTCTTTCGTTTAAATGTGGACTTTTGCTTGAAAGCCCTGTGATCATTTAACTTTTGTCATCGCAAATGAAAATAGATTGAGGAAATCACACGGCCAGGTCTATTGAAACCTTGAAACGAAACTCAAGAAAGCATGGTAAAACTTAATTGCCAATTATTGTTCTTCAAGGAAATTAGAAGTTCATATGGTATTTTCCCGAGTTTATAGCTTGTTTTCTTTCTTATGCTTTCACTTTTAATTAAATTTTATTTAGATATCTATGTTACGGTCTTGATTTGACGAGGCGAGGATAAAAAAAATATGTGATGCGAGTTGTCGATCGGTGTTGCCCGGCCAAAGCATCTACAAGCCAAGGACAAAAAAACAATACCTTGAAAATTTAGCCTTAAAAATAAATGTAAATGTTTATACTGATGTTTCTAATAAATATTTTGTCAATGTTGTTTCTATGCTGCTTATGGTATTACTCTTTAATGCAACAGGTTGGTGGTTGTAATACGATTTTTGAAGATTCCATCACAAACCAAATCCCTTTGGTATCAACTAAGCCTACTATTATATTTGGAGCTCATGTGACCCATTTGGCCCCAAGAGAAGACTCTATACCCTCCATTGCTGCAGTTTGTTTCTCTCATCTACGATAATGTTGGTGGCATTCTAATCTTTGATTTTTATCTTCATTCCTCTATGGGTTATCTTAAGGTGGTTGCATCTATGGATTGGCCCCACCTAACAAAGTAGAGATGTCTTTTTTCTGCACGAGGAAACTTCTCGGCCTCGTTTATAGATCGTATTGCGGGATTGCCAAAAAGTAAACGTCAGTCAAATAGCATAAATGATTATGTTTGAAAAAGCTCGATTTTAATGCTAATGCGGAAACACATGTGAGGAAAGAAACGCATACTTACTCATGTTCAAAGAATTCCCGAGTTAAAGGCTCCGTCGAAATATGCTTAAGGCGAATCGAAAGTACGTTAAAGGCAAGTGCGGATATCAAAATTACATAAAAACAAACATATTAAAAAGAAAAGCTATCCGGAGTCTTTTCTTTAATAAAGAGAAGGTGAATGAGCATTCGAAAAATAAACGTGAATTAGATTCTTGATGAGCATTACATAGAAGGCATTGTAGAGGGAGCAGAATACCTCTTGCTAAAAGAATACTGACAATTTTAAGACCCCCAATAACACCTTTCCAAGTGAAGGAGGCAAACTTTAAGGATTGCCTTTGACAAATGAATTTGTAACATATGACAAAGGTTGGACTTCATAAGCTTAGAAGTAAGTATTAAATGTGACAAATAATTTTTTACCCTCCTAAGACAATTTCGAGTGATAGAAGGGGCGTGCAATGCGATAGAAAGATACGAAATATTATTCACAGTGGTCAGGAAACCAAAGGGTTGGAAAAGCACTTAAACTAGTTAAAGTTTTGATTACCTAGCTCTCATAAAATGAGGTTCTTTCTGTTAGATATTTTACCTCTATTATTTTATCCTACTTAAGGATAGTTTTGTCCTTTTGCTTGTTATATATATATATATATGTATGTATGTTTTACTCTTGTAATAGCATCAAGCAAAACAATGGAAACCCTAGCAGCCTCTCTCTTACAATCCTAACATGGTATCAGAGTCAATTCTGACCCATGCGTAGCTTTCGCAGATCCAAGGAAAGCTAGTGCAGGAAATATATCGGGCAGAGTATTGCACAAGGGATCGCACACACGATGGGGGAGACGCGTGCTGGGAAGAAAGAAGCTTCGGTAGCTACGGCATTAGCAAGGGTTTCTGGCAGGGGGAAATCAGCTTTCATACAATTCCGGCAGGTTCTTGGTTTCAATAGTAGACAATCGTGGTAGGCACTCACCGAAGCAGTTGGAGGCGTCACGTTGGCAGCTTGCTGCTGTTCCTGTTTTGATCGCTACACTCTCGAAGCATGCGGAGGATCGTGGCAGCAACTCTCGAAGCAGTTGGAGGCGTCGTTCGCGGCAGCTTCTTGTTCCTGTTCTGATTGCTGCACTCTCGAAGCAGGCGGAGGCGTTGTTCGCGGCAACTTCCTGTTTCTGTTCGGCGTCGTCCGCTGACTGTTGTGGGAAAGCTAAGAAGTGCCGTGAGATAATTTGTGTTGCAGCCATGCGACGAAGAACTTTAAGGAGGTTTCAGACCTATTTTCAGTTTGGAATTAAATATATATAAATGATGCATGCTGGAAAAATTCATGGCAGTAGAGAAACAAATTATCGTCTTGCGTTGTACGAGAATTCGGCAATACGCGAGATGAAAGGAGCAAGCGAGTGGCAATTTCCGAGGCGTTTTTACGTGGAAAACCCGTAAAGGTAAAAACGCGTACGGCGAAATAGATTTGTGAAAATCGCTTTATTGATTGATGATTACGAAATCACCTGCCACGGACGGAGAGAATAATTATATTTTCGGTACAACAGTCGCAGACGGACGGCGTCTGGTTGGTGTAGGTTGACGATAGCTGATGGAGGTACGACGAATTTACAACGTAATTTACAACATGTGAAGGCGAGAAGGTACGAGTCTTTCTGTCCCGCGTTTGGTGGCTTTTTTGAGATAAATGGGTTCATATACCCCATGCTCCTGCGATTTTGCCTTCTTCAAATTTCTTTTTCATTTAAATTTAATTTTAAAAAAAGGCGAAATTCGCATGTGTTCACATATCTAACTTTTGACACTCCAGTTTTTATAATCGTCACAGCGTGATGTAGTGAGATTGGGTGGTATAAATGTGAAATAAGGTTTAGACGTTTGATGTGCAAGTAAATAAGTGTTAGGCGGTAATCGTGATGCACGTAGTCTGAATGAAAAATTATTATGCGTTCGCGTACGCGAAATGATAAAAACATAAATACTGAAAAGTATATGGGGGGAAAAAAGAATTTTTCATTGAACGCCGTATGGAATAATTACTCCCAAAGAACAGAGGCATTTAAATACATATATCACAT
This sequence comes from Papilionanthe hookeriana x Papilionanthe teres, assembly GCA_022702705.1. Lineage (NCBI taxonomy): Eukaryota > Viridiplantae > Streptophyta > Magnoliopsida > Asparagales > Orchidaceae > Papilionanthe > Papilionanthe hookeriana x Papilionanthe teres. Next base: position 12,160,831 of record CM040435.1, on the reverse strand, counting down.
AATTTTTAGCACCTAGAATCTATTATTTACATTTATACCACCCAAATCATGTTTAATATTATCATACACAAAATTTATTTCGCCGTGGAGGTAAAAGGCAAAACCATATGAATTATTTTTAATAAATTAATTTAGGTGTACATTAAAATAAATAATTCACGATAAAAACAACACAATCTTAATTTCATATATTTAAGAAATAAATTAAAAAATATATATATTCATCTCTACCAAAAATAGCAAATTTATAGAGCTAATATTAGAAATATATTCTTATTTATATCTTACGATTTTCTCTTTACTTCTGGACATAAAAGGAAGGCGAGTGTGTGATTAAGATTCTTTCTTTAATCTCACGAATTTCTGACCTTTAATTTATCTCTGCCCAAAATAGAAATATATCCTTATTTATATATCTCAATCATTCTCTCTCAGCTTTCCCAAACACCAACAAACAATAAAATAAATTCTCTTTTTCAACATCAAAGAAAGTTATCGTCTTCTTAACTAGCCGATGTCGATTTATTGCTCACTTTCTTCGTATTTTGGTCGTCTCACGTTGATATATTACGAAGTATTAGAGATAAGTTGGAGCCGTAAATCGGTGGTCTAAAATTATATTTCGCTCGATCTTGCTCCCGTTGAGCGTTACACGGTTAGATGAGAACGTCTCGAAAATTTCTGAGATAAGTTTATTAGAAATAATAATGTCATCTGTTTAAAAGTTAACGATAGCAGGAGCGCGATATGATATTAGTAATACGCGCTCAATCTCTTATGATTTTTAAATGTGGCATATATTTTTTTCTTCATCCCTTTCCCCACACGATGGATGGCTTGTCTTCTGTACCCAACCGTAAGAAAATATTTATCTCTTCAATCCCATGTCAAATAAAAATCACATTACCTTGTCTATCTTATGCCTCACTCGAACCAGCATCTCGTTGTATATCAGATTTGTTATTGTTTAAGGTGGTTGCCTCTTCGTGCTCAACTATTGGCATTGTAGTGGCCTGCGTTATTACAACATCCCACGAAAAAGAAACTAGGGTTGTGGTCTGCAAGCGTGGTGTTGGCCAAAAGTGGAGGTTTTGAAGAAAAAAATGAAGCATGGTGATATCGCGCTGTGTATATTAACATTTATATTCTTGACAAATATTTGAATCTCACATGCCGACGAAGGCGTCCTTGTTGAGTTAGTAAGAGTGCAGATTATGGGCTGCAAAAACAGATCTTACAAGCTGATGGTATGATTGGTCCAAGTGGCAAAAGATTACCTGTTTGTTAATGCTTTGCATAGGCGAGTAGGATATCGAATTTGAAGGCTGTATGTGAACTTTTGGGAAGCTACTGTAGACTTGTTGGTTATCCTTAAAAATAGACGTACGTGACTTTGCTTAATTCTGTGTATGCAAATGTTGTTGATGTTGCATGTGAAGCTCAACGGGCCGATTTTGATTGTATGAATATTTCTGGAAAATCTTCCCTTTCACTGTGGTAGATTATCAGTCGATGTAGAGCAGCAAAACAAAAGATAAAATTTGTGAGAGATTTATTTTTGAGATAAAAATGATTCAATTGAATAAGTTTATGACTAAATATGTTATTTTTATTTTATTATTATTATTTTGAGATTGTGTTTAAATTTTGATTTTTTTAAGTTTTTTTTTTTTTTTTTTTTTTTTTTTTTTTTTTTTTTTTTTTTTTTTTATAATTTGAGAAATTCATTGTAGAGAATTGAATCTAAATATAGAATTTGTTTATGAAGGTTATTTCTGATGTACTTTATCAAAGAATCGTATATTCGATTATTTTGTTGAAAATAATAATACCATATTTATAATTTACTTTCCCGTGGATGAAAATTTACTAATTCCATGTGTAAAATTCTAAGTTCAGATGTTAGATATGTAAATAGATAGATATTCGTTGGTCTGCATGAATTGCCTTTATGTGTGTGTGTGTGTGTGCGCGCGCGGTCTTATTTCGTTAAAGGTTGTGATGCTGACGTAAGTCACTCCGGGTCGGGGGTTCGAATCACGCGTTATGGAAGGATTTGAATAAACGCACTGATTAGGTGGGGTCCGCTTCTCGATCAGTTCAACCTATAGGGGTTGATCTATGTCTCCGACTGTCGATCAATCTCAAGCATAAAGAGAGGAGACAACCATAGTTAATTGAATCAACATAAACCAAAATTTGAGAGAAAGTGTGCAACCATAGTGAAAAGAAGAGTGATTGGAAATACTTTTCCTTAATAAAGAGAAGGTGAATTGGCATTCAAGAAATAGATGTGGATGAGGATCCTGATGAGCATTACATTGAACACATGGAAGAGGGACCCAAATAGCTCCTGCTGAAAGAATATCAAAATTTTTAAGACCCACAATAACAAGTTTCTGAGTGAAGGAGGCAACCTTGAAGAGTTCCCATTTATCCAAGCTATGATTCTCCGAAAACAGGCATGTATTGATTACTCCAATAATAAATTGTTTTCGAACATAGCCAAAACCGATCAGACAATTTATCGGATCGAGTTCTTGATCGAGCGTGTTCTCCGGGATAAGCGAACATACGAATCATGAATAGTATATTCACTACACAAACATCTACCTAAACCAAATGAATTTGTGCTTTACATTAAGTCAGATTGGCCATCATAAATATGAAAGTAAATAGCCATTGAGAAATAACCTTTTCCTCTCCAAAAGCAATTTATATTAGAGTTTACGAATATTTTTCTTATAATCTAATTTGTGGGGGCTGTTGCAGATCTGATTTTGAGCGAGCAAGGAGTCGGCTGAAAATCGTAAAAGTTCCTTTAGTTTAATCGAGCTAAAATTCAAAATAATTTTTGAGCTATTAATGATCTTCTAGCTAAATTCTAGCGATAACATCATTACGATCGTTAACGTCGATTTACAGCCATTGCTTTGGCTTATAATTGGTTTTGAAAAATTAGATAGAAATTTTTGCTCATAACTTGTTCGTTTATTTCGATCTTATGTATTTAAATACGCGGCCCGATTCACATGTCAGATATTAGATTATTTATTGACGAATATTATATTTTTTTCATATATATATATATATATATATATATTTAATAACATTATACCACCCAAATCCTTCATTTCACATAAAAAATGCTACTTTTAATTTTTTAGGAAAAGGTGCATATGTAGATACGTAGGAGTTGAGAGATATGCATCTTAATCTTCCTCATTTAAAGGAGCTAATATTATAAAAAACATCTTTATATATATCTTACTTAGCATTTTCTCTCCCCTATTCCCACTTGGCTTCCAACGTCCAAAGAATATTCACCGTCATATGCTTCTTTTTCAATGTCATCATCTTCCTCACTTTCTTCTTCATGGTCTTCATGGTCTGATCTCATAATTAGAGATAAGTTGGAGCTTTATCATTACTCTGATCTCATATCTTTTCGCTCAGTTTGTTCCCATTGGCATTATGTGGGGATTAGATCGACATGTCACGTGCTAATGAGATAAGTTGTTAGAAAAAACGATGTCATCTGTGTACCAAAAAGTTAAATGCGTCGATTATCATAATAACGATATTAATGTCTCACTTTCAATCATACTTGCCATTTTTCACATCTTCTACTTAAATATTTTTTGCTCATACAATAGATGGCTTGTCTTCAGGCCGCATACAAAAAACTTTTATCTCTTAAATCCAGTGTCAAGCGTGAAATCCATTGGCATGCATCTCATACCATATTCGAACCCCGACGTTTCGTTGTGTATCACATTTATTATTGCCCAAGTGGTCGTCTGCGGAGGCTGTTGTAGGCGTTGTTGTGGCTTGCGTTATTGGAATATTCTACGGAACAAAAATATCATGGAGAAAAGTTAATTGTTTTACAGACATAGTATTGGCCAAAAACGGAGAGCTAATGAAGGAAGCAAACAAAGATATAATTGATATCCCTCTCATCGCGTAATCATGTTATGCTCTAAAACCTTGATTTAAATATGTACGTACTCGACGAAGAATTCATCGATAAATTAGTAAGGTTTAGATTATGGGCTCCAAAACAAATCTTACAAGCTGATGATGTGATTGGTCCAATTGTCAACCATTTTGTATTTGCGCTTGCGCTGGAAGGTAGTGGGAAATCCGATTTGAAGATATATGTGAGATTTTGGAGAAGGCATTTTGGGCCTGTTGTTATCTGGCAAAATAGATGCGACGGACCTTTGTAGTTACAAAGCTGATACAGGCGTTGTTGTTGATCTTGTATGTTGAAAATGATCAGGTTGATTTTCATCATTGTTTAGACAGATTGCAGCAAATTCTTCCTTTCAATTCTTGTAGTAAACATCACTCGAGGCTAGAACAAAACAAAGGACCAAATTTGTGAAGCTCGGTGGGTCGATTTTTATCCTTTATTTTGCTCATCAGCATGGAGTGATAATTGACCTGTAATGGAGTGAAGTAATTATCATTATCTAAAAATGTGAATGGGCCCATTGGAAACAGCTACAAAGTTCTCTGCATCTATTTTGAAGGATAACCAAATGGAGTCCAAAATAGCCTCTCCAAAATGTCACATATATCTTGATTTTGATTTTCCACATATCTTATGCAAACACGAATAGAAAGTAGTTTGCGGTGTTTGATTACATCATCAGCATAAAGATTTGTTATGGGCCATGTCTGAAAATATAATCGTGATTGACACCTTTCATCGAGCATGCGAATTTAAATTGTTGTCGCGCAACGAGATCGTTGTCGATGAAATGATATAAAATTTAATGTCTTTCTTTTTCTCTTCAAAAGCTTCCCACTTTTGTGACTTCACCGCTTATGACCACAACACTAATTTAGTTTCGGTAGGTTATTGATAATACGGGCCACTCTGATACTGCTTGATTGAGCTCGAAAGAACAAGAACCTGTAATAATAAATATGATATAAGACGAGATGTTGAAGTTCGAAGTAAGGTATAGGAATGGAAACGAGAAAAATCAATTTTGTGTTCTGCCGAAGTTGAAGAGATAAAATTTTATTGTTGCGAGTTGTGAAGACTATACATCCGTGGATAAGCAAAAATATTTAAAGAAGATAAAAAATGGCAAAGGCTAGTGATATTACTGTATTGTTATTGTCATTGTCGATGTTGTTATTAGCTTTGTGAACAGAGATGACACTTTTAACTGCATTTTGAAATTTAAATGTAAACAGTTTCGAATGTGGGGATCGCTCTATGGCATGGGAGCGATCAGCGAAGGAGATGAGATCGAACGATGATGATACTCCCAGTATCTCTAACTCTTAAGAATATGTAACACGAGAGATGGATTACAATTGAAATGAAGGAAGATGTGAAATGAAGAGAAAAAGAAGAAGAAAATCTCTGATGAATATTCTTTTGATGTTGAAAAAGAGTATCTATCTTATTGTTTGTTGGTGTTAGGGAAAATCAAGAGGGAACGACAGAGGTATATAAATACTAATATATTTCTATTTTGGGCAGAGATTAATTGAAGGTGTGAAATTCGCACGATTAAAGAGAATCCTAATCGCGCACGCGCCTTCCTTTTGAATTCTCTAATTATGCCCATATATAGGAAGTTCTTCACATATTAGAAGTCAAAGGAGAATAATGGAGAGAAAATTGTAAGATATAAATAAGAATATATATTTCTAATATTTGCTCCATAAAATTTATATTTTTATAGGATGATATCTTTTTTTTTAATTTATTTCTTAAAAGTATCAAATTAAAAGAATCTGAATTTTTCTTAACTTATATATATATATATATATATATATATATATATATATATATATATATATATATATATATATAATGTTTTGGTAGGATGGTAACGGTTAGGTTTCGCCTCTCCTATGGCATCGTCCGGGCTATCGGCGTCTTCCGGCTCTGGTGATCTCTTCCCCTGCTCTTTTCTTTCTTCCTTTACGCTCTTCTTTTGCTTGCCATGGCTAGATCCTACGCGGATGCGGTAAATGGAGGAAACCCTACACCGAATAGGAAGCTTTCATGTTATTTTCCTCAATCTTTTCACGATGCTTGGGAGTTGGGTGGTGTTGACTATAGTTTCATCAGGAAACTTGGTAGAAAGAATGGTAAGCCTGCACTATATCTCACTGATGAAGAAACCAATATCCTGGCTTCTGCCTGTCGTTATGTTTTGATAGGTAAGTTCCTTTATGGCCACCCCAAGCTTGATCTAATCCGTAGAGATTTTGATTCACTAAAGCTTAGTGGATCCTGGAAGATTGGTTCTTTAGATGGTCGGCATATCCTCATCGAGCTCACTACTGATGTCGATTATACGAACGTCTTTGCGCGCAAGGTTATGAAAATAGAAAACAGACTCATGAAAATACTAAAATGGAGTGTTGATTTCAATCCCCGCTCTGAATCCCCTATAATTCCTGTCTGGGTCAAATTCCCAGAATACAAATACCACCTATTCAATCATGAAATCCTTTACTCTTTGGCGAAAGGTTTTGGTAACCCTCTGCGTGTTGATAACCCTACTGTTGAGCGTTCTAAACCTGCTGATGCATGTTTTCTTGTCGAAAGGGTTATCACCCAGCCCTACCCTGACGAGGTTTGGATAGGCTCTTCTCACAATGGGTACTGGCAGCAGGTGATTATGGGCCCTCACCCACCTTATTGCTCTCATTGTGCCATGTTTGGCCACTCCAACTCCATTTGTTATAGATTACACCCCCATCTCAAACCCCCATCCCTTCCCAGAAGCACTGCTATACCTTCTCACCCTCCGGATCCCCCTCCTTTAGACTGCTTAAACCCCACGGAACCCCACATTTCTCCCCAATCCCCTGGTATTGCCCCACTTGAAACTCACACTCAAATTCATGAGGATACTGTCCCAGTGGATCCTTCTGGCGCTGCTGTTGCCGCTCCCACTCTACCCATTACTGAGAATATTTTGTTACCACTCATGGCTGATGATGTCGGATCTAATCATAGCTCTACTAATGAGCGATACGTAGAAGATCAAAACCTTCAACTTATATTGCCTTCTTTCAAGCCTTCTCCTATGGTAACTACTGATTTGAAACCTCCCCTTCCCCTTTTCAGTCCTTAGATATTGAACCCAATGAGCCAACCCCCCCTTCTGAGCCTAATGCTTTTGTTGCTACAACTGCACCAGATATTTCAAGCACACAGTCTTCTCATGGTGACAATAATTCTGACGCAGAACCCTGCTCTAAATTTTATAGCACCACTGTTATAGAGGCTGTTTCCCAAGATGTTAATACCAGGATGAACACTGATCCTATACCTACTACAGGGGTTTCTCCACCTGTTGATGACCCTCTCCCTTTTCCTGCATCCCCTCAGTTGGTTCCTTCTGATGGCAGTTCTTCCATTCCTCCGGGTTTTTCTGGAATCATTGACAATAACTCAGTGGCCCATGCTACTGGTAATCTCATAAATGAATGGCAGATTCAAAAATCCACTAAGAAAAAACAAAAACAATCACTTGTGAAACCAGCTATTACAACTGATTTACCTGAACCTTCTTTCTCTGATGGAGATCTCTTACCCCCTTACACTAGGTCAACTAGGAGAGGAGGGCTAAGGCATCATGTTTAACATTCTAATTTGGAACATTAGGGGAGTTGGTGACCCTGCCTCCCTTAAACGTCTCAAGCATCTTTGCAGGGTCTATAAGGTTGAGATTTTTGCTATTTTGGAGCCAATGGTCACAATCCACAAAGATAGAATCTTATCTTCTTTCAAGAATTTCATGCATTTTAGTAATAGCAATAATAAGATTTGGGTTTTCTGGAAAAGGAACATTCAATTAAATATTGTGGAAGATAACAAACAATTCATCCTTGCCCACTTCTCCATGGAGGATTACACTAGTTGGATTACTTTTATCTATTCTAGTACTACTCTTCCTGATAAGACACAACTGTGGAACAAAATTATCACCTTGGGAGAACATATAACTGATAATTGGATTGTTGGTGGTGATTTTAATATGATTATGTCACCCACTGAACGTAAGGGTGGCGCCAGATGGGACTATACTCTCTCCAGCCGTTTTTCTGATTGCATGTCTCTGGTTGGCCTACATGATTTAGGTTACACGGGCTCTCCTTTCACCTGGAGAAGGGGTTTTTTATTTCAAAGGCTTGATAGATACTTTGGAAATCTTTCTTTCCTTAATCATTTTCACATCACTAGAGTTCAGCATTTGAGTTATGCCTCTTCTGATCATAACCCCATCCTACTTACTCTTGCTTTTCAGAACAAACCTGCTAAGTCCCCTTTTAAATTCCTCAACGTCTGGACTCAGCATGATGCCTTTCTTAATTTAATCAAGCAACTCTGGCAGCCCATTAGATGTGGTAATGCTTGGCACATTCTATGGAATCTTCACAAAACTGTTGTTGCTGGTCTTAGGAGATGGAATTTTGATGTTTTTGGAAATATTCATTCTAAGGTGAAGCACTCCCGATGTGTGGTGGATGAGTTAGAGGCAAGCATACACTCCAACCACGATCTTCTCAACTCCCTTACTCATGCTCATCGGCGGTACACTTGCGATATCAGTATGGAGGATGAGCTTATGAAACAGAAAGCTCATGATACACATTTTTTAGCTGGAGACAGAAACACCCGTTATTTTCATGCTACTATCAGAAACAAAATTAATTCCAATACTATCCTTAAGATTTTAACCTCTGATGGGACCATTTTAACTGAACCTGATCAAATTGGAACCAATGCTGTTGAATATTTTACTAATATCTACACTGATACAACTCAAATTTCTGCTATTAACACTTCTCTTTTTGCTGAGGATCTTTTGCAGGTGGCCTCTCTAAATCTGGTTGAAGTGCCCACGGGTGAGGAGATTTATAGAGCACTACTAGATATAAATCCAAACAAGGCCCCTGGCCCGGATGGTTTCTCCTCCACCTTTTACATTCATTGCTGGGACATCATTAAGGTTGAAGTCATTTCTGCTATTCAAAGTTTTTTCTTGGGAGAAAACCCCTGTAAGTATTTCATGGCTGCTATGATTGTTCTTATTCCTAAGAACACTGATAAAACACACTAGCACAATTTTAGACCAATTTCTCTCACAACAGTTATCTCTAAAATCATTAGTAAGATTCCTGTGGCCAGGCTGCAACCACACCTCTCTCTTTTAATATCGCCACACCAATCTGCTTTTATAAAAGACAGGGAGATTACTGACAATATTTTGTTAGCCCAAGAACTGATTGAAGATCTTGATAGAAAGTGTAGAGGAGGCAACCTGGTTATCAAACTTGACATTAAAAAAGCTTTTGATACGGTTAATTGGGATTTTATTCTCAATGTTTTTGCTGCTAAAGGGTTTTCTGCTGACTTTTGTCTTTTAATTAAAAGGTGGTTACACTGCAATGGCTATAGTGTGCTTGTTAATGATTTTGCCTATGGTTTTTTCACTGCAAAGAGAGGTATTAAGCAAGGGGATCCACTCTCCCCCATTGTTTTCATAATTGCTTTTGATTATCTTTCTAGACTTCTCCAAAATTATCAAAGCATACATAGACACACCAATTATATGCATAAGACTAATTTTCTGATTTCCCATCTTGCCTATGCTGATGATGCTATTATTTTTACCAAAGCCACCAAACCTGCCATCAAGGCTATGATTAAAGTTACGGATGAATTTGAGAGTGCTTCTGGCCTTTCCTTTAATATTGCTAAGTGTCAATTATTCTTTGGAAAACAGGTTAAAACTCATATTACCACTTGGGCCACTGATTTTACTGGTTTTAAGCTCTCTCACTTGCCTCTCAAGTATTTAGGTGTAAATCTTTTGAGAGGTAGGAGGAAGCAAATCCAAAAGGATGAGGTGATTCAAAAAATTAAGAATAAGGTTGTTGACTGGAGAAATGCCTACCTTTCAAATGGGGGCAGATTAACTTTACTAAACAGTGTTTTATTGAGTATTCCTTTATACTCCCTACAGGTTTTCAATGCAAAAAAATCTGCTCTTGCTTCTCTAGAAAAGTTATTTAACAAATTTCTTTGGGATAATGCTGGGAATAAAAAGCATTGGCTTAGTTGGCATAAAATGTGCAAACCTAAGCATTCTAGTGGTTTGGGTTTCAAAGCTCTTCAGCACGTGGTGGATATCAATATGTGTAAGCTTTGGTAAAAATTTCGTATGGGTAATTCACTTTGGGCCATTTTCATGCATCACAAATACTGTTCAATTTCTCATGCTTCCACTGTGGTTTGGAAGAAAGGGGATTCAAAAATCTGGAAAGTCATTATTAAAGCTCGTACTATTGCAAATAGTTTCATTTTCTGGGACATAGGTGATGTGAATGTTTCTTTTTGGAAGGAGGATTGGGGGGTTGAAAACATCAATGAAATACAACACCATCAGGATTTGGATTCTCTTTTAGTTTCAGATTTTTTGTTTAATGGAACCTGGAATGTTCCTAAGCTGAAAGAAATTGTGGGGGAAGACTATGCTATGAAAATCAATACCATCCCCTTACAAAATCAAAAAGATGTGCCTATGTGGAAGAAATCACTGTTTTGTTCTTCCAGTAAAATGCTCTATAATCACTTACACCTCTATCCTAGATGGTGCTGGAGTAATCTTATTTGGCAACCAGTTTTTACCCCTTCCATTTCCTTTTTCCTTTGGAGACTTTTTCATTCACTTCTCCCTTTAGATGATATCCTCAAGCTTAAAGGTTTAAAATTGGCCTCTATTTGCCACTTATGTAATCAGGAGGAGGAAAATTTTGAGCATCTCTTTTTCACTTGCACTTTTACAAGGAATGTTTGGCTGAATTTAGGCTCTCATTTTGGCTTAAGATGGGGAGGTGAGGCCTCTATCACTGCTGTTTTAGGTTGCTGGAATCAGGTCAACACTTTGGGGAAAAAGTTCAACTCTTTCCCACTCCTGGTTTTCTGGTTCCTTTGGATGGCCAGAAATAATCATAAATTTGGTGATACTAAGGTCTCACCTACTATTGCAATTTCCAATATCTTATCTTACTATGCTACTATTACTAGAGTTTTTGCTGTGAACCCCACCCCTGTTGGACGTAAACTTCCTATCCTTGTTAAATGGCAGCCTCCTCCTAGGGGTTGGACAAAGTTTAACATTGATGGCAATTGGTCCTCGTCTCATGCTAGCATCGGGGGTGTTTTGAGAAATGATAAAGGAAAATTAGCCAGTTTTTTTTCACTCACCTGTCATTGCAAACAGCCCTATTGAAGCAGAATGTTGGGCTTTTTACCGTGCCTTATCTATTGTTGTCTCTTTCTCTATGTCTCGGATTATTATTGAAACAGATTCTTCTTTACTTTATGATATGCTAACTGCTTCATCCTACATTCCATGGAATCTTACCCAACTTTTTAAAAGAGCACGGAACCTTATTACCAATCAAAACCTTCAGGTTTTCTTTAGTTTCATATACAGGGAAGGAAATGTTCCTGCTGATTGGTTGTCTAAACTCAAAGACACGGCTCCTTTGGTTGGAATTTTTCCTTCAAGGCAGCTCAGTATCTTACTTAATAGTGACAATTTGGATCTGCCCCTTAACTCCACTTTTTTTGTCCATTTAACTGTTTTGGTATGGTAGTTCTTTGCTTGTCTTCTTCAGATTGGGATTTTTACACTGTTGAGGACCTGTTTGCTAATCTTGCTGACCTTTCAAACTTGGAAGCTTGCCTGCAGTATTTGCATTTGTTTGTTTTCTGCAACTGTTTTTTACTGGCTCATCCTCATGTTGCATTTTTTCTGCTAATGAATAGTTATCTTCCTCTTTTTCCCCGTTGTACCTACGGGAAATCTACTCTGCTTACTTGGGGATTTTTGTCTTTCGTTTCTGGTTTTTCTGGATCCCTGCTACACTCAACTGGGGTTTCTTTTTTTTCTGCTCTTCATGGTTACAGGCCGATGCCTACATTTTCCTTTCATTTACTTTTCATATGTACTCAGCTCCTGTTTTTTGGCTTTGGTTTATTTGATGACACACTTGCTTTGGTTAAGATGTTCTCTTGCTGGGTCTCTAATTTTTTGTTTTGGGAGCTGTTTGGCATAGCACATGTTGTTGGTGATCGTTTCATTTGGGTTTTAGGAAATGCTATTTCCTCTATGGATTGCAGGACACCGGGCTGTGAAGTTTATGAATTTCTTTGCATCAAGGCTGTGGTTTCGGGTGCAGGCTATTTTCACGGTCCACTGCAGGTTGAGGTTTGCTTTCAATACCGGGACTCTCCTTTTGGCTCATGTATTCTATACTACACTCCTGAACAAAGTCTGAGCACGCTGATTTTAACTTTATTACAACTCAGTTTTGGTTTTTTGCTTCTCCTTTTGCTCTTATTTACCTTTTGTATTTTAGAGATATTTTTTTGCGTGAGTTGTATTGAGAGACGTGGAACCCTTACGGGTGAGTTTTTGTTGTATTTTCTTTTGGTTTTTAGATTGGGATCCACTTCCCTCCCCTCTTGTAACTTTTTTTAATTAACACGTAGGGAGCCACCGTTGCTCTTTCCCAAATATATATATATATATATATATATATATATATATATATATATATATATATAATGTTGTGGTCTTGCTCGCAGCACCTGACAATTTGGGATCACTGTGGTTGTTTGTTCGTGATTTTACTCGCACCTGGTAGTTAGCTTTGGATACTGTTAATTTTGCATTTGCTTTGTGGAGATCCATATTTTCTGCTAGATTTCTTTCATTTAGCCGTTGTTTGTGTTTTCGGTTTGCCGCGCCTTTAGGTTCTGCTTTCCTATGGAAAGAACTTATCTTGATGTTGCCCAATGGGCTAAAGCATCCTATGCTAGTGTTGTTGGTAAAGGTTCGACTACACGTATGAACGTTGATCTTGTATTCCTTCAAGCTCTTCACGATGCTTCTGCCGGAAAAGGTGTTTGCCCTTTTGTTAAACTCCATGGGCTGAAAGATGGTAAACCAACCATTATTTATACGGCTCAAGAAATGCAATCATTGAATGATGCTGTCAAACTTATTATGATAGGTAAATTTCAGTTTGGACACCCAAAGATGGAATTTGTTAGACAATACTTCAAAGATCTCACTCTTAATGAGAATTGAAGTTGGGATTAATGGATGGAAGACACTTATTGATCCGACTCTCCAATGAAGAGGATTATATTAGACTCTTTGCTAAACAAACTGTGTTGATTGCTAGTACACCTATGAAATTATTAAAGTGGACTCCTGATTTTGACCCAAGCAAGGAACCTCCTATTGTCCCTATTTGGTTCAAATTTCCGGATCTCCCTATACAGTTTTATTATCAAAATGTATTATTTAATATCAACAAGGCTTTGGGGACTCCTTTGAAGGTGGATCCCCCTACATCAGCTACAGCTAGTCCTCTCGGAGCCAGAATATTAGTTGAAAAAGACATAGCACTGCCTGACTTGGAAAGAGTTTGGATTGACACCGATGACGATGGATTTTAGGAGAATATTGAGGTGGAACACAGGCCTCTCTACAACCACCATTGCAGAATGTTTGGGCCTTGGAAGATAAATGTTATAGGCTTCTTCCCCCTCCAAAAGGAAACCTAAGGGGGGGGGGGGGGGGCGGGCTGCTACGGCAGTGGCTCCTCCTGCTTTGGAAGTGGGTGCAGCTTCTAGCCATCCGTTGGACATTCCTGTCTCTTCTGGTTATGAGATCATTTCACTTCCGGCTCTAATGGTTGTTCACACTGAATTGGCCCCTCTGGCTCCTTTGGTTGATGTCCAGTTGGAGCCCCCCCTCTTTGGTGGAACCTATTAAGGCTCCTTTGACTGTTGTTCCTGACAACATTAGGACTGCCACTCAGACCCCTCTTCTTCAAAATGCTAGTGAGGCAGTCACTACTTCGGTGGAGGTAGTTGATGACTCCTTAATTGTGGTAGAACTGCCTATTGAGAGAGTAGGAGTTCAAGGTGTCGCTGTAAAACATGCTGATTATGCCCAAGAGGTCTCAGAAGTCGAAGAAGATGAAGAAGAATATGAAGAAGATGATGAAGAAGAAAAATGATACGTTTACACTTCTCAGAGAAAGGATAAAATTAGGGGTAATCTTCAGCTTGGATTATTGGATGACACTTCGACTTCTCCTGGTATGGGCTCCGCTCTTTAGAAAATAATTTATCGCTCTTCTTCAAGAAAGATCTTGAGGAAAAGGAAGACTTAGGCCCCCTTCCAGTGCATTACTTATTTGCATGTAATGCTTTGTTCTGTCGTTTATGTGAGTCTTGTTTATGAGTAGAGTTCAATTTTTTGGGCTCTCCCATATCTCTTGTTGTACCCCTTTCATTTCAATAAATTATATCTTTTGCTTCAATATATATATATATATATATATATATATATATATATATATATATATATATATATATAAAGGAAATAAAATTTTAGTACTGCTGCATATGTTGACTAAGTGAGAGTCACATAGGCAGGCACTGCTCGCTGTGTCTGCAGCTGAGATATAGAATGTTTTGTGCGGAACCGAACATAAACATTGAAAATCTCAAGAATGAGAGATAAGTGAACGCTCAATGAAGATGCAATTGGCTTACTAATAGAGGCATGGGCCCATGTCATTTGGGTAATTAATCAGATAAATTTGGGCTTTTTTTTATAAATATATGATTTCTTGAATAAAGAATCAGATAGAATATTTTGTTTATAAATCCATATTGCGTTAAAACAATTTTATTGACAGAATAATCCAAGTAACAATAACAATAAAAGGTAACAATCTATAGCACAGAAGCAGCCATAACGGGACAAGGGGAATCCAGACCGGCATAATGGACCTTTTCTTGGCTTAAGTCCACCTAATGATGAGGCTCAAGTAAGGAGATGAAGTAAAGTCGACCAAACACACGAGTCATCTGGTTATTTCGCCACCTCAGCCAAGGAGACCAACCAGATATCAATTGTGATTAAACGAAGTGCACACAAAATAGAAAGTTTAATAAGATAATGTTGTATTTATGGTTTCTATTATAATTAGGGCTAATTTTGTCATTTTGATTTATTAACTTGTATGTCTCGGTCCTCCTCTATAAAATGGATTTAAGGGCTTATGAGAGTTGCATGAAGCCGTTTTCCTTTCTCCCATCCAATGCTAGTGAAATCCCCCCTCCTCAAAGATGTAGACGAATTAACTCAACGCCGAACCACATAAATCTTTTATGCTTGATTGTTGTTGTGTGAATTTCTATAATTTTGCATTGCCTTCGCATAAATATAGACGCCTGAGACACAGTAGATGAAAAACTCAAACAATCAAAGATGCCAAGAAATCCTAATATAATCATTTACTCATGTACATTAAGAAAAACTACCGTAATTAAAGAAGAGAGTTAATATATGACCTTAATTCTTTTCTCTATGAATGGTGACCCTAAAATTAAATAATATGATTCAAAACTATCAAAATTATATAAACTTAAAATCAAAATTTTGAATATTAAAAGAAGTCATATTATTATGTTTTTATTGCTCAGTGGTACTTCGGTAGTTGAGGATACAAACATGTAGTTGTGACTTTTTATGCGAGAAAAAGGACAATATAACCTATCGTAGCCCTGCCACTGCCATTCACGCTCTCTGAACAAAGCAAATGAAATTTATGATGGAGCTTTTCGTAACAGTTTTGTTGTGGGAAAAACACTTTCTTTCCTTAATCTTGGTAAGAGAACAAACCGCAAATCACAACAAAGAAGATGCAAACACAAGAGCACAAGCAAACAAGAGGATTTACGTGGTTCGGTCTTTTTGACCTACGTCCACGGGAGGGAATCGAAATAATTCACTAAGACAAGAAACAAGAGTACTTAGCTTTACATAGATGAGCCCTCATCTTCCATGGCCTCCCTTCACATCCAAGGCCTCCAAGATGCTCTCCTCACCCTTAACAAGCTAGCCCACACTCCTTGAGTTCTTTTTCACTCTTACAAAACCCACACTAAGGCCTCCCCTCATCTCATCTATTTATAGTAGATTAGATTACATTATAATATTCTATAAATAGATGAGGTGTAACCTTCAAGGATCGCATGACTTCCACATGTCCACCCTTTAGAGTCCTCCATCGCATGGTCTCCACGTGTCCTTTCACATGTCCTCCTTCCACCGCATGGCCTCCACATGTCCTTCCACATGTCCTCTTCTAGGGTCTTCCATGAAAAGTCAACAATGGAGGCTTAAAGTAAGTAGAAATTTACAAGAGTGCCACTTACCTTAGTAACTAATTGGGGGTCAAAACAACAAATCTCCACCTTGACCCTCAATTATGCTGGAGTAGTGATTCCCTCCACGTGGCCCCCGAGGGGCCCTCAGCCGGTGGAAAATTCACTAAGTTCGGACGATGTCCGAACTTAGCTATGGGCGACGCCTTGGTGAGCATATCGGCAGGGTTCTCTTCGGTTGGTATCTTCTCTACCACTATCGAGCCTTTAGCGACGACGTCCCTTACGAAATGAAGCTTCACATCTATGTGCTTGGATCTTTCATGAAATACCCGATTCCCGGTTAGGTGGATGGTGCTTTGGTTGTCGCAAAACACGGTTATCACCTTTTGATGTATCCCAAGCTCTTCGACCATGCCCTTTAGCCACATAGCTTCCTTGATTGCTTCGATCACGGCGATGTATTCAGCCTCCGTTGTTGAGAGGGCCACAACCGATTGGAGGTTAGACTTCCAATCGACTCGACAGCATCGAAGACGATGAAGATGAATCCGGCCGGTGACTTCCTGGTGTCAATGCTTCCTGCGTAATCAGAATCTACGTAACCGACTACTTTTTCTTCTTTGTCTTCCTGCCTTTTGAAGAGTAGCCCCAAATCAGTGGTGCCTCTTAAGTATCTCAGGATCCATTTTAGTGCTTCCCAGTGAGCCTGTCCTGGGCTTGCCATGAACTTGCTTACAATACTGACGGCGTAGGCTAAATCTGGTCTGCTACAAACCATACCATACATGATGCTACCAACCCCACTGGCATAGGGGACACCCTCCATGTACCTTTTCTCCTCTTCGACTCTCGGTGCTTGAGAGTTCGATAGTCCGAAGTGTTGGCCGATAGATGTTGCAACCTCGCTTAGCCTCATGCATGTTGAACCTTGTTAGAACCTTCTGAATATATGACTTTTGAGACAAGAATAAGCTACCCTTTTTCTTGTCTCTGGTAATCTCCATACCTAGGATCTTTGTAGCTGGTCCTAGGTCCTTCATGTCAAATTAAGAATTGAGCATACCTTTGATCTTCTGGACTTCCTCCTTGCTCCTGCTGGCTACTAACATATCATCCACATAAAGGAGCAAGTACGTACCGATTTCACCGTCTTGCCACTTCATGTACACACGATTGTCGTAGTCGCTTCTGACAAAACCGATCTTTAGCATAAAATCATCAAATCGTTTGTACCATTGTCTTAGGCTTTGTTTCAGCCCATACAATGCCTTCTTCAGCAAGCAAACTTTGTCCTTTGTCTCAGGTGTGTTGTACCCATCTGGCTGGTCCTTGTAGATGGTTTCTTCAAGCTCTCCATGCAGGAACGCAGTCTTAACATCTAGCTGTTCTAATTCCAAGTTGAATTGAACTGCTAGTGCTAAGACTATCCTAATTGAGCAATGCTTCACCACGGGTGAGAAGATTTCGTTGAAGTCAATTCCTTCAACCTGTGTGAATCCCTTTGCAACGAGTCCGGCTTTGTACCCGATCCTCTCGGCACTCGGCATGCCTTCCTTCTTCTTAAAGGTCCACTTGCAACCGACTACGCGTTTGTTCGTTGGTCGATCCACAAGTTCCCGTGCTTTGTTCTTCATCGGAGAAGCCATTTCCTCATCCATTGCCTCTTCCCACTTGTGTCTTTCCTTGCTCTTCGGGGCTTCCTTGTAGCTGCTTGGTTCTGCTTCTTCTATCACTTCAGCAACATTCAGAGCAAAGGAGATCATATCTGCATGGCCGTATCTCTCTGGCGGTCTGATAGTTCTCCTTTGTCTGTCCCTTACCAAGCTGTAGTCGTCAGATCTCCTTTCCGGTTCGGCTCACTTGCTGGTCTTCTGTCGCTTCATCTTGATCATTCATAGTTGTCCTTCGATCAGTCAAAGTTTGTTGCAGCTCCACCTCAATTGACGAATCCTCCTTAGTGGCACTGTCCCTGGTAACGTAGCTTTGCAGATTCCCCATTTTGGACTCATCGAATGTCACATCCCTACTGATGATGCATTTTTGTTGATCTAGGCACCAAAGTTTGTAACCTTTGGTTCCAAGTGGGTATCCGATGAAGATGCACTTCAAAGCCCTCGCTTCCAGCTTATCCTGTCTAACGTGAGCGTATGCAATACATCCAAAGACTTTAAGATTATCATAGTTACCGGTTTTCCGTACCACATCTCCAAAGGAGTCTTCATATCAACGTGCTGTCGATGGACATCCGTTGATAAGGTAACGAGCGGTTGACACAGCCTTCGCCCCGAAACTTTTGGGTAAACTCGCATTTAACAGCATGCACCGCACTCTCTCTAGGAGAGTCCTGTTCATCCTCTCAGCTAGGCCGTTCTGTTGAGGAGTGTTCCGGACCGTCTTGTGCCTTGTGATGCCATTCCTCCTGCACAGCTCCTCAAACTGCTCTGAACAGTACTCCAATCCATTGTCGGTTCTCAAGTGCTTCGACTTTGCTCCCATCTTGTTTTCGGTGAGAGTTAACCAGTCCTTGAATCGTTGAAAAGCTTCATCTTTTGTTTTTAGGATAAAGACCCATACCTTCTCGGTGTAATCATCGATGATGGACATGAAGTACCTTCCTCCTCCATGAGTCTGAGTTCTAGCTGGGCCCCATAGATCGCCGTGTACATAATCAAGAGGTTTCTTTGATGTATGTATTCCGGTGGAGAACTTCACCCCGGTGGCCTTCCCCGGTACGCATTGTTCGCGGAATTCCGGCTTGTCGACCCGATCTCCGCATAACGAGTTCCGCTTGGACAATTCCGTAAGCCCCTTTCACTTACATGCCCCGGCCTCATGTGCCATAGTCCGGATCCGTCGAGCTCGATTGAACCGCATTTGAGAAGTTCCCGATCACGGTTTTTCCAACTAGAGAGTATAGTCCATTCTTTCTGACTCCTTTCATGACTATGAGAGAGCCCTTAGCTACTCTGATACAGCTATTCTCTGCCTTGAATGAGTATCCATTCGACTCCAGCGTCCCTAAAGAAATCAAATTTCTTTTAAGTTCGGGACGTACCGACATGCTTGCGATATCCGTTCAGCTCCATCGAACATCTTTATTCTGATCGTCCCGCTGCCGATCACCTTACAGGCTTTATTGTCTCCAAGTAGAACGGATCCACCATTTGTTAGTTGTAGTGTCTCGAACCAGTCTTTGTGAGGACACATGTGGAAGGAGCACCCTGAGTCGAGGATCCACTCCTTGCTAGATTCAGATTCTGTGATCACCAGAGCTTCAGCTGAATCATAGCCGTCTGAGACTATGCTTGCTTCTCCGAATCTTTAGGCTTCTCCGAAAGCCTTTCTTTCTATCCGGACAGTCCTTCTTAAAATGACCTTCCTTGTGGCAATGGTAGCACTTGTAGGATCTCTTAGAAGACCGACCTCTAACGTTTCTTCTAGACCTTGATGCGCTCCGGTCACTTTTATATCCTTTATTGCTCGATCTTCCTCTAACCATCGACTCGTCTCCACTGGTTTCCTCCTTCATGTCGTGCTTCTTCTGAAGTTCTTTGGCTCTGATCAATGATTGAACCTCTTCCAGAGTAATCGTTTGCGCCCTTCCATAGAGCATCACATCCTTGAACTGCTCGTAGCTCCTAGGAATAGAGTTTAGCAACAGCAGCACCTTGTCCTCGTCATCCATCTTGACGTCGATGTTCTCAAGATCATCTATGATCTTGTTGAACTCGTCTATCCGCTCCGAGACTAATTTGTCTTCGTGCATTTTGAAAGAGTATAGGCGCCGTTTCGTAAATAGCTCATTAGCCAGGGACTTGGTCAGGTAGAGTACCTCGAGTTTGGCCCAAAGCACTTGAGCCGTTGTCTCCCTCGACACCTCCCTCAGAACCTTGTCGCCCAAGCTCAAGATTATCAAACTATGAGCTTTCTCCAGCATGCCAATCTTCTCTTTCTCTGTCATGTCGGCCGGCGGTGCCGTCGGCCCTTGCAGAGGCTTCGCGACACCTCGCCGAACCGGTAGGGCTCTCATCTTTACTCTCCACGAGCCGAAGTCGTTCTTTCCCGTGAATTTCTCGATGTCGAATTTGGTGGAACCCATTGTCCCCGCCAAACACCTCTTCTTGCTGCGATTTCTTGGGTGTGATTCCTCCGACCAAGATGTGTCGAGATTTTCCCACAGACGGCGCCAATTGTTGTGGGAAAAACACTTTCTTTCCTTAATCTTGGTAAGAGAACAAACCGCAAATCACAACAAAGAAGATGCAAACACAAGAGCACAAGCAAACAAGAGGATTTACGTGGTTCGGTCTTTTTGACCTACGTCCACGGGAGGGAATCAAAATAATTCACTAAGACAAGAAACATGAGTACTTAGCTTTACATAGATGAGCCCTCATCTTCCATGGCCTCCCTTCACATCCAAGGCCTCCAAGATGCTCTCCTCACCCTTAACAAGCTAGCCCACACTCCTTGAGTTCTTTTTCACTCTTACAAAACCCACACTAAGGCCTCCTCATCTCATCTATTTATAGTAGATTAGATTACATTATAATATTCTATAAATAGATGAGGTGTAACCTTCGAGGATCGCATGGCTTCCACATGTCCACCCTTTAGAGTCCTCCATCGCATGGTCTCCACGTGTCCTTTCACATGTCCTCCTTCCACCGCATGGCCTCCACATGTCCTTCCACATGTCCTCTTCTAGGGTCTTCCATGAAAAGTCAACAATGGAGGCTTAAAGTAAGTAGAAATTTACAAGAGTGCCACTTACCTTAGTAACTAATTGGGGGTCAAAACAACAAGTTTTATATATATATTAAGCCTATGCAAGAAAAAAAAAATGTATATCTTTTTTAAAAAATAAAAATAGTATTTCATTTTTATCAATTCCTTGTTATCGATCTGGGCGGCGGGATGGTAAGCAACACCACATTAATCTTACAGAATGTACAGAACCAAAATTGTAGGAGCGCTAGCATTCATCAAGCTTATATGGCTCCCAGAGTCCATCAACTGCCCTGCTTGCTGATGGCATGGGCGAGGCTGCTCAGATCTACTGCATACTGGCCCGGCTTGGTGCTGTGATGCATGCGATTGACAATGGAGGCGGCCTCGATATTGACTTCCATGGAACCCATTCCAGCTGCTCGGATAGGCCTGTGGGCTATGGATTGGACAAATATGCCTGTATTGTAATTCGCGCTATCTAATATACTTGCAATCTCTGGCATCAGGCTCTAGTTTGGGAAAAAATATTCGGTCCGGAGCGCTGAGTCCAGACTCCAATGGGAGATCGGCGGCCGGTAGGGCCGCCGATAATTAAAAAAAAAATCTTTTTTTTTATCGTCAGACCTACCGGCGATCTCCCATTGGAGTGGACTAATTTTTCCTCGTTTGGAGCCTTTCATGGCCCTACTCCATAGCTTTTTATGCAATAAACTTTCCTCTCAAATCTTTTCAACTGTATACCCCCCTCTGGAGCTTTTCCTGTAGCAGACTATCCTGCGACGTTTTTTTTCATTTTTTTTCTTTGTAGGTCATACCTTGTAGCTTTTATTGCATGTTGTCTATTTCACTATACTCCCCCGCACCATTACATATAAGTGTCTTTCGCCTACCTACAGACACCACGGTCTGTAGGAACTGCAAGTCAACTTGAATACAATTTTTCCTGCTGGTTGTCTGCTTCTCAGTAAACTCCACTACAACATTACCTGTAGGAGTCTTCTTCCTACCTACAATTATAGGGTTCAAGTGAGTTGTCGACTCGTGAGCCGATCGAGATCGGCGCGATAAGTGGCTCATGAACTAAGCTCGATGAGCTAACAAGCCAAGCTCGAGCTAGCCCCGACTCGACTCTTTAGTACGTGAGGCAACTATTTTAAAAAATTATTAACATAAAATATACTCAAAATTTATTTAATTTTCAAAATTTTATCTTTAAGGTGATAAAAATGATAAGAAAATAATATTTTTTATTATATATTAGGTTCTTATTATTTGTTGCCTAATTGTTCATTCTATTTGTCAACTTATCATAAAGTTATTTAAATTAATATCATTTTTTCTCTTTTATATTGAACAAGCCGCTTGTGAGCCGGCTTGAACTCACAAACTTAAGCTCGTGCTCACTAAAATTAATCAAGCTCAAGCTCAAGCTGAGGGTTGCTTGAGCTTGAGTCGACTCGCTTACACCCCTACCTACAAATGCTGCAGAAACTACAGTCAAAGACAACCGTAGTTAACTATAAAACTGTTTTTCCTGCAGGTTGTCTACTTCTCTGCAAACTCCCCAACGACATTAACTATAGGAGCTCACCGCCTACCTACAGCACTGCAGGAACTGCAGTAAAAGACAAGTGTAATACAGGATGAAGACTTTAAGTTCTATTTCACAGGATCTTCTTCACCAATTCTTTGATGTTTTTAAATGTGCTGTGATATATATATATATAATAGAATGATCGAAGACGAAGCTAAAAATATGAACGATTAAATTCGCACGAGAAAAGAACACAAAGATTTACGTGGTTCAGCAATTTTTGCCTACGTCCACAGAGCTGTAGAGGATTTTCCACAGCAATGCTTCGATTTACAAGAAACACGTATCTCAACTTCAAGTTTCTTGTAGGTTTCACACCGAAGACAACACATAAGGGAGTAGAGACTTCTTCTCTTTCTCTCCTTTCCCTCTCCTCCGTAAGCCACACACGCAAAAAGAACTAAAATGGTTGGAGGCGTTCGCGACTCTAATGAGTGAGGCGAAGAGAAGCTTCGCTTTGCAGGTGAAGGAGGCGGAGCAGGCGGCGATTCACGAAACTTGAAGAGGCTGGAGGAAGCATCAATTCACAAAATGAGGGAGGCAGAACAGAGAAGACGGGAGCAGGGAGCAGAATTTTTATTTATTTATTTATTTGTTTAACCGGACTCCACCTCAACAATCTCTCACTTAGAGATCGGTACAC
The DNA here is from genome assembly GCA_022702705.1 of Papilionanthe hookeriana x Papilionanthe teres. NCBI lineage: Eukaryota > Viridiplantae > Streptophyta > Magnoliopsida > Asparagales > Orchidaceae > Papilionanthe > Papilionanthe hookeriana x Papilionanthe teres. The sequence goes on along the minus strand of CM040435.1, from coordinate 12,137,605 downwards.
AGGCTACAACATCTTCTTTCTCAAACTGATATCCTCCACTGGCGGCGTCGCCCTTTTCCTTCAAACGTGATATCCTCCACTTCTGCAATTCAAGACCACTGTCTTAAAGCTAGAAGACCAAATGAAGCTGCGTACAATTTCAGTTTCTCAAGAGTAACACCCTTAGTCAAAATATCAGCAGGGTTCTCACTTCCACAAATTTTCTCAAGGAACAACTATTCTTCATCCAACAATGACCGTATGAAGTGATACTTGATTTGAATGTGTTTGGTTCTGTAATGAAATATTGGATTTTTGGCAAGGAATATGACGCTTTTCTTATTTGTTGGCCATAATTGAGGATCCTCTAAAGATCATGCATTGAGGGGAAGCTTTTATTGCTTATTTAGTGGACATAATTGGGGATCCTTAACGATCATCAGAAATACTGAAATTTTTTAGAGGCGATAACGAGTATGATTAAAGATGAGCTGATTCGTTGTGACCCTTGTACAAATATATGTTGGTATTTGAAGTATTTTTGATCATCTAAAGTGACATTTGTAGAAGATAATGATATATTTCTTTGTTGCTTCCACTATTGTTGCGGCTTCTTAATTATGTAAAATTCTTCTGAGTGACATTTGTAGTAGATTTTATTGTTTTAGATATGGAGGAAGATAAAGAAATTCCTATCATTTTAGGAAGACCATTTTTAGCTACTGGAAAAGCTATGATTGATGTTCAGAAAGGAGAATTAACTATGAGAGTAAATGACCAAAAAATTACATTTAATATTGCAAAATCAATGAAATATCCTGCGCTAGAAAAAGATGATGAATGTTTTCGGATGGAAATACTTGAACATTTACAACAAGAACATTTTAAGGAATATTACGAAGATAAATTAGAAAAAGAAAATACTGAATTAATTGAAGATAATAATGAAGAACTAGATTATATTCAGGAAAGATTTGAATTTTTGGATAATACTGAAAACACTGACAAAAATATAGTTCCATCAATTATTAAACCTCCTGAACTTGAGCTAAAAATATTACCCGATCATTTGAAATATGCTTATTTAGGTAATTCTTCAACTTTACCGAGTTATTATTTCATACTGCATTAAACGAATCTCAAGAACAAAAACTTTTAGAAACTTTAAAAAAATATAAGAAAACTTTTGGTTGGACTTTAGCAGATATTAAAGGAAGTAGTCCTTCGATACGTATGCATAGAATTATTTTAGATGATAAACATAAACCTAAAGCAGATCCCCAAAGGAGATTAAACCCGATAATGAAAGAAGTAGTTAAGAAAGAAATTTTAAAATGGTTAGATAATGGTATTATATATCCTATTTTTGACAGTGCTTGGGTAAGCCCAATTCACTGTGTTCCTAAGAAGGGAGGAGTGACCGTCACTGCCAATGAAAATAACGATCTTATTCCTATAAGACAAGTTACTGGTTGGCGTATATGTATTGATTATAGGAAATTAAATACCGCCACCAGGAAAGATCACTTCTCTTTACCATTTCTAGACCAGATGTTAGATAGATTAGCCGGACATAAGTATTTTTGTTTTCTAGATGAATACATCGGTTATCATCAAATACAAATTGCTCCTGAGGATCAAGAGAAAGCTACATTTACTAGTCCTTATGGAACTTTCGCTTTTCGAAGAATGCCTTTTGGATTATGTAATGCACCAGCAACATTCCAGAGATGAATGATGTCTATATTTAGTAAGTTAATTGACAATGGAATAGAAGTATTTATGGATGATTTCTCTGTATTTGGAACATCATTTGACACATGCTTAACTCATCTTGAAAAAGTATTAGAAGTATGTGAGAAAAAAAAATTAGTTCTAAATTGGGAGAAATGTCAATTTATGGTTGCGGGAGGCATTGTATTAGGGCATAAAATTTCGGAAAAAGACATCGAAGTGGACCCTGCAAAAATTCAAGTTATAGCTAAATTACCACCTCCAACTACGGTAAAAGGGGTAAGAAGTTTTCTTGGACATGCTGGATTCTACAGACGCTATATAAAAGATTTTTCAAAAATTACTAAACCTCTATGCCGACTTCTCGAAAAGAACAAGAAATTTGAATTTACAATCGAATGCCTGAATGCTTTTGAACTCTTAAAAGAAAAATTAATTACAGCATCTATAATAGTTTCACCTAACTAGGAGAAACCATTTGAGCTTATGTGTGATGCTAGTGATTATGTTGTAGGAGCGAGTTCTTGGGCAAAGATATGAAAAGATTTTTAAAGTTAAATACTATGCTTAGTAAAACTCTAAATGATCGTTGAAATAAATTATACGATTACAAAAAGAGAATTATTAGCGGTAGTATATGGTTTTAATAAATTTAGACCTTATCGATTGGAACAAAATGTATCGTGCATACCGATCATTCTACTTATCAAATATTTAATGCAAAAGAAAGATTCCAAACCAAGATTAATTAGATGGATGCTATTAATGCAAGAATTTGATTTTGAGATCGTTAATAAGAAAGGAACTGATAATCGAATTGTGGATCATTTATCAAGATTAGAAAATCATGAATTATCCGATATTGAAAATGAAATTATAGACGATTTTCTCGATGAACAACTATATAATATCAATGAGTGGAAAATACCATGGTATGCTTGATATAGTAAACTATATAGTTAGTAATATTTTACCACCTATGCTAACTTTGCAACAACGAGAAAAAATTCATCCATGATACGAAAACTTATTTTTGGGATGAACCATATTTATATGAGCAATGTAAGGATTTAATTATTAGAAGATGTGTACCTTATGAAGAAAGCTGAACCAATTATTCAAAAATATCATGATTCGATTTTGGAGGACATTTTGGGACTGATAAAGCTGCTTATAAGATTCTACAATCTGGATTTTCTTGGACTACTCTATTTAGAGATGTATACGGATATATTAAAACTTGCGATAAATATCAAAGAGTAGGAAATATATCTAGAAGAAACGAAATGCCTACGAATTTTATATTAGAAGTTGAAATTTTTGATGTTTGGGGATTAGATTTTATGGGACCTTTTATTCCTTCATTTGGAAACTCATATATATTAGTAGTTGTTGATTATGTTTCCAAATGGATTGAAGCACGAAGCTTTACCTAGGTGTGATGCTTAAGAGTGTTTCAAAATTTACGAAGAAAAATATTTTTACTAGATTTGGAATGCCGAGAGTGATTATCACTGACGGAGGAACTCATTTTAGAAATAAATGCATTCACATACTAGTAGAAAAATACAATATTACTCATAAGATATCCACTGCTTATCATCCACACACTAGCGGATTAGCTGAAGTATCTAATCGTGAGATTAAATGTATTTTAGAAAAATCACGTAAACCCGAATAGGTTAGATTGGTCTATTAGATTAGACACTGCATTATGGGCTTATAGGACTGCTTATAAAACTCCGATTAGAATGACTCCTTACAGGCTTATATATGGAAAAACATGCCAATTATCATTTGAATTAGAACATAAAGCATATTGGGCGATTAAAGAATTTAATTATAATATGAAGGAAGCTGGTGAGAAAAGATTGATGCAATTAAATGAATTGGAAGAATTAAGAAATGAATCATATGATAATGATCAGATTTATAAAGAAAAGATGAAATTTTGGCATGATCGGAAGATTAATCAGAGAAATTTTGAACCAGGACAGGAAGTTTTGCTATATAATACTAGATTGAAATTATTTCCTGGAAAATTGAAGTCTCGATGGTTAGGACCTTTCACCATAACTCAAATATTTTCATACGGAACTATAGAAATCGAAGATCCAAAAGCTGGACATAAATTTAAAGTTAATGGACATAGATTAAAACCATATTTCGAAGGTATAAGACCTAACTATAAAGAGGTTTTAATGCTTAGTCGACTCGATTAATAATTGAAATTAGGTCGGGTCGACGACGTTAAACCAAGCGCTTTATGGGAGGCAACCCATATTAGTTATCTATTTTTATTGTATCTTAATAGTTAGTCATATTATTGAAACTTTACTTACTCGATTATTATTAAGAATCATCACATATTCGAACCATTATGATGAGAAAAGAAATTATTCGATTTAGAGCGAATTTGGACATTATTTTGGAATCTCGCCGACGGCGAGGTAGATACTCGCCGACGGCGAGGTTCGCGCCTAAATTAAATTCGGTTTATTTATCGAGCTCGGCGACAGGAGAAACGTCCCGCCGACAGCGAGAACTTGGGAGGCAGTTTTTATAACTGAGTCGCAGACGGCGAGAAACTTCTCGCCGACAGCGAGGAAGTTATAAAGATGAGTTATTTATAATTTAAATGCCGATTAGGACGGTTTCAACACCAATTCCTTTGTGAAAACTCATTCTTAAATCATTCTAGATCTGCCTTCTTCACTAGAATTCATTCCATTCACCATAATGGCCTCCAAATTCTTAGATTCCTCTAATTCTGGAGTGTTTAACCGGAGAAAATTTGTGAGTGCGGAAGCGCAGCGGATCTTCAACAACGTTTTGTTAAAGAAAAGAGTTATCAAGGAACGGGGATTTGTCAATTGAGGATTAGAGAATTCCACTATAAAGATAGAAAAAACGATCGCGCAGCGGCACTGGGAGGTATTTTGTTACACTACGTCTCCTGTTGTTATTCCAGTTGTGAAAGAGTTCCACTCTAACTTACATGCGATCAACAATGGGAATGTCTACGTCCGAGGAAGATGGGTGATGTTTACTGCATCAAGAGTAAATGAATTATTCTCTATAGAAAACAGCCCAGTATGTCACTATTCAAATTTTGTGCCTTCTCGATATAATATGAATGAGATATTTCGATATCGATCGATGAACCGGAAGATTGGGAAATGCGTGAAGACGGGTATGTTAGTTTCTCTGCATCACTTTTGAATTCGTCTCAAAGCAACGACATTTTTTCATCTCATCTAAATTGTTACCTACTATGAGGGTAAACAAGGTTTCGAAGGAATGCGCTATATTGAATTATTGTATTCAAAATGGATTGCCTTTTGATGTTGGATCAATAATTGTTAAGTCTGCATTGGGTTTAATTGTGCATGGGTCAGTTCACGGACTAGGACTCCCATCTACTATTTTTGCATTATGCAGTCAGTACCAGGTTTCTTATGAAGCTTGGGAAAAAGTTCTGTTACCTTGGAAGCCGCTTGATCCTACAGATATGTTCCCTACTTTGGACAATAATGATGAAATTACATTTATCTCTGATAGTGCTTCGCAGAATAATCCTATAGCAAGGCCTATTTAAGATAAAACGGAGTTACTTATGAAGAAAATTAAAGGAATGGAGAAAGAACTCCAGAATGTGAGAGATTCAATCGACAATATATCTGATTTATTTGATCACATTGATTGGAGGATGAAGGAACACTTTGATCATTCTAGACACCTGGAAGCTAGCTTTCTTCATTTGCGAGACGAAGGGTTGGATCATCGAAGAATGCCGCCGACGTTTCCCTTCAGGCCTTTCTATAACTTATTTGTGCACAATCGTCATATCGGAAATATCAGAAAAGATGAAGATTCTGACATTGAAGAGTAGTAGTAAAGATTTCCATAGTATGTTTGTATTTATGTTATTTGATTTAATTTAGATTTTATTATGTGTGGAGTGATGATTTGAATATCTCAAACTTAATTGAGATATGCGTCATAGTTTTGTATCAGCATTTAGTGTGTCGTGGATTGGTTTGCGATGTTGATTAGTAGTAAGGATTAGAGAATTGAAGTTTGATTATAGAGTTTAAAATTATGTTAGTTTGTACATCTCATGGATTTCAATATTAAAGTTAATTTGTTGTGTTGTGTGAATTTGTTTGTGTATAAATAGCTAATCTTCATATTAAATGATATGATCCGAAATATAATATAAGGCAAATCAAGGACGAAAATGAGTGACGAATTTCAGAAATTTAAATTTTTGGAATCTCGCCGACGGAGAGCAAAATCCCGCCGACAGCGAGATCGATCTCGCTGACAGCGAAAAATAGAGCAAAATTTCTCGCCGTCAGCGGATTTTTCCCGAGAGTTTTTGGTTCCGAAAAAATATTAGCTCGCCGACGGCGAGGTCGTGAAAAACATATATTTTGACCGGTCAAAAATACTATTCATCATCCCCAACCTCTCATTTTCGCAAAAACTACTCTAGGGCTTGCTAGATCTTACTTGTGGAGACGATTTCAGGACTCAAAAACACCGGATTTCAATTTCTCTTGGTAAGAGCTTCACTCCTATGCAAAAATTTTTTATTTTCACCATGTATTTTCTCCACATTGAAAAATTTTGAAAAATCCTAAATGTGGAAGAATTACTCGGTAGAAATCCATAAAATTTGTTTTAATTTGATCTTAAATGTTGTAGGAAGCCTCCTTAGTAATATTAGGAAGTTTAGTGAAAATTTTCACGATTTTCACAGATCGATCGTATGGCTCCACGGCAAAAACGTCGAGTAGAATTCGATGAAGACCGATTCATCAATGCACGAGCACAGGCTAAATATTTTGAAAACATACAAGGAAGGAAGTGCATTACGGATCGGGTTTTCAAAAATCCGGGAGGAGAAGTAGAGCGGATTATTAAGGAACGAGGTTGGGAGAATTTTTGTTACGTTCAATATAGAGCAGCTGTAGAAGTAGTTAAAGAATTTTATGCCAATTTGACTGCCGCTGAAGATGCACCAGTAAAGGCACGAGGATTTTTTGTAGATTTCAATGCTGCAAGAATTAACTCGTTCTATGAAGTTCGTGACTCGCACTTTAGCGAGTATGAAACTTTTGGAACGATGGAAGGACCACTGGAGGAAGTCATTAACTTTCTCACTGATAGGACCGGAGTTTGGAAAATTAAGCAGCGGGAAAGAATGAATTTTCCTCTTTCTAAATTAAATGCAGTCTCTAAAGCCTGACATTACTTTATTTGTTCTACTCTTTTACCCACATATCACCACAGTGAGGTAACACGAGATAGAGCAATTCTAAATTTCTGTATTCAGAAAAACAGAAGCATCAACATTGGGAGAATTATTTATCAAAACATCCTGGCCACTCCTCGAAATGAGAGTGGAGCTGGATTGGGACACCCTGGATTAATTTTTGCACTCTGCCAACTCTCTGGAGTTGAGGCTAGAGACGATGAAGAATGGGTGGAACCCATGAATCTAATCACAGCTGCCAATATCAAGAAGTATTAATCCCATGAAGGGTGGAGATCTGGTGTAAGGAGTTATTTTTCTCAATTAAGTAGAGATATACCCTCTACTAGCCACGAACCTCCTGAGCCTACCACCCCTTCCCTACAAGATCTAATGAATGAGCTGACCCTGCATATGAGGAGTTTTGAGCAGTTTGGAGAGACAATGAGGAGAAGATTTGATCATTTTGATCAAAGGGTTGATAATCTGGAGAGGAGACATGATTATGATAGTGAGTACCTACAGAGACATTCAGAGTACGAGATAGCATATCATGAAGCTGAACGTCGCTACAGGAGTGGAGATTTAGATGTCATCTTTCCAGAGTGCCCCAGGTATACTCAGTATCATCCTGCTCAGTCTTCTCAGCCTGCAGATCAAGGAGGAGATGACAATATAGTTTAGGATTTCAATATCGAAGATTAAGACTTTATTTGTTTTGTTTGTTTAATGTTAAGTTATTTTGGAAACTTTTATATGTTTGTAATATTCAGTACTTTATGTTGTGAGACATTGGATGTTTGTTAGATTATTTGCTTGAATTGTTATAGTAGTTTAGTTTTTGTTTTTTGTGTTAGTTAATTGCATTTGTTTTTATGTTAAATAGGATGTTAGTTTTCTTTAGTATGTTTTTATTTTATTTTGTATTGTTTTAAGTTTTTAAAATTGTTAATCTGTTAGTTCAATTGTTTTTAATATGTTAGTAATTCATATGTGTAGTGTAGAGTTAATTTTAATTGTTGTATTTAATACTTATCTCAGATTTTATCCCTGCATTTTATTTAAATTGTTATATAACTAATAGTACAGGTTCAATGAAAAATGAAAAAGCCTGCAAAAATTTCAAAGAAAAAAAAGAAATACTTAAACTTCAAAGGTATGATTTATTTACTTTCCCTTTTTCATTATTTAGAGTAGATATAAAAATTTAAGTTTTTTGAGGGGGGAGTAAAATACAAATTTAGTTATTAACTTGTTCTCAATTTCTATTTTCAAATTATTATAAAATGATTTTTATAGTAAATTTTTCAATTTAATTAATATGAATTATTTTATTTAATTATCATAAAAGATTAAATGAAATATTTCTAGTGCTTTAATTAATTAAATAGAATAAAATATTTGGTTAAAGGGAATAAGAATATAGTAAACTATCTTTAGTAAGGAAAACTATATTCTAAAATTAAAATTCTTAAGTATTCAAGTGAAAAAGAAAAGATTGAAAATCAATGAAGTAAAAACTATGAAGTATATATAAGCTAAGAAATATTTCTAAGTTTCAAATTTAGGAAGATGAAAATGAAGTTCAAAATTATTAACAGGCTCTCCAGATACAGTAATCCTCATTAGAAAAAAGAAAAAGAAAAAGAAAAAAAAATGAGGAGAAGCTTGAGGAGATGTCTTATCAAAAATTGGCTTCATTTGAATTAACCAAAAGGGAAAAACTTAGATATTTCCAAACTTATGTTTATGGATTAGAATTTTACCTAACAGTGTTTTCTTGAATTTCTTATCATATGAATATCTTAAGTAGTTATTCTTTTAAATATAGTCATTCACGAAATAAATAGTAAGCTAGAAATCTTAGACCTGATAACTAAATAATTTATTTCTATAAGATTAATTAAATTACATGAATTATTTTTATTTAACTTTATTATGATATTAATTAATCTAATTCATAGTTATTTAAATTTAAAAATCTTATTATAGAACTCATTATTTTTATGTAGTACTAAAATTACTTGAGGACAAGTAATAAGTAAGTTTGGGGGATTTTGATCACTGAAAATTTTATTATGAAATTCATACCTATTTTTGATGAAATTGCACTTTAAAGAAAGGTATTTTCTTTATTTTGTTGCAAGAATGTAGAATTTAGGTGATAAAAACAAAAATCATAAAAAAGAGCGGATTTGGAGCAAAAAGGAAGAAAATAATGCAATTTGTGTTGAGTCACCGACGGCGAGATCGAGCCCGCCGACGGCGAGGGTACGAGGAAGAAAATTCTGAAGGATTTATATCTGTCTCGCTGACAGCGAGCCCGAGCCCGTCGACAGCGAGATAGCGCGGTTCGAAGACCTTCTAGAAGCCTCGCCGACAGCGAGGTAGTTCGTCGCCGACGGCGAGCTAGTTCAAATGGCGCAGATACATTGAACCTGGACACTTTTTGAAGGGATGCTTACACACCTCTTGGTCCTTTGCTCACCTCTATATATAGAAGCCAAAATTCAGCTTCTAAGTGTGTTAATTTGTGTTGTGTTTGTCAATTTGAGCCCTTAGAGTCTTAATTAGTGTAATTAGTGAGTATTTAGTGAGTTAGTGAGTTTTTAGTGAGTCTTGCTGTACTGGAAGGAAGAGTCAAAGAAACTGCGAGGAGTCTGCTTGGGGATAAATCGAGATAAGTATTTTGTATTTATTGTTTTTAACTTTAAATGAAATCCATGCTTAGTTTAGTTCCCATGCATTCTGAGTAGTTTATTAGTTTTTCTTCCTGTTTATGAAATTAAGTGACTAGATGAACTAAAAATAGAAGTACTTTTAAATATTAATAAATTGTGATAATTTTTACTTAAACCTTAATTTACTTTCAAACTGGCTATTTGATTTGTTAAAATATGTTGAATATCAACTATAGTAAAAATTACATCGGATATTCGGGGAATTCAAAAGCCTTGAAAGGAAGGTGCAAATAAATAGGGAAATAATATCACTGGGCGTAGAATTGAGCATTTTAGTGTGACGGGCAAAAATCCTCAATTCGGTCCTATCGTTTGAAGTCGAAGTGTAGATGTTAGCCCTCGGGCGAGGAAACGTGGGAGCTACGAAGTGGCGGTCGGTATCCTCCCAGCCTAGCCGCAGATTCAGTAATCAAACATAGGATTAATCAATATTCTTTACACCTTGACCAAAGGGTAAAGAATAGGAATGCTCATATTTGTCACAATACCTTAAAATTATCTATTTAAATTCATCAATCACTTAAATTTCTAAACAAGGAGAAAGATACTTTTTCTGAATAGTTAAGACTTATTTAGCAATTAGTTAAATTTTCTGCACTTTCAATACGTATTAATTTTCTACTTAGTTAAGTTACCTAATTAAAATACTTAGTTTACTTTATTGCGCTTAAATTTAGAATTCCAAATTTTCGTATACTATTTTAAAGTTATTATTATTATTATTTTAAAAATTAGTTATTATTTAATTTTCTATTTCCCTGTGGGATCGATAACCAGGACTCCACTAGAGACCTGTATTACTTGATACGATACGTATACTTGCGTAGCATCCACAACATAAACAATTACAATTCTATACATATAATATAGCGGGGTCAAGTTTTTGGCGTCGTTGCAATTAAATTAAAAATATCATAATATAAAATTGTGGGTCACCTTCTGAGGTCTTTGAGTGTACATGTGCCTTCTAAGGCTTTTAGCCTTCTAAGGTCTTTAAGTGGAAACCCTGTCAACCATTTGCTCACGTAGATTCTTTCTAGTGAGGCCAATGTCCACTACTAGCTTCCCATCGAAACTTGCCTCTTGGACTCGTCTTCCAAGGGCATGGTAGCTTCTCATTGAGTTTTGTCAGGCTTGGCTACTAGGAGTACCGTATCTTCCGGTCGAGTCTTGCCTCTTGGGCTCGACTTCCAAGGGCATGGATAAGGACCTTGTCTGCCTCTTTTTCTCAATGAGAATTTCTACACAAAAATCTTTCATGAGAAAATAAGAAAATTTCACTGGAATGAAATTTCAAAGAAACATAAAAGAAAATTAATAATTAAGAGTTTATAAACCAGTCATTTACTCAAATAATATGAGTTGGAGTTATACTTCTCGTTTGATAACTCCAATGATTTTCTTCTGGTTACCCTCACATTACTCTTAGAAGTAGCGACCTAGGTGACCTTGACATATCAGATTTTTAATTTCTTTCTTTAACTGAAAATATCTTTTTGTTGAATGTTCTTTTGCACGGTGGAAATGACAATATTGAGACTGGTCTCTACAATCCAGATTTCTTAATAGTCTTGGCCACTTGGCATTCTCTTCATCCTTGACTGCCACAAAGATGTGAACACATGACGTGTTGAGTGGTGTGTATTCTTTTTCTGATCATGGCTCATGATTCCCCTGTGGTCTAGAGTTTTTTTCGCTATGAGATTTGATCATTGACCTCAACGTTATTCTTGCGTTTTCCCCCCACAATCGCTTAAATTGTTCCTTGTGAGCAAAGATGACCTCACCTACAGATATTTGAGCTTCAACACGATGGATAAAATTAGCATAAGAGCACGCTGCCTCTCGCATCAGTGATGAATAGAATGGTCATGGACGGATCCCTCCAAGAAAGACTTATTTTAGTAACTCCGGATCTACTCCTGAAATTTGCGTGACTCTCCTTCACTTTGACTAATTTTAGTACCACGAAAGATTAATATTTATAAATAAATCACTCGGGTGATTCT